>JARWLC010000005.1:107626061-108921894 GCA_033318265.1 Phyllotis vaccarum
ATTTAATTCCAATTGACCTACAGCTAACACATATGGATAGCTAGCCCTTTTATTTTAACTCAGTCTATTTTCATTAATCTGTTTAGCCATCTGGCTTGGTACCTCTTCTTAGAGCAGTATGGTTGTGTTCTTTCTTTTACAACTGCTGGTATCTCCACTGGTGTCACTCTGGCATCTTTCTGTTTCCAGATTTTCTTAGTCTGATAGCTCTGGCCATAGTTCCTGTCTTCCTTTCTTCAATCAGTCTTTTTATTAAACCAATAGGCAGGACAATTATTTACAATGGAACAGAACATATTCTAAGGAGTCTGTGGGTCTGGACTTCTGGCTGCCTGAAACCAAAAAAACCATTGTAAAAGATGGCATCCCAACATGGATTGAACACCCACTTAAAAGAAAGATTAGAAAGGGTTCTAGATCATAGAAACTGAGCCAAAGCAGCTTCCAAATTGTGTATTCCATGTGGATCCCTGTACAGAGAAAGCGTGGCATTCAGGCCACATTCAAAATGGCACCAGCAGACAGTCTGCGAGCAGTGTAAGCTGCAACCAGGCAGATTCCTGAAGTCTCACATAAGAATTTGTAGCATGTGATTGATTTAAGGTTTTGGTTTACTTAAGGTTTCTGTTTACTTTGAATAAAAAGGAAACAAAGTCAAAGGGTTTCTTAATAGCAGCATTTCTTGGGTCTGCTTTGTTTGCTGATGGTGAACAGAGACGTGGCCTTTTTAAGAGAACTTACTGATTCAGCTTTAACTGCAAAACTATGTGGCTCTTTAAGAGATGTGAGTATTGTAAAAGCTCTTCTGATTGGAAGATGATTAAGGAATCACAATAAAACAGATTCAGATGGGAAAAAAAAACCTGTAAATGGGTTACAATGTATGTAAAAAGTATACAGGCTTCATAGAGAAAAGAAAGAAGGTAGAGAAAGTCTTTAAAAAGAGAAATAGAGTAATAAAAATATAATAAACCACATAAAGATGGAAAAATAGACCCAAAAACTGGATTTTTGTTATTACCATGTTTTCTTTTAATTTTTTAACTGTTAATGAGCTAACTGCAGAAAGACAGTGGATTACAAAGACTGCTTAGTTAAACAAGAATATATATTTTAAAGGTACCTTGATTTTGAAATTTGTGTCTCAGGATGTATTGCTTTGGATGAGTCCTGCTTATGTTTTCATAGAAGATGAGAACCTGTGGGTTGCTTCCAGGCAAATATGGTTTCATCAACAAAGACCCCTAAAAAAAAAAAAGCTCTGATGGGAAGAGATGGCCGTATCAGCTTCAGGGCTGCAGACTATGATCCAATTTTAAGAACCTATGAGATTTTCAATGCCCCATAATCAGCAGTAAGTAGTAATGGAAAATAATGCTCAAATTCCCAAAATTTGTTTATAAATGTTTGTTTTCACTATAAATGGTTAATGGCCATAATTAATCTCTTTCTAAAAAAAAAAGGGGGATACAGTATATGAATGATTTTTTTTTAAAAAATTAGATTATTGAATTTGCTTAAATCAGAAAATAAGCTGTTAATCTCAAAATGTTTTACATTGATATGGATTTTGGTTTATTGATATAAATTTAAGGTCAATTCTCTTATGCTGTATGTATTTTTCTACTCTTGTTTAAGATATGATGTTTATATCACTGATTTAAAATTGTAATATATAATTAAGAAATGCATGTTAGATTTTTAGGTATACAAAGATATATTTCAATTAGATAGGTATTCTTCAAACACTTCAAAGATCTACAGAATATGGCATTTAAAATGTTTTAATAACTTAGACTTTTCTGGATACTGAGATAGGTCTGCTTCTGGAAGCACCAATTTACTTCAAGAGAAAAATGGGCATTGAAGAATCTCCATATGGAGATTAGTTTCTTTGTGGCAACAGTTAGCCATGGGACATGAACCTGTTCTTATATTGACTTCTTGACGGTGTACTGTTTAAACTGGACATGCAAGTTCCATAGGATGGTGACCTCTGAACTTTGGCAGAACAAGCCGAGATGGTCATTCAGGTTCCTGCTTTGAAGAAAAAACTGTCAGACATTCTTCAGGACTTGAGGAGAAGCAACTGATGAGTGGACAGAGCAGATTTCCTGCTTCAATGAAATAAAAAGAGACTCTGGGCCTGTAGGCTGAAGATGGATGCCTCAACTTTATAAAGGAACTTTAGGTGACTGTCTAGGCAGATAGGTGTCATCTTTGTCATTTCTAGATTTTGGAATTGCTTGCACTTCCGGTTTACTTGAGTAAATATATCCTTTTTTGGTTTTTGATATAGTTGAATATTAGGTAGTTATAGGTATAGTTTTTCTTAGCCATTTGAAAGGTACATTGGATATGGAACTTTAGATTCATAAGGATAAGGTAGATGATAGTATTTTCTTTAATTTTACTAAACACAAATAGACTAGATATTATAACTGTAATTCTTGTTTGATGGCTATTTTGTTATATGTAATTTTGCTATGTTAAAGTTGAAACCTTACTTTTTGATTAAACAGGAAGGGGGAGGTGATGTGGGAATGCCTTTCTGTATGCTGTGAATATCAATCTTTAAATAAAGGAGGTGTTTTAGCTAATGACAGGCACAATAGAAAAAGTAGGTGGGGGAATGAGAATATGTAGGAAAGAAATGGCAGAGTCAGGGAGAGACTGAGCCAGCTGCCCAAAAATAATCATGTAAGGAACACTGGAGGCCACAGGCCATGTGGCAGTATATATTAATGAAAATGGGTTGAATTAAGATGAAATAGCTAACAATGTACCTCAACCATAGGCCAAACAGAATGAACTTGATATAAGTGTCTGAGTCATTTCTGGGGGCCTGATCAGCTGCCGGAGGCTAAGGGGTCTGTGGGTCTGGACCTCTGGCCGCTGTGGACCAAGAAACCATTGTAACAAGTACCAATGTTCTTGGCAATCTCAGGTCACATATTACCAAATATTGTTTGTCATTTTAAAGATGGCTGAAACTGTAGAATTGTGTTTCTGCTTACTTTATTTATTTCTCAATTGCAAATGGTTATCTTTTTTGTTTCTTGTTTATTTGCATTTATTGATCCAGTATTGGTCTTGGATACACCTTCACACACCACAAAACAGGAACATTCTGTTTTGATTATTCCAAAAAGCAACAACAACAACAACAAAACACTGCTTCTAAAAATGCTTTGTATAAAAATCATCTCTAGGTGATCTTGTTTGTCAAAATTAAAACAAGCATGGTTATAAGATTCAATATTCACTGTGTCTTATATTCACTCCTCTATGGGAGCTAATCTTACTTCTTATACTAAAATTATCTTTTTGCATTGTGAATTGCCATTTTGTAGCATTGTTATTGGGCCTCATGTCTTTATTTATAGGACATACTATTGATTTCATAATTCAGAGTTGTTCATAAACCTAAAGTTCTGAAAATGTATATTACTTGTCTTTTAAATCCATAAAATTAGTAATAATACTCAGTAGTGATCGCAATAACAGAGATGATATTTTATACTTGTGATGGGCATAAGATTAGAATGAGGAACTATGAGCAAGGAGTCTTTTTTTTATAAAGAAAATGCTGAATGCAGTTGTCAAGTAATAATCTTATAGCCATTATGGAGATAACTATTAATTCTTTAAACATTGTAAATGACAAGAATATTTAATACTTGAAAATATTGGAAGTACAGTGAAAATATTTGTCATGAAGTAAGTTTAATAATAAATATATGAACAGCTCAAGTGTAATTTATTAAGCAACTCTTGTCACATGCACAGCTCAGATGTCAAGGTGCACACACAGCATCAATCACTTAATTTTCCAAATCTAATTGAGAACCTGGTCTCCTAATGAGGCATGTAGACAGGTGCAAGAGATGTGGAAGACAAGCTTATTAAATAGTTGGTGTCCTGCCCACTATTGAAAGTCTTCAATAAACTAATTGTAATTAGGAAATTATGATATTGCAGCAAAGTGGATAATGGAGGTAGATGAATTACATTTTATGGATGAAAAGTTGGAGAAAATTTTCCCAAGTGGTAACACATTGAAAAGACATGCAAGAATGTTGTGAAGTATCCACAAATCAGTGTGTACTTGGGTAATATTAAAAACATGCTGAGATGCTATGATACAATAGACATGGAACGTGTAGAGACTAACTAAATTGACAGTTGTGACATGTTTTAAAGAATCTCTTGGGAATGATTATGAAAGCACCACATTGAAAAATTTATTATTTAGTTTACTAATTGAAAAACAAAACAAAAGAAAGCAGAAGAGGAGAGCTCAGTGGATAAAGACATATTTTTCTTTGATATAGGACTGGATATTATTTTTTAACTTCCATGTGAAGGGGCTCATGACTATCTGTAAAGCCAGCTGCAAAAGATCCTATGTCTTCTTCTGGATCCTTTGGGCATTCTATCTAGGGTACTTAACTGCCTCTTTCATAATACACATACAAATAATTAAAAGCACATAGAATTAAAGTAGAATTAGAGCATATTATAAAACAATCTGTAAATTATAAGTAAACAAATTCATATACAGGATTTTAGTGAAGCTTTTTCAAGTTTAGACACAGGAAAACTGAATTCAATATTCCTTGTGCTGTGCTATAGCTGGGGTGTTTACATTTAAAACTGCTTCAAAATCTATAACAATTTTCTTTTTGATGATAGTAAATAGATTTTAAATGTTTATTCAAAATATTAAAACACTTGATTTGCAAAAATATATCAGTATAAATTTTATGCCCGCTGATAACATTAAATGGCATAGTGAATATATTTCATGTAGATTTTAGTTATAAATTAAAAATAAATGAGCATGGGAGGTATAGGAGATATATCCAGCCACAAGCCATCATGAGCTGATTTCCAGTCTATCTTATATGTTGCAGTACATGGAGACTTCTATCAGCCACTGTTTCAAGTTTGGGAGCCAGATATGGACTTAAAAACACAGCTCCATCATTCATAATGCTGTTTTCCAGAATTGGAGCAGTAAGCATGACCCCCTGCTTCATGTTGAAAAAAAACCTTCTAAATGAGTTACAATGCACATATATAGGCTTGAAAGAGCAAGAGAAAATTGTAGAGAAAGTCCCAAAAGGGGTTAAAATATATATATAAAAAAATAAGAATTGTAAAGATGGAAAATACATAGAGTCTGGATTATGCATATTATTTTAGTTTTCAAACTGTTAATGAGCTAACTGCAAAAAGACATTTGATTGTAAAGGCTGATAAGTTAAACGGACATATATGTTTTAAAGTTATCTTGACTCTGAAATTTAAGTCTAAGAATATGTTTCTTTGAAAAAAAGGTTCTGCTTTTCTTGCTACACTAAATGAGGTTCTATGGGTTGCTTCCAAGTTAATATGCTTTAATCAACCTAAAGTCAATTGGCTGAGGTAATACAGCCTCACATAGTACTACAGTCAAGATTTAACTATGATTTTGAATTTTTTCCAGGATCCTCATAAGATTTCCAGTGCTTTCAATCAGCAAATAGTTTAGAAAGATGTGCCCTTATTCCTAAAAAAAAAAAAAAAAAAAAAAAAGAGTTATGGATGCCTATTTTTATTTAGAAGGTTTGATTGTTGGCTGTAATTAATTTCTTTCTAAAACAAAGGGAGGAAGATATAGATGTGGTATATAAAAGAGTAAATTATTGAATCTACTTTTAAAAGCAACTACTTGTTTTAAATACTTTACACTGATATGGATTTAGGGTTATTGATATAAGTATGAGGTTAATTTTGTTATACTGAATGCATATATTTGTTATTGTTTAAGATAATATGTCTACATTCAATTTCATTAAAATTTTAAGCATAGTATAGAAATACAGATTAATAATTGGTCATCTATGATGATCAAATTTTAATAATGGTAGTTTGGTTTTCTTAGATATACAGTGATCTATTTCAATTAGCTAGATAATTTTTAAACACTACAAAAACTAAAGAATAAGGTGTGTAATGTGTTTTAAGAACTTAAGCTTTCCTGCATATTGTGACATGTCTGCTCCTGGCAGCACCAATTTACTTTAAAAGGATGCTTTACATTCAAGAAACTCCATATGGAGTTTATTTGTGACAGAGGTTGACCATTGAGCAAAAGATTGTTCTTGCTTTGACTATCTGAAAGTATGCTTTATAATCAGACATGTAGGATCCATAGGAAAGTGACCTCTGACACTTCTTTTTCAGAACAAGACAAGATAGTTGTTCAGTTTCCTTCTTTTCAGAGAAAACTACCACACTTTCTATAGGACAGAAGGAGAAGTGACTGACAACCCCTCCCCCCAAAAAATATAATTCAATTTATAAAGAAAAGTATCTGGATACTTGCATTGTATGGGAAATATAAATTCCTGGAACATTTAAATTCTAAAATAATGCAAATGAATCAGGAAAAGCAGGGTATATAAATGAGGAAATTTGATTAAAGTGTCTCAAAGACTTTACGATTAAATTCAAAAGTCACAATTACATCCTATTCTCATGGTTATTAATAGATTCATCCAGAATGTCTTAACATAGTCACTGATTATCAGTAAGTCATAAGTTTTTTACACATTGCAACTGCTTAATTAATTATAAAAGGTATAGAATAACTATTATTTCTTGCAAGAAATAATCAGAAATAAAAATTACCCCTAATATACAACACATATTAGATTCCAACAGGTATACCATGCTTTTTAACACAAGGTAATTTTCAAATTGGTCAACTATTAATAAAAATTGTGCTAGAACCTTCAGAATTTTATCAAAAAAAACCCTCATGCATGTCAATAGCAAAGATTTAAAAATGGATTTACTACCAGGTAGCAACAAGCAAAGAAAATTATAGGAAAATGTCCTCTTTGTTTATTGTATAACTTAAGCTCCATTACTTGCAGGAAGTGACCAAATCAAAGAACTAAAATTTGATAAATGCATAAGTTTAATTTTTCAAAGTCTGAAAATTAAAATATTTATACAATATCAAAAAACCTTATTAAGGATATAAATGGCCAACTGCTTTGAAATTTGAAAAGGTTGATTCTGTAATTTCTATTTGAAATCATGACAGCTGTATGAATACCTGTACAAATTAAGACTCTGAATGCTCCAGCACATGTCCCTCATAATGTAAACCAGTTGTTTGTGTATTACAACATAAATCACAGTACAGTTATACAACACAATGTTAAAGGTCAAACGTGAATAGAAAGATATAATCAAACTCTAAAAGATAATCTTGTTAAACAGAAAGAGATAAATCTCAGAGTTTATTTGTATAAGGCATTAATAACTAAATTTTCTGAACGCTAATTATAAAGCAATTGCAGTTGTTAGATACACTGGATAATAAGAAAAATGGCTGAATTAAATTATTCTGTATATTTAAAAAATATGATAACCTCAGAAAGGGACCAAAATATATGTGCCATTGGGGAAGATGTTTTGATTTTGTTTCCACAAGAGAAAAGAATCTATGAATACCATTGCAGCTGATAAATGTTAGATTTGAACTAAAAAGAACAACAATCTTCCCAATCTATGCTAATTTACAAGACTAACAAATGCTCTTTATTTTAATCAGCTATAATTTGTCAAAAAGAAAACTTCTAAAAGTCAGTGTTGGGGAAACTTTTTCATATTTACCTTTCCAGGAGAAAGAAGGCAATTATGTAAGAAATATTAAGATCACTAGACAAATGAAAGACATGAAGGAAAAGAATGAATCATTTAGATAAAATGTCCCAAGAATAAAAATTAATTGGCCTATTTGCATTTTACATTTCCAACAGGATAAATTTTTATACATCTTTCCATTGTTTGTTTCTGCTGTTCTCTCTCAACATGCAACACAAATGGCCTTTTTGTAGTTTCTGTTCCATTAAAGTTAAGCTGGTAGAGGAGGTGAAGCATGACTCTCTCCTATAATCTCAAGAATGCCCATTAAAAGAAAATTCAAATTCATGTCAAAAAAATAAACTAATAAGAGACTGAAGGAAAATCAAAATTAAAGATATTTAAATACTACTACTATCATAATACTTTAGTTTAATTTGACTCTTTAAAACTTTTTATAGTATAAATATCATCCCAAAATTTATAATATAAATTTATATATTTAACTTCTTGTCAGAATATTAGAATCATAAAGAGTACTACCTTCTAGCTTCCTGTATATAATTATAGGTTTGATAATTCACATAACTATGAATTATGTTTTTGTAATCTACATATATATTAAAATTATGGTCTTCTAACCTCTTTAAGATCTATTGCATATAACATTTAAACTGCTTTTGTTTTCTGTAGTGAACCATTATTATGCCTAACAACAAATTTTTAAGTTTTCATAATGAAGCCAGAGCTTCACACAGATGATTCCATCTGGACTATGGTAATGCCACTAAGTTGATAAACACCACCTAGAGATCTGCTTTGTATTTCAAATCTTACCACAATTTCAATGTGGCTGACTTAAATAATCTAGCCTCATAAACTATTCCATTCAGGACATAATATGATCCCTGAACTTTTCTAATACAAATAGACTAAACAGTAAGTAGTAAAACTAGATTTCCTAGAACTTGACAATTATTCAAAGTTTTATTCAGGATCTCTTAAAAATACTGTCATCTGAAACAACAGGAAAAAAATTAAGAACATGATTCCACATTTCAAAAAGGTGGGATAGTTCTTAGTCATCTAGTTGATTATGGATATTTGTCATTATTTCATAGTATTGGTTATAAGTTATTAATAATCAGGAAAAATTCAGATCAGAGGAGCATAGATTTAGGGATCTTGTTCAAGAAAGAAATGGGAAAATATAAATAGGGTAAAAATGTATATTATTGAATCTACTCCAAAAAACAAGATAAAAAACTACTAGATTTAAGTAATTTATATTAGCTTGGATTTTTTTATAGTGGTATAATTTTGGGGTTATTTTTCTTATGTGTATGTTAGAAAAGTACTAGGACAAAAAGGTAAATTATTGACTTCTGGCTTTAAATGTTTTACATTGACATGCATATTCTTATATTGATAAAAATTTAAGATTTTTTTAGAAAACAATCTCCTACATGTTTACACTTGTTTAAGATTTTGTACCTATACAGCTCACCTAGCAATGTAATATAAATTTCTACTCCTAAAATAATTATTATTTAAAATTATTTAGAATAATAAACAAATGCAGTTTAGTAGCTTGCTATATATTTTAAGAAAACTTGTAGTCTTGATGTATTTTAAAGGTCAAACAAAGATATGTTTTAGATAATCATGTGGTCTTCAAACACTTTGGAGATTTACAGAATATGTCATTTAGATTATATTAATAACAAAGTATTTTTTATAGGACCACGGGACATAACTTCTCCTGGCAGTACCAATTTACCTCCAAGAAGATAATGGAAATTGAAAAACTGTTTATCGGGTTTATTTTCTTTGTGGTAAAAGGTAGCCACTGGGAAAGAATTGACCCTTGTTTTGACTGCTGACATTAGTTTACCCAAAAGAAAAGTGCAAAAATGTTACTTTGCAAAGACAAAGTGAGAAAATCTTTCAAAAAACTTTCATCATATGCAGTATGTCTATAAGTTGATTGATTCCCCAATGTTACAGAGAAATCATGAGTTATTGTTCAGGTGTTTCTGTCATTTCTCATTCTTTGACGTTCTTTGCTTTACATTTCCTGTTTACCTGGGTAATATAT
The DNA here is from genome assembly GCA_033318265.1 of Phyllotis vaccarum. Lineage (NCBI taxonomy): Eukaryota > Metazoa > Chordata > Mammalia > Rodentia > Cricetidae > Phyllotis > Phyllotis vaccarum. The sequence continues at coordinate 107,635,804 of JARWLC010000005.1, forward strand.
TCTTCTCAGGTTTGTGAAGGAGCTGAAGACTAGATAAATGTAGTTACAGTTTTCCTTATGGACAAATTGAGAAAAGACACAAAAGAGGTGTTAAGTATGTAAATCTGAGAGACACCAAAAATAGTTTTGATTTGGTAATGTAAGATAGGATAGAAAGTGAATTAGTTATAATACTTTTGATTCACAAACATTAGATTAAATAATGGAGTGCTTTTTTCTGAATTTGTCAAATGCCAATGGACTAAACATTGATAATGAATTTGTTGCTTCTATTATTTTATAGTTATTGTTCTTACTGTTTTTTGTTCTTTTATATTAGACAAAATCTTCATTTATATTTAGAATAAAGGGGGAAGTTTTGTGTCATATTTTGCTTGTTTTCTGACTAAGAAAGTTTTTTTGGAAATAAGAGGGTGGAACTAGCCACTAGTTAACCATGAAGATCTGGAGGTCTGTACAGATAGAAGACAAGAAATGATAAGATTAGCTGGAGACAGGAAGCGATAAGGTGGAACAGAGACAGAATCTAGGCTCCTTTTATTTGGAGAATTTGGAGAGATAAGAAGTGACTATAGCTGCCCTTTTGCTTCTCTGATCTTCCAGCTTTTACCTTGTTAACTGAGTTTGGCTTTTTATTGATAAGACTTATTAGAACCATGTTTCAGACATTTAGTCAATCTGACTGCTTCCAGCTAATGTCTTAAAGGTATGGAAGGGTGAACACAGGGAGCCAGATAACTGAATGTAAAATGTGACACAGCATCTGAGGTAAGACTAAATGTAAATCAGCAATTAATTATATTGAGCATAGAGATTAACAGCATCACTACTAAAATTATATTTAAATGGTTCTATTTTACTAGGAAGAACAAAGATACAGTTTCAGTTGGCACCTAATGAAACGATACTGTTTCATGTGTGTATGAGGTGATTTTTTAGACCTTGTAAAACAAAAAAATAAATAAAAAACTTATAAGAAATATAAAGAAATGTGCTTATGGCTAGTATAGGCATAAGTGTTCCTTGTTTTCATTACTGCAGGAGTAGCTGTTAATTCCTCATCTTCAACATTAGTAGACCATATAGAGATTTTTAAAGACTGGCCATAGTTTTCTTCTTTTATAATATTATTAATTAGTTTTTTTTGTTAATCATATACACTGCTATTTTAATACCAATGGATTATTTTTTTCATAGGCTATCTAATAGCAAATCGTCAGACCAACAAAATAATAAACTCAGCTTATGTATGTATATATGTGAATAAATATACATGGAATAAATAATAATTCAAGTGTTATTAATTTGAGTGGGAGCAGGGGAAAATGAGAAGATTACAGGAGAAGTTGGAGTAGAAATAATTTGAATACAGTACTCAGGGGTAAAATAATAAAAAAAATTAAAATTAAATTTAGTAATAGAAAATATTAAGTTAAAAATATTAACTAAATTATATCAAACATTGGTACATTGAGAATTAATTTTTCCATTTGCTTTTGGAAAAGTTAGAGTTTCTGCCAATATAACTTATCTGAAATAATTTCTTTATATTTTTATAAGGAAAGGTAAGAATGGACATCTTCTTAAACTTTGCGTATGTCTCATCAGAACAAAGATGATTACAGTGAGGTATAAGAATAGAGACTGGTTTTAGTCTTTGGACAAGTATTGAATGAAAATAAACTACAAAAAAGCATATATTATATTTTCTTCATAATATTTTTATAAATTCCAATTAATTAAAATATTACTTAATCTATAAAATATTAAGAAAATGAGATTTAAATGTATTTGAATTTATAAAAATATTATGAAAAATATTTATAAATATTTATTTTATTTTATTTATTTATTTATTTATTTATTTAGTGTGTGTGTGTGAGAGAGAGACAGAGAGAGAGAGAGAGAGAGAGAGAGAGAGAGAGAGAGAGAGAGAGAGAGACAGATCGATCATGGAAGAAATAAAAGAATTTCAAATCTGCTGAATCTGAGCTTTCAGTGCTTATGTGCCATCAATTGTGAATGATTAAAATTAAATTATAGTACTGAGTAAACAGTCCCCAACTCTGATATATTCCTTTTGAAAAAATGTAACTCAGTTTTTCGTGTGGCAATCATCATGACAAAGTTTTAGATGTGTGGCTACATCAGTAAAATGTACCTCTTTCAGAAAGCACTGTGATCTTTACCATATAATGAACTTAATGAATTCTCTTAACACAAGAATTGTGATCCACATAACAACACAAAGTAAAAGGGATTTGTTTTTGTTTATTTGGTAGTTTTTTTTTTTTATTTTATTTTATGCTTTGAGACAGGATTTCTCTGTGTATCTCTTACTTTTCTGAAAGTCACTCTGGAGACCAGGATGGCCTTGAACTAATAGAGATCCATCTGCCTTAGTCTCGAGAGTTCTGGGATTAAAGACTTTTTCCACATTGCCAGGCTGAAAGAAGGATTGGTAAAAAGCATAGAAAGAGTTGTGTTGACTGAGAAACAAAGACCAGAATTATGGAAAATTCGATGAAGGCTGGCTTTACAGAATAATAAAGGTATGAACAGTTTTATTCATAGACTTCTGGGTAAAAAATGGTCATACATATTTCTGAAGAGAAAAAGGTGTTTCTAGTGCTATCTCTAAGCTCTGCCTTCTGAAGCGTTCCCTTTTTCCTTTTCATTTATATTATTGTTTTTGTTTCAATTTAGACTCTTGTTCTGTTGACCATGATAGCCTTGAACTTAAATTCAGTCTATTTAAAGTATCTAAGTACTTGGGATTACTGGAGTATGCTACTATGCCCAGCTCCACTGTTTTTTTGTTATTGTGTGTCACAGGCCACAATGTAAATACAGCAGGTGACAGTGTTCAAATGTCAACCCACCAAATGAATAATTTTTTGTTGGAAGAACCCTGTTAGGCAAGGATTTAAATAACTCTGAAATCTGTTATTATTGTTTATAACTTCTTTTGTGCAAAATCAACTGTTGTATCTTCCCATGCCATGCATTTTAATGTGTATATATAATTTAATGATTGTAGCTCAGTCTTTGAGCACATATGTTTATAGATGGTCAGGAAGATTACTAGTAATTAAGCTGTATAATTTTAATAAATAGAAACATACTAAGACATGCTTCATAACTATATTTCTTGTTCCGTGTGGCCTGTAAGACACTTAGATGTCTGATCTCTGTTACAACAGGTTTTCTGGCAGTGTCCAGTCTGAGGTCCAGACCCACAGACCTGCATTCCCAGACTGCCTAGCCACCAACCACTGCTTAGGCTCCCCCAAATGGTGCAGACACTTATACTAACTTCATTCTGTTTGTCCCATGTCTTAGGCACATTGCTAGCTATCTAGCTCTTTCATCTTAACTCAACCCATTTTCCTTAATCTGTCTGCCACGTGGCCTATGGCTCACCTGTGTTCTTTACATGTTTCTTCTTTGGTTGTCTGGCTCAATCTGTCTGTGACTCTGCCCTCCTCATCCCTATTCTCTGATTTCCCTGCCTTCTTTTTCTACAGTGCATACCATAGCCAAAAGTCTTTTATTTAAAGATTGATATTCATACCATAAAGAAAGACATTCCCACAACAGATCCCTATTCTTATCTTTACTGATAAGACAATTTGGCCAAAGAAAAAAGTGCTTGTGGAGAGATCATAAGCTGAACTTTCACATAATTTAACCTTGAGCAGAATTGCAGGTGTCTGGCCTTGTTAAATCAAAGCCCTTCAGAATATTAATGGTGAACTAGAGAAGAATTTCAGGTTTCTGGACTTGTTATATCAAAGTTTTTCAAGAAATTAGTAGTATCCTAAACTGCCCTAAGCTTTCTCAGCTGGCCTTTCATTATCAAAACCACAGTATTTCCTTGATATGACTCAAAAAGCAATTAATATTTTATATATACTTCTACAACAAGCTTTGATGCAAGATTTTCACCTCAGTAGACAGATTGTTTATGTTTATGTTCTGAGATTGAGAAGATTAATAGAAAAGGACTGTTAACTAAGTAAGTGTATCTAGATTTTATTAAATACACTTAAGGAATGAAAAATAGTACACGTATTTGTTGCCTTTTCCTTAGATTTCTCAATGGCTTAGCTTCTTTCCTTTGTAACAGGCACAAGCCTGTCCCTTTTACAACTTCAGCTCCTGGCAGTTAGTTGACAAGATAAGACAGTGACCCTTTTAGTATCTACAAAAAAAAATTGTGACTCTTGTAACTTTCTTTATTGCTAACAAGTCACTAATGAGTGTAGATATATACTTGTGAATTTGAAGTAAAGTGAAGAAGTAAAAAGGAGAAAAATAAAAAGCATACTATAATAAAGAACATTTGACAGAGTGTGAAGTTATTATAGAATGTTTCACTGCTCTTGTGAAGCATGTTTTTCTGAGGACCCCTGGGTAGCAGTTGAGAGCTAGATGTGCAGACTGCTAATGTTCTAATTATTATTTGTTCACAGTAAATTTACTCTGTTTCTGGTGAAGCATTCCCATGCTTCTGGTGGGCTTTTTTTATTGGAAAGACTTTATAAAATTTTTTGGTGACCATGATGACTAACATTATGTTTTAAGTTTAAATAACTATTCTTAAGGCCTTAAAAAACAAAATTATCTTTAGTTGTAGGCCCACTCACCACCAAATAGATAACTTCCTAGAATGCTATTCATCTAATTACCTGACCTTGTTTGTACAAGATCATTGTCACAATATCACTGCTTCTACTTGAGCTAACAAAGCTTTCTTTCTCCAAATAACCAAGATATTTCTTTACTCAGCTGAGCCCTTAATTTCAGAACATGTGCCTGAATGTAACCTTATGTAATTTTTGTCTTTATAAACTCCTAACTAATATGGCTCAGTGTTAAATTTGAAAATCTTAAGTTCAAGGTCTAGTGATGTGGGAATGTCTTTCTGTATGCTGTGATTATCAATCTTTAAATAAAGGAGATGCTTTGGCCCTTGACAGGCACCATAGAAAAAGTTGGAAGAGAAATCAAAGCATAGGTAGAAGAAGCAGGGTGGAGTCAGACTGACCAAGCCTGAAACCCAAAGGAGCAATATGTAAGGAACATAGGTGAGCCACGGGCCATGTGGCAGACAGATTAATGAGAATGGGTTGAGTTAAGATGTAAGAGCAAGCAAGCAATGTACCTGAGCCATAGACCAAACAGCATGAACTTAATATAAGCATCGGAGTCATTTCTGGGGTCCTGAGGAGCAGCAGCGGACAGCTGGCACTCAGGTCTGTGGGTCTGGGCCTCTGGCTGCCCAGGACCAAGAAACCCCATTGCAAGAGTCTAGCCTTGATTAAATGAAAGCCTCTTCTTTATTAAAATATACTTATGGTCAGACTAATGAATCTCTGAATGGCTCCAGACCAATAACTGAAACATCCTTGTTTGTAGCAGCTATTTTAAAAGATACATTTCACTGCTTTAATACCATCTCTAGATCCTTCTCATTTTCACCATTATGCTGCTGATGAAAGTGGCTCTAGTCTTTATCTCAAAGTATTCCTAGTTCCTTGTTTCCATGGTAAAAGTTGGTTATATTGTCTTATGTTACCATCAAAGTTGGTCATAGAAAATAGAGATGCTATTATGCATTAACTGGAAGCTATACTTTATCCTTTGTCTCTTTCAGTGAAACAGAAACTTCACCAGTTTCTTGTGACTAGGACCTGCTACATTGAGATGTAGCTTCTACACATCTCATGAACATACAAGTGTCTAAAAATAGTGATTTCCCATTGCCATTTAGTGTACAAGTTCAATAATTTCTAAATAAAACTGACTTTTTTCTCCCTTAAACTTGCTTTTTCCTTAACTCCTCAAAAAGTTGTGTGGGGAAACTTGGATTATCTTTAGGCCCCTCTACTCCTTCATCTTATAGAGCTATTAAATCCTGTTGAATTCTACATCTTCCCTAAGTGTTCAATTCACTTTCTTTTCCCTCTGCCCAGACAATTCTTTCTTATACTAAACAACCTTGTGCTGATGGCTTTATGGTTCAAAATATAAGAGAAGATCTAGAATTGGAAATGGATCTATTTAGGGCTTTTTAGGGACATTTAAAACAAGAATAGACTGGGGACAAATAAGGTCTTGGGTTTGGTGCGTAGTATTGCAAAAATCAAAGGAGATGCACTCAAGAGAGTGACATGTTATACTCAGATGATTCAGATTGAAAAGAGATAAGACTCTACATAGAGGGCTAGAAAGGTGACTCAGTAGGCAAAGATGCTTGCTGCAAAGTATGATGATTTCAGTTTGGCCCCCAGGACCTATATAATGGAAGGAAAAACTGAGCCATTTTAAGTAGTTTTCTTCTGAGCTACACACACCAAGATAGAAGGAGGAAAGAAAGAAAGGAATAAAGAAAGAAAGAAAGAAAGAAAGGAAGGAAAGAAGGAAGGAAGGAAGGAAGGAAGGAAGGAAGGAAGAAAGAAAGAAAGAAAGAAAGAAAGAAAGAAAGAAAGAAAGAAAGAAAGAAAGAAAGAAAGAAAGAAAGAAAGAAAGAAAGAAAGAAAGAAAGCTGGGGGTAATGGGTATTTATATGTACGTGTGTGTGTGTGTGTGTGTGTGTGTGTGTGTGTGTGTGTAAATTCATGCATATATATACCTCTTATTACTATGGTTACCAGGTTTAATATTCCCTGGAGCTGAAGATAAGAGAATTTGTGAGATGCCTGATGTGGAAACTAGAACCAAGCTTAGTTCCTCTAAGAAAATCAGTAAATGATTTTAACAGCTTAGTCATCTCTCCAACTTCTAGAAAGCTTTTTTTGTTTGAAGGTTTTTTTGTCATATATTCTTCTCTTATAATTGATTGTTTTTAAGAGTACTTTTGATTTTAATTATAAATTTATGTGATTAGTTTTTATTTAAAAGTTTTTATTACATACTAACCACAATTACCCCTTTCCTCCTCCCCCTTACCCCCAGGTCCTCCACTATCTATCCAAATATCTATGCAGATTCTCTGTCAGTCCAGATTAGGAGAGCTCACAATAGCTGGAGTCAGCTCACAATAGCTGGAGTCATCTTTGTCTGTTAGTTTCCCAAGCATAATCTAGACTCTTTGTTTATAGTTTATATCATCACTCCTCCTTCTCTTTGACTAGACTCCAGGACAGTGGCCCAGAGCCTAGCTATGGATCCCTGTATCAACATTCGTCAGTTGCTAGATGAAAGTTCTCTGTTAATTATTAGGGAGGTTATTGATTTTGATACAGAGTAAAGCCAGTTAAAGCACTTTTTCTACTGTTGCTTAGTGTCTTAGCTGTCTGTGGTCATCCTTGTGAATTCATGGGAGTTTCCACAGTTCTGAGCTTCTACCTACCTACCCCTCCCCCCAATAGTGTCTTCTGTCAAGATTATATATTTTGTTGTTCTTCCACTCAATTCTTCTTCCTAACTCCATCATTTTCCTCTTCCTGTTCTCTTCCCTCTTTGTATATCATCCCCATGCTTTCAATTTATTAGGGAATTTTATCTATTTTTCCATCTTAGAAATATCATGGATGCCCTTCTTAGGGTTCTCCTTGTTACCTAGCTTATCTGGGTTTGTAAATTGTAGCGTGATTATCATTTGCTTTATGTCAAAGTTGTTTTAATTTGCATTTCTTCAAAGGCTAAAAGTGTTGATCAGTTCTTTAAGTGTCTTTCAGCCATTTGTAGTTCTTCTGTTGAGAATTCCCTTCTCAGCTCTGAACCTAATTTTTTAATTGGATTATTTGAGGTTTGGCCTATAGTTTCTCGCATTCATTATATATTTTAGAGATCAGTTCTCTGTCAGATGTGGCATTGGTGAAGATATGTTCCCATTCTGTAGACTGTGATTTTGTCTAACTGTGTCTTTTGCCTTACAGAAGTTTCTCAGTTTCAGGAAGTCCAATTTATTAATTGTTTTTCTTAATGTCTGTGCTATTAATGTAATATTTTGGAAGTGGTCATCTGTGACAATGAATTGATTGGTATTTCCCACTTCCTTTTCTATCAAGTTAATAAGGGTTTATGTTGAGGTCTTTGATCCACTTGGATTTGAGTTTTGTGCAGAGTGATAAATATGAACCTATTTGCATTCTTCTATGTAATACAATCCAGTTATGCTAGTGCCATTTGTTGAAGACAGTTCCTTTTTTCCCACTGTATATTTTGCCTCTTTGTCAAATATCAAGGGATCATAGGTATGTGGATGAAGGTCAGAGATTTGACTTGATTCAATTGACTCACAAGTCTGTTTTTATGCCAGTCTCAGGCTGATTTTAATTACTATGGCTCTAAAGTATAGCTTGAAGTCAGGGGTGATGATACCTCCTGAGTTCTTTATTGAACAAGATTGTTTTTTGGCAATCTTGGGTTTGCCAAATAATAATAATAATAATCTTGTTATTCCATATGAAGTTGATCATTGCTCTTTCAAGGTCAGTAATAAATTCTGTTAGGATTTCAATGAGGATTGCATTGAATTTGCAGATTGTTTTGGCAAGATTGTCACTTTTACTGTGTTGATCCTACCTATAATGGATCATGGGAGATCACTTCATTTTCTGAAATTTTCTTTAATTTTTTTTCTTCAATGACTTAAAATTTTTGTCACACAGGTCTGTTACTTCTCTAACTAGAGTTACCCCAAGATAGTCAATGCTATTGCAGTTATTATAAAGGATGATATTTCCCTAATTGTTGTCAACCCTTTATTATTTGTGTATAGGAGGGCTATTGTTTTTTTTTTTTTTTTTTTTTTTTTTTAAAGTTAATCTTGTACCCTGCTTTATTGCTGAAGGTTTTTATCAGCTGTAGGAGTTCCTGGGTAGAGTTTTGTGTGGCACCAGTGTATACAATCATATCATCTGCAAATAGAGATAGTTTGACTTCTTTCTTTCCAATTTGTATTCCTTTATTCTCCTTCTGTCTTTTTATTGATTTAGCTAATACTTTAAGAACTATACTGAATAGATAAAGGGAGAGAGCCTTGTCTCTGATTTTAGTGGTATTGCTTTGGGTTTCTCACCATTTAGTTTGATGCTGGCTGTAGGATTACTGTATATTACCATTATTATATTTATCTGTTTTCCTGTATTTCCTGTATGATCTCTCAAAGACTTTTATCATGAAGGAATGTTGGATTTTTGTCAAAGATTTTTTCAGCATTTAAGGAGATAAGCAAGTTTTTTTTTTTCACATTGCTTATGTCATGTATGCCATTCATGAATTTTCATATGTTGAAACACCCCTGCATTTCTAGGATGAAGTGTACTTGATCATGGGAATGATTTTTTGATATGTTGTAAAATTTGGTTTGCCATTATTTTATTGAGTATTTTTGCATCAATGTTCACGATGGAGATTTCTTTGTAATTCTCTTCCTTTATTGCATCTTTGAGTGGCTCTTTATTAAGGTGATGGTTGCCTCATAAAAAGTATTTGGACATATTCCTTCAGTTTTTATTGTATGGAACAGTTTGAGGAGTATGTGCAATTGTTCTTCATTGAATGTCTGGTAGAATTCTGCACTGAAACCATCTGGCCTTTGGCTTTTTTGTTTTACTTGGAAGACTTCATAACAGCTTAAATTTCCTTTGTAGTTATAGATATATTTTTATAATTTGTTTTGTCTTGGATTAATTTTGGTAAGTTTCACTTGTCCAAAAAGCTGTCCATATCTTTTAAATTTTTCATTTTATTAAAGTGTAGAGTTCTGAATTATGACCCAACTACTCTCTGGATTTCTTGAGTTTCTGTTGTTATGTTCCCTTTTCATTTCTGATTCTGTTAACTTGAATCTCTCCCTCTTCTTTTAGGATAGTTTTTGCAAGGGTTTATCTATCTTGTTGACTTTCTCAAAGAACCAACTCTTTGATTTATTGATTCTTTGTATTGCTTTCTTTGTTTCAATTGTATTGATATCAGTCTGTTTGATTATTTTCTACTGTCTAGTCCTTCTAGGTGAGTTTGCTTCTAATTGTTCTAAAACTCAGTTTGCTGTTTAGTCTCTTCTGTGAGATTTCTCTAGGTTTTTCATAAAAAAAAAATCTAGTGCTATGAATTTTACTCTTAGCACTGCTATCATTGTGTCACATAAGTTTAAATATGTTGTGGATTTATTTTCCTTGAATTCTAGAAAGTCTTGGTTTTTATTTTTTTTTTTCTGACTAATTTGACCGTTTAGCAATCATTGATACCCAAAGCTGTGCATGCATATTTTTTATTTACAAAGGTTTTTTTCCCCATGTATCTCCTTGCTTGCCCTTCCTTCTTGCATCCCAATTTCTCCCAGTCTTCCTCAGACTCCCTCCCCCAATTCATCCCCTCATCCTTTTCCAAAAATAATCCATGGTGAGTCAGTTCAGGCTGATGTGTCCATTTAAGGTAGGTCTGAATTCCTTTTCTCAATATTATGAATGCAATAGATGTTCTTCTGTAGGGAATGGGCTCTAACTTGTCAGTTCATGTACAGGAACATAGTCTGATCCTACTCCACCAGGTTACACATACTGCCCATGCCAATTGACAGTCTTCTACCTTTGGAGAGTTTAGTTTCTTTTCTAATGGTTCCTCATTGACTGTTTTTGATTCATTGAGCTCCCCAGAGCTCCAGCCATCCATCTTTGTGGGAATTTGATTTCTTTCTTAACTTCTTTCTTGTCCCAGATGTGAGTCTATTGAGAGACACCAAGTTAGCATGAATTTATAGGCTTTCTGTAATTTCTGTTGTTGTTGAACTCTAACTACTTTAGACCATGATGGTCTGGTGTGATATAAGGAGTTATTTTTTTGTTTTTGCATCTATTGATGTTTCCTTTATGTTTATGTGGTCAATTTTAGAGGAAGTTTCATGGGGTGTTGAGAAATATATACATTTCTTTGTGTTTGGTAGAAAGTTCTGTAAATAGCTATTAATTTCATTTGGGTCATAACATCTGTTAGATCTCTTCTTTGTTGAGTTCTGTCTGGTAGCTATCCATTGGTGAGAGTGAGTACTGAAGTCTCCCCACTATTAATGTGTAGAGTGTTATGTTAGGTTTAAGTTTTAGTAGTATTTTTTTTTTTTTTTTTACATATGTAGCTGCCCTTTGTTAAGGGCATAAATGTTCAGGATTGAGATCATATCTTCATGGATTTTTCCTAAAATGAATAAGTAATATCCATTCTTGTCTCTTTTGATTGATTTTATTTTGAAGTCTGTTTTGTTAGATATTGCACCATCTTGTTTCTTAGAACCATTTGATTGGAAAGACTTTTTGCAATCCTTTATTCTGTGCCATTGTCTGTCTTTGAAGTTGAGGTGTGTCTCTGTATGTAGCAGAAGGATGAATTCTGTTTTGCTATCCATAGTTTTATGGTTGTCTTTTAAAGGTGAATTTATTCCATTGATATTAAGAGATATAGATGACCAGTGATTGTTATTTCCTCTTATTTTTCGTGGTTGTATGTGTATGTGTGTTTCTTTTCTTTGGATTTCCCTTCTGTGGCATTATCTATGCTTGTAGTTTCACTGGTGTATCTGGATTCCTTAGATTTGAGTTTTCCCTCTAGTTCTTTCTGTAGAGCTGGATTTGTGAATAGGTATTGTTTAAATATTGTTTTTCATAAAAAAATCTTCTTTACTTCATATATGTTGATTGATAATTTTTCTGAGTGTATTAGTTTGTGATTGTAGCTATGGTCTTGTAGTGTCTGTATAACATCTGACCAGGACCTTGACACTTTCATTGTTTTCATTGAGTTATATGATGTTATTCTTGCAGATCTGACTTTATAGTTAATTTGGCATTGTTTGCTTTTGCAGCTCGTAGTATTTTTATATTGTTCTGTAGATTGAGTGACTTGATTATTATGTGGCATGCAGATTTCTTTGGGGGTGGTCTAGTTTATTTGGCCTTCTATAAGCTTCTTGTATCTTTATAGGCATTTCTTTCTGTAGGTTGGGAAATATTTCTTTCATGATTTTGATGAATGTATTTTTTGTGTCTTTGAGGTGGTATTCTTCTCCTCCAATTCCAATTATTCTCCCATTAGGTCTTTTCATGGTGTCCCAAATTTCTTGGAAATTTTGTTTTATGGCTTTTTTTGGTTTTTGTGTGTGTGTGTGTGTGTGTGTGTGTGTGTGTGTGTGTGTGTGTGTGTGTGTGTGTTTTGACTGATATATCTATTTCCAATACTTAATCTTCTACTCTAGAAATTCTCCCTTCCATTTTTTGCATTCTGTTTTTTATGCTTGAGTCTGGACTTACAGTTTGTATCCTCTTCATTCCTTCTATTTCAATTTTTAAATCTTGATATGTTTTCTTCAACTGTTTGATTTCTCTTTCTTGGTTTTCTTTATTTTCTTTTAGGGATTTATAAATTTCTTCCAATTTTATTAATGTTTTTCCTTCAAATTCTTTAATGGAATTTTTTATATACTCTCTTAAAGCTTTCCTCGTTGTAAACCCCCAAACCATTTCAGAAAAAAAGAGAGTCATTTCCTTTTCTCATAACTCTGCCAATACCATTTTCTTCTTGGGAATCTCCAGTGACATTTGTTAACTAATGACCTCTCAGACATAATAAATTGTTATTATAGGACTAAGCTATCAGTTTAATAATTTTTGTGAAATACAATTGAAAACAAAACAATATAGTGTGTATTTTTTTCCTTTACAAAGTTATAATTAGATTATTCAATAAGTAGAAATATATTATATGATTTCTCTCTCCACTGTTCTTTCTGCTTCAGATATTTTAATTTTTATTCTCAGAATGAGTTGAGTGTACACCTGTAAAGAAAAAAAATCAATTTATTATTACCTCTACTCCAAATGCAAATTTTTATATAATTCTGTGGCATGCACTACTGTTTTTATCCATTCTTGGTTACTCAATCTTTATCATTCTTATCATTCTACTTGTAATTATCAATATTCTCTTCTAGATAATATACAAAAACTATTTCATTTTTCTTCAATACTTTCATTATGCCATATTTTGGTTTTTGTCTTATGTGTAAAGAATAGTCTGTGGGAACCTTTAATTTTTTTTATAATTTCTACTGTCTCACTAGATTCCAGAGAGAAATACTTTGATATGGTAGATCTTTCAAAAATATTTATCTTCTAATATTTCTGATAAGGAAAGATTGATGAATAAGAAACAGTCACAATAACAACTGCACCTATTTATAATTGATAAAAAGTATTTTATTATATATTTGTGGGTGTATTCAGACAAAAGCCTCTGAAATAATTTACATTAAACTGGACCATAAGGTTTTTAGAGAAGCAAGAGAGGAAAAGAAAGATAGAGGAAAGAAAGCAAAAATCATAAATAGAAGAATTATAGACAAAGAGGCTGAGGCAGCACATGGGAATAAAGAACGTGCATAATCCAAATGGCTAAATTATATAATAGTAATAATAATGATAATAATAATAATTAATAATAATAATAATAAAAGTCCATCTCATGGCTGAATTGATTTAGAGTAAGGATAGGAATTGGTGAATTGAGCCATATATGAGAGTTGTCCTAGGCCTCTTTAGAAGCTGATAATAAGTGATAATGCAATTTTACTTTGTGCTTTTAGAAAGCTTCTGAAGCCAGGCAACATGTAACAGGGGAATGCTTCCTTGAAACTCTATAGGACAAGAGGCCCTAGAAAGCCATTTCATAAAACCGAGTAAGTCTATGTTATATTTGATACCTCAAGATATTGGGTACAAAAGAGCCATCTGCCTATGAGAGAAAACAGGGAGATGGCCCAACAACTAAGCTGAGGAGTAGATGCATCTAAGCACTTTGACATTGGTCATAAAGTTAAAGAATTTGTTTGTTCTAGTTTGAATCTTGCTTTGGTCCAGTATATTCTAACTATGCCACTATTATACCAATTTGGAATGGTAATGTTCATTCTGTGATTCATAATACATTGGAAACATGAAAATTTCTTTTGGTTTTTATAATAGTTTATAATTAAGAGTTTACTTGAAATTTCAGAAAAAGACTTTGTATTTTAAAGTGTTGAGACTGAATGATTATGGAAACTTTGAATAGATACGAATGCATTTTTATTTGTGACATTGCCATAGCCTTTAGGGGCCAGGTAGTGGAACATGATCATTTTAAAGAGAAATCCTTCATAATTTTAAGTACTGAATACATGGTCCCCAGTTGGTGGGCCAGCTAGAAAGCATGGTCTTGCTGAAGAAAATGTGTCATGGGAGAGAGATTGGATAGCTCAGCTATACATTAACCTGTTCTTTATATCCTGTAAATACTGTTTAAGATCTAAGCTAGTACTTCCTTTATGTCTTTATGCGAAAGCACAGAATCTAATCACTTATAAATATAAGTAAAAACAAACTTTTTCTGTTGCTTGCCTTTGTAATAATTTTATTTCACTGATATAGGAAAGTAGTTGATATTAAGGTATTCAAGAAAATGTTAGAATGAACTATAATCAATGCCAGTAAGACAAATCTCAAAACTTGCAAATATATGTGAGATACATGGAACTTGTAATAAACCTTATAGTTTGCAGTGTTAAGGTAGGTTGAACCATTCAGTTCTGCCTACAGTAAATAGTTTCTCCATTTAGCTGTCTCAGCTTTTAAAACGTATTTTTCTTGGGCAGACATTCCATAATACTAGTTTTTCCAAAATCCTGGAGTTCTAATAGCAATTTCAGAGATTCATACTGTGGCCTATTTAGACCACATTGAAGAGAATGTGAATCTGACTCACATTTATATTTTATGGTTTTTAGTGAAAATAGTTATTTTCAAATGACATTTTCAGATTGTGATTTTTCATTCTCTAACTTCTCCCAGATCTTCTGCATCTCACCACTCACCCAAATCTAAACCCTTCTTTTATCTTTTTATTAGGATACAAGACAGTATCTAAGTAAATCATCTTAATAATGTAACAAAATAAAAAAATAAAACTACAAAACAGGTACAAACAAGAAATAATACTAAAAGGAAAAACAACAACAACAAAACACAACACACATGCAGAAATCCCATAAGTACAAAACTAGAAGCCATAACATAAAAAGAAATACCTGTATGGTAAATAAAAGTTTCAAATATAGCATTGCAATTCAAAAAATGAACAAGAATCAAAGTATAAGTGAGTTTGCTTGTTGTTGTTTGCCATCTACTGATGGGCTTGAGGTCTGTGGGCATGGGGTCTGAATACCCAGTGTTGTTTTCCCACATGAGAACAAACACACTACCAGCTGCTACACTAAAGATTAGGGGGGAAAGTTGCCATTAGGGTGAAAATGAAGAGAAATTGAAGGAAATAAAGGAACAATTTTCCTGGAGGCATCTCCTTACAAGAGAACATGTGGTCACAGATTGACATAGCCACACCTAGAGGTGTGTTCTGCTATGCCATGTCCGGTTATTGGACTGCATATTATCACATAGCTGCTATGTGCCAGGAATTCTTATACCCAGTGAGGTGCTGTTGGAATTAATTTTTCCCTTGTGAGCTGGAAGTTTATGAGTTAAGGATAGAAGTTTTTGTATATGACCTTTCTCAGTTCAGAGATTACATCTGGCATAGATATGTACAGAATCTGTGAATGCTGTCTCAGTCTGTAAGTTTATAGGTGCATCAGACCTGAGTGTATCTAAATGAAACTCTTTTCTTGAAATCTTTATTTTTACTGGATATTACATCCTTTCCACTTCTTCATCCACAGATTTCCATGAACCCTGAGGGAAGGAATTTGCTGAAATCATCACATTTAGGATTAAATATTCCTAGGTCTTTCGCTCTTCACATTTTCCAGTTGTGTCTCTATATATGCTTTCACATCCTTCAGGAGGAAGCTTCTTTGATGATATCTGAGCAGTACAGTCATTTATGAGTATGGTAGAATGCCTTTATGGAGCATTCTATTGCTATGTTCTTTTGGTAAAACAGTAGTAGTTGTTTTTTCTTCAGTACCAGGGCCAGGATTAGGAAAACATTTCTATATTCTAAGAGCATTTCTTAAGTGATCTTACTCCCAAATATATTCTATCTTCTATAGTTCCCAAAAAATCTTTATAAAGATGTATTCAGCTATAAATCAATTGTTGAATTATTGTGTGATAAGAATGTAACTTCCATGACCCATTCACATCTTAGAGACCTTATCTCTGTAAAATGCTACATTATGAACAAAGCTTCATTGTCCAACTGAACAAAACACTTATCTGTGAATATATCTGAACGTTGTTAGGAGGGATTTTATTACTATGTTCATTTCATAAAATAATAGTATTTGGTTATAGTATGTTTTCCTTCTTGGTCTATGGCCTATTTAGTCTCAGGTTCTTGATTATCCAAACAATGGCAGGCATGTGTTTTATTTCATATAGTAGAACTTACATCTAATAGTAAGTATGCCACTATTGATATCTTACATCTTACAAATAGGTCACCATGGTAGATGAAAGGGTTTGTAACTGAATTGGTGTTTATTTTCTTCTAATAGTACAGGGAGTATCTTTTGCATGTATGAATGCATGTCTATGGGGTAAAACTGCTAGGTAGGCACCACTTATGCTTTTGCATGTTCAATGAGGTATGTATATGTTGTCTTGCACAATTGGAACTTGTCAGTTTGTGTATGGCAGTCACTTGACAATAGCTTGAGTCACTGGGGATATTTGCAGAGCCTCTTTACTCAACGACTAAGCTAAATGTAAACCATCCGTAGCACTGTTCTCTATTTGGTGGCAAGAGATGTATAATTGAGGCTTTGTCTCTCTCATTATTTTGTAATTTCACTAATTTTCCTTCATATGTGTATATATTTTAAGAAACTGATACTGTATTAGTTTCTACATGCTTCCTAAACTGACCTTAATTTTAGCTGGATCCCTTCTGTATTTTATCCCTTAACTGCTACTTTTATTTCATTCATAATTTACTATTCCCAATCCAGTCTTTTCCCATATATTGTTCCATCTATAACTGTTCTGTTTCTTCATTCTAAAATATTTTTCCCTTTTTCTAATTTTTTACTCTATAACTAACATCTGTAATTATATGGATGTTAACCTGATCATCAATGTCTTAACAGCTAACATCTACTGCACACACATACACACACACACACACACACACACACACACACACACACACACACACACACACACAAATATATATACACACACACACACACAATATTTATATTATATGGTCTCAGTTATTTTTCTCAGGATATTTCATGCTTATATTTTAAAATTTTAGTTATTTAGATTTGTACTATTTGATCACATAAATTTACCAAAATTATGCTATTTATGCTTTGATGCACATATAGGCTTTTTTCTTTTTTTCTTTTGTACTTTATCATTTTTAGTTAAACAAAATTAATGAAGATAAAGAAATTTGACATGCCACACATGAGAAAAACTGGGCATGGTTAATAAAAAGTATAGTAGTGGTGTTTCTTGGTTCCGGGTGGCCAGAGGCCCAGACCCTGCCATGCCAGACCCCTTAGCCGCCCAGCCGCCCATCTGCCCACCGCTCAGGCCCCCAGAAATGACTCAGATGTTTATATTAACTTTATGCTGTTTGGCCTATGGCTCAGGCACATTGCTAGCTAGCTCTTACATCTTAAATCAACCCATTTCTATTCATCTGTCTGCCAAATGGCCCGTGGCTCACCTGTGTTCCTTACATGTTGCTCCTTGGGTGGCTTGCTCAATCTGCCTGACTCTGCCCCACTTCTCTTACCTATGCTCTGATTTCTCCTCCTACTTCTTCTATGGTGCCTGTCATGGCCCAAAACAGCTCTTTTATTTAAAGATTGATATTCACAGCATACAGTAAGGCATTTCCACATCAAAAAAGATCTTCCATTTACATAAGAACTTTTGTCATATTTTTTTTAATGAAAAGATCAGTCACTAAATAAAACATGGCTACTCTGCTTTTTTTTTTTTTTTTGCATGTAGCACTGACTGATTGCTTCTTGATTCAGTGTGCATATTTTAGGAAGGATTGCCTTTAACTTACTATCTATCCCTATGATAAGAATACAGAGAATAAATTGGTATATTCAGCTTTGTTTGTGCATTTTTATTAATTTTTTAAATTTATCTTTTATCTCAAACGGTTTCTTCTTCCTACCCTCCATTTACTAATCCCCAAGCTTCCCTTCACCTTACTGCATCCACTTCGCAGAGAGATTAAGACTTTCCATGGTGAGTCAACAAAACCTGGTATATCCAATTGAGGTAAGACCAAGCCGCTATTCTCTGCATCAAGGCTGAGCAAAGTATCCCTCCATAGAAAATTGAATGTAAAGAGCCAGCTTTTAAATAATAAATAACAGAAATAAATCCTGTTTCCACTACCATGGGCCACACAAAGAGACCATGCCTCAAATTATGACCTCCATTCAGAGACCCAGTTTTATCCCATGTAGGTTCCCCAGCTGTCAATCATGAGTCCCCAAGTTAACACTAGATCATATCAGCTGTCTCTGAGGGTTTTCCCATCATATCTTGACCCTCCTTACTTATGAAATCTCATCTCCCTCTCTTCAGCTGGACTCTAGAAATTTAGCCTTGTGGACAGCTATGGATCTTTGTTCCTGCTTCACTCAGGAATATTTTCCAGTTTCATTTGTTTGCCTACAAAATTCATGATGTCATTTTTTGCATGTTTTCAATATTAACCCTTTATTTAATTTGTCATAGGTACAATCTTCTCCCTTATGGCAGCATGATCATTATCCAAATGATGTTTCGCTTTGCCATACAGAAGCCTTTCAGTTTCATTTGGTCACATTTGTCACAGTGTCTATACTATCAGCATTATATTTAGAATTTTTTTTTTCAGCATCAAGGAGTTCAGAACTATTCTCCCCATTTTCTTTATGTCGGAATAAGTTTGATTTCTGCTTATTTAAGTTGCTTAATCCTCTAAAATTTGATATTTGTGCAAGGTGACAAATGAAAATGCATTTATATTCTTCTACATGCAGCCATCCTATATGAGTACTATTTATTGAAAATGTTTTACTTTTCCCCTTGTGTATTTAAACACTATTAAATCTCAGGTGTCCATAACTGTATGGCCTATGTCTGCATCTTCAATTCAATTTCATTGTCATCTATTTTTCTGTCAATACAATGTGGCTTTTCATAACCGTGTATCTATAATGTAACTTAATATTAGATATTTTAATTCTTCCAGAAGTTTATTATTTAGCATTATTTTAGATATTCTGTTTTGTTTGTATTTTTATATGAATCAGTGTGGGATGGTGCTCTTGTACTCTGTATAGTTTTATTTGTATTAGTTTCATAAAACACAGATTGGTCAGTAGTCAGGAAGAATTAGAGGCAGGAAAAGCAGAGTAGGAGAATTCTGTGAAGAACAAGGGCGAAGAGAAGTTGTCAAGTATATGCAGAAGAATCAAGAATAGAATACTGCACTGTGAAAAGAGATGAAGTCATTTAAGAATTACAAATTAACTTAAATATAAGAGTTAGATAGTAATATGCTTGAACTACTGGACCAACAGTTACTATAATATTAAGCCTACAAATGATTATTTTGTAAGTGGCTGCAGAAGTCAAGCAGGACTGAGAAAATCTGAGCAGAACAGAAAACTTTTGACTACAAATGGTACTCCAGTGTCGTATACATGCACCCACATGAAGCCTAAAAAGTTTATACAGACAAAAAGGGAACAGTGTCAAGCGTGGCTTTTTGTAATGGTATTTGGTTTCTGTTTTTTGGTAGTAAGTTAAGATGTGAGTCCTTTAAGAAAGGCTTCCTGACTCAACATAGCAGCAAACACCACACATCTCTTTCAAGAGGTCCTGCTGACAAATACTTAAATAGTGTTTCTAAGTCAAGGGTAGTGGTGCTCTACTTGGTGGCAGTGTGGACCTTAGAATTCCCCACTGGTGTGGTAAACATGGCTCATGTCAGTTCCTCAGCCATAAAGATAAGCTCTCACATATCAGGGAGCCAGGAACTATATAAAGCAAAAGTTTGAATCCTAGCTTTAAGCCTTTAATCTGAGGCATATCTTTCAGCAGATTACAGGTTTGTTTTTAAAAAATATAGAGAAATACATTAATGACAGATACAGACCAAAAAAAAATCTTTCTAAGTGGTTTAAAAAGTGCTTAAAAATATACATAGATTTGAAAAAGAAAAGAATAAAGTTTTAAAAATAAATTAAAAAATAATAAACTACATAAAAATGGAATGTACATAGAGAGACTAGTATTGTATTTGATTGTGTCTAGATTTTTTCATATTGCAGAAGAAGGAGCTTGAGTGGATAAGAGATATTTAATTATAAGAGCTCCTGGATTAATTTAACATATATATTTTGAAAATGCCTTGACTTTGTAGTTTAGGTCAAAAGATATGTCACTGTGGAGAAGAGGATATCTTTTGTTTCCATGGAAAATTAGAATCTGTGGATTTATTCCAGATTAAAGATTGGAAAATTTGATCAAGGAGGAACCCCTGAAAATCTCAAATAAGAACAGATGGCCCAGGTGATTCAACTAAATCAGAGCACATCTGTTACAGTTTTCTCTGAGTTCTTCATCCAGAACAACTTCAAGGGTTTAGGCTCAAATGATCCAGACTCATAGACTACTTCACCCGGTTCTTGCCCAAAATTATAAATTTTCTTTAGGTTGGCATATAATTATCAACACCCACAATCAGCAGAATGTAGTCTAGGGAACTATGCCTTTATTCCCATAAAATAGATAATGGAAGTTTGTCTTTGTTTAGAGTAATAGTTAAAAGTTGTTTTGAATAATGGTAAGGAAACAAAACTGAACAAATGACATTAGATTTGGGCTTATTGTTTTTTTTTAAAAAGAGACATGTAATATTTATCTTGCAAACTTTTTAAAATTTGCATTAGTTTAATAAAACACTGTTTAGTCAGTAAACAGGCAGGAAGTATAGGTGGACCAACTCACTGAGAATTCTGGGAAAAGGAAGAGTCACCAACTAGAAGCATAAAAAGCAGGACGAGTATACCTTACTGAGAAAAGTTACCAAGCCATGTGTCTAAATGTAGGTTAAAAAACTGTGAATTACTTTAAGAATAAGAGCTAGTTAGTAATATGTAAGAACACCTGGCTCAGCTGTTACTATAAAATTAAAACTAAGCCGTTTTTTTGAAAGAGGCTGCCAAGTATTTAAAAGTGTTTAGCTGAGACAGAAACATATGACTACAAAGATAAAAATGTCCTTTCATTCTCTATGAAGAATTTTTTTGAATTTTGATGAGGATTGTGCTATTCTGCTTTTAGAATGATAATGTATAATGTCTTTCTATAAGCTGTGAATAATCATTGGATAATAGGGAAACTGTTTTGGCCTATGGCAAAGCAGTTTAGAAGTTGGCAGAAATTCCAAGCATAAATAAAGGAGGAAGGCAAAATCAGGAAATATGCTGTGATCTGCCAGCCAACAGAGCAAGATGTATGGGAATGTAGGTAAAGCTACTAGCCATGTGGATAAACATAAATTAATAGAAATGGTTTAAGATAAATTGTAAGCACTAGTCTTTAGTGAGCCAAAACCATGACTTTAACAGTTTATAGTTAACATAAGCCGAGTTGTGTGATTTTGGGGGGCTATGTGGCTACTGCAATCCTGGTCTTTTGTTGTAGTGAGTTCGTGGGGTCCCATGCCCCAGAGGTCCCGGACCCACAGACCTGCCCGGGACAGCTTATCTGCCCACCGCCGCCTAGGCCCCTAGAAACGACTCAGACGCTTCTATTTACTTCATGCTGTTTGGCCTATGGCTCAGGCACATTGTTAGCTAGCTCTTACATCTTAAATCAACCCATTTCTATTAATCTGTGGGCCACGTGGCGGCCCGTAGCTCACCCGTGTTCCTTACATGTCGGTTCTTTCGGCGGCTTCAGCTCGGTCTGCCTGACTCCACCCTGCTTCTCCCACCTAAGCTCTGACTCTCCTCCCACCTATTCTACGGTACCTGCCATGGCCCAAACCAGCTCCTTTATTTAAAGATACAGCACACACAAATGCATTCCCACATTTCCCCCTTTCTCTCTAATCAAAAAGGAAGGTTTCAATTTTATCATAGCAAAATTACATATAACAAAATAGCTATCAAGCAAGAATTACAGTTATAATATCTAGTCTATTTGTATTTAGTAAAATTAAAGAAAATACTCTATCAACTACCTTATCTTTATGAATCTAAAGTTTTATATCTAATATACTTTTCAAATGACTAAGAAAAACTGTACATATAACTATCTAATCTTCAACTACATCAAAGACTACAGAAGGATATAATATTTACCCAAGTAAACCAGAAGTGCAAACGACTTCTAAAATCTAGAAAGGACAGAGATGACACCTATCTGCCTGGACAGTCACCCAAAGTTCCTTAATAAAGTTGGGGCATTCATCTTCAGCCTATAGGCCCAAAGTCTCTTTTTATTTCAGTGAAGCAGGAAATCCGCTCTGCCCATTTTGGCACAGTTCATCCGTTGCTTCTCCTTGAGTCTTGAAGAATGTCTGACAGTTTTCTCTGTAAAGCAGGAACCTGAATGATGATCTTGGCTTGTTCTGCCAAAGTCCAGAGGTCATCTTCTTATGGAACCTGCATGTCTAGTTTAAACAGCATACTGTCAAGCAGTCAATATAAAAACAGTTTCTTCTCTAGTGGCTTACCATTACCACAAATAGATGAGACTCTATATGGAGTTTCTTTAATGCCCATTTTCCTGTTGAAGTAAATTAGTGCTGCCAGGTACAGACCTGTCTCACTGTCTAGAAAAGTCTAAGCTCTTAAAACATTTTAAATGCCATATTCTGTAGGTCTTAGAAGTATTTGAAGATTACCTATCTAATTGAAATATATCTTTGTATACCTAAAAATCCTAACTAACCTAACTATAAGTTTGATTATCAAAAGTGACTATTAACCTTCATTTCTTAATTATACACTACAATTTTAAAACAGTTACATGAACATCATACCTTAAACAAGAATAGAAAAACACATACAGCATAATAAAATTGACTTTAAATTTGTATCAATAAACCAAAATCTATACTAATGTAAAGCAGTTTGAGATTAACAGCTGATTACCTGTAAATTCAATAATCTAATTTTTTAAAAAAGCATTCACATACCATATCCCCCGTTTCTTCTTAGAAAGAGATTGACTATGACCATTAACCATTTATAATGAAAACAAACACTTAGAAACAACATTTGGGGAATTTGGGCGAAGTTATCTATTACTACTTCCTGCTGATTAAGGGGCGTTGAAAATCTCATGGATTGTTGAGACTGGGTCATAATCTGCAGCTGTGAAGCTGATCTGGCCATCTCTTCTCATCAGAGGTTTTTTCAGGGGGTCTTGGTTGATGAAACCATATTTGCCTGGAAGCAATCCACAGGTTCTCATCTGTGGAAACAAAAACAGAACTCTTCCAAAGCAATAAATCCTTAGACACAAATTTCAAAATCAAAATACCTTTCAAATATATATTCTTGTTTAACTTAGTAGCCTTTGCAATCCATTGTCTTTCTGCAGTTAGCTCATTAACAGTTAAAAAATTAAAAGAAAACACAATAACAACCAAAATCCAGATTTTGTGTCTATTTTCCATCTTTACGTGGCTTATTATCTTTTTATTACTCTATTTCTCGCTTTAAAAACTTTTTCTAACCTCTTTCTTTTTTTCTGAAGCCTATGTACCTTTTACATTGTAACCCGTTTACAGGTTTTCTTTTTATCTGAATCTGTTTTATTGTGAATCTTTAATCATCTTCTAACCTTAAGAGCTTTTAAAATACATTCTCTAAAAAGAAACACAGTTTTTGCAAATTAGGCTGAATCACTAAGTTTTCTTAAACGGACCGTAAACAGAGCACACCTAAGAAAATGTTGCCACGAAGAAAATTTGTTTTTCTTTTGTTCAAAATAAGCAGAAATCTAAAATCAATCACATGCTATTTAGTCTTCTGTGAGACTGGTTGCAGCTGCAGCTCACACTGACTGCCGACAGCCCGCCGGCGCCATTTTGAATGTGACCCGGACCATGCTTCATGCTTTCTCTGTACAAAGACCCGATTTACATATACAATTTGGAAGCTGCCTTTGCTCAGTTTCTGCGATCTAGAACCCTTTTTATTCTTTCTCAGGCTCTAAGTGGATAATCGGCCCACGTTGGATGCGCCATCTGTTGTAGTGAGTTCGTGGGGTCCCATGCCCCAGAGGTCCCGGACCCACAGACCTGCCCGGGACTGCTTATCTGCGCACCGCCGCCTAGGCCCCTAGAAACGACTCAGACGCTTCTATTTACTTCATGCTGTTTGGCCTATGGCTCAGGCACATTGTTAGCTAGCTCTTACATCTTAAATCAACCTATTTCTATTAATCTGTGGGCCACGTGGCGGCCCGTAGCTCACCCGTGTTCCTTACATGTCGGTTCTTTCGGCGGCTTCAGCTCGGTCTGCCTGACTCCACCCTGCTTCTCCCACCTAAGCTCTGACTCTCCTCCCACCTATTCTACGGTACCTGCCATGGCCCAAACCAGCTCCTTTATTTAAAGATACCGCACACACAAATGCATTCCCACAGTCTTTACCTTGAACAAAATAGGCCGGACACTTCTTACTACAAATGGCATTCAAATATGAGGCATTTACAACCAAATAAAGTCTGAGAAATTTTAAAAAGGGTTCTAGAACACAGAAACAAAGCAAAAACTGCTTCCTAGTTGTGTCTTTCAAGTGGGCCTGGCAGAGTGGTGTCAGGACTTGAGTTACAAAATGGCAAGAGGTTTGCTGCATGCAGCTTAAGCAACAACAAGACCAGTTTCCTAAGTCTCACAAAAACATTGGTACAAACACTAGATGCTTAAGTCTGATTATACAGACAAAAAAAAAAAAAAAAAAAAAAAAAAAAAAAAAAAAAAAAAAAAAAAGGAGCAGAATCAAGCATGGCTTTTGGTAGCAGCACTTTCTTGGATAAGTTCTGTTTGATGGTGGCACAGCTTTTTAAAGAGAGGCTTCCTGACACAGCCTTAGCAGGAAAAGACCCACAAGTCTCTTTTAAAAGGCCCTGTTGTCAAATACTTAAATAGAGTTCATGAGCAGTGGTCAGCAGTGTTCTACATTTTGGCAATGTGGACCTTAAAATTCCCGGAGTTGGGCCAGTGAATTTGGCTTCTGGAAGTACTTCTGCTAAAAAGCTAAATTCTCTATGAAGCTAGACTCAGAAGCTGGATGGAGCCAGCTACTTACCCTATCCAAGCCTTTAATCCTAGCTACACCTTAGCAAATTAAAGGTGTGGTCAGAGAAATATAAGAGATATATAGTAAAGACAGATTCATATTTTAAAAAAAACACCCTCACAACAGTTTAAAGTGTGTTTAAAATATATATAAAGGCTTTGGAAAGAAAGAAAAAAGGAAAAGAATAAAATCATTAAAAACATAGAGTAAAATAAAAAGCCACATAAAGATGGAAAATGTACAAAAAATCTGCATACTGTCTGTTATGTTGTCTTTGAATTGTTTGACTGCTAAGGAAGAAAGAGCTTCAAAGAGACATTTGGTTATAAATGCAGCTGAATTAATCCAACATATATATTTTGTACATGACTTGACTTTAAAATTGAAATCAAAATATATACTACTTTGGAGAAGAGATTTTATTTTATTTTCATGAAAAATGAGAGGCTGTATATTTATTCTTGTTAAAAGAAAACTAGGAGGGTTTAAGGAATACCCTTAAAAATTCTATGATGGGAAGATATGACCACATCAGTTTCAAGGCTGCCAATTAAGATGATCCAGCCTCAGGACTCCCATAAGATTATTAGTGTCACCAATCAGCAGAAAGAAGTTAATAGAAAGCTATATCCCAAGATATTTTTATAAATGTGCATTTTCATTATAAATGATTAATGGTCATAGTTAATCTCCTTCTGGGAAAATAGTGACATGATGTAGAAATAATAAAAAAGATTATTTAATAAGATTTGATCCAAAAAACAACTATTCATCATAAATACTTTACAGTATGTATTTTGAGTTTATTGATATAAACTTTGTTATTTTTGTTATAGTGTATTAATTTTGAAATACTATATCATTATTTCTCATCTTGTTTAAGGTATTATGCTTATGTAACTCACCTAAAATTGTAATACTTATTAAGAAATACAGATTAATAACTATCTATAATAATCATCTTATATTCATGTCAGCTATGTTTTTAGATACAAAAATATATATTTCAATAATATAAGTAATCTTCAAATATTTCAAAGACCTATGACATTTAGAATATTTTTAGATCTTGGACTTTCTTGGGTATTGAGATATGTCTAATCCTGACAGCAGCAATATACTTTAAGAGGATGACGAGCACTGAAAAGACTCGAATTGGAATTTGCTTTTTTTGTCAAATTTAGCCAAGAGGCAAGAGAATGTTCTTATCTAAACTGCTTGACAGTATACTGTATAAACTGGACATGTAGTACCTATTAGAAAGCGACCTCTGAACTTTGACATAAAAGGCAAGATGATCCTTTACATTCCTGCTTCATGAAGACTGCCAGATATATACCATGACACAGGGAGGATGGATGGAAAAAATATGCCAGAAATGGACTGAGCAATTTTTCAAATTTCTTTTTATACTGAAATGTATGCCAGAGACATTAGACCTGCAGGCTTTAGATGGATGCTTCAACACTATAAAAGAATTTTGGGAGACTATTCAAGTAGCCAGATGTCTCTGTCATTTCTGAAATTTGGAGGATGCTTGCAATGTACCTCCTATTTACTCAGGTAGTATTATATACTTCTGTAGTCTTTGATGGACTTGAAGATAAATTATAATTGTAGTTTTCCTTAGTTATAATAAAAAGGAAATTAGATATGAAACTTTGGACTCACAGATGACAGAATATCTTCTTCGATTTTGTTAAATTCCAATAGACTAAATATAGCTATAATTCTTGCTTGATAGCTGTTTTGTTACATGTAATTATACTCTTAAAATTGAAACAATTTTTAATTAGAAAGAAAACAGGAAATGATGTGAGATTTCTTTCTGTATGTTGTAAATTACCATTGGATAATAAAAGAAAATGTTTTGGCCTATGACAAAGCAACATAGAGGCAAGTGGAAATTACAAGCACAGATAAAAGATAAGGAGAGAAAAGTCAAGGGAGATGCTGTGAGCTACCACCCAACAGATAAAGATGTACTCAAACATAGGTAAAGGCCCTAGCCCTTTTGGCAAGACAGAGATGAATAGTAATGAGTTGAGCTTTGTTGTAAGTGCTAGCTGATAATGAGCTTAGACAATAAGCCAAACAATTGGGAATTATTATAAGCTTTTGTATGATTACTTGGGGTTAAGTGGCTTTGGAACTGTAGGTCATCTTGCTACTGTGCTGAAAGTACAGATTTTTTTTCTGTGAAAATTTCGAGAGGAACTTATATATTCAATGTATCATCAGAACCTAACTATACTTGGTTCTTCCTTTCATATTTGTATTTTGTTGAACTTTTCAGTATGCTCTAGCAAAGAATTAAAGTACTATTTTTAACTTGACTGAAAATTTGGACATTTTTCTTATTTATGATTTGTGTAAACATACTTTAATTTTTTCATTTTTGTTGATGTTGATTATGGACTATTTTAATTAAGATTTCTTTTGCTGTGAAGTGACACCTTGAACATGCAAATCTATAAAAATTAATTGGTTTGACTTATACTTTTAAAAGTTCAGTCCAATTTCTATTATTAACCTGTTGCCATGCAGGCAGAAATGGTGCTGGATAAGGAGCTGAGGATTCTACATATTGATTCACAGACAACAAGATGTGAATTGAGTTTACACCAAGAAGTTTGAGCATAAGAAATTTTAAAGCCTCTGCTCACAGCAACACTCTTTATCCAACCTATTCAAACAAAGCCATATCTCCTAATAGTGCCACTCCTTATGAAATTATTGGAATTAATTACATTAATACTACCATATAATACACCCCAGCACCTTAAAGCTTATAAACATATTATAATGCAAAATGTATTTGTCCAACTTCAATAGTCTCCATGGTATATAGCACTCTCAACCACATTTAATAGTCCAAAGTTTAAAGTGTCTACTGAGTTTCATGTATTTCTTAGCTTTAATTGTCCATAAAACAAAATTTAGAAGAATATTAAATACTTACAGCATATAATGGTACAGAATATTTGCAACCTTTAAAACATGGAAAAGATAATATAGTAAGGAACTACTAGATAAAATCAGGTCCAAAAAACAGCTGGGTAAACTCCAAACTCCAATTATTTTCTTTTTTGTTGATTGGAACAAACTTCTACATACTTCTTCTTCTTAGGTTTGTTTCACTCCTTGTTAGTAGCTCATTTTTTAAAAAAGGAATTATCCCACATCTCTGGCATATAAACCATCTTGTGATTGTGGAGGCCAATCTCCATACCTTCACTTAATAGCCTCTCTAGGTACCTAATCAGGGACATCTCTGATGCGTTGTTATCCCCAGCAGCATTTTTTAATCATAGGGAAATATTTCATAACCTCTTTCTTCTATTATTAAAGTCAGAACCACATGGCTGATGTGGCAGAGTTCTGCTTAAAGAGGCTGAAACATAGACTCTGCACTCAATAACATATGTACCAACTTTCTTTTTTTAATGGTTTCCTTCACTGCTTAAACTTGGTTGTTTTAAAATTGAATATGTAGGCCAGGCTGGTCTCAAACTCAGACATCCACCAGCCTCTGTCTCCTAAGTGCTAGGATTAAAGGTATACACTGCTACAACTAACTCTAACCTTTACTTTGATTCATTTCCACAAGCGAGAAACTTAGTTGTTTTGGATCTTGCCTTGAAGTCACAACTTTCTTTATTCCATTTCTTAATTTTATTTATAGTTTTTGACACTGTAGTTAGCTCTAATCTACTTCAATGTGCTCTTTTTCTTCTTAAATTGTGCATTTTTATTTTTTTGCTCAGCCTACTCCTTTTTATTTTAAAACTTCATTAGAGTTACCACTAATATAACCACATGACAGCTTATACCAAACTATTTTAATATTCACTTTGTCAACAGAACTAATCAAAATTTCTTCACCAAAGCCTCAGGTGATTCTTCATAACAGGGCAAATGACTACCACATTTGTCATCAAAATACCACAAGAACAAGCTTCAGGAAATATGCTAAAATTCATCTCTTCTGAAGCTTCTTGATCTACGTCCCCACAGTCATAAAATCACATTAAGCATCATTTTCTACCACTTATGGCCCATTAATCAGGACTTAAAATGTTAAACTGTTTTTCTAATCACAGTCCTAAGGTCAATATTCCTCTTAAAAAAAAAAAAAAAAAAAAAGCATTATCAGGCCTATCACAGCAGTTCTTTAGTCCTTAGAATCAACTTCTGGTTTAGATGTGATTTATATTGCTGTAGAGAGACATTATGACCACAGAAAACATCATAAATAAATAAAAAATTCATTGGAGTGGCTTACATTTTCAGAGGTTTAGTCCATTATTATTATTATTATGTGATATGGTGTCATACAGGGTAAAATGATGTTGGAGAATTAGCTGGTGCCTTGTATCTTGATCCACAGGTTTAAGAAAGTGAACTGAGTTTACCCTGAAAAAAGTCAATATATATATATATATATATATTTTTTAAAAAAAAAAAGAACAATTCTCTTCCAAAAAATCTACTGTTCCTAATAGTGCAACACCCTATTGTCAGTAGGGCCATTAATATTCAAACTACCATATGGATTTTATATAAATAGCCTTAATATTTTTTACTATTTCTAGTATATTTATCCTGAAAGGACAGAGATTGTTTTTTTTATCAAAGGCCTTTTCTATGTTTTATGAGATGGTAATGTGGTCTTTCTCTTTCAGTGTATATAGGTGGTATATTACTTTTAATAATCTACATATGTAGAATTATCCCACAATCTCTCAAATAAACCATATTTGATTGTGATGTATACTTTTTAATGCATTCTTATATTTGGCTTTCTAGTATTTTGGGAAATTCATTTATATATGTATATGCATACATATTTTCATATAAACGCATATGAGAATTGGTGTATCATGCTTTTTCTTTGTTGGTTCTCTATGTGCTGTATCAAGGTAATTGAGGCCTCACATAAAATTATGCTATGTTACTTCTATTTTAATTTTGCAGAATAATTTAATGAATATTCAAATTAATATATTAATACTACTCTGAAAATATAGTAAAATTCTGAACTGAATTT
The DNA here is from genome assembly GCA_033318265.1 of Phyllotis vaccarum. NCBI lineage: Eukaryota > Metazoa > Chordata > Mammalia > Rodentia > Cricetidae > Phyllotis > Phyllotis vaccarum. Next base: position 107,666,139 of record JARWLC010000005.1, read on the forward strand.
ATCTGCCCCTGGCATATTTTGGGTTGCAAGATTTCTAATTTCTATTTCCTTTGTACTGTGAAACCTTAGCCTCCTCAAATTTTTAAACTAATCTTGATTACCATTGGTCAGGCACATATATCAACATATCAATATATATTTAAATTTCCAAATTGACAAAATACAGATTTTTAACATATGTTATCATGATTTTCTGTTTATCCTCAGGATCTGTTATTACCTTCCTCTTTTCTTAACTAATTATATTTTAATATCTTTCCATATTTTAGTAAATTTAATTGTTTGTAAATCTTACTGATTTTATCCATACACTAATTTTATTTCAATATTTGTGTTTTGTTTGTCTGTACTTTATTGATGTTACCACTGAATTTGATTATGTCTGCCCAACTATTCCGTTTGAGTACTATCTTTTTCTTTTTGCACTGAAGTTTTCAGATGTTTTTTATGCCAATAATAATACTTACATTATTTGTTCTTGTTTGCTTGTTTTTTATGTAGGCACTTAGTGCTGTGAACTTGCTCTTAGGACTGCCTTCATGTGTGCTTTGCACATTATGTACTTACATTTTCATTCAGTTATAGAAAGCCATTAATTTCCTTTTAAATTTCTATTTTGACCTACTTTTCACTAAGTAGTGAATTAATAAAGTTTCATGAGTGTGTAAGCTTTGTGTTACTTATGTTGCTATTGATGCGATAGTATTTTTATAGAATGAAGTGTTATTTTAATTTTCTTGTGTCTGTTTAGAATTGCTTTGTGACCAAGTATGTAGTAATTTGTAGGTAAAAATAGTAAAATATACTCTATTTATTATTGGTAAAATTCTATGTAAACCTCTATTAGACTAATTTATGTTTGGACACATTTAGTCCTGGCATTTATTTTATTTTATTTTATTTTATTTTATTTTATTTTATTTTATTTTATTTTATTTTATTATTTTTTGCCATAATCACTAATGCCCCTTTTCTCAATTCTTTGCAAGCCTTTCTTCCCCTCCTCTTAGAATTTCTATGTTTAGTTTTATTCTGGTTGCCCTGCTCATTGGTAAGATTAGAATATTGAGTTAACACATAATTACTGTGTCAGTGTCGATATGTGATTTTAATTGTGGTTGTTCTTGTGTTTGTTGCTTATGTGTTCAGAATTTTTTGAACTGCTTAATTCATTTTTCTTTAGATGATTATATTATTTCTATTTTATATGTTGTTTGAATAGTTTTGGTTTAAAGTGTATTTTGTTAGATAATAAAATGTTACGAGTCTGTTTTGAGGCCTAATTTCTTAAATATCTTTTTCCAACCATTTACTCTAAAGTTATGTCTAAACTTGATGCACATATGTGTTTCTTAGACAAAGCAGAATGACAGATCCTGCTTCCTAATTCAGTTGATTAATCTCTTGTCTTTTTACTATATAAACAGACTACTTCTATTGTTCGTCTAAGGTATGCATTTCTTCCATTTTGTCTTAAATGACTTAGATCCTTTTATATCTCCTGTACTATCTTGCTAAAGATTTACTGTAAGTGTTTTGTTTAACTTTCTAATATTTCATTTTTTGTTTTAGGCCAATTTGTGTTTTATTCTGTGATAATTCTACATTTACTTCCTGAGCTCTTTAATTCTGTAACAATTTGTGTTTGCTTACATATAGTTAAATGTTTTATTATTATATTCTTTTTATGTCCTTACATATATGCATTATAGTTATTTTGAAGTGCTTGTGCTTCAGTTCTGTTTTATTTCTCCTGGCCTATTATTGTTGGGTTTCTGGGTTCTGATGGAGCCATACGATCTTGTGTATTTTTCCACAAAGGTGTAGAAATCTGCAATTGAGATGTTCAGATATAGACATTAAAATGTGGAGATAAGTGATCAGTTTCTTAGTTTCTCTTGCCCTCAGTGAATATTAGATGATTTTGATGACCTTTGGTTACTTGTTACATAGCTTTTTTTGAGGCCCCTGCAAGTGTAGCCACTGTGTATTCTGGGTACAATTTGTAGACATTGAGGGCTGAAACAAAAAAATGAGTAAATAAAGATGAGCTTTAAAAAGCAGCTAATGACAGGGTCTACTGTGTCTGGGATGTTTGTTGGCTTGTTTCTTTCATGGTCACTGTAATCAGGACCTACTGTGAATCAGAACCCTGACATATCCTTATCCTTGAATAAATCAGTTTATTACATTCTACTAAATTGCATTCAAAGTCTTTAGGATAATGGAAAAATGCATCCAGATTCCTTGTCAAATAAGACATAAATCATTAGGTCATGCTTTAAAAACTTGTACATCAAGAAACTGAAAACTGTAAAGGAAAAGGACCAATTTATTAATATTATTGCATAAATTCTACTTGGTACATAATAAAACTAGAAGCCAGATATTGAGGCAAACTTGAAATTTCAGAGAGATATGGAACAAACTACTGCCAATTTTCATGCATCCAACTCCTCAGGCTGAACAAGGTTAGGTCCTATTTCCTCCACAAGTCCTGAGACTGACTGGCAATGCAGGGAAAAGGAAAAATGTCTACATTCTTTTGTCTTATGTTCATTTCTCTAGTCAACTATTTCAATTCCTGATGAACTTTCCTTATGTTAGGATTAAAGGTAGGTGCCACCACTGCCCGGCCCTGTTTGGCCTTAAACACACAGAGTTCCAAAGGATCTTTGCCTCTGGAGTGATAGGTTTAAACACAGGAGTCACCACTTCCTGATCTCTACATCTTTCCTTTAGGCAACTCTGTCCTCTTATATTCCTGACTACTTGTATTAAATAAACAATATATTACCACATATCCTCTTTTGTGTTGAAAAATTTTAAAAAGTTTATAACTAATCTAAAAATATATAATAGGTTCAATAATTATATGAAATATATACAAGCAATATTTCATTAATAATGTCTAGTCCATTGACAAATTCAAAAATATATTCCCTTATTTATCCTATTTTGGTGGGTCCAAAGGAATGTACTTATTTCATTTTCTATCTAACTCGTATTACTAACTGAAGACTATCATTGATGTCTCTCAAACTTAACCATTTTATACCTCTTAGTGAGTTTCCTTTCTGAAACCCTAACAAGGAAAACTATAAATGTAACTATTTAATCTTCAACTCCCACAGGGACCCAAGAAGGAAAAAATGTTAACTAATTAACAGGAAGTACAAGCAAGGAGTTTCAAAATAGGTGAAACATGACAGAAACAGCTATGCTGCCTGGACAGTCACCTAATGTTCCTCTTCAGCATTGGGGCATCAATCTTTAGCCTACAGGCCTAGCATATCTGATTAGCTTATCTATGAAGCATGATATTCTTAAAGACCTTCCTACCTAGTTATGGCAAGGTTAGGCAATTCTTTTTTGAGTGTTCTTTCTGTCCAATTTGGACATCATACTGTCAGCAGTTGAGTCAAGGACACTTCATTGCCAAGTTGCTAACTTTTGTCACAAAGAAAGTAGACTCCATATGGAATTTTTTTGACTCCCATCATTTTTTTCTGAAGTAGATTGGTGCTGCTGTAAGTAGACATGTCCCATAGTCATAAAAATAAAAAGAAACTATTTTATTAAAATATATTAAATGTCATAGTCTATAGATCTCAGTGTTTGAACATGGATTATCTAACATATATCTGTTTAACCCTGAAAAGATATATAACATGACTATTAGTTTGAGTGTAATGACTTACTACTAACTTGCATCTTTTAATATCTTAAATAATGGGTCAAATATTTTTTAAGAACTAGCTATTTCTATCATATTGTTGGATTAAATGTATAGATACAATTCCTTGAACAAGAGTAGAAATATAAGTATAGTTAAAAAATCTTTGCAACTTTGTATCAATATACACAATAAATTCATTCCAATGTAAAATATTTAAAACTATCTAAGTATATTTAATAATATACCTTTATATTCTATTTATCTCTGTATATTAATTTCCCTTTTTTTCAAATCTAATCTCCCTTGTTCAGCTTTGTTTGTAAACAATACTAGCAATTTGTAACTCATCATTCTAAAAATGACAATTGTCCATAACCCAATGAAAGCCCAATACCCATTCATCCACTTGGTTGGAATGTGGACATCATGATTTTAATTTAGTTTCTGCTATCTGGGGGTAGTGGTTGACAACACACATCAGGATATCCTTAAAATGGGGTTAATTGTCAAGTCTTGAGATAAGTAACTGTATTATTTGTTGTCCAGTTTCTGAATAATGGAAAAGTACAGGGCTTTTCTCAAGTCCTTGCTAGAGAACTCTGTGAGGTTAGTTCATCTTAGCAGGCCACCTCAAAATTGTCCTCAGTATCTTATAATTCAAAACCCATCTCTGCTTGGTGTTTGTCCATGTGAAATAATTATTGTGGGGACCCATCTTGCTTTTGGAGATTTTAAAGTTCATAGTTTGGCATCATCATGGTTCAATGAAGAAAACTGATAATAGATGCAAACAGAAAACAATGCATAGGAAGCTAAATAAAGCATTTTTATTAGATAGTATTCTATATGATGTCATTATACCAAGACAAAATGTTTAATATTCATTATCAAATTTATATACATTGAGAAAAAGCTTTAAAGAGACAAAATAAATTCAAGAAGGCATAAGATTAGTAGCAATATAATAGTTCTTAATTTTAGTTATTCTTCTGTCCCACATCAGGTGACTCTTTTGATATGACAGAGATTTTGTACTTTTCTTTAACAAGAATAGTTGGGTTGAGAGAATAAGTGAGCAACATTCTAACTCCAAAGCTAACTTTAAATTTCAATATAACTGTTTTTAGAAATAAAGAGATATAGATGTGAAGTAGTAAGATTTTACACTGTAGAATATATTGGCATCAATGGGATCAATTTTTCTTTTTTTGCAATTTTTAGGTAGCCTTTCTTTTTGCTTTAGACATATAGATATTCAAGATTTTTAGACTTATTGTTGATAGGTATTTCTAGTATTTCATATAAACAAAAGCCAAACCCTACCTCAACCCTTTTTTTGTAGTTTTCTTAAAACTTAAAATATTGTTGTATCTAAATGAGCCATTATTTCTCTTTATCAAGAAATTTCTCAGTTTGAGTTGAGACTTTATTAATTTTGATGAGATTTAAAACATTTAGTCACTTGTTAAAACAAAAGCAAAGCCACTTCAGTTGCATTCGATTTGCTATCATTCTCTACTTTCCAGATTTCATGTTGATAACACATAAAGGAGAATTTCAAGTGCTGGTTAATTCTCCAATATGCTCAGCACTTCTCATTTTTTTTTTTTTTTTTTTTTTTACAGATTATTGCTGAACCCATATAGAGTTATTTGCTAACCATTTTAAAAGTTTAGCTGTACATGCAATTGAAAGATCAGCAGCTATTGTGCCTTGTTTTTATACAACCTGATTGGTCAGTGGCTACTTCTCATACTACCTTCTAATATTTTTATTCTAGAAACATGTTAATTTTGATTTGTTCTGAAATTGGTGGAATGTTTTTCTGAGTATTCCACTGTTGTGATAAATATTTTCCTCATATGTTTATGACAGTGTTAGCCACATATATTTTTAGTTTTACTTTCTGTCCTTCTTCCCCTGTACATTTGAACCATGTTTATCTTTGTTTTACTTGGGGTAGCATTCCAATCAGCAAAAACTGAGCTCAATTTTTTTAAGAAAAGAAAGACTTATATAATAAAATTTTAAGTATTTAAAGAAAGAAATTTAAGAAGATATCATAATATGTAAGGTCTCCAATGCTCATGAATTGGTAAAGTTAATATAGTAAAAATTGGTCATTCTAACAAAATTATTCTACAGATGCAAATCAATCCCCATCAAAACTACAACACAATATTTTTATAGAACTTGAAAGAACAATACTCAACTATGTCTGGACAAAATAGACTAAGGATAGTTAATAAATAATATATATTAATGAACTGGAATTGAATTCAAGGCCAAGACATAAATCCAGACACCTATGGATACTTTATTTTTAATAAGGAATCCAGAAATATACAATGGGAAAAATATTCTTCAACAAATGGTACTTAATTGATATTCTTTATGTAGAAGAATGCTAATAGATATATACATCATTCTGCACAAAACTCAAGTTGAAGTGATTCAGATATCTCAACCTACAACTGTTACATAAAACTTGTTAAAAGGAAAAGCAGAGAATAGCTTCTAACACATTGGCACATGAGAAAACTTCTTGAATATGTAAGATAATATGATCAACATTAGTTAGTTAATGGGACATCATGAAACTTTAAACTTTTGTAAGACAAAAACACTGTCAACAGACAACAAGACAAAGTCTGACCCCAGACTGAAAAGAGGTTTCTGCAAACTCCACATCTGACATAGGGCTAATTTCCAAATATATATATTTGGTCATATATATATACATATATATATGTATATATATACATATATATATGTGTATATATATATGTATATATATGTATATATATATGTATATATATGTATATATATATATTTATATTACCAAAAAACTAAATATAAACTAAATAAACCTATTAAAAGTGAGGTACAGATTTAGACAGATAATTCTTAACATGGGAATTTCAAATGGCAAAGAAATTTTTTAGGAGATGTTCAACATTCTTAATTATCAAGGAAATGAAATTCAGGACTTTGAGACTCAGGCTAAGATCAAAAACACATATATCAGCTCATGCTGTTGAGAATATGGAGAAGGGGAATGTTCTGCCACTAATAGTGGGAATTCAAATTTATTCAGCAACTTTGAAAATCAATATCATTGTATCTTTGAATATTGGAAATAATATACCTCAAGACCCAGCTATAGCACTCTTCAGTAAATAGCCAAAGGGTACCTCATCCTATTACAATGACACTTGCTCTTCTATATTCATAGATGTTTTATTTATAATTGCCAGAAATTAGAAACAATCTTGATGTGCCTCAAATCAAGAATGCATAAAGGAAATGTAGTGTGTTGAGTGTTACTACAATGAAGTATTACTCAGGCATTTTTTTAAAAATTACATTATGAGACATTTAACCAAATGGATGAAACATGGGAAAAAAAAATTATTCTGAATGAGGTAACCCAGATCCAGAAAGACATACAGTGTATTTACTGACTTCTAAATAAATATCAGTCTTAGAAAGTCTTCCTAAGACAAAGTCTTAGAAAATAGTTAAATAGTGGGAGGCTAATGGGTCTGGCACAGCAGGTCTGAGGGTCTGGGCCTCTGGCTGCCCAGGACCAAGAAACCTCATTGTAACACACGGAATCTTTAAAGGTTATGAAGAAGCAATTCAAAAAATGTAAACATGAAAAAAAAAGTTTGTAAGTTTCTTTTAGGAAATATAACTTAAACTCTTATGATATTTGGTTTAAAAAAGAATTTAATTTCTTCAAAACTATGAGTTAAACCAGAATGCATATAATTATACTCCATCAAAATTCAAATTAGTATGTGTGTGTATATGTATGTTTGTGTGTATGCATGTATTTGTGCATGTGTGTGCATGTATGTTAGTAAGTATGTATATATGTATGTATTAAAGGAAAAAGACATATAAAAGATGATCAACATTATTAGAAGAAAATAGTTGCAAAAGCCTTATGCCTTAATTGTTAGAACATGAGCCTGTACCTTTTGGCCAGATTTTACACACATATTCATGCCATGCCACACAGAAATTAATTTTTGACTGAGAGTTAAGACATGGTCTTTGCTTTGTCTTGACTATTGAGACCAGGCTATTTTTTACTCTAAGTCACTTCATATTGCATAAAAGTGCTCCAGACTTTCTCTTTTGGTCAACAATCCAGCTTCCTACTCAATACACAAAAAATGCAGTTATTAATGCTTGGACTTATGCTATCAGTCTTTTAAACCTGATTCTCTTAATCTGTGCTTTGTCCTGCTTTTCAACTTTATTTTCTTTAGTACATCTTGCTTTTTTCCTGTTTAAATTTCTGGTTAGTGGCTCCCTTGTAGTAATGTAGTTTTTGGGTTCCAGGTAGTCAGAGGCCTAGACCATGCCATGTCAGACCCTTTAGCTGCCCACCGCTGCTGCTTCGGCCCCCAGAGATAACTCAGATGCATATGTTAAGTTTATGCTGTTTGGCCTATGGCTCAGGCACATTGCTATAGCTCTTAAATCTTAAATCAACTCATTTCTATTAATCTGTCTGTCATGTGTCCCATGGTTCACCTATGTTCCTTACATGTTGTTCCTTTGGGCTTCAGCTCGGTCTGCCTGACCCCACCATGTTTCTCCTACCTATGCTCTTATTTCTCCTCCTACCTTTTTTATGGTGCCTGTCATGGGCCAAAACAGCTCCTTTATTTAAAGATTGATAATAACAGCATACCTAAAACATTTCCACATCACCTCCCCCTTCCTGTCTAACCAAAAAGGAAGGTTTTAACTTTAAAAAAGCAAAATTACATATAAAAAAAAACACCTATAAATCAAAAATTACAGTTATAACATATAGTCTATTTGTATTGAGCAAACTTAAAGAAAATACTCTTATCATCTACTTTATCTTTATGAATCTAAAGTTTCATATCTAATATACCTTACAAATAACTATGAAAAACTGTACCTATACCTATCTAATCTTCAACTATATCAAAGACCACAGAAGGATATATTTATCCAAGTAAACCGGGAGGGCAAACAACTAAAATCTAGAAATGACAGAGATGACACCTATCTGCCTCAACAGTCACTGAAAGTTCCTTTATAAAGTTGGGGAATCTATCTTCAGCCCACAGGCCCATAATCTCTTTTCATTTCAGTGAATCAGGAAATCTGCTCTGCCCATTCTGGTACAGTTCATCAGTTGTTCTCCTCGAGTCCTGAAGAATGACTGACAGTTTTCTGTGCAAAGGAAAAAACTGAAGGACCATCTTGGCTTGTTCTGCCAAAGTTTAGAGGTCACCTTTCTATGAACCATGCACCTCTACTTTTAACAGCACACTGTCAAGCAGCCAATATAAGAACAGGTTCTTGTCCAGGGGCTAACCATTGCCACAAATAGACTCCATATGGAGTTTCTTTGATGCCCATTTTTCTCATGAAGAAGATTGGTGCTGCGAGGAGCAAATCTGTCTCACTGTCCAGAAAAGTCTAATTTTTTAAAGTATTTTACATGCCATATTCTGTAGATCTTAGAAGTGTTTGAAGATTGATTATCTATCTAATTGAATTATATCTTTGTATATCTAAAAATCTAACTAACATGCATTTTTAATTATAGATTACAATTTTAAATCAGCTACAAAAACATATCTTAAACAAGAGTAGAAAAATACATACACCATAAGAGAATTGACCTTAAGTTTGTATCCATAACCCAAAATGTATTCCAATGTAAAATATTTCAAGATTAACAGCTGATTTCCTAATCTAAGTAAATTTAATAATCTAATTTTTTCAAAATCATTCATATACCGTATCCCCTTTTTCTTCTTAGAAAGAGATTAAGTATGACCATTAACCATTTATAATGGAAACAAACATTTATAAGCAATATTTTGGGAATTTGGGCATAGTTTTCCATTACTACTTCCTGCTGATTAAGGGGCATTGAAAATCTCACAAGTTCTTGAGACTGGATCATAATCTGCAGTTCTGATGCTGATATGGCCATCCCTTTTATCAGAGATTTTCTTAGAGGTTCTTGGTTGATGAAACCATATTTGCCTGGAAGCAACCTACAGGTTCTCATTTTCTGTGCAAACAAAAGCAGAACTCTTCTAAAGCAAGAAATCCTTATACACAAATTTCAAAATCAAAATACCGTTAAAAATATATATTTTTGTTTAACTTAGTAGCCTTTGCATTTGCAATCAATTGTCTTTCTGAAGTTAACTCATTAACAGTCAAAAAATGAAAAGAAAACACAATAATAACCAAAATCCAGATTTTGTGTTTATTTTCTATCTTTACGTGGCTTATTACATTTTTTTCTATTTTTTAAAGACTTTCTCTACCTTCTTTTTTTTCTCTTTGAAGACTATGTACCTTTCATACACATTGTGACCAGTTTACAGGTTTTTTTCCCCATCTGAATCTGTTTTATTGTGAATCCTTAATCATCATTCAACCAGAAGAGCTTTTAAAATATAATCTCTTAGAGAGCTGCATAGTTTTTGCAGATAAAGCTGAATTGGTAAGTTCTCTGTTTGTGGCCAGCAAACAGAGCACACTCAAGAAAACGCTGCTACTAAGAAACCATTTGACTCTGTTTCCTCTTTATTCAAAGTAAACATAAACCTTAAATTAATCACATGCTACCAAGACTTCTGTGAGACTTTAGGAACCAGCCTAATTGCAGCTTACACTGCCGGCTGCCAGTCTGCTGGCACCATTTTGAATGTCACCCAGACACCACGCTTTCTTTGTACAATGACCTGCTTCAGATACACAATTTGGAAGCTGCTTTTGCTCAGTTTCTGCTAAAACCCTTTTTAAACCTTCTCAGGCATTAAGTGGATATTTGCCCCACATAGGGTTCCATTTGTAATAGTGTATTTTTTGGGTCCAGGGCGGCCAGAGGCCCAGACCCTGCCTTTAGCCACCTGCCACTGCTGCTCAGGCCCCCAGAAATCACTCAGATGCTTATATTAAGTTTATGCTGTTTGGCCTATGGCTCAGGCACATTGCTAGCTAGCTCTTACATCTTAAATCAACTCATTTCTGTTAATCTGTCTGTCATGTAGCCCATGGCTCACCTATGTTCCTTACATGTTGCTCCTTGGACTTCAGCTCCGTCTGCTTGACCACACCCTGTTTCTCCTACCTATGCTCTGATTTCTCCTCCTACCTTTTTTATGGTGCCTGTCATGGGCCAAAACAGCTCTTTTATTTAAAGATTGATATTCACAGTATGTATAAAGACATTCCCACATTACTCCCTTGCTTCTGTCACAGGCATGTCTCTCTCTTTCATCCTTGTTCTCTGTTCATTTCTTCTTGTCTCCCTTATCTTTCTCCACTTGCTAACCTCAACTATTCTTTCTCCTGACTAGCTATTGACTGTTTTCATTTCATTAGACCAATAATGTGTGTTAGCTATGCAAAGTAAAGCAAATGTAATACATCTTTACACAATTATACAAATGCATCATAAACAAATATAACTCACCTTCACATAGTTAAAGTAACATACTGTAGCATAGATAAATGTAGCACATCTTTGTTTAGTTAACATGATATTCCGCAAGAGGAAACAATTGTTGTTCAGTTGTTCTGGGGTTCAGAATACTCTATTTTTACAAACAAAGTTTAATTTTGTTTGTATGGAGAAAAATAATACAGCCTCTGGTTGAATCTTCCAAATTATTAAGTCTATCAGCCACCATTCATTAAGCAAAGACTGACAATTAATTTATTTCTGTGATTGTTAAGGGAACCATCTTATAAATTTACTGCAGGGAATTTAGCTGTAACAAAATAAGAATACTAAAATAATTTCTATCAAGACTCTGAGTCAAAGAACTTATCAGACAGATCAAACAAAAGTAAAAATTAACCCACTTGCCTCAGCAACATAAAGTTATAAGCACTAGTGATTGATATGTCACAGTCCCATACCAGTCTGTTATTTGTTTCCTAATATAAGATTCAAGAACCAAGACTCCCTGAGATGTCTTGCTTTTCAGTGTTGACTCAACCTATTCATCTACCTGCCTATCCACCTGTCTACCTTCCATAAAATGGAATTGACCCTTCATTTTTTATCTTTACCTATTTTCTAATCCACTGATTCTATACTCTAGATTTGGTTTGAATTTTCACCTCACAGTTAAATTCTGTTATTTTATTCAAGACCTGACAACCCCAGTTCTAATAGTAACTCTATCACTGCATTGGTCTTATTATGTATTACATCATTACAAATGATTTATCACTTCCCTCAGTAAATTTCGTTGCATTTTCTGCAGCCTCTTTGACTTATATGTATACTGAAACCAAAACACACGCATATAATCTTGATAAAGTTAATAATAGTAGCATAGATTGGAATAAAAGCATCTCTGTTTACTTGAGCTAGACTATCAATTTAGGCAAATTTCATGACCAACTGATAAAAGTAAAATTTATAATGCTTATAAATTTATTTTTATTTAATAAATTTTAAAATTATGGAAAGACAACTGTGACTTTTTCCTTTTTTACTCTCATAACAGTTCTTAGTTTATGGAACCTGCTCTTCACTGATTTTTGTCTTTCTTGTTTTTCTCAGTTTAATTATATGATGTGAAACTTTCTAACACCTCAAGAAAATTATAAAAATATCTTATATTTCTTTGTTTTTGTATCTAGAATTTTATTATTCTTAAAGATTTATTCATACCTATAATCTGTATCTGGATACAATTACATGTCATGTTACCATTTTACTTTGTTATTCAAAAGAAATCCTGGATATCTCTCTAGTTCATGCTATGTGAATTGTTCAACTTGGTCATTTAATACTATTAATATTACTGAAGGGTGTGGGTATATTTTATTTGATAAGCACTTATCTAGCACACACCTGAACTTAGGTTTAAACTCTGCACTGCATAAATTGAACATTATAGTATATATTTGACATCTTATATGGAGCATGTTTAGTTCTAAATGTTCCATAGTTCCATAATGAGTTTGAGACCTGAAATTCATTAGACACTGTCCTAAAACTTACATTTGTTTGTGGAATCGTATGAATGTGTTTACTTTATATTGAACCATAAAATAAATGTTTTACTCTAATAGTGGTTGACTAAGAAAACAGAAGAGGCATAGTTCTCTCATGTAGATAGTGTAGTTCATATCCTTCAAGTCTACAGGTTTCTAGAATTATTTTTACATACATGCTACCATGAGTGATTTTCTACTCCTAAACATATATCTAAATCTAGATAAACATCATATATCTTTTTATATCCCCAATTATTATGAAAATTAAACATCTGTTCTGAAATATGATAAACTCATATTTTGTATATTTTATAGCCATATATTATGTTTTTATTTCTTATATAATATTGAATGAGCCTTTTTATGAGGAAAGCACTCTCTGAAGATTCCCTAGGATTAGAGGACAAATTTACATACCTTTATCACAGATGGGCAAAAATAATATGACATTCTCAGGTGGAGAAACATGATTCAAACTGATATATTACATACTTCAGGAGAACAGATGAATTTTCTAGAAAATAACTCTGTACCTAGATTACAATAGGCAATTTGAGTTGCTCAAGAGCCAGCAGTAAGAATCTTAAAACCAAACTAGAACCAGAAATAATGCCATCTTGTCCATGTTCTACTGGTAAATACACATATGAAAATAAAGTGCATAGTGGCTAAAGAGACGACTTGGTTGTATAGGGAACTGTAATTTACAACTGTCGGCAACTCTAGTCTCTGGGGATATGATGCTCTATTCTGGTCTCTGCTGTTACCAAATAGGCAAGTAATACACAGACATCCATACCAGGGAAGACAAATATATATAAAATATAAATAATAGTTTATTAATAAGTTAGCTAAATAAGAAAATTAGGTAAAGAGGCTTCTCAACTGAGAGGGTGCATAATATGAAATCAAAATTTATACCATTTTCTACTTATCTTGTGTTCTTAGGGTGTCTGTCTCTAAGTTGCTTTCTAAACTATGCCTTTGCATATAAAGTAACTAAAATTCTTTATCTGCTCCATGACTTGCCATTTATTTTTCATATTTTTGTTTCTAACTGGGCATTAGACTGTTCTTTACCAAGATCAAATTAGTTAGTAGTTCATTGGTCTTACTTCTTTATTTTTTAGTCACACATTCTCTAGGTAAAGCCACTGAAGTTCTAACATTATAGACATAAAGTTTTACATATTTTAAAGCATATTATCTGCTTTCAAGATGTCATTTAGGTCTATGGCCTAGGATTTATTATCTCAAGAGGAAAATAATTCTGTGTATGGAAATGAAGAATTATTCAGCAACTGACGAAACAGATTCTCTTCATTCTGCCTGCCACAAATATGAACACAGAAGAATTGACCTCTAAAAACATCTTCAGGACCAGGATTCATCAAGAGTTATAAATGTATATTTGCAATAAACTGGATAGTTTTGTCTCCATTAGGAGTCGTTAGGAGCCTCTTCACATACACCTCAATGTTACAGTTACTTTCAATTACTAGGTTTGTCAGAGAGGTAATGTTTCAAAACAGCTCTGTTCTGTTGCCTGGAAGCATTACCCTCTCTACCTATGCAATAAGAACAGATGTTAGTAATGACATTTAAGACCTATAATAGGTGAACAATTGTAGTGAAGAGTGAGTGCATCAACTTGACAGAAAGGCATCATGTTTTGGCCAGAATAAGACTTTAATTCACCTGTGACCAATAAGACTGCAGTATTGCAGTATGCCTTAATGAAGCCTATAATAAAATGCATGGCTGCACTTGCTCTCTTTGGTTTTCTGTTTGACTTTTGAAGGAGGACTAATTCTGCTGAGTAGCAGCATTTGGATTAAACCAGCCTTCCTTTTAGTTCTTTATATATATTATTACTTATTAACACTTAATAAATATTAATCTTTTAATTAATTGCCAATGATTATTTACTAACTACATCTGGTGTTCACATGCAGCAAACTCCCTATGCTCATGTGGTCTCTGCACTGAGTTGTTGGGGCTGAGAGCAGGGCTTTCCTACTTCTCTGACATGTAGGCATTCATTTCCTTAGTCTGATAGCTTTGCATCCAACAGTAATGCCTGTTACAGTGAGGTTTCTTGATCCTGGGGTGGACAGAGGACCAGACCCACAGACCTGCAGCCCCAAACACCTTAGCTACCCTCAGCTGCTCAGGACCCCAGAAATGATTCAGACACTTACATTAAGTTCATGGTCTTTGGCCTATGGCTTAGGAACATTACTAGCTAGCTCTTACATCTTAAATCAACCCATTTACATTAATCTTCTTGCCAGGTGGCCCACGGCTCACCTGTGTTTCTTACATGTTGCTTCTTTGGGCTTAGGGCTTGGTCTGTCTGACTCCACTCTGCTTCTCCTACCTATGCTCTGATTTCTCCTCCTACTTTTTCTATGGTGCCTGTCATGGGCCAAAACAGCTCCTTTACTTAAAGATTGATATTCACAGCATACAGAAAGGCATTCCCACATCACTGCCCCCTTTCTGTCTAATCAAAAGGAAGGTTTCAATTTTAATTAGTAAAATTACATATAAAAAATAGCAATCAAGCAAGAATTACTGTTACAATATCTAGTCTATTTGTATTTAGCAAAATTTAAAAAAATACTTTATCATCTACCTTATCATTGTGAATCTAAAGTTTCATATCCAATATACCTTTCAAATGACTAAGAAAAACTATACCTATAACTATCTGATCTTCAACTACATCAAAGACCACAGAAAGATATATTTATCCAAGTAAACCAGAAGTGCAAGCAACTTCTAAAATCTAGAAATGACAGAGATGACACCTATCTGCCTCAATAGTCATTGGAAGTTCCTTTATAAAGTTGGGGCATCCATCTTCAGCCTACAGACCCAGAGTCTCTTTTCATTTCAGTGAAGAAGAAAATCTGCTCTTTCCATTCATCAGTTGCTTCTCCTCGAGTCTTGAAGAATGTTTGACAGTTTTCTCTGCAAATCAGAAACCTGAATGACCATCTCGGCTTGTTCTGCCAAAGTTCAGAGGTCATCTTTCTATGGAACCTGCATGTCCAGTTTAAACAGCATACTGTCAAGCAGTCAATATATGAACAGGTTCATGTCCAGGGGCTAACTGATGTCACAAAAAACTAATCTCCATATGGAGTTTCTTCGATGCCCATTTTTCTCTTGAAGTAAATTGGTGCTGCCAGGAGCAGATCTGTCTCACTGTCTAGAAAAGTCTAAGTTTTTAAAACATTTTAAATGCCATATTTTGTAGGTCTTAGAAGTATTTGAAGATTACCTACCTAAGTGAAATATATCTTTGTATACCTAAAAATCTAACTAGCATGCATTTCATGCATTTCTTAATTATACCTTACAATTTCAAATCAGTTACATAAGCATCATATCTTAAACAAGAGTAGAAAAATATATACAGTATAAGAGAATTGACCTTAAATTTGTATCAATAAACCAAAATCCATACCAATGCAAAACTTTTCAAGATTAACAGCAGATTTTCTGATCTAAGCAAATTCAATAATCGAATTTTTTTTTAAAAAAATCATTGATATACCATATACCCTTTTTCTTGTTAGAAAGAGATTAACTATGATACTTAACCATGTATAATGGAAAAAAAAAACACTTATAAACAATATTTTGGGAATTTGGGCATAGTTTTCCAGTTTTCCATTACTACTTCCTGCTGAGTATGAGGCATTGAAAATCTCATTGGTTCTTCAGAATGGATCATCATCTGCAGACCTGAAGCTGATATGGCCATTTCTTCCCATCAGAGATTTTTTCAGGGGGTCTTAGTTGATGAAACCACATTTGCCTGGAAGCAATCCACAGGTTCTCATTTTATGTGGAAACAAAAGCAGAACACTTCCAAAGCAATAAATCCTTATACACGAATTTCAAAATCAAAATACCTTTAAAATATATCTTCTTGTTTAACCTAGTAGCCTTTGCATTTGCAATCCATTGTCTTTCTGAAGTTATCTCATTAACAGTTAAAAATTAAAAGAAAACACAATAACAACCAAAATCCAGATTTTGGGTCTATTTTCCATCTTTAAGTGGCTTATTATATTTTTATTACTCTATTTCTCTTTTTAAAAACTTCCTCTACCTTCTTTCTTTTCTCTCTGAAGCCTATGTACCTTTTACATTGTAACCCATTTACAGGTTTTTCTTTTCATCTGAATCTGTTTTATTGTGAATCCTTAATCATCTTTCAACCATAAGAACTTTTAAAATACTAGCACTCTCTTAAAGAGCCACATAGTTTTTGTAGAAAAAGCTGAATCAGTAAGTTCTCTTCAAGGGACCACATCCCTTTTTGTGTCCAGCAAAGAGAGCATACCCAAGAAAATGCTGCTAAGAAACTGTCTTTGTTTCCTTTTTGTTCAATTATTTTGAACCTTAAATCATTCACATGCTACTAAGTCTTCTGATTGCAGCTTACATTTCCTGCCGCCAGTCTGCTGGTACCATTTTGAATGTAGCCCAGATGTTGCACTTTCTTTGTACAATGAACTGCTTCAGGTACACAATTTGTAAGCTGCTTTGGTTCAGCTTCTCATGTAAAACACTTTTTAAACTTTCTCAGGCTTTCAGTGGATATTTTCCCAAGGTTGGGTGCCCACATCAAATGCCCACACACTATGTTCCAAAGGCTGGCAGCTCACTATAAATCTCTCCCTCCCTGCTGCCAAGACATGAAATCCTTGGTGGTAAAACTCTGAAACTCCTGCCTTGAGCCTTCCCTACTGTTGCAACCTCCCTGCTGCCACAGTAACCCCTGCAAGCACCACCTGCCTGACTATGAACATGCACTGGACTACTAATCCTTGCTGTTATCATAATCATTGGCTCGTGACCTTTCCACACAATGTCCTAAGCTTCCCCCTTTGCCCCCTACCACCCTTCAAAAAGCCTGCTTGGGCTGTGTAAGAATTTTGTTGGTTTGTACCAATTTCCTCAAATTTTGTGAGAATTGCCTTGTTTATATAATATATTTATAGAAAACAGAATCAAGAAACTGGGTTTCTGTTCATTGACTAGTTGTAACAGCTACAACATGTTGACCAATCATTGCTATAATATCTAATAAACATCTCATCTGAAACTGGAAGCTAAGATAAAATTAAAATTTTCTTTTCACAAATTAATTCTCTCTGACACTATGGCTGAGAATATAAGCATTCAGAAATTTAGAACCATTTTTGTTGTTGCAAAGCACAAAATTTTGCAAGATATGTACAACTTTCCTGGGATGTAAATTCTTTCAATAGTTTTGATATTTAGTTTGATATTAAGTTTGATATTTTATATTATATCCTTTATAAAAGTTTCATAACAACACAAAATATGAGACATTGATTGGACTAATGAGAACCTTGCATATTAATAATGATAAATTGTCACAGACTAGGAAATATACTAAAGAAAAGTTAATTACTCACATTTATACCATTTAATCTGCCAATAGAAAGATAACATACATGGTCAATTTTATGGAAACTTGTTATGACCTACTTTTAGATAGAGAATCTTTCTTGGAAGCAAAAATAAAGACCACAGAGGTACTTTCTGAAAATGATAAGACATCAATGATGGAGAAGTACAAATCTGTAGAATTATATATTAATGATGAAAATAAGAAAATTACTAATTCCATAGAATAATTAGAAAGATTTGCTATATAAGAGATTTAGTCTTAGAAAAATCAGTTTTTCTGGATTTTAACAATGGAAGCATTATTTTGCTTTAACAGATAAGAGCTGTAAATCATAGTAAACAGAGACTAGGTCAGATAAACTATCACCCACATTTTATGGGGTTAGAGATTTACCATAAGTTTTAAACATACAAGTTTCAACTTGCTCTCCTCTTATGACCTATCCAGTTAATAGGAAAACCCAAAGGTGGTAAATATTAGCAAAGATTTATAGAACATAATTTGGCAACTTTGCACATGAGGGATTTAAAAGACATTAAGGAAGCTATAGTTGTTAATGGTATTCATTGCACCTATGTTAAACAAATGCTTAAATGCATGGTCCACATAAAATTAAATAGCACCTAATAACTAAATGTACGTACCAGATGCTGTTTTAGACTGTAGCCAACATTTACATCACAGTGGCTGAGAGAAGAGGCTAATGTTCTTGAACAACAAGAGAAGGCTAGAGGTTTTATTGTTTCTCAAGATCAAAGTTTTGGTGAGAGTCAATTTGCTGAGATAAAGACTTAGTTTACTTTTGATGAACATATATATTATTGTTATTGCATATGTTGACCCTAAATGCTTGGGGAAAATTCTAGAACTAGAAGAAACAACTGAGCCATATACTGAAGTCAATCACAGCTCAAAAATTCTTCTGTTGACTTTTTGCAAAGATTGACTTAAGCAGAAAACTGAACAGTATGAGATCCAGAAGTTAGAAAATGGCTAATCCAATCTTCAGTATTTGAGTATGCCAATTTGGAATGCAAAAAATGATATTTATGCCTCAAAAAATCAGAGCAGTTATCCTAGATAAATAGATCCAATATATAATCAATGCTCAATTTCTTAACTATGATTACAATTACTGGATAGGATAAGCAATTTATAATGTTAACAAGAGAAATCAAGGTATTACATTTTAATTTTGGTAAGTCAGACCATATAAAAAATTGTACATAAGGCCCTCCTAGAAATAATGTTTCTTCTACAAATGCCCTAAACAAATGATCCTCATCTTTTGAATTATGCAAGAGGTATGACAAGGACAGGCACACATAGATTCAAAAAGGACAAACAAAGCAAATCTTTACCATCAGAGAACAATTATTTGGGACCTTGAGGAGCCACCAAATCACAGGTCCCAAAATCAAACATGCTCCAAATATTCCCAGTTATTGTGGTCAAAACTCTTCCCTAGATAATTAGAAGATAAAATGTTTAACTCAAGAAACCATACTGTGCCAGATATAGGATAGTTTTAAAGGAACCATCAAAATTTCCAAAGACTACCATAAGACAAATATTCTGGCAGTCTTCTAAAAATGAACAAAGCATAAAATTAAAACTAGATAACACTGTCTATCAAAGTTTTCTGGGCATGGGCTGATGCATCAATAATAACACCACAATCATGACATTTGTAATGACCCTGCATGTGAGGTAATTGTTTAATTTCTAGGGATTGGAAGCACATATCTGGTAAAACAAAGCATGAAGTATCTTGAATCCATAGGGTTAGAAGGAAAGAGAAGAAGGCTGAAGTCATAAGTAAGTGGCTCATATCAGTGAATCTATGGAGTCAAGATATTTTACAGAAATGGAATACCAATATTAAAATCCCTTCAATCTTAGACAAGAATAATAGACCCATTCATGATTCTAGGAATAATATTATTAGATATTACAAAAAATAGATACCAAACACTTATGCTGTGTATAAACAGCACAACTGATGTCAAATTCTCAGAAGAACCAATATCCCTACCCTTCAATGGCTAACTGATAAACTAGTATGTGATGAGCAATGTCCTATGACTAAAGAAAAACGAGAGGCTATAGAACAGTTAATTCAGCAGCAGTTTGAGTCTGGTCAGTGACTGCTCTGCTTATCTTCTTCCCAGAATTCTTCTTGCCTGTTTACCCCATCTGTATTTCCTCCCTGCTAGCTTTTGGCCAGTATGCATTTTAGGAAACAGTATTTACAGTGATACATATTTAAAGTGTACAAAAGCATAGTCCCACAGTGTTGATCCTTTATTTTGTGGTCTTTTCTGAAGAGATGTTTAAACAGATTTTAGAGAGTCTTTTTCCAGGACACAAACATATTTTGACTGTCATAAAGCCTTTCTAATCTCTTAGGCTAAGATTTTTGGAAAACTTTTAATTTGGGGATCCATCAGTTTGATAGTATTATAACTCAACCAAGAAGAGCTGTAACAAATCTTGAGAGAAGGGGTGATTGAGTGAGAGAGGTAAAGAGGGAGAAAGAAACAGATGGATATCTTGATAAAGGAAGCCAAAGTGAGGTTGGAAAGAGATTGGATACTAGGAAAACCACTGAAAACTCATAGGATGTCCCTGGCTAAGTCTCCAAACAATAATGGAGGGGGTGCCTAACCAGGACTTCCCCTATAATAAAATGAATAACCACCCTAAGTGTTATCACAGAACATGCATCCATCAAAAAATAGAGTTGGAGGCAGAAATCCAGGCAGAGCTCCTGGTCCAGCCAAGAGCAGGGGATGGGAGTCTGTACGAGCAAGGGGATAGGGATTATGAGAAAAATTACTACAGTGATGGATAGCTGGAGTGCTGGAGACCTCACTGAATCAGGAATAGCTACTGGAGATCCATCAGGAAAAGGAGCTAGGACCTCCTATGGTAGGCAACTGTCCATTGGCATTGGCAGCATATGGAGCCTCAAGGGATGGGATCAGACTGTACCCGTGAATGGGCTAGAAACTTGGAGCCCATTCCATGCAGAGGAACATCTAATGCAGTCTTGACATTGGGATGAGGAAATTGGTCTTGCCCAGAGTGGATGTGCCATGCTGAGCTGACCCACCTTGGGACTTCTTGTACTTTTGGGGGAGGGGATGGGTGGATGGAGAGGGTGGAGCCTGAAGACTAACTGGGAGGGATTGTCAGGATACAATAGAAGGGGAACATGGAGATACATGGATAAAAGGACATTTTAATAATAAAATGTAAAACAATTTTTAAAAAGAATAAAAGGAAAGTGTGATAACTACTTGTAGAGACAAAGTTGATTTCTGTCCTGATAGAAAATACAAACATACATAGAATCTTGTTTTATTAGCAGTTAAGTTAGGCTTTCAACATTGTTATACTCTTGATAAAATAACTTATTTATACTTTTCTCAAAAGGACTTTTTCAGCATTAAATCTTATCTTTTTATCTTAAATTTATCTCCTCATATTTTTGATAATTCATTGAACATGTACTTTGTAAACATGACCTATCTTGAAACATTGAAAATTTATAGGACTATAAATAAACAAGCATAAATCAGAATAATAAAGCAGATACGGCACAAGAAATTTCAGAAATAGAAATTTAAACATGTGCTGTGTTAAACCAATTCTCTTTCAAATTGTTTTCTTTTAAAATTAGATAATGGTAACTTAATAAGTGGGTAGCACTATGGTGCAGGCTTAATAAACATTTGCTGAAGTGATGTTAATCTGTTAAATTGCCCTGAATATTGACTTTGTATAATTAAATTATTTTGTCTTTGAATTATTTATATGTACTTAACTGTATGTAATAAAATGTAACTAGTTCAGCATGTACATAGAGATGGCAATAGTTTAATGATTTCACTTCATTCACTAAAGCCTTTAACCATTAATTATTTTATTCTAAGAGCTGACTATAAAAGAAGGGAACATGGCTCAATAAAATACTTTATTCCATAACAGTTAGAGTGTGTGAGAGAAGAATAAACTAATTCATCAATAACCTAGTTCATTCTGGATAATTTAATTGCAATTCTACTTGCTGACACATGGTCATCTGAAATTTATTTGTTCTTTACAGCACATGCTATAGTAGTGAAAACAGCATTTTGGATTTGTGACATTAAGAAAAATAAGACAAACATCACATTGTCTTTCAAGAAACTTTCACTGACTCATTTATACCTATATCACAGGAAAATTATAGGGGAAAGAGTGTATTTCTCTAGGCACTTATTACAGAAACCTATCAAATAGCCTAAAAACTGCTCATGAAAAATCCTAATTAGAATGAAAGCTTAAATATATAGGCATCATATGTACCCAGCTGTTTTTCTATGTCCTGCAGGTACTTGGTCCCAAATAAACACACAGAGACTTATATTAATTATAAACTGTTTGGCATATGGCTCATGTTGTTATTATCTAGCTCTTGAATCACAAATCAATCTATATCTATATATCTATATCTATATCTATATCTATATCTATATCTATCTATATCTATATCTATATCTATATCTATATCTATATCTATATCTATATCTATATCTATATCTATATCTATATCTATATCTATATCTATATCTATATCTATATCTATATATTGCCATGTAGCCAGTGGCTTAGTGGTAAAGTCACATCTTGGTGGGTTTTTTTTTTTCTTTTTTTGGCAGCTGAATTGTTTCTCCCAAGCTCTACCCCTTTGCTCCTGTCCTTTTGCTTGAGTTTCCCATCTGGCTGTAAGTTATCTTACCATAGCCTAAACAGTTTTTTTAATTAACAAATAGTAGCAACACAAGATTTACATCATACAAAAAGACTATTGAACAGCATTTTCCCTTTTTTGTCTAATAAAAATAGTTTATAACTTTAACACAGTAAAATTACATATAGCAAAAGTTATCAAGCAAGAATGACAGTTACAGTAATTTATTTGTATTTAGCAAATTTAAAAAAATATTCTATCATCTATGCTATTGTAACTCTTAAGTTTCATATTTAAGCTACCTTTTATCATAACTGAAAAATCTGTAATTATAACTATCTAGTCTTGAACTCCATTAAAGATCCCAGAAGGTTATAATATTAACTGAGTATGCAAGAATTAAATTATAAACAACCTCCATAATTGAAAGATATCTGAAAGATCTGGCTGCCTGGTTAGAAATCCAAAGTACCTCTGCAACATTGGAGCCTCCATGTTTAGCCTACAGTCCTAGAGTCTCCAGCAGGACTATTAGTGAAACAGAAAATTTGAAAGATTGACAAAACTAGCAAAGTTTGTAAGTTTTTTTCCTTTGTGTTCTGCAAAGTGCCTGGCACTTTCTCCTGTGAATCAGAACCCTGAAGGACCATCCTGTTTTATTTTGTCAAATTTCAGTGGTCACTTTTCTATGGGTCTTACATGTTCTGTTTATACAGCATGATATCATAATAAATCTCACTTGCAATATACTAAATACAAGATTAATATTTATTGGAAAATAGTTTAACATTCACCATAAGAGGTTACATCTTAAGAAGATACTTGAGCAATCAGATGTTCCAAGGGATGGATGTTGATCCAATCTCTCAAGAAGACAGGAACAAACAGGGTGCTCAAGATCCCAGCAGCCCCTTTTGTACAGGGCTGAGCACACCCCCTTCAGTCACCCAGGCCTCTAGATATGTGCCTTTCAAACTTATCAACTAACACCTGAATCCCAAAACAGCATACTGCCAAATCAATCAAATCAAGGGAACTTTTTAGCCCAGTGGCTAACTTTTTCCATAAAAGAGAAAACTCCAAATACAGTTTCTTTGAAGACCTTCTTTTTTCTGAAGTAGATTGGTGCTGCTAGGAGCAGACAGGTGTCATGGTCCAGAAAACTTTGAGTTCTTAAAACATTTTAAATTTTGTATTCTGTAGGTCTTTAAAGTATTTGAAGATTACTTACCTAATTGAAATTTTATACCTATAAAATATAACTAAAATGTTTATTGTTATAGGTGACTAATTATTAATATATTTATTAAATTATTCATTACAATTTAAATGAGTTACAGAAATATAATACTTGAAAGAATAGTAGAAATATACATGCAGCACAATAAATTTCACCTTACATATCTATCAATAAATCAAAATCAAAACATTGTATTTTGAAATTGAAAGTTATATTTTTGATTAAAGTAGATTAAATAATCTACTCTTATTAATATTTTTATATCATATCCTTTATTTTTCCTTGGAGAGAGATTGACTATGACCACTATCCATTTATAACCAACCCCTGTAAATAAAAAAAAACATTTATAAATAGTGTTTTAGAAATTAGAGTATAGTTATCGAGACTATTTCCTGCTGATTGATACATACTGGTTATCATTAAGGGACCATAAAAATTTTTAGAATTAGAGTAAAATCTTGAATAAATATGTTTGTTAGCTTTATCATCTCAACCAGTTGTCTTGAAGATGTAGATATTGAATCATCTGGGCCATTGCTTCCAACAGAGACCTCTGGTAGGGCTCTTTCTTAAGGAACCATATTATTTTAGAAAAAATTCTACAACTTATCATATTCTATTAAAAAGCATAACCTCTATTCTAAAGCAGTATATCATTACACTTAAATTTTGATGTCAAGTTATCTTTTAAATATAAATGTTGGATTAACTTAGCAACACCTACTATTTCTCTGTGTTTAATAATCCCAAATAAAACACAATAATTTCTAGTATTTAGACTCTGTATATTTTCCATCTTTATATGGCTTTTTTAACTCTATTTTTTAAAGACATTTTCTACCTTTATTTTTTTGTTTTTTTCTCCTAAACCTACATACATACTGCAACTGGTTTAGAGTTTTTTTAATTCTTTTTTTCGTCTGAATCTGCTTTATTGTGTATCGGTAATCTTTAACAGTAGCTTTAGCTGTTGGCTTTGTCTTGCTTGGCTACCCAACATTGGGCATGTACAAATACCTACTGCCTTCTCTGAAAGTCAACCAACTCTGTGAAACAGTGGATATGTGCCTCCACCAAGCAGCATGTAGCAAAGAAACCTGTTTTTTTTTTTTCTGTACTAGCAAAAGCTAAAACCACCTTGCAGTGCATAGCATGGCTTGGAGATATTGTTTTGTATTGTTGGAGGAAAACTTTATGTTGTGCTCATGCTCCAATGCTGAGTGTTTCTGTATCATGGCTCACATGAGAAAAATGAACTAAAAAAGTGCATTTGGCTGCACTTAAATTGTCCCTTTTAAAAAACTCTCTTAGGTTTGAGGTGGAAATTCTTGCCACCATGTTGGAATACCAGATGTAGCAGTAAGTATGTCCAAATAAACACCCAGAGACCTATATTAATTACAAACTTTTTGGTATATGGCTCAGGCTGTTATTAGCTAGCTTTTGCATCTTAAATTAACCCACTTCTATTAATATATGTTTGACACATGGCCAGTGACTTAATGGTATAGTCACATTTTTGTTTCTGGGTCAGCTAGATCATGTCTTATAGACTGCTCTTCTCCTGTCTTTCTGCTTAGATTTTCCATCTGGCTGTAAGATGTCTTGCCATAGACCAAAAGAGCTTTTTCTTAATCAATTGTAGCAATGCATATTTATAGCATATAGAAGGAATGTCTTACATTAATAATGATTTATAGATTGATGTAGAATTGACTGAATTTTATAACATATAGTTTCCAAAGCAAGATATATTGATAATACCAATGACCAGATGATTTCAAAGAGTAAATTTATAGTTATAATACATTAATAAATGAAATTGTCTAGGACTGCTTTGTCTACATAGTCAAGTCATTTGTCACATAATTCATAAAGTGTACTATATTATTCTCATGTTAAGAGTGATGATACTTAGCAGTACACTATTAAATATTTGTATACACAAGTATAAATTGATCTTCTTTACCTTTTGTCCTAAATTTGAAAACATGTAATTTATTTGTTTACAAGAAAAGAAACAAAGCCCTTTCTTGTTTAATATAGAGTATCATTATGTAGCCTAAGGAAGCCTAGAACCCACTGTGTAGCCAAGGCTCTCCATAGCAGAGAGGGCTCATGGAGAATCTGGATTTTTAAAGCAGAAATTAGATTATGAAAGATTTTTATAAAGACATATCATTTCCCTACCTCTTCCACATAGGTTGCTGAGCTTCAAATTGAGGGTTCTAGACAATCCTTTTATGAGTAAGTGCTTAAATTTCTACCAGTCATTGATTTCTGTGTTAGTTATCATATAATGCAACATGAAACTTTTCTGAGTGAGACACTGAGCAACAACAATAGCAGACTATTGTTAGGACTCAGTTTGTTGATACATTCCTTTAGCAGAGAAATAGAAAGATTGTAAAAGTCAGGGGTTTTAAATGACTTCAAGACAAAAAGGTTAATCCTAGACACATCAACAGTGAAGCATATATGAACTCACAAGGATTGTATACAGCATGCGCAGAACCTGCTCTGTTCAAGAATGCTTATGAAAATTTCTTATAATAAAGATTATAATAGGAAAGAGTATTTAAAATACATGGACTTCATGATTGATATCATGAGATGTACTTGAACAGATGGGGTCCTAAATCTGAGCAGGGTTAAACATATGTGGACTCTCACCACTAAACAAAAGGTATCTGCAATCAGTAAATATTTGCAAAGAAAGATTTAGCCTCCTTTAATGTAGTATTACTGAGTATATTGGCCATATAAAGCATGTTCAGAATAAGCTGCCTGAATTTTTTATAAAAATAAAACAATATAGCTTAATATAATTTTGTTTATTTATACTATTACTCAAAAATTATGTATAGTATTGGTTTATATACCTGTTACTTGCAAACATCACTTCATACAAATCTATCATTAGAAAGTAAACAAAACAAAAACAAAATGTATCAAAATTCTAGTTTCAATATATTTTTAATTTTTATTTTTTTCTGAGAGAAAAGGATGTGAGCACTAATTATACCCCCAAATAGCCATTAATAAACTACCTGGACAAATTATTGTCTTCTACTTTCACACATATCCCTAATATTCTTATGTATAGAGTATTTCATTTATGAAAATAAATGAAGGATTACTGTTTACAGCTTCTAATTTATCTTCAGTTTATTGGAAAACTGATTACGTTTACAGTTTTCTCCAGTCTCCCTTCTTCTGGCATGGAACATATAATGCTGACATTGTCACAGTAACCAAAAAAAAAAAAATAGCAATCAGAATTAATAGGAAAGAAACTGTCTATTATAAGTGTAGTCTCTTGTTTCTTGTTTAAAATAGTTTGCCTACTCCAGTTCATATATTACTCCTAAACTTTCACCTTAGGCAGACAATTAAATTTCAGTCATGCTAATGACACCATTTTAATCACATTCCTACCAACAAAAATCATAATCTTGTCATTATTTCTCAACAACATCAGGCATATTATCTGTCTTATTAAATATCTGTGTTGACAGACCAGTTCTTTTGCATCATACCACCCAAATCCTCGCATTTGCTTAAAACACAGTCCAGGGAGTGAATCACTGTAGTAGTCCACTAAGGTGACTTTTTAAGCATGGTGTATTCTATAATTTAGCAAAACACAAGAAATAAGTATTTGTAAGTTTTTTTTATTTCATTACAAATTTCATCTTAAAGAATACTTTAATTTTTTGTTGTCAAATATTGATATACTCATTATCTTTACTGTACATTCCTTTGAGGCCAATGACATGAGAAAATTGTCCTTTTATTTCCTACCAAGCAGCTCCCAAATAGTGGCACAAAGACTTTTTATTAATTACAAAAGTTCATTCTCTATCTTAAGCTTGCTCTTAAGTATCTCTTATAACGTAGACCAAAACACATATTAATCTCTGTTCTTCATGTGACATTACCTATCTACTATCTTGTGCTTCCAGTTTACTCTCCATATCTTCTGATGTCTACCAGTTTTAGTCCCAGAATTCTCTCAATTCCTGGAAGTCCCATTCAACCTTATCCTAGCAATCTTTAGGTTTTTTTTTATTATACCAATCATAGAAATACATTTTTACAGTGTACAAATATCCCCACAGAAAATTTCACATTATGTGTCACTATTTTAAAGTAGGATGTGTTATGAAATAAAAGTATAAACTCTGCATTACTGTCTAATATAGCAATAGTAAAACTAATATAAAATCTTCAGGGTGAAACTAAGCTATATTTCTCAAATAAATGTGATATTCAAAGGCAGTATTATTGGACATTCTTGATCACATCCCTTCAAGACTTCTGGAAATTGAGAGGCTAAGCAAATAGAATGTCTCATAGAAGGATACATGGATCTCTTTGTGAAGAGTGATAGAATAAAATTGGTAGGTACATTGGGGTTGATGCAGATAAGGCAGTAATTATTAACCAGGATTTTTGGAAGAAGCGAGTCCTGTCAGAGATGGCTGAAATTTGTGGGCACTTGGGAGGCCATTTGGAAACAGTAGAAATTCTCTGGAATCTTCTATTGTGAACCTAGCAAAGACATGAGACCTATGGAGCCTGACCTCTCCATTCTTTATAATATGGCAGTTTCTCATGGTGAGACCGAACATCAACTCAGTCATAAAACCTTCTACATACATTTTTTCCTGCCTTCAGGATGTGCTGTAGTACTGGTGGTTCAGAACTTGTGGCAGTGGCCAACCAATAATTGGCCCAACTTGAGGACCATGCCAGGAAAAGTAGCCCATGCCTGACAGTACTGGATGGCCATGAATGAGAATCTTGATAACCCAGAGAAGTAGACCACAACCAAACATGACTGGCAATAAATGTAAATAAAATGATTTCTAATCTTATTCTTTTGTACCCATAGATTGCTGCCTAACCAGACTGTCACATGAGAGGTTTCATCAAGCAATTTAAGGGAGCAGATGTATAGAATTATGGCCAAACTTTAGGCAAAGCTTCAGGAACCCAAAGAAAAGGGAGAAGGAATGATTATAGTAGCTAGGTGGTTTGAGCACACAATGAGAACGTGGTCCACACAATCAACTAAGCAGGACTTATAAGAGCTTATAGAAATTAAAGTAAAAATCACAGTAACTATATGAATCTGTGCTTTGTGCTCTACATATTTATGGATGTATAGATTTTTTTTAATGGAACTCATAAGAGTAAGAGTGGGGCATCTCTTTGACTGTTTTGCTTCTTCCTGAGACTCTTTACCTCCTACTAGTTTGCCATGTCCAGACCAGAGATGAGAGTTTGTGCCTTGCTTTATTTTAACGTTTTATATGTTTGCTTGATATTACTGACAGGGAAGTAGAAGAGATGTGCATCTGATGGAAAGGGGAAGTTTAGGAAGTGGAAAGAGTAGAATATGTATATATATATATATATATATATATATATATATATATATATATATATATATATATATATATATATCATATTAGGTGAGTCAAAAGCCTATGTGTACCTAATATATTAAGTGGCTCTTCAAAAGATCCAGGCTGCTTTGCAGGCTGTTATACCATTTGGACTGTATTATACAGCAGTTTTAATAGTTCTGCAGGGGTCTGAGACAGATGGAGATGCTAATTTGGCTCTTGTTTTTGTCTTTGTTTTTGTTTTGTTTTGTTTCATTTTGCTTTTGGAAAGCTTCTACATGTGAATCACAGAAAAGGAACATTGGGATTTTGGACAAATCTCTACCATCATCTGCAGACAACTATTCTCCATTTAAAAAATAGCTCTTGGCTCTTCTTGGGTCTTAGAAATTGAACTTTCGATAATAGACTGAAAAGTTACAAGTGATGAAAACTATATGTTATGAGCTGTGTGTTACCTGACCCATCAAAGCATAAGTAGAACTTTCAAAGCAGCAATCCATTATCTAATGGAATTGATATATTTGAGATTTTGACAAGGCAGGTGATGGAAGCACACGCAAGTTAAAGTTTATCAAATGTCTATGAATTCAATTCCTTTTTCAATTATATGTGCTGCCAAGGATACATCTGTAGCCTCAGGAAATATACTTTATTTTAGATTGACTATGGAAAAGAAGTTATAGCCAAGTTTTCTTATCGTTCTGTATATTAAGAAGGCACAATCAAAAATTAGATAGCCTCAGCATTCTCAGCCTTTCTTGGACAATATTGACAAAAACCAGCCAAGGAAAATCTTTAAGAAACAAAGCTTCATGATCTATGTATGTAATTATAGTTTGTTTAAAATGAGAGAAAAATTGGCCAGATGTGCAGTTATTCAATGATTCATCAGCTGTGACCAACAGATTTTATGGATGGTCAGAGACATATAAAGAACATGATGGAAAAATGCTGAGAAATATATCTGATGAAAAATTATATGAATAGAGTACTCTAAATTGGTTAAGGGTGTGAGGATACTTGTGTCCCATGTAAATGCTCATCAAAAAGTGACTTTAGCTAAAAAAGAGTTTAATAGTAAAGTAGATAGAAATTTTTATTCTATGAACATCAGCCTCTTTATTAAAGCTATTTATGACATTGCCTAGTGAACCCATAAACAATGTGACTGTGGTGGCAGAGTCAGGGTCTATGCTTGGGCTTGTAACATAGACTTATACTCAACAAATGTAATCTGGTTACAGCTACTGCTAAGTATCAAATCTACCAAAAGCAGAGGCTAAAACTGGTCTACTGTCATAAATATGCCATCAAGGGCCAGAGTGACCAGCCAGTCACCTTATGGCAGATTGACTACATTAGACTACCTCCTTCTTGCATAGGAAAATGCTTTGTTCTTACAGAGAAGATACTTATTTTGGTTTTACATTTGCCTTTTCTACAAGAAAGACTTCTGCCTAAAACCACCATATTGGATTAACAAAATGCCTCATCCATCATCATGGTATTCCATACAGTATGATTTCTGGCCAAATAACTCACTAAAAATCCCTTAGAAGTATGAAAGAGTGCTGACAATTGTGCAATGCACTGGTCTTACTCATGATGATGAAAAATATGGCCTACAGAAAAATGGAATAAATTATTGAACACATTATTATATGCCAGTTATGGGAAAGCAACAATGAAAGCTTGAACAGAATATTCTAGGTGGTTTATGTTTTGAATCAGCATCCAATATATGGCACAGTTTCAATCATAGCCAGGTTCCAGATGTCCAAGAATCAAGGTGTGGGGAAAGTAACAATTTCATCTATTAACATTTCCACTAGAAAAAGGTCTGCTTTCTATTTATGTGAATTGAAGTTATGAGGGTCAAAAACTTTTGGTTCAAGAGGGAGAACACTCCTGTCAGGAGCCCCAACATATATTTCATTGACTGGAAGCTAAGATTTGCCTTTGTTTACTTGGGTTTCTGATGCACTTAATACAACAAGCTAAGAGCAGAATAAGAGATTTAGTAGGAGTTATTGATCTCAATTATCAATAGATGAAAGAAAGATAATTTATAGAGTGCAAGAAATCCTTCAGTGTGTCTCTTGTTGCTACCATGTCCTATGATTAATTTCAATGGGAAACTAAAAAGCCAAGACTTACTGAAATAATTGATCAGGGTAGAGGTCTTGGTTGATGAAACCATATTTGCCTGGAAGAAATTTACAGGTTCTCATCTTCTGTGAAAACACAAGCAGAAGTCTTCCAAAGAAATATATCCTTAGACACAAATTTCAAAATCAAAATACCTTTAAAATATATATTCTTGTTTAACTTAGCCAACTTTGCAATCCATTGTCTTTCTGCAATTAGCTCATTAACAGTTAAAAATTTAAAAGAAAACACAATAATAACCAAAATCCAGATTTTGTGTCTATTTTCCATCTTTATATGGCTTATTATATTTTTATTACTCTATTTCTCTTTTTAAAGACTTTTCTACCTTCTTTCTTTTCTCTCTGAAGCCTATGTACCTTTTACACACATTATAACCCATTTACAGGGTTTTTTTAAATCTGAATATATTTTATTATGAATCTTTAATCATTTTCCAACCAGAAGAGCTTTTAAAATACTAGCACTCTCTTAAAAAGCCACATAGTTCTTGCAGATAAACTGAATCAGTAAGTTCTTTTAAAGGGGCCACGTCTCTGTTTGCCACCAAGAAACAGAGCAGACCCAAGAAAATGCTGCTACTAAGAAACTATCTTTATCTTTTGTTCAAAATAAACAGAAATTTAAAATCAATCGCATGCTATTGAGTCTTCTTTGAAACTTCAGGAACTGGCTTGGTTGCAGCTTTTGCTGCCTGCCTCCAGTCTGCAGGTGCCATTTTGAATGTGGTTGGAATACCACACTATCTGTACAATGACCCATTTCAGATACACAATTTGGAACATGCTTTCACTCAGTTTCTGTGCTCCAGAGCCCTTTCTAATCTTTCTCTGTGTTTGGCCCACATTGGGATGCCATCTGTTATAATTAGGTTTCCTGGCCCTGGGTGGACAGAGGTCCAGACCCACAGACCTGAAGCCCCAGACCCCTTAGGTACCCTCCAGAAATGACTCAAACACTTATATTAGCTTTGTGCTGTTTAGTCTATGGCTTAGGCACATTGCTAGCTGGCTCTTACATCTTTACACAACCCATTCTCAATAATCTGTCTGCCACATTGTCCATGGCTCACCTGTGTTCCTTATATGTTTCTCCTTTTGGGAGCTAGTTCAGTCTGTGTCTGACTCTTCCCTTCCTTTCCTACCTATTCTGATCCCCCCTCCCATGCCTACTTTTTTCTATGGTGCCTGTCATGTGACCAAACAGCTCCTTTATTTAAAGATGATATTTACAGCATACATTCCACATCACTAATATGTTTATGCTATAGAATATTACTTTAACTCTGTGAAGATATGCTACATTTATTTCTGCTGCCTTTGTTATTAATAGAAAAGGGTGTTATATTTCTTTGTGCTGTATTTCTTAACTATGTAAGGATGTGTTGCATTTGCACTAATTAATTAAAATTAATCAGGTTAAGAAAGGTGGCATTACCAACTGGAAGTAGCTAATAGAAGTAGTAGGAAGTTACAGAAACAAGCTTAGCATAGGTGTTTTTATTTTCGTATGAGCAGTGTGGAAAGAAGTGCATCCCTATGGGGGATGCCAGGAAAGGGAAATATTTAGTCCTATGCTATTCTAACTCTCTGGACTCTAAAGTTTCCCTTAAAAAATAAAATAAGGAACTCTCCAAAGTTAGGGTTGGACCAGGGTTTTCTTGTTGTCTTTCCAGGATGAGAAAAGCATTAAACTAAGGAATCTGTAGAACACTCAACATAATAGACATCTGAAGAAGGATGAATTTTCCAGAGAAAGATATTCTAAGAAAAAGAGTAAAATTTGCCTAATAGTTTAGCACATCTCCAACATGATAAAATTTTGTAAATTTTCCCAAAGAGTTGTTTCTGTTGCTCTTTGCATACAAAGAAGGCAAATGGTGGGTGTTTTTGTGGTCCCAATTTAATGAAAAATTAAAGCTCAGTTTGGAGTTGGCACATTTTTATCTCCCCTTTAAAAGCCATGTATACTTGTTAACAGAAAATCCAAACTCTCTTTCTCATGTCAGAAGAGCCCTCTTGTATGAGGCAGAATAATACCAAAGTAAGGTAGGATTTTATTTTCACTAATCTCTAAAGTATAATTAGCTCTAAAATCCTAAGATATATATGTATGTATATATGTATATATATGTATATATATATATTGTATGTTTGTGCAAACTTTCTGTTGTGATATTACTGGCCATATTATTCTAGAATGAGACTTTATATATCTTGTTGTATATAATTTTAGAGTTGTGCTTGAAGCAGAAAACTGAGAATTATGTTTTTGAACCCCAGATATACTTAATCAATTGTGGTCCTTTAACCTCTCAGATATCTGGTACATGTGACATTTACAATATTTAACTTTTCTGCAGTGAAATGTAACCATTTTTGACAGCAACCTTTGAAATCTCTTAAAAGATCATGGGGGTCCATAGTGATAATTATATCTGGATTATAATAGTGTCATTTAGCTGGCAAATATCACCTAAAGATCAGCTTTAAATTTTAGACTGTTTAGGACAATTTCAGGTGGTTATCTAAGATGGCCCAACTTCATAAACTACTCTACACAGAATATCGGATATACCTTGCATTAATCCATCACACTGAGAATGGACAACAGTTAAATCACCTAGGACTTGATAATTATCTGTTTTCTCCATGTCCTCTAAAAGATGCCATTGCACCCAGAAAGTAAAAAATATAATTTTGAAAATAAAATGCCCACATTTCCATGAGGTGTGGCATGTATTATTGGTTGTTTAATGGGTTATGGATATTTGTCTTTATGTAGAAGAATTGGCTGTAAATTGTTATTGGTCATGACAATTTGGATAAGGGTGATTGGATTCAAGGATTTTTTTTCTTAAAAGAAAATAGAGAGGATATAAAAAGTAGAGTACTTTTAAACTAAAAGACAATTATTAATCTCAAACTTTTTATATTAGTATGGATTTTTGTATATTAATATAAATTATTTTTGCTATAACATCCTTTTGAAAGTTATTACTATAAACAACTTAGGATAACTAAGAAATGAAGATTTAGTAGCTAGTCATCTATAAAAAGAGCATACAGATATATATTTTAGAAAGAGAGATGATCTTCAATAACTGAAATAGCTACAGAAAATAGCATTTAAAATGTTTTGTTAACACAGAACTTTTCAAAAAAGTATGACACCTCTGTTCCTCAAAGCACCAAAATACTTCATAAAATGTCATGGGCATTGAAGAATCTCCACATGGAGTTTTCTTCCTTATAGCAAAGCTAACCATTTGAAACCTGTACTTTTGCATATCTTCATTACTGACTGTATGTTATACAAATGGATAAGATAAGCACAAAAAGGAAAGGCTACTAAACTTTACCAAGATAACGTAAAACAGTCCTCCCAAATTATTGCTTCATATTAAAGTCTGCAAGAACCTCTGCTTGACAAGCAGGAAAGACCCTGTTGTACATTGCCAGGACTGGGTGGGACAGTCCTTCAAAATTACTATTTCATAGAAAAATCTGCCAGATATTCTAGGCTTATGGGCTGAATACTGGCTGCTCCAAAGGTCTTGAAGAAAAATCTAGTGTGACTGTTCAGGTAGCAATGTGTCTTTTTCATTTTGGAAACAGCTTTGCAGTTCAGAGATTTAAGTTCGTTGTCATGATGGTGGGAAGCATGTCAGCATGTGAGTATACATGGTATTAAGAAGTAGATTTGAGTTGTTTATCTGGATTGGTAAATAGTAGGGAAAATATGTCATACTGGGCCTAGCTTGAGCATCAGGAATCTTATAATGCCACTCCTCCATGAGCATATAGAGGCCATTTTCATTAAACAACCACATTCCAGTCCTCACAAGCTTATAGCCATAACATAATGCTAAAGTGCATCCAGTTCAACTTCTAAAGTTCCCATAGTTAATAGCCATATCAACCTTTGAAAATTGCACAATTTATTTTGCAATTCTTGGCATTCTTTTAACTGTAATTCCATATAAAACAAAATTAACAAAAATAGATCAAATAATTTCAACACATAAGAGTACAGGATATAGTTTAAATTTCCAAAAGAGAGAAAAAATAATAATATTGGGAAATATTAGATGAAATCAAGATAAAATAGCTGGTGGGAAAACTCCAAACTGAATCTCCATGTCTGATTTTAAAGCATTATACATATTTTATTAAATATAAAATATATCACCACACATGGCACTCTTGGGTAGTACATGATTACAGGCAATAAATTCTAATTATCTTGGAGGTTTCCTTTAGAACTATCAGAGGCATATGAAGCATGGTTATCTAACTTGCTGGCATAAAATTTGGCAATAATGCTAGAGTAAATTGAAAAAAAAATCATGTTTTAAATTGATCTTTAGTTTTGGAATCCTGAGAATATGAGAGATATTTTCATGGAAGAAAAAGACTTGTTAAAAGTATTCAAAAGTGAGAGAGCATGCACAATGACTTAGAAGCATTCATGTTTTGTTGGAGCCAAGCCATTTCAATTCAAGTTCTACACTGCTGCCTATGAGCTACACAGCAGCATGCACACTTCTCGCCTTGCTATGCTTTTGTTTCCCCATCACCATCATAAGTTTTGTAGGTACTTAAGTGAGTTAATTTGGAGTCAACTACTTTGAACAGTGTTTGACTAACAGCCAGCCACATGTAAGGTTTCACACAATCTGGGACCCTTGCATAAATCTGAGAGAATGGAAATAACATTAACTGTCCAACTTCTTGCTCTACCCTTACTCATTTTATCCTACTTGAGTTGGGCTCTGAGGGCTGGGTCTCCTAGGTGCATCCCTAGAGTCTGCTAACCCATTGTATAGGAGAGACCACTTGCAGCCCTTTTTTTCTAATCCCATAATTTTATTTCTCTGCTCTTGTGTCAGGGATTTCTCATCAGTGAGATTACTCATCTATGACCTCACATTTGTCTCAGAGGTCTCATCTACTATCTTGTTTCAAGGACATATAGTCCTGGTCAGCTTTGCTCTTGGCTCTGTATTTGATCTTGTTCTGGACCCTGGTGGGAGCCAGGGAGTGAGGCTGTTCTTTCTAACAGCACATATGGATGCACTTACTTAGAATAGCAGAAAGCAAATGCTCTTGGTTTTCAGATATGCCTAATTTGACATACCTGGAACCATGTAATGTAAAATTCCATTTCTCTTTAAAATGTCAGATTGGAATTGAAATAGAAACCACGCTGAAAAAAAACCTGTATTGTCAAAGTAGTCCACATAGAGGCTTTAAAGGGAGTGACAGCAAAAAGTAAAGTTAGCAAAGAGGACTGGATTCTAGATATTAAGTACCAGAATGGTGAATATCAGAAGAGAGAGAAGGATTTGAAGGAGATAGTGATACCTGAGAAATGTTCATATAGTTAGAGATGATCAAAGGGCAAGAGTTAGGTGGGTTGAGTCAGATGGCATCCTAAGGATCCGAAGAAATAGATAAATTAACAGACATGGAAAATGAAGGAAAGAAGATTGGCTTCAATCTACTGTAGGTATCTATTGATTCGGCCTTGTGTTTCTGTCTTGAGCCTGGTCTCGTTCAGGGCAGCAGTGCTGCACAGGGATTCTGCACTGGACCAAGTGAAGGCCTCAGATCTACAAATTGCTACATGGATGGAGGTCTTAAGAGGGAACTCAGGCAACCTGGAAGGATTTAGTCTCTACCACCAACAGAGGCCCCATGCAACATTATTTACTTGACTAAATAACTTTCCACAGATCCAAGGGCAGCACATTTTGCTGATGAGACACCAACTGATGCAGATGCCCAGTGCTACATCTTCCCTACTCTGTCACTCGCCCCTACCATGATGTCTCCGAAGCTGCAAAAAGCCTTTGGAGCCCTGACCTTCTCTTGTGAAAGAGGCATTTTCAAAGACTCCCCAAGGTGGCCAGTCTGGACTTAACTCCCCTCACTACTAAAATCCAACTACCTCTTCAGTGACTCACCTAGCCCATCTTCTCTTGGAGGTGAACCTCCCAGCCAAGTGGGGTGGATATCATCAGGCCTGGGAAAGTGCCTTAACAATGTATGCCCTCTGCCCCTTTATTCAGGAAGTGACACAAAGCTTGAGCCTAGCTACTGAAAGTTTTATCACTCAGAATGGTGGAAGTTCCATCCACCCATGGGCAACAAAAGAAGTCCAGTCTGCTATGTCTCTAGGTTTCCTTGTCTCCACCGCCGGCATGATGCTCTACACCTTCAAGAAGTTTATGGTGATGCTGTCTGCCAAGGACTTTATTGACTTGACATTACCAAGAATCAACAAAAGACTCCAAAATTATCAGATTCATCTAATTTGACATTTTTATATGAGAAATGTCAAATTTACTCAACAGAATTACCATGACCGACTGTCACAGATTTTGACATATTTCCCCAAATTGGATCATATCTATCCATTTTATGCTGACTTGATGAATATCCTCTATGAAAAGGATCATTGCAAGTTGACTCTAGATCAAATAAATATTGCCAAAAATTTGGTGGACAATGTTGCTAAAGATTATGTGTGGCTTATGAAATAAGATGATTCTCTCTACCACTGCAAACAACTGAAGCATGCTGCCTGTATACTATTATCAACAGAAAGAGGCAGAATTTAAAGTATTTGGAACAAGTCTGGGATTTATTATCATCAATGATTTATCCCACTTGCCAACCATTGATCCAAATTCAAGGACTCTGCTCTTGTGTGATTATCCAAACTTTTGGAATTCCAGCTTCATCAGTAAGGTGACAAGAACAGATGTGGATGTTCAGCTTATGAATTTACCACCAAACCTCTGTTTGATGGCCAAATGGACTATAAGTATCTGCATTGGCAGGTTGTAGATAAACCCAGGGAATTTGGATCATCCTTTGGAGGATCAGAACACCACTGAAATGCAAGCTATCACAACCCTGGCCACCTTCGAGTTGCAGTTCTGTATGTGATAGATTTGTCTGAGCAGTGTGGACATGGGTTAAAAAGGAGAATATTAGACCTCTGTTTATCAATAAGCTTATTAATATAGCAAACAAATGTGGTGGGAAGAGAATAGCTGAGCTTTCTGAAGATGATCAGAAAATGTGTATAGATTTGCAGGCTGGAGGGTTCCCAGACATTGATACCAACACCCTGACAGAGGAAGTTGTCATTCAGATTAAAACAGAGGCTTATGATAGGGTTTCGGTTCATCTAGTAAAAACAAAAATTAAAGGAAATAAAGTGAATGAGCATTTATCTGTGCCAAACAATAGAAATGACAAGGAAAAGTCCACTTTCATCCCAGGACTCTGAAAGTGAAGATGAGGAAATATTGGAAATCCAACAGATGGCAAAACAAATTAGAGAAAAAACGCAATTGGAAATTCTACAGTCCAAAGAAAAGAATACACAGGGACTCAAGATGTCCTGATGTGCTAAGAAGGTTCAGCAGATAGACTTGGAGAGTGAAATGTGTAGTCTTGGTTTTGATACGGATAATAAAGACTATGTCCACTATGCATTTCAGGCACAAAGTTCCCGGAGTGTCTCTAGGAAAATAAAATGAGAAGAGTCTGCTCCACCATCTTCTGTAGCTCAGAATTTTAGCTATGCTTGAACTCCACAAGTTTCTGTTCTTTGGGATGTCAAGACGGTGAAAAC
Source organism: Phyllotis vaccarum (assembly GCA_033318265.1). NCBI lineage: Eukaryota > Metazoa > Chordata > Mammalia > Rodentia > Cricetidae > Phyllotis > Phyllotis vaccarum. The sequence continues at coordinate 107,705,526 of JARWLC010000005.1, forward strand.
AGACTATGATGAAGAAAGCCCAGAAGAAGATAAATCATTTGGGGAAGAAAGGGGAAGCAGATAAGCATATGTTTAATATGAAACCCTAACACATACTCTTTGGGAAGAGTAAAGCTGGCAAAAAGGATAGGAGATAGTGTTCTCTTGAGTTGGTGTGCTTTGGCTGGACTCTAGTTCTTTTTTCTGAGTACAATGTGGTGTACTTTATAAAATTTATAAAATAGAATTGCCATCTATTAACTGACAGAAGAAATAAGTGGAATGATGTAAAATGCTGTTGATTTGCTAAACCTGGAAACCTGATTCAGGGTGTGGTGTTGTGGTCACCTTATAATACAGATGTCTACAGACAGATCATTCTATTCTTAATAAAGAGATAGTTTCACAAGTGCAGGAAATATTTATTGGTAACTTGGCAGTGGTGTTGCACAGTTTTAATCCCACCCCTTGGTGGCGGTGGGTCTGTGAGTTTGAGACCAGCCTGGTCCTGTATCAAACCACACACCCTCCCCTCAAAAAAGAAAGGGAAGTATAGATTTATTGGTATAAGAAGGTTGTTTCTTTGAGAAAATTTACAAGACAAACAAATGTTTATCCAAACAAAATCAGATATGAAAAGGGGAACATAACAATAGACTCTGAGGAAATTAAAAATATCATAGGGTGCTACTTTAAAGGTCTGTACTCTACAAAATATAAAACCTAAAAGAAATGGACAGCTTACTGGATAGGTACCACTTGCCAAAATAAAACCAAGACCAGATAAATGACTTAAGTAGGTCTAGAACACCTAAGAAAATAGAAGCAGTTATTAAAATCTCCCAACCAAAAAAGAAACCCAGAGCCAGATGGGTTCATCATGGAATTTTACCAGACTTTCAAAGAACTTATACCACTACTATTCAAATTGTTCCATACAATAGAAACAGAAAGAGCATTGTCAGACTCTTTTATAAGGCTACAGTCACCTTGATAACCAAACCATAGAAAGATAAAACAAAAAAGAGAATTACAGACCAATGTCCCCCACGAATATTGACGCAAACTTTTTCAATAAAACATACTCAAACTTAATCCAAGAACAAATTAAAAAAAAAAAAAATCATCCAACATGAAGAAGTAGTCTTCATCCAAGACATGCAAGAATAGTTCAATCCACAAAAATATTTCAATGTTATCCATCATATCAACAATTTGAAAGAAAAAACCACATGCTAATCTCACTTGGTGCTCACAAAATCTAACCCTCCTTCACAATAGAGGTCTTGTGGACATCAGGGATAAAATGAACATACTTAAACATAATAAAGGCAATATATAGCAAGCTGACAGCCAAAATCAAAATATATGGAGGAAAGTTCAAAGTGATCTCACTAAAACCAGGAACAAGGCAAGACTGTCCACTCTCCATATGTCTATTCAATGTAGTACACAAAGTTTTAGCAAAAGCAATAAGATAATGAACGAAGATCAAGGGGTTACAAATTGGGAAATAAGAAGTCAAACTTTTAGTATCTGCAGACAATAAGATAAGTGATCCCCAAATTTCTATCAGGGAACTTGCACTGCTCATAAACTCCTTCAGAAATATGGTACAATACAAGATTAACTTAAAAAAAAAAAAGAAACATTGATAGCACACCTACACACAAATGACGAAAGGGCTGAAAAAGATATCATGGAAACATCACTGTAGTCAGATATTTTTCTGACTCATTTGGGTACATAAGACAAAACTCTCTAGCCTGTTATCCCATAGCCATTCATAAGATAGATCCTCAGAAAATTACATTAATTACAAACTTTGTGGCCTATGGCTTAGGTTCATTACCAACTAGCTCTTAGATCTCAATCCATTTCTATTAATATATTGCATTGCCATGTGTTTATGGATTTACCTCCTTTTGTTAGATCTGCTTTCTGTTCAGCAGCCTGCAATACTTGTCTGACTTTGCCTTTCTTCTCCTTTATATCTTTTTGGATTTTTTGCATGATTATAAGCTGCCTTGCCATAGATCAAAATATTTTTTTCATTAACAAATGGCAATAAAGGATATTCATATCATAGAGAATGATATCCTATATCAAATTGCCCTTTAAAATATCTGAAAATAACACCAAGTATTGGGGTAATTCTATCCAAAGAATTTAAAAGACTTGCATGACAACAAATTGAGGTCATTGAAGAAAGAAGTTAAAGAAGATATCAAAAACTGAAAAGCTCTGCAATACTCTTTTATAGGTAGAATCAACATAGTAAAAATGAGAATTTTACCAAAATCAATCTAAAGATTTAATTCAATTCCCGTCAAAATCACAACAAAATTCTTAAAAGACATTAAAAGAATAGTACTCTACCTATTATGGAAAAATAAATCAGGATTGCCCAAACAACCCTGTTTAATAAAAGATCTTCAAGAGGCATCATCATCCACGAATTCAATCTCTACTCTAAAGCTGTAGTCTTAAAAACAGCTTGGTACTGGTATAAAAACAGATATGTAGATCAATGGAATTGAATTGAAGAGCCTGACATTAATCCACACATCTCTGAACATGATTTTTGACAAAAAATTATATACAATGAAAAAAGAAAGCATTTTCAACAAATGGTGCTGGCATAACTGGATAGTGTATTGTAGAAAATGTAAAATGATCCACGTCTGTCACCCTAAACAAAATTGAAGCCCAAGTTGTCAAAGACCTCAATTTAAATAAAGTTACTTTAAACCTGACATCAAAGAAAATTTAAAATAAAATAGTGTTAAATGCATGATCACAGGAGACCACTTCCTAAATATAACGCCATTATCACAGACACTGAGAGCAACAATTAATGAATTAAACTTCTGAAACTGAAAAGCTCTGGAATGCAAATGACATGGTCAATAACAAAATAACAGCCTACAAAGTAGGAAAAGATCTTCATCAACCCTACATCTGACAAGAGCTGATCTTTAATATATGAAAGAAACTAAAAGAAAAATACTAGATATAAAAAAAAAAAATAATCCTAGGAAATGAGTAGAGAGCTAAATATAGAATACTCAACAAAAGAATCACAAATGATTGGAAGACACTTAAGAAATTTCTCAACATTCTTAGCCATCAGAGAAATGCAAATTAAAACAACTCTGTGATACTATTTTATACCTGTTGAAATGGCTAAAATAAAAAACACTAATGATAGCATATGCAGAAGGGAATGTGAATTAAGGGAAACACTCCCACATTTCTGGTAGGAAAGTAAACTTGCACAACTACTTTAGAAATTAGTCTGTGGTTTTTCAGAAACCTAGTAATCAATCTACCCAATGATTCAGGAATCCACATTTTTACTTCAAGGACATTTGGTCAACTATTCTCAAAGCAACATTGTTTGTAATACACAGAACATGAAAAATACCTAGATGCCTCTAAACTAAAGAGTGGATTTTTTAAAATGTGGCATGTGGATGAAACAAGAAATAAAATCATTCTGAGTCATGTATCACAGATCCAGAAAGACAAACATCTTATGTAATACTCATCAGTGGATTTTAGATGTAAAGTAAAGACAAACCAGGCTGCATCCACCACCCCTGAGCAACAAGGTAACAAAAAGGAATGTAAGAGAAACATCAATGAACCTCCTTGAGAAAGAAAGCAGAAAATGTCTTCTAAGTAAATTGGGACCATAGAAAGGAGGTGGTATGGCAGAAAATACTGCTTCACAGATAAGTCTGTTAGATATTCTAGACCTGTAGGCCAAAGACAGATGCCCCAACTTTGCAAAGAAATCTTCAAAGACTATTCAGGAAGCCAGCTGTTGCTGTCATTTATCATATTTGGTGGAAATCCTTGGTTTGTATGTCCTGCTTACTCAGGTAATAGTATTTTCCTTCTTGGGTCTCTGATGAAGCTGAAGACTAGATAGAGTTACTATGCTACAATAATGTTTCTGGTCCTGGGCAGCCAGAGATCCAGACCCACAGTCCTGCAGTCTCAGACAATTTAGCCACCCACTGCTGCTTAGGCCTCCCAAAATGATTCAGATGCTTATATTAACTTCATGCTGTTTGGTCTATGGTTTAAGCACCTTGCTAGCTTGCTCTTTCATCTTAACTCAACCCATTTCCATTAAACTATCCTGCCATGTGGCCTATGGTTCACCTGTGTTCCTTATATGTTGCTCGTTGCTCCTTTGGATGGCTGGCTCAATCTGTTTCTGACTCCATCTTTCCTTTTCTACCCATTCTGATCCCCCACCTACTTTTTCTATGGCTCCTGTCATAAAGAAGTCCCTTTCTTTAAAGATTGATATTCACAGTATACAGAAAGACATTCCCACATCATTACTATTTTCCTTATTAAAATATTCATAAAAATCTCACTAGAGATATAAAGTATATCAGTTTGAGAGACATCAAAAGTTTTGGTTGGTAATACAAGTTAAAATAGAAAGTGATTTATGCACAATACTTTGAACTCACAAAAATAGAATGTATATGGAGTATTTTTATTAATTTGTAAAATATTAAAGTTCTAGATATTATTGTCTTTATATTGTGTATATTTATTGAACTTATTGTATATAGATTTGCTTGTATTAATTATACCCTTCTTTTTAAATTTTATACAGAAAAGGAGAAATGGGGTGACATTTTGTGTATGCTCTAACAAATAATGCTTGCCTGAAGGTCAGAGGCCAGAGCCAGCCATTGGTTAACCATATAGGCCAGATACTATTGGCACATATCTTTAATCCCAACACTTGGGATATCATGCCTTGATCCCAGTAATTGGGAGGTATGCATGCCTTTAATCCCAGAACTAGAGAGGCTTAGATAGAAAGTGATATCACTGGGCAGAGAAAGGAATATAAAGCAGGAAAAGACAAAATATTTCCTTTGGTCCTGATGACTTGGTAGAGTTTAGAATTCTCTGTAGACAAATGGAAGTACTTGGAGTCTATCATCCTGAGTTAGGTAACACAGGCTCAGAAAGATGTACTCACTCGTAAATGTATTTTAGATAAAAAGCAAAAATATTCAAGGGGCAAGCCACAACTTCTAAACATCTTGGTAACTGAAGGAACTTAAGAGAGACATTCAGGGATCTCCCTGGGAAGGGGAAATAGTGAAGATCTTCTGAATAAATTGGGATCATAACAAGGAGCAAGCAAGGAGAAGTGGCAATGAATCATCAGAAAAGGAGATGGTTGAGTGAGAGGAGCAACAGAGAGGGAGAAAAAAAAAGAGATGGATATCTCAATAAAGGAAGTTTCACTGTGGGGTTACAAGTAAACTAAGTGCTAAGGAAACCTCCAAGAAGCCACAAGGATCCCTGGCTAGGACTAGCAATACTAGAGAGTGTGCTAAACAGGACTTCCCCTATAATCAAATGAAAGTCCACGATGATTATCATTATAGAATCATCCAGAAATGGATAAAGGTAGAAGCAGATCCATAGTTAAGCACCAGGTTGAACTCATGGTCCAACTTAAGAGAGGGTGGGGAGTATATATGAGAAAAGGGTGTAAGGCCCCCTCCCTTTTGCTTATTTTAGCAAATTTCTATTACCCAAGAAGTAGTGCTAGCAACAGCAAGTTGCAAGGACAGTAAGCAAACTCGCCTAAGACATATTAACAGGACAATAAAGATTAGCTTCCCAGATTTAAAAAAAAAAAAAAAAAAAAAAAAACTGCAGTTAAGACTAAGACCAGGTGCCTGGGGTGGAGACAAAGGAATGTGGTCAAGAATGTGGTCAGGAGCAGTGGTCAGGAAACAGCCCCCAACCAAGGATTCAGCTGGGCAGAGGGGGAAGGGAGGGGAAGCAGTTACTTAGCTATGTGATCAGGCCCAGCCCCAGCCGGATCAGGGGAGGAATTCCAGAGAGAGATAAGGAACAAAAGAACAAACAGCAGGCCTGGGGGCGGGTGATAACCAGGCCAGGCCGGATGGCAACCTGGGGGCCCTCACCCCTCAATGGGTAATTTCATTCAAACCAGCCAATGAAAACCTTGTAACTTCGCTTCTGCTTCTGTACACATGCTTTTGCTTCCCTAACCCTACAAAAAGGCCCTGAACAGAGGGCTGGGCCAGCAGTCCCAAGTGGCTCGGTAGCCTGCAGGTCCTGCGTTATTCAATAAACCTCGTGCTGTTTGCAGCTGATCTGTGGCTCGTTCCTCCTTGGGTCATGACCCATGGGTCATGGGTCCTCCTGAGGAAAGGTCTGTTTCGGGGGTCCCTAACCCCCGGGGGTCTTTCAAGGGATGAGGAACATGAGGAGACCCACAGAGTTGACTGAAACTATTGGGAGATCACTAAATCAGAAACAACATCTAAGGAACCTTCAGGGAAATGAACTAAACCTTCCAAAGGTAGATGACTGTAAAATGTCATGGACAGCTTGTGTAGCCTCTTGTAGTAGGAACAAACTATATTAATGTGCATGAACTGGAATCTTGGAACCCATTCCCTACAAAGGACAACCTAATACAGCCTTAATACTGAAATGAGGGATTCAAACCTACCTCAACTGGATACACCAGAATGAACTGACCCTCCTTGGGTCTCTTTGCCATCCTTGAGGAATGAATAGAGGTTTAGGATGGGTTGGAAAGGACTGGAATAGAGGGTGAACAATGATATACATGGGAAAAAAAACCTTCTTAAATAAGATTTAAAGAAAAGAAGTCTCTGCAGTAGCTGACTTCTTTGTCTCTATGAGCTTCCAGCATTTACCCCCACTATCTGGCTCTGTATTTTCATTAAGACCAATTAGAATTCATTCAACAGCTAATAACCAAAATGTATATTAATTCCTGTCATTTTGTTGGTTTTGTGATATTTTACAGTTTCTGAATTCTATTTGCTTTAACTATGGTTCCTTTATCGCTTATCCTTTACTGCCATTGTATGGTATTTATTTGTCTTTGTTTTCAATCAAGAATGGCATAAATTATATTCTATTAAGTTGTCCTGATTGTCCTGACATTTATTATTCTGTGTGTGTTCTGTAAGTTTTTACTTTCTTCAACAATAAATTTGTTGGCTATAGTCAACTAAGTTGGGATTTGTATTTCGGTATTTGTAATATATTATTCTAAGTTATCGTGTGTTTTTTTTTTTTTTTATTTTTCTGTTGAGAAACTTGTTAGTGTTTTGCTGTGTGATATGTTGCTTATCTCATGAAGTTTGCCTGAAAATCAGAGAATAGAGGCAACCATATTTAGCCATAAAGGTCAGGGAGTGGTGACACATGTTTGTAATCCTAGCACTCAGAGGCAGAAATCATTCTGAATTTCTGTGAGTTCAATGCCAACAGAACCTGGTGGTGGTGGCACACATTTTTAATCCTGTCACTAAAAAAGCTGAATGAGAAAGAGTGATAACTTGGCAGAAAAAAAAGGATTCAGGAGCTTAGTGCTCTGCCTCTACTACCTTTTCCTTTCTGTTGAATACTAGGAAGCATTCAGTCTGAGGATTTATTAGTAGTGGCTAGGTAAGAAATGGCTGTGCCTTGACTCTCTGTCTCTATGATATTTCAACTTTAATATTTGGGCCTGGGTATTTATTTATAAAACTAAGTAGAATTTATGCACTACTGCTGGTCCTATATAACTATTTTCTTTATATAAGCCTTCAATATACTTTATTAATTCCATTTAGTGTTTTAAATATAGTAAACCATGAAAAAAATTCACCTTTGTCTGCTTTATATAAGAAATACCTTCTTCACCTAAAAGACATAATATGTATTGATTTTAAACATTATCTTTATTTTTTTAAATTGTTTCTATACTCTTGGCATGTTGTTTTCATTAGGTTACAACTGTAGAGACAAGGCTTTATGACCATAGCAACTCTTAAAAGAGAAAAACCTTCATTTGTGTACTAGCTTACAATTCAGAAATTTATTTCATTGTTATCATGGAAGCATGCAAGTAGAACCTGGAGAATTAGCTGAGAGTTCTACATCTGGGTCTAGTGCAGTAGAAAAAGAGAGGGATACTAGACCTGGCTTGAACATCTGAGATATCAAAACCTACGTCCAGAGACACGCTTACGCCAATAAGGCTATATTTACTCTTATAAGGCCACACTTCCTAATAGTGACACTTCCAATTATCCTGTGAGGGCCAGCCTCATTATAAATACCACATTCCGCTACCTGTCCATCATACTCTAGTAGCTGTACTATAATCCATTCAGTCCAACTTCAAAAGTCCCAATAATCTGTGATAGTCACAACAGCGTTCACAAGTTCAAAGTGCAATGTCTTTTCTGAGATTCATGCAATTGTTTAATTTTAGTATCCTGTAAAAAAAAAATAAAGAGCATATCATATACTTTAAACACACAGTGGCACAGAATATATATTACTGAACCAAAATAAGAAAAGTAAGCACAGTGAGAAAATAATCAAAGCAAAACCAAAAGGCAGCTGGATTTGCTGAATCTTTATGTCTGATATTAAAGCACTTTATAAATATCAAACAATTTTTAACCTTGTTGGATGCAGCAGCACACATTTTTTTTTTGTTGTTTTGTTGTTGTTGTTGTTTGTTTGTTAGTTTTTTAATTGGATCTCGGAATCTAACATCTGAAACATTTTGGGGACTCCAAGGGCATCCAGATTTACCTTCACAGCTTTATGTAATGAACTTTCTAAATCTCTGTGCAAGAATACTTATGTCATAAGCCTGGCCTCAAGAGCTTTTCTTTGTCACAGAAGAAGATTTCACAACTCTCTCTTTTTTGTGTGTGTCCTTAACTCTAAAGCCAGAATCATATGGCTTTCAAGCTCTGCTTTTTTTTTTTTTTTTTTAAAGATAGAACATGTTCTCCTTGTTTAAATAGATTTTAACCAGCTTTCTGTTTTAATGATTCTCTTATCTACCTAATCATGGCTATCCTAGAACTTTTTCTATATACCTGGTTTGCCTTGATTTTAGAGACACACCAACCTATGCCTTCTAGTGATGAGTTTAAACATGTACAACACCATTCTTGACAATAACATTTAAGAAAATCATTTTCAATTTTCTTTAATTAATTTCTTTTCTCAAATTAAAAGCTTAGCTAGGTTGAATCTTTCTCTTTGGTCCTTACTCCCTTTATTCCACTTAGTATGAGATTTTTCTATAATCCACTTACAAGGTTTTTTTCTGCTTTTCTCCTCTAATAGTCCCTTTGTATTTAAATTTCTAAGCTTTGTTGTTTTTATTATAGACTGCAAAATTCTGACCACTAATAAATACAACAATAAAATTAATTCTAGATTGTTTGAAAATGCTCTCTAACAAAGCAGTTTAATTAACTACAAGAAGATTACTTTAACAAGGATATTTAGCCTTTGGCAGATTTTCTAGACAATAACACTTAAGTTTAGTCTTACACATATTTTTTAAACTAGGTAAAAAAAGCATCCATATTTTTCACCAAAATATTTCTAGAACAATCTTTAGGCTTATATTAGTGTTATTTCCTTTCAAATAACACTTACCACTTGTTTGTATTCTCATTATGTCCCATTTAGGCATACTTAAAGGTTTGATTGCTTTTCTAGTCCTAAACAATGAAATGTTTCATATTCATCTAAACAATAGAATGTCCAGGCCTATCACAGCTATACTCCAGTCTTGGTCTTAGTTAGTGTTTATAATTTTGTTAAAAGAAACTATGACCAAGAAAACTTTTACACCCTAATTTTCATTATAGAACCTTCATCCAGCAATGGATAGAGGCAGAAGCAGGGATCCATATCTAAGCATGGGTTGAGCTCCTGGTCTAGCTGAAGAGAGAGAAAAAAGAGAGTATATGAGCAAAGGGACAAGGATCATGAGGAGGAGATCCACAGAGATGACTGACTGGAGCTATTTGGAGATGACTAATTCAGAAACAATCACTAAAGAACCTTCAGAGAAAGAAACTTAACCCTGCAAAGGTAGATGACTATTAAATGGCATGGGAAGTTTGTGGAGCCTCTTGCAGTAGGATCAGACATCTCAGAGCCCATTCCATACAGAGCAACAATTAACCTAGCTTTAATACTGGGATGAGGGACTTGGACCTACCTCAACTGAATATGCCAGACTGAACTGACCCATCTCAGGACTCTGTTCTCTCCTTGGGAAATGGATGGAAAGATCAGGTTAGGAGTGGGGGGAGGCTAAGGGAAAACTGGGAGGGATGGGAAGGAGGGAAGGTAGGGGAAGGAGAGAGAGATATGGGAAAAAACTTTTTAAATCAAAAATATTTAATGGAGGGCTGGCTTACAATTCAGAAGTTTTGTTCATTTTTGTCACAATGAGAAGTATGATATCATGCAGGTAGACATGGTCCTTGAGAAGTAGCTGAGAGCTCTATATCTAAATGTCAGATCCCAAGGCAGCAGAAAGTTGGCCTAGCTTAATCAACTGAATGTAAAAGCCATCCCTCAGTGACATACTTCCTCCAACAAGGCCACACTCCTATAGTGAAACACACGATGAGCCTATGGTAGCTACCTTCATTCAAACCAAAGAACATTATTTTGTTTATCTTTTATATATAAATTTAGTTTTTTTTCATAATGTTCAATAGGTACTCAAATCCTTTTAAAATTTTATCATCAAATTGTTCTTATTGTTTTCTGATTTTTTTTCCTTTTCCTTTATATTCTTTCTTTCCCCCGATCAACACTATTTGTAAAACTTTCTATGGAGAGTTTTATTTGCCTTACTAAATTTTTAATGTCAGTATTTCATTTTAATTATCTTTATCATTTTATTAAACTTCACATCATGTATTGACTTCTTTATTTTACTGAGCTGATTTTTTTTTTTTTTGTATTTTGTTTGAATTCATTCAAAGGTATATTTGTGTCTTCTTTTGATTTTTTGTACATATATTTAACCATGCTTATTACAATAGGGTTTTTGGGCCCCATCCAGCCAGAGGTCCAGACCCAAAGACCTGTAGTCCCAGACTGCTTAGCCACCCACTGCTGCTCAGGCCCCCCAAAATGACTCAGATGCTTGTATTAAGTTATGCTGTTTGGCCTACGGCTTAGGCTAGCTCTTTCATCTTAACTCAACCCATTTTCATTAGTCTGTCCTGCCACATGGCCCTGTGTTCTACATGTTGCTCCTTGGGTGGCTGGCTTGAACTGACTCTGAATATGGCCTTCCTTTCCTACCTATTCTGATTCCCAACCTATTTCTTCTACTATGCCTGCCATGGCCAAAACAGTCCTTTATTTAAAGATTGATATGGATAGCATACAGAAAAACATTCTCATACACAGCCTTTTTATTTTTGTGTGCTTGTTTAAAATTTTACCATGTTATTTATTGAAACCCATTATCCTCAATGGTGGTAAAAAATGATGTTGCCTTGGCTGTTGGATTTTTCCTCTTTTTGTATTGAAACATGTGTATGAATTTATATTTAAATCTTATCTTATTATAGTGGTTTGAAAGAGACTGGTCCCCATGATATCATTTGTGAATATTTGGTACTCAACTGATAAATTTTTGGTTAAGGATTATGGAGCCTAACCTTGTTGGAGAAGGTTTGTCACTTGAGTGAGCTTTGACGTTTCAAAAGACCACACCAGTCCAAGTCAGCTATCTCTTCCTCATTCTGATGTTCACTCTTAGTTACTGCTCCTGTTTATGTCTGCCTGCATCTTACCATGTTCTCTATAATAATAGCTATTGACTCCACCTCTGAAGTGGTTAGTATAATATGTTCCTTTGTTTATATTATACCTTAGTCATGGTATCTGGACACTGCAATGAAAATTAACCAAGACAATTGTACTTGTGACATATTGTAATCTCCAAATGGGTGACATTATGTTTAAAAACATATGTACGCTTAGAAGAGAGAGAAAAAATACAAGCCATTATATAAAATTATAAATACTTAAAAAATCAAGTCTTTAAAGGGACAGTAAAATTAATATAAAAAGTAGCCAGGTAAAGATTAAAAACACAGAATCTTTGTTATGTTTATTATTGTGTTTCCCTTGAATTTTTGAATATTAATGAGGTAACTACAAAAAGACTTTTGAATATAGAGGCTGCTAAGTTAAAGCAATAAATAAATTTGAAAGGTACCATTACTCAGAAATTTGGATATAATAATATGTTGCTTTGGAAAGGAAATTCTGCTTTTGATTACATAAAAGATGAAAATCTGTAGACTGCTTCAAGTCTGATGTAGTGTGATATACCAAGACCCCTGAAAAAAAACTGCCGGAGATTGTGCAGCCTCACAGACTACTACAATAAAAATTTAACCATAATTTTAGATCTTTTCAAGATCCTCATAAGATTGTCACTGCCCTCAATCAGTAGGTAGTAGTATTGTTAATAATCATACTAAATCTCTTTCTAAAGAAAAGGGACTTTTTGATATAGAAATAATTTAAAAAAAACAGATTATTGAATCTTCCTTAATCAAAAAACCAGTTAATTTCAAGATACTTTGCATTAATAGAGATTTTAGATTACTGATAATAATTTAAATTCAAATTTTGCTTGTATATTTCTACTATTTTTAAGGTTTTATGTTTATACAATTTATTTAAGTTAATAGTTATTAAAATCAAATTAAAAATCAAATTTGATAATCAAATTTACAGTCAGTTTTGTAAGGTATAAAAATATATTTCAGATAGGAGATCTACATACAGAATGTTTCATTTAAAATGTTTTAATAAGTTACATTTCTGGAAAATGAGACATGTCCACTCCTAAAAGCACCAATCTACTTAAATAGGATGATGGACATCAAAGAAACTTCATATAAAGTTTATCTTCTTTGTGGAAAATATCTGTCACTCAAAGAGAAATTATTCTTTCCTTGACTGCTTAACAGTATGCTGTATAAACTGGACATGCAAAAGCCATAGAATAATAACTATTGAATTTTGCCAAAATAAGGCAAGAAGTTCCTACAGATTCATGCCTCACAGAAGAAACTTCCAGATATTCTGCAAGAGAGAAGCATCTGACAAACTTTATCTGAATGGGCAGAATAGTCTTTCAAATTTGCTGCTTCACTAAAAGGAATTCCTGACATGCAGGCTAAAGATAAATGCCCCAAGGTTGCAGTGGTACTTGGATGATCATCCAGGCAGCCAGATGACGCTGTAATTTCTACATTTTGAAAGTTGCTTGCAATGCACTTTCTGTCTACTCAGATAATACCAAATCTTTCTGGTGTCTTTGATGGAGTTTAAGACTAAATCACTATATGTTAAGATTAAAAGCTTTGTGATAAGATAATAAAGGAGAAGTACTGTGGGATGGTCCTTTTGTACACTGCAAATATGATTTATTGGTTATTAAAGAAGATGTTTTGGTCTATTAAAAGAGGACTTATAAGCAAGCAAGAAATCTAAGCAAACATATGAAAGAAAATGGGCAGAGTCAGGGAGACACTAGGAAAAACCTGGAGAAGAAAGATGTGAAAACCATGTTGCACTATATATTAACAAAAATAGACTAATTAAAGATGATTGACTGAGCTAGTAACATACTGAGCCATAAAGCAGAACAATTTATAATTAATATAAGTATTTATTTGAGTCCAACTGGCTGTGGGACACCAAAAATTGTCAGGCTATATATACCTTTAAAAGTCACCTTCATTATTTCAGTGTGTTTGCAGTATTTGTAAGAGGAAAAAAAAATGTAGTAAATTTTTAGCCTCACTTTTTTTTTTGTAGCTTTGTACTGAGGCTAAGAGTTCAATCCTTAACACTACTCTGAAAGTAAAGGTATTCTCCTGACCATGTTTCTGTTATAGTCCTCTAAGACTTGTTTAAAGTTTCCTCAGAGTTTGGCTCATGGAATATATGGGCTCATTTAACTACTAATAGAAAAGAGTCTTGAATAAATGATTCACTAACAATGCTGTCTGAATGCTGAGAGGTATTGGAAGGGTATTTTCTTCTGATGCTATACATGTACAAATTTGTACTCTCTTATTACTTACCTTTTTTCCTCTCCCTTTTAAATGTCTATTACTGAAAATACAATATTAACTTTTCTAAAGCTGTCTGTCTCACGTATACCTAAAGACATTCAATTTCACTAGAATGAATCTGACCAGACACACCAATCTTAATATCTCTCCAGAGATTTATCATGTTTCTTTGTTTACATTTCTAATTTCACTTTGTTATTAAACACTATTTCACTTTGTTATTAAAACTTTTAGTCTGTCATCTTCTAATAGTTCTTATCCAACTTTGCTGTGTTCATTTTCTGGATACTCCAAATTTGTGACTTTGTGAAATCCATTCTCTTTAAAACTTCTAATTTAAGGTTTCTCTTAAAGAAAACAATCAAAAGAAGAATATAAAGCAGCTTTATATTAACTGATATTATTGCTGTCCAAAACTGGATATTTTCACAGTATGTATAATGAATCAGGAGCTTATCTTTAATGCTAACTATAATACGTACTAATGTAATGTTATTAATAAGGTAACTAAATTGAAGTAAAAACCCAGTCATTTTCTCCTGTTTCGGCAACCATTTATTTTTCAATATCCTGTCCTTAACGATTTCTCTTCCACTATCTTGTAGACACTTCTGATTTTCTTTTTCCCTTCCCCTTTTCCAGAAGGCCAAAACTTAAAGAAAAAAAATTCAGAACATTAAAATGAGTTCTGAACATCCAGCCTTTTGTGAAAGGTGGTAGTATCGTGTTAAAATTATCAGAATACTTTCTTAAAACCTTAAAGGCAATCAAACCCTGAAATAATGTGAAAATTCTAATTAAAAAATAAATGACACTATTCAAAGATATATGTTGAATATAACTAGTAGCAAAGTTTTAATACTGTGGAAGTCTGAAGAGCAGACAGTCTTAATAGAGACAGACAAACTCTATTTCAATACCTTAAGAAGGAAGTCCTGGGAGTGAGGTATCCACAAGCACTTTAAATTTTCAAATTAGTGTTGAGATTATAGAAACCAAGTTTAACTTACATGTCTAGTCATGATCCTGAAAGAAATAGTAATTCAAAATATATATATTCTCTTTGATCTTCAAATTTGGCAAAATATAAAAGTAAAATATAAGGCAAACACAGGGATTCTAGAGAAGTAAAATTATGTTACAACAGTGAAGAAGCCTTCAATAAGAGTGTAAAAAGTACTCATTTATAAGCTTTAATAAAATATCTAGCCCATTGCTGGCCAATAACTTAATAAAGCTTTAAATTCAGTCACTACTGTCACAAATATTTCAGATACCACATTAGTTCTCCAGATAAGTCAGTGTCCTTTACAACTGTAACAATATAATAATACAAATGGCTTAAAAAAGATAAGACATTATATATTTTAAATATCCATTGGTATGGTGGTTTGAATTAAAATGGCTGCAGAGGCTTACAAGGAGTGGTACTATTAGCAGATGTGGCCTTGTTGGAAGAAGTGTGACACTGGGAAGTTGGATAAATATATTTTACCTTATGATATCACTAAAAGCTTATGGATGCCAGGGAGTCAACTATGGTTGTTTCAATAAAATTGTTTCCCAAGGCACATAGGTTATGTAACAATTAGGATATTTGACCTTGTTGGAATAAATGTGGCCTTGTTGGAAGAAACTTCACTGGGGTGTGATTTTTTGGGTTCAGTGCTCAAGTCAGTTCACGGGATCATTCTATGGCTTTCTAGAATCTGGATGTAGTAATGTCAGCTACCTCTACATCACTATGTCTGCTTGCATGCCACCATACTTTCTGCCATAATGACAATGGACTAAACTTCTGTAAAGTAATATGAGACAAATTAATTTTTTTATTTATAAATGTTGCAGTGGTCATGATGTCTCTTTACAGCAGTAGAAACTCCAACTAAGACACTAGTTAAGTAAAAACTTAGGAGATATCGCAGCATAAGAAAATTAGGTTGACAAACAGGAAGGCAAGCATGACACAGGGCTTGTTAACAAAGCTGAACTATTGAAAACATGTTAAATTTGCCTTGAAGCAGATAATTTAAAAATGCACTGCTAGTTAAGTTCAGCCTTGCCTAACATTTAAAGGATAAATATACTTTATACATATGAATTCCAATGAAATGTAAAAAAATTGAGTAAATTCAAATAGATAATACAAATTAAAAAAAAAAAAAAATAACCAGAGTGGAAATGTTAAATTTTTGGAAGGTTTGGTGTGGCGGGATTAAGGTGTCAGCTGATAAGGTCATAAGACACTTCCAGGACCCTGGAGGGGGTGTGGCCAACCTGGAGGGGGTGTGGCCCCCTGGAGGGGGTGTGGCCAACCCCATTGATAAGTGGCTGCTGGGACAAGAGGAGCTCTCTCTTCCTGGTTCCTGGCTGCTGGCTGCTGGACAGACAGAATCGGAATCCATCACCCTTCCATCGATTGTCCATCGCTTGGATATGCCAGTCCTTGTTCAGGTGCCACCATAAGCTGTTACTAATATTGTGAATGTTAATTTATATTCTAATAAATATTAATTTTGGACTGGCGCCTTGAAAGTAAAACTCCGTCTACAGTTTGGTGACAGATTTGAATGTTTAGAATAAAGAATTTATTAATTAAATATAGTAAAATTAAGTTTTTCTATCTGAGAAACTCAAAGGAAAAAGGTAAACTGAACAAGAACTCAGAGACTTCAAAGATAAACTTAATTATCTCATATTAGGAACACCAAGAAGATTTGACAGTGTGACAGAAAACAAAAATCGTAAGATGATAACAACAGTTTTATTTATATTTAAAATCTATAAGCTCAAAAATCTCTGATGGCAAATGAGAGCAAACTTAAGCAGACCTAAGTCAGAGGCATCACAGACCATTATCTGGAAATCAAAGCCAAAGAATAGGCTTGTTCAACACAAAAAGTAATTTGACTAACAGAGAAGACAAAGAAATGAGAAGGCTCAGGTCTCAGCAGAAAACACAGATCAGTAGTCAAGGGTAGCAAAAGCTCAGTGTCATAAGTGATGATTGTTAGCCAGAGGCTCACTACACAGCAATTTAGCATTCTGAAACATTAAAAAAAAAGAGTTTCTGCTAGGAACAAAACAAAGCTTCATAAACAGACAGACCCACCTTTTAATTCATAAGCCCTCACACAGAGAGTAAATGTGTATACTGTCTGTATAATCCAGAAGCCCACTTGGATGTTGTTTAAATTTTCACTCTCATGAAAGGATAATATAAAAGACTATTTACACAACTGCATATCAATAAATTAATAAATAATATGTAGCTATATGTTTTTCTTCTTAATTCTTTAAAAATAAGTATAGAACACAATAATAATACGATAGTCACATAAACTAACATAGGACATGACTCCAGTAGACTTTACTTACATTGTTCTACCAGTACTAATTTAATATAAAACTATAAATTACTTTAAGTTAATGTAGCAATCAGTTTACAACTATAAAGTATCAAAAATAATAAAATTAGTGAGAGGAAACTAAAATGAAATAGTTAACTTTTAAATTAAAATCTGTAAGCTAGGAAAACAAACAAACCATTATGCCCTTAATTACTGTAGTAGTATTAACCATCCCAAAGGAATGAATAAACAAAATATGTACAACATGGAGTATTGAGCATATTTTTCCATAGAAAGTGAATCATTAGGTAATGGGAAAACATCCTTGGGAAAAGGTGGCAGTGTTAGATAAAGGGATAAAGATGACTGTTACACTTTTAATATATGTACTGACTGATATAAAAATAATTCTGAGCTCAGATGACCAGATTTTTTTTAAACTGGATGCTGAATGAGTATCCATAAGTCAGTATTGACTTCTGTGTCTATAAATAGAAACATGTGACACAGAAGATGGGCAGTTTAATAGGAAACTTTTATGCTGGCATTTATGCAATCATACACAGATGTAAATGAAAATGCATGGCTTTAGCTTACTTGTTATCAATATAATTGGCCTATGTATGACTGCTGTGCAATGTTATTGTTATTACTGCACACCTTTATATCTGTAAGAATATGTATGTTATCATTTCCTACTTTACAATGTATGGACTATGGAGTATTTCTTTATTTTTAAAATTTTTTCTCAAATTTCCATTTAAAATGTAAATGAGTGACTATTAAAGAGGTTTTCCCCAAATCATGGATTTGGGATGTTGATATTTCAGACTCTAAACTTAAAATCTGTATTATAACATTTGGAATGATTAGCTTCAGCATCATATCTATCAAGGTCATAACTTCAAACCAGTAAAGCATCACATATATGTCAAGGACAACTGCTAGACAATCACAGAGAACAGCTCTAACTGTTGTGGGCAGGAGGTGACAGGAAGGCTTCAAGAGTTGCTGTCATGGAATGGGAAGATGTAGACTTTACAAGAAAAGATCCAATAGTGCAGAAATCACTTCATGCTATGTAAGTAGGTTTCCAAGTGAGATATTAGAATCACATGATTTCATACATTTCTTCATGAACAGTGATAGTTGCATTGTTAAAAATAAGGGTTAGGTTAAGACAACTCAAAGGATAGTTGACTACTAAACAATAAAACAAATGTGTCTGTAATTACTATGTGCTTGAAAATAGTTTGGTGGGTACTGAGACATTCTAATTAAAGGAAACAATTTACAAGATTTAAAATTTGTAGTGTGTGCTTATTTTTTTTTTTTTTTTTTGTATGTGTAGTAGTAACAAATATACACTACCAGAAAACAAGGTAGTCGCTGTCATGGATTTGTGTAAAGTTTAAATCAGGAGTGACTGCTAATAGAACTGGAATTGCTCTGTTAAAAATGTTCTGAATTTTAATTATAGTAAAAGGTAAACAGCTCTGTGAATATATTAAAAGCCCCACATTGTGTATTCCCTGTTATAATATGGTTTCTTGGCCTGGCTAGCGAGAGATCCAGACCCATAGACTTGTTATCCCAAACCGCTCAGCTGCTTGCCTCTGCTTTGGTCCTGAAAAATGACTCAGGCACTTATTTTAAGTTTATAGAAAATGATTAATTTAAGTTATATGAGCTAGTTATAAACAAGCTGAAGCTAAGGCCAATTTTTCATAATTAATAAGGAATCTCCATGTCATTATTTTGGGGTTGACAGTCCTGCCTGATGAAAAAGATCAACTCCAAATTGTGTCCAGCATGGGGGCATGCATTTCAACTTAAAACCTGAGAAATTTTAATGAAAGACTCCAAACACACAAAGCGGAACCAAACACAGCTTTCTAGTCCCACAAGCTCTCATATGGGCTGAGTTACAGAGACACGTCTCCTGGCCACTGTTTGTAGTATTGAGCCACCAGCACCATGAGCTATGCTCTGTAGCAGTTTAATGTTTGGCTCATGCAGATAGTTACAGATATGCAGTAAAGCAGGTTAACAATGAAAAAAATCTCTAAACAGGTTATAATGTGTATAAGAATGTGTATAACCTTAAAAAAGAAATAAAAATGGTACAGTCATAAAAACTAATTTTAAAACAATAAATTATTTAAAAAGAATTAATGTAATAATTTTTAAAAGGAATAAGCCATGTAGTAATATTATATTACATATATATATATATATATATATATATATATATATATATATATATATATATATATATATATATATATATATATATATTCATTATTGGACCTTATATGGTGCTTTGTTAATTTTAATTCTTTTGAAACCTAATAAACATAAAAGCTCCCAAGAGACATGAATTGCGAAAGGGCCTGCTAAATTGAACCAACCTTAGGACTGCCTTAACCTAAAAATTAAAGTTAAGAGCATTTTATTGGGAAATAGGTTATGTCACCGATTTTTTTTTCAGATTAATTAAGATGAAATTTGGAGGAAGACCTACTAAGCATTTTAGTTACAAACTTCAATGAAGAAACCAAAAAACACTATAGGAGAGGTTACATATAATCTGATCCCACTTCATGGAAACAGCTCAGAGACAAAATAATACATTATAAGTTTTGTTGGCTTCAGATTTCCCATGATTTATAATTACTTATAATTATATAAAATAGCAAGGATAGATGTTTATATTACAGTCCAAGCTGAATTATAAAGTTGACAGATGCCTTTTACCTTCCAAAGCAAATAACAAAAAAACATTATTAATTTATGTGTGCACATCACACATTCCGTATTTCTGTTAATACAGATGTGCATGTTATCTTAAATGTTTGTGTGCTTTCAAAGAAAGCATAGCAGACAACAATGAAAATTAGTAGAACAGGTGTTACAGCCTCTCAGAGCACCTTTGTTACAGTTTCTTCAGAGTTCTACAACCAGAACAGCTTCAAGGCTGCTTGTGGAGATCATGTAGTCTCACAGTCTATTCTACCAAGACTGGAATATTATTCTTAATTTTCTCAGGGTCACCAAATTCTTGAGCTCACCCACAAGACAGGAAGTAGTCTAGAGAACACAATGGCCACATTCTAAAGTGATAAATTGGATGGCTTTTGCCATTCGGTGAGATATGAATGTTAGTCATTGTTTAGGAAGGTTGGTTACAAATTATTATTGGTCATTGTCAGAAAAAAATACCAAACTGTAGTAGGAGGTTCTGTGCCTTTGTAGTATGAGGTTTCTGGCCCAGACTTTCAGGCCTAACCTCAAGGTTTAGGCCCCCAGACTCACAGACCTGCAGAGACACACAGATGCTTACAATAGTTTTTGGTTGATCAGCCTAAGGCCTAGGCATATAACTTGCTAGCTTTCTACCCTTCATCTAACCCATGACTCTTATCCTGTTCAGCCATGAGGCTGGCTACCTTTTCTTAGAGCAGCATAGTTGTCCTCTGCTTCCTCTGGCTTCTCTCTGGAGTTCTGCTATATGCTTCCTGTTCTCAGAGTTTTCTTATTCTGATAGCCCCGCCCACACTTCCTGTCTGCCTTTCGCCAATCAGCACTTTTTATTAAACCATTGGTTGGGACAATTATTTACAATGTAACAACATAATCTCCTACACCAAACAAATAGGATAAAATTCATATATCTCTTTCTAAAATGAAAAACTGAGTATAGTATAGAAATAATGGAATAAGGAGGTGAATTGTTGAATCTACTTTTGAACAATTATTAATCTCAGATATTTTACATTGGTATTATTTTTGTATATTATGCAAATTTAAGGTTATTTTGTTATTTTGTATTATGTTTTTATTTCTGATGTAAGGCATTGTATCTATGCAGTTAATTTAAAAATATAGTGCAAGGTTTTAGTCCTTAAAAGCTATTTAGGATAATAAAGAAATACAGATTAATAGCTTAAAGTCATGTTAGGTATATTTTAAATGTGATACAAAAATATAATTTAGATATATCATCTTCAAACACTTCAAATACCTATGGAATATCACATTTGAAAATGTTATTATATGCTGTGAGCTGCAGAAATATGAAGTAGGAACTCCTTTGGCACCAACAATGCTGACCCATCAGAAAAGCCCTGTTGGAAGTAGAGCCAAATCTCAAGGAGTTTTGATGTTAATTGTCCTTAGTTGTGTTAGCTGTTTCCCGCAGAGGATTTCTTGTGTGTGATTGCAGCTTTTCCATTTGTTATCTCTTTGGGAAAATTTCTCCAGGAACTTTAAGCAGTGTTATTGATCAAAAGTTCGGCACAATTTCCCCATATATGTGAGTGTGTGTATGTGTGAAAAATCACAAAGACAAGATCTCTTTTCTCACAAATTAGGTCTTTGTTAATTGCCCAGAGCAGACTCAATATCTCCCCTCCTGCAATATCTTTACTAGTAAACATCTGAACAGAGTCAGTCCTCCAACAAAGTACTTCATTTTGAAACATTTCTCAGCTATCCAAGGTCAGCAACAGATAAACTGACATGTCCTAAGTTCACTATCTTTACAGATAAGAGAACTATCTGAAGCCAACACCACTAATCTTAGACCCTTAACTCCCTACACTTACTTGCACCTGATTTATTAACACAAGATCCTAATTGAACGGTTTACTGTTTGTGATATAAAAAAAGGTAATCTGCCAATCCTAGTCACATGTTATAAACAAACATTTACACTGAAGTACTGCACCACAAGGCCAGAGCAGCTAGTAGGTGACAGATCCCATTTCTTCTGCAAATTGAGCTTTCTCCTCTCTTTGACCCACAGCAAAAGATCTCCTTTCGCAACCTCCTAGGGAAGATGCTATAGCAGAACAAAAGCTGCATACCATTCTACATTGTTTATTCAGACTATGTAACAATGGAGGACACTTTCTCTGCACATCTGAAAAGGAACAGTGAGGAGACTTTATAGAAACAGCACAGAATTTTACTTTGTTCATATTTTTTTTTTCTTTTTTGCTGACCAATAAACTTAACCTTATTCCTAGCCACACTCAGGAATGTCACTAAAGCACATGGTTTTCCTTCTTTAAATTGCTTTGTTGATTTAATCTTTTGTTGACTCCCACCAGAAAAACCTTGACTAGTCATTCACATTTTGTGTCATAAACCAAATCTGACAGTTATTATGTGTAAATCTTATCATCCCCTCATTGTTATCCAGAGGAATTCAAGCCTTGCATTGCCTTGCCAAAGCATAACTGCATGCGTGAGTAAATAATAAGCCTGGGCATTCAGTGTTATAGTTGTCATGCCAATATGAGTCATGCCAATAAAGATGACATAAGTAAAGAGAATATTCTAAGTATATTTTTTAAAAATAATATTTTATTATTTTTCTTGCTGGCAGGAGGACACCTTTTGGATTCTGAGAGAAAAACCTTATTAGGGCTGCTTTTCCCTAGGTTTACCTTAATAATAAAAAGTTTTTCATGACAGTGAGACATGTCTGGTCCAGACAGCACAAATCTACTTCAGAAAAGATTGATTGGCATAGAATAATCTTTACATGGAATTTTGTTTCATTGCGGCAAAAGCTAAATATTTGGGCAAGAACCTGGCCTTACTTTGATTGCTGACAGTATATTGTCCAAATTTGATAAGCAGGACACAAATTAGACAAGTGATTCAAAATTTCTGCTTCATAGGAAATTCTGTCACATATTCTAGGCTTGTAGGCCAAAGATGGATGTCTCCATGTTGAAGAGGTACTTTGTATGATTATCCAGGAAGTCAGTTGTTGTTTTTGTCATTTATCTAGTTTTGGAAGTTGATTGCCCTATATTATCTCTTTAGTCAAGTAATGTTTTATTATTCTTGGGTCTCTGATGGTCCTGGAAGAGTAGATATTTAAAGATAAAATGGTTTTCTTGTTAAGAAATTAAAAAAAGTAACTTACTTAACATATGTGAAATTTATAAGGTTTAGAGTCATAAACTGCTTCAATAGTTTATCAAAAAGATGTTTTAAGATATACTAAGGTAGTTTTAAGATGGTAATACTAGTTATATTAAGTGATTTAAGTATTTAACTTTATCTGAGATTTCATAGTTAATAAAATGTCTACATATCATTATTGGACCACAAAAAGTCTTGAAAATGGCTGAATACACATGATCATTTCTTTCTATTTCCAGAAGATTTCATGAGGCTTATCTAATGTTAACTGTTGCTTAGTGAAGTCTCTATCATGACAACTGGGCTAGGCAATGATTTAGGAGTACAACAGAAAATTATTCCTAATCATTTTTTGTTTTGTGTTTCTTTTTTGTTATGTTTAGTTCTATCCTAGATCTCTGGACAGACAAAACTCTGGGTTGTAGCCCTCACGAATTTATAAGGGGTGAGCACCTCTCATAATATAAGTCTCAAGGTGGACCAGTCATTGGTTGAATCTGCCTATAATTTCTGCTACACCATTATTGCTCCAAAATATGTATGAAAGACAAATTGTAGACCACAGATTATGTGGCTGGATTATGTTCCCAATCCTGCCACTGGAAGTACTGCTGAGCACAGGATATGACTGAATCAAGGTTTGTATTTCTTATTGCAAGGAGTCAATAATTTTTGTCAGTTTCCATTGTTTTGTGGATCACCCTAGAGTTGCCCCTGATTCTGCTTGTCTAAGTGTTCACTTCCTTTATCCTCCTCACACATGATTCTTTCTGCTCCTATATCCAATCCCCATACAGACTTTTCCCTCACACACTTGTGATGTCTGATTTATTTAACTTTCCCATTGAGAATCATGTTTTCCTGACCCTGAGTCTTCCCTGTTACTTAGATTCTTTAGTTCTGTATGTTGTGCTATATTTATTCTCTATTTTATGGCTACTATCCTTGTATGAGTAAATATATGTATATATTTAGTTTTCTAGATCTGGGTTATCTCACTCAGAATATTTTTTCTGTTTATACCCATTTGCCTGAAAATTTCACAATGTCATTATTTTTAATGGAAGAATGATACTAAACTGTATAAATATACCACATTTTCTTTATCAACTTACCATTTGGTGGACATATAGGTTGTTTCTAGTGCCTATAATTAAAGCTTTTATGAACATAGTTGAACAAGTGTCTTGTGGTAAGATAGAGTGTAGTTTCGGTACATTCAGGTGTGGTATAGTTTGATCTTGTAGAATGATTCCTAGTTCTCTGAAAAACTGCCGTATTGATTTACAAAATGTCTATACAAATTTTTACTATTACCAATAGTAGAGGAGTCTTCAACTCCTTGATTCACATCCTCTCATGCATGAGGTTTTACTTTTGTAACATATTTTAGCCATTATGACAGATATAACATGAAATCTCAGAGATATTTTGGTTTGCATATCTCTCATGGCTATGGATGTTGAACATTTATTTAGCTGTTTTTCAGCCACTGGAAATTCCTCTATTGATATTTTCCTGTTTTTATTTGTATCCTATTTTTAAATTGAATTATTGTGGTGTTTGATGTCTAATTTCTTGAGTTCTTTATACACCTTCAAAATCATCCCTCTATCAGATATGGACTTTGTGCAGATCTTTTCCAAATTATTAAACTTTGTTTTCTCTTTCTAGCAGTGTCCTTTGCATTAAGGACGCTTTTGAGTTTCATGTGTTTCGGTTTATTAATTGTGCATCTCAGTATCTGCCAATACTTCCAAGGCTATTTATGATTTTTTCATCTATCAGGTTCATTGACACTGGATTCACATATAAGACTTTGATGTACTTGGATTTTACATTTATTTAAGTCATAGATATGGGCCTTTTGCATTCTTCTACATGTCAACATACAGATATGTCATCCCCATTTATTGAAGATGCCTTTTTCCCCATTGTAAAATTTTGGTTCATTTGTTAAAATCAGGTGTTTGTTCACAAATATGTGAATTTTTGTCAGTATTACTGATTCAATTTCATTCATCCATTTGTCTGTTTATATGCTAACACCAAGATGTTTTATTTCTATGGATTCATGGTAAAGATTAAAGACAGAAATGCTGATGTCTCCAGAAGTTGCTTTTTTTTTTGTACAAAATGTTAAGTTATCTTGTCTTTTTTTGAAAAAAAAATGTTAAGTATTGTTCTTTGAACATATGTGTTTTGATTTGATTGTGATTGCATTGAATCTGTAGATTGCTTTTGGTAAGATAGCCATTTTTACTATGTTAATCTTACCCTTCCATGAACATGGAAAGTATTTGGTCTTCTAATATCTTCTCTACTTTCTTTCTTCTAACACATAAAGTGCTTGTCATATAGATCTCTTAATCATTTCGTAGAGTTGCCAGTGTTGTTTGTGGCTATTATAAAGGGTGTTATTTCTGTGTTTTTTTTTTTTTTTTCTCAGCCCATTCATAATATTCTCATATAGGAAGGCTATGATTTTTTTTTAGGTTAATCTTATATACCATCACGTTATGGAAGTTGTTTATCAGCTATAGGAGTCTCCTAGTAGAATTTTTGGGGTCATTAATATATACTACCAAATAATATGCAAATATCAAAAGTTTGACTTCTTCCTTTCCAATTATTATCCCCTTGATCTTCATTTGTTGTCTTTCAGTACAATATAGAATAGAAGAGTGTGCAGTCTTTTCTTCATCCTCATTTTAGTGGAATCACTTTGAGTTTCACTTCATTAATTTTGATGTTGGCCGTCAACTTGCTGAATGTTGCTTCTATACCTGATCTCTCCAAAACCTGTAACATCAAGAGATATTGATTTTTTTCAAAAGATTTTCAGCATCTAATGATACAATCACATATTTTTTTTTTTTCCTTCAGTGTGTTCATATGGTTGCTTACATTGACAGATTTTGTATGGTGAACCATCCCTGAATCTCTGAGATGAAGGCTACTTGGTCATAGAGGATTTTTAAAAGCATCAATGTTCATGAGGGAGGTTGGTCTGTAATTCTCTCTATTGCTTCTTTGTATGGTTTGTTTCTGGGTAACTATGCCCTCGTTAAAAGAGTTTGAAAATGTTTCTTCTGTTTCTATTAAATAGAACAATTTGTGGACCATTCATATTCACTCCTCAAAATTCTGGTAGATTTCTGTGTTTTACCCTGGGCTTTTTTAAATAGGGGGTGTAAATGTGGGATTTATAACCATAGAGGTAATAGGTTTATTTAATTTATCTGGTCTTGATTGGCATGTAATAATTATAAAAAAAAATGTCTATTTCTGTTAAATTTACCAGTTTTGTGTAGTACAAATTTGGAAATAATACCTGATGATTCTCTAAATTTCCTCAATATCTTCTGTTGTTATATTGTTGTATTATGTTTCTCTGGGTCCCGGGCGGCCAGAGATCTGAGACCCACAGACCTGCCGTGCCAGACCCCTCAGCTGCCCAGCCGCCCAGGTCCCCAAAAATAACTCAGAGGATATATTAAGTTCATGCTGTTTGGCCTATGGCTCAGGCACATTGCTAGCTAGCTCATACATTTTAAATCAACCCATTTCTATTAATCCGCGGGCCACGTGGGCCCAGCCCGTAGCTCACCCATGTTCCTTACATGTCGTCCCTTGGGCGGCTTCCGCGCGGTCTGCCTCTAACTCCGCCCTGCTTCTCTCACCTAAGCTCTGATTTCTCCTCCTACCTATTCTACGTACCTGCCATGGCCCAAACCAGCTCCTTTATTTAAAGATACAGCACTCACAAATGCATTCCCACATTTCCCCCTTTCTCTCTAATCAAAAAGGAAGGTTTCAATTTTACCATAGCAAAATTACATATAACAAAATAGCTATCAAGCAAGAATTACAGTTATAATATCTAGTCTATTTGTATTTAGCAAAATTAAAGAAAATATTCTATCTACCTTATCTTTATGAATCTAAAGTTTCATATCTAATATACTTTTCAAATGACTAAGAAAAACTGTACATATAACTATCTAATCTTCAACTACATCAAAGACCACAGAAGGATATAATATTTACCCAAGTAAACCAGAAGTGCAAACGACTTCTAAAATCTAGAAAGGACAGAGATGACACCTATCTGCCTGGACAGTCACCCAAAGTTCCTTTATAAAGTTGGGGCATCCATCTTCAGCCTATAGGCCTTGAGTCTCTTTTCATTTTAGTGAAGCAGGAAATCCGCTCTGTCCATTCTGGCACAGTTCATCTGTTGCTTCTCCTTGAGTCCTGAAGAATGTCTGACAGTTTTCTCTGTAAAGCAGGAACCTGAATGACCATTTAGGCTTGTTCTGCCAAAGTTCAGAGGTCATCTTCTTATGGAACCTGCATGTCCAGTTTAAACAGCATACTGTCAAGCAGTCAATATAAAAACAGTTTGTTCTCCAGTGGCTCACCATCACCACAAATAGATGAGATTCTATATGGAGTTTCTTCAATGCCCATCTTCCTGTTGAAGTAAATTAGTGCTGCCAGGAACAGACCTGTCTCACTGTCTAGAAAAGTCTAAGCTCTTAAAACATTTTAAATGCCATATTCTGTAGGTCTTAGAAGTATTTGAAGATTACCTATCTAATTGAAATATATCTTTGTATACCTAAAAATCCTAACTAACCTAACTATAAGTTTGATTATCAAAAGTGACTATTAACCTTCATTTCTTAATTATACACTACAATTTTAAAACAGTTACATGAACATCATACCTTAAACAAGAATAGAAAAACACATACAGCATAACAAAATTGACCTTAAATTTGTATCAATAAACCAAAATCTATACCAATGTAAAGCATTTTGAGATTAACAGCTGATTTCCTGATCTAAGTAAATTCAATAATCTAATTTTTAAAAAATCATTTATATACCATATTTTCTTTTTCTTCTTAGAAAGAGATTAACTATGACATTAACCATTTATAATGAAAACAAACATCTAGAAATAATATTTGGGGAATTTGGGCGTTGTTTTTCTATTACTACTTCCTGCTGATTAAGGGGCGTTGAAAGTCTCACGGTTGTTGAGGCTGAATCAGTCTGCAGCTCTGAAGCTGATACGGCTATCTCTTTTCATCAGGTTTTTTCAGGGGGTCTTGGTTGATGAAACCATATTTGCCTGGAAGCAATCCACAGGTTCTCATCTTCTGTGGAAACAAAAGCAGAACTCTCCCAAAGCAATAAATCCTTAGACACAAATTTTGAAATCAAAATACCTTTAAAAAATACATTTTTGTTTAACTTAGTAGCCTTGGTATTTGCAATCCATTGTCTTTCTGCAGTTAGCTCATTAACAGTTAAAAAATTAAAAGAAAACACAATAACAACCAAAATCCAGATTTTGTGTCTATTTTCCATCTTTACGTGGCTTATTATAATTTTATTACTCTATTTCTCACTTTAAAAACTTTTTTTAACCTCTTTCTTTTTTCTCTGAAGCCTATGTACCTTTTACAAACATTGTAACCCGTTTACAGGTTTTCTTTTTATCTGAATCTGTTTTATTGTGAATCCTTATTCATCTTCTAACCTTAAGAGCTTTTAAAATACATTCTCCAAAAAGAAGCACAGTTTTTGCAAATTAGGCTGAATCACTAAATTTTCTTAAACGGACCGTAAACAGAGCACACCTAAGAAAATGCTGCCACGAAGAAAATTTGTTTCTCTTTTGTTCAAAATAAGCAGAAATCTAAAATCAATCACATTACTGAGTCTTTTGTTAGTTTTCAGGAACCCGCCTGATTGTAGCTCCCACTGCCTGTCGCCAGCCCGCCGCTGGCGCCATTTTGAGTGTGACCCGGACCATGCTTTGTTTGTACAAAGACCCGCTCCACACACACAATTTGGAAGCTGCCCTGGCTCAATTTATGTGATCTAGAACCCTTTGTAATCTTTCTCAGGCTCTAAGTGGATAATCGGCCCACGTTGGATGCGCCATCTATTGTAGAGAGTTCGCGGGTGGGTCCGGGGCAGCCAGAGATCTGGGACCCACAGCTGCCGGGACTATTTATCTGCCCGCCGCTGGGGTCCCCAGAAATAACTCAGACGCTTTATATTAAGTTCATGCTGTTTGGCCTATGGCTCAGGCACATTGCTAGCTAGCTCTTACATTTTAAATCAACCCATTTCTATTAATCCGCGGGGCACGTGGGCCCAGCCCGTAGCTCACCCATGTTCCTTACATGTCGTCCCTTGGGCGGCTTCCGCGCGGTCTGCCTCTAACTCCGCCCTGCTTCTCTCACCTAAGCTCTGATTTCTCCTCCTACCTATTCTACGTACCTGCCATGGCCCAAACCAGCTCCTTTATTTAAAGATACAGCACTCACAAATGCATTCCCACATTATATTACCTTTTTCATTTCTGATTTTGATTGTTTGCATATTCTCTTTCTGTCTTTGGTTATTTTGGATAGGGTTTGCCTATTTTGTTGATTTTGTAAAAAAAAAATCCAGCTCTTTGTTCATTGACTCTTTGTATTTTTCTCTTTATTTCTATTTTATTGAGTTCAATCCTGAGTTTGATGATTTTCTGTTGGGTTTGTTTGTTTTTCTTCTAGAGCTATCAGGTGTTCTCTTAAATAACTACTATGTAGGCACCTTTTGCTTTGCTCTTTCTTCTTAGTACTGCTTTCACTGTGTTTCATAAGTTTGGGTATGTTTTCTATTAATAATTTTCATTGAATTCAAGGAAGTTTAATTTCTATATTTCTATTTGACCCGGTGGTTATTCAGTTGAGTTTTATTCATTTTTTTTCATGAGTTCTGTTTTTATAGAAGTCTAACTTTAATTAATGGCAATCCAATAAGATGTATACAATTATTTTAGTTTATATGTATCTCTAAAGATTTGCTTTGTGACCAAGTATGTGATCAATTTTAGAGAAAAATTCCAATGGTAATTTGGAATATTCTTTTGTGTTTGGATGAAATGTTCTGCTGATATCTGTTAAGTGTATTTGAATCATGATAACTGTTAATTTCCTTACTTCTCTGTTAAGTTTCTGTCAGGCAGAGAATGGAGTGTTGAATCCACCCATTATTAATAGGTATGATTTGATGTATGATTTAAGATTTAGTAATATTTCCTTTACAAATATAAATTTTCTTGTGTGGGGGGTATAGTTGTTCAGAATTGAGACTTCATCTTCTGGGTTTTTCCTATGATAAATATAAAATGTCCTTCTTTATCTTTTTGATTAATTTTAGCTTGAAGTATATTTTGTTGATATTAGAAAAGTTGCACCATCTTGCTTCTTAGGTCTATTTGATGAGAAAATATTTTCCCATCAGGAAATTACTATGAGGTAATACCTGTCTTTGAAGTTGAAGTATGCTTCTTGTATGCAGCAGAAGACTGTCTCCTTTTTAAAAATATCCGTTATGTTACCCTCTTTTTTTTTTTAGGTGTGTTGAGTCCATTGATATTAAGAGATATTAATGATCAGTGTTTGTGTATTTATGTTATTTGTTTTTTAGTTATGTTGATGATTACAGTAGTGATATTTGTGTTGTGTGTTTTCTTTCTTTGAGATTTCCTGCTGTGAGAGTATCTTCTGCCTCTTATTTGTTTGTTTGCTTTGTGGGTTCAAATAACTTCTTTGAGTTGGAATTTTCTTTTTCATTCTTTCTGGAGGCTGGATTAATGCAAAGGTATTGGATAAACGTGGTTTAGTTATGGAATATCTTTTTATACGTCATTGGTTATTGAAAATTTTTTGAGAATAGTAGCCTGTGCTGGCATTTCTGGTCTCTTAATGTCTGCAAAACATTTGTCTAATTCCTTCTAAATTTAGAGTCTTCAGTTAAATGTTAGGTGTATATGGTGGATCTACCTTTATATGTTTCTTGATATTTTATACTTATAGCTCTTAATATTTGTTCTTTATACAATATGTTTAATGATTTGATTATTATGCAATAAAGGAACTTTTTAATTTTATTTTATTTTTTGATCCAACCTATTTGGTGTTCTGTAAGATTCTTGTAATTTCATATACATGTTCTTCTGTAGGTTGGAAAAGTTTTCTTCCTTGAGTCTTTTGAATACTACTTTGAGCTTAAATTATTTTTTATTATGCTTAAATTTGGTTTTTCATGGTAGCCCCAGATTTTGCTCTTGTCATAGTATCTCAGCTATTTTGTGTTAAGAATGTTTAGGATTTAACATTATTTTTTGATTGGTGAATCAATTTTCTTTATCATTTATTTAACACCTAAATTTCCCTCTTTCATGTCTTGTGCTCTATTATTAATATTTGCTTTTGTAGTTTCTGATTGCTTACAACCAGATTTTCTATTTCTAGAATTTCCTCAGTTTGTGAGTTTTTTTTTTATTGCCTTTATTTTAACATTCATGTTAAACTGTTTGTTTCTTTACCTGTTTGATATTTGTTTCTTGGTTTTATTTAAGAAATATAATTATATCTTTCATTTTTGTCTTTTTCTTGATTTCTTAAAGGGAATTTTATATTTTCTCTCTGAGGAATTCCATCGTATTCATAAAGTTATCTGTAGGCCCTGCATACAGGATGTGTATATCATGCTGATTTTCTGGTTGTTTTCCAAGGATCTTGGAGTCAATGACATTCTCCTCAGATATGTCACAAAAATGTACTTCAGTACAGCATCATGTTTTTTATGGAAATCTCTTTTTTGTAGTTTTTAATATCTAGAATTGATTTGTAGTTGAGTGATATTTTAAATGAAGAAATAGTTTTCAACCTTTTATAAAAATTTAATGATACAAAATACCATATCACATAAATTTAAAAATAATTAAAGAAAAAACAGAGTAGCATGAGAATTTTCATATTTTGCTTTTATATTTTCATCTTAAAACTTTGGTCTCAATATATTACAGTCATATGGTAAATTACTAAATTACTATAAAGTGATATGCATTGTTCTTTTGTAGAAGACACGTTAATTAAAATGGGTAGCACCAGGATTCAAACAAGTACTAATACATTATTAATTGAACATGATCAGACAGCTTTTGAGAGACTTTACAACAGTTTCTAGGGAAACAGAAAGAGCTCATAAAGACAGTAAGATAGAGAGAACCTGATATCCAATTCAGTATAGGCATAAAGATCAGGAGATGTGACGCAGAGTTAAGAGAATATCAGGACACAATATGAAAAAAAGCAATGGTGTATTTAAGGCAATGTAACTATTTAATGGATTAAAATATGCAAACTAAGGGGAAATCAATAAAAGGATGTAATTGTAAACCAGGTGTACATTTTTTTCTGTTTCTCAATTGTGATTAAAATTACAGCAAATGCAGTGAAATTTTTAGAAGATTTCAAATAATAGAAGACAGGATCTGACTGCTCTGAATGATTACTACACTATAGCATGATTGCTGTTTAGAAAAGACAAAGCTGTCATTTTGGGATGAGGAAATCGGACTTTCCTGGAGTGGGTGTGTTGCACTGAGCTGACCCACCTTGGGATTTCTTGCCCTTTGTAGGAGGGGATGGGTGGATGAGGAGGAGGTGCTGAAGGGTGGCTGAGAGGGATGGGGAGGAGAGAACGGAGAGGATGCAGGGGGATACATAGAGAAAAGTGACACTTTTAATAAAATAATAATAAAATGAAAAAAAAGACAAACCTTTATTCAAAAAGTAGTATGAGTACATGGAATGTTCTAGAAGAGCCAACTATGTGTGACAAGTGTGGTGACTTATGCTATTTATACCAATTCAAACAACTGTGATTATTCTAAAAAATGTACACGCCCAATATACTTAGTTGGCTCTGTCTTGATCTTGTCAACACACCTTGTTTGAAACCCCTGAAAGCTACTAATACTTTTATTGTCTTTGTCATAGCTGATGTCCTTCTAACACAATATGTAGCTTTTTATACTTGCCTCTTTTATTCATTCTGAGCATTTAAAAATAATCTATGACATTGTGTAGCCTGATAGTTCACTTTTTAAATTCACAAATAATTCATCATTGTACTGATATAAAACATTCACTTCATTAATGTTAATATTTTTCTATTGTTTATGACAACTGTATTTAAAGCAAAAACATATTTGTGAAGCTTTTTGCTTGACATCGTTTTTGATTCATAAATATCAAAAAGCATACTGGCAGAATTCTTACAAATGAGAAACAGACACACTAGACTCTGCCCCTGAGTAATAAATGAGAGTTTCCATTGCCCAATCTCCACTTTCATTTTTAGATTGTATCTTTAGGCCAATGCTTTAGATTTCTGCCACGCTGTGAATGTTTCTTTCTATCTCCTTTCAATATCTTCTTCCCGCGGGATGTATATATAATGTCTTTTCATATGATTACGTCATTCCTGTTTCTTCTTGTTTTGGTATTTACTTTGATCATGGGTACATTTTCAGCGGTGTTATTTGTTGAGTTTGTGCTTTACAATAATTTTTCTTCTAAATTTTGTTTTTATCCCCCTCTCTTAATAGGATTTCTCATAGATTTTGAAATCTATTTTAACTAATTCTAACTTGGTACTTCTTTCTTTCATGGATCCAGCCTTTAATTTTATTGTTAACCAAAACACTTTTGCCAGATTAAAAACATCTATGCTTCTCATTTTAAAGAAAGTTTACAGTTATCCATGGTATATTTGTGCCGACAATCTATTTAAAACTGAGTTTCTTAAATCTTGACAGATTTAATGTGTGTGTATGCTTGGGAGCATGCAAAGACCAATACTCCAATTAACTAATTTTTTTCTTTTAAATATTAATTACTTGTCATTTTTATAGCCTTTCTAGGTTTTTCATATAGTGTCATTAATGTTTATAACTTTTACTACATTACTACATTTTGGATAATTTATCTGGACATTTTATCTGAGCCTCCGGGTGTCATCATGTGTACATAGCCAGTTCTTACTTACTTTCAGCTATCCCAGACAATTAAAAGTTTGTCCAGGTATAGGAGAGCCCTCTGGCATTGCTTTAAGGCCTGTCCATGTGTGCCTCATGTAAAATAGTGCCTCATTTTAATTCCTTCCCACCTCAAGTCTTTATGATGCTTGCTATAGTTATAATACCCTCTCTCCTAAATAATAAAGGTGGTTTCTGAAGTATAATTTCGTGTTAGCTACTTATTACCCTAACCACATTCTTCTATTATTGACAATTAATAAGGTATATATTCTAAAATATCATCATATAAACTCATAAACTTTGACAATCCAATGCCTTTCAAAAAATTTTCAGCTCATAATCATCGTTTTAAAGTTTCTCATTCCAATAAAAGTCATCTATCAAAAATGCTGAGATCTAGTAGGGAAAAAATCCAATATATGTGTTCATACACAATGCCTATACACAACACGTACAGTCACAGTTTTGTACCACATGAAAAAATTTAGAAATGAAGGACAACAAGAATTATATATTCTTAATCATATTTTATATAATTTTCAAGTATATCTTCTTACCTAGACACCTTCTTGGAATTGGTTAGCAATTATATATATATAATGTATATATTATACATATATATAATCACTATATATATGTATGTGTATATATATCAGTGGGGTAGAGCTTAGTGATCTGCTTGAGAAAGGAAAAAGAGAATTTAAAGTTAAATTTTAGAGCCTGGTCTACATACGTACTTCTACCTTACCTGTACTACATAATGGGGATTCATTCTCAACAACAAATTCCATCACCCCTTATAATTCAGCTTTCATAGTAAAAGAAATATACTTGAAAGGTAATTCTATAATTCAAAATGAGTAACAGTGGCCTAGTAAAGTACATGTAGGTTGTTCTAAATTTTATGGTTCCTTATGATAAAATTTCATAAAGTCTTTACAGTAACTGAACAAAGAAAAAATATAAATCAACACACATTTAAGCTTTTTTAAAATAAAAATCTCAACTATGTAGGCATTAGAAAAGTACAGAAATCTCAGATTTAAGTTTCATTTGATTTGGCTTTAGAGTTGGTGAAATTAGTGGGTTTGTTCATACATTAAAAAAGTTTATCTAAAAGTTATAAAGATGTTAGGTTACACTAAGGCATGTGCAAATAATAACTATTAAAAAAAACTAAGATAATCCAAATAATTTGCCTCACTACTTGTAAGTCAATAACCAAGCTTTCTACAAACATTGATATTAGAGTATTATATATTATATAATGGTAAGAGCAGTTAAAAGACAGATTAAACTGTAGGAACTGTTAGATTAATGACAGCTTACTTGTCAATTATCTGCTAAACTTCCTGAAATAAACTATTGTTAGATATAGCTATTAATTCTATTGGTTTGAGATTATATACATAATATATACATATAATATATATATATATATATTCATTCTTTCAGGTAATTAGCAGTCATAGAGAATACTGATTATTTTAGAAATAAACCTTACCTAGATTTCTGTATGTGTTTTTGGGTTTGAGTCTGAGATAGGAAAATAGAAAGTAAGTTTATTCATGTACCCTGGATATACCTAATAGATTGTGATCTGCTAATCTTTTTGATATTTGCTATATATGGCATTTAAAATGTTTTTATTTTCTGCCACAAATCATGACTATTTCTAACAGCAATCTTTGAGCCCCCCCCCCAAAATGGTAGGGACCTAAAATATAAAATTCA
This sequence comes from Phyllotis vaccarum, assembly GCA_033318265.1. Taxonomy (NCBI): domain Eukaryota; kingdom Metazoa; phylum Chordata; class Mammalia; order Rodentia; family Cricetidae; genus Phyllotis; species Phyllotis vaccarum. The sequence continues at coordinate 107,741,417 of JARWLC010000005.1, forward strand.
CCTGGACTCTTTGTTGTAAGACCATGAAGCTGAAAAAAATAAAACCCAAAGATCAGCTTTGAACTAGAAACTGCTCAGGATAATTGCAAAGGTGCTATCTGAGAGGGTCTAGCTTCACAGATTACTCTAGGCAGGAGTTCAGTTAAGCCTTGACATTTCTATCACACAGAGAATGAACAAAATATGATACAGCTAGTTCTCTCAGGTCTTAAACAACATTATCCCAATTTTCTCAGAGTCCACTAAAGATGTTGTCACCAGAGATACCAGGAAGTAATTTTAAGAACATATGGCCACATACGCAATTAGTGGCTTGGGTGACTTTTGGTTACTCAGTGGGTTGTGAATGTTTGACATTATTTAGGGAGCTTGTTGACAGTTGTTATCAATCATGGGAGTGGCAGAAAAAAAGAGAAAAAAATTGGTAGATTAAAATTTTTTCTTCCTTTTACTCTGCTTCATATCAGTGAAAATTGAATATATTGGGGTAATACAATAAAAGGATATATAATTCCTCAAAGTGAAAAGAAACTACTAGTAATTTTCATTGGTACAGTTTTTTTTTTTATATTGATATAAATTTAAGCTTATTGTTACAACATACTGTATATATGTTTCTACTCTTCTTTAGCATATTGTATCTATGAAGATCATTTAAAATGTTTTATAAAGTTCTTATCTTTGAAGGCTATTATGAAAAACTACATGGGATAATTTAGAAATGAAGGTTAATAATCATGTGTAACAATCAAATTTGTAGTCATTTTAAGTATGTTTTTAAGGTATATTTTAGATAGATAAGTGATCTTCAAACACTTCAGATAATTACAGAACATGCCATTAAAATATTTTAATAATATAAGGCCTTTAAAGACCATAATATACATCTGCTTCTGACAGCATCAATTCAATTTGAAAAAGATGAAAGACATTATAAAACCTTTACATGAAGTGTGATTTCAGTGTGTCAATGCTATTTGGAAAGATACTTTACTTGACTCAGCTGATGACAGTATGATGTCCAACCTGGATAAGTAAAGCACAGAAGTGGACTGCCTAACTTTGCAATGATGGGTTAGGGTATCTCTTCAAAACTTCTGCCTCACAGTAAAAGTCTGTCAAGGATTCTAGGCCTGCAGGCCAGAGATGAATGTCCCAATCTTGTGGAGAAACCTTGGATGACTGTTCAAGAAGATAGATATCTCTGTTATTGTTATATTTTGGAAGTTGCTTGCTTTGCGCTTCCTGTGTACTTAGGTAATATTTTATACTTATTGGGTTACTGATAGTGTTGAAGTCCAGATAGTTATAGTTTTACTATGTTCTCTGCTACTAAATTAAAAAATAAAATGATATTCACACATGAGATGGAAAGTTTATAAAGGATGAGAGATGTAAAAGTTAAAACAGTTTATCTAAAAAATTATTTCATGGACTGAAAGGATATTTTAGGCTGGCAACACAAATTATAATTGAAAATGATTTGGGTATAAAACTTTAGATTTTCAGAGATAGGATAAATAATACTTTCTCTGAATTTGTAAAATAAAAATGGACTGGACAGTTTAATATAGTTTGACACAATAATTATTCTTATTATATATAGCTTTACTGTGTTAAAGTTAAAAAAATCTTTCTTTTATTTAAACAAAAAGTGGGAAATGTAGAGGATATTTGATCACACTGTGGAAAGATGTGTCACTGCTTACATCACCGGCCTACACCTTTTGATTGGCTTAATAAAAGGCTAAATTGCCAGAGAACATATGTGGAACTTTCTGATAGGAGAAGAACTGGAGATGCTGATATTTGCCAGTGAGACGTGGACAAAGTCATTATGTATGAGGAAGATGTAAAAAGCCACTTGGTAGAATGTAGATCAATACAAACAGGTAATTTATATTTTAAGAGCCACTTGGTAAGAAGTATAAGATAAGGCTAAGATTTCAAACTGAATAAGAGGTCTCTATGTTATTATTTGATAACTGGTAGTACAAATAAAATCTGACAACACAAAATAATTTCAACTGGAACATTCCAACCTATAAATAGAGAAATTTATAATAAGTCAAATAGACTTGTACAATATAGTATATTTTTTAAGACATTAAGTCAGTAATGTATATTCACATACATTTATTGCACAGCCACAACAAGAAATACCCAGGGTACCTCCTGTACTGTCCCAGGCACACTCACTGAAGTAATAAGATTCTTGAGTTGCATAGCAAAAATCTGGATCAGAAAAATGGCTATAAATAAATATAGGACAGTTTATTAATGAATAGAAATTATTTCTGAGTATTTAAGTAGTAAATTGAGTTAAGAGAATATTGAACACTGAAATGTTTTGGGCCATGAGCCTGTAGATGATTTATGGCTTTTAGTTTTTGTCAATGTGGTGAAACAATAGTCTCTTGAAATGAGAGGACATTTAATGAGGGATTGCCTCCATCAAATTGTCTCATATTGGTAGAGGAGGAACAATCTTACTATAGGAAATAGCACTCTTGCAGTAATGGTCCTGAGTTGAAAGCAAGTTGAGTGAACCGTGGAGAGCAAAACAATAATCAGCACTCCTTCATGTCCTTTGCTTCAGGTCCTGCTCACAGTTCGTGGCTTGAGTTCATCCTACATCTTTCTTTGGTGATGGCCAGTACAGTAAGAGATGGTCTAAAGCTTGTCCTCTCCAAGCTGCCTTTGCTCAGGGTTCTCTAACAGTGAAACAAACAACTACAATAGTAGCTACATAATAACCCTTTCCTCTGCTGGAGGCTTTATCTGTTATGAAAAGACCAGGAGGGGAAAGCCTTCTAGCCTTTTCCTGTCAACTGGCCTCTTTCATATATTAATCTTAATGTTAATTTTCTCAGCATTTACTCCTCAGGCAAAATATGAGAATAACAATACTCTTCTCACTAATGAGCCCTGAGTATGGAAATTTCTCTATCAGCTGACAAACATTAAACAATGAACGATAAACAGAACATCTAAAACAGTTGGTTCAAATAATTATAATCTTTTCAGAAATCCCATGTTGAGGGAATGAAGGCCTAGAAACTGCTACCTTCAGGAAGACTCATGTCTTTCATGAAGGATTGCCACACTGATACGCCACTTATTTCCCTGTACCCAGCATCCATGAGCTCTCTGACATCCCTCATTTTCACTGTAAAATAATCACATAGATACAGGAAAGAACAAGAAAACCTATAAAACTTTCTACTACTGTGGTAAAGGTCTATGCAAAGTTTTCTGGGTTTTTGGATTTTATTTTTTAATATATTTATTGATTTTTTGAGGATTTATTTCACATCATCCCGGATTAGTGGCATTCAGATCCCATTCATCTATTCATCTCCTCAATTTGTTCCTTTGCCTTGAACCTCATCCCAAAAACAAAATTAAAAAGTAATACCATAAAGCCTAACACAAGTTAAAACGAAAAAATATTTAGTACCCCCAACAGCTGCAGCACACTAGAACTGACCCTATTACTGGGACACAAATGACTTGGGCCTGTGTATATGAGAGCAGGAGAGCTGTTCAAACTTCCTTCTTGGTATTGCAAGGTATGGCAAAGGTCTTAGAATCCTGCTACCTGTGATAGACAAGAAAGCCAACCTTATCAGAGAATAGTAGAACTGGTCTTGACCCTCACTAAACCTTGCAGTCTAGTAAAAGTCCTAAACCTTCCCTTGACAAAACAGTAGATCTGGCCCTGGTAATATGAGTGTGAGTGAATTGTACCCAGAGTGTGAGATCAGGAGTACTAGTCTCTTTTCTTGCTGTTTGTTATGTTGAGTGAGCTAGTAGGGGCAGTGCTGGAGAGCTCACCTGGGTGGTGTTAGTGAGGAAAAGCTTTCAGACCACCCAGATACCATCTAGATTACCTACCTCATCTATGAACTGCCAGAATATGTGAAGGAAAGAGTCCTACAAACCTGAAGCTCTAGGATTTTCATGACACAAGGTGATAATAAAATATCCAAGAGGATTCCGAGTGAGGGTTCATTATCCAAGGTGAAAAGAACCCAGAGGTCTTTAAGCTAAGCAGTAGTTTGTTGAATACTTACAAGTAAAGATAGTAAGGGATATAGTGTCTGACTCACTGAGCCACACTGTTTCCTGAATTCTTAACTCAAGAGATGAAAGAGATAAGGAGATATTAAACAAGAGCTCCCAAGAATTTTTAGAAGAACCTGAAAAGCTTCATTGGTATCAAATGACAGCACGTTGATGAGATCAAGTCTAACCATAGACCATTTGAGTGAGAGTACTCAAAGACACCATTATTTTTCAAGTCAGGTCTAACTTTTATTATGGAGTTTGAAGTAAGAGATACTGCTATTTGCTAAGGGTCATTGTAATGATTGTCTATTTTGATTTGGTCACATAACTTTTCCTACTGTGTCTGTTTCCATAATTCATCTGAGTTTACACTTTGCGTGTTGCTTATGCATAAGATGATAAACTGGAGGTTCTCCTTAAGATTGCTAGAAGACACAATTTTGTTTATAATGAAAAATCAATAACTTATTAAGATTAGATTGATGCTATATTCTCTATACTTAATTATATTCAAAATGCACTTGAATAAAAACTGTCTAAGTCTGTAATAAGGGTCAGGGAAACATTATTTCTCATAGAGTAAAATTTGGGTAGCCTGAAAAAGTGGAGTATTATGGTGTTCTAAAATTTCTGGTTCCATTATGTGGAAAAGGCTATAAAATGTACACATAAAGGAATTAAGTTGTCAGCTACAATATTACCTGTCTTCTGTTTCATTGTATAGAATACAAAACCAAATTATGTCTCACAGTATTAACCTTTCTTCAATTCTTGCCTGCCACATTGTTTTAGTCAAATTGAAATCACATGAATTTCTGTTTATTAATTTCTATATACAAGTAAACTTATTCAAAATTTTGAAAATTCTTCAAGTGGGGTATCACATTACTAGACACAATTAGTTATTCATTATCTGTAAAATAACATAGTGTTTTCACTCTTTTCTCTTCCTCATATTCTGTGTCACTCATAATAACATTCTCTTTCATGACTTGAAGATGTCAGTGTGGTTCTTTCTTGGTAAACAGATCATTTTAGATGTTAGAGACATTCTTATATAAATGAATACATGATCTTACATTATATATTTATAAATGTGTGTGTGTGTGTGTGTGTGTGTGTGTGTGTGTGTGTGTGTGTGTGTGTGTACACATGAAAATGTGCACAAACCTGCCATGGACTCTATGTGGAGGTCAGAGTAAACAGCTTATGAGTGTTGGCTATATCTTTCTATATATTGAATGTGTCATGTTTGCTGTAAGTACCCTTACCTGGTGAACATGTTTCTAACATCTACATGTCTCAATTCATCTAACTGTTTAAAATTCATCAATATTAACCACTTTGTCACAGTATTTATATGTTCTAAGATAGTGGCTAAATATGTCTTCCTAGTTTTTCCATGAAATACTCAAATATACATTTAAGTACTTCTGAGTATGTCTAGACAGTGATTACAGAACACATTAAAATTTTAATTGAGGAGCTGAGGGAAAGAATTTTTCCTTTTTTAGTATAGCTAGACATCTTATAACACACAAAAGGTCCTAAAATTATGCTATTGTGGTTGAAGGAGAATTTCATTAGAATTTGTGTGAGGTAAAATATCTGTCTTTTACTAGACAACAACTTATACTATAGCTTTAACTTGTCCCTAGGTATAATATTTTCCTTCGACTTGTCTATGTAGATTCTCGATATGCCCAAATATTATGCAGTTTGTGCTGCAAATACTTGTAGATATTTTAAACATCCCTCTCAAATATGATTTTATATAGCTCATCTTGTGTCAATAATCAAGTATGAAAATATTATGTCTGTAGGTTTTATAGGTAGTAGATGAGAAACTGTGGAAAAATACTTAAAATTTAAAGATAATTGCTTATCTGAAAATATAAATGTGATAAAGTTACTCTAATGGTAGGAGAGACTATCTAACTTTTGAAATATAGATCACTTTTTCTATTGCTTACAATTTCCTACTATCTCAAAAATGATGCTTTAAGTACTTGAGACCACTGGTTGATATTGAATACTAAGTGTATTATAAGAACAGTGACATCTAACTGTAAATCATAGAATCTGTCAAGAGAAGAAAATGAAAATGAGAAAGTCAAATGTGTTGAATTAGGGTCAACAACGCAGAAACACTAGAAAGTTTTTTTTCTTTGTTTTTTAGAGGTTCAGAACTATTTCAAAGAAAAGTTATACCTACTTCAGGGGTTAGCAAGAGGACTGGAAGAAGAGATTTTGGGTCTGTGGAATTCATTATGAAGCAATAGAATATTAAAATAAGGACATTTAGATATGGCTAGTTAGTTAATCATTGATGTTTGGTAGGCCCTTAGAAATTTTAAGCTATTTTTTGATATGCTGTGTTACCATAACTAAAAAGAAGTGTGCAATACTTGTATCTAAGAAGCAAGGATAGTAACTTGATCCCTACAGTTTTAAGAGGGTAGAATGTTAGAGCGTTTTTGGTTTTTTTTTTTTTAATAAAAATATATCATTTTATCCACGTACTCCTGCCTGCCTGCTCCCCATCCATTCTCTCCTCCTAATCCCTCCCAGTCAGCTTTCAGCCTCTCCCTTCCCCAAAAAGGGCAAGAAGTCCTAAGGTGGGTCAGCTCAGCCTGGCACATCCACTCCAGGAAAGTCAGATGATTTCCTCATCCCAAAGGCAAGACTGTTTTGTTGTTGCTGTTGTTGTTTGTTTGTTTATTTTCTGTCCTCTCCTGTATGGAGTGACATTGTGCTCACCTAAGCAAAACTAAAACATCAGAAACACGGGCTAGTGCCTGAATACTTTAACACTTAATAGTTTTCCAGCCAGGATTGAAATAAATTGTCTTTATTGCTTGCTTTTTTATGGAATTAAATAAAAAAATTGAGTTCATATTCTTGCCATAAGCAGATATGAGGAATTTAATGTCTCTTTACTAAACATCTTTAAAACAAAAGAAATAAAAATAAAGTTCAAACATTACACTGCAAGTTCAGAGTAATAATGGTACTCAAGGGTCAAAAATATTGTTTGGAACTTACTTTAATGAGGTTCAGGGAAAGAGTAGTTTGGTTACTATGGGCTTAATCTAGTAATTTATTACTAGTTTTATTTTAAAAAGCATTCCAGTTACTTAAGAAATTCTCTCTTCTGCATATCCCTTTTTATAGTTAATCAAATTTTAATCATGTTTGTGTCCAATTATACAGAAGTATAAAAAATAGAAGATTCCTTCTAAAAGTTCAGTTAGACTCATGTATACAAATGGTATAGGATAGATTGGTCCATTGCATGTACTATCTGAATGCACTCTTGGAGGTCATCATGAGTTGTTTGGATAATCCTCTTGTATATAAACAACTTGAAGCAGATGAGCAGTGAGTCTTCTCCTGTGTCAAATTATGTTTCAGTTTTTATTTAGTACTCAAAGATGAGGAAAAAAGGTCAGAGTCAAGGTATGCTCTTTGAATTAGAGTCAGAAAAGTAAATTGGTTTAGTAATAAAGATATGTTTTGAGGGAGGAGCTCCTAGGATTTATAAGTATACCAACTCACTAAATGAATTTTTTTTTCCTTCTGTTGGCTTAGTAAATTTTCAAGTAGATGAGTTGTCTTGAAATATTATAAACTAACCAGGTATATTTACTCTTAAGGACAAATAAAACAAAGCATAATACTTTGGGAACATTAGGATGCTTTTGGTAGATTTTATTCTTTTATTGAGGAGGAATGATGATGAGCTTTAGAAACACCTCTTTATCTCTTCCTTTCACCTCGTAACTTATCTGAAAGGGACAGGAATAATTATAATGCTTATTCTTCTAGTGTTGCCTGAATCCAGAAGTGTGACTTCAAGCTGAATATAATTGGAAAATCAATTCTCAAAAGTCCAGCATGTTAACTTAAAAAAAATAAAAATTTTAAACTTTGGGTAAATCATTTAGGATTAAGTATAGTCTTGTCATATATTCATACCCTGATCACATTTATTATTATTCATATGTATTCAGTTGGTTAGCTTTCCTTCCTAACAGCTATATTTGAAGGCAGACAAGGCAGGCACATCTATGTTAACTATTCGAAAGCATCAATTAGCATCACCTCACTTGATCCACGTATTTCTCAGTGTTATTTTAGACTATTTTATCATGGCCAATATCCCCAAATGGGGTTGCTTGGTAGTAAAAAAGATGAAAATTTACTATTTCTGTCATTTTCTTGACTCAAATGCTTCATTTCTTCAATGTTTACCAAAAAGACGTCTTGTCCATGTTGCCCTTAGCCACCAAACAACAGCCATGAAATAAGGCGGTTAGTGCTCATAATCTTCTGTAATTTCCTTCCTTATTTTCTTCGGTTTAATAATATTTTCATGTATTACAGCTTATCTAAAACATCAAATAACAATATTTAGCCCGAGATTTTTCAAAAGAAAATTAAAGTAGGAAATAGAATTGTTGAGGGCCGCTGGCTCCAACTCCTCAAGGTGGCGCCATTATCTGGTGCTGGCCAACCCGCCTGAGTCAGTAGAGAACGCATGCGTGCTCTCGCGAGACTGGTTTCTCAGCCTCTTCCGTGGCGTCATGTGGGATACTGGACTGCAACCTATAGGAAGATGATACGTCTAAAGCAGGGGCCTTTGGTCTGTATAAAATCGGGCGCTTCCTACCTCGTGCTCTCTCTCTCGCTTTTCCTTTTCCCCGCCGGGGCCTGTCGCCGCGGGTTCCTGCGCCGCGGCCCCCACCCCTCCGCTCCTCTCTGCCTCTCTCTCTCTCTCTCTCTGCCCTCCCCTCCATTTTCCGTGAGCTGAATGCTCTCCCTCAAGACCCATTAAAGCTGTACTGCAGAAGGATCCTACGTGTGTGCCGTGCCTTTTCTTGTGGGCGAGAAGTGGGCGCGGGACATAGAATCATATTGATTATATCATAAGTTAACTTGAAGAATTTATTCATAGAGAAATATGCACCATATATAACTGGCCAAATACATTCTGAAAGATAAAAATATAGAAGTTGTAAGTGGCTGAGTTTCTGCTAGATACCACAAACAGATTTCATTTTTATTAATAGTTTTTAACTTTTTTACATACCAAGTACTGTTCTTTCACCCTTTCTTCCCATTCTTTCCTCTATCTTCTTTTTACTACCATCCATTCCTCAGAAAGAATAGGCTTTCTATGGGAGTCAACAAAGCATGGCATATCAAGATGAGGCAGGACAAAGCTTCTTTCTACTGCATCAAGAGTGAAGCATTCAACCATAGGAAATAGGTTCCAAAGAGCTATTCTATATACCATGTACAGGTTCTGGTTCTGGTCATACTTATAGGATCCTCACACATATGACAAGTCACACAAATGTCACATAATCCCTTCTCCCTCTCTTCGAATGGACTCCCAGAGGTTGGCCGAAGGCTTGGCTGTGGATCTACGGTTCTCCTTACACCATTTACTGGATGAAGGCTCTATGATGACATTTAGGTTAGTCACTGCTCTGTTTACAGGAGGCCAGTCCAGGCATCCTCTCCTCTGTTGTTAGGAGTTTTCACTGGGGTCATCCTTATAAATTTTGGGGAGTTTTCTAGTACTAGGTTTCTCCCTAACCCCATTATGTCTCCCTCTATCAAGATATCTCTTTTATTGCTTTCTCTGTCTCTTGTACAACTCAGCTATCCCGATCACTCACATTCCCATCCACCATTTCCTTCATTTTATTCCCCTTTCTACCACCAGTTTACCCAGGGTATCTCATCTCTTTTCCTCTCTCAGACCAATGTCTGCCAATAATGATAATTACAGGAAAGCCCACCTCTAAGTATATGTTGGAAAGAGGAACACAACCTGGTTATGAGAAATAGATTATGATTTTGTGACTGCTTTCACCCATATCTGTGAAGGTAACCTAATTTATAAATGCATATGGAAAGCCATGCCCAATAAAGGATTACTGTTAAGGTTGTGAAAATAAATCCCAAAGTTAATCTTTTATCTTGCCTCATTGCTTAAGTTGTTTATCATCTACAGAAATTCCCTAGTAGAATTTTAGGGTTCACTTACATATTCTATCATAACGCCTCCAAAGAGTTTGACTTCTTCCTTTTCAATTTGTGTTTCTGTTATTTCCTTTTGTTGTCTTATTTCTGTAGTTTAAACTTCGAGTACTAAACTGAAGAGATACGAAGAGAGCAGACAGCTCATTCTTGTTTCTGATTCTAGTAGAATCACCTTGAGTTTTACTCCACTAATTTTGATGTTGGCTTTTGCCTTTGTACATATTTTTGTATATATTGCTTTTATTACATTTAGAAATGTCCATGTTGTACCTGATCTCTCCACAACCTTTATCAGTAGTGGATATTGGATTCTTTTAAAGGCTATTTCAGAATCTAATGAGAAAGTCAGTACTTTTTGTTTTATCTTTCAATATTTTTATATGGTGAATTAACTTGACAGTTTGTTATATGGTGAAGCTTCCCTGAATCTCTGGGATGAAGACTACTTAATGATGGGAGGTAATTTGTTAATATATTCTTGGAGTAGATCTACCTGTATTATATTGAGTATTTTGCATCAATGTTCATGAAGGAAATTGTTCGGTAATAATCTTTCTTTGTTGTTTCTTCATAAAACTTAGGTATCAAGGTTCCTGTAGACTTATAGAGTTTGGCAATGTTCCTTTTTATATTGTATATAACCATTTAAGGAGTATAGGTATAAGCACTTCTCTGTTTTATTTTTTCATTTTATTATTTTTTTTAATAAATATATCTTTTTATCCCTGTATTCCCCTGCTCCATTTCTGTTCCCTCCTCCTAATCTCTCTGTTAGACTTCAGCCTCTCCCCATCCCATCTCCCCAAAAGGACAAGAAGTCCCAAGGTGGGTCAGCTCAGCATGACACATCCACTCCAGGGAAATCCGATTTCCTCTTCCAAAGTCAAGACTGAATTAGGCGCTCCTCTGCAGGGAATGGGATCTAAGGTGCCAGCCCACACACAGGAACAAAGTCTGATCCCACTCCTCAAGGCTACACATACTGTGCATGCCAGTTGAGGGTTGCCTACCCTTGAAGGGCCTAGCTCCTTTTCCCAAAGGATCTCCTGTGACTATCTGTGATTCAGTGAGCTCCCAGAGCTTCAGCTAACTATCACTTTGGGAATTTTCTTCATTATCCCTGTCCCCTTGCTCATACAGACTCTTGTCCCCCACTCTCAGCTGGACCAGAATCTCGGCCAAGTGATCAAACATGGATCTCTGCTTCCACCTCTATTCATTGTTGGATATAGGTTCTGTGATAACAGTTAGGGTGATTATTCATTTGATTATAGGGGAAGTCCTCTTTAGGCACCCCTCCACTATGTTTAAGCTCTCTTTGGAAATTCTGGTAGAATTCACATTGAAACTGTCTGACACTGTGATTTCTTTTTAACCAGATTTATTAACAATACTTAGGGTTAAATGAATGGCCTCAAGTCCTCTCTTTTTCAATTAAAATTTGGATTCAAAACATAATAGAAACAAAAGAGTCAGTCAATTCATTCTGAATAAACAAAGCTACCTTACATGATTGACTTTAAAAGTTCACTAAGAGGATTTACAAATCTGATTTCTTGTACTCTCCATTAAAGTCACTTTGGAATAATGAGAATATCATACCAAAATGAATTGATTTAATTATCATATTTCTTGTTAACCTTCTTTCTCTATTCTATTTAACAAATGAATAATATTAAATTCTCTCTAAAAATCATTGCTGTCTTTGTGATTATGTTATAAAATTGTTTTCTGATAATTAGTAGTCTTAGTTTGGGTATTTATTGCTATGAGAAAGCACTATTCTCCCTATAATTCTTATAAAGTAATAGATATAATTGGAGTGGCTTGCTTAAAATTTATTAAGTCCAATCTATAATGATCATGATTTGGAGGATGAAGCCATGCAGGCAGGTGTGTTGTTGGAGCTGAGAGCATTGCACATTGCAGACAACAGAAAGTTGACTGAAAGTCACATGGAATGAAGCTTGAGAAAAGGAAATCTCAAAGTTAACTACCTCAGTGTCATACTTTTTACAAGGCTAGACCTCTCTTTGGTGGGAATTTTCTTTAAAACCAAAATGTAAGTCTAGCTCACAAAGAACTCTTCATCAAAATATAACGTAAATGATGGTCATAGAGGTGAAATCTATAGAATGCACAATGACTTGACTCTCCAGGAATAATGTAGAAATACATTATTTATTTACAATAGCAATCATACCTCTTTCTAGTTCTAAAAGTTACAATTTTTTAAGTGAATATCTGCTACCCATTTGGTTGTATTCAGTCTTCTGTGACAACCCTGTGCCCTAGCCTTAAACACCATCAATGTTTGTCCTTTTTCCTTATTAACAGACTTCAGGAATATGAAATGTTACATCACAGAGATTTGTCCTTTTTTCCCTTACTATAGTGTTTTAAGAGTACTCCATTTTCTTAAGATTTAAATAGTATATAGCTACAGCTGTTACTGCTCTAAGGACAGTAAAGAACTCTTTCCATTTGAATTCCAAGTCAATGTAGCAGAGGTTATTAAGTCTGAATGACAGAGAAAAGTGACAAATGAAATCTATGTCATTGGAAGCCATCTCCCAAAATTCGGGATAAAATGATTTTAGTGACTACATTTTATCTGTAAAGATGTTATGACTGGCTTTAAGCTACTGGCATGAGATTTATATAGATTTCTAGGAGTTTCTACTTCACATTTTGTTTGAAATACCACCCTCTAATTCAATTCCATTTGTCTCTTCCAGTGCTCTTTCTCTTCATCCCCCACATACCAGATCAATCCTGTTCCCATCTCTAGCTGCTCCCAGTACAACTGCAATATCTATTCTATTTCTTTCTTCCGAAGAGATCCTTATGTTACTGTTCGAGCCCTGCATATTACATAGCCTCTTTGGGTCTATAAATTGTAGCAAGGTTATTCATTATTTAATGGGTAATATTCACCTATAAGTGAATACCTGGTATGTTATTCTTTCTGAGTTTAGGTTACCTCACATGGTATTTTTTCTAGTTCCAGCCATTTGCCTGCTAATTTTTTGATGTCACTTTCTTAAACTGCTAGTATGTCTTCATGGTATAAATGTACCACTTTTTATTTATCAAATTTTCAGTGGGGGGACATCTAGTTTTTTTTTTCCAGTTTCTAACTATTATAAATAAAATCACTATGAAAATATTTCAGCAAGTATCTTTGTAATAGGATGAAGCATCCTTTTGGTAACATGCCCAAATGAGTATATCTGAGTCCTGAGGTAAATGGACTCACAGTTTTATGAGGAACCTCCATATTGATTTGCATAGTGGTTGTAAAATTTTATACACCGACAAGCAAAGGAGGAGTGCCCTTCTTGCTTCACATCCTCATCAACACTGTTCCTCTAGCCGTTCTGACCAGTGTAAGTTGGAATATCAAAGTAATTTTGATTTGTATTTTTGATAGATAAGTATGTGGAACATTCAAGTGTTTCTCAGGCATTTGAGATTGCTCCATAGAGTATTCTCTGTTTAGATCTGTACTACAGTTTTTAATTTTTACAATGTGAGCACTTAGGACTATAAAAGCTCTTTTTAAAAAGCACATAGGCCTGCAGTTTTATGATTCTGCAAACAACCCAAACACAATAAAACCACAAAAATCCATAATAAAGATTTATACATACCACTTTAAATTTACTGAAATGAGCTGACATGACTCAGATTCCTACTATGAAACCAAAGCCTAATATACTCTTGGTTATTAATGGTCAATAGCGAAACATTTTGATACTTATTTGATGGTTCTTGGTCTTGCTGTTTTTAAACATTTGTGCTGGTCTTTGATATTTGTCTTGGGTTTTATAATTTTGTGATTTTCTCTATCACTCTCTGATTCATATCTGCCAGGTTTATGAGTTTTGTATAACTAATCATGTTGCTAAAAAGTTTGAGAAGTGTTTTCACTAGAGAAGAAAAACAAATGTGTCAATTTAGCATATGAAAGATATTCAGCTTAGAGAAATATAAATTTAACCTTTCTGCTCCTCTTATAATATCATCAAAAGAGTGACAGGATCAAGTGCTATTGAGACTTGTGATAACATGTACATTGTATTAAAAGTTGTAAGAAAGGAAGGAGCTACTTTGGAAACTGATTAAAAATATACCTATCTTAGGCATAACAATGGCATTCCAGGGACTTAATAATGTAAAATAAAAATCTATCTCTACAAACAAATCTGTGCATCCTATGCCTCTGCAGGCTCTGCATGAGTGTGGTTTGCACATGCATATGAAGGTAAAACACATACATATAAAACAACATACAGTAATAAAAATTGTAAAATCAAAACATAAAACAAACCATCCTGTTACAATAGGGTTTTCTGGTCCTGGGTGACCAGAAGTCCAGATTCACAGACCTGCCACCCCAGACCCCTTAGCCACCTGCTGCTGCTTAGTTCCCTAAAAATGATTCAGACGCTTATATTAAGTTCATGCTGTTGGCCTATAGCTTAGGCACATTGCTAGCTTGCTCTTACATCTTAACTCAACCCATTTCCTTCCATCTGTCCTGTCATGTGGTCTGTGGCTCACCTGTGTTTCTTACATGTTTCTTCTTTGGGTGGCTGGATTGATCTGTCTGACTCTGCCCTTCTCCAACCTATGCTCTCTGATTTGTCCTCCTACTTTTTCTAGGATGCCTGTCATGGGCCAAAACAGATCCTTTATTTAAAGTTTGATATTCATTGCATACAGAAAGACATTCCCATATCTCCATCTGTGAAAATTTGAAAAAAAAAAAAAAAAAACGGCACACGAATGGACTGGGACTATGAGTGGGTGTTGTTTAGTTAGAGTAGATATAATTTTGTTGGAGGAAGTATACTATTGTGGGGTTGGAATTTGAGGTCTACTTTTCTCAGTCTCTCTTCAATATGGCACAGTTGCTATAGGAAAGCTACTTTGAAAACTAATTTAAAATATACCTACCATAGGCATAGCCATAGCATTTCAGGCAGTTAATAACATAAAATAAAATATTATCTCTACAAACAAATCTGTCCACCTCACACTGTAGAGTGGCATTTCTGTACTCACCAAAAAGAAACATTCATCTGTGGCTAGAAGGTACAAGGACTAGAACCTCCATATGCAAAAGAAACTTTCCCATAATGAAATCACAAAAATTGCTGGATAACATGAGAGGAACTCAAAGGCATTCTCACTAAAAAACCTGCCATATTATACAAGTGCCCTGTTGCACATTATATATTTGGAAATGGAAAAATACGGCTGGGGAGATAGTGAATTTTGATTCTGTAAATTCAGTTAAAATCCTGGCCCAGAAACCCATGTGTATAAAACTAGCGGGGGGGGGCATAGACAGATAGATCTCTGAGTATATTGAGTATATTTTGTGAGAATCAGGTTAA
The DNA here is from genome assembly GCA_033318265.1 of Phyllotis vaccarum. Classification (NCBI taxonomy): domain Eukaryota; kingdom Metazoa; phylum Chordata; class Mammalia; order Rodentia; family Cricetidae; genus Phyllotis; species Phyllotis vaccarum. The sequence continues at coordinate 107,756,947 of JARWLC010000005.1, forward strand.
GGATTGATCCTGCTTCAGAAATTAGTATACAGAGAGACAGTAGCAGACACCTACCTTTGACATACCTCTGGCATATATTACTCATAGAAAGAAAGTAAAGTGAATCAGGAAGAAAGATAAAAGAAAAATAAGGAAAAAAAAGAAAAAGGGAGAGAAAGGAGGAAGGAAGGAAGAAATAAAGAAAAAAGTAAGGAAGGAAGGAAGGAAAGTTACCCAAAACTATTCATCTATACACAGGCCAGAGTAAGGGAAGGAACTTGTTAAGTGACATTAGGCTATTTAGTGTGTGTGTGTGTGTGTGTGTGTGTGTGTGTGTGTGTGTGTGTGTGTGTGTGTGTGGGAGAGAGAGAGAGAGAGAGAGAGAGAGAGAGAGAGAGAGAGAGAGAGAGAGAGAGAGAGAGAGAGAAAGAGAGAGAGGAGGGGTATTTTTTTAATCCATCTTAATCTTGGTGATGTTATAGAGCCATATTTATTCATCAAAACTCAAAGAACTTATCCTGGAAACAGAAAATTTAAGTAAATTTTTTTTAAAGAAAATTTGTCTTTTTAAAATACATATATACTTCTTCTTTTGCTAGTATCTAGTTATCTTTTGAAAAGTAAAAATTCCATATAGCCAATATAATTTAGTTGTTAATCAAACTGAAAACTGTTAGCTACAAATTGGACATCATTATCATATGACAGTTTACTAAGTCCCAGATAAGACAGTTAAGAGTCACAAGTTGTAGATGACTCAAAAAACAAAGTAACAAAAACAACAACAAAAATGAACCTCTTTTCCAGACACAACTGGACTGTTACACATATAAACTCACAGGAACTTTGAAAGCATAAATGTGTAAACTCATTTAAAATATATATCTATCTATCATGGAACAAAAAGGTTTTCACAAAACCTCACTCTTAGGATTTATTTGCACTTGGCAGCTTATGGGAAAGCTGTCACTCAGTTTTCGCTCAGTGGAACTCTTGTAGGTCAACCATACTCCAAGGGATTTTCCCCATTCCAAAAAAACGATGTCTTTGTAGGAAGGTGGGTGTGGACCATCGAGGAGGTGAAAAAAGGGACTGACTATGGTTTAAAAAATAAGGTGGAAGAAATTCTTAGAGAATTAATAAAATATCTTTAAAAGAAAACATATATAATATGATAATTTTGTTCATAGATTTTCTCTAAATAGCTGTTTTATATTTCATTTTCAGAGTCATAGACTGTTATTGCTATATTAATTATAATTATTATTTGCTACAGTAATTTGAGAGCTAGGAACATTATTCATGCTAGCTCAACACTGAGCTTCTGATTTACAACACCAATTTAATAGTTTTTATAAATACACTTGCCGCACATGTTTGTATGCCAATTTAAAATGATTGTTTTGTTTCTGTGTGGACAATGATAGATGAAATAAAATTCATCTAAAATAATTTCTGTTTATTTTAGTGATGTTAAAACTTAATGTATTTATTTTATTTTTGTATTCACTTCAGTAATTAAAATTATACATGATGCTTATTTACTATTAAATTCATAGAAACTTTAATTTTCTTTCTGTTTTTCACACTGAAAAAAAATGGAACAGTAGCAACAAATTGGGAAAGGTTTAGAGTTCATTTAGTACCAAGAACATAATGAACACTGGAATTATTGTGAAGAGATTCTCCTGATCATGCTTTTAGGACATTGGGATTACATAAAAAACAATGGTGGTCTTAAGGAAAGGCACATCAAACATTGCTCCTCAATTATTAGTGACAAGATAATGATGTTCTTGCCTATCTTCTCAATATAGATCATGTCTCTAATGGACAATTATATGAATATGAAAATTGTAATGCTTTCAAAAGTTCTATCACTTTGATAATTTGGCAAATAGCACCTTCCTTAGATCTCTGCTGTACTTTAGAAGTCAGACACCAAATGTTCAGAAATACTAACGAGACAGAGCAGATTACGTTTCTGATTTGTATTCCTTGTAAAGAGATCAAATTTTCCCTTTTACATTCATTTTTATTCTGTCAGGATTTTAGTTTAAATTTATATGAAATTTACAGATCAAAGACATCCAAATAAATACAAAATTAAACGCCGTAAAAAATTCCATTTTTATTTTCTAGTTTGCTTCGTTAAAAAATTTTTTCTGTTTGCTTCTTTTGTAATAATTCATTGATGAACTCAAAGAAAGAGTGATAAATTGTCACTGATCTGAATTTACATCTTAGAAACATCCACCAAACATTTAAATAGGAAATAAGCATATTTACATTTTATCTTTTTATTTCATTGCATTGTAATACGTATAAAATATATAATATGCATAATAATTCATTTATCATTTAAGATAAGATATAATGTAAAGTTGAACATATGTTTAGAATATTAAGCAGTCAGAACAAAATAAAAACATCTATTCTAGAAATATGGATCAAGAGAGTACTTAAGCTCATGAGCATATCAATACCAACAGGAACAAAACGTTTGCCATTAATTTGGAATGAACACTTACCTTACAGAGTTAATCATAATCTTGTACTTTCCCTGGTAAAACTTCTCCACACTTCTGTTTTGAAGCAGTAAAGTGAAGTGATTTATAAGAATAACTTTTATTCAGTTATAAATGAAACTTCATTTAATCCAAGAATCTGGCATGGACTATACTATGAACAATCTTTGTCACTATAAATGAAGAATGTGAATTCACCAGTTAATGTGTTCAAAAGAAAACCCCACTGTCTATATGGAAGTGCTTTCTCTGTTTGTGACTATTGACTTGGTGTTGTCTTTGTTCTAGATAGATGAGCAAAAGTTTTAAAACAAGTCTGTTAATGACTAAAATATGGGTGACAAATTATTAGTTCAATCTGTTCTTTGGAAAGCATTGGGTTATTTATTATATTTAAATCACTTATCCAGGTGTTTTTGAAATGCACTGTAACAAATTCATATGCTTTGATATATTCCACTTTAGATGATTTCTATTTTTTACATCAAAAGACATTTCATATATCTCTAATTCAAATAACTACATTTTCCATTGTACTAACACAGTGTACACTGTAATAAGCCCTTTAATTTCTCTCCATATCCTTGTATGTGCATACATGTCCACCAAGGCACTGGAAGGATAAACATCATTAAGCATTCTCATATGATCTAAATACACTTGGGATTTTTGGAAATAAAAAACCTATATCTGAACCTAAATTAATGAAAATTGAATCTGTCTTTCAATTCACTCCTAAACTTTCTCATTAAAGTACCTCAAATCAAAACAGCAATTGACAGTGGTCAAAAATACTATAAAAAAACATAAAATATAAAGTCTTGAACTGATGAAGATTAGAACAGTATCTTCCTAACTGGTGTTTGCGCCACTAATTGTGTTAAACAGCATTTTGAGCATGGTGCTTTCTTATTCAATATTATAAAATGCAATAATGCTATGGTTGTTCAATATGTTCTCATTAAAGCAACACTTGCAGTTGAATTCAAATTTTGTATAAATGTATGTGAAACATTTTCTTTCTGTATAATTAAGTTCAACAATTTATATTTATATCTATATTTATGAGTCTGAAGAAACACATAGAAAACCAACTTTATACTCCTCATACTTTTCCTGTTTTCACAGCATGAGCACTGGCAGAAGGTTTCATTTAACAACATACCTTATTTTTAACGTTTAAGTAGAACTCTGTAAAATCTACTTTTATTTTATGTGGTATTTTACCTTTATGTATGTATATGCACCACATGCATGCCTAGTGCTATTGAGTTCAGAAAAGGGATCAGAACCCTTTGGAAATGGAGTTACAGATGATTGTGAGTCACCATGTGGGTGCTAAACCCAAACATGGGTGGGTCCTCAGCAGGCACAATAATAACCACTAAGTAATCCTTCCAGTCCCATAAAATTATTTTCAGTAATTATAGAAGACTTCTTTATAGTTTTAAACCAAAGATTACATGTTATTTATTTTAGTTTTAGATAACTGCTGCACTTCACATGCATGAAAGACCAGTCACCCACCATGTGGCTGCACATGCTCAGTAGTCGAGAGGTCTTATTTAAGGGGAACATATGGCCGATGAACCAATTGATGGCCCTGAAGTAAGAACCAGATGTCTGGTAAAGTTTCACATTAGCGACTCCCAAGTTAAAATGGGCAAGATGAAGATTCAGAAGAGATGGCAAGGTGTGTTCATCTTTACTCTTTCCTTTTTATGTTAGAAAATCAGAAATGACATTTTGGTGATATTCAAATTTTACCATAACGTATATGTTTAATAGGTATTTCAATATAATTTCAGTATGACTATAGTATGCATACATTAAAATTTCCTAAAAAGACATTTATTATCATTTTTTTTCTTTTCTTTAAAGGTTTCTTAGATCCAACCTTATATTTTTTCAGATCTTATTGTGAGATTTCACTTAACCTCTTCCAAAATGAATTAATATTTCTAATGTGTATAAAAATAGCTTACTATTTATTGACTTTACTTTCATGGATATATGTTCCTCTAAAAAAATAATTTTGTTTTCCTCGTGAATCTTATGTGGTATTTCCTTTTTAAGAAAACAATATTGAACAGTTTATTAGAAACTTGGTCATTTTGCAAAGCAGATGAAGAGGCTGCATTTCACAACTCCAAAGAATCTAGGTGGAGAGAAAGACCTTAAGAGGGATGGATACACATGGATTGCCCAGGAAGGGGAAATGTTTATGATCTCTGGGTAAACTGGGAGAGTAGTATAGAGAGGAGAGGATGAAGGATGGAAACAATGAAGTTTGAGGTGGTCAAATTGGGGGAGGGATATAGAGGGTAAGCAATGAGAGAGATATCTTGAGAGAGTGAGTCTTCATGAGTCTAGGGAGATACCTGGTTCCAGAGAACTCCACCGGACCCACAAGGAGGCCCCAAATAATAGCAATCCTAGAGAGGGTGGCTGAACTAGACTTTCCCTGTAGTCAAATTGGTTGCTCCCCTAATTGTCATCATTGAACTTATACGTAATGATTGTTGGAAGTATATATACTTAGTGGATCTCCTGGAGTTGTTGAAGAGTGACTAGAGGAACAAGGGATGATCAAGAACTAGGTGGAGAAAACCACAGAGACAGACAGCCTAAGTTAATAGGAGCTCAAGGACTCTAGATTAACAACTGGCGAGTCTGGATGGGACCAAACTAGGCCCTCTAAATGAGGGTGACAGAGGTGGAAATCTATTTGTTAGTGGGTCTCCTGACTATGAGACTGGAACTGGCTTTTTAAAGGTCACTTTCTATGGTGGGATGCCTTGCCCGCCCTCAATACAGGGGAAAGGGACTGGTTCCTGCCTCAACTTGGTATGCTAGCCTATGTTGAGTACTCAAGGGAGGCTTTATCTCATTTGAGGAGTGGATGAGGAAGTGGGAGGGAGTTAGGGGGGATCAGGAATAGGCGACAAAGGGAGAACAGTAAAGGTATGTGAAAGAAAAAAATACATTAAAAAGAAAAATAACTTTGTCATTTAAAAGGGGATCTAACAATGTTCAATTGAAATGTGAAATACTAAAATTGGACTTTATTTTTACTTTTCAATAAGTAGCCAGTTGTATAAAAACAGATACTTACAGAGCCTTAGAAGACCAGAGAAAGTTTTCTGCTTGTATTACTAGCAAGTTCCCATTCTCAGCATTGCAAATGCATTCACACTGTCCTTTCACTTTCCTAGTACCATCAGGAGCTACTTACAGCAGCCTATAGCGTTTGCAATTACTTAACTACTCCCTATGGCATTCCATGGCATGTATTTTAAATTTTGTTTTCAAATCTCACTTAGATTAACTGAAAATTCAAATGAAAATATCACCAGCTCTTAAATGCTCTGTGGTTATTTTCCAAAAACTTTTAAGCTCTCATGAGTAACTATAAAAGGGTTACAAAGTCTTGTTCCTTACACTGAAATTGTTGATATGATTTTTTTCTCTTCAAGAGCTTTGAGTTATTTAAACTTATGAAAGCATAGTTTGTTCATTAATGTCATTTGGCAAAAAAGAATAAAAGTTTTTAAAAGAAAAACAGTAGTGTCATGTGTGTTTTAGACATTCATGACTAATATCATTTTCTAACAGAAAATATTTTAGTAATATTCACCCAAGAAAAAAAATGTTTATTTTCTAGTGTGTTATTACAGACCAGTTGTCTTTATTTTACAGATTATTTAAAATCAATAAACACAGTTGGAGTGCTCATGTAGAACTGGGTGGGAATGCAGTGAGTGACATATGTGGGTAAGTTAAGGTACTTCTGTCTTTAAGATCTTAATTCATTTATCCTAACTACCTTTTGCATGCTACTTGCTTTCATTTTTTATTTCTGTTCACTCGTAATACAATGATAGGGCATTTATTCATGATGTGGCCCACTATGTATTTGTCATACAAAATAATCTAAAATAGAGAAATAACTATTTAATTGGTATTTTTATTTATAGGTAGCTTACAATTTTTATGTTATTTACATACTTTACACAAATTATTCATCACCATATATGGTGACAGCTCTTTTCTGATAAAGATCATAGGAGAATGAATAGGCTGCTTTGTCCATTTAGGGTCATTTGCAGATGGCTGCCAGGATAAGATCTGCTGCAGATAACTCCTGACCTTTCTCCTGCTGGAGTTGCAGTTTGATTCCACTGTTGACTAGATGACAGCATTGTGTTTCCAGGGTAGAAGTGAGGAGTGACCCTGGTGATTGTCACAGAACTCAATATGTCAAGCCATGTGCTTTGTTTTGCTTGTAGGAGCAGAACTGGCAGCAGCAGAGGCACCAGCCTGATTACCTAAAAACAGAGGGTCCAAACAAGCCACTTTGGCTGCAAAAAATGAATGAATACAGTGAAGAACAGCAAATAAATTTGAAAATTCCAACTCCTAAAAAGAAAAGAGAAATAAATAGATCAGGAGGAAAATAGATATTTTCAGAAAATTTTTAAGAAGTGGACATTTTTATGTGTTATCAACATCTGGAATCAAGGATATGTAAGATATGAAAATGCAATATTATCATATACAATATAGTGTCAAAAACATTGAAGACTAGTCAATAGATTTATGCTTAGTAAAATTAATATGCAGATTATTTATCATTGAAATGAGTTATATGTAGTAAACTACTAAAATTAATGATGTATATTTTGTTATTTAATGACATATATGTGATGAAGGATAAAAAACTATAACTAATTTATATGTTATTCATGTTTGCCATTTATTCAATGAAATTCATCCTATTAAAATAAATAATAATACATCATAGAACTGCTAAACAAAATTAACAAGCCTAGTATGTTTACTTGGGTTATACAATAGGAACACAGTAGCATTCATCTAGTGCTTCAACTGTTGTCTTTCATCTATTAGCAGTTCATAGTCACATTAGTGATATTAATGAAAATAATAAAAAAACATTAGCTTCATTATTGCAATTCCCCAACATGTTTTCACCCAAGAAGTCTTTCTAAAATTCTGTCATAATAATCTGTTGTTTACAAATAAATAAAAACTTAAAATACTATTATATCATTTTCTCTTTCCCCTTTTCTTCTTTGTACAATACTTACCATGTCCTCTCATCCCATTTTCTCATCCCATCCACCACATTACATCTATTCCTCTTAAATCTATGACCTCATCTTCACTGATTTTATACTTCCATGCATGTGTATGTTCTGATGAGCTCATTTAGATGAAAAAATTTTAATGTTATTGAACACAAATATCAAAGCAATGTTTCTCAAAGTTATTCCTATTGAGTTTTAGATTATAACTAGTTTTATAAACAATTACCTAAACACCTAACCATTTTAAATCAGATTAGGAATTTTAACTATTCTATCTACTTTGTACATTATTTTCCAATAATTTTATATGTTAAGACTTTATAATATTATATCGTTACCAATTTTGGGTTCTTAGTTGTTGATAGGAAGAAACAGATGCTAAGAGATTGTAGGAGCCTGATGGATCTGGGTCTGGCCATAATTCAACATCATCTCCTCAGTCCTCTGCTTTCATGATCAGTCATAGATATCCCTCAGGTTTCCTTGTTCATACATCTATGAAGTCACAGAGAATATTCTCTTCTATCTATTTATTCTTCATTCTTCCAAGAACTATAGTTTCAAACATTCCTGGGCTTTGTATGATATTTTTCTGCAATAGGGTTTTAATGAACTTTGTTTTTTCTCCATGAACCTAAGTAAAAACTAATTTTAAAATTTAAGCATTTGGTCTTTAGGTAAATCTTTATCACAATCCTTCATCTTTTTTTTGTAAAAAATACGTATCAGGAAGAAAAATATACAAGAAAGGACTGAGGTTACTTGAGAGAAAGCATGGGTTGACAGAGTGCATTTAAGATGTTTCAGGGCAGCAAGAGACATTTCTTTGTGGTATATCTGGAAGGGATACCAGGGTGAACCATTGGTGATGTTTATTGCAAAATATTTAATATAGATTGAATATTATAATATTTTAGAGGCAGTTTAGGAGGATTAGAGATGTGAAATACTGAATTTAGAGAATTTATAAGCAGAAGATTAAATCAGAAAGACAATAGAGTTAGCATGCATACCAGAACTATGCTGTGTAAAGTTCTCATGGTTTTTAGAGTGAATAACATTGGTAGAAATTTTGAACTAAGATATGATAATAGTCACCTGGCTATACCCTTTAGAATGAGCTCTGTGTTATTTTTAAAAAAGGAGAAACTGGAAAGTTTTTTCTTAAAGTAAGCTGCAAATTTTTAAAAGTATAGGTGTAAACATGAAGAAAACTATCATTTATAGATTCTAAGACATTTTAAGAACAGTTTTTATACAAAGATAAAAGTCTTTGATGCAATACATTTGGTATCACATTAGGTGTGTAAATGGGAAGCCAAAAGGTACATGTAAATTTAAATAAATGAAAGGTTTTTATCTATAAGCTTGTAGGTGGAGATAAGATTGTTTACTAAGTAAGCTTAAGGTGTGCATAGTATGTAGAAGGAAGAATATGCTCTCATCACTGTAATTCAAAAATACAAAGAACAATCAAGGGGAAGGAGCCTTGTTTGAGTGGGAGAGAAATTAGATTGCCCTGTGTAGGTGTTTTAAATAGGCCATTGCATTTAACCACATGAACATCATCTTTCAGTTATTGGAAAAATGAGGAGATGAACTTTAAGAATGTGTGAAGAATCTAGAGGGCTAGAAAAAGCTCACATTGAATACAGGATTTTCTTTAGTAAAGAAAGAAGAGAAAAAATATACCAAGAAACCAGATCAAGAATGTTGTCACTCACTACTACTATAGACTCAACCCCCCAGTCTCATTCCTCACATTGCAACAAATCTCCAACTGCAGCCTCCCTTTCTCCCTGTCCACAATTCCTGTACATACCATAAATCATTCTTCTTAAATTTCCTCCCCACACTTGTCACTATGCCCCAGTCTCAATTCATGCAGGTACCCCTTGCTCAACAGCAGCTAAAAATTAGAAAACCAGGTAGACTGCCTGCACACATGCCTTTTTTTCTCTTTGTTGCTGTAGGACAATGGGATATCTGTGAGACTATGGAAAAGCAAAACTGCAAAATAATAGGAATATAAAAAGGAGAATCATTCCCATCATCCCAGAAAATATTTTCAACAAAATCATAGAAAAATATTCAAACATAAAACCAAAAATGCTTTTAAAGAAAGATCCAAAACATACAGAACATCAAATAGATTGGATCAGAAAACAAAATTTTCTTTTTATATAATAATCAAAATACCAAACATACAGAGCATAAAAAGAATATTAAAAAACTTCCAGAAAAAAAGATAAAATAACAATGACAGATCTATTAGAATTACACCTGACTCCCATGGAGACTCTAAAAGCCAGAAGGATAAAGAGTGTACAACAGATTCTAAGAGACCAGGATGCTAGCTCAGAGTGCTAAACCCAGAAAAACTTTCAGTCACTATATAATCCAAAAATTTGATTTTGTAATAAAGTCAAATTTAAGAAATATTTAACTGTTAACCCAGCCCTTTAAAATCCCCTAACATAAAGGGGTTAACTACACTCATGAAAACCTAAAAACTAAGGAATCTCACACTAACAAAACCAAAATGAAACAGAGAAATGATATTAGACATTATAAACCAAGTGGGCCTAGCAGATATTTCACCCAAACATAAAAGAATACACCTTCTTCTTGGCACTTTCTGGAAAGGAACTTTCTACAGAACTGGTCATATATTATTCAGACACAAAGTAAGCCAAAACAAATAGAAAAAAATGAAATAATTTTTCTTATCCTATCAGAGAATCATGAATATGAACAACAGATAGATACCAAAAAAACCCAAAACAGAAACAATAGAAAACTTACAAACTGATAGATACCAAACAACTGTCTACTGAATTAAAACATGGGTCAATATATTGAAAAAAAAAAACAAAATTAATAACTTTCTAGAATTTAGGAAAAGAAATGTACAGTATAACCAAATATATGGGATACAATAAAAGTGGTGTTAAAAGAAAATACCACTGTTTCTACATAAAAATATAGAGATATCTTATAATAGGACTTAACAGCACACTTGAAAGCGTTAAAACAACAAGTTAGCACACCCAAGAAAAGGTGACAAGAAGAAATAATCAAATTGTGGGTTGAAATCAGTGAAATGGAAGCAAAGAAAAGAATATAAGAAGAATCAATATAACAAAGAATTAGCTCTTTCATAAAATCAACAAGAGAGAAAAACTTTAATCCAAACTCATTAAAAGATGGAGAGAGAATACCCAAGTTAATAAAATCAGAAAAGGGACATATAATAACACTGAGGAAATTCAGAGAACCCAAAGGAAATACTTTAAAAGATGCAAACTGACTACTTGGGAGTCCATTCCCTACAGAGAAACACCTTGCTCAGTCTTGATACTTGGGGAAGAGCTTGGACCTGCCTCACAAGATATATCAGACTACATTGACTAGTCTTAGGAGTTCTTAGCCTCTCTGAGGAATGGAAGGGGAAATGGGGTAAAGGGAACTGCAGGGGACTGGGAAGAGGGAAGACAGGGTGAATAGTGGTGGGTGTATTAAAAAAAATACTCCAAATTTAAATTGTGAAAGAAATGATAATTATCTCAATAGATAGCACTTATTAAGGTTGGATGAAGATCAGATAAAGAACTTAAATAGACCTATAAACCTTAGTTTAATAATAGTCATTAAAAGTTTTCCATCCCAAATAATATTCAAGGTTAGATTGTTTCAGCCCAGAATTCTACCAGTTTTTAAATGAAGAGTTTAATGTCAATATTCCTTTAATTATTCCCCAAAATAGTAACAGAAGGATCATTGCACAATTCACTTAATGAATCCATAGTTATTATTATAACCGAACCACATAATGATTCAAAAAGAACAGAGAATTCTAAAACACTTTCCCTTTTGTACATAGATGAAGAAACACCTGATAAAATACTTGCAAACTGAATTCAATAGTATTTTGAAAAGATTATTCACCCTGACCAACTAGACTTCATTCTATGGATATGGGGATAGTTCAATATATGAAAAATCAGTAAATATAATGAACCCTACAAACAAACTGAAAGACAAAAAAAACCAAAAAACAAACAAAAAAAATCTAATCAATTCATGAGATGCAGAATAGGCTTTTGGAAAACTTCAAGATATCTTCATGATAAAAGTCCTAAAAATATTCGTGATACAACATACAAGATTAAACATAATAAATTCATCATTCTACAAGTCTAATTCAAGCATCAAATAAAATAGAAAGAAACTCAAAGCAATTTCTCGAAAATTCTGAACAAAAAAAGGTTGTCTTCTTTTTCCATATATATTTTAATCTTCAAGTTTTACCTTGAGCAATAAGACAACTAAAGGAGATTAAAGGAATATAAATTGAAAAGTAAATTATTTTTATTTACAGATTATATTACAATATAAATACATTACTCTAAAAATTCCATCAGGAAAATACAATAGTTGATTTAAATCATTTCAATAAATTAACTAAAAAAAAAAATCAGTAGCCTTCCTATATACAAATGCTACATAGTACAAATGCTGTATCATGCCTCTTGAGTAATGAAAATTCTTTCCATCAGTTTCTTTCTCAAGAATTAATATTGAATACCTCCTGAATATAAGGTTGAGATTGTGCAGAAGGAAGTGTAAGAGACTGCCTTGCAGTTTACTCTACTTTAGATAACAACAAATGATGTGGGAATGCCTTTCTGTATGCTGTGAATATCAATCTTCAAATAAAGGAGCTATTTTGGCCCATGACAGGCACCATAGAAAAAGTAGGAGGAGAAATCGCAACATAGGGAGGAGAAGGGCAGAGTTAAAGGCAGACCAAGCCAGAAGCGCAAAGGAGCAACATGTAAGGAACACAGGTGAACCACAGGCCACATGGCAGGGCAGACTAATGAGAATGGGTTAAGTTAAGATGTAAGAGCAAGCTAGCAATGTGCCTGAGCCATAGCCCGAACAGCATGAAGTTAATATAAGTGTCTAAATCATTTTGGGGGGCCTAAGCAGTGGCAGGACTGTGGGTCTGGGCCTCTGGCCGCCTGAGACCAAGAAACCTCACTGTAACAAACACTTAGATTCTTGCTAAACTTACTGTTTCTTGATTCAAGAAAATTCTGTAATGAAGATGATTATCACTTTCACCCAGAATCACTAAGTCTGCTTTCAGTATTGCTTGTGTTTAAATTATGATTCAATATAGATTACATAAAGTATAGCCTAATAAGCAAGCTATCATTTTGATTTGCCCTCAGCTCAGGTCAGTGTCTTCTCATTTCTGACTCCACATCTTCTCTTTAGGACCTGAATACGCCTAGAGTTTGACTCTGACATGCTAGTGTAATGGAGACATAAACCTTGAAGGAGTAACTAAGCAATATTTACTTTGACTTGAAGAACTCCATACCAAACATTACTTGAGTAACCAAGAACTAGATACTAAATATCCCAAAGACTTACGGTAATAAAAACTCAAACAAACAAAGACAATAAAATGATTTCTGATGACTTTTAGCTGTGCCGTAGACAGTCATCATCAGAGGAGCTTCCTCTGACAGCATATAGGAACAGATGCAGAGACTGATGTCTATCATTATCTGGAGAGTCTAGATTGGAGGTTTCCTTGAAAGCTCCCCACTCAGAGCTCAGGATATTGCACAAGTGAAGAAGTAAATATATTTTAAGAGGCAGAGGGAATGAAGACACAGGAGAAAAATGGTTCTCTGAATCAACCAAGTAAAGTATATATGAACTCACAGAGATTAAAGCAACAAGCATAGGGCCTTCATGGGTCTATAACAGGTCCTCTGTATATATATGGTAACTGTTATCTTAAAACTTTTTGGGACTCCTGAGTATGAGAGTGTGTGGGTCTCTGAATATTTCGCTTGGTCTTAAGATCCTTTACCTCTTGTTGACTTGCTGTGTCAACTTTGCCATCAAAGTATTTTCCTCTGTTATTGTATTTTATGTTGTCATGTTGGATTATTTTCTCTTAGGGGCTTGGTCTTTATTAATAGATAGAAGAGGCATGAATCATGAGGGGATAAGATGTGGAAAGGAAATGGAAAGATTACAAAGAGAAAACTATGTTATGATACACTGTATGAGAAAAGAATGTATTTTCAATAAAAAAATATCTTATACAACAAGAGCTATATGCTTTTAGAAAGATAACATTTTGCAGTTACATCATGCAAAACAAAGCAAGCCCCCATGATTTAGCAATAAGAGACCAACCAGGTGCTGCGTTCTTCAATAAATAGAAGTATACTGGATTAAAAGAAGAAAGTGATGATTCACAGTGACGCACAAAGATGTCATGAGGGTTCCTGGAATTAACACACATCTTCTGTCATATTTTAAACAGTTAAAGATGCCAAGTATATTCAAGTCCTCTAATAAGACACATTACATAAGACATATACATAAGACATGGGTAATGAAGAGTTTTCACCAAAAGGAACTATACAGAATTATTTTCTTCGTGCAAATGTATGGTTGATGAAAAGGACAATTTTTTTATTATGGAATTGGAATAACAGCATGTTTGCTGCATGAGATTGCCTTATAAAATTGGGAATAATTGAAAGAAAAAAGCAGAAGTTACAAGATAACCTGTACTAAAAAAATATGTGGAATTATTGTGAGAAATATGTGATACTAAATGTGAAAGACTTTTATATTTTGTGTGAATTTTTTGAGAAAAGATGAAAAGAAATGAAAATATTTCTGGAGGCATTAACTTTAGTTACTGGTATTGTCAAAAGTTTGAGATTGTAGGACATAAGATGTCACTGTTCAACACTCCTTTCCCTCCTTTTAGACCACAATGGTCACATACCATTAACTATATGATTTAAATGGAATAATAGGGGTAATGAAGTCTGTGCCTTCAGGGAAAGAGAAGTTTGTCCAGCTCTCTATCTTCATCAGAGCAACCTGACACACATTGTTTACCTATTTCTCATACTCTCAGGTATTCATTTAAAGCCCATGTTATTAGACTTCATGGAATGTGATAGTAAGTGCTGCTTACACATTACTGTACAACATTCCTTTTCACACCAGAAGCCCATATTGGAAGTCATCAGAAGGAAGTAACATACATGGAACAGTCCCTTCTGCAGTGTTCATTAGTACTTTTAGGCCTAACATTGAATACTTCAGAGAATTAGAAATGTTTAAAATGATTTTGACATTAAGAAAATGTCAGTCTCAAGTATTTGGTACTTTTTTCTTGGTGATTGATTTTGAGGGAGAGAGTGGACGAAGTCAAGACAACCATGAAGAAAATCAACTAACAAGAAAATGGTTGGCAAAAAATGAAGTCCGAACAACCCCAGTGAAGGCTGATCCCATCTTATTTAAAGCAAGGGATGCGCACTCTTTCTAAAAGCTCAGACACAGGGATAGTTAGTTTCTGGAGGTGACCTAAGGTACATTACAATGCTAAAATATACACCTCTCAATAGAATTTTTGGATGCTAATGAGATATGCAATTAATTAAGCTATACTTAGAACTGTATGTAACAGAGAAGACTCCAAAAAGTGCATCCTATACAATGAGGCAAAAAATCTCATACTGTGTGACATAAGAGCCCCACATTATGCACATTGGAGTCATTAAGACACTAAGGATATTTTTCCCCCTCTGATTTTTTTAATACCTTGAAACTGCATCTTTTTTTTTTCTTTAATAAAATACTCCTACTTCTACTGTATCTATGTGCCTTTCTTCAACCCTTTGTTTTAGGATACAAAAACATGGAACTTGCCTGAGAGTGCAAGTCTTTTGAACAGTAAATTTTACAGGACTTGGCAGAACTATTTACTATCACTTACGCTTGAATCTGATCATTAGTACTATTTAACAAATGGCAATGTCCCAAAGAGAAGAGCTAGCAGTGGACATCTAGAACAGATTCAACCTCACTGCCTCTGAGAAAATGATCTAGAAATGTATTATAATTACCCCTTCTTGAAGGGATTTCAGAACATGTTGTTCTGAATGAACTATGTATGTTTTTCTGTGAATGTATATTCAGTGTATCTATTTTGTATCTTTTCAAGACATTATATTATAAATTTTGAATAAACTTCTCATTCTCCAAATAAAAGATGTACAATTAGAAAACGAAAATCTAAATGAATACAAAGAATGGTTGTCTAAGAGTAGTAGACTAGTCTTGTTTGCAAGACATTAAAGACAGTGTAAGAGCTCTTAATATATGCTTGAAAACACAAGAAGTTCTGGTTCTTTTACATGTGTTCTCAAGTTAAACAGAAACAAAAATCTCACAAGGGAACAAAAAGCACTGAAAGTCTGAGTAAAATTAATTCTATAGCAAATCCATTAGAAATAATTTTAAAATCTTAAAATGGAACCACTTTTATCTAATATGTCTTACAATTAGTTAAGAGATTGTTTTTAAGAGATAAAATGTTCAGCAAAGACACAAATAGTCTAGTTAGAGCAAGTATTGCTTTCTCATATATAAAGAGGGATATGAGGTTCCATACTACATGTATAAATTTCTTGAATTTGTGTTAGAGGACTCCCACATGTAAACAACTATTGAAAACATATTACTAGGGGTAAAAAGGAGAAATACAGGATCTAATACCCTTATCTGTACCTCTTCTTTTACAAACTTGTGACATGTTGTTGATACAGAAGTTGATACATACTGTAACAGTAACAAGTTCTTCATATTATATCCTTATATCCTTCACAGACTTATCTGTCTTTGCAAATTCTAACAGTATATGATCATGGTGCTTTACTATCTTTCTGTAAATTAGATTTTCAGATAACATGACTGAAATCATGATCTCAAAACGTTAAAAAAGAAATAAGAATTTTAATAAACTGTAATAGATTCTACTTTATGGAAATCAAGTAAATTCTTGAGGACTTGTCAAAAACTCTGGCTTCTATTATGATTAACAAAAAGATCCCAGGATTCTCAATGAGACATGGAAAATGCTGGGGAAATGTATTAAGCTTCTAAATAATGGCATGAGGGTGAAAACAAAACAAAAAAACAACTCACTAAGGTCCTTATATACCTCCATAAATTCTTTTGAATATTTCTGAAATTTCTCACAACCAAAGTGTTAAACACTACTCATAACTTTTAATACAAAGACAAATAAGTCAGTTGATCAATGTCTTCAACCAAAAAAAATGCTTCCTTCATATTTACAAAAAACATATCTTTGAACAATTGGCCTTGGAATCAAATAAATATATTATTAAATTTGTTTTTTGAGAACTGAAAATTAATACTAAGAAAATATAAGTTCACTCATTTTCAATTGTAAAGAAAATTTATACTGACCTCATTCCTAGTGAGACACTTTCAATTTTCAGGAACAGAGAAATAACACTAACAAATTTCCTTAGAATTTTCTATGAATTACATGTTAAACTTTGATTCTTGAGAACCATAAGTGTGAGGATTTAATAAAAGCTCCAGAAGTTTTGGAGATCTAACCACAGTCAGTCTAGGAGGAACAGAGAGAATTCTAGGCTCCCGGGCAGGCAGTGGTGGGGCCATACCTTAACTTACCAAAAGAGTATTTAAGGCTTAAAGCCGGTATAAAAAGAGAAGAGAGGAAGCCAGGAGGAGTGAGGCTGAGGAAGCTGGACAACAGCTGGATAAGATCTGACTGTGGTGTTTATTCTCTCTAATATCTCCAACTTTCTCAGAGATCTATCCCCGAGTCTCATTTATTCATGCAACACATAAGTACCAATGATTACATATCAGAAAGCAAAGCAATTTTGTCGCTAGAGAAAGCTTTGGTACAGCATTTACTTTTCACTAGCAAAGTTCTGAATCTACTCCTTCCTTTTAGATACAGTAAAAAAAATTGTTTTCTCACTTCAAAAAATATTATATATTCCTTTTGCCAACAGCATCAAGTACCATTGAAGATTTTCTTATAGTCATGTCTTAAAATATTCTTTTTCTTCTACTGTTATATCCAATGTATGAGTAGTATTATGTACAACCAATGCCTTTCTGTTGGAAATAGCATTTTTCTCTATGTTTAAATCCTGCTATATCATATACACAAATATTTCTTTATCTATGAATTGTTTGAGGGATACTTAGCTTTATTTAAGTCAACTGATTTGATGTTTTACTCTACTGTATGGGATATATTGTTTTAGATTGGTTTGTTGGAATCTTTGGGATTTCCTTCCTTATACTATCCCAAAAAATAATAAATTCAGTTCTACCTGGATATCTTTATGTCTTTGTTTTGAATAACTTTTTCACAGGAAGATGTAGCTGAGTTAAAATGATGTAGTAAGAATAGACATGGCTGCCTTAGTTATGGTTTTAGTTCTTTCAACTGACCCAACTGAGCAGAGTGTTAACTGCAGGCTTATCATCATCATCTCTCTCTCTCTCTCCTCTCTCTCTCTCTCTCTCTCTCTCTCTCTCTCTCTCTCTCTCTCTCTCTCTGAGTCTCCTTGTGCTTAGATGAATACTCCTTTAAAAACAGTTAGAGATAGTTTATCACGATTTATAGTTGACTTTTGCTAATTTTTTCTATTCACAATGACAATGGTTGTATGGGTTAGTTTCTTATTGTCTAAAGTGAAACATCCCTACATCTCAATTTAATCAAGGTAAATGGTTTTGGTAGCATGCTATTGTGTAGCTTATTATCTTATTGAACCTTCATGCAATGTGTTTACAAGTAATATCTTGTTGTGATTTTATGGTCTTGAAATGTTCTTGTCTGACATAATTCTCTAGGGGGAGAAAGGACTGTGTATAGTGCATCCCTTCTAAAACTGAATGAATCCATGTCCTCTACAATAAAAAATATTGCTTCATTTTAAGTAAGAAATCTCATAGTGTTCTATAAAATAAAAATATAGTTTGTATACTTTTGTAGTCTAAAATGTAGCAAAACATCCATAAGATAAATTTCCAATTACTTAGAAATATTTCACTTATGAAAATTATTCATTTAAAAAGTAGCATAATAAACAAAGCAATTACAAACGAGAAAGGAAATAATAATTCAAAAACATTCTACTGCAAATACAAAATGTCAATGAGAAAATAATATTGTTTTGTTGGGAAGCTTTTACTCTGATTCTGTAGAAATGCAGAAGGTCTAACAATAAAGTAATGTTTTGTCAAATGGGAGAAACTATAAAAACTTTTACTGAACTAAATAGATTTTGAAATTGGAACAACAAACATTGCTTAAATTATAAGCATCCAGAGAAATGCAAGTTAAGATTAAAATGAGAAAAAAAAACCTAAAATAAACATGTACTATCAGGTTATGTTTCTGGCAGAGTCACAAAAAACATATCCCCAACATTGCTACTGGGAATGTAAATTAATACAGCCATGGTGAATCTGATCCACATTTTTTTGTTTATTTTTTTTATAAATTTCTTTGTTTTTAACTTTAGAAAGTGATCTTATCATTTGTAATGTTGAACCTCTATCTCTAAGAAATGACATTGTGTCTATGTGGTTGTTTTCAACCTTATTTTAGAAGAGTTACTATAAATCTGGCAGATGCTGAGTAGTGCCAGTCTAGATTTAGACACTTCATAATGGCTAACTAACATCCTGGCACCCTTTCTAGACTATTAGTGCCTTTATTCTACATTTTGATTGATACCTTTATTGTTTATATACATGTCAAAGTTCAAATGCTTTTCATTAATTGCTACTATGAGCAATCTCTAACAGTATTCAGGTCCCTACAGAAGATGTAAGGTGTCAATGTTGGAAAGAAGTGGGCCAGGCCATGGTGTGCAGGGAAATCTTGTAGACTGACTGACCAACATCTAGACTGCTTCTTTATTTATATAGAATTTAGTAAGAAGCAAAACACTCACGGTCTTACAAAACATAAATCATATTTTTATTTTTGCACATATATTTCACTTCTTTTTGTTCACCTTTTAGCTATAATTAATAAACTATGATAGAACAGAGTTAATATTTTCAATCATTTCCCTCAAGTTTTGACATAGTTGGTATAGTTATCATATTTACACATTAATCCTATAACCCAATTTTAATAAATCTACAGTAACAGGACAGTCTGTTCTCAGGCTGGTAGCTTTGGTTGCTTCAAGGACACTATACCAAAACAAAGTCTTCAAGCCAGCTCAGGCACAGTACCATGTCACAAGCATGATCATAGTGCTCAAGAAAAATTCTCAGGCCAAAGCTGCTTTACTTATTTTTCAAATTATGACTGAATACAATGTTTATATTTTATATCCTCACAGAATTTTCTTATATGCCCAATTCTGGACATCTGTTGCTTTTTGGCTATATGATATTATAGTGGATCTTTCTGTATGTGATAACTTTTCTTAGGAAGGCATGTCCTAATGTCTCATTCTTTTATCATAATTCTATTTTATAACTTGTTCATCAACAGAAGTCTCTGTGAAGGGCAGAGGTATATGCCACATAATTGCCTGAATATTTAGTGGGAAGATACTTGTAATCTGATTTGTGGACAACTCCTCTACTTCACCAAATCTTGTTGAATTTGTGTGTGTGTGTGTGTGTGTGTGTGTGTGTGTGTGTGTGTGTGTGTGTGTGTGTGTGTGTGTGTTTACTTTGTTTGTGTTTCCTTTTTCCTGAATAAGTACAGAATCAAATGTTTAAGAATGTATCATATTCTCATGAAGAGAACTCTGGCCTTTTATGTATGTCATAGCCTCCAAGGTATAGAGAAGACATTCAAGTAAATAAGAATATACCCCTAAGATCAGAGGAAAATAATATGTTTAGGATTGTCCTTGGAAAGCCTCCTGGAAGAAGGAATAAGTGATTCACAGTTTTTTCCATTAATATCCCCCAAATATACAAACATTAAGAGTGTCTCAAGTATGGAACAGGTAGAGATGAAAACCAAAGGTGGCATGGAAGCTGTCCTGTGACTCAGCTTTCCTTGATATTTGTTTGTACTGGCTTTATAACTTTTCCCATCTCATTGAGATATGACTGTTCCAAATTGCAGCTCTCATTTCTCTGGTTCTGTAAATGTTTCTATGGGTCCACAATAATTTTCAAAACAGTATTTCTTTTGTAAAATGTGCACATAAGATATTATATTTTTAATTTTGTTTGAAAATAAAGGGATACTGGATAGAAATAGTATGTATGGAGCTAACAGTTAATCAATGTATAAGAAAGTGAATATCCTTTGTTATGCCTTCATATTTTTACATATAAAAAGTACAGAAAGTTTAAGCATAAAACTCATTGTCAATTATATGATAATTTTACAGTCCTACCTCAGTGTTTGACTGTAAACGAGTGGAAGAAAAATCGCAACTAAAAGCCAAATACTAAATTGCTCTTGCAATTACGCCCACATTAGAATGTATGCTCTGTTTTTAAAACCTAAAAAAAAAAAAATCATGTGTATTTCAAATGAACTTATATTAATATGAATTTATAGCAAGACCAAAATTCATTATAAAAATCAGTATTAAGTGCCAGCACTATGATGCTTCATTGATAGCTAGGGACGAAAGAAAGGGCTAGTACAAAGGTAAGGCCTGTGAAGGGGCGGTGGCACATCGGAGTGATGGTTCAGAAACTGTAAGCTACAAAAAAAGAGCAGTGAACAGATACTTGCCTAACCTGATGGGATACAGAGGCAGGTTACATCCGTGCTGTGGATTGTGAACAAGAATGAATAAATACATGCAGCTAGGAACACAGTTCCTATTTCATCAATGACAAATATAAATAAAAAAGTGAGTACTCAAAGAGAATGCATACACAAGAAAAGAAAGGTAGAATAGAGGCATTGGTGGACATACAAGACAAAACAGGGTCACCTTTTTAAAAGAAATGCTTCTGATCAAAAAGTAGAACAGCAGCATAAGCAATTGAATAGAACATCACACAGAGTCATTGGGAACGACTTTGAAATGTAGTCTAAGGCTAAGCATGAACTTAGGTAAATGGTAAATGATTGCAAAATAAATTATGATAACTTGACTTCATAGAAAAAATACATTGAGTTTCCCTGACACAAAATTAAACTTTCAATATGATATTATTTATTCTTTCTTCAACAGAGAAATAATATTTTATAATTAATTTTAACACAATCTTACTGTTGATTTCACTATACAATAATGGAAATAAGTTAATATTTAAATTTTTACATGTATAAATACTAATAATATAAAATTAAACTTTCTATTGAGCTAACAACATAACTATCATATTTCAGATTCTATAGCTTATATAAATCAATGTGAAAAATCATTGACTAATCATCTTCTTTATATTATAATTACTTGGCAAATTAGTGTGTGCTTAACTTTAAACTCATTTTCTGTGCAAATTTACACTCATATTTAAGGTTTGATAGATTACTATGAAGCAACTAGTTTTTTTTAAAATATATTGCTTTTAAATAAGAAAGGGGTGCATAGGTCTTTTAGGTATTAGCATGTTGTTTTAATCTCACATTATCTTAGTTCATGCTAGATTAAAACAAAGTCCCAAAAAATGTTGAATATAACTTATCTAAAGTGATGACTTTCAGTAAAATCCTTTCACTAGAGTATTAAAGTGGAAGTACCCTAGGATCACAGAGATATTACAAGGTGAGCAAAGAACATTTTTGTTTATTGGTTCAAAGCATTCTCCTCATTGTATCTTAATGGAACTGATGTAATTGGATATGTATTATGCAATAGGTTTTTTTGTGTTTACCTTTGCTTCAATTTGTTTAGTATCAGGATTCTGAAACAAAAATTTGATTTTGCTTTTGCCATCATCTGATGAGCCTTTAAGCTGAGAAAATTTATACCTCCAAAGTACAGCCTAAAAGGAGACAGAAAAGGAAACAGGTAAGTCAACAAAGTTAAGTTCAGCATTCAAGTAAAAAAAATTAAATGTAAAAGTTAATATTATTTAGTAATATGTTACAATATTAATATACAAATTTTAATATACTTTTAAGGCTATCTTTTTATATTCAACTTGTTCATCAACACACACACACACACACACACACACACACACACACACACACATATATATATATATATATCAGGTGTCACCAATGCTTCTCAAAAATATAACTTAAAAATATCGGTCAATGAGATAGTACTACTCTCTTTCTGGCAAAGCACAAAGTGTCCCTGGTAAAAATGTTTCTCCTCTATGATTATTTTACATAGGTCCTAAGAAAATAAGATTAGCATAAGTTACAAGTGTACATAAAAGACTGCATAAGAAATTTTGAGGAAACATTTGTTTCTATCAAAAGTATATATGTAAATACAAGAAATATGTAACAAATGTATTTTTTAGTTTATTTTAGCTGAAAAACTAATCCACTACCAAGAAAGGGAAAAACTTCTACATTACTGGTGGGAGTGCAAACTTCTGCAGCCATTATGAAAATCAGTATAGTTGTTCCTCAGAAAGATGGTAATCAATATACCTCAGAATCCAGCTATACTACTCTTGGTCATATACCCCCCCCAAATATGTCATTATTAAACAAAGACACTTGCTCAATAATTTTTATTGCTGTTCTATTTACAGTAGCAGACATTTTAAATAAAAATTTAGATGTTTGCCAAAAGAAAAATGTATATAGAAAATGTGATACATTTACATGATGTAGTATTACTCAGCTATTTAAAAAATATGACATTATGGAATTTTTGTACACTCGAATTCTACTTGCTGACAATTTGATTTTATGTTACAAAATATATTCTAAAACACAAATATTACAGTTTGATGTTATCTATTTTTCTAATGTCCTTTACTCAGTGGTAGAATATGCAAACCTAACTAATAATTTTATACAAAATTTTTATAGAACAATAACTGTCAAGTAGTTCCAAATCTCCTACATTTGTGAATGTGAACATGTGATCTTTAGAATTATATGTAGATACATTACAATATCATGTCATGGAAACAGAAACTATTACAAAACATATTTTATTTTAATTGATTCTTGTCTCATTTTATTGCAAAATTAAACAAGCTACAGTTTACAAGATTATTTTAGAAAAATCAAATATTCAAGATTTTATAAAACTCAGAATCTGATAGTGTTTTCATGCATGACCATTTTTCAGAAAATTTCCCCTTTTTTCTAATTTATAAAATTTTTAAAAATGAAAATTTATACTTTTTTAAACATGTTTTTTAATAATGAAAATATGCAAGCTTTGCTAAATATTGACTCAGGAAGGCCTACAAATAATTATTTGGAAGATGTTCAAATTTTCTAATATTATAAAAAAATTCCATTACTGTGTTGATAAATTCTGCTTGCTTGTTTTATTAAAAAAGTTTCTATTCTTTATCATATTATATTTATTTTAGTGTCTTTGTTTTGTAACATAATAAAGCTGGATGCAAAATTAATTAGGATATACTCACACTTTATCAAAATTTTGTAAGATGTTTGAGGAAAACTTGGTGTTAATTATATCAAACATTTGGTAGAATTTATTCTACCTACATAAGAATTCAAATTTTTTGCTTAACAATTTGATATTTTAGATTCAATATTCTTAATGCATTTTTTCTTCTGTAGGTTGAATGTTTTCTTCAACTTTCTTAAAGTCATTAGATTTTTAATTATTTTGGAAGTATACTGCCCCCAAAGTAATGACTAGCTCTCATAGCAATCTAAGCTGCTATATATATATATATATATATATATATATATATATATATATATATATATATATATATATATATATATAGACTGACAGGGTATAAAGACAATGAAAAAAATCTTACCAAGATATAAAGCCTAAAAACCATAATAATAATTGAGACATCCTTAAGGTTGCTATAGTGACATTATATGTTGAAGGGAATGACAACCATTTATTGGACTTAGAGGCTGCCCAATTGGAAGGAATTAATTATTAATTATAGGTATGTTTCATAGCTACTGAGGTCATAGACTCTAGAGTAAACAAAGTTCACTCTCTTAAATCAGTGTACTTCCCAAGTGCCTTCTCAGATATATACTTATGTTCACAGAGTAGAGCTCTCACAGCACATCAAAGGACACATAAAATGTACTTAAGCTATTTTTTCTTAATGCATACTTTATATGAAGCTCAAGCTGTGATGCTTTGCTACAAGTGTTGTGTACAACACAACTGCTCTGCTCTATAAGGCTTTAATGGTCAACTAAAATGCAGCTCACTGTGTCTTTTCTGTGCCCAATGTTTATTTGTATACTAGAGTTAATTTTATACTAACATATTATACTATATTACATATAGCATTCCCCACTGTGTTTAGTGTCTTTTCTACAGGAAGGTACTCCACATACCATTATAAGAGGAACATAATTACAATTCAGCCACAAACATTTTGATCTATAATGCTTTCCTGTCTGTAAAATATTCTAGGACTATGTTGGCACAAAACATGTGGAAGTACTTGACCAATATTTGATTTTTCTCACAGCCCTCTCCATGAGCTGGAACCTATAACTGTTACTACATAGTTAACTAAAAACCCACGTCTAAGTAGCCTAGGGAATTAGGATAAAATCAAACACTACTGTTTTAGAAAATAAAATGTAGCAATAAAATTATTTCTAATGTCATTCTGATATGTTTATAGAACAGCAATTTGGTCAGCCATCATCTGAGGACACTTCCATCTTCAGAGATGGAAACAAGTGCAGAGAATCACAGGAAGCCATCATGAAAAAATGAGAGACCTTGGAGCTCAATCATAGATGAGATATCAATATCAAATCTCCCTTCAAAGTTTCAGGGAATCTTTCAGAAGAGGAAGAATCAACAGAAAGAGTGTTAGAGAGAGATAGGACGGATAACATCAAGAAAACAAGGAGCTTGAAATCAACATGATCAGACATGAACTCAGAGACTGATACAGCAGGCACAGGCACTGCAAATGGTCTTCATCTGCTCCTCTACACTTAAATATTTTTTGTGGGAATCCTGATTTAACGAAAAAGTGTGTCTTTGATTGTACTTGTTTGATTTAGATTGGGATCTTTTCTATATACCTGTTGTGTACAAATCAAATATGTTAATTTTACTTAGATCTTTGGTTTTTTATTGCCTTTTTGTGTATTTTAAAAGCCTGTTTTCTTTTTTTTTTTCCTAACAATAGACAAAAATGGAGTGGATCATGGGAAGGGAGGTTGGAAGAACTCTCAGTGATAGAAAGAGGAGGAAAGACACTGTGATCAAGATATATTATGTGAGAAAAGAAATTTTCATTTCAATGAAAGGAGAAAAAGTGAAATACGGATCAAAATATGCAAAAGCCCTTAAAGTAATGTGAAAATTCTGTCTTTACAGTGTATTTAATATGTAATTGTGCTTCAGGCAGTGTGTAAGCATGGAACCTTCTGTCTTACCTCACAAATTTGAAAATAGGGTCTTCCTTAATCATTAAATACTTTCTGCTAATTATGGTAATTTTGATTTATTGAATTAGATACTTATTAAAGCCAAAATCAAACAAAAAATATAATATGTACACAGAATAAACTGTGTTCATCCTTGAAGATGTGTTGAATAAGCATAAAGATAATGGCTTATCTAAGAATAGTAGAATTTTGTTTCACATTTGCAAATATATAGACTTCTAATGAATGTGAGATGTGATACGATCTGGATGATTTAATTTTTTTAAGAACTATATACATGAGAATTCTTATGTGACACATTCTGTCTCATCAGCACAAAAAATCTTGTACATACCAAGCCCTCCAAAATTCAAGATTTTTTCCTTAATTATTATAGTTACATTTATGATCTGCTCACACATTACAAACATATAGGTTTGTATTATGTACATATATATTTATACACATGAATGTAAAGCTTTATTTGAATCAGAAAGTGGAGCTAGCCACTAGCTGACCAAAATTTACCAATTAACCGTTGTTTCCGGAGGACAGATAGAGAGGCAGCAAGTAGGAAGAAAGAGCTTAGAGAGAATCTCGGTCTTTTTGGATGGAGAAACAATAGAGACAGGAGGTCACTGTAATTTTTCTGCCACCTCTTTGATTATTTGGGTTCTTATTTCGATTTCTTGCGTCTGGGTTTTTACTGACAAAAAAACAACTCAATAAACACATCAAGAAGGGTCTTACTTCAAGTTACCGTAGGTAAGCAAAAGTCATGTCAATAGTCTATATTGCTTTCTGAATCTCTTAGAATTCTCTGACCAATAGCTTTCAAAAAGATTGTTCAAACCCTGAGTAGTTTATTATCGTTGTTAGAGAGTACATTTAAGAAGCACCATCATACATATAGCATAATCTGTATACATTCACACACACGTACATATGTAATGTTTGTTTTTAAATACAATTCTGAAGTCAATGTTTCATCATAGCATTTTGAAACACTCTCATTTTTATTTTTTCTTCTCATTTCCCCTGTATTTTTCCTTCTTCCCTTTTACCAATTAAAATGTTCTTAGTTTTTCCATTACAACCATACCTCCACTTTCCTTATATGTTCCTTCTGTTTAGAATTCCCCCTTTATCCATCACACTATGATGCATTTCTACTTTCTTGTCTACATTTTAACTTACTTTGTCATACACTCAGCTCTCAGGATTCATAAGAGTTCACAACTGGGAGAGGAATTAGAGCATTCATTTCTCCTGGTCCAGGTTATCTCACTCGTATACTTTCCAGTTCAATGCATTTACCGACAATTGTCATGATTTCAATTTTTATATCTGAATATTATTGCATAATGCACAAGTACCTTATTTTCATGACGCATTCATGGGGTGATTGCAATTTATGTTGCTTTTACTTCTAACCTATTGTAAATAGGGTAGCTTTGAACAGGCTGAGTTTTACTTGTTAGTAAAATATAGTCTTTTGGGTATACTTTAAGAATTGGTAGATCTGGGTTATTAGTAGGTTGTTTTTCTCTTTTAGAATTTTACACAGTGATTTTTTTTCAAATTGACACTAACTTTGACTTTTAGAAAAATTAAATGAGTACTTGTCAAATGTATTTTTGATCTGAGTCATTTTGGCTAGAGTGAGATAAAACCTTAGAGTTTGGATTTCTCTAACTGTTGAGGCTGATACAAATTTTTTTAAATAATATTTTTAAGCTTTTCATTTGAATATCTGTTCAGAATCACAATTTGGATTTAGTTTGATTGTTGGCTCTGTTTTCTAATTTTTATTTTGTCTTCTTATTCTCTGGATATTAACATACTATCTATTCTATACCTGATAAACATTCTCTCCTTCTCTGTGGGGTTTCTTTACATTAGATTGACTATTTTTTCTTTCTATAAGGATACTTTTTTACTTTCATAAGGATCCATTTGTCAACTGTTGACATCAATTCCTGAGCAAATAATATCCTAATCAGGTAGCCTTTAACTAGATATATTTCTTTTAGGATAATGGCTATGTTTTCACCTATGAGTTTCAGTGTTTCTAATTCACATTGAAAATTTGTTTTTCATTTGGATTTAATATATGTTCAAGATGATGGGGGTAAATTTTATTCCTTTTTATGCAGAACATTCAGTTTTTCTACTACATACTATCAATATTTTTTCCAAAAGTCTGTATTTTTTACATTCTTAATAAAACATCAAATGGCTTTATTTTAATTCACTAATATTTAAGCATTTAATTTCATGCTGTGTGTCTGTTCTTTAATCAGTACAACGTTTTGTTTTATAACTATAGCTTATAGCTTAAAATCTGGTATGCCAATCTTTTATGGTTTTTGTTCAGTATTATGTTTATTATGCAGTGTTTTTTGTGCTTCAATATGAATTTTAAGATATTTGTTTTTTTCTATGATAAATGAAATGTGGATTTTGGTTATGCTTTCTTTGATTCTAAAAATATAAATAAGAAATTATGAACATGTTAGAGTCTTTTCCACATTCTAATAGTAAACATTTGAGAAAGAGATGATTGAAGTGTTCTTATTCGCAAGCCTCAAAAACATCCAATATCAAACCTAGACAAAGAGAAGAAATACCATTACAGTAAAAAGTATTTGAAGATTTAAGATCACTATTCATCCTGATAAATATTATTTCTAAAACATTTCCTATACATGTGTGTGATCTAACTTCAGTTTGTAAAAAGAAATTTAGAGACATGATGAGCACTGTGTGCTCCTTTGCTGAAGACAAATTGCTTTATATAGAGATGATCAAAGAACACAAATATTGATTAAAGATCCCAGTGAACTGTTTAGAAGCATCCTGATGTCCATCTTTGAGCTTCTCTGTTGTATAACCTTTGTGTTAAGGGGTTGAAATGGCATTATTCTAAAGTGCTGCATACTGTATCTCTAGTTCTTGCAAGAGTTAGGCAATATGTATATTTATTGGCATGATATAGATGATATTATTAGAAATGTTATTCATAATTCATTAGAAAATATTAGAAAAAATCTTACACACCATTATTTTTGGATATTATCTATGGCTATTATTTCTTAATAATCATTTTATTTTTATTTTATGTAATTATTTACTTAATGAAATATCAGCTATTGATTGATAATAACCATCATCACAACTGAGATTACGTTGTAAATAATTTCATTCTTTTAGAGTTATTATCTTCTATTATGAGGACACCAAACCAGAAATCAACATCTTCAGGCAAGTTGTTCTGTGATCATTTCTTCATAAGAATGTTGATGCTATCCTAATTATTTTCTTCTTTTAAAGGAGCAATAAATACACTTCCCTCACACAATTTAATAATATCCATCAATTATAACTATCTTTAAATTTCAAATTTATTGTAATAGATCATACTGCTATAGAAAGAATAGTGAAGCTTTCAAAAGCCCGGATAATATTTTTTCTTATAACTTAAAGGAGATTTTCTTTGAAATAACAAACATACAAAAAATTTTCTATGGTTCACAGTATATATACATATATATATGAATTTTATATTATATTTCAGATATAATGAAAATTAATAATATAGATAAGCAAGAACATAAAATTATAACCTTGACTCCTAAAAATAAAACAAATTCATATAAATGTTATTAATCTTTCATGGATATCACATTAATAATTATGAGCTAATCATAATCTTAAAATATAATATTAAGATATTATAGATTATTTCTAGCTATTATATATCTTATGAAAAATTCTGGTTTAAGCAGCCCATATTAATATTATTCATGCTATAATTAAAGCGTGAAACACTACCAGCAACAATAATAATGAAAGCCTAGCAGACTATATCAGTGTTTATTAGCTAATGGTCTCAGAGATGATGGTCTCAAAGACCTTTTTCAGGGAAACATCAATAACAAATAACACTGACTTGAATTTTATCCTGGTTGAAAAATGAAGAATTTTACTTTCTTAATCATTCCCCTGGACATTTATACAGTATAAATACTCCTCCGAGGGAAATGTATCTATGCTTCACAAAAAAATGAATGAGAAGCTTTGGAGCTAGATAGCTGGAGGCCAGCATGTCCATGTTAATTACTTGGGTGTAGTTTTCCTCTGTTTGATACAGAGACAAAAAGTTTTTAAAATGTCTTATTAAAAAGAGTGTTTGAAAGTTATTCTGTATCAGAGAAAAAAAAAACCTAATATACATCCACCAATTCTCTTTATACCACATCCAGAACAGTCTTCTATAGTATATGTAAAATAATGTTCAATATGCACTACAATCTGACTTATCTAAAACTTTCTTCATGAGGTTAGCTTTCAAAGTACCAAAAGATTTTATACAGGCAATCAAGAGAGGAAAACAACCAATATTTCCTCCTATAAAAACCATAAACAATGACAATGACCAGTGCGGCAGATATCCTTAAAGAGATAATAATAACACTCATATATCATTGGTAATCTACAACTCTCTATTTGAAGCTAAGACCCACTCAACTTCATGTAAATAAATAATATTTGGTACTAAAACCCTAGACAACTACCCAATGCTACTGTGGTCATGATCTTAGATGAAAACACAATATTCCTCTTTTACTAGACCAGCGTAATCTATAACAGTGCTATATTTTTTGACACAAATAAATTTTTCTCTCAGTTTTCATCAAAGAAGCTTCTCTATGCACCAAGCAGAAATCATTAGAGAACGGCATGACAGGTTAAAATATTTAGGACTCCAAGTGATACATCTACAGGACAACTCTATACTCAGGACATGTCATGAAATTGAAAGTGGAAAGATTGTAAAAGCCAGAGGATAAGGGAGTTTTCTTGAGGTGGTGTCTCTTAGAAATTACAGAGAAGCTATACACATGATAACCTCAAAAAAAAAAAAAGACTGCCTAAATAAAATAAAAACACATGCTAATGTAAAAGGGGGAAATCTCATGGAGCTCTTACCCTAGACAAAGAGGTGGTTCAGGCAACTAAAGACTTAAAGGAGAATGATCCCCCTTATTAGTTATCCAGTGCCAAGCAATTAATCATTGATGTGGGAATGCCTTTCTGTATGGTGTGAATCTCAATCTTTAAATAAAGGAGCTGTTTTGGGCCATGACAGGCAAAATAGAAGGAGGAGGAGGAGGAATCAGAATAGGTAGAAAAGGAAGGGCAGAGTCAAAGGCAGACCAAGCTGAAACCCAAAGGAGCAACATGTAAGAAACACGGGTGAGCCTGGCAGACAGATTAATAGAAATGGGTTGATTTAAATGTAAGAGCAAGCTAGCAACGTGCATAAGCCATAGACCAAACAGCATAAAGTTAATATAAGCGTCTGAGTGATTTCTGGGGGCCTGAGTGGTGGCAGCAGGCTACTAAGGGGTCTCGTGCGGCAGGTCTGTGGGTTTGGGCCTCTGACCGCCTGGGACTGAGAAACCCCACTGCAACAGATGGTGTCCAACGTGGCTCAGTTATCCACTTAAAGCCTGAGAAAGATTAGAAAGGGTTCTAGATCACAGAGACTGAGCCAAGGCAGCTTCCAAATTGTGTATACAAAACGGGTCATTATACAAAGAAAGCATGAAGGCTGGGTCAAATTCAAAATGGCAGCAGCAGACTGGCGGCAGCGGACTGGCAGCAGGCAGGGTAAGCTGCAACTAGGCCAGCTCCTGAAATCTCACAGAAGACTCAATAGCATGTGATTGATTTTACATTTCTGTTTATTTTGAACAAAAAGGAAACAAAGACGGTTTCTTAGTAGCAGCATTTTCTTGAGTGTGCTCTGTTTTGGCCACAGAGATATGGTCCCTTTAAGAGAACTTACTGATTAGGCTTCCTAGGGAAAAACTATGCAGCTCTTTTAGAGAGTGTATTTTAAAAGCTCTTATTGTTAGAAGGTAATTAAGGATTCACAATAAAACAGATTCAGATGAAAAGAAAAACCTGTAAATGGGTTACAATATGTGTAAAAGGTACATAGGCTTCAGAGAGAATATAAAGAGGATAAAGTCTTTAAAAATAGAAATAGAGTAATAAAAACATAATAAGCCACGTAAAGATGGAAAGTAGACGCAAAATCTGGATTTTGGTTGTTATTGTGTTTTCTTTTAATTTTTTAACTGTTAATGAGCTAACTGCAGAAAGACGATGGATTGCAAATGCAAAGGCTACTAAGTTAAACAATATATATTTTAAAGGTATTTTAATTTTGAAATTTATGTCTAAGGATTTATTGCTTTGGAAGAGTTCTGCTTTCGTTTCCACAGAAGATGAGAACCTGTGGATTGCTTCCAAGCAAATATGGTTTCATCAATCAAGACCCCCTGAAAAAACTTGATGGGAAGAGATGGCCTTATCAGCTTAGGAGCTGCAGACTGATCCAGACTCAACAACCATGAGATTTTCAATGCCCCTTTATCAGCAGGAAGTAGTAATAGAAAACTATGCCCAAATTCCCCAAATATTGTTTCTAAATGTTTATTTGCATTATAAATGGTTGATGGTCTAAGAAGAAAAGAGGATATGGTGTATAAATGATTTTTAAAAAAAATTAGATTATTGAATTTACTCAGATCAGGAAATCAGCTGTTAATCTCAAAATGTTTTACATTGGTATAGATTTTGGTTTATTGATACAAATTTAAGGCCAATTCTCTTATGCTGTATGTATTTTTCTACTCTTGTTTAAGATAGGATGTTTATGTAACTGATTTACAATTGTAATGTATAATTAAGAAATGCATGTTAGTTAGATTTTTAGATATACAAAGATATATTTCAATTAGGTAGGTAATCTTCAAATACTTCTAAGACCTACA
This sequence comes from Phyllotis vaccarum, assembly GCA_033318265.1. NCBI lineage: Eukaryota > Metazoa > Chordata > Mammalia > Rodentia > Cricetidae > Phyllotis > Phyllotis vaccarum. The sequence continues at coordinate 107,789,807 of JARWLC010000005.1, forward strand.
GAATATGGAATTTAAAATATTTTAAGAACTTAGACTTTTCTAGACAGTGAGACAGGTCTGCTCCTGCCAGCACCAATCTACTTCAAGAAAAAATGGGCATTGTAGAAACTCCATATAAAGTCTATTTGTGGCAATGGTTAGCCAATGGACATGAACCTGTTCTTATATTGACTGCTTGACAGTAGGTTGTTTAAATTGGCCATGCAGGTTCCATAAGAAGATGACCTCTGAACTTTGGCAGAACAAGCTGAGATGATCATTCAGATTCCTGTTTTACAGAGAAAACTGTCAGACATTCTTCAGGACTCGAGGAGAAGTAATTGATGAACTGTGCCAGAATGGGCAGAGCAGATTTCCTGCTTTGCTGAAATGAAAAGAGACTCTGGACCTATAGGCTGAAGATGGATGCCCCAACTTTATAAAGGAACTTTGGGTGACTGTCCAGGGAGATAGGTGTCATCTCTGTCCTTTCTAGATTTTAGAAGTCGCTTGCACTTCTAGTTTACTTGGGTAAATATATCCTTCTGTGGTCTTTGATGTAGTTGAAGATTAGATAGTTATAGGTACAGTTTTTCTTAGTCACTTAAAAGGTTTATTGGATATGGAACTTTAGATTCATAAAGATAAGGTAGATGATAGAGTATTTTCTTTAATTTTGCTAAATACAAATAGACTAGATATTCTAACAGTAATTCTTGCTTGATGGCTATATTGTTATATGTAATTTTGCTATGTTAAAATTGAAACCTTCTTTTCTATTAGACAGAAAGGGGAAAGTGATGTGGGAATGCCTTTCTGTATGGTGTGAATCTCAATCTTTAAATAAAGGAGCTGTTTTGGGCCATGACAGGCAACATAGAAGGAGGAGGAGAAATCAGAATAGGTAGGAAAGGAAGGGCAGAGTCGTCAGACCTAGCTGAAACCCAAAGGAGCAACATGTAAGGAACACAGGTGAGTCTGGCAGACAAATTAATAGAAATGGGTTCATTTAAGATGTAAGAGCAAGCTAGCAATGTGCCTAAGCCATAGACCAAACAGCATAAAGTTAATATAAGCATCTGAGTCATTTCTGGGGTCCTAAGCGGCAGTGGCAGGCTGCTAAGGGGTCTTGGGAGGCAGGTCTGTGTGTCTGGGCCTGGCCGCCCGGGACCAAGAAACTCCACTGCAACAAATCCTGAAAACATATACACCCAAGCAAAAATAAGCAGACTCAGCAGTGTGTATTTATATTTGTGTGTTTATGTACATACATACATGTATGTGTAAACCATTCTAAATAAAAAAGACAGTGAATTTGAAAGGAAATGGAGGGAGGATAGGAAGTATTGGAGTAAGGAGAGGGAGAATGTAAATAATGTAATAATGATTAATTTAAAATAGTCTTTGCTCTAGAGAGATGAATCAAAATTTATGAGTAGTTTTTATTCTTACAAGGGCCCCAGCTTTGGTTCCTAGCAACAATACTTAGCCAACAATTGTCCATTACTTGGGATCTAGAGGATCTGATACCTCCTCTTGTCTCTACGGATATTGTGTATTTTGGACACATAGTCATATGTATAGGTAAAATGTTCAAGAACACAAAATTAATATGTAAAAATTTAATCTCTTAAATGTAACTATGTCAATGAATAAACATTAGTAAATTAAAAATGTTTTCTGGAAGTAGGAATAGTTTCCATAATCCATCTTGTGATGCTTAAATCAGATTGTAACTGTAGTTAAAATCCCTAACCTGTAGCATAAGAATGAAGAATATAATGCATACATTATATTTTAATAATGCTGTTACTTTTTAGAAGAGCTTCAACAAACAAATGATTAAATTTGCAAATATTTCCTATAGACTGTAAGTAAGAATAAACAGTTGGCTGTATTCACTCATATTAAAAAACACATATTTTCACATTTTAAAATATTATTTTCTTTAAAATTAAATAAGCTTCATTCGTTGATTTAACTATTTATTAAATTTATTTAAATATATTAATATAATCACGTAGATTAATCAATAGTAAATTTGTTAATTCACTAGGATTATTTTGCTTCAGTGGCAGTCTTACTAAAAATATCAGAAGGGTTATTACATCTAAAAACTCTAATTATTGACTATTTTTAGGAATCACATAGAGAACACAAATTATGGGATTTAACTTTTTCTTCTAGTGTGGAATATTGGATTTAACTGTGAACACCAAAATACCACTCACACTTCTAAAACAGCGGGAAACTTCTGAATCAATGACATTCACAGTGCTAGATTGTTAACCAACATAATTTCTCTAACCAAATGCTGGGTGTTCTGCTCACATAACCAGCTCAGCAAACCATTCAGCTTCACTCATTCCTAAACAATCTATGCTCTACCTTCATCATCTACACGTGTTACTGTCTTATTTTTTTTTATAGATTTTCTTCGGGAAATGTTTTGCACACATTAATTTAAGAAAAAAATAGTAACGGTTTATTCATTAATCCCTAGAACTAGTGGGAGTGAATGTTCATATTTACAATACACTAGGATATCTTTTGATAAGAGATAGTAGCAAGACATCTTCCTGAAAATTGAAGCCCAGTGCAGATGATGCAGCATAGGAGATAGAGACTGAAGAGCTGGGAGATCACTTTAATAGTAAAAATGTGGACTACTTTAGCTTTCTCATATGTTACATCTTACCTCATAATTAATATAACTAACTATTCTTACAGCGAAAAGATGTGAATGATGTGTGAAATGTAAAAACCATCAAAATAAATGGCAATTGCATTAAGTCATGTGTTTATAGCCAGAATTTTCAAACACCAAATTGTAATATTACATAAATAATTCTGAGACACAAACTAAAAAAATGAAAACATGTTGTCTATATTTAATTTAGGAGAATAATTAATGAGCACTTAAAATCATTTGTAAAGTAAGAAATATTCTTATAATTATGAAGTTATATATTTCAGGAAGAATAAATCAGTATCTATTATTAATCACCTATTATTCATTTTTCTATCATCTATCTATCTTTGGTCTGTTACCTATTATTTATTAACATACTTTTACATACTTACATTTCCTAAATACCTAAATATCTAAATCTCTATATAATCGATTAGTAATTTCTTTTTATATTTCCATATAACGACAGAATGATATACATGTATGTATATATATATATATATATATATGTATATGTATACTTAAGCCTTTAATATATGAATTAATCAAGTTTTGTTAAAATTTAAACTTTGTTAAAAAACACAATAAAATGTAATTTGTGTTCCATGAATAAAAGGTAATATCTTAAATCTAGTATATAATGATTTGAATTCAGCTAGGAATTCAAGGGCTTTTCACTCATTTTCATTGATAGTGCTATTACCAAATTTCTCCTGCCACTTGGGACATATTACCTTTGTTGCTGCATCATAGCATATGAATCCTGTGCTGAAGTCAATAGTGAGGCCCATTAAGTGACTCTCCAGAACACATGCATAGGTCTTGCACTGGAAATAAAACAAATAATTCTGTTAGTCTTCTTGAAATTAATATAACCTCACAATCAAGGGGATAATAACATCTCTCTATGCATGTAATACTTAATATCTGCCTGTGAGAGACTTAGTAGAATAATACATTCCTAATATAAATATGTCCTGGGGTTGATCCTCAGCATTATAATTTTTCTTCTATTTTGGGAATATAAGTAAATATAAATACTAAAATATAAAAGGAATATTAATCAAATATGACAAAATGGGTCTCATATGCAACATGAAAAATTTTATATCTAGATTTTAGTTTTATTTGAATTTTATTTTAAGATAAATTGATTTATTAGATGAACTACAATAATAATTATTCTAGGAAGGAGCTATTTCCTTCAGTAGTTTTCAAATACCAATGCTTATATTGTATTTATTTGTATAATATTCATATAAGATAGATTGCCAATAACAAATGCTAAATTATTACTGAATATATAAAGTTGCTTTTTTGAGAATGTTATATACATATGACTAAAACAATTTGCATTAAAAATCTTTTAACAAATGTATATTTGGTGTTAAATTAGTAGATTAGGAAGACATACTTAACAGGTCTAAAACAACATGCCTGGGTATAACTGTATTTTTTTAATACACAGACATCTTAAATAGATGTACTTAGTCACTAATAATTTATCAAAAGTACTATAAACATTAAGGAGTATTCATTGCTATGGTGTTTAGCATGTACTTAACTTAATTGTTTGCTAATTCTTTGTACAGCCATTAAAAGGAAGATTCCTGAAGAAATAAGCATTTGTTACAGGGCTTTAGAATGTTCTCATTAAGTTTAACATTCCAAATTAAAAAACATTGCCTCTATTATCATTAAATGAAAACAAATAAATGTTGTTATGTTAAGATCCACTCAAATTTTCCTGTATAGCTTACAAGTCCAATAAAAATAATGAGTTCATTTAATATAATTAAATAATATGTTTGTTTATTGTTTAATTTGTATATTTATGTAATTAAAAGTTATTTGAGTATGAAAAAAGTGACAACCAAAATTATCCTTTTATGGAGGCTCTAACATGAATCATTTGACAAGATTTTGTATAATTAGACATAAAATAAATATTTTAAATGCTTTTGGACATAAATTTCTACCACTAAAAAATACATATGAAACTAATCAAAAATTTTAAAGAAGCAGAATAAGTTAATATACTTTATAAAACATTATATTTTAAAAGGTAATTATTGAGCTTGGTTTGTATATAGTTATAGAATAAGTGTGTCATCTACTGCCAAAATTCATGAACCTTGGTAAAACAATAAAGACAGAAAATTGGCCTAAATGTATTATACTTCACATTATTTCTTTTAAGTTAAGAATAGTTTACTTATATAAGTTGTTACTTATATGTTTCAATATTAACTCTACTTTCTAAAATTTAACTAAATTTAAATAAGAAGTGGAATGTGCTCAAAGTGTGTGATTTTATGGATCATCCTTTAAAATAAATATGCATGTATTTATACTAAGTTTATTACAGGTTAAAATATAAATAAATAAATATATATATTTGGAGGTAAAAATAATCTTTGTAACACAAATACATTTCAAAATAAAAGGACTTTTAATTATGACTTCTTCAATAGCATTAATCATCTTATTAGTTTGCTTTTTCCTGCCTACTTAATTTTAGTGAGGTTTTTCTGTTTATTTTATTTTGCTATGTTGAGACAGCATCTCCTGAGCCACAGATTTGACTCAAATAGCCTTATATAGGTGAGTATGACACTCAACATTTTTTTAGGTGCCTTTACCTCCAAAGTACTAGGATTATAGGCTTGTATTGCCAGGTACATGTCTTTAATTTTTACCAAATTAAATGAAACTGAAATAGTCATTTTATAAAAATTAAACAATACTTTTCCTCTTAGTATATTAACATTTTCAAATTAAAAAGGGAAGAATCAAAACCTTTCACCAAATTGGAGCAATTTCTAGTATGTTCAACAAAGAGAAATTGTGAAATATGAGACAACCCAGAAGTTGAATAGAATACAAATATTTTTTCTTTCATTGCTGTCATCATATACGTTTTTAAAAAAATTAAGTGTCCACGCATGTTGGTCCTTTAACCATGAATCTATTGCAAGGAGTAAGAACCTAATTAACATTTAATTTTGCTGTTCCATGTCTCAAGTCAACCACAAAGCTAAATCTGTGAGGTGTCTCAATTCAGATTCTCATGTATTTGAGAGCTTAAAGGATTTGTGAAGTCTAATCTAGACATAGCTTAGTACCAGAAAATTACAATTCAGTAAACAGTGACTTCACACTTGTGTTTTCAAAATATATTAGACTTCAACCCGTAGATGAACAAAGTAGAAAAAAATCTACGACAACAAGTTTTTCCAGTGTTATGATGTGAGCTGTTTGAACAAAATAGTAAAAGAAAGTGAAAATGTTATTTTTTTGCTACAGTGGGAAGAGGGAGATTAGGCCAATTGCTGTGGAAGGGATCTAGTAGGCAGTCTTAGAAATCACGAGGCTGCCCATAGATGAAGTAACCCCTGAAGAAAGCTTCAAATACCATGCATTGTTTTGAAAGGCACAGATGAAAGTGAGGCATCTAAAAACTATGTGGCCAAGTCTGAAGAATGGAGGCAACAGTATAGTGAACTACAACCAGAGAATTTTCTATGTCAGATTCAAGTACAGAAATATTCATAGGATTAGCCCACAAAGGCAAAATTATGAAAAAAAAAAAAAAAACTTCAATTACTCAGAATGTGTCTAATTATTCATCTCTCAGTAACAGCTTAACATTAGATACTTTTGGGATACAGAGCAACCTCACAGAACTGTGCCCACATTGTAAACTCCAGTGAGTGGTTAGATCTCCCTGGATACCACACACACTGAACTCGACAGAGTCTTACCTGTATCCGCTCCACTTCTAAAAATGTAGCTGTTTGAAAGGCTCGTTCCCATTGGGCAAGATCACTCTCTAACTCCACTGAAAAGTAGAGGTCCTCTCCACACTCTGACTGCATAGTAAAACAATGTTTCCGCCGATCCAACAGGTCACTGTCCTGATGAAAACCTGGAGTTACACAGGCTGGCATACATCAATTCATACTCAGCAAATGCCTAACAATGCTGCTTAACACAATGAGAAGATTCCATAATACAAGCAGAGTTCTGTACTGTTATTAATCTTAATTCAGAACTGTCACTATAAACAAATTTCAAATTCCACACCTGACACTATGTTCTTTTTAAGTATCTATGCCCTTCTACCAGAGGGGACTCTAGTTTCAGTTCTTACTAAGAAAAGTATAACGACGGTTTTCCACATACTATAACTCTCTGTGATTGCAAAATGATCTGACACAAAAGTCTCTTTCTTCCTTGAAAAGCTGTCCACTGAGGTGGAATAATGATTATGATTATGTTGGCATCTTTCATAGGTATGAGAGATTTTCGCTGAGATTATTTTGCAATCATTTAAAACTCATGATACCATTTGAAACTAGAAAAAATAACTTGAGTGTGATTTGTCTACACCAATTATATTGTACACCCCCAAAAGCAAACATTTTTTTTTATATTTGTAATTTCATTTCATTATGTGAAAAAAATATTTCTCCTAGAAATTTCTTGGTTTTGTCCCAAGTTTTTTCACTAAGGTAGTCACCTATTCCAATACATTTATTCCACGGTACTTTCCAAAGTCAGAGATGCTAATATACAAAAATATATAGGACAGCAGGCTGTACTACTTTCTCAGATACATAGTTTGAAATATTTATTCAGTGTACTGAGAACTGCTCAAAGGACAATCATTTGTGTCAAGTCTTTGATTTGGAATGCATGCAAAATTTGAAATGCATGTAAAGGTGCATTACTAAACAGCGAAAATGCGTTGAATTATTCATATTGATAATAATTTTGAAACACTACTTTCCTAGCATTCAAATTTTATACTTGTAAGTACATATCGGGAAATAAAGGTAGTTACTACCAGTGTTATGGAATTAATTTTGATACTGCCAGAACTTTCAGAAAGCGTAGAAAATGAAATATGTTTTGTCTAAAGGGAAAATACCAATGACAAAATGTTAGCACACCACAATAATAAATATATGGCAAAGTGCTTTGGTGATATGGAGCAAATATTAAATTTTGGAAGTGTCTCAGTGACAAATATTAAATAAAAACAGCAATAAGTATGCTGGTAAAAATTGTTATGAGCGCAAGTATAAAACTGTATTGTGCGTTATATCCATATGGATAGGTAAGTAAGCAACATAAACTGAACAGTAGCTAAATGTAAAATTAATATTAACACAAAGTGCAAGGTTAGTCTTTTAGAATGGGGACAGATTTGTCAGAATAACAAAGCAGGGGAGGATTGGGAAATCCAGAATCCCACAGGAAATGTACATAGATACCAAGACCCCACAGGATAGGAGATGAGGTTACTGGTCAGGCACTGATTTTGAACTTAAATTTATCAACAAAATTTCTTGATATCTTTTATCTATGTTCCCTGGTATTTTATCTTCTACTTTAGCTTTTAAAAATTAATAGCTTTGAAACAAAATCAAAACTAATTATTTTATTTTTCAGAATTTGTCAATTTTATTTATTAATTTTATATTAAATTTTTTGATATGTGTGTGGGAGAGGTTGCTGGTGCTTATGTGAGCATGAATTTAATTTTGATTTCCCTGTGCAATAAAATGTTTACATCCACCATTGACCTCTTCCAGCTGCCAACCTCAATTTTATTTTAAGTTTTTCTGCTTTTTTTTTTTTTTTGGTTTGTTTGTTTGTTTGTTTTTGACATCATCTACTATTGGCATTAAAACCCAGTAGACTGAATACCCAGCTATTCCAGGGATCCTCCAATTTGGGCGCTTCATTGCCAGGGTACCATGCTCTGTTACATTAACAATATTGCCTGGGTATTATCCCCCATTCATGAACATTGTTTTCTTGTTTGTACGGTAGGTAGATGAGTTTCTCAGCTATCTTCCTTGACCCAATCCTCCTACCGCTTTGTAATCAAAATTGGTCATTTATGGCATCCAGAGAATATTTTTAAGTTCATTATGAAGACAAAATCTTAAAGGAACTGACACTGATATGTCTTATAGTTTCTCGGCAAAATTTAACTACTTTACTTTTTTTCAAATCACATATAGCATCTTTTATTGCTGAGTGTTAAGCCTTTTAGAAATGATGCTTGTCTAATCAAGGTAGCAAACATCATTTCAGCAATTCTGAATGGTTATGTTATTACATGTAAATTATCTTAAACTGTATTTTCTATACAGAAGTAGTAACAAAAATATTTCAAGAGTGTTGTGAATTAATAGTCAATCAAATGATAGGAGAGAATACATGGTGATATTTTTAAGGGTATAATTCTATTTAGGTCATAAATTGGTCTTCATATAATTTTTGAAACTGGTATCTGTCCAGAAATCTCTACATTTAGTACAGGATTTTGAAGGATGACCTAATAATTATCTAGATTTCTTTGGTGTCTGTTATGTCCCCTTTTCATTTCACATTCTGATAATTTGGATATTCTTTCTTCATCTTTTGCTTAGTTTGGATAAAGGTTTTTCTATCTTTTTTACTTTCTCAAAGATCTATCTTTTTGATTCATTGTTTCTTTTGTGGTTCCCTTTGTTTAAATTTTATTAATTTCAGTAATGAGTTTGATTATTTCCTGCCATATACCCCTTCCAGGTAAGTTTGCTTCTAATTATTCTAGAGCTTAAAGGATAACCAAGTTAGAATCCACATTTGTTCCAGCAGCTAAGTAACAGGAGAAAGTTAAGAGAGATATTCATAAATCCTTCTGAAAAGAGGAAATACCTGCTGTGAGATTTCTCATATATTGGTATATGGTAGATAATTGTCCCTCCTACTGGTTCTATAAAGTGTAGATTGTCCTGAAGGCAGACAAGAAGAATTGGTGGGGCTACCACTAAGTTAACTTTGTGAAGAAAAAGAACAGAGCAGAGATCCCGCAGATTCAGAGGAAAGAAGACACTAATGCTGTTCTCAGAAAAGGAATCAAGCCATGTGGCTAAACAAGATAAGAATCATGGGTTAATTTAAGATACAAGAGCTAGCTAGCAATATACCTGAGCCATAGGCCAAACAGCATATAATTAATGTGAGACTTTGTGTTATTTAGGGGAACAAAGCAGCTGTGGGTGATCTATTTGGGACAGCTGGTCTAGATTTTGGTGCAAGTTCAGTCAAGAAACTTCATACTACAATCACCTAAGAAAAATTAGACCATAACTGGGGAAAGGGAGCAAGGGAGTAGGTGTGAAGAGAACATGGTAGAATGGGATGGTAGAGAAGGGGTGAAGGGAGAAACAGAGAAGGAAAGAAAAGAAATGGATATCCTGATAGAGGAGGCTGTGGTAGAATAGGAAGGAAAACCGATAATAGGCAATACCCAAGAACCACAGAATGAAGCCAGGTACGGTTTCAAGGAATAATGGAGAGGCTAGCTAAACTGGTCTTAATCTTTTATCGTATGAATGACCACCCCCAATAGCCATTGTAGGATCCAGCATCCTGGCAATGCTGAACTCATAACTAAACACAGGGCTGAGCTACTGATCAAGTTGAAGAGAGGAAAGAAAGATTATATGATCAAAGGGATCAGGATCATGGTGTTCCCTATTTACCCATGGAGTAGGCAGTCCTTTGCTGTTGGAAACTCACAGATCTTTGTGGGAGGTTGTGTTGATTCATTGTAAATAATTATCCCACCCACTGGTTTAATAAAAAGCACTGATTGGCCAAAGGCAGGCAGGAAGTGTGGGTGGGGCTACCAGACTAAGAGAACTCTGAGAACAGGAAGCACTGAGCAGAATGCTAGAGAGAAGCCAGAAGAAGTAGAGGACAACTATGCTGCTCTAAAGAAAGGTACCGAGCCGCATGGGTGAAGAGGAAGAATCATGGGTTAGATTAAGGGTACAGAGTTAGCAAGCCTGGGCTTAGGCTGATCAGCCTAAAATTATCGTATGTATCTATGTGTCTCTGTGGGTCTGCGGGCCAAAACCTTGAGGATAGGCCCAAATGTCTGGGCCAGAAACCTCTTACTACAGATCTTTATGGAAAAAATCTGGACCCTCTGAATCTAAGTGACAGTAGAAAACATGGGCAGTTTATGTAGCCTATTGCAATTAGATTAAAGTCTATCCTGGGTCCATGCACTGACTCCTCAAAACCCATGCCTAGTAGACAAATAGCTTCCTTTTTCTTGATACCTGAGGAGTCTCATCCTTGATATTTCGGGGACAGACTTGGTTATACCTCAACTGGGTATGCCATACAGAATTGACTCACTCACTCATTTTTTGCTTTCTCTGGGGAGTGAATGGGAGGGGGAGAAAAGGAAGGGAAGAGAATGGAGGAAAACTGGAATAAAGGGCAAGAGAAGGATCACTAGTAGGTACAAAAATTTTTAAAAATAATAAAATAAGAAGAGAGAATACACAAAATAGAAAGTTATCTCCTAAGAAGAGCTTGTAATAGGTAATTGACACTTCACCTAGCCCAGCCAGAAAGGTCATCTGGGGACCTAGGCCAGGAAACACCACTCCCAGCCATTTTTGTTCTAGTTGCAGAACAGCAGTGAAGACTTTAGGGAGTAGGCATTCTCATTAATACATGAAGTAGTCAGTTCCTACAATATACATGTCTAAACCTTCCTTATAATTAACCCATAACTCTGAAATCTCATCAGTTCCCTGAGACACAGAATTGGGGAGCTTTTATTGAACCAAGTAGAGAGTGAGCCTTCACCAAGCTCATCAAGAACCATAGTCTCTTGAACATATAATACTTGAACCCCCAACTCCCACTTATTCCTACCCAGTTGCAGGCCAGCAGAAAAGGCATTACCACTAACACCCCAGATGGTCAGACTATATAGTCTAAAATCAACCTATTACCCTACAACCCCAGGAGATCCATGAGACACAGAATTAGTCAGCTTCTATTGGACCAAGAGCAGCTCCCTGAGACATAGAATCAATAAGGTCTAATTGGACCAAGAGCTCAGACTGGACTGAAAGAGCTTTCCTGAGATAGACACAGTCAGATCAGATTAGACCAAGATCAACTCTCTGAGACATAAACAAAGCTTGCATTGATAGGAGGAAAAGATGAGTAAGTGCCAGAATAAGAATAAACTAAACAACTTTAAAAAGTGACAACACCAGAATCTAGAAGTTCTGCAATAGCAAGATTTAACATTCCCATGTAGAAAAACAGAAAAAATGACCTTAAAAATAACTTTATGAAGATAATAGAAACTTTTATTAAAAATAAAAGAAGAAATGAAAAATTCCCTTAAATAATAGAGGAAAAGATAGAAAAAAAATTGAAGATAAAGATAAGTCCCTTAAAGAAAACCAATAAAAAGCTATCAAACTAATAAGGAAAATAGTTCAAGACTTAAAAATAGAAATAGAAGAAACAAGAAAGACATAAACTGGGGGAATGTTGGAGATGAGAAATTCTGAGTAAACAAACAGGAGCTACAGATGAAGGATATGCAACAGAATGCAAGAGATAGAAAAGAGAATCTCTAGTGTAGAAGATACAATAGAGAAAATACATTCGTCAGTCAAAGAAAACACTAAATTCAAAATAGTTGTAAGACAAAACGTTCAGAAAATCTAGGACAGCATGGAAATATCAAACCGAAGGATAACAGGCGTAGAAGAAGAATACCAATCAAAGGCATAAAAATATATTTTCCAAGATCATAGAAGACAATTTTCCAGCCTAAAAAAGAAAATGTCTATGAACATATAATGAAGTAAAAGAACACTAAATAGACTGACCCACACAAAAGAAGGATCATCACAAAATAACCTTGCCAATATCCCTACAGAATAAATAAAATTAAGAACTGAAAAGAGAATAGGCCAAGTAATTTATAAAAGCAGATCTATCCGAATAATTCCCAAATTCTCAAAGAAGGCTATGAAAACTAGCAGGTCTTGGACAGATATTATACAGAAACTAAGATACCACCAATGTCAGACCAGACTACTGCACCCTGCAAAACACTCAATCAACATAGTTGGAGTAAACACAATATTCCATGACACAAACAGATTTAAACAATGCCTATCAACAAACTCAGACCTATAGAAAGCACTAGAAGTAGAACTCCAACCCAAGAAACTTAGATAAACCCACAAAAACATCTGCAAAATATAATCCCACAGAAAGAAACCCCAAAGAATGGAAAGCCATTTTTTCTAAAATCAGGAACAAGAGAAGTCTATTAACTCTCTCCTTACCTATTCAGTATAGTACTTGATGCTCTAGCTAAAGCAATAAGGCAAGGAAAAAAGATCAAGAGAATAAAAACTAGAAAGGAAGAAGTCAACTTCACTAAGCACAGATGATATGGTAGTATACATAAGTAATCCCCGAATTTTACCAGAGAACTCCTACAGCTGATAAAAAACCTTCAGCAATTTGTCAGGATACAAGATTAACTTTTAAAAAAATCAATAATTCTTCTGTATACAAGTGAGAAATGAGAAAATTGCAGACCCCAAAGCCTCTTGGTGCACAGGTGACTAAGAGGTTAGTAGCACTCTGACCTCCAGGCCAAGCAGAGACTGTAGTCTCTGAAACCCAGCCTGGGGACACAGCCCCAGCACACCAAACACAACCAGCTCTGCCCTAAACCAAAGAAATTTGGGAGAGCCCCTTCTAATCCACAGCACAATCCACAGCAAAACACAGCTGGAGGGATATCCCCTGGGTCAAACCACATCCAAACCACAAACTGAATCATCATATACCCACAACTCAAGACCCTTCAGCTTCCTGGTCTACAGCCAACTAAGTCAGCAAAGAGCCTTAAGAATGACCTCTGCAACAACTGGAGACACACAGCTTCTCAGCCTACAGCAAACTGAGAGTAATCCTTGCAATTACTGGAGACAGACAGCCTCTGAATTGATAACTGACTAAGGGATAACCTGGAGCTAACTAAGAGTTAACTGAGGGGCAAATTACATCATTACACTTCCACAAATGGAGACCATGAAGCTCCAGGTCCACAGCTGACTAAGCGGTGAGTGACACCCCAATATTCATGCCAAGCAGAGTCCATGATCTCTAACCCCAGCATGGGACACAACCTCTGGTACACCAACTACAACCACATCTGTCTTAAACCAAAGAAAGCTGGGAAATCCTCCCTCCTGCAACCCAATCCTCAGAAAAACACAGCTGAAGGGACATCCCATGGGCCACACACCACCCAAACTGTAATCTGTGTTATCATACATTAACAACTAGACTTCCTAGAATTTAATGAAAATGAATTCACAACCCACCCAACTTTATGGGACACAATGAAAGTAGTGTTAAAAGGAAAACTCATAGCACTAGATGCCTATAAGAAAAAACTTAGAGTAATTTAATACAAGAGATCTAACAGCACAGCTGAATGCTTTAGAGCAATTAGAAACAAATTCACCTAGAAGCAATAGACTATGGGAAATAATCAAAATTCTGGCTGACATCAATATAATGGAAACAAAAAGAACAATAAAAGAATCAATGAATCAAAGATTTGCTTTTAAAAAAGTCAACAGAATAGATAAACCCTTATCCAAACTAATAAAAAAGCAGAGAGAATATCCAAATTAATAGAATCAGAAATGAAGAAGGGGGATATAACAACAGACACCCAGGAAATCTAGAGAATTAACAAGCCGTACTTTGAAAATCTGTACTATATTAAATGGAATACCTGAAACAAATGGCAGCTTTCTGGACAGGTATCATTTACCAAAATTAAGTCAAGATCATATTAAAAACTTAAACAGACCTATAACTCAAAAGGAAGTTGAAGATGTTATTAAAACTCTCCTAAGTAAAAAAGGACCAGGACCAGACAGATTCAGTACATAATTCTACCAAACATTCAAAGAAGAACTAATACCAATACTCCTCAAACTGTTCCATAAAGTAGAAACTGAAGGAACATTGCTGAACTCTTTTTTATGAGGCCTCCGTAACTCTGATTCCCAAGACACTCAAAGATGCAACAAATAAAGATAATTACAGATCAGTTTCCCTTATGAACATTAATCCAAAAATACTCAATAAAATTCTGGCAAACTGAATCCAACAATATATCAAAAAATCAACCACCACAATCAAGTAGGCTTCATCTCAGAGATGCAGGGAAGGATCACCAATTCAAAAACTGTGAATGTCCCCCATTATATAAACAAACTAAAAGAAAAAAACACATGATCATCTCATTAGATGCTAAAAAAATACAACACTCCTTCATGATAAAAGTCCTGGAGAGATCATAAATACAGAGGAAATACCTAATTATAATAAAGACAATATACAGCAAGCCGACAACCAACATAAAACTAAATGGAGAAACACTCAGAGCAATTCCACTAAAACCATGAACAAGACAAGGCTGTCCTCTCTCTTTCCTTATCTATTCAATATACTTCTCTAATTTTTAGCTAAAGAAATTAGAGAACAGAATGAGATTAAGGGGAAACAAATCAGAATGGACATAATCAAACTATCTCTATTTGTGACCCCCTAAATTCTACCAGGGAACTTCTACAGCTGATAAACACCTTCAGTAATGTATCAAGGTGCAATATTAATTCAAAAATCACTATTAACCCTCCTATATACTAACGATAAAAGGGGTGAAAAAGAAATAAGGGAAGCATCACCCTTTATAGTAGCTGCAAATAATACTAAGCATCTTGGCACAATGTAACCAAAGAAATAGCAGACCTGTGTGACAAAAACTGTAAGTCACTAAAGAGGATATCTGAAAATGGAAAGATCTCCTATGCTCCTGGATAGGTAATATCAACATAGTAAAAATGACGATTTTACCAAAAGCAAACTACAGATTCAATGCAATCCCCATAAAAATGCCAACACATTTTTTTGCAAACCTTGAAAGTACAATACACAAATTCATATTGAATAACAGGAAACCCAGAGTTGCCAAAACAATCTTTCTCAATAAAAGAACTTCTGTCACAATCACCATCTCTGACTTCCAGTTATACTATAGAGATACAGTAATAAAAACAACCCTGTAATAGCATAAAATCAGACTTATATATCAAGGAAATTGAATTGTAGACCCCAACAATAACCCACGCACTTATGAACACCTGATTTTGACAGGCCAATATAACTCAACAAAAGATAGTATCTTCAATAATGGTGTTGGCATAAATGTATAGCAGTATGTATTATAA
Organism: Phyllotis vaccarum; assembly: GCA_033318265.1. NCBI lineage: Eukaryota > Metazoa > Chordata > Mammalia > Rodentia > Cricetidae > Phyllotis > Phyllotis vaccarum. The sequence goes on from JARWLC010000005.1 coordinate 107,805,635, forward strand.
CTCCAATAGATCCAAACCTATCACCCTGCACAAAACTCAAATCCACATGGATCAAAGACCTCAACATAAACCAAGATAACCTTAATTTGATAGATAAGATAGTGGGAAATACCCTCCAATGCATTGGCACAGGTGATCACTTCCTAAATATAACACCAGTACTACAGGCACCAAAAACAACAATCAATAAGTGAGACCTCCTGAAACTGAGGAGCTTCTGTAAGGCAAAGACACAGCCAATAAGACAAAACACCAACCTACAGAATGAGAAAACATCATCACCAACACTACATCTGACAGAGGACTGATCTCTAAAGTATATAGAGAACTCAAGAAACTAGAGCCTCAAAGCCTAAACAACTAGTTAAAAAAATGGGGTTCAATTCTAAAAAGGGAATTCTCAACAAAAGAATTACAAAGAACTGAAAGACACTAAAAAATGTCTCAACAACTTTAGCTATCTTATCAGAGAAATGCAAATCAAAACAACTTTGAAATACCACCTTATGCCTCTCAGAATGGCTAAAATCAAAAACGCCAATGACAACCTATTCTGGAGGAGATGTGGAGCAAGGGGAACACTCCTCTGGTGCTGGTAGGAGTGTAAACTTGTACAGACATTCTGAATTACAGTATGGAGGTTCCTTAGAATATTGGAGTCAATCTTTCCAAGGATCCAGCAATACCACAATTGAGCATATGCCTATAAAATGCAGATTCCTACACCAAAGGTATTAGGTCAAATATGTTCATAGCAACATTATTCATAGTAACAAAATCTGGAAACAAACTAGATGCCCCTCAACTGAAGAATGGATTAACAAACAGTGGCACATCTATACAATGGAGTACTACTCAGTAGTAGTTTAAAAAAGGCATAGTGAAATTTTCAGGAAAATGGATGGATTTGGATAATATCCTCTTTAGGGAGGTATCACAAGTGCAGAAACAGATATTTGATGTACTCACTCATAAGTTTATTTTAGACAAAAAAGCAAAGAATACTTAACTTCTCCCCTGGGAAGAGAAATTAGAGATCTCCTGAATAAATTGGGATCATAATGGTAGTGACCAAGGAGAGGTGGGAACAAATTATAAAAGGAGATGGGCAAGTGTGAGAAGCAACAGAAAGGAAGAAAAGGGAGATGGATATCTTAATAGAAGGAGCCATGTGGTGTTTGAAAGAGGTCAGGTGCTAGGGAAACCTCCAAAACCCCACAATATCACTTGCTATGACTCTAACAAATACTGGAGGGGGTGCCTAAACTATGCTTCTCTAATTAAATGAATAATCACCCTGAGTGTCCTTATAGAACATTCTTCACCCAACAATTAACAGAGGTGGAGGAAAAGATCCATGGCTGAAAACTAGGTTGAACTTCTGTCCCAGCTGAAAAGAGAGAGAAGTCAGATTGTATATGAGCAAAGGGATAGCTATCATAGGGGGGAGACATACAGAGATGGCTGGCTGAAGCTATTGAGAGCTCACTGAATCAGAAACAGTCACTGGGTACTCTTCAAGAACAAGAACTAAACCCTTCAAATGTAGATGAGTGTAGAATGGCATGGGCAGTTTTTGGAGTCTCTTGGAGTAGTATTAGACTATGTTCCTGTGCATAAACTGGCATCATATAGCTCATTCCCTACACAGGAACATCTAACAAAGCCCTAATACTGAGATGAAGGACTTAAATTTACTTCAAATGGATACACCAGACTGAACAGACCCACCGTTGGACTCTTTACCCTCCTTGGGAAATGGATGGGGCATGGAGTGGGGGGATGCTGAGGGAGCACTGGGTCCAATTGGAAGGAATGAAGGGATGTTAAGCAGGGGTATACATGGAAAAACACTTTTACATGAATAAAAAAATGAGAAAAAGAAAACCGAAAAACCTAACATATCTAAAACCATCATGTACAATAAAGCAACTTCTGAAGGCATCACCATCTCTGACCTAAAACTGTACCATACTATATAAAAAACAGCCTGGGGTTGGCATAAAAATTGATATGTAGACCAATGGAATCAAATTGAAGTCCCTGACACTAATTCACACATTTATGAACACCTGAATTTTGTCCCGAAAGGCCAAAACTATACAATGTAAAAAAAAAGGCTTCTTTCAAGTAATATATGCTGCTAGCATAACTAAATGTCAACATATAGGAAAATGCAAATAGATCAACATTTTCACTATGTACAAAACTTAAGTCCAAGTGGATCATAGACCTTAATATAAATCCCAGTTATACTCAGCTGGATAGAAACAAAAGTAAGAAGTAGTCTTGAATGAATTGTTACGAGACTTTCTAATAAAGCATCAATATCATAATCACTAAGAGAAAAATGAATAAATTGGACTTCCTGAAGTTGAGAATCTTCTGTAATCAAAGGATGGAGTAAATAAGACAAAAACAACAGTCTACAGAATGGAAAAGAACTTTACTAACCCCATATCTGAAAGAGGGCTGATTTTCAAAATTTATTAATAACACAAGAAACTCGACTTCAAAATACTAAAGAATCACATTAAGAAATAGGGTCTAGATCTAAACAAAGAATTCTCAAGAAAAGAATCTCAAATGGCCAAAAGATATTTAAGAAATTCCTCATCATGCTTAGTCATGAGGGAAATGCAAATCAAATAACTCTGAGATGCCATCTTACAACCTGTCAGAAAGGTTAAGATAAAAATTACTGATGACAGCTTATGTAGGAGAGTATTTAGAACAAAAAGAATACCCCTTCACTGCTGGTGAGAGTGTATTTTTTGTACAGCCACTTTGGAAATCAGTATGGTAGCTTCTCAGAAAATTTGAAATTTATCTACCTCAAGACCTAATGATAATGCTATTAGACATATACTCAATGGATTCTCAGTCATATCATAAGGATACTTACTTAACTATATTTATTGCATCATTATTCATAATATCCATTACCTAGAAACAACCTATATGCCTCTCAATGAAGAATATGAAGAATAGATAAAGAAAATGTGATTATATATATAAATAATTATATATATTATATATATAAATATATATAAACAACTAAGTAGTAAAGAAAACAATAATGTTGTAAATCTTGTAAGCAATGGTTAAGAACTAGAAAATATTATGTTGAATGAAAAATACAGACTCAGAAATACAAACATGGTATGTACTCATTCATAAGTGGAGACTAGACATAAAGCATAGGGTGACAAAGCTACACCCCACAGATCCAGAGAACCTAACTAACAAGGATACTACGAGGAATACATAAATCACTCTGGAAAAGAGAAATAAATGAGATCTCCCGAGTAAACTGGGGGTGAAGGTGGTCAACAGAATGGATGAGATGGGGGATGGGAACATATGGAATGTGTTGGATGAGCTAAAACAGGGACAGAATGGGAGGGCAATAAAAGTGATATCTTGATGGAGGGAGACATCATGGAGTTAGGAATAAACCTGGTGCTAAGGATCCAGCAATTATCATTTCCCATCCTTAGGAAATGCTTGCATGGATTAACAAGTACCATAACCTAAAGTTTCTGGCATGACCAAGCCCTGAGGTCCAGACCTACTTGCAGGTGTTAGTCTGAAATAATCACAAAAGGGCTTATATTAATTAGAAACTGTTTGACCTATGGGTAAGGCTCATTTTCAACAATGTCTTCAAGCGTAACTCAACAAATTTTTATTAATCTGTGTTGTCATTGTCACGAGATTCTACTGTGGAATTGATAACCATTCAGATGAGTGACAGTCTTCTGAGAAGTTTCTCCTTCACAAGCCAATTGCAATTGTCTGATTTTATCAGCACTCTTGTTGCATAGCACCTTTATGTCACATCTGGTACATGTGTACATAATATTTCTATATTATTGTACAGGTAGACATTATTCATTCTAGTTTAGACTATATTAGAAAAAGTATACTGTCATTCAGATTATCAAATATTTCTCTATAATTCTTAGAGTGAAGGTAAAATGAATAGAAGAATTGGCTTTTCAAATATGAGTCACAAAAATGTATTTGATCCCCTCTGTTCTATGTCTTTTAAATTAGAGTCTCTCATTTTTTGAAAAATTTAAATACAAAGTATTTTCTCCATTTATCTCTTTTTATGTTCTCTTTCAATTCTCCACCTACTGTTTTAATTAAACCTCAGGACCTCTAGCTAACATGCAACTACATGTCTACACAACACACATAAATTCCACAGATATACATAGTTCACTGCATGATAACTACTATTGAAAGACAGAGGAGGTAAGAGGAAGCTACAGATATACAGACAGGAGAATAAGATAAGCAGAGAAAGTCATAAAGATAAAATAGAGATAGCCATAGAGACAGATAACAATAAAGATAATGGAAAGAGATATAAAAATAAATTTATAGAGACAATGATCACTTTTTTAACTTCAATACAAGCATAATACAAGGCTGGCTCTTCCTCAGCTTATTCCACCTCCCAACACTTCATAATTATCCGTGTATGCTTCTAACGTATTTTTTGTTCTTCTTATGCTAAGATCATTTTTTTTCTGCCTTTGATTACTAATTCTATTGAAAGATGATGCTACACAAGACACAAAAAGTACCACTGTCATGTAGAATCTGAAAAGAACAAGTCTAAAGGTTATAAGCATGAGTAATATTTTGAAAGAGCATAACGGAAAATTTGCCAGGATAAGATTAAAGGGTATAAATTCAGACATAAGAGGTATTCAGGAAACCTATCAGTAAGGCCATAGGAAAAATCGCTAAATACACAAAATGAAGAAATTATATTGTAAAGCATATTTTACAATGAAAGGAAGAGAACACACACTTAAATAAAAACAAGTGTGCTAGAAAAACACCATAACACTCAATGAAATTTTACATCCAGAATAGACTAGGGAGATGGATTCAATTTCTGGAATACAATAACTATAAACCTAAATTACTAGACTCACCTAAAATATATTTTAAAATTAAATTTAAAAAACTGCCTGTTATATAAATAGATTTAGAGTATTAAATTTATGACAACTAAGATAGACATGCGAAAGCTACTTGAAAAATTATTTCTCTCTCTATATATATATACTCATATACATATATGTATATATATGTTTATATATACATATATAAAATCATATAAAGGTACATTCAATATCATTAAAGAAATACTTTCAAATATGAGTCATAGATTAACTTTAGCACAAAAATATAAGTGATCACTTGAATATCCTACTGGCACCAACTGCCAGTTCTTCCTGACTCAGGATGAACAAGGGGGCTGGAGAGATAGCTTGCGGTTAAGAATACTGGCTGATTCTGCCAGAGGACCCAGTTTCATTTTCTAGCCTAAGTATTATAACTCATATCTTTAACTTAAGTTTAAAGAGGTCTGAAAACCAAAGACATATATAAAGGCAAAACACCAAAGAACACAAAATAAATAAATAAATTTTAAAATAAAAGAAATGGAACTATTTGAATGAAATGATACAACTGATCTAGTGAACTTAACATAAATCTACAGGATAGTCTATCCAAATCTGAAGAACACTCATTGCTCTCAGATATATACAGAACATTCTTTAAAATAGATCTTACATTGAGTCACCAAGCAAGTAAGGAAATAAAAAACAATATTGTATTATTTTGGATTATAGTATAATGAAACTACAGGTTAATAGCAAAGAAACCTTACACCATGATGATTAAGTAAAATAATATTTCGTGATAGGTAGAAATTAAAAAACAAAACAAAAAAGAAACTTTAAAATCCAAGATTCAAATGAAAACGGATAGAGAACATTCATAAACAACAGAATACAATGAAGTTAGGAGTGTTAATCTAGGGGAAAACAAATCAGCAAACAGATAAAAATAGGCTGGAGATATGGCTCAGTGTTAAGATTTTATATATTGTTCTTCTTGAGAAACTGAATTTGATTCTGAGTTCACACATCATGTGACTTTAAAATGCTTATAAACCCAGGTCCAGGGAAATTTGTCACCTCGGTCATCTGCGGACAATTATATTTATGTGCATATATTCACCATATATATAACTGAAGTTATAAAAATAAATCTATAAAAAACATGTCAGGTGTGGTGCACACCTTTAACCCTAGTACTTGGGAGGCAGAAGTGAGAAGTTTTTGGTGAGTTCAAGGAGCCTCTTCTACTTAGAAAGTTCCAGAACAATCAGAGCTACATAGTAGGACACTGTCTCAATAATAAAAAATAAAATAAACTCAATATATGAAAAAAAACAATGATAATACAAGGAATTTACAAAAAAGGTCAGTTGTTTAAAAATAAACACATTATTAGCCAAATTAAGCAAGAGAAAAAGATATAACACCTAAATTAGTAATTTTGCAATGAAAAGAGAGACAGATAATGGGATTCACAAAATTATTAGGGTATACAAGGTATTGAAATTTTCTATTCAGCTAAACTGAAAAATCTAAAATAAGTGAATACATTTTTGTATGTATGTAACCCAAAAATTTTAAACAAAGATGATATAAACTATTTAATGTCTTTATGTATTTGGGAATATAAATGTGTGTATGTGGGGGGGTGTGAACTTAAAAGAGAAAGGAAGGGAATATGAGCAGGTTTGAAAATAGTAAAGGAAAAGAGAAATGATATAATTATAGTATATTTAAAAACAACTAAAAGAAGTAATGAAAACGTTTAATGTGAAGCACAGCATCTCTGATAGTCAAAGCAATCTTAACAAGAGAATACTGCTGGAGGTGATTACCATACCTGAGCTGAAGCTACACTATGAAAGAAATTTGGTATATGCCCTGAGCCCATGAAGCACATAAATAGATTATCAGAATATAAGAAATAATTCAGGTATAAGGATCCATCCCCTGTATCTGAATTTTTACAAAGATCAAAAATATACATTGGAGAAAAGACAGAATCTTTAATTGGTGTTAGGAGAACTTAATAAGAAAAAAATAAAGAATAATTCTCAGCTATCACTCTGTACAAAGCTCAACCTTAAATGGATCTACGCTATAAACATATAGTCTGAAACCCTGAAAGTGCTAGGGGAAAATGTAGTGTGTACATCTGTTTATAGGCCTAGGTAATACTTCCCGAATAGGACACTGAGAGTACAGAAATTACAACCAAAGGTAACACATGTAACCTTATGAACTGTTTTTAAAAATATCATCTTTGTAGCAACGAAAGCAATCAAGCCTGCATAATGGAAGAAATATTTTTCGATAACTATAAACCACAGAGGTTTAATATCTGGAAAATATAAAAACTCTAGAAACAAAATACAAAGTAAATGAACAACCCAACCAAATATTTGGCTATAATACTAAATAGAGAATTTTCACAAAAAGAACTACAAATAGATATTTTTTTCAAAACATTATTAGCCAGTAGGGAAATACAAACAGAAACTACTTTGACAATATACTTCTTCCCAAATGAAATAGATATTACTGGGAGACCAAATGAAAAATATGTTGGCAGGGTGTATGAAACAGGAAAGCCATATCTAGCAATGATGGAAATAAGTTTGTGTAGTCCCTTTAGAAACTGATGTGGAAGTTTCTCAAAAGCATAGACTTAGAGCTTCCATATGGCATAAGCATTCCATTTTGAGGCACATACCTCCATATAGGTCTCCATATCCTAATATAAAGCCATTTGAAAATTCTTGCTTATTACTTTTATATTTAAAATAAGGTAACAGAATTAGCCTAGATTCTTACCAGTAGCTGAAAGAATAATAAATTGATAGTGCATATAAAATGAGATTTTATTAATCGGTAAAGAAAAATTAAATTAAAAATTTGGAAAATACAGATGGAACTGGAAAGTGCTAGGCCAAGTGAAATCAGAATCAGACAGGCACACTAGTCAAATGCTGCACATTATCTCTCCTCTCTGGATCACATAGAAGGTTAGAACTGAATAGTTGTTACTGGAGTCTAAGAAAGACAAAGAAGGTGAGAGAAACCTGGTACAAGCACACTTAAGAGATTAGGAACTGCTTAAAACTTTGTTATAACTCAGAATAAAAAAATCCTGAAAGAATCTGTATATTATCTCAAAGCTCCTGCTTTTTAAAAACTGTCTCACTAAATTTTCGTAGCTTATGTATAACTTGCTATGTAGTCAAAAGTGGCTTCAAATTTATAGAGATTCACCTGTCTCTCTCTCCAGTGTGCTGAGACTAAAGGTGTGTGCAGAAACATTGAATACAGCTACTGAAAAAAATGTAAAATTTTCTGTTCATAAGTTACCATTGTTAAATTTAAACAGTTGTCTTTATTTGATAACTAAACAACTTGTGAAATGAAGAAAATGCAAGTTTGCTTCAGGTTAGTGTCATCTCTCTATATATATAAAATATATTAATACATGTAATTTTCCCCCAAACATCATGCTGTAGATATTTAACCTGCATGATAAATTTTAACAGTAAACTTGCATTGATTTTTCTGCCAAATAGCCCATTTTAGTTCTTACTGAAGACTCTGTGAGTCATTTCAATTTTTTTCAGAATTACTGATGAAATGGTGATTGATATTCTGTGTGTTACACAGAAATTAACTGATATCTGATATACAGCAATTTTCAGGTTCCAAGATAAAGTAAATATTTTTATTTTGAATATCAATTTTCTAATTTCAAATATTTTCTCACTGAGTGCCTGTGCATTTTTGTATTTCCTAGTTTTACTGTTTAATTATCATTTTATATTTTTCTCTTCATTTTTACTCATGAGCTATTCATGAGCTCAGATCTTGACTATGTATGACACAAACAATTGAAACTTCTGTCTTTTTTGCACATACCTTAAGAACCTTGCACATGATCTCACATATGGAGAAAGTTTTCTCTGCTCTTGTCCAGTCCCAAGTGGTCACCTTTAAAAGACAAGAAGTAAAAGTTTGTTTGTTCTAGTAACACAGTTCTGCTTTGCTCAGATTCATGTCGACAGAGATGCTTTCACAAATCTTCTTTACTCTCTTCATCTGTAATGGAGTTCATATAAATTTCCTTCTATGCCATTTGAGCTCATTCAAAATTTAACAGCTCTTTTCAGAAAGCATTTTATGTTGTCAGTAACACTTTTCATTTGGTAATTTTTGTGTGTTTACAATAATTTTTGTGTTCTTGGAAAACATATATTGGATATGAAAGTACTAAATATGCATTTTTCACTTAGTAAAATGCAGATAAGTTATAAGATATAAACATTGCATTCAATAAAATAAAAATAAATTACTTATATTTTAGAACCACTCGAATTTTTTACTATATTGGGAATATGTCAACACCACTGCGAAGTTGGTTCCCTTACTTATTTAGAAATATTTAATCTCTACAAGGAGAAGAAATTATTCAGAGTAGAAATCTATCAAGAATTATAAACATTACTTTTTCTTGCTATGAATTTTGTATAGGCATAAATATTATAAATAGCAATGATTCAGACTTGAGAACTCCCAGATATTTTATATTATTAACATATCATTGAACAGCATAGAGTTTTGTGTTTATAGCCAATAAATATTTATTGTGTGTTACTTTGTTGTAAGGTATATGTTTCCAAGCAAGAATTCCAAGAAAACAGATATACATATATATTAATAACATATTACAAACATAGAATAAATTAAATTCCTGAAGTACTGCACTTTACTAAGGTACAAATTTTTATTTGTGATAGCTTACTGCTGTAGCTGACGTTGAATATCCACAAATAGGCATATATTGAATGCCTACCCCTCATCTATTATATTTTTAGACGTGGAAGAATGATTATAATGTGGGCTATAATTCAAGGAAGGTTAAGTCATCAGAGACATGAACTTCCATCAAGTATTAATATGTCCTACTATTCTCCCTCTATCATGACTCCTGTAAACTGGGCTTCCTCCCCTGGTTTATAATCCAACATGCTGTGCAATGCTCTTCTAAACAAATAAAATAAGGCCGTATGACCAAAGTATGAATTCTCTGACACTGTTAGACAAGATAAACCATTTTTAGTAGATGATGTATCTACATAATGTTAATGGTAAAGAAAACTAACATATGAGTTAAAAAAAATTTAAACACAAGTTAAACACTTATTGATGACAATGATACACTCCAACTATAGACTAAAGACTTTGAAATGGTCAACAAATACAAAACAAGTGTATTCGTTACATTAATTTTTTATAAACAAGGTTTAAATCTCCTAACATACCTATTATCATTTCTGTATTTCTCCATTCATAACCTGAAATGCTTGTGAAGATATTTCTTAAATCTTATCCCATGAATTTATATATTTTTAAACAATTTTATGATTTGCTAGATTTATCAGATTCTTAAACAAGAGCATCTAATTTATTCATGGCTTTACAATTAGCAAATATTATAAACAGACATTAACTATCTTCTAACCATCCTGTGCCTGATTTTCAAAATGCTATGATAAATAAAGACCATTCATGTGATGCAAGTCTGCTTTCATCACATCTAGGATCTCAAACATTTGGTTGCAAACACTTACTGGCGGTGATGGAAATCTATAAAGACAGGAGCCCCTCAGGGCAAGAAAGACAGGTGTATACACACGGTCCTGGAGGGATTCCTGCTCCCGTGCTTCACACCAGCCCATGTAGACTATCTGTAAGGAAAGCAAGTATTGTTAACTGCCAACTACACTTTACAGATCAGAGTATAGGTGTGTCTTGTGATGTTATAATTTTATGTAAAATTATCTAAATGATTAATGCCACAGTCCATTAAAAAATCTTCCCATCAGTAGTGGATATAACTACTCATAGTTGTTCTCTGTGGTTAATGCCTTGTTCTTAGTACTGGCCTCATGTGGTAAAGAATATGCTACTATTTTTTAAAAGTTTAAAAGAAATTTTAGGTTTATTTTTTTACACATCAAGTTGCAGTGGCTGATAATAATTTTGAATTTTGATTTATTCACAAGGCATTCCATTGATTCCATTGAAAGATAATTTTTATTTCACAAGTTTTACTTTTTGCTTTAATTATTTTCAGAGACTGATTCTTCAGCTTCCTTGTTTGCTTTAATACCTGCTACGAACAAAAATGAATCACACAAAAAGGTGCAGCTGGGCTTAATGACCATTGTACCCTACCCAAGATGGAATAATAAGAGAATCAGAACTCACAACTCTGCTGTCATGACCATTTAATTGCTGGTCACAAACTACCAGCTCATTACAAAGGATGAGTTGATTCTCATGTCTATACCTGAATTTAGGTGGTTTGTATGTGGCATATCATAGGAACAGCTGAAGAGTAACAACACAAGAACCTGAAGAAAATTTTTCACTTCTCATTGCATTATTTAAACTGTCTAAAATTAACTAGATTTTCTATTATCTTAGTTCATACAATAACCCTCATGTAAATATAAAATCTGAGATGTAACTACGTTAAAAATTTTGATTTTTATATTTTCTCTTAGAGTATTAATGTATGTTTTGAAATTTGAACTATAATTAAACTCTTCATAGACTTTTCAATGGTTAGTGAAATTATAAGATCCAAGTGCAATATGTTATTTGAATTTTTATATTAGAAATTGTAATTAATAAAATTATATCAAACATTGAAAATAATAAACTTACTCTCATCCTAAAAACTTTCAACTATCTATCTCTCTCTATATATGCACACATACTTACATATTATATACATATAATATATATTTATACACACAGGTATCACTAGGTACATCTATATTATACATGTGTGTATAAATATGCACATAGTTAAATAATATTATTTTTCCTGCTTAGTTATTTGCCAACTTGAAACAAACAATGACTATTGAGTTACAAAGATCTTCAGTTGCAAAAGAGTTTGGTATGTTATCCAAAGGGCACAGTAGAATGTATATTTAAATAAACATTGATTTGGAAGAGACCAGGTCACAATGGATGATGTTCCTGGATGTCCACACACTGAACATGTCAGAAGCATTAACCAGTAGACAGTGTTGCTGCTCAGTTTCTGTGTCAGTTGTTGCCTTCCAAAATATTGAGTCCCTGCCTTGATATTTCTCTGTTATGAAATGTGACTTGAGAGTTGTCAGCTGAAATAATGCCTTCCCTCATCTTTTGATCATTGCGCTTTACTATAGCAGTAGATGCTCTAACTAAGAGTAAAAATGGTACCAAAATTATGTGGTACTTCTGTGGTAGACCTGAACATATTTAAGTAGTATTGTAGAAGGACTTTAGAACTTTGCACTAAAAATCCATTGAATAGTCAGAGCTTTGCAACTTCTTGTAGGAACAAAGGAGTTGTTAATCTTGAAAGCAGTCAGGTCATGAAGGCCTAACTTGTAAAGTTTCAGAGGGAAGTTCACACATTCACCAAAGAACACAGAACATCCAGTACTTCAGTTTACACTTTTCAGTTTTTGTTGACTGCAACTGAAAAAGATTCATCTGTGATTAACAACAATCCAGCATCATTAAGGAAAAAAAAAAAAGGAAAGTTCTTCTTTGAGGTCAGAATTGTGTAGCTATTGCACAGAGGAGGCAATGGTTTACCTAATTCTTGTAATCAAAGTGGTGATAGGTAAGTTTTACAGAATGTACCAGTTTTGAAAGCTAAGAGGGGCTATGGAAAATAGTTCAGTTTCAGGACAGACCAAAGCACTTTAGAGATGTTAGCACCACTTCATGACTGTGAATATGATAAAGCTCAGAAATGGAGCCAGGCTGTGTTCTGTAGAGAATAAGGTCAGAAGGGTGAGGAAGCCCTTTAGAGTCATGGTGTTTATGAGTCAAATGTCAAGCACTGGCACTTCTACAATTTTGAAATTTTTTTTGCTTTAATATTCATGTGATCATGCCCTGATGGATGCCCCTTTTAATAAGTTATGTATTTAGTTTTATGCATAGAAATAAAAAGGCTGAAGTTTTAGACAGACTTTGGTATTTGAGAGACTTTAGAATTTTAGAAGTTTAAGATATTTTAGATATGTTTTTTAGAGGAGTCAAATATTTCCGATAGACTTTGAACCTTCAAGGGGACTTTGGATATTTCAAAGAGGTTTTAAAGTGTTTGATTTTTAAAAGATTGTAGAACTTTTAGAAGTTGGAATGTTTTATATTGTGATATAATATTAATGTGACATCTTGGAAATTAACAGGAAAGTAAAGATTATGGATTAATAGTAGTTTAAGAGAAAACAAGCTAATCAAGTAATTCGAATTAAATTTAAAAATTCAACCAATCTTCTTAGGATTTAATACTCTGTTCATGAGCATTGGATTAGCCTGATAATCTATTCTTGTTGTACAAATTTCCTGTTAGAAACACATGAAAAAGCAATGAAAATTGAAACAATTAGATAGTAATAAATTTGTAATACATATTTTGAATAAAAAAGTTCTCTAGAGACTGATATTCTGGGAAGTGGAGATAAGAGAAAAGATATATCCATCTTACAAACATCACAAATATACCAAAAACCCATAAAATACAATGACTAGAAAATTAAATTTGAATTTAAATGGCTTACAATGATTATTAGATTAATATTGTGATTAATATCAGAAATAATGATGAAAATGATCAAAGGGAATAATCTTATAATTACTAATCCAATTAAATCTATACCTTAAAACTGAAGAAATAACCAGAGGATGTGTTAAATATGTCTTAACCTATCACTGCTTTGAAAAATGAACTAAATACTAGCAAAATCTTTCAGACAATAGAATCAAACATTAACAAATCCTAAGACACCTTTACAAGGTCAGAAAAACTTAAGGAACAAAATTATAGAAGTGCTTATTAGGAGATAAAAGTTTGCACTGAATCACACTTTTAAAATTTGTGTTTTATTTAAAAATGTTATACAATGTATTTTGATCATGTATGTTTCACCTCAACTTCTTCCAGATGCTCCTACACACTCAAATTCAACTTTTCTGTGTTGCTTTCTGTCACATAACTAACTAACTAACTAACTAACTAGCTAAATAAATAAATAAATAAATAAATAAATAAATAAATAAATAAATAAATAAATAAATAAATAAAATTTAAAATGCCAAAATAAAACAAAAAGACAATAAAGAAAGAAAATATAGCATCAAGTTTATTTTGTTTTAGTCAACTGCTGCTGGACACAGAACTTGAACTAGAGTGGCTGATATACCCAGCAATAGTATATTTGAAAAAAAATTATTTTTCAGCACATATCAGTTGCAAATAGTATGTTGGTTAGGGTTGGGACTTTAGATGCACTTCTATTTCCATAGCTGAGATTTCATCAAGCTTGAATCTCTGAAGGTCTTCTGTTTGTTGTCCTAGTTTCCATAGTTTCATATGGGCATCAGTTTCCTATTATATATGGAAGAAGCTGTTTTCCTTGAAGTCAAACATCACATTTCCTGTTACAATCTTCCTGCCTGCTCTTCCACATAAATCTCTGAGAACTCAGAACAGTAGTTTGCTGATGAGATCATCCCATTTAGAGATTAATACTCCAGTGTCTCTCATTTTGTATATTGAGTACTTATGGGTCTCTATGTTGACTCATTTATTATAAGATAAAATTTTTCTGATGGGTGTTTGGGTTATGTAATGATCTATGGCAAGGCAAAATATCATTAAGAGTAAGTTATTTATGAATATTATGAATACTTCTAAGAGAATTATAGTAATAGTATTTTTACTATGTACATATCTCTCTAGTTTTAGATTCTTAACTATTTTAGTATTCAAGGGGTGGATCTTAAATTTAATCAAAAATTGTTGATTACTCCTATAACATTTGTTAAATATTACACTAGTATTCTTCCAAGTTTATTTTTTTAAAGTGCAATATTATCTTTTTTGAGTTTGAGTTACCTGACTCAAGAAAGTTATTTATAAAGACATTAGTTTAACTACACATATTATAATTTTATTTTTAACAACTGAATAATAATCCATTTATTTAAATGATGCATATTTTCATTATTTGTTCATCAATTGATGAACATATAAATTGTTTCTCCTTTCTGGATATTATAAACATAACAATGAACACAGATGAGCAAGTGTCTCATTCATAAAATATAGATTTTTTAAGTATATGTACAAGAATGAGATAGCTAGAACTTGAAGTGGATCAATGTTCAGATTGACAAGGAATGGTCATAGTGACTTCCATCATGGCTGTACAGGTTTGCACTCCTACCAAAATGAATAGGTGTTTTATTCTTCTGCATCTTCAAAGTATATGCTATCCTTTGTTTATATGACTCTTATCTATTCTGATAGAGGTAAAATAAATTCTCAAAATACTTTAAAATATACATTTTTTTGTGATGGGCTAAATATGTTGAACACTTCTTATAGTATTTCTCAAATGTCTGTATAATTATAATTTGAGAACTGTTTAGTTTTGTGCCTCATTTTTAAATGGGTTAATTGTTTTCTTGATTACTTTTAATCTTAACCTCCCATCTAATATATAATTGATAAAGGAATATTTTCCCATTCCTTAGGGTTCCACTTTTTTTGAATGATGGTGTCCATTGCCCTGAAGAATTTTTGAGGTCCTTGATGTTCTATTTATTAACGATTGTTCTTAGTTCCTCCATTTATTATTGGTGTTCTGTTCAAAAATTCCTTTCCTATGCCAATGAGTTCACGCCTATTTATCCACTTGCTATTCTATTAGATTAACAGCTATGTTGAGGTCTTCAATGCATTTACAATTGACCTTCCAAAAGTTTGACAAATGTGAACTTTTAAAATCTTCTACAAATACAAAACTAGTTGAGACAGCACCATTGACCCATTTACTCGGTGTGTATTTTTAGCTTCAAAAAAACAAAACAAACAAAAACAAAACAAAACAAAACACATGTGTGTATGTGTGTGTGTGTAATTATTTCGAGTTCAATTCTATGTTTCCTTCTATTCTAATACCATTTTGTTTTTTTCCTTATGATAGGTTTATAATAAAAATTGGAATCTAAGATGGCAAAATCTCCAGAAGGTTTAAAATTAGTCACAACTGTGTTAACTAATCTCCTTTCGGTGCTTGTATGTGCACTTTCACATAAAGATGATGATTTTTTTCAAGTTTTGTAAATATTTTTATTGAAATTCATATGTAAATTGCCTTAGTTCTGCTTATTGTTTTTAGTAAGATGCTATTTTTAATGATGACAGGCATAATAGTCAAATTTATAGTACTAAGTGCCCCATAATTAACTAGAGTTATCTAACATTAGTAAACCAATGACACATTTTAGAGCTCTCAAAAAGCAAAAACAATATCAAAAAAGTTGTTTGATAGAAATAATCTAACTTAGGTTTATATAAAGAAAATAGAAACAAAAGGAAGCTAATACAAATAACCACTTTGCTCTGTGCAAAAAAAAAGTTCCCAAAGAAAATCAGTACTGACAAACTTTTAGCCAAATTAACCACAAGTTTGAAAGAAAATATATAAATTAATAGTAATATAGATAAAAAAGAAAACATTGTTGCAGAGAATGGAGCAATCTATAATCATAAAAACATTGTGTAAAATATATATTTCACCAAATTGAAAAACTGAAAATAACTGGTTGACTCCATTGATGTATGCTACCACCAAAATTACATCAAAATAAAATAATTATGTAGACCTATACCTTTAGTGAAAAAAAGAAACCTTTAAAATTCTTCCAACTGAAAAAAAAATCATAGAGCATGATCATGATAGAATAAGATCCTATGAGATAGATTCTTTATAGACAGATTTATACCAAATTGTCAAAGAACTAAGATCAATATTCCTTAAATTATTCACAAAACTGGAAACTGAAGAAATTTTTCCTAATTCTTTTAACAAAGTTATTGTTACCTTGACACCAAAACCACACAAAGAGCCAATAAAAAATAAGATTATAAACTAATAGATATTGTAGACCTAGTACAAAAGTTTTCAGTAAAACATTACTATATTAATTTTACAAATAACATATAAAAATATTCTTAATTATAAAGTTTATTTTATCATATAATGTAAAGCTTGTTCAGCCTGTGTAAATCAATAAACATAATCTACTACATATAAAAACTTAAAGAGAAAAATATACATAATCCATACTTTACATAAAGGTCTAAATTCACTCAACAGACCATGATGCCCAGAGGGACATCAATGCTTTAACAATTTCAT
Source organism: Phyllotis vaccarum (assembly GCA_033318265.1). Taxonomy (NCBI): domain Eukaryota; kingdom Metazoa; phylum Chordata; class Mammalia; order Rodentia; family Cricetidae; genus Phyllotis; species Phyllotis vaccarum. The sequence goes on from JARWLC010000005.1 coordinate 107,822,838, forward strand.
GATGGAAACATATAAAAATTATTTGATGATCTCAAATTATGTATTTAGTGACTGCTAATATTCAACAACTATTCTTAAAAGTATTATCCCAACCTAAAGAAGAAAATGCTTATAAAAATACAAGAAGCATACAGAACACTGGATAAAATAGACACCTCCAAATATCTTCTGGCCATATAATAATTAAGCTACTCAACTTACATAACAAAAAAAATATTAAGAGCTACAAAGAAAAAAGACCAAGTTACCTATAAAGGCAGACACATCAGAATAATACCAGATTATTCCAAGAAGGTCCTGGTCAGAAGCTGTACAGTCTAAAAGGCCACAGTTGTCAGTCCAGGCTACTATACCCACCAAAACTATCAATCACAATAGATAAACAAGATATTTTACAATAAAACTAGATTTAAATTATACTTATCCACAAATGTGTCCCTACAGAAAGCACTAGAGGAAAAACTCTAATCTAGGAAAACCAGATACAGCTATAAAAACCATAAGCAATAGATAATCCCACAGAAGAAAAACTGAAAGAAAACACACACTGCCGCCAAAAATAACAGGAAATAACAATCTCTGGTCTCTAATACCATTATTATCAAAGGACTCAATTCACCTACAACAAGACACAGCCTAACATAATGGATATGAAAAAAGAATCCATCCTTCTTCTTCATACAAGAAACACACCTCAAGTTCAAAGACAGACACAGGCTTAATGTAAAGGACTGGAAGAAAAGACTTTATAATCAAATGGCCCTTGGTAACCAAGTTGGTGGAGCTATCGAAATATCTAACAAAGTAGATTTCAAACTAAAGCGAATCAAGAGACCAGGACAAACATTGCTTATTTATATTAAGAAAAATCCACCAAGATCCAGTCTCAATCTTGACTATTTATGCCCCTAACACAAGGCCACCTACATATGTAAAAGGAACACAACTAAAGCCTACATCTCATATCAATCACCACACATTACCAGTAATATTCTTCAATGTCCCACTCTCACCAATGGATATGACTACTAGATGGAAACTCAACAGAGAAATAAGGGATCTAACAAATCTTATGACCCAAAAGGAATAGATAAGTACAGAAATTTCCACCCTAACAAAAAGAAATACACATATTTTTCATCATCCCATGGAACTTTCTCTAAAATTGACCACATACTCGGTCATAAAGCAAATATCAATAGATACAAAAAAAAATAGGAATATCACCTTTTTCATATCAGACCACCATGGTCTAAAATTGGAGTTCAACAACAACAAAAATAACCAAAAAAACTTGCAAGTTCATCGAAACTGAACATTTCTCAATTGAACCAGTTCTGGGTCAAAAAAGAAAAAAGGAAATCAAAGTATCAATAATTCACAGAATTGGATTTTTGAGAAAGTTAACAAGATAGATAAACTGTATCAAAACTAAAGGCAGAGAAAGAGAATCTAAATTAACAGAATCAGAAATGAAAAAAGTAACATAAAGAGACACTCAAGAAATCCAGAGAATCATTAGGTCATAATTGGAAAATCTATACTACACATTAAAATGGAAAACCTAAAAGAAATGACAGCTTTCTGAACAGGTACTACTTATCAAAATTAAATCAAGATCAGATAAGTGACCTAAATAGATACATAGCTCCTAAGGAAATTAAAGCAGTTACTAAAAGTCTCTCAAGGAAAAAAAGCACAGGACCAGGTGGTTTCAGTGTCTCCCCTCATCTATTAAATATAGTTCTCAAAGTTTTAGCTAAAGCAATAAGAGAATAAAAGGAGATGAGGGGATACAAATTGGAAAGGAAGAAGTTAAACTATATTTACAGATGATGTAATTGCTATAACTGACTACCAAAATTCTAACAGAATACTCCTACAGCTGATAAACACTTTCAACAAAGTAGCAGGGTTCAAGAATACTCAAAAAAACAATATCAAAAATCAAAAAATCAATATCTGTCTTATACACTAAGTATAACAGAGCTGAAAAAAAGAGAATCATCACCCTTTATAATAGTATTAAATATCTTGTAATATTTCCAACCAAAGAAATTGCAGATCTATTTGACAAGAACTTTAAGTCATTGAAAAAAGAAATTGAAGAAGATATCAGAATATAGACAGATTTATAGTGCTCCTGGATTTGTAGGTTCAAAATAGTAAAAATGGTGATCATATCAAAAGTAATCTGAAGATTCAATGCAATCCCCATCAAATTCCCAGCATAATTTTTACTGACCTTGAAAGAGTAATATGGAATAACAAGTAACCAAAGATTTCCAAAAAATAATCATGTTCAATAAAAGAACTTCCAGAGGCATTACCACCCCTGACTTCAAGCTATACTATAGAGCTACAGTAATAAAAACTAGCCTGGTACTGGCATAAAAAGAGACTTATGGATTAATAAAATTGAATCAAAAGCCCCAACCTTAATCTACAGGCCTGTTTTTTGACAAAGAGGCCAAATGTATACAATGAAAAAAAAAAAAAAAAAAAAAGACAGCATCTTCAACAAATAATGCTGGCACAACTGGATAGTAGTATGCGGAAGAATGCAAATTGATCAGTTTCTAGTATTCTGCACAAAACTCAAATGTAAGTGGATCAAAGACATCAAAAAAATTCAGCTACACTGAACTTGATAGAAAAGGAAATGGGAAATAACCTTAAGTGCATTGGAACAGGCAACCACTTACTAGATATAATACCAGTAGCAAAAACACTAAGAACAACACTTAATAAATGGAAACTCCTCAAACTAAAAGCTTATGTAAGGAAAAGGACATGGTCAATGAGACAAAAAGACAACTTATGGAATAGAAAAATATCTTCAACAGCCTTACATCTGACAGAGGTCTTATTTCTAAAGTACAGATAACTCTAGAAACTAGAGGCCACAAACCCAAATAATTCAATTAAAAATGGGCTTTGGAGCTAAGAAGAAAATTCTCAACAGAAAAATTATAAATGACTGAAAGTCACTTAATAAATTTCTCAACATATTTAGCCATCATAGAATTTCTAATCAAAACAACTTTAAGATATTATCTTAAACCTGTCAGAATTGCTAAGACCAAAAACATAAATGACAGCCTATGCTGAAGAAAATGTGGAGCAAGGGGAACACTCCATTGTTGGTGGGAGTGTAAACTTGTACAGCCACTTTGAAAATCAGTATACTGGTTCCTCAGAAAAGTGGGAATCAACCTTCCCAATGATCCAGCAATATCACATTGGGCCAAAGGATGCACACTCTCATCCCAAAGGATTAGGCAAACTATGTTCATAGCACCAATATTTGTAATATCAGCAATTTGGAAACTACCTAGATGCCCCTCAACTGAAGAATGGGTTAACAAATTGTTGTACATTTACACAATGGAGTACTACTCAGCAATATAAAAAAAAAAAGACATCCTAAAATTTTGAGGCAAATGGATGGACTCAGAGTATCATCCTAAATGATGTAACACAGGCCCAGAAAGATAGACATGGTATGTACTCACTCATAAGTGGATTTTAGACAAAAAATAAAGAATATCCAGGCTGCAAACCACAACCCCTGAACAGCTTGGGATCAGAAGTAACTTAACAGAGACATCCAGGGATTCCCCTAGGAAGAGAAAATAGAGAAGGTCTCCTGAAAATAGGGATCATAACAGGTAGTGACAAAGTAGAGGTAGAAACAAATCATGAGTAGGAAATGGTTGAGTGACAGGAGCAACAAAGAGGGAGAAAAAAAAAGAGATAGATATCTTGATAGGTGTAGCCACTGTGAGGTTTGAAAGAGGCCAAGTGCTAGGGAGACCTCCACAAACCCACAAAATGTCCCTTGCTAGGACTCCAACCAATAGAGAAGTGGGTGCCTAAATAAGACTTTCCTATAATCAAGTAAAAGCCTACACTTATTGTCATTAGAGAATTCATCCAGCAATGAATAAAGGTGGAAACAGAGATCCATAGCTAGACATCATTTCAAGCTCCTATTCCAGCTAAAGAGAGAGAGAGAAAAGAGAGTGTATATGACAAAAGGGATTGGAATTATGGGAAGGAGACAGACCGAGATGACTGTTTGGAGCTCTGGGGAGCTCAATGAATCAAAAACAGCCACTAGGGAACCTTTAGGGAAATGAACTAAACCCTCCAAAATGTATGACTGCCAAATGTAATGGCATGGACAGTTTATGGAGGCTCTTAGAGTAGAATCAGACTATATTACTGTGCATGAACTGGCATCTTGGAGCCCATTACCTACAGAAAAACACCTAACCCAGCACAAATACTGGAATGAGGGAATCTGGCCTATCTCTAATGGATATACCAGACTAAAATGACCCACCTTGCTATACCTTGCTCTCCTTCAGAAATGGATGGGAGTGGGGTGAGGGGAAGCTGAGGGTTGACTGAAAGAAATTGGGATGAGGAAAGGGAGGGTGAGCAGGAGTATACATGGAAAAGACCTTTTAATATTATATATGTATAAATAATTACATTGGAGACTAAAAGGAAATTTTATCTTGCATAAAGATATTAGTATTAACAATATAATGCCCTTTGTGATAATTTTTTGCAAACATTACATTGAGACTCACAAAAATTTAGATAATTAGTTTAGAAACCATAATTATTGACAGTATAATTTATAGTATAGAAAATATTAAGCCTAAACAGTTTATATATATAAATTTATAAATTTTGGAATGAAATTTTTAATTACAATTAATTATACTACTGTGTACCTAAACAATGCTAAAAATTAAATATATGATATCTGGCAATTAGCAAAGCGTTTAAAATATAAATATAAGAAAGCAGAAAATTAGCAAAGTGAGCAATGGTATTAATGGAGTGGTATTGAGACAGACTGAATGTTCAGAATCTAGGAAATATTCAACCATGATGGTACAGAAGAAATGCTATTTATAGACATTAATATCCTGTGTATATTTTCCTGTAGTAGCTCTAAAGACATAAGTGTCAAATTTGGTAAGGTATTTATTATAATATTGTTAAAAAGCTTAGAAGGTATGTTTTAGGATTTGTGTGAGTAATAATTTATTCTGATTGGGATCTAAAACTCTATATAGAAGAAAGCATATATCAGCTTTCTGAGAATACTTATGAGTATGTGAAATTATTAAGAAGCTATATCAGTAGACATTCCATGTCTGAGTATGCAAAAAGTTATATGGAACAACATGAATAATTTTGTAAAGTTTGTTAGTTGAAAGAAGTAGACTTACGGTAATACATAAACATCAATTAATAAATGGGTAATACAGTGATTTTATTATAAAAAGAAAAGGAGCATTAAAAACATGATTAATCAACCAATTATCGTTGTAAAAGCTTCAAGAAAACAGCAATCTAGATGTGTGAAGGAAGACTGAAAGGGGCAGAAAGACCCTTGCAGATTAGACATGCACTATTCAACAAAAGGAGGTTGTTGATATAGGCAGGTCTGTGGGGATTTTTTATAATAATTTAACTATGCACACAATGTTTTGTGTGTGTGTGTGTGTGTGTGTGTGTGTGTGTGTGTGTGAAATCATGTCCCTCATTATAAGAAAATTTGAGTGGTAGTGAGATATTGAAGGGAATTTTACAATGAAGAGTGCTATTTTTACAAAGGAACTGATGCTTTTGTCATGATAGTGCCTCAGGGTTCTGGAAATTGGCAGTTTGCCATAAATGCATTATTGTGAAGTAAGTCTCACATTCTCTTTTTTTTGTCTAACAGAAAACAGTCTGCTATGTTTTTACATGGCATTAGAAGTCACAGAAGGAAATGATCTGTCATTCTTTCATAGAGTAGAGGGAAGGCCCGTGAGCAAGCAAAGAACTTTCTGATCTTGAATTTCCCATCAGGCATGCAGAATTAAATGCTACAGACATTTTTTGTTGTTGTTTCACGTTCTCAGTTTTAGAAATATTGTTTTAACAATAAAATGAACTAAGACAAATATCATATTTTCTAAAATACATTGATAATTGTATGTGCCTTGTTTAAAATGTAAACTTTTACTAGAATTTTTTAAATAAAATATTTATGTAAATTTCATAGCAAAAATCCTGAGCTCAAAAACTGGCAATTTTAATGAGATAAATTTTTTACATAACGTGATTTCATTAATATTTAGGAGCAATTCCTCTGCTCCACCAGAAGCCACGTCAGCCACCAAGTAGACACTCTGTTCACTGGCCCCATTATGTAACCTACCCCTAACCTTTTCCTTTCTCAACAAAATATCTCTGCCTATAACTCCAGCAGAAGTTCCATGATCCACCAGAGGCCATGAAAAACCATTTCCACTACTCAGAAATGCCCAATCACCATTTCCATCCTCTTTACCATTTGTCAGCCCACAACTCTACTTGAAGCTCTCTGATCCAAGGTGCTAAACCACCCTCAAGATTTATGAATCCCCAACACTTTCTGAATTCTTCCTTACCCTATAACAGTCCTCAAATCACTCCTTAATATGGTGACCCAAAAGCCAATTCAGGTAGAACTCCCTCTGCTCAACCAGAAGACAGCCCTTCCCCCAATATAGGTAAAGTCTCTCTGTTGAACCACAGGCCACACAAGCTAAAAACCAAAAATGAGTTAGAAAACATGGGGAAAAAACCAAACTCATAAATTATTACCTAGACCTATAATCACTCCCAAACCTGACGCATAGGTACCAGTATAAGAATATAATCACCAACAACCAAAGTGCTATGTTACACGAGAGACAAACTATCTTACTACAGCAAGACCAGTCTATTTTAACACAGCAAAGCATAAGAAAATGATTTCAAATTTAACTTTTTGAATATGATAGAAGCTTTAAAATAAAAAGGACTATATCCCTTAAGGAAACAAGAAAAAACAAACAGCTAATGGGTCTTTAAGCTGAAACTGTTTTTCTCTTTCTTGTATTTCAAATATACTTAGGTTTGGTTATTTTATATACTGGTTTGTAACAGAAGGCATCTGGTCCTACTACTCCATTGTACAGACCTGCCTGCAGCTGCTTTTCCACCCAAAATGACTCAGATGGTTATATTAATTACATCTGGTCTGGTCTATGCCTTAGGCATATTGTTAGCTAGCTGTTTCATTTTAATTAAACCCATTACCATAAATCTTTCCTGCCAAGTGGTCAATGGCTCACCTTTGTTTCTTTACATTTTGCTTCCCTGACTAGCTGGATCAATCTCTATTAACTCTGCTCTCCTCCTACCTAGGCTTCGGTTTCCTTCCTACTTCTTCTATGGTGCCTGTCATGGCCAAAATAATCCCTTTATTTAAATAATGATATTCATAGTACACAGAAAGACATTCCCCATCACTTCCCCTTTTCTGTCCAATCCAAAAAGAAGGTTTTGATTTCAACATAGAAAAAATACATATAATAAAACAGCTATCAAGCAAGAATTATAGTTACAATATCTAGTCTATTTGTATTAAAGAAAATATTCTATCATCTAACTAATCCTTTTGAATCTAAAGTTTCATATCTAATATACCTTTTAAAATAACTAAGAAAAACTATACCTATAACCATCTAATTCTCATCTACAACAAAAACTGCAGAAGGATATAATATTATCCAAGTAAAGAAGTGCAAGCAATGTCCAAAATCTAAAAATGAAAGAGATTACAGCTGTCTGCCTGGACAGTCACACAAAGTTCCTCTGTAAAGTTGGGGCATCCATCTTCAGCCTACAGGCCCAGAGTCTCTGGCATACTTTTCAGTGAAACAGGAAATCTGAAGAACTGCTTTGCCCATTCTTCATAGTTTGTCAATAACTTCTCCTTGTGTCCTGAAGAATGTCTGGCAGTTTTCTCTGCAAAGCAGGATCCTGAAGGACCATCTTGGCTTGTTCTGCCAAAGTTCAAAAGTCACATTCCTATGGAACCTGCATGTCCAGTTTATACTGCATACTGTTAAGCAGTCCATACAAGAACAATTTTCTTGTCCAGTGGCTAACCATTAACAAAGTAAATTCCACATGAAGTTTCTTTGATGCTCATTATTCTCTTGAACTAGATTGATGCTGCAAGAGCACACCTATCTCACTGTCTAGAAAAATCTAAGTTCTTAAAATATTTTATACATCATATTTTGTAGGTCTTTGAAGTGTTTAAAGATTATCTATTTAATTGAAATATATCTAAAAAAATCTCACTGACATGACAATAAATTTGGTTGCTACAAATGACTATTAATCTGTATTTCTTAATTATACATTAAAATTCTAAATATAAATATCATACCTTAAACAAGAATAGAAAAGTACATATAGAATAACAAAATTTACCTTAAATTTATATCAATAAACCAAGATACATACCAATGTAAAATATTTTGAGATTAACAGATGATTTTTGGATTAAATTAAATTCAGTAATCTATTTTTAAAAATTCATTCATATACCATATCCCCCTTGTTTTTTTCTTAGATTGACTATGATCACTAACCATTTATAATAAAAACTAACACTTATAAACAATATATTGGAAATTTGGGTATAGTTTTCCATTACTACTTTCTGTGATTAAGGGGCATTAGCAATCTCATGGGTTCATGAGAATGGATCATCTCAGTCTGTAGCCTTGAAGCTGATGTGACCATCTCTTCCCATCAGAGAATTTTCAGGTGGTGTTGACTGATGAAACCATAATAGCTTGGAAGCAATCCACAGGTTCTCATCTTTTGTGGAAAACAATAGCAGAACCTCTTTTCCAAAGCAACATATCCTTAGACACAAATTTTCAAATCAACATACCTTTAAAATATATGTTTATTTAACTTAACAGCCTTTGCAATCAATTGTCTTTCTGCAGTTAGCTCATTAACAGTTAAAAATTAACAGAAAACATAATAATAATGATAATCCAGACTTGTTGTAGGAAGATTCTGGCCTAAACTTTCGGGCCTAGCCTAAGGTTCAAACCCACAGACCCACAGAGTTACACAGATGTTTAAATTAATTTTATATATCTCTTATGTATATTGATCCAAAAATATTCAGTAAAATACTGGTAAACCAAATTTAAGACCATATAAAACAAAAATCCACCATGATCAGGTAGGCTTCATCACAGACATGTAAGGATGGTTAAACATATGAAAAAATGTCAATGTCAAACAATCTGAAAGAAAAACACATGATCATCTCATTAGATGCTATAAAAGCCTGTGACAAAATTCAATGCTTCCCCATGATAAAGGTCTTGGAGTGATCAGGGATACATGGAAAATTCCTAAGCATAACAAAGTCAATATACAGCAAGCCACTAGCCCACATCAAATTAAATAGAAACTCAATGTAATCCCACTAAAATCAGGAACAAGGCTTTGTAATCATCCATATATATTAAATATAGTTCTCCAAGTTTTACTAGAGCAGCAAGAGAACAAAAGATCAATGGGATACAAATTGAAAATAAGTCCAACTATCACTATTTGCATATGATATAATAATACACATAGGTGACCCTCCCCCCTTAATTCTACCAGGGAAGTCCTATAGCTGATAAACACCTTCAGCAATGTATCAGGATAAAATATTGACTAAAAAAAATGAATATAGCCCTCCTATATACAAATAATCAAAGAACTAAAAAAGAAATTGGGAAAATATTACACTTTACAAAAGATACAAATTTCATCAAATATCTAGTGGTAACTCTAACCAAAGAAGTAAAAGACCTATAAGACAAGAAGATTAAATTATTAAAGATATAATTTGAATAAGACAAAAACTTCAAGTATTTGAAGAAGGAAAAAAAGAAGATCTCAAAAGATAGAAAGATCTTCCATGCTTATAGATCAGTGGAAATTATACAGGAAAAGTGTCCATCTTTCCAAAAGTAATATACAGATTCATTGCAATCTCCATGAAAATTTCAGCACAACTCTTTACAGATTTTGAAAGAGTAATATTTAATTTCATTGGGAAAAGAATCACAAAATAAATAAAATAATTTTGAGCTATAAAAGGAATTCCAGAGTCATTACCATCTTTGAGTTCAAGCTGTACTAGAAAAATGTGGTAAATAATTGAATGGTATTTGCATAAGAACAAATGTGTTGAGTGATGAAATTAAATTTAAGATCCAGACATAAATTCATACACATAAATACAATATAAATGACAAAAACACAAAATTGAAAAAAGATAACATCTTCAAAAAATGGTCCATGTCTAATTGGAAACTGAATGCCCCCATATTGAATAATGTAAAATGATTTACATTTATTACCAAGCATAAGACTCAAGTCCAAGTGGATCAAAGAGCTCCACTTTAAATCATACAAATTGAATTTTATACAAGTAAAAGTACTAAATAGCCTTGCACACATCTGCACAGGAGCCAACTGTCTAAACAGAACACTGATAGCTCAGCCACTAATATTGACAGTTAATAAATGGGACTTCACTAAACTGAAATCTTCTCTAAGGCACAGGATGTTGTCAATAGGAAAAAAAGCCAGGTTACAGAATGGGATAAGATTTTTCACCAACTCCACATGCTATAAAAGGCTAATATATAAATAAATATTAACTCAAAAAGCTAGGCATCAATAAACCAACCATTTAATTAAAAAAGCTATACATATAAGAGAGAATTATCAATAGAAAAATCTCAAATTTCTAACACATATTTAAATTAACGTTCAACATCATTAAAAATCATGGAAATACAAATCAAAATTATTTTGAAATTCCATATAACTCGTGTCAAAATGGCTAAGATTAATAACACAAGTGACTGCTCATGCAACATAGGATGTATATGCATGGCCACACTCCTCTATTCCTAGTGTAAGTCTAAACTTGTACACTAACCATGTAATCAACACAGCAGTTTCTCAGAAAACTGGGAATCTATCTTCTTCAAGCCCAGCTATACCTCTTTTAGGGATATATATCCAAATGATGCTTCATACTACCACAAGGAAAATTGAACTATGTTCATAGAGATGTTATTAATACAATTCTGAAACTGAAAATAACCTTAGATGTTTGCCATAAAATAAATGAAAAAAGTAGTATATTTAAAAAATAGAGTATTACTCAGCTACAAAAATTACAAAATGTGCAGACAAAGGGATGAGACTAGAAAAAAAGATTATCCTGAGTAAGGCAAATCAGATCAGAAAACCAAACATAATTAATAAGTGGGAATTAGCTACTAAGTAAAGAATAATCACATTATAGTCCATGTAAGATATTGCTCTAGTACATTGTAAAGATTTTTTTTTAACTCATTGTTTTAACAAAATTCTGATTGGTCAGTTGGTAGAAAGGAAGTAGAGGTAGGGCTACCAGACAAGAATAAATCTGGAAAAAGGAAAAGCAGAGACCAGACTCAAGCCACACATAGAGGAAACAAAATAAGAATGTGGCACCAAAGAAAAGGTACAAAGCCACTTAACTAATAATAAATAAAAATATTGGTTAATTTAAGTGTAAAAACTAGATATTGGTATGCTTGTACTACTAGCCCAGCAGACCCTATAAAATTAGACCTCTGAGTCAATTATTTGGGAAACAGTTTCCAGGTATTTGAGAGTTTCTTTTGAGACAGAAATATCTGACTATAAATGGCACTTCAAATCGGTTGAAGGACATTCACATCAAGAATTCTAGCACACCAAAAAAAAAAAAAAAAAAAAAATGGATCTGAAAAGAGCTTTATACTTGTGTTTCTCAAATGGGCCATGGTAAAGAGATGATGTGTCATGCAGGGTTGAGCTGCAATATTGTTGTTTCCCCACATCTCACAGAACACTTGGTACAAATATGAACTGCATATTATAAATTTAAGGTTTCTATTTATACCAGTTAAAAAGGGAAGAGAGTCAAGCAGTGCTTTTTGTTAGCAGCATTTTTTCAGGTCAGCTCTGTTTTCTGGTGGCAAACAGAGGAGTGGCTTAAGAGATGGCTTCATGATTGTCTTAGTGGCAAAAAAAAAAAATAATAATAAAATAAAAAAAAATTAAAAAAAAAATAAAAAAACTGAGAGGCTGTTTTTAAGACTACTTGTTGCTAAAAAAAAAAAAAAACTTTAATGAGGTTTATGAGAAGTACACAGCAGTGCTCTACTTGGTGGCAGTGAAAATCCTAAAATTTACCAGAATTTGGGTGGTAAACACGTTCTTTTTATAAGTAACTCTTTCATGAAGCTGAGCTCCCACAGACCAATGTCCTTGGTAGAGCCTGCCACCATAGCTGAGGCATTAATCCTAGCCATGGATCTTAGCAGATTTAAAGTATAGTCAGAAAACGATGGAGATATTCAGTAAAGACAGACTCAGAGAGAAAAAAAATGGTTACAATGTGAGAGGAGCAACAAAGGGGGGGGAAATAGAGATGGATATCTTGATAGAGAAGAACAATGTGGGGTTGGAAAGAGACAAGGTGCTAGGGAAGCCTCCAAGAACTCAGGATGTCTCTGGCTTGGTCTCCAACCAATAGTGAGGGGATGCCTAAACAGGACTTTCACTATAATCAAATGAATGGCCACCCTAAATGCCATCACAGAACCTACATCCAACAATGAATAGAGGTGGAAACAGAGAGACATAACTAAGAACATAGTCAAGCTCCTGGTCCAGCTAGAGAGAAAGAGACAGAGAGAGAGAGAGAGAGAGAGAGAGAGAGAGAGAGAGAGAGAGAGAGAGAGAGAGAGAGAGAGAGAGACGGGGAGAGACAGAGAGAGACAGAGAGAGACAGAGAGAGACAGAGAGAGAAATAGGAGAGAGGAGTCTATATAAACAAAGGAATAAGGATTATGAGGAAGAGGAGTCCCATAGAGATGGCTGGCTGGAGCTCTGGGGAGCTCACTGAATCAAAAACAGCCACTAGGGAAACATCAGGAATAAAAATTAAACCCTCCAAAGGTAGATGATTGTTGATTGTCATGGGCAGTATGTGGAACCTTGTGGAGTAAGATTAGACTATGTTCCTGTGCATGATCTGGCATATTGGAGTCCATTGCCTACAGAGGATTCCTACAGCTTTAAAACTTGGATGAAGAGCTCAGAACTACCTCAAATAGATATGCCAGACTGAACTGGCCCATCTTGGGACTCCTTAACCTACTTTGAGAATGTATGGAGCATGAGAGTGGGGGGAGGCTGAAGGGTAATTGGAAGGGACTGGAAGGAGGAAAGGGAGGGCAAGCAGTGATAAACACAGAAAAAAACTTTATAAATAAATAAAAATGGATAAAAAGGATATGCATAGGTTTCTGAGAAAAGAAAAGGAATAATGTCCTTCAAAATAAAATAATAAAAAATAATATATCATATAAAGATGGAAAAAAGAGTCTGGATAATATATGTTATTGTGCTATTTTATAGTTCTTTGCAGAAAAAGCAAAAGGTACTGAAAGACATTTAATTATAAAAATTACTAAAATAAACCAACATATATGTTTTCAAAATAACTGACTTCGAAATGTAGTTCAGAAAACATTTTACTTTAAAGGGAGGTTTTGTTTTTATTTCAACAGAAAAATGAAAGGCTGTGTATTCATCACAGGTTAAAAAACATAAGGTTTGGTTGAGGAATAACACCTAAAAATTCTTTGATGTAATCAATGGCCCAGATGATTTAACATAGCAGTTTTGTTGTAGTATATTTGTTTTTAGTTTTGCATTCAAGACAGCTTCAAGGCTAGGAACTGAGATTATCCAGCCTCACAGACTACTCAACTCAAAACTTGTCTATCAATATTTTCATTAGGAACTTTAGACTGGTGTAAATTTTGTCATGTATGGCTTCATGTAAGCCAGAGAAGTTCTTCCTCTGCTTTGCATTTCCCTTATCAACATTAGATTGTTCTCTGGCTTTACAAATTTCCTTTACTCTAATATCTGTCAAAGCTTTTCAAACTTAATAAAATACTCAGTAAAGCTTTTTAAGTTCTATATAAGCCTTGAGGCACCTACAGAGTCAAACCTTATCTCTGTGAATGGAGTTTTATCATTCGTAGTGAACTGGGTTCCAAACATAAGTTGCTTATTCCAAATTTCCTAACTAGATCTTTCCCTCCTCTGTGGTAATTTTGGAGACCTCAGATGGAGATAATTAAGTGCCTAACGGCTTTAGTAGCTAGAACATTAGGGATTGCATTTCTGCGTACCGTCTTGGAGTATGCAGCTTTTGCCTTAAGAGAGAAATGAGGAATTACATTACTCAATCTTCCTGCTTCCACAGCAATCAGATTGATCTCGTGTATTTCCATGTTCCACAGTCTCAAACCTAAGCTATGACTGGCTTTTTCATTACTTGTTTAAAAATCTGAAAATCTTTCCATATGAAGCCACCCAAGCAGTGACTGTTTCCTGATTATTGTAATTTCTTGCTCTGAAGAGTTGTACTTACAAATGTGTGCTGGATTCCAGAATTTAACTTTTTTTCTACTATATGTTAGAAAGTATCTATCGGTATCTTTATTATCTCTACTATCTCTTTTCTCGCTCTCTAAATGCTCCCATGAGTTCTACATTCTAAAATTTCAGAAAGTGACGAAAGCACAAATTTAACTACCTACCTACCTAGCCCCTAAGCAATAACTCCCTCTCATCATCTTGTTTATATAATTTACTAGACAAATCACAGGCTAAAACAGGAAATAATAACACCCCTTCTAGTTGCAATTTCTACTTTACAAAACAAGTTTCTACTTAACAACATCTCAGGCTCTGATGCACTTTTACTTGAACAATGGAGTCCAGGCATACTCTGCTGCAGTTTACCAATGACTCAACTCTTGTGAACTAATCCGAAATACTTCAAATTTTTCAAAACATTTAGATGTTTTCAAGGCATCTCTGCATTCTGATGGTGTACACCAATCATCAAGCAAGCACGTCATTCCATACCACCCAGAATAAGACTGCCATCTAGGTTTACTCTCACATAAAGTCTTAATCTTTTAGACTTAGTTTCAAGCCTCACCAGCCATAGCAAAACACACAACCCTGAAATAACAAAAATCCACACCAATATATATTATACAGGAAAAATTGTCCATACTAAAACTTCCTGCATGGGTGCTTTCTCATAAGGATGCTCAGCCTTAGTTGTATGTCTTGCTACCCAGAGCCAGAACCCAGTATTCAGTCATCCTCATTTCATCGTTGGTTCCATTGTGTCCCTGTTTATGTGCAAATTATACTGTGTGAAAATATATTTCCTAGGAAGACACAACATATATCTATTCATCTCAAATAGACAGAGAACCTACACATACTATCAAAAGTTACTTTAGAGAAATATGATTACTATTGGGGTGACTCATAAAAATAAAGGGTAAGGGGTTACTTAAAAGAACAAAAATTACAAAGACAGCTGAATGACTAAAATCTCACCCCTGTATAATTGACATCTCACAAAGTAAGGGAAACTAGTGCACACTGCATACCCTTCAGACAACTCAACACTGTTGACAATGACCTTCCTATCAGAATCTCTTTCAAATCTTGGCTGGTCTCTTGTACTTTCTGGCTGTTCAGTTGGTGTTTGGTTTCTGTCTGTAGTTTGATTCTTTGGATGGTAATTCAGGAGTCTCTATTGATTACTGCTCATAAGAATGGTCTTGGAGTATTTAGTCAGTCTCAGAGGCTTCCTGAAGACATTTTAAATTGTTTGTCTTCAGAGCAAGCATTCCTGCAGGATAGAATATTTCGATCAGTGTGGAAACTGCTTTACAACACTGTAATTCTGCATTCTCGGCCATATAGTCTCCCTCTACTTAAAAAATTCTATTTTCCACTTTCACTAAAAATAAGAGAAAGAAATATTTTGCTTGTGGAGATGAATGAGACTAAAAACCATTACACTTTTCATAATTATTTATGCCATATGAAATAATCACATGGTTGGATGGATGGTTGGAGTGAGGAGTATTCACAGAATTTTTTTTTTACTGTTATTTGTCCTAGGCCAAAAAAAAAAAAAGGAAAGAAAATTTAAGAAAATTATTCCCTCTTCAACCCTACTGTTGTTTTTTAAAAAAAATCAGAAATACAGACAAACTAGAAATGGTATATATAGAAACCAGATCAATGAGAGAAAACACTCTTCCATACTCTTGAATTGAGACTAGCTTGCAAGAGGAATGTAAACTCAAGATCATTTTAGAAACTCCTTAAATCAGACCAGATTTATGAGGCTTTGCCCTGCTAGTTTAGGCAATAAAAGCAGAGTCTTCCCAGAAGAGGAAGCTGAGCTGCCATGAAGACACTCATTAAGAAATGCTACAAAGACTAACTTTACAAATCAAGTCACTGGAAAAAAAGCAGAATTCAGCTAAACTGCCTGGATATAGTTTAGAATACATTTGAATAGGAGTCTTTTCAACCTGTTAGCCTACCTGTAGGCTGGACAGTGTCTCCAGGTACTATAGATTTTGTAAACAGTCACAAATGCTGGGGTGGGTATTAAAGGTTCTGAAAGTAACCTGTCATCAATGTAATTAATCTCAATAAAATTCATTGGGTCATGAAGTTAGACTTTAATAGTGTCTTGGTCAGTGTTTGATTACTCTGAGATTTCATGACCATAAAAACTCATAAAAGAAAACATTCAATTGGGGCTGACTTACAATTTCAGAGGTTCAGTCTATTATCACAATGGCAGGGAACATGTAGTATGCAAGTAGACATGGTGCTGTAAAAGTAGCTGAGATTTCTACCTCTGGATCCAAAGGCAGCAAAAAGAGTAAGAGACAATGGTCCTGGCTTTAACGTTTGAAAAGAAACCTCAAAATTTACCCCCCCCCAGTACTACATTTCCTCCAAGGCCATAAATAAACCAACAAGGCTATACAAACTAATCCTTCCTAAGTAAAACCAATTGTTAACTGTTAATGACTAAGCATTCAAATACATGACCCTATGGGGGACATTCTACTCAAAACACCACAGGTGTTATCCTTACTTGGGTGATGTGGGAATGCCTTTCTGTATGCTGTGAATATCAGTCTTTAAATAAAGGAGCTGTTTTGGGCCATGACAGGCACCATAGAAAAAGTAGGAGGAGAACTCAGAGCATAAGTAGGAGAAGCAGGGCAGAGTCAGGCAGACCAAGCCTGAAGCCCAAAGAAGCAATATGCAAGGGACACTGGTGAGCCACAGGCCACGTGGCAGGCAGTTTAATAGAAATGGGTTGATTTAATATGTAAGAGCAAGCTAGCAATGTGCCTGAGTCATAGGCCAAACAGCATAAACTTAATATAAGCGTCTGAATCATTTTGGGGGCCTGAGCAGCTGTGAGGGGCTAAGGGGTCTGGGACTGACTGCAGGTCTGTGGGTCTGGACCTCTGGCCGCCTGGGACCAAGAAACCCCATTGCAACACTTGGGTCTATTATGAGTGGAGAAGAAATGTGTGGTGAATCTCCTCAAAGAAAGTTTTATCACACATCAGTTGGGAATTTGTGATGCTTATACTATAAAAAATGATTGAGTTATTTCTTGGTATTTGTTTAACTTGTTACATCCTTTGGTTTTTATTTTATTTATTACATTATCTTCCTTTTTCTCTTCTTCACTTCTTTTATCTCAATATTTTTTCATCCTCCACTGTATTTTCTCTTGTTCCCTTCTTTCCTTCATAGCTCTGGGGGTTAAGCCAGGTGCATCACATATGAGAGGGAAGAGCAAAAGCCACAAGACTTTTTTTTTTGGTGAGAGATCACACCTCAGTTTCAATTTTCCAAGACTGAGCATCAGTTTCTGAAATAATCATGAATAGTAAACCATCACTCTTAAATTGTCCTGGTTTCAGGAATGGGCAAGATAACATGCACCAAGGCTGGGGCATTCCTCACAGTATCTCAAGGCAATGACAAAATAGGGATAAACCCTTTGTCCTTCATTTTTTGGAACTTTATCAAACTTACAAAAATCTGATACAACTCTAGTTCTAGCTAGTCCTGTCTAGCCCTAGTCAAGTAGAAGTATACTAGCATAGTTACTGATTTCTTAGTGCAATCATATATAGAATGATTTAACTTCTAGAATTCCTTTATCAGAATATAGAAGAAGCCTGTGAGCTTCTCGAAGGGTCCTTAGTTTGCCTATGTATCTGATATGTGGTGCCAGAATACTAAAACTCTTACTTTTGTGATGAACATTCTTTCTGATTACATAGTACATTGTGGTCTTCTGTAGGATTTCTTTCGATCCTAATAACATATGCTACACTAATGCAATACCATTCTGCTACACTCCAAATTCTAGAGATTCATGCTTAAGGGTTTCATTATTCAACCAAACTTTGAGGTCCCAGAAAGGTTGAGTTGAAAGAGTTCTCTCAGAAACGTGTCTCCTCTTTTATTATAAACATCTACCAGATAATTGCTTGCCATATTTATTGCTGTTCTCATTGTTGTGACCAAGAAGCAAATAAAGGGAAGAACATATTTTGGTTTCTTGTTTCAGAGTACACACCATAGAGATGTCCTAGGAGAAGCTGGTGAGGCTGGTTGTGAGAAGAGAAATGACCATCTGAGCATAAAGCTTAAGCTTCCCTTATTCAGTAACTTATCTCTTCCGATTTAAGTTTTTCCAACCTCCCAGAACACTACTTTTAGCTAGTAAACACATATGCTAAAACATAAGTTGAGTGAGCAGTGTTCCACATTCAAACAATGCTATTCCTTGCCTGGTTCTCATGAGTTATTGTCAATCACACAATGAAAAATGTATTTAATACAAGTTTAAGCTTCCACAAAGACTTAATTTCATCAATATTTTGTAAACTGCATATGAAACTTTTTTTCCAAAGACAACATTTAAATTTTGAGCATCTCAAAATAAAAAAAAACCTATATGAATAATTTCAATATAATATAACAATAAAAATTTTCTTTGCATAAAATAAGTTGAATACAGCATAAGATAAGGTTAGCCGAATCTCATACAACATATGTGGGTATTTATAGAATTATCTGGTGTCCAAAAGTTTGAGTAAGCTTTGTTGTCTGAAACAATTGTTGGTCTACTTCTGATATTGTCTCTACTGGATAGTTACATCCTTTTTACAAGACATTTAACATTTCTGGAATATCCAATATTCTGTATTCTTCACTGAAACTTTTACTTTACCTAAACAGCTTAAGCACAGCCTACTCAGAAGTTTCACACAGAGAACCTGTCCTGAGATACATTGTTTGCTTGCCTTTTGCAGTTCAAAAGTGGTTTAAGGCCCCATGATGCCATATCTTGAATTTCAAACACAAGTTGAAGGGATGCAAAGGTCACAGACAAATTTCAATTGTGGTTACAGGAGTATTAAGTTCCTGTTCACATATGAACATACTGAGAAGCAAAGAAAAAGCCTTTTCCTATTCCTGTTTGACTTCTAGTTTATCCAATAGAAATGTACCACCCATGCCATTGTGTATACTTTATTTCAGTTAATCTTTTTCTGAGAATGACCTCACAGATATACCCAAAGACACTAAATAAACAAAACCCAACCATGTTATCTTTTGAAATAGGTAATCACCATTGTCATTCAGCCTTATCTCACCTTCTTTGAACTGAGTGATCCTGGTCTTTTATTATCTTTGGAATCTATGACATGCAAATTTGAACAGTATGTTCCAGGGCTACTGACCTACAAATAAACTGTCTCATGCCAGCTTTCACTTTTTAAATAAGCCTTTCAGATGACTGTGATAGTGTTTATATCTTGGAAAGATGACTATACCTAAATCATGCCCAAAATCATCTGAATACGTTTCAATTACTACAGCTGGTAGTGGTAGCTAACTATTAAAAAATGTTTGTATCTACTAAGAAGAAATGATAGTGAGGGTGCTCTGGGAGATGAAAGGATAGCAACAGAGATGTAGTTTTGACATCTAGAACATTTCCAAATATAAGGAAAAGTAGTAAACTATTTTACTGCACATTAATTCTACACCAAGGTAGAGAAAGTTAAGCAAGCAAGGCGTTATAACAGAATATAATATGTCTTGGAGAGCATAAAACAAGGTCACCAAGAAAACAAACAAAGAACATCTAAAATGTCCTAAAATATCTTAAAGATTAGTCACTTCACTGTTCCTCTCCTCTTTCCATAATTTAGTTGGTTATTTCAGGAATGTGAATTCCCACAGTTTCAAGATCAAAAAAGAAAAAAAAAAACATACATGTTTGATGACAGAGGCAATAAAGGAAAGAAAAATTCCCACAAACATTTAGAGTCTCTGTGGAAGAAGAAGATGGCTTGTAGCAGGTCATCCTTCACACAGATTGTGTCAATGTGAACACGCTTAGATTTACTTGACTGGACTCAAAATAATATTGCACAATTTCATTTAGTTAAGAATAAAATTAAATTCATTCAGGGTAAGATAGTACCATTTAGTGTCTCAAGTTATTTTTATATATTTTATATAATTTATATTCTTTAATCAATACTTGCTATAAACATACCTAGATAAAAGTATAATTTAGAAAACCTAGAGCTGACAGAGGTAAAACAGAAACCTTAGCCACATAGGAAACAGGAGAGTGACTCTCAGAAGGTTCTGAAGCAGGGCTTAATATTACTAAGCTCAAAAAATTATATAAGTATATATATATAATGTATATATATAATATGACAAGTCTCCTATAGTTGGTAACTAGAAACTTTAAAACAATAAAATAAACATTGACTAACCAATGAACAAAAATTATGAACGTAACACATTGTGTTTTATTTTATTTTTAATATGTATAGGCAAGAGAAAGACACAGAACTAAGTGATTAGAAGTTATTTACTATGAAATGTACCAAGTAATCTGAAACATTTTATATTAAAATTTCTATTTATCTGTCCATTGTTATAGATGTACATAGCCTCTCAGTGACACTAAAATCTAATAGTCAAAAGCTCTCTTAAGTATATGTTTTTAGGCTGAGGCTTTCTAAGATCCATCTAGACAAGTGATAGACAATAGTGATCACATTATATGCTAAGGACTCTCAGTTTGGTTACACCTCCTCTCCAAGATGCTCCTCCCTGCTCGAACTGCACCTCTTATCTTCAATCTTCAATGTTCAGAAGCCTGTACTCCTTTTTCATTATAGAAATTACTCCGCCATATGCAAACACCCCCCAACACACACCCATACAATCATAAACACAAAAACACACACATACAAACACACAAACACACACATACACACACACACACACACACACACACACACACACACACACACACACACACACACACACCACAGAGTCTCTTCCAGTAAACTTCTACTTTTATTAAACCAACCATCAGTTGGTCATGGATTGAGGAATGCATTGTTGAACAATTTTATTTTCTATAATTTTTATTAGATCTTTGTTGTGTTAATATTTTTATAAAAAATCATCTTAAAGAATAAAGAGAGAACTGCCAAGATTACCTAAACACACCATCAGTGCCTGTGCTCGGAAAAAAAAAATTCTTTACTTTAGATAGAAAATCATAAGATTGATTGTTATTTTTCTGAGCCTATTAATATTTTTCTATCATCTGTGCAAATCCCTCTTTCTTCCTGTCAGTTGCTCCATCAACATCCCTGCTGAGCAGCAATTACTGCTTCAACACAAATTCCCTGGAATGGGGGCCAGGACAATTACCCTAACCTCTCACGTTAAAGCAAAATTATAAAGGCTTCTTTTAACATACTGAAATTGGGTAGTTTGGTTTAAGACCAGAGCAATTTGGACAGTTACAGTTGACAAAGAGAGAAGGCCCACCTGCATTCAAAGCAAAATAAAGGAAGATTTGTCAGCAAGTTAGAACATACTACAGTAAATTGGGTACAGATTTTCTGGCCACATGCACCAGTGATACCCCCAAATTGTCCTACATAGAATGTTGTTGACAATTAGAGCATTTCAAGTCATCGAATTTTATGGTTGAGGCTCAAAATCCAAGTGAATTTTTTTTCTTATCTTTTGGCCAGAAATAACAGATATAATGAGATCTATTGCTTCAGCATTTATGAATAAAATTTTCAGGTAAAAATAATTTTTACAAGCATCTATAATAAACTCCAACTGGGATACAGCAGTTAAAACATGTTAGTATGCAATCAAGGCTCTACTTCATAAGAGAAAGAAAGAAAAATAATACACACTACATATTATACTGAGAAAAGTATTAAAACAATAGCAGGAAAGCAAATGAATTTTGAAAGGAAAAATTGAGAAATGAGTGTTAGTAAGAAATGATAAATATAGTTCAGGAATACTCTTTCAGACACTAGAGTTTATTTAGGTAAGAGCTCTCTTCATAGATCTTAAATAGTGTAGGACATATCCATCCAACAAAAAAAGAAATATATAAATTTAAAATATTTTTGCTCAAAAAAACAAACAGAATTCCTACCTGCAGAGCCAACACAACTTACAAAATGGGAGAAAACTTTACTAAGTCAATTTCACACTGGGAGATAATATCCAAATCTTAAAGAAATGGAAAAGTAGGACAAAAAACAAACAAACAAAACAAACAAAAAAACCCCTGAGAAATCACAAGTTGGTTAATGTAATGAGCAGAGTTCTCAAAAAAGAAAGGACCATTAGCTGCTTTAAAAATAATCTTCCAAATCATTAGGGGAATGCAAATTAATACTTATTTAAGGAACTATCTCAGCTTAATCACAATGGCTAATGATCTAATTTTTATGAGAGTGAGCTTGCATATACATGATTATTACTGCTGTATCTAAGGTAGAAAAGAAACAGAAGTAGACTGGTAGCCCATCTAAAGAAGATATTTCACATATATGATATATTTATATATATATTTCTAAATTATAAATAAAAGATGAAATCATCATATTTACAGAAAATTTGATGCAGCTTAAGGGTTTAATATTAATAAAGAAGACTGTGGTGGTCTGAATAGGAATGGTCTCAGAGATTAATATGTTTGAATGCTTAGCCCATTAGGAGATACGGTTTTGCTGCTGTAGGTGTGACCTTGCTGGAGGAAGTGTGTCACTGTGAAGGCAGGCTTTGAAGTCCCGTATATGTTCAAGCCATGCCCAGTGTGACAGTTCATTTCCTGTTACCTGTAAATCAAGATGCAGGAATCCCAGCCCCTACTGCAACACCATGTCTGCCTGTGTGTTGCCATGCTTTTTGTCATGACTATAATAAACTAAACCTCTGAAAGTGTAAGGCAGCCTCAATTAATTAAATGTTTCCCTTAATAAAAGTCTCATTGTGGTTCTTTAAAGTAATATAAACCCTAACTAAGACAATAACTCAAACTCAAAAAGTGAAATGTTTTCCTCATATTAAAACCTATAATAGGTGTGTACACAGGTGTATGTTTGAGTAAAGTATAGATGTTTAGAGATTAAGGGGATAATACTTGGTGATGAGGAAGAACAAATAGGACCAAAAAGTAAACATCAGACCTGAAAATGTATACAAAGCTAATTTTCTTCAGTTTTAACTCCTTCATAATTTATTTTCTTTTTTCTCCAATGGTATGCATGTGAAGACAACTTTCTATGTACTGATATACCAAGAACTGGATCTATTTCTCCTTTGACAATTAGGCTTTCTCTTTAATTTCATTGTCCACTGTGAAATAGCAATTAGACATGATTAGTCACTAGATACATTTGCCTGTTGACCCAGTAAGAAAAACTGATTAAAAAATATTCCATAAAAAGTGATGGTTTAAATACTTATCATTTTGGTTTTCTGTATAGATATATATTAAATCATTCTGCTATAGTATATTTAATATGTAAATCATATCGTAATACAAGTCGCTAGCCCATGAAAGTTTTTATTACCAATTAATTAGAATATAAAGCAATGCAAGTTAGTAGTTAGACACTACATTCAGACATAGTCATGTTAGATATATTTTCAAGATCAATTGAATATATTTTCAATGAAGAGGTCTTCTTTAAACACTTCAAAGATCCATAGAATATGGCATTCAAAATATTTTTAGAACTTAGACTTTTCTGGACAGTTAAACAAGTCTGCCCCTAGTAGCCCCAATCTAATTCAAGAGAAAAATAGGCACTGAAAAACTTCCATATGGAATCTACTTTCCTCATTGCAACAGTTAGCCATTTGATAAGAACTTGTCCCTGTATTGACTGCTTGACAGTATGCTGTTTAAACTGGACATTCAGGTTTCCTCGGAAAGTGACCCTTGAACTTTGACAGAACAAGCTAAGATGGTCCTTCAGGTTTCTGCTTTTTAGAGAAAACTGTAAGATATGGTCTGTGGATGGTATGAGGCTAGTAGCAGACCATGGCTCAGGTCCTCCCAGAGTTAGGTTTTTTGGGAATGCAGTCCAAAGTGGGTGGTAAACTCCATCTAAGGCTAAATAACATCACAAGACTGATAGGCAACAAGTACCATAAGGGAAAAGTTGAAAGGAACTTTGAAGAGACAGTTCAGTCTTCAGGACACAAGGAGAAGTGACTGAACTACACCAAAATAGGCAGAGCAGATTTCAAATTTCCTGTTTCACAGAAATGAAAAGTGACTCTGGGCCTATAGGCTGAAGATGGATGCCCCAACTATATGAAGGAACTTTGAGTGACTGTCCAGGCACATAGGTGTCATCTCTGTCATTTCTAGGTTTTTTTAGACATTTCTTGCACTTCCTGGTTATTTGGGCAAATATTATTTCCTTCTTGGTTCTCTGAGGTAGTTGAAGATGAGATAGTTATAGTTTTCTAATGACAGTTTTAGAAAAGGAACTTTGAAGTTAAAGTTTATAAGTTTAAGAGACATAACAATAGTAGCTTTTAGTTAGAAAGGAAGTGAATTAGGTATGATCCTTTGAACTCATCAATATAGGATAATTAATGACATATTTTCTTTGAATTGTCAATTATTAATGGACTGGACATTACTCATTTATTGTTTGTATATAATGTATATAAGTATTGTACCTATTGTATATGGTTTTTTTTATATTAGTTATCATCTTTTTTAAAAAAAAGACACAACAGAAGATACGTGGGGGTTTAATGAAAGCTCCAGAAGTTTCAGAAATATAAGAGGGATCTAACCACAGTCAGTCTAGGAGCATCAGAGAGTGGTGATTCATACTGTTAATCCCAGCACAGGGAGTATCCCGAGAGTGGTGACCTATGCCCTTAATCCCAACTGAATTTGAAGTCATTTTAATTATAGAAGGAATTCCAGGTCCCCAGGCAGGCAGTTATGGGGCTACATCTTAACTTACCAAAAAAGTATTTAAGGCGGGCATAGAAAGACAGAAAGAGGAAGCCAAGAAAAGCCAGGCTGAGGAAGCTGGAAGACAGCTGGGTAAGATCTGACTGTGGTATTTATTCTCTCTAATATCTCTGACTATCACAGAGATTTATCCCTGAATCTCACTTACTTGTGCAGCAACCATTAATGTATGCAATCAGAAAGATAATTTATTTTTATTTCAGCATGCTTAGGCCAACAATATTATAGAAAGGCAAAATGGCAAGGACCACAAAAGAGGCTCATAGGTTTCTTTTAAGCATATATAAGGGAAGTTCCTAGAGAAGTTAGGTTATTTTAGATATGTATAGTTTACTTGTGGCAATCATATTAATATGCTCTAATTGGCTAGGGATAATCATGAGTTAACTAAAGCTACAGATTTCGCATTATTTCACAAGCCTATATTATTCCAAGTTTTAGTTTTTAGTTGGTTATTGAGCTGATGACTGTGGAGGCTGGCGGGGCTGGTATGTATTGACAGTGAGAGCTGGCTCACTGGCTCAAGCTTGGTACATCCTAACTTCCTTGTCCATGTTGTGAGGGGTACCAATAATTAATTGCCCTTTGTCTTTGGTTCTTTTAGAAACTGCTTGCTCATTCTCAGGAAATTGAAATTGAGACCTGATCTAAGAGAAAAGAATGGACATCATGTTTTGGAGTATGTCCAGTCAATCATTTCAATGAACATTTATATCCCAAATACAAGGGCTTCCTTACTTGTAAATAAGTCACATATGGATCCCCACACATTAATAGTGGTAGACTTTAGCATCCCACTGTCACCATTGGATGTGCCATGCTGTAGAAACTGAAAAGAGAAATAAACTAGGAGATTCAATGACTCAAATGAAACTAAAAATGCATACAGAACATATCATTAAAACACAACAATATGTTATTCTCACATCATTCAAAATTTTAAAACGTTGATCATATTTTTAGTCACAAAGCAAGTCTTAACTACAGAAAAATAAAATAACCTCTATTTTGTATCAAATCCACAGGAATTATCGTTGAAGTTCAACAATACAAACTACAGAAAGTCTACCAACTCATTGAAACTGAACAACTCTCACTTAAGTTATCAGTGGGCCAATGAATTAATAAAAAAAATAGATTTCCTAGAATTCAATGAAACTGATTAGACAGCATACTCAAAATAATGAGACACCATGAAAGTCATGTTTAGAGGAACATTTATAGCTCTAATTGTATTCATAAATAATTTAGAAACTTTTATATTAGTGACTTAACAGTACAACATAAATGTCTAGAAAAAAAAGAAGCAAATGCACAAGATGAATAGAAATCAGAAAGTTTCAAACTCAGGTTTAAAATTAATAAAATTGAAACAAAGAGAATAATATGAGGAATCAATGAAACAAAAAGTTGATTCTTTAAAAAAATATTCAACAATATAGATAAACCCTTGTAGTCAAATGGTTCTTTGTCCCACTCAGTCAATCCTATGGCCATTTAGTTCTAAATTAACACATAAAAGCTTATATTAATGAGAAACTCTTTGGCCTAAGGCTAAGGCATATTATATGCTAACTCTTACTCTTAAACTATCCCATAATTCTTATCTTGTTTAATCTTGTGGCCTGGTACTTTTCTCAGAGCAACATTCCCATCTTCTTTCCTCTGTATCTCCTGGCAACTCTAATACCTACTCTTCTACTTCTCAGAATTCTCCTAGTAGGCTAGCCCCACCCATATTTCCTACTGGCCAATCAGCATTTCATTAAACCAATAGGAGCAGCAAAGTTTTATAGTGTACAATAGCAATATTACACAGCATATAATTGTGAGGGGGGGGAAGCTATATACAAAGGAGATTAACTTTAAGATTCTTGTTTAAAAAATTTGAAAAGGCTGAGGGATCATGCTTTTGTATACTGTAAATATTTGTCATAGAATAACTGGTTTAATGAAATACTGATTGGTAAAGTAGCTAGACAGGAGGTAGATGTGGAGCAAGTAGACTAGAGGAGCTAAGAGAAGCAGAAGAGAAGAGAAGGAGACAACATGTAGCAGCAGAGGAAGTGGGATGAGAATCTTTCTCTGAGAAAATATACCAAGCCACATGCCTAAACATAAATAAAAATATAGGCTAACTTAAAGTACAATATTTAAAAAGAAATAAGGCAGATCTATTGATCAATTGGCTTGCAAGTAATATAAGCCTTTGTATTATTATTTGGGACCAAATAGATGCAGGCAGATCAATACTGGGGCTAAGCTTTGTAAGAAACTTCTGACAACAAATACTTGTACAAATAAACCAAAAAAGTAATAGAGAATATTGAAATTATCAAAATAAGAAATTAAAAGAGAGCCAAAACAACAGACACTTGAAAAATCCAAAGAATCATTTGGTCACACTTTAAAACCATGTATTTCCACAAATTGGAAAAGGTAAAAGAAATGGACAATTTTTTGATATATAGCACCTACAAAATTAACCCAAGATCAGATAAACAAATGAGACACACACATAACCCCTAAGAAAATAGAATCTGTCATAAAATGGCCCTCCTCCCAAAAGCCTAGGGTAAGATAATTTCAGAATAGAATTCTATCATAATTAGAAAGAAGAGCTACTAATTATATTCCTCAAATACAACACCAAATAGAAACATCAGGAAAACTCAAAATTCTTTTTAGCAGGTCAGGTTACCCTTATAGTGAAAATAATTCAACAAAGAAAGAAAACTGCACATCAATGGTCTTCATTAACATTGATACATAATATTCAATAAAGTGCTAGCAAGCCAAGTACAAGAACACATCACAAAAATTATCCACCAGTATCTTGTGACATTTCTTCAAGAGACGTAGATATTATTCAGCATACAAAAATCTTCCAAAGTAATCTACCCTATAAACCTATGAAAAAAACACTAGATTCTTTCATTAGATTTCTAGAAATCCTCTGACCAAAAATTATAAATGTCTTTAAGATATCAAGGAAACAAAGAACATCCACATTATAATAAAAGCCACTTACAGTAAGCCAACAGACAACGGCAAATTCAATATATAGAAACTCAACAAAATTCTCTAAAATAAGGACTAAGATAAGGCTGTCTACTCTCTCCATATTTTTTCATTATAGTATTTGAATTCTCAATAGGAGAAAAAATCTAAATGAGATCAAGTGTATATAATTTGGAAAAGAGAAAGTCAAAGTATTATTTGCAGATGGTATATTTAATGATAGTATATTTAAGTGAACCCAAAATTTCTACCCTGAAACTCTCCCAGTTGATAAACACCTTTATAAAAATAACTAGACACAAAATTAACTAAAAAAAAGAGAAAGTAATTGCTCTCATATACGCAAATGATAAAAGGATTGAGGAAAAAATAAGAAAGAAAATACTCTTCACAAAAAAAAAACCTTAAACAATATTGAAAACCTTGGAGTAACTTTCACCAAGCAAGTAAAAGACTTGTATAAACAGAAGTTCAAGACTTTGAAGAAAAAAATAGAGAAGACATCAGAAAATGGGGGTCTCCAAGGCTCATCAATTATTAACATTAACATAGTAAAAATGACCATCTTACCAAAAGAAATCTATACTTTTAATGCAATCTCAATCAAAATTCCAACACAATTCTTTATAGGCTTTGAAATAAAATAATAAACTCCATATGGAAAAAGAAAAATTCCATGACAGCTAAAGAATTCAGTACAATAAGAAGACTGTTAGAGGTATCACATCCCTTGTCGAGCTATAGTAATAAAAACAGCATATTTTTTTAAGATAAATATTGACACACTTATCACAGAATGAAATGGAAGGCATAGACATAAATCCACATACCCATAGGCACCTGTGTTTGTTAAAGAAGCCAGAAATATACAATGAAAAAAAATCATCTTCAACAAATGATTCTGACACAATTTGATATTGACATGAAGAAGAAGGCAAATAGTTTCAGATATATCACCTTGCACTATAACTCAAGTAGATTAATGACCTCAACATAAACCACACACTACCCATTTAGAGCAAAGATGTCAACATATGTCCACTTATGCTGAAGTTGAAAGAAGATAAAGCAGAAAATATCCATAATTTTATTACAACAGAGAACAACTTCCTGAGACAATCACTTGTAGCAAAGACACTAAGACTGACAGTTAAATATAGGACCTCTTGGAATTAGAAATAAGGCCATGGACACTACCAAAAGGACAAAATGGTAGCTTTCAGAGTGAGAAAATATCTCACAAATTCTGTATCTGACAGAGGGCTAAACTCCAAAGTATATAAATAACTCAAGAAATTAGACAACAATAGACAAATAATCCAGTAAAAAATAAAATGGGATACTGACCTAAGAAGAGAATTCTCAACAGAAAATTAAAAATGGTAGAGAAACACATAAAGATAGGTTTATCATACTTAACTAACAGGATAATAACAAATCCAAATGATTCTGAAATTCCATCTTATACCTGCCAGATTAGCTAAGATTAAAACCACAAATGTTAGCTTATCCTGGAGAGCATGTAGAGCAAGGTAATCTTTACACTATTGCTAATAAAGTGCTAACATAAACAGCAACTTTGGGAAACAATATGATGTTTTCTCAGAAAATTAGAAATCAAATAACCTTAAGATCTACCTATATCACTTTTGGGCATATACCCAAAGTATGCTCAATTACACAACAAAGTCCTTTTCTCATTGCTATTCATAGAGGCTTTATTTGTAACAGGCAGAACCTGGAACCAACCTAAATGTGCCTCAACTCAACAATAGATAAAGAAAACATGGTACATTTAAATAATAGATTAATCTTTAGAATTTAAAAACAATAACATCAGAAAAATTGAAAACAAATGAAACTACAGAAAAATCATGAGCGTGGTAACCAAGACCCAGAAAGACAAACACGGTATGTACTCACTCATAAGTGGATAGTAACTATAAATTAAATCTAACAATGCTATAATACACAGACCCAGAAATATTAAATACCCCAAAGGCACATATGACATTTATAACGGAAAAATAGAATAGGTAGCTTGGGTGACAGAGAGTCAGTTCAGATAGAAACTTGAGGAGCCAGGTAGGGGAGTGGGTGGAGCAGGAGAGGACTGAAAAGATGTCTGTAAAGGGGAGCTTTTTGTGTTTAGGTAGAATCTAGACTCAATAGAAACCTCTACAAATCTACAAGGATGATCCTGGTTTAGTCTCATAGCAATAGTGGATAGGTAGCTTGAACTGGCCATTCCCAGTGATCAGATTAGTGACTAGCCCAATTGTCACCAGAGAAGTTTGTCCAGTAATTGATGAAAACATATCCAGCCAGAGACCTACGGCCAAACATTAGGCTGAGCTCAGGTAATAATGTGGAAGGGAAGTAGGAAGGATTTTAAGATCCTAGTCAAGCTGAAGGGACTGAACATATAAAAAGCCAAGCCATATGAATAATTCTAAATAACTGATGGCAGTGATCACTATAGTAATTTTGACACCATATCATCTTAGCTAGAAAATTGTCTTAGATGATTAGAGACAATGGGAGTTGGTGTTGTTATCCTCTCTCTCTCTCTCTGTCTCTCTCTCTCTCTCTCACTCATGTGTGTGTGTGTGTGTGTGTGTGTGTGTGTGTGTGTGTGTGTATGTGTAGTACATAGATTTAGAATGGCAACCCTCCTTTATGTCCAGTGACAGGAAAATGTAAGAAAACTAGGTGCCCTGTTGCAGCTCTATGGGTCAAACAGTTCTTCATAGTTTCAGGATTCAATTACTGCAGGAAAGGAAAAAACTATGGCTTGAAGACCTTCAGAAAAGGGAAATTTCAGATTATTGGCCTTGTCTTTATAATACTAATCTTTATAGATTCTATGTTTAAAACTTAAGAACAGAGAAAAAAAACATCTAAAATTCAAATTAATCAATGAAGTCTATCCCTCTTCATAGTTGAATGTATGATACATGAAGCATCTTCTCCAACCCAGGCTCAGTATTTTACAACTGTAAGTTTTCATTAAGTAAACTAATAAAGAGATCTGAACTTTCTTTTAGCCACACTTTATAAATTTGTCAAGCAGTCAGTCAATTCATATTTTTGTGATTAGATTTAAATATATTTAAATTCATAGTGATAATATAAAAAAATTTCATGATTAATATGGATTTCAATTGACAATAAATATAGTTATGGAAAAATTAAGTAAATGAGCACTGTTATGCGGCTTGATTTACCAAGCAGTAATTATCATGGGAAAGCCATTGCCAGTTAATAGCCATAGAGAAAGGAAACTTATAAGAATAAATTGTTGAGGAGGCACAAATATTACAATACCATAGTGCCATAAAAGGCAATACTGTTCTATTGTTTCAGATTTCAGGTTCTCAGTTTCTGGGCTGCAAAAGTAATAGAAGAATTACTTAAATGTATCAACACATATTTTGCAAAAAAATGTTTCTACAGTGCAAGTATGATAATGTTTGTTTAATAATTTGAAAAATTAACTAATAGTCCTAACGATTTACAAAGCACAAAATCATCGATGTTGACTGGTCTGATAAGATATTCATTATTAATGTAACCATAATTTAAATAGACCTATTCAGTAAGAGGAAATTCTTATTTAGTACTATAAATATAACATATACATGTGTTTAATTATATGTATTATATATCTATAGTAATATATCATATATACACTATGTATACACATAATATATATATGTATATATATATATATATATATATATATATATATATATATATGTAGGGGTATTGTGTTGTTTCATGGTAAATAATTGTCCCACCCACTGGTTTAATAAAAAGAGCTGATTGGCCAAAGGCAGGCAGGAAGTGTAAGAGGGGTTACCAGACTAAGAAAATCTCTGAGCAGAATGCCAGAAGGGCACGAGAGAGAAGCCAGAGGAAGCTGAGGACAACTATGCTGCTCTAAAGAAAGGTACCGAGCCGCATGGCTGAACAAGAGACATGGGTTAGATGAAGGGTAGAGAGCTAGCAAGTGATATGCCTGGGCCTGAGACTGATCAGCCAAAAACTAATGAACGCATCTTTGTGTCTCTGTAGGACTGTGAGACTGCGGGTCTGTGGGTCTGCGGGCCTAATCTTTGAGGTTAGGCCCGAAAGTCTGGGCCAGAAACCTTGTACTGCATATATATATGTGTGTGTGTGTGTGTGTGTGTGTGTGTGTGTGTGTGTGTGTGTGTGTGTGTGTGTGTGACCTGAAAGAAACAATCTATTAGTGCCATTTTCTGAAACCAAAGCAATGTACTTATTTTCCTTGAAGAAGTATATTTACTAAGATAGTATATATCAGTAACAAATACATATTATCTGTCAATGTGTCATTTACCTAAAAGGACAATATATTTATATTAATTCTATCAAGTCTTGTAGTGTCACTTCCTTACTGAATCTTTAAAAGTACCCAGATATTTATTGTGTAATATGTGAGGGATGGGATGTTTGAAGCCTGCATATGTTCCATATACATCTGTCTCTGTTTGTGTGTGTGTGTGTGTGTGTGTGTGTGTGTGTGTGTGTGTGTGTGTGTGTGTGTGTGTGTGTGTGTATGTATTCCCAAACTCTTCAAAGAAAAAACTTTATACATACATGCTAATGCCTGTATCAATTAAATCATAGTGTTCAATGTGAGACCATTTCTAAGGGTCTTTGAAAGGTGATAATGTCATAAAGGTAGAGTACTCTTCTAAGAGACTCTATTCACCACAGAAGTCCCTTATTTTCTTCATCATTAAAGCAATAAGATACACATATCTGAAACAATAATCAGATCCTCACCTTGTTATTGAACATTTACATTCCTTAAAAATTAATAAATTAGGCTAGGCATGTTGACACGTGCCTTTCATTGACTCAGGAGGTCAGAGCAGGTAAATATCTGATAATTCAAGACCACAGTGGTCTAAATAGAGTGACTCAGATCACCCAGAGCTTTATAGAAAGACCCTTTCCCAATACATAAACAGAAATATCTAATGGTCACCTAGTATATGAGAATTTAATATAGTACCACAAATGGACTATGGCAGAATTACAAAGTTTTAGGAGACTCCTTTAGAATTAGTTTAGAAAGGATCAGTAACTCTATTGACAAAACTGTAAAGTTAAAAGTATTCTCTAACATCATATCCTATAGATGACACTCATGCATGATTTAATCATCATGAAGATGAGTAGTAAGCCAATAATTCATAGCTTTATGTTCATAATTATGTAACTTTTAGTGAAGATGGCAAAAATGAAGAAATACTGAATATGCAAAGTTCTAATCAGCTGGCCTTAAATAAAAGAAACACAATACTAAAGGAAACTAAACAGGAAAAATATGTTAGGAAACTTAAAAATACTGGGAACATAGGCTGTGGAGATTTAACCTGTCCATTGTGGAAAGCATTATATTTTAAAAATTATCAGCAGCCTCAGTAATTCCAATCTCTCTTTCCCAGTCTTAAGTGACCCCTTGAGGAGGACACCATTCTGTATATGAATGATTCATCTGGCTCAAATTCTGCAGACTTGTGAGAACCTGAGCCTAGTTTTCTCAAGGACAATGACTTTGAGATAAAAATATGAATGCTTTTAATGGTTACTGTGCTGTAGGAACATGCTGCCTTTGGGATATAAAGGAAACATTTAAAATTATGATCCTTCTTACAGACATTTCTAAACTGTAGCAGCAACTTGGGACTGGAAAGACAGTGAAAACTAAAAGAAGACTTGAAGAGCATTGTACATCTTCTAAGAAAATATATTTCTTCAACCTGCACTGGTAACAGAATTCTGGATTTCAAATACTTTATTGCTGAAATGACTTGAGAATATTTTGGAAACTTAAAGGATGACGCTTATTATTTACTAGTTATTGGCGATATACTTTTTAAATTTGATTGCTCTTACGTTTTAGGCAAAGTGTGTTCTTACATTCCCATGGTTATTAGACAAAGGCTGTATGTGTGTTTATGAATATCTTGCTGAAAAGAGTGGAATGCAAGAGGAGAGAAAAGGAAAAAGGCCTTCATCTATGTATACTTCTAGCTTGGTCAACTGTGGAATGAACTGTATATGGGAAGCTGAATAGCTACTAAAATTGGACATAGAGAAGCCTGGGTGCATTAGTAAACTATTAAGCCCTAAAGACATTTCATAAAAAATAATCATGCATGATGCTTTTGATACTTTAAAAATATGCCTCAGAAACCTTTTCTACAAAACTAGAAAGTA
Organism: Phyllotis vaccarum; assembly: GCA_033318265.1. Lineage (NCBI taxonomy): Eukaryota > Metazoa > Chordata > Mammalia > Rodentia > Cricetidae > Phyllotis > Phyllotis vaccarum. The sequence continues at coordinate 107,857,375 of JARWLC010000005.1, forward strand.
CATAGGAATTTGGAAGTCATTGTCCTTGATCCAATACTAGGAGTCAGCCAAGAAGGAACTATAAGAGCTTAATAAGAGGCAAAATATATTCTGCCTAATGAAATAATTGGTATTAAAAATGGTAGGAGCCCTATATAATTAAAAATGTTGCTTTACAGCACTGGAGAGGTGTGTTAAGGGTACTTGTTCCTTAAGAGGACATGAATTTGATTCCCAGAACTCATAAGGAAGCCCACAACTATCCATAACTCCAGTTCAAGAACATTACACACACATATGAACACAAGCAAACCACTCATATTAACAATATAAATATATTTAATGAAATAAAATGTCACTTCAGTAGGAAATTACCATCTTGAGCTTTAAGTGGGACAAAAATATCACAGAAAAAATCATGCTAATTCTCAATTCTTTTGGCAAGTTTCAACAGTTTCATAAGTCTTAGCTACAAATGCAGGATACCATCCTTAAAAATGAAAGGGTGACTCAGAACTCTAATGAGATATTAACATACAACTAAACAAAACCAATAGTTGCCAGATGTAAGCACAACAGAGAAAAGTGAATATTTGTTCCTATGCTGTTTCCACTGTGTGTATATGGACTGTTTATGTATAATATTCTCCATTGCTCAATCTGTATTTCTGAGAAAGACAAAGCGATGCTTCAGGTTTGTTTGTTTCAGATATGAGCAGGACTTTTTCATGTTTCCTGTGCCACATAGAGAATACTCTGGAGATGCTTTATGCTACCCAAATGGATTATATATTCTTGACTTTGAAATGATAAGTTGAGAAAAGTCTTAATTTTGAGCTGATGTCATATGAAGTAAGATTCTAGAAGAGATTTCAAAAGGTGAATAAATTTAAGGTTGGTCAGAGTATGTTTCATAGGAGTCTGGAAATTAGGTCATAGTAGGTCACACTTCAAAACAAACAAACAAAAAGCCTACAATAGCTGTTCTCAGAAGTTACATCAACTACCATTAAGTTCATCTAAAAATATATAAATTATTAAGCTGAAATTTCAACTTCCAGCTTGGTTGGGGGTATGGGTTTTGTATCAGATAAGCCAGGCAAAGGCAATGATAAAGACCATGATGAGAATGAACTATACAGATTCTTAACTAGACTTAAATATATTCTAAAATTATAAAGTGCTGATAATACAAAAATGTGTATTCCATGATACAGAATTATAAAAAAGCTTAGAGTAAATTTCAAGAAATAAAAACACTAGGAGCCTTGCTATCTATATGCTGAGAGTAATAATTATTATTATATGCTTGAGAGTATTATCATACTCTTATATCACAGGGGAAATATAGATTAGGAGCACATATATTCACTATTATCTTTAAGTCTAATGTCAATCTAGAATTATTTAATAGGAAATTAAATTAAATATTTGGTTCAATAAGATGACATCAAATATGAAAAACTTATCTCAAAAGCTTAAAAGTAAATCAAAAGCTATATAAGCTGATAAACTGAGGAGCCCTGTGAGCACTTTTGGATCATCAGCGAGACACTTCATATAGTTGGGCCTTGTTTATGATTACTGGCCTTTAGTCAGTTGGTAACTTTGAGATGGCTAGTAGAGTACAAGATGATTGTTTACTACAAAATGTCATCTACAGTATTTCATGAGATTGTGAAATACAGTTAGAGCCAGAAATCCTTGATTTCCTCAATTCAATTTAACAGGATTTTTTTTTTTTTGGTCTCCTGTACTATTTTCATCTTTCTAGCTGTGGAGTCTGAGCTGACCTGTTCTGAAATGAAATTTATATGTCTACTTGCATCAACTTTCCAGCACCTACTTTCAAGGGAGTTGCTAATTAGTAAGTAGATGGTAGAGGGAAATGGCAGTCTAAATGCTCAAAGGATGCCTGTAGTTATTTGCATCCCCCTTTTTTCAGAGTTGACAATCAGTAAAGTTATAAGTTTAGAAACCAGTTATTGTGCAATAGTACCATAACTTGGTAGAATTAAAAATGTCTACTCTTTTCCACATGTGACCACTTTCAACTGACTCCATTCACTTTTATTTAAAAATAAAAGAGAAACCATTAATAACTATAATATGTTCAGACATTTACATATCAAGTGTAGCAACTTATGTTTCTACATATTTCTACAACATATTTCTACACTTGGATCCTACCTCTTTTCAGCAAATATTTCCTATTGTCTTTTTATGAAATGTAGGCAGTATATCTCCAAAAATGGACAGGTCAAATGAAAGGTTAGAAACTTGATCTGGAAATAACAAAATAATCATGCTTATCTCTATTCGTAGTCTCCACTACATTTTGACATATTAAACCTCTTGAGGACATACATACACATCTAATCATTTTGTTGTTGTTGTTGGGAATGTGGGTCTATAGAGAAGACGGAGAACACAGGATGGAAATCTCACTCTGTGTGCTATAAACAAGGCACAATCTCTTTCATTTTGGAGCTTGGCTCTTATAATATCCTACTCTACCCTCTCACATTAATTGTATTGATTTCTCATAGTTTCCATTGTCCTTCACAATGTCTCTGACTTTCCAGTCTTTAAAAGCTCAGTGCAGGAGCATATGTACAACAATGCTTTGAAAGGTCTCAACTTTTGGCCAAGTCCATGACAAATTAAGATATTTCTGAATGATGCATTACTAGAAGATTTAGAACCATTTGAAAAGAAATGAGAATCTCCAAATCCTTTCCTGAGGCTATTTTTGGATCTAATTTTTGCTGTTCTATGTCCTATCAAGCTATTCATTAGAAGGAAATAAGGAACTTTAAAGAATAGATGTTCCAGAAATTTGATCACTGTATTTGTTGCTGTTGGCTACTGATTTCTCTCAGGCCAGATTAACCTTTTATCTAAAATACCATTTCTCCATGTTTAGCACAGTCTTACTATCTGATAACCTAGGATAAACTAAAGGTTACAAAGTGAAAAAAAAAATTAGTCTCCTGCAGATTTATGGATATCAGCACAATTTTCTTGATTTAGAAACAAGGGACTTGGTGTATCAGAAAATATCACTATTAGCATATTGTGTTCAGTTCACATAGTATGTACCTTTGTATGACAATGAGAGTGGCAGGCAAATATCATGATTGCACACTATAATAAATGAGATAAGAATTAGGCCTCAGTCTCTGCTTTGTGTAACCAAACAGAAAACTTATGAAGAAGAACCATAAACAAAGAACATTCAATCTCTAACCACCCTGACAGCAACATCAAGGAGACAGAGACCTGATTAATGCAATACCAGGTCAGGCCTATGCCAATCCCACAATTAGTGCATGATAACCCATGACTTGGCCACAGTCAGTAAAGTCAAAGTAGAATTTGGGACTTGTCCAGACCTGTTCCAAAATACAAAACTTTAGCCTTGACCAACTATAGACTCTTCCTGGACAATTAAACTGTATTAATATAATGGTCATTTGCTTGAATCAATCATATACAAAATGACCTAACTTCTCTGAGTACTCTACTGTGCTTGAAAGGATCCTTTAAACTCCTCTTGGAGTCCTTACCATTTTGCCTTGGTGTAGGGTGGATGGTCTTACATGTATGTAGTGTAATAAAGATTTTGCTATTGCATATATGGATAGTGGTCTTCTCCAGGATGCTAACAAATGGTGCACTGGCTGGGAAGTCTCCTCAAGGCTGATATCACATCAGCATTTTTCTGAAAAACTATTTGGTGAATAAGCACTCTCTGTCTTGGTCTGTGTTTTGTCTTACTGTTACTATGTTATTGTTCTGTTTCATGTGTTCATGTACCCAGGAAGCTTCAGCTGAATAAGGTATGTCTGGGGCCAAATGTCAAATGAGTGTGTTATTGGCTCTCATGCCATAAATGTGTTGGGAGATATTTCTGAATTACCAGCACCTGTAAGAATCTTTGAGATTCCCTGATTGGAATGGGATAAGCAGATCATTCCTGCTAGGTGGGACTTGCTTAAAAGCAAGCATATCCATCTGTTAGACAATGCTTTCTTAACAGCAAGAATAGACAGTCTTATAGATCTAATGTAGTGTAAGTTGAATAACTTTGGAATTGTTATCTGTTACTTTCTACTAACCTTCTTTGGTTTTTGTTTGTTTGTTTGTTTGTTTGTTTGTTTGAAGCAAACAACCTTTTCCTTTAACCTTGAGCATTTTGTCAGATTATCTTTAGGATGTTGGGGACCAAGCAGTTTTCTTGTAGCTTATTGTTCAGAAAGAAAAACTCTCCAAAGTTAAGAGAGAGAAGGAAAGACATAGCAAGGGCTGTTTCTCTCCAGTGCTCTTTTGCTCTCTGACCATTACCATGGGTGAAACTTGTCCTGGTGTGCATGACAGGATTGCAACCAGTTAGCAACTTTCATAAATGCTCAGTGTAGATGGGTAGAGACAAGGCTACAGAGAAACACACTCATGAAGGCAGAGTGGTGAGGAACTGAGTGGCTATAATTGATAATCTGCAGCAAATGCCAGACAGAAAATCTGGGATTAATTGAGATTTCTGGAACAGTTAACAATTGCCTTTCATAAGGATTTTGATAACCAAGACCATTTAGTGAACACATATTCCATTCCCTTCCTTTCTAATCTAAGTTTCTCTTCACTGTGATACAATATATTATTGTGTGATACAGTCAAGATCTTGTCTGCTGGCAGCTCTTATATCTCACATTATACCTTCCTATCCTGACGCTGTCTGAATAACTGTTAAATTAAACCCGCCTATAAAAGTAAATTATGCTTGGGGAAGAAAAATACATTTAATTCCATAGGGAGGAAAATTGATAAGCTTTGGTCATTTGGATTCAGTGAGTTATAAATGCTTGGCATCATTTAAAGGAATTAATTATAATGTATTATAAGAAAAATAACTACTAATCTCAAATATTTTATGTTAATGCATGCTTTTATATGTTGATATGAATTCAGAAATATTGTTATGCATATGTATGTGTGTTCCTGCTCCTTTAAAACTGTTATATTTATGTAACGTTCTAAGCTACTGTAAAGAAACAACAAGAAAGACTGATAAAAAATGAACCTGTTGCCTTAGAAATAAAAAAGAAAGCAGGGGAGTGGAATAATGAGAAGAAATAAAAGAGGAGTCTGTCTAAAATAAAAATATATGGTTGAACCAGAGGAAGTTATAGAAAGCCAGGGGTGATATAAACTATATTTGTTTTAAATTTTTATAGCTTAAAATACTGAGATTAAGTAAAAATTGCAAAATATGTTGACACATTAGCCACAATGGATTAATTCTTCATAAAAGAAAAATGGTGATTCTTTACTGCATAATTATACTATAAATGAGGTAGGTGATGCTCCTTGAGAGAGAAGAAAAGAGTACTGACATTTAAAATAATTATGATATGGCCCTCTGAGTTACAGGGCTCCATATAATTGGCTTCCTATAAAATGACAAGATTAAAGGTTTTCACTTCTCAGAATTTTATGGTAAATTCTAATCTATTTTTTTAATTGTCAATATCACATCTATAGTGATATATAAAAATTATAGTATAACTGATACTATAATGTCTGTCTATATATAAAAAAGTACTTATGAAATAATAATAATAATAAAACAGTACCTGAGAATACTAATTTGACTAACAATTTACAAGATGTTATGGTCGTCGTTCTCAAACTTAGATACAGTTTGAAGATTAGGCCTAGCTTATTTAACTCAAATATATTCAATAGATAATGGTTCCCAAACTTGTCAAAGATCTGATAAATATGGCATTTAATTTATATGATAAAAAGAAAACTTACTATGACAGACAGAGGCTTCTAGCCCCTAGCAATCATTCCTGATTTTTGCAAAATAGATATGAAATGACACAATTATGCCACCTGGATTGTTGATAGAAATGGCAATTGAACAAGATGCCTAGTATAAAACGTACTTTAAGGGCTCAGCCCAGTTTATGTACACGTGAGAGAATAATAAAATAAAGTCTGTCTTTCCCGAGTTTCTCCTCCACAGAAAAAAAAACTCTCACCTTATGTGGCTGGCATCTAAAAAATCATACAGTTCTGATACCTCTGCTTTCAATGCTATGATGCCTATTGGGATGGTAGTCAGAGTAATGGATAGTTTCTAACATTTTACATAGATTTGGAAGTCACTTAGTCTGCAGTTTACTTAGCTAGGAATTATTCACCTCAAAACTCTGATGGTATTGATGACTAAATTAAATTGACTTTAACAGCTTAACAATGTCAAACAACAAGATTCTACCACAAGGCTGCAGTCCCGTTATTAGTTCATTAATCAATGCATACAATAGAGAAAACTACAGTGGCTTTTAATAACAAAAAGCAAATAGGTTTGCTATGCTCACAGGCTTTATATGAAGGAATAAACATGTTTCAAACTTGATTAAAATTGGTTAGTCTCAATAACAACTGCTTATGTCTGTTATAGATAGTTAAATAAGAATATGAAAATTTATATAAATTCTAAAAGTATGAAATATATAAAGTCTGAACATAAGGAAACACAAATTATAAAAGAAGATAACTTGAGGTACATTGATATAGGTTTAGAGGGTCTGGGGACACAGAGGCTTGGGTTATAAGGGCCTGAAAACATATTGTGAATAATATGGATACAATTTCTAAAGATAAAAATGGCTTAAATATATAAAAATATTACAAGATTTTTTTGACTTTCTGTCATTGCATTAAAATTTTAAAACTTCAAAGTTTAACATTAATAGAGTTCTAACAAGCTAATGGTGCAATGGCTTCTTACTGTTTAAATCACAAGTTGAAGGTTTTAGATTTATTTTTGTCTTCTGGATATAGACTTTCAGATGCTTTACTCTGAGTCAAAGAAATTTCAGTTCAATCTATATCTGGCCTTCTAGACAGAAAGAAAGTGTATATGCTGTCTAACTCAAATCTGTAGCTATTTCTAGCACACAAGAGTATGAGTGTACTCCTGATGTTTTACAAATACATGCTACCTGCTTTTTCTGCAATATGGATTTGAGTAATATTCTAGCCTTCCAAATTTCTAGCCACAATGTACTAAAGTCAACAGCAAGCAATTATATAAAAGAATGAATCATCCCTTGACTCCACAGTGTTAAATTAACAGGAATTATTTTGTCATATGGAAAAAAGGCTAAAATAATAGCTGGTTTCAATTCCGATTTCTAAGCCAGACATTATAGGTCTTTTTAACCTTTCTGCTTCTGCTAACTGCTGTTGGTTTTTGCAACATTGAGGTTTTAGCTTAATTATAGTTTCTGTTAATATGCCACTGATGACACTAAAATCCCAATATCAGCCCCTGCACCAAACTTATATATGTAAAAACCTACAGATGGTAACAACTGAATAAGGGGAGGCTTATTTTGACATTAATATCAGAAAGCAGTCTTTGATGGCTATTCTCCCTTCTGTAATCTCATTCAAAATCTAACAGGAGCTTGCTTCCTGATCCCACTGGCAGATACCTGACAGGCACAGGCCTCTATATTTGCTCTCTGTATTAATGTTAAGGTTTTAAATCAAACCAAATATTTCTGTGTTCTGAACAACTAGTCCCCAGAATAGTCTGCTACCCTAATGATAAAGTTTTTATTTTTCTAATTAGACAAATAAACAGAATGGGAAAAACATGAGCTTATCATAATTCGCCTTCCTAGGAATTTGCTTTGTTGGGGGCCATAGATAACAGAGTTTTAGCTTTGTTATTACAAGTTCAAATCTACAGGACATGGAAAATGGAAATAAAGAGTTTCTAGTACCTATTCCCTGGAGCAATGCCATGCCTTCTCCACCTCCATGTACTTCTGCCCTGTTGCAAGCAAGCAGGGTGCATTCCTACTGAGGGTAGATCTCCCCACTAACACTCACTATTGGACCCTGCAATATATAAGTCTCATACTCTCTGCAAACTGACAAATCACCATCAGACATCATCAGCTCCCTGAGACAGAATCTAAAAATCTCTAATTGGACCAAGAGCTTAGATTGGACTGTGTGTAGCTCCCTGAGACACAGATATTGCAGAAGCAGATTGGACCGAGAACAGTCCCTGAAACACAGACACCTGATGTGGGAATGTCTTTCTCTATGCTGTGAATAGCCATCTTTAAATAAAGGAGCTGTTTTGGCCCATGACAGGCACCATAGAAAAAGTAGGAAGAGGAATCAAAATAGGTAGGAGAAGCAGGGCAGAGTCAGAGACAGACTGAGCCAGAAATGCAAAGGAGCAATATGTAAGGAGAGACGGACCAGGCCTGAAGCCCAAAGGAACAACATGTAAGGAACACAGGTGAGACGTGGGCATGTGGAAAGAAAAATTAATAGAAATGGGTTGAGTTAAGATGTAAGAGCTAGCTAACAATGTGCTTGAGCCATTGGCCAAACAGCATGAAGTTAATATAAGCATCTGAGTCATTTCTGGGGCCTGAATAGGAGCAGCGGGCAGCTACGGGATCTGGGGCTGCAGGTCTATGGGTCTGGGCCTCTGGCTGCCAGGGACCAAGAAACCACATTGTAACAGATGGCGCCCAACGTGGGGCAGATATTCACTTAAAGCCTGAGAAAGTTTTAAAAAGGGTTTTAGCACAGAGACTGAACCAAAGAAGTTTCCAAATTGTGTGTATAAAGTGGGTCATTGTACAAAGAAAGCATGGTGTCCAGGTCAAAATGGCACTGGCAGACTGGTGGCAGGCAGTGTAAGCTGCAACCAGACTGGTTCCTGAAATCTCACAGAAGACTCAGTAGCATGTTATTGGTTTAAGGTTTCTGTTTATTTTGAACAAAAAGGAAGCAAAGACGGATACTTAGTAGCAGCATATTCCTGGGTCTGCTCTGCTTGCTGGCCACAAACAGACGTGGTCCCTTTAAGAGAACTTACTGATTCAGCTTTGCAAAAATCTATGTGGTTCTTCAAGGGAGTGTGAGTATTTTAAAAGCTCTTATGGTTAGAAGATGATTAAGGATTCACAATACAACAGATTCAAATGAAAAGAAAAATCCGTAAAAGGGTTACAATGTTTGTAAAAGGTACATAGGCTTCAGAGAGAAAAGAAAGAGGTTAGAAAAAGTCTTTAAAAAGAAAAATGGAGTAATAAAAATATAATAAGCCATGTAAAGATGGAAAATAGACACAAAATCTGGATTTTGATTGTTATTGTGTTTTCTTTTAATTTTTTAACTGTTAATGAGCTAACTGCAGAAAGACAATGGATTGTAAATGCAAAGGCTACTAAGTTAAACAAAAATATATATTTTAAAGGTGTCCTGATTTTGAAATTTGTGTCTAAATATTTATTGCTTTGGAAGAGTTCTGTTTTGTTTCCACAGTAGATGATAACCTGTGGATTGTTTCCAGGCAAATATGGTTTCATCAACCGAGATCCCCTGAAAAAATCTCTGATGAGAAGAGATGGCCATATCAGCTTCAGGGCTGCAGACTATGATCCACTCTCAAGAACCTACAAGATTTTCAATGCACCTTGATCAGCAGGAAGTAGTAATGAAAAACTATGCCAAAATTCCCTAAATATTGTTTATAAATATTTGTTTTCATTATAAATGTTTAATGGTCATAATTAATCTCTTTGTAAGAAGAAAAGAGGGATATGGTATATGAATAATTTTTAAAAACTTAGATTATTGAATTTACTTAGATCAGGAAATCATCTGTTAATCTCAAAATGTTTTGCGTTGGTATGGACTTTGGTTTATTGATACAAATTTAAGGTCAATTTTGTTATGCTGAATGTATTTTTCTACTCTTGTTTATGGTATGATGTTCATGTAACTTATTTAAAATTGTAATATATAATTAAGAAATGCAGGTTAATAGTCACCTTTGATAATCAAACTTATAATTAGGTTAGTTAGGACTTTTAGGTATACAAAGATATATTTCAATTAGATAGATGATCTTCAAAGACTTCTAAGACCTACAGAATATGGCATTTAAAATATTTTAAGAACTTAGACTTTTCTGGACAGTGAGACAGATCTGCTCCTGGCAGCACAATCAAGAGAAAAATGGGCATCGAAGAAACTCCATATGGAGTCTACTCTCTTTGTGGCAATGGTTAGCCACTGGACAAGACTGCTTGACAGTATGCTGTTTAAACTGGACATACAGGTTCCATAGGTTCAATAGGAAAGTGACCTCTGAACTTTGGCAGAACAAGCCAAGATAGTTGTTCAAGTTCCTGCTTTTCAGAAAAAAACTGTCAGGCATTCTTTAGGACTGGAGGAAAAGTCACTGGTGAACTGTGCCAGAATGGGCTGAACAGATTTCCTGCTTCACTTAAATAAAAAGAGACTCTGGGCCTGTAGGCTGAATATGGATGCCACAGATTTATGAAGGAACTTTGAGTGACTTTCCAGGCAGATAGGTGTCCTCTCTGTCATTTTTGGATTTTAAAAGTTACATGCACTTCGGTTTGCTTAGGTAAATATATCCTTCTGTGGTCTTTGATGTAGTTGAAGATTAGATAGTCATAGGTACAGTTTTTCTTGGTTATTTTAAGGTATATATGAAACTTTAGATTCATAAAGATAAGGTTGATAAGAGTATTTTCTTTAAGTTTACTAAACACAAATAGACTATATGCTGTAACTATAATTATTGTTTGGTAGCTGTTTTGTTATTTGTAATTTTTCTTTGTTAAATTGAAGCCTTCCCTTTTTATTACACAGAAAGGGAGAAGTGATGTGACAATTGCTATGCTGTGAATAGCAATCTTTAAATAAAGGAGCTGTTTTGGCCCATGACAGGCACCATAGAAAAAGTAGGAGGAGGAATCAAAATAGGTAGGAGGAGCAGAGTGGAGTCAGGGACAGACTGAGCCAGAAGACCAAAGGAGCAATATGTAAGGAGAGACAGACTGAGCCAGAAGCCTAAAGGAGCAACATGTAAGGAACACAAGTAACACGGGCAACGTGGAAAGAAAGATTAATAGAAATGGGTTAAGATGTAAGAGCTAGCTAACAATGTGCTTGAGCCATAGGCCAAACAGCATTGAGTTAATATAAGCATCTGAGTCATTTCTGGGGCCTGAGAAAGACCAGTGGGCAGCTAAGGGGTCTGAGGCTGCAGGGTCTGTGGGTCTGGGCCCCTGGATGCCTGGGACCAAGAAACCACATTATAACAGACACCACTTGCACCAACCGAAGGAACATATTGGTAGATATCAGTATAGGAATATATATATATATATATATATATATATATATATATATATATATATATATATATATATATATATATATATATAACATAAAAGGCAATATGGTACTGCCAGAACCTAGTAGGTCTACAATAGCAAGGCCTGAAGTCACAATGCAGAAAAAGCAGAAGAAAATGACCTTAAATAATTTATGAAAATGATTGTGACTTTTAGAGATGAAAAAAGTTTTCTTAAAAAATTACAAAAAGACAACTATTTTTTTAAAAAAATAATAATTCCCATGGAAAATATTATAGAGGAAATAGATTTACTAGTCAGAAAACCATTAAGACAAAAAATTAACAGTACAGAATGTCCAGGAAATCTGGGACATAAGGAAAGGAACAAACCTAGAAATAATAGCAATAGAAGAAAAAGAAGAGAAAAAGAAGAGGAAGAAGATGATCAACTCAAAGGCACAGAAAATGTAAAATAATTTTAAAAAATTCCTAACACAAAAAAAGAAAATACCCATGATGCTAAAAAAAAACAAAAAACAAAAAAACCCCACAAAACAAAATTTACAAAATACCAAATAAACTAGTCTTCCCGGAAGGTACCCTAATCACTTAATAATCAAACCACTAAACATGTAGAATAAAGAAAAAAAATATTAAAACAGAAAAATGGCCTAGTAACTTATAAAGACAGACCTATCAGAATATCACTTGACTCCACAATGGAGACTCTGAGAGCAATAAGGTCTAGGACAGAGTTTATAGAGACAGTAAAAGACCATAGATGCCAGACTACACTGTTTCCCATCCAAATTTCCAATCGCATAGACAGATCAAACAAGTTATTCCATGACAAAAACAGATGTAAATAATACTATTCACAAATCCAGCCCTACAGAAATCACTAATAAAAACTACAATCTAAGGAAATTAGGTACACCAATAAAAATTCTGGCAGCAAATTACAAAGAAAGAAAACATACATACTATCACCCAAAATAACAGGAATTAACAATCCCTGATTATTAATAACCCTTACTATTAATGAATTTAATTCCTCTATAAAAAGACACAGGCTGAGAGAATATAAACAAAAACAAGATCCATTTTTCTGCTGCATAGAAAAACCACACATCAGTTTCAAATACAGACAATAGCTCAGTGTAAAGGACTGGAAAAAGACTTTACTCAAATGTACTTAAGACCCTTTTCTGGGTAGGGATGAGTGGATGGAGAGGGATGAGGCTTAAGGCTGACTGAGAGGGACTGGGAGGAGGGAATGGAGGGGGAGCAGGGGGATACATAGATAAAAATGTTATTTTTTAAATAAAATAAAATGTAAAAAAAATAAAGAAAAAAGACACAAGCTGTTGTAGCTATTCTAATTTCTAACAAAATAAACTTCACAATAAAATCAATCAAAAGAGACCAGGGAGAACATAACATATTCATCACAGGAAAAATCTATCCAGATGAAGTCTCAATTCTGAAAATTTGTGCCCTAAATACAATGGCAACCATAAAGAATGTTTTAAATACTTTATTATTGCTTAATTCTCACATACAGTGGCATACACAAATAATCAACAACTTCCACACTACATTCTCATTAATGGATAGAATTGACAAAGAAAAACTTAACAGATAAATAAAGATATCTAACAGATGGCATGTCTTAAATGATGGACTTAATAATATATATATATATATATATATATATATATATATATATATATATATATATACATAGATATATACATATGTATATATCTATGTATAAGACATTTCACTTAAACACAAAAAGAATGTACATTCTTCTCAACACCTCACGGAACCTTCTCTAAACTAATCACAAATATTGTCACAAAGTAAATCTTAACAGATACCAAGAAAATAAAATAATCTCCTCTATTTTATTAGATCACCATAGCTTAAAATTAAAATTATAGAAATCATACAATATCATGGAACTAAATAATACTCAACTGAATCAATATAGTGTCAAAGAAGAAAAGAAGAAATTGAAGACCTCCTAGAATTTAATGAAAATAAGTACACAACATACCCCAAATTATGAGACACTGTGAAAGTACTTCTGAGTGAAAAATTTATAGTAGTAAATGCCTACATAGGGAAGTCGAAGAAATCTCACACTAACAACAGTGCATCTAAAAGCTCTGTAACAAACAAAAGGAAACTCATTCAGGAAGAATAGATGACAGGAAATAATCAAAGCAGGGCTGAATTTAATAAAATACAAATAAAAAAATACAAAGATTCAGTAAAAAAAAGAATTGATTCTTTGAAAAAAATCAACAAGATGGAAAGTATGTTTCCAAATTAACGAAAAATCAGAGAGAGAGATAACATCCAAATATCAAAATTAGAAAGAAAAAGTGAGATCTAACAATGAGAAAATCCAGAAAAAAAAATATGAGGCCATACTTTAAAAATCTATACTTCACAGAATTGAAAAAAATTAAAAAGAAAAATTTTATAGATAGGTACTACATACAAAAATTATATCAGGACCAGATAAACAATTCAAAAATCTTATGACACCCTAAGAAAATAGAAGTCCTTAAATATCTCCCAACCCAAAAGATCCCTGGGCTAATTGGTTTCAGCACAGAATTCTACCAGAATTAAAATGGAAGAGATAATAGCAATAATATTCAAATAGTTCCACACAATAGAAACAGATTATAAAAACTACACAAAGATGCAAAAAGCAAAGAGAATTTCAGACCCATCATTCTCATGAACCTTGATGCAAACATATTCAACAAAATACTGCCAAATTGGATTAAAGAACACATCAAAAAATCATCCATAATAAATCAAATCTGCTTCATTCAAGAGATACATAAATGGCTCAACATACAAAAATCTGTCAATGTAATCCACCATATAATCAAGCTGAAAGAAAAAAAATATCATGATTATTATTTGCAGATGATTTTAAAGGGTACAAAGGTACCTAACAATTCTACCAGGGAACTTTTACAACTGATAACACCTTCAGTTAAGTGTCACAATGCAAAATTAACCCTAAAAAATTAGTAGCTCTACTATATACAAAAAGTTAATGGGCCGAGAAAGAAAATCAGAAACATCACCTTTCACAATAACCACAAATCATACAAAACACACTGGGGTAACTTTAACCAAGCAATTGAAAGACCTATGTGACAAAGACTTTATGTCTTTAAAAATTTGAAAATGATATCAGAATATGGAAAGATCTCTCATGCTCGTGGTCAGTTAGGACCAATATAATAAAAATGGCAATGTTATCAAAATCAATCTGTAGAATCAATTAAATCTTTATCAAAATCCCAACACAATTCTTCACAGACATGGAAATAATAGTATTGAACTTCATAAAAAAAAAAAAAAAAAAAAAAAAAACCTGAGGAGCTAAAACAATCCTGTACAATGAGGTAACTTCTGGAGGCTACATGATTCTTGACCTCAAGATCTCCTATAGAGCTATAGTAATAAAAACAGATTGGTATTTGAATGAAAATCAACATGTGAATGAATAGAATAAAATTAAAGATCCTGACATTAATCTGAACACCTATGAACACCTGATTTTTGACAAAGAAAACAAAACTGCAATGGGAAAAAATGGTGTTGGCGTAACTGGCTATAAACAAATAGAAGAGTACAGATCAATCCATATCTTTGTCCACGCACAAAATTCAAGCCCAAGTGGATCAAAGGCCACAATCCAAATTGAGTTACACTGAACCTGATAGAATAGAAGGTAGAAAGCCCCTTAAATGCATTGGTATAAAATACAAATCCCTAAATGTAACACCAAGGGCATGAACACTGGGAATGACAATAATAATTCAGACCTCTTGAAACTGAGAAGCTTCTGTAAGGTAGAGGGAACTGTTAATAAGACAAAATGATAATCTACAGAATAAGAAAGATCTTCACCAGATTTATATCTGACTGAGGAATGATCTCTAAACTATATAAAGCACTTAAGAAACTAGAGATCAAAAAACCAAATAATTCAATTTTAAAATGGTACAACAAATCTAAATAGAGAATTTCCAGCAGGTGAATCTCAAATAATGAAAGATATATAAGGAATTTCTCAACATTCAAAGACATTATGAAAATACAAATAACAACTCTGAGATGCTGTTTTACACCTGTCAGAATACATAAAACTAACACATAAAACACCAATGATAGCTTTTGTTGGAGAGGTTGTGAAATAAGAGGAACACTTCTCCACTGTTGGTGGGAGTGAAAACATGAAGAGCCACATCAGAAATAAGTACTCAATACCTCAGAATTTTGGAAATCAGTCTATCCAATGACACTACTATTGGGCATGCCCAAGTGATACTCAATCATACCACCAAGACGTTTGCTCAGCTATGTTTATAGTAGCCTTACTCATAGTCGCCAGAATCTGAAAACAATCTAGATGGCCATCAATGGAACAATGAGTAAGGAAAATTTGACACATATACACAATGGACTATTACTTCCAGCAGTTAAAAAAAAAAAAAAAAAAAAAAAAAAAAAAAAAAAAAAAAAAAAAAAAAAAAAAAAAAAAAACAAAACAATGACATCATCAAATTTGCCAGCAAATAGGATTAAAAAAAAAAAAAAAAAAAAAAAGATTATCTTGAGTGAGGAAACTCAGATTCAAAAAGACAAACATGGTATGTACTCACTCATAAGTGAATACTAGATATAAGCAGAGGATAGTTAAATTTTGACCCACAGTTACAGAGAAGCTAGTTAACAAGGAGAACCCTAAAAAGGATGCATGAATCAGCCATGCAAGAGGAAATAGATGACCTTTTCTGAGAGAACTGGGGCTAGGGGAAACAATGTAGGGGAGAAAATGGTGGATGAGAACATAAAGGTGCAAGAGATATGTTGATAGAGGGAGATATCATGGAGTTAAGGAGAAACCCGGTGCTAAGAAAGTTTCCAGGAATCTACAAGAATGATCCTAGCTTACATTACAAGCAATGGTGGAGAGAGTGCCTAAACTGGCACATCCTGGTAATCAGATTGGTGAATATGTTAACTGTCATCATACAACTTCCATCCACTGATGGAAGCAGCTGCAGAGTTCCACAGCCAATCACCAGTCCTAGCTCCAAGAAGTCTAGTAAAAGAGAGAGAAGGAGGATTGTATGAGCAAGAGGGAGGGTGGCAGTTAAGACCATAATGGGTTAATCTACAAAAAACTGAACCAAGCTAGTGAGAACTAACAAACTATAGACCAGCTATCATAGAGCCTGCATGGGAACAGACTAGACCCTCTGTATATGGAAAAAATTGTATAGCTTGGTGTGTTTAAGGAGACCCTGGTAGTTATCAGGATTTATCACTAGTGCATGAGCTGGCTTTTTGGAGACTATTACCTATTGAAGGACATCTTGCATAGCCTTGAGCAGGAGGGAAGGTCTTGGACCTGCTTCAGCTGAATGTACCAGGCTTTAGTGACTCTCCCACCAGAGGCCTTAATTTTGTGGAGAAGGCAACTGAGGGCTGGTTGTGGTAAATCTGTAACGGGGCAGGAAGAAAGACGAGAGGCCTAAAATTTCTCTTTTGTTAAAGGGCATTTCTGAACCAATACAGAATTGTCTCCTAACCATTTTAAAGGTAGAGCTATTATTGCTTTTGAAAGTTCAGCAGCTATTATGCCTCAATTTTGTACAATATGAATGCTTGGTTATTGATTTTTATAATATATTCTAACATTTTGCTCAGAAATATTAGTTAAATTTTTTTCTGAGATTGGAAGAATGCTAATTTGGGTGTTCCATTGTTTTACAAAGTCATGTCCCCACAAATACATGGCTTTATTAGCCACATATGGTTTTAATTTTAAAAAAATTAATTTAATTTAATTAAAATTTTCAATTTAAAGGAAAACCTCTCTGTCCTTCAGGTTTTATATATTTGATGCATCTCATGCTTTATTTTACCCAAAGTAATGTTCCAATTAATATAGCTGAACAATTATCTCATGAAGGGACCAATCTGCACGTTTTTTAATATCTTTTTTATACCTGCACCTACCTGTGTCTACAAAGCCTTCAACAACAACATCATTTATTTGTATTTTTAGTTTATGTACTTGTTCACTTGAAGAAATTTGCCAAAATGTTTGCATTATGAATTCTCTCTAATGTTTTGTTCTCCTTTTTTATAGCTGTTCTATCATCCAGATGAGTACTATTTTTTACAATAGGCATTCGGTTCTTTATTTGCTCTAGAAAGGTGTTTCCTTCACAATGACAGGAATGACTGCACTTAATTTGACATGGGGTCTTACGAGAAGCCACTTATGAAGTTTCCTGATTGCAAAGAGTATATATTATATTTTTCTGGGGTTTTTGATAGAGTTGAAGACTAGATAGTTGTATTATTGTTCACCTTATTTATAGTAAAAGGTAAATTAGATGTAAAACTTTAAAGCTACAGAGACAGAATAGATGATAGACTATTTTTTAGTTTTGACAAATACAAAGAGACTAGATATTGTAACTGTAATCCTTGATGATTGTTCTGTTATATGTAATTTTAGTATATTAAAGTTAAAAAAGTCTCATTTGATTAGACAAAAAAGGAAAGTGCTGTGGGATGGTCTTTGTGTAAGTTATAAATATATGGTACTGCCATTAATTAAGGTGTATGAGCCTGATTCACACGCTAAACAGTTTGTAATTAATATAAGCCTCTGAGTAATTATTTTGTAAGTGGCTGCAGGATAACAGGCAGGAGATATTTGTCTGGACCATGGGGCTAGACAGAACTGAGAAATTTCTGGCTAGAGTGCAGTTTTCTGAAGGCTTATAAAGCAGAAATTTAGAAAACAACCCCTCATTACCCTTTTATCTCCAATGATATTCTGACTGCAAGATATGCCTCTGCAAAGAGGAAGCAAAGCTTATGGAAATTATTAATTAATATATGATAATATATGGTTTTACTTGGCCCCACTCCATGAGTAGAAACTCAACCCAACAGTGCTTGTGTAACCAAGAACCTGAGATTAGATTGTACAGGGACATAAAATTATATATATATATATATAATACAGCAATCAGTAATCTCCTGAAAGGTATTATGCAAAAAGAGAGGATGTGAGGCACTTGGCCTTATATTAGATGTCTCCACTGAATCCCGCCTGTCTTCACTCTGGAAACCCTGCAGAAAAGGAATGAGTGAAAGAGCCAGGAAGGTCGGAGGATATCAAGAAAAAAGTTCTCTGAATGAGCATGATTAAAGCTTATGTACACTGACTGAGACTGATAGGGAGTGCACAGGGTCTGCATGTGTCTGCACCATGTACTCTCCACATATCTATGTCTTCGAGCTTAGTATTCTTATGGGATTAGTAAGTGTGTGGATGAGTGAGTCTGACTTTTGAGCCTTCTCATCAAGTCTTCTACTTCTGTTTATTTTGTTTCCCCAATTCAGATATGTTAGTTTATATTTTATATTATTGTATTTTTATTAATTTAAAAGGTAAAGAAAAAGAGAGAGAACACACATTTGTGTGTTTAAAAATTCATTGTGCCACAGCATGTTTCTTACCTTGTCTAAGACAGGGTCTCTTGTTTGATAATGTGCAGGCTGGCCTACTTCATCTGTGACCTCCAACTAACTTATCTCTGCTTCTATTCTTACCATAGAAAAGACAGTTTGGTTATGGTTTTGACATTTATATGTTTCTGGGGTTTCAAACTCAGACCCTATGCTCAGTGAATAAGTGCACTTCCTGCTAAACCATTTCACCAGGATGGGACACAAATTCATATTGATTCTAAGCATAATTTTCTATTTTCTCTTGTATCAGAAATCACTTTTCTGTTCTCAGACTTGGAAATGAGGTAAAACTCAAGAGGCAGCCTCACTCTCCAAGAAATTGCACAGCATCCAAAGCAGAACACATAGTGCCTGTTCACAGGAATAGATCCCCAATACCTTTTAAATGCCTAGCCATGTCATGAAGCATAACATTTTCTGTGGAATGAGATATGACAATAGATTTTTATTTGGAAGGACTGAGAAGTTATACCAGCTTGGTAAAAAAAAAAAAAAAAACTATCAAACTGCTGTACTTCTAATTCTAACAATGGAGACAAGTGAATAGCTATACTCTCTGAAATAAGCAAAATTACAGAGAGGTACAGGAAGAAACATTAAAATAAACAGGTGCTAAGCAAAGAATGTCCTGTGCTTTGTTTGAAAATTTTTGCTCAACCTAATTATAAAGCAAGCAAAGTGTAAACCTACACCCAGAGCAAGCTGTGACACAGGTCTGGGTTGCTTTACTCTTCTGTGAATTTATACAGGTACTCTGAAGCCTTTATTATACAAACATCATGCTGCTTTCTGCACTAAAGCATAAATCTCACACTTTTTTACTGTACAATAATGTCATGTTTCTCTATGTGTGAGTCTACTCACTTTTATGTCGCACATTTTCATTTGCCCTTAATTTAGAATTACTTTTTTCTATTTTCTATTATACTTGTGATAAAATCTCACCAAACTCTGTACAAAGCACAAGGTCTCCACAGATCCACTCCTGCAGAGTTTTCCACTCTTATTTGCCCCTTTATTTTTCCAGTGTAATTTCTTACTAAACCTTCTTTTATTCATAGTCCATTTACAGCAATTCAATATTGATCTGGTTTGGATGTGTTCTACTGCTCCTTTCTCAGCCATTATGAGTAGCAACATGTTTCACAACTTCATTCTACATCTATGGAACTAACAAACTTAGCCTTCTCTGATCTCTTGTTCATACATTTTCTTTGAGCCTGAAAGCCTTCTTTAGACATCAAGATCTGAAATTTATTTATGTTTTGGGGTCATAGAGTACTTAGGTTATATCTCTGCTTGACTTTGTACTCTAATTTTTCCTGCAAATAAATAGTTCACAGTATAAGGGAAATAGTGTTAGCTAATTGATAAAGATACATATATTCTTGATGAACTAAAATTCTACAGAAATGATCAATGTTATGTCCAAGTAGTACATTTATGTTGGCTATATTTGTTTACTTGACACAATCTAGAGTTAGGTGATAAGGGGAACTCTGAATAGAGAAAATGGCTTTGTCAAACTGTCACTTGGTAAGTTTATGGGGGCATTTTCCTGATTAGTGATTGATGGAAGAGTCATTCTATTATGAGTAGTGCCACTTCTGACATGTAGTCTGGGTTTTACAAAAAAATATACTGAGCAAATCCAGGGGAGAACGTCAGAGATTTTCTCCACAGGCTAGTTTTCAGTTTCTTTCTTATCTCTTTGTCCTGACTACCCTTGATTTCAGCACATAAATGTTTCCTTTTATTACATCTCACATATAAAATAATTCAAGTTGATTTTTATCATGAACTTTACTATAGAATTAGAAAACCAGCTAACACAAAATCTCATCGGTAAAGAAATTATAATCTACCAAATAAAGGGGGGGGGGCTGAAAATTAAGCCTTGATAGTGGATCAAGTAGGCTTTCAGTTATTATTTGTAAGTAAAGATAAAGGAAGATACTACATATTAATAAACTTTACAATTCATCAATACTATCTAAATATTGTACATGCACAGGTAACAAATTAGAAAAGAAATCAGGCTTAATGTTTTCTCCATGATGAACAGCTTCTTTTAGCTTCAGTCAAAGAAGCTAAGTTTTGTAGTGATCAGTGGTTAATGAAGATACTCAGGGTGCTGAGAAAAAAAAATGTGGCTACAGTAAGATATACAAGAAGACAATTTTTTTATTTGTTTCTGAACAAACTGTGTAAAATAGTTTAAAAATCATTTTTCTTCCTAATCTAATAAAAAAAAAACTTGAGAATTTTTATGTTTGTTTCATGAGACATGATTGAGGATTCATAAAACTGAACACACCTAAAATACATACCATAGAGACAACTTTGATTTTTTTTTTTTTTTTTTGCTAATGTCTCCATAATCTCTTTGAGTTACTTATGTGGTCCTCAGTAGGTAATGTAATGGTTGGCACACAGATGCCTTTAGCTGACTGTCCTTTGTAAAGCCCATGCCAGAAACATGACTTTGATCAACAACTTTTTCTAAAAGAAAAATTAACTCTCAAAGAGAGTAGCTGTAACTATACAATATTTAAACTGAATGCTGTCACAAAATACAGCAATAATAAGGAACAAAAGAGATTACACTACAAAACACATGATCTATTCAAGACTAGATTCTTACAGAAATGTGGGGAGATTCCAATGCTACCACACAGAACAAAATGTCACAGTCAGTGTGTTTCTGATAATAATGCCACAGTGATAATTTTATACTGGTTATTTTCCCTAAAAATGTAAAATATCACACTCTTAGTTTCTGCTTACTTACATTCAACATGCCCTCTGATGCTATTTTACTTTTTCCTCTAAAGATGAGCACAGCTAATACATTTTCCAAGCAGATAAGACAATAAACGGAAATTCTTGATGTTTGAGATGATAAATGTTACTTTTGAACCAACAAATCCAGAGATAAAAGCCAGAGCTCCCACTTCTCAGCGAGGTGAGAACCTTTAAAATGTAAATTAAGAAAAACACTTGAAATGTGCTGATGAATATGTTCATTTTTAAACATGACTGAAGAAATAACACTCATGAAAATTTTGAATTTTACACAATTCAAATAAACAAAATGAGGTTTACAATATGAAATGTTATATATCATACAAATATTTTTTTTTCTTTTCCAGAAGGTCACAATGATAAGATCATCAGATGTTTCTTCACAATGTCATTATAGTTTGCAGAGAAATAAATTGTTTTAAGCACACATTTTCTGTAATTTAACCTTGAAGATATTCCAAGATAAGATAACCATAAGTGTAATGATACAACGTGCCTTTGTGTGTATAAACAGTACATTAACAATCACAAAAAAAATTAAGATGTGAATTAGCATTTGAATATGAGATATTCCATGATAATGCCCATGTTTGCTTAAACGCAAGTCTAGCACTACATATTTCATTAAAATAAAGTATATTTATAAAATATCATATCATTGCATAGATAATATTTATCTATAATGGTACATGTAATTTCTCTTAAAACTGAAGCTTTGACTATAAGCTTGTCTGAATTTTTTTTATATAAATTACACCCCTGTTACAGTGTCCCCTCCTTTATTCCTCCAAGTTTCTTCCCCTACCCTCACTCTTCTCCAGATCTACTCTTTCATTTCCCTTCAAAAAGAAATGAGCAGGCCTCCCAGGGATAATCATCAAACATGCCCTAACAAGATAAAGTAAGACTAGGCACAAACCATCATATCAAGGCTGGGCAAGGCAAACCGGTAGGTAGAAGGGAAAGTATCCCAAGAACAAGCAAAAGATAAAGGACACCTCTCACTCACACTGTAAGAAGTCTCACAAGGACACCAAGCTGCACAATCATATTGTATACTCAGAGGATCTAGCTGAAAATAATATAAAGGGTCTTTTTCTTTTTCTTTTTTTCTACTTCAATCTCTATCAGCCCCTATGAGGCCTGTTTAATTGGTTCTATAGGCCATGTTTACAGTGTCCTGTAGTATTAAGCTTTTGGCCTGTCCAGCCTGTGATCTAGACCCACAGACTAGCAGTCCCACAATCCCATAGAAATGCAGATGTTTAAATAAATTTTATGTCAATCAGTTTATGGCTCTGGCATATTGTGAGCTAGCTCTTGGTTTTAAACTAACCCATGATTGTTATCTTGTTCAGAAATGTGCTTGGTACCTTTTCTTACCAGCATTTCAACTTCTTTTCTCTGTGTCTCACTGCCATCTCTCTGAAATCTTTGCCCTGTTCCTCTAGTCTAGAAGACTAGAGTTTTCTTAGTCTGGTAGTCCCACAAACACTCCCTGTCTGCCTTCAGCCAATCAACCTTTTTAATAAACCAATAAGCGAGACAATTATTTACAAGTAACATAGTCCCACTACAGTGTCCTTGACCCCTCTACCTACAATCTTTCCTTATCCTTTCTTCGGGTTCTCGTAGCCCATTGTAGTATTTGGCTGTGGGTTTCTGCATCTGTTCCCACCTATTTGTGGATGACATACTTCTAAGATATTTGTGCTAGGCACTAACCTATGAGTAAAGTAGACTATCATTAAAAACCATTTCATCATCTTTTTAAAAGTATTTTTTTGTGGGAATATGTTTCATATTTAATAAAAACCAGTCAAATATCAGAGGGATCTACCCACAGTCAATCCAGGAGGTTCAGAGAATGGTGATTTATACCTTTAATCCTAGCACAGAGAATATCTGGGAGTGGTGACCTACTCCCCACTGGGAGTGGTGACCTATGCCCTTAATCTAAGCAAATCTGTGTTTGAGGCCATCTTAGTTTATGGAGGGTGTTCCAGGCTCCCAGGCAGGCAGTGGTGGCAGAATGCCATTAATCTTAACCTGGATGTGAAACAAATGGGCAAAGAGGGTATTTAAAGCAGGCATAGAAAGACAGATGAGGTAGCAGAACCCACAAGGAACAAGGGAGAAGAAGCCGGAAGACAGCTGGGTGAGATTTGACTGTGGTATTTCCTCTTCTTTGATATTTCAGCTTTTTCCTGATTATCTGGCTCTGAGTTTCCTTTATTTGTGCAACACTTTTTTTCTTTCTCAAGATTTGGTTATATTCTTGCTTTTGGTTACTAGAGATCCAGGTATTGCCAAGTGTGGGCTCCCTCTCTTATAGCTGGCCTCCAGTTGGACCAGTCATCAGTTGACTATTTCCAATACCAAATGGAATTCAGCATGATCAGTATACCAGAACAGCTTTCAAGCAAGACAGACAAGTCAAATGTTTTGTGCCTGAGTTTATTTTGGAGTCCACTCCTAGGAGCCTTGTCTGATTATAGAAGAAGGCCAGTTCAAGCTCCATATCCTCAATTACTAGGAGAGTTTGGAGATAACGCTCATAGACTCTGGGGAGTTTCCACCACATTAGGTTTCTACATTTTTCTCCAAATACCCATCCCTGCCACCCCTCCCCCACTCTGGACATCTCTTAGAACTCTGTCCTTCCCTTTATCCCCCCCCTCAACTCCCTATCTGATCACTTCTGTTTTTATCCCAAGTAAACACAAAAATATATATTTCCCTAGCCAAGGGAGACACATGCATTCCTACATTTACCTCCTTGTTACTTAGCCTCTCATGGGTCGATGGGTTGTAGCATGAATATCTTTTACTTAACAGCTAATGTCTACTTATAAGTGAATACATACAATGTTTATCTTTCAGCATCTGAGTTACCTCACTCAGAATGATCTTTTGTAGTTCCAACCATTGGCCTGCAAATTTCATGATGTCATCGTTTTTTAAAGATTTGTATTATTTCATTGCATAAAGGCAAAACATTTCTTAATTCATTCTTTTTTTGTAAAAAGACATCAAGGTTGTTTCCAGTTTCTGATTATTATTAAGAAATTTTAAATGAACATAGATGATCAAGTCTCATCATCGTAGGATAGAGTGTTCTTTGGGTATAGGTACAATAGTGATATATCTGGGTCAAGCAGTTAATTGATTCACATTTCTTAGGTACTATTATATTTATTTCCATAATGGAAACTGGTTTGCACTAGTTTGTACTAGTTTGTTCCTTTTGCTTTAAATTTTCTCCAGGTGCCACTTGTATTTTTTAACATATTCAATTTGAAGATATGATAGATTTTCAAACTTGATTTGAATTTCTTTGATGACTAAATCTAATAAACATTTGATAATCTGCCATTGAGAATTTTCTGTTTAGATTTGTAGCTCATTTTTAGTTGGATTGATTTAATTTTGGGGGAGGGTGACAAAGTTCTGAATTCTTTTATAGGAGCTATTAAATTATCTGAGCTCCAACTTACCAATTGTTGTTCTTGGTGGCTGCAATATTGGTGTTCTGTTCAGAAAATTATGTCATATGACAAGAAGTTTAAGGCTATTCCATACTCTCTCTTTTATTAGGTTCAATGTATCTGGTTTTGTGTTGAGGTATTTAATTCACATTGGCCTGAATTTTGTATGAGTGTTTATATGAATCAATTTGTATTCTTCTACATGCTAGCATCCAGTTAGACTGGTACTAATTGTTGAAGATGTACTTTTTTGTTTCCATTCCATGTTTGTTGCTTCTTTATCAAAAATCAAGTAGATGAGGAGGGTAAATCTGGGACTTCAATTTGGTTCTATTGACCTTCCTATCTCTTTATATGTTAATATCATGTAATTTTAATTATGCCTAAAGTCAGGGATGGTGATATTTCTTGAAGGTTTTGTTGTTGCTGCTCAGAATTAGTTTAGCGATCTTGAGGCTTTTGTTTTGTCGTGTGATGCTGAGTATTATCCTTTCAAATTCTGTAAAGAATTGTATTGGAATTATGATAAGAATTACCTTGGACTGCTTTTGGTAGGATGAAAATTTTTGTATTTTGTTTACTTATCCATGAGAATGGAAGATGTTTCCAACTTATGATATATTCTTCAATTTATTTCTTCAAAGATTTGAAGTTTTGAAACATACAATCTTTCACTTGCTTGGTTAGAGTTATCCCAAGATAGTTTGTATTATTTGAGGCTGTTAGAATAGTCATTGTTTCCATGAGTTTTTCTCACCCTGTTTGTAATTTATGTATAGGAGGGTTACTGATATTTTTATGGTAATTTTATATTCAACCATATCACTAAAGGTGACTATTGTCAGTCAGAGATCCCTAATAGCAATTTGGGATTGCTTATGTATGCAGTATATCATCTGCAAATACTGTGTCTACATAAATTTTGTAAAATATGTAGCTACAAATTCCATGAAATTATCATTTAAAATTGTGAGTATAAAGGAGTAATACCTTATAAATTCATATTAAATAACTTATTGAAACTTATAATTTTTTAATTTGTAAACCAAAATTCATGAACTTTCAAAACAGAAAAACAAGACTATTACCTAATTATTATTTACTCGATAGCCCAAGGCCCTCTCTTTTGATAAAATCATTCAGTCACTCACTATTAATTCAGTGAGACCTACAGAAAGTAACCACAAACATGCAGTATCCAAGTTAATAGTCAATTATAAGCAAAGAAAAGCTTCACATAAATACATAGATGTCAGTGATATAGCTTTTCTGTTCTCCCTATGTCATCTCTGTTACAGAATTCATAATCCGCAATGCAACTCTTTATCTTTGGTCAGAAGGAAATTTGGAAAGTGTGTGACATTGTCAACTAGCTATGGGTTTTCCCAGTCATTGATTCCAGTATCACTGAATTTGACTCTTAATGAATTGTGGAAGCTTGGATTTTATGTAAAAGGCTCCTAAAGGTAAGGTGAATATCAAATCATATGATAATTGCAAGGAAACTATAAATATACAGCTCATAAAAGCAAAAAGTTAAATTCAGAAGGATATAGTATAAGATCAAACACTGTCACTGCTCCTAAAACATTATTATACTATTCTGGGCCTAGTGTAATTAAAAGAAAAGTTTCATCATTACTGCTTATGGATTGTTATTATATTCTATACATCATGTCAATTTGTCAAACTTTACTTTTAGTTGTGATAAATTAATTTGGCTAATATGCATGTCATTTCAGTGTGGTAATAAAATAAAAATGAAAAACAAAGTAATGACTAATTGTTGAAGGAAATTAGCAAACAGCAGGCTTCTCTTGTTACAAGAATGTTGGGTATCATTTTCTAAAAGTAATAATCGGTACCAGGTTTTAAATGCTACTTCTCTATACCTTGATATACATAATAATTAAAAATAACAGATTTAAGTGTAAAAACTTTCTCAGAGTGTTAGAAGAATAATTTTGAAAAAATTATAATCCATGCAGGTTTCTTCTTTCACATAAAAATATATATTTAACATTATATTTTACTAGTAAGTAGCAATAACATGAATTCTTATTAATGTAATTTGTACAACAAAACATACAAAAGAAAGTAAAATTTACTAGGCTGTCCTTAACTATCACAAGCTTCCACCTTGATTTTCACTACTCAGTGTCAACCATCATATAGATGTCATCTTAAACCTGGAAAAGTAATGTCTATAAATACACAAAATAATCTAACTTTATCTTTAGAACTTTCATTTCTGATCATGCTAAACTATTGAACTGCTGTGATAGTTTGTAAGTGAGCTGTAGATCCCTTTAAGCATGCAGACAAACCAACATCCATGATATTGCTGAAATATTAATGAGTCCTGCCAAAAAATAGGGTTTTCAGTTTTATATGACATAGAATTTCTATTGACATTAATTTAAAAGAAAGAATTGTAAAAGTTTTATGTATAAATAGAATATACACGATAACATGTGATACTCTTTACTTAAAATGCTCCAGAAATATAATAATGGATGATCCAATTGAATATATTTCTGAATATGAATCTATAGTAAAACAGTATTTTGATAAACATGTTTTGTAAATATAACTCATTCTTTGTAGTTTAATTGCTGATGCCTCTGAGTTTACAATATATGTAGTCATTATTCATTAATATGTGACCAAGGACAGTTAAAATGCCTCTTCTCTTACTTTCCTAACTTTACCTTAACTTATATCACTTTATCACAATGAAATAATATGTAATTGAATTCACCATTTTCTTTTCCATTCTGAAACAGAGTATTTAAACTTACTGCTACCTACAACACTTATATCGGTAATATGGGGTCTTAGAAAATGTTTATTAATTTACAAAAATCATCCTTTATATTCCTTCCACATTTTAAGATAAAATAATCCTAAATGGAAGAAACTGTGAATCATCTGTAGCTCCCTTTTGGATCTCACCTGAAAGGCTTGTCTTCCAAATGTACCCCTCATACATAAATTATGATCATTAGTGGCAGGTTACAAAAAGTAGTACTGCAATAAATTTAACATTCCTATCTAACATTACAGTTAGATTTGAAAAAATATATATTTTTTTATAATTTCTATATGTCTTGCCTATTTTGTATGCCTAAAGAGCAACCTTAATAACCACTTGCTGTTTTTTCTTTCCTTCATAATTTTTATTTCTTTTGCCCTCCCTGAATTAAATTCTGATTTACTATTTTTATTTCTGGACAACACTTGCTGCAAGATAGACACAAATTGATGTGCAAATAACATCAGATGAACAACACACACTTATACCCACATGCTGGCATTGTGTAGGTGCTGAGACTATTTTCTGAGACGTGGGGAGCTCACCTTCTTCAGCTTCCTCCTTATGTACTTACACATTCTGTTTTCAAAGTCAAGGGAATGCAGAGGATATGTAAGGTTTACATAACCAGACATAATGAGTGGCCATATTCAATGTCAAAAGTCTAGCAAAGAACATCATTCCAATTTTTGTGTCTCATCTTCTAATCTTCCACCTTATTACTACTGTCACATTTATTTCGCATGTATAGCTGAAAGTGAGTAATTATTTTTTAAATATATTGCCCACAATATGACATGGTTTGTGGAAAATGAGAAAAGAGAATGGTGAATCCCTGTCATTCATTGAAGTTCATTCCTTTTTATAGGAAACTCAGAGAATTTGAGTAAAATATGTAGTTTTTAACTCCTGAGAATTAATATAATATTCAAGATTTCCTAAGTCAATAGTCATAATTAAGTTTCCACCTTTTCTGTGAATTAAAAAATATAATAAACTATATTTTATTATGGCTAAAAGTTTTTGTTCTGGCATTATTTTTAAAATAATTTCTAAAATATATTTAAGTATATAAAAAAGAACACAAAGATAAGAAAAGCTTCAGTATATGTTGTATTCTTATTACAGAATGCTTCAGAAATATAAGGGTAACTCAGCAGTATAAAGAAAACATATTATTAAGCACTAGAGAATGTATAGGGTATCCCATAGAATGTATCACAGAAAATGCATAATTCTCATGTATTTTTCTTCTGAAATTCCAAAATTTTTATTATAAAAAATTAAGTGAAATAAAATACAGCATATGAAGCATGCTACATCTATAAATTTTCCCACTATATGCACTGTGATCCAACTCTGGGAGGCCAGATTATACATAAAAACAAACCCTTTCTTTTTTTTTATTCCTGTGAGAGTGATGATATCAGAAGAAATTTGTAGATAAAACAAAGACAGAGACAAAAATCCAGCCCTTTTTTAAAAAAATAAACTGTGTCTAAGAACATATGTGTTCTATATTCCCTGTATGTTGCTTTTCTTTTTTAAGTAATTTTTTTCATATACTTCATTTACTTAATCTAGACCCTGTATTTTATCTTTGAGTACAGATAATTTGTGTTCTGCTTAATTAATTCTACTTGTAATGCTTTCCTTTGAGTTTTCTAATTTGGTTTTCATCTTCATTGCTGCATGAATATTCTTCAATATTTCTGTCCTTATTGAATTCTCTTTCAAAACCTACATTTTCCTAATCATTTTTATCAGCCTTATGTTCACGCTTGAATGGGCATCACTGAGTTATTTATTATCTTTAAATTCATTCTTAATTTCATTTCTGTTTTGTGTCTTCCATAAACTCACTGAAAAAAATTTAGTAAATTTTTATGCAATATTCTTATATTTATGTTTTACAGTTTCCCTGCTCCTTCCACATCCTCCCTAGCTCTTCAGCCACTCATTTGTGTGTGTGTGTGTGTGTGTGTGTGTGTGTGTGTGTGTGTGTGTGTGTGTGTGTGCGCGTGCACTCACTGTCTGCTGCTACTGTTGCTAATACCTCTTCCTTTCCTTCCTTTTCTCCTTCAAAGAAACAAGAACCCAGGAAATTACAAAAATAAGCTTCCCAGCATATAACAACAGACATTAAGACAAAAAAATGTCAATACAAAGAAAAGAAGCAAAATGCCCACAAAGTACAAAAAACACTATTGATTTCATTTTGTCTTGTCCAACTACTTATAGACATTAAAACTTCCTAAACCAAAGTATGATTAATAAAGCCTGTGACACTGAATTGGAGAAATATAATTTTCTCTTCACCAGAAGTTATCAGTTTGAAATTGCTTTTCATTATGTGTTGAACCCATGTGCACTTTTCCATCTGAGTGCTGAGAAACTGTCTGATTTAAACCAATGAAACTTTTGTGTGAATTTATATGTGAGTCAGTCTTGTTGTATCTGGACGACACAATTTGTTTAAAGTTGGCCGTTATTCCTGGCACTTGCAGTCTTGCTGCATTAATCTCTGATTCTTTAGCAAAAAGATTTGATGGCAACCTTCTATTTATAACTTTGTGCTCCAAAGTCTCTCAGTCTCTCCACATTGTCCAATTGTAGGTCTCTGTGTTAATTCTCATAAATTTTAATAAAAAGTCTCTTTGATGGATGAGTGATGCATTGATTTATGGATATGGGAATTACACTAAGGGTTTTTTTTTCTTTTTTGCTTTTCCTTTATACATACAATAGTAATTGGTTTTCTTCTAGTTATATGATCTATCTAGTTGCAGGTTTTAGACCATTTTAGCAATGTCATGTCTGAGTTCAATCTCATGAAGTAAGCCATAAATTCAATAAAAATTGAATGGTAATTTACTCCCATAGTATTTATTCTACTATCGCACCAGTGTATCTTGTACATAGAACACTGTATTGGCTAAAGTGTTATAATTGTTGAAAATTGATGATTATGTCTCTCTTCCAATAGCATACAAAGTGTTTTCCAGAAACATGGTTGCTAATAAAGATCAAAGAACTAAATGTGAAAGCTGAAAATGCTAAATTACTATATTAGCATAATGTGTCAAAAACTATAAAAATGTGTCCTTATACCCACAGATTATTGTAGTCTTTATATCTCAACAGCAATTTCTTTAAAAACAGATGGACATCATTACAGAAATCTACAAGCATTCAAAATTTAAAATTGTAGAGCCCAGTCCCAAAGGATATCTATCTATAGCACAGCTCCTGCACCTAATGCTCAGGTGCAATTTCAGAACTGGAGGTAGAAAGTGTGTGGAAGCAAGAGGACCAGAGAGTTTGTTATGAGGTTGTTTACTCCTAGTAATGTTATAAGCTATACCCATAAAATCTTATAAACATGAGCATAGCCACAACCACAGTTCTCAACATAAAGGTAACAAAGGAATGCTGAACTAAAAAGAAATAATCTTTCTGTGGAAGAGAATAGCAGTTGGTTATTAATATCAAATTTTCATCTTTGAAAATAAATATTTAAGCAACATTAGTCAGACAAAGGAAGTTGTACATACATATTTGAAAATATATGCATATACATATATATGAACAAATATGTGTTTGTTAAAAATTAATGATAAAAGAGGCCACAAATGTGAAGAATAACAATTAGGAGTATGAAAGAGGTCTGGAATAAGTACTATATTATCAATAAATCGAATAGTAAATTGTAAAAAAATATTTAAATAAAATATAAATTAATTAAAAGTTTTATCCCAGAGGCATTATATGTAAAAAAAATTTAAAAGAATGCTATGATACAACTAGAAAATACTATTATTGAAAATATCTACTCTTAGATAGACAAATGTTTATCAAATATATTGCTTATATATGCCTCTACATTTGAAAAATAGACCTCATAAACATGAGTAACTCCTGATTACCCAGAACATATTGATAGGGCACTGTAGAGAATATAAGATATAGATGGTCAATAAGCACATAATTGTGTGTGAGAGGATACTTGGAGAAACAATGTGTCAGATTGGCTAAAATATCAAAAGCTCTATGTACCAAGGATTATCTTTGTATTGTTGATGTGAATAACTTTGAAACACCTAACATATATATTTAGTATGATCAATAGAAATTCCAGTACTCAGAATAAAAAAAAAAAGCAGGTGCCATGCCAGAAAATGGTTAGGCAGAATTATCTAGATTTGCAGAAGGGAAAATGTTCATTATCAAGTGCATATCTGAATGATACTGTAGCCATTCAACAAAAACCACCGTGCTGCAATAGGAAGAAAGGTTGATTCACATAACACCTGCGAGACAATAAAAAAACTGATGTAGTACAGAAGCAGAAGGTTGTACTTGGTAAAGCCACAGCTCATAAAACTCTTTGTTTCTCAGTGTTAATGGTTGCTTTAAATAGTTGTTCTCTAAGGTTGTTAAATCCATGGATTTAACAGTAAGAAAAAGTTGATTATGGTCATATATTACCAAGTTTGTTTGTTTGTTTATTTATTTATTTATTTATTCATTCATTCATTCATTCATTCATTCATTCATTCATTCATTCATTCATTTATTTATTTATTTATTTATTTATTTATTTATTTATTTATTTATTTAAAAAACAGACAAACAAACAAACAAAACATGTTTGCTTCTAACAGAAAAGCCAAAGCCAACAATTCAAAGTGCTCAGTCCCTTTTGCTTTCATGGCAGTTCCAAAATTAGATTTTTGTGGTGCCCTTTAACTGTTGGTCTCTCTGTAGTATGAGGTTTCTGGCCAGACTTTTCGGGCCTAACCTCAAGATTTAGGCCCGCAGACCTGCAGACCCACTGTCCTGCTGTCCCACAGAGACACGCAGATGCTTTCAATATAGGCTGAATCGGCCAAAGGCTCAGGCATATAGCTTGCTAGCTCTCTACCCTTCACCTAACCCATGATTCTTCCTATTCAGCCTTGCAGCTGGGTACCTTTTCTTAGAGCAGCATAGTTGTACTCTGCATCACTGCTGAACTTACCATCCATACAAGTACCTTCTATCCAATTATTCCTAAGGATTGAATGTCAAGTTGTTCTATGCATAAATGAACCTGAATATATCTAAAGAAACCATTGGATAGATATGCCCCAAGTTACAACAAGGTAACATATTTGAGATCAAGAAGCACACAAAGTAATTCCACGTAGTAACAGCAACTGAGTGTTCATAATTTGTTAATATATTTTAGTTTCTTCTTCTAATTGTCATTATTATTTCATTTTGATCTTCTCTTTGTATAATCTGCAAATCCAAATTTGAATACCAAGACCTGTTACTATTAAATAGCTTTGCTCAAGGATTTGTGTTTTTCTGTGGAAGGCATGGTTTATTTTCTACATGGCTTATAAATGTGGCTTCAAGGCTCTAGGTTACAGAGGGATCTTAAAAACCCTTGGGAAATGGAGGAAACCAGAAGCAGTTTCTGCTAGGAAACAGCTATTTCTCTTTTTCTGGGACTCTGATTTTTTTCTCTTTCTTTATTTCTTTCTTCCCTTCTTCTTTATTTCATCCTTTCTTTGGAGCTTCTTTGATGGGTGGAAAAACATGAGTAATATAAATTTACAATATAATTTCACAGCAAATAGAGACTTTCCCACTGTGGATATCTTGAAGTACGATGTAGGATGTATATGATGTATACGTGTATGCTGTGAAATATCACAGTATAACAAAGAAACTCTTTGGCATATGGCAAGACATCTTAGAAGTAGACAGGAAATCAAAGCATAGATAAAGGGGAAGAGGGTAGTGTCAGAGAGAAAAAGATGCAATCCAGCTTCACAAGAAGGAAGATGAAAAGAAATAGCCATAGGCCTTGTAGCAAGACAGATGAATGGAAATGTGTTGAATTAAGATGCAAGAGCTAGATAGCAATATGCCTGAGCCATAGTCTAAGCAGCATGTAATTAATATAAGCATCTGAGTCATTTAGGGAGGGGATCAGCAGTGGTGGGCAGGTCTGGACTGTGGAGGTAGGCTGGGCCAGAAGCCTCTACAACAAATAGCATTCCAATATGGATCACATACACCCACATAAAGCCTTAGATAGCTTAAAAAGGGTTCCAGAAAACAGAAATAGAGCAATAGACAGCTTCAGAGTTGTCTTTCAAGTGGGCCATGGTCCAGACATGTCCTGCTGCGGTGTAAGAGATTGAGCTACAAAATATCAGGCTTTCATATTGTAGCTTAAGCTGCAACAAGGCTGGTTCATGAGCCTCAATGTAAGCAGTAAACTGCATATGATAAATTTAAGATCTCTGTTCATTCTTAGTAGCAACATTTTCTTGGGTCAGCTCTGTTTGCTGGTGGTGAGTGGACATGCAGCTCATTTAAGAGAGGTTTTTCTGACTCAGCTTTAGGAGCAAAAGTTGTGGCTCTTTAAGAGGCCCTGCTACCAAATACTTAAATGGAGTCCATAAGCAGCACTGCAGTGCTCTACTTGGTGGCAGTGTGGACCCTAAAATTCACCAGCATTGAGATGGTAAATAGATCCACAATATTTATTACTGCTTCCCATAATTCAGAAGGTAAGCTGGAGTCAGCTGCCATGTTGAAAAGTTGAGAGGGATGGAGGTAATAGCCAAAACAGTGTTTTACAATGTGGCATTTTAAAAGCTCTTCTGGTTAGAAAATGATTGAGGATGCACAATAAAACCAATTCAGATGGAAAAAAATTGCAAACAAGTTACATTGTGCGTGAAAAAGAGTACATAGGATGGGAGGAAAAATAAAAAGAGTAAAGAAAATCCTTAAAAATGAAAAATAAAGTAATAAAACTATAATAAGCCATGTAAAGATGAAAAATACATAAAGTCTCAATTATGTTTATTGTGTTTTCTTTTAATTTTTAACTGTTAGTGAGATAACTGCGGAAAGACATGTGATTGTAATGACTAATAAGTTAAACAAACATATATGTTTTAAAAGCATCTTGATTTTGAAATTTGGGTATAAGGATATGTTGTTTTGGAAAAAGGTTATGCTTCTATTTCTATAGAAGATGAGAACCTGTAAATTGCTTCCAGGCTAATATGGTTTCATCAACAAACACCCCCTGAAATAGTTCTCTGATGAGAAGAGATGGCCACATCAGCTTCAAGGCTGCCAGCTAAGATGATTCAGCCTCAGGACCCCCATAACATTGTTAGTGTCCCTCAATCAGCAGGAAGTAGTAACAGAAAACTATGCCCAAATTCTAAAACTAATGCTTTAAATGTTTGTTTTGTTAATGGTCATAGTCAATCTCTTTCTAATAAAAAAGGAAATATAATAAAACTGATTTTAAAAGATTGATTACTGAATGTACTTTGATAAAAAAATGGCAGCTAATCTCAAAATACTTTACATTGATATGAATTTTGGCTTATTAATACAAATTTAATATTAATTTTGTTATATTTTATAAATATTTCTACTCTTGTTTAAGGTATTATGTTTATGTAACTCATTTAAAATTGTAAGACATAATTAAGAAATATAGATTAATAGTCATCTAGTCATGTATGATAATAAAACTTATATACAAAGTTATATTTTAGTTAGATAGGAAATCTTCAAATACTTCAAAGACATACAGATTATTGCATTTAAAATATTTTAAGAAGTTAGACTTTTCTGGAAAATAAGACAGGTCTTCTCCTGGCAACAAAATCTACTTCAAGACAATGGTAGACATTGAAGAAACTCCATATGTAATTTACTTTCTTTGTGACAAAGTTAGACACTGGACAAGAAACTGTATTGCCTCAACTGCCTAAAAGTATATTGTATAAACTGGACAATCAGGACCCATAGGAAAGTAAGATCCAAATTTTGACAGAACAACCTGAGATGGTCTTCTAGTTTCCCACGTTGCAAAGAAAACTGCCAGATTTCCTTGAGGACACAAGAAGTGACTGACAAACTATGCCAGAATGAGCAGAGCAGTCCCTCAAATTTTCTGCATTAATGAAAAGTATGCCAATGATTCTAGACCTGTAGGCTGAAAATGAATGCCCCACCATTTTACAAAGAAAATTTGGTGAATGTCCAGGAAGCCAGATGTCATCTCTGTCATTTCTAGACTTTGGAAGTTGCTTGCACTTCCTGATTACTAAGGAACTATATCCTTCTTTGTGATCCTTGATGGACCTAAAGATTAGACAGCTATAAGTAAAGATTTCTACGTTATAATAAAAGATAAATTAGATGGAAAACTTTGAACTCACAAGAATTAGGTAGATGATACATTTTTTTTTAATTTTGCTAGATTCAAATAGACTAGATATTGTAACTAAAACATTTGCTTGATAGCTGTTTTATTATATGTAATTTTGCTATATTGAAATTGAAACCTTCCTTTTGATAAGACAGAAAAGGGGAAGTGATATGAGATGTCTTTGTGTATGCTGTGAGATACCATTGGATAATAATAATAATTAAAAAAATGTTTTGGCCATTGTCAGGCATCTTAGAAGTAGGCAAGAAATGGGAGCATAGATAAAGGGGAAGGAACGCAGATTCAGAAAGAGGTGCAGTCCTGAAATCCAAGAAGCAAGATGTAAAGAAATAGGTAAGCCATGGGCCAAGTGGCAGAACATATGAATGGAAATGGGTTGAATTAAGATGCAAGAACTAGCTAGCAATATGCATGAGCTATAGGACAAACAGCATGTAATTATTATAAGCATTTGAGTCATTTGGGGTAGGGGCTAAGGAGCAGTGGGCATTTCTGGACTATGGGGCTAAGTCAGGTCAGAAACCTCTATAACAGAGATAATTACTTCTAATTATATTTAGTAGGCAGAACTCAGCAGTAGGAGGTGGGATCTTAATCACATTTCTCCTTAAAAGACGTTTTATGAATACAACATATATATGCATGCAATAAAGATTTACATTGAATCTATGCTTAAAATTTCAACAAGAATATCAAGCTATGGAACAGTAAGATGAAAACAATTCAACATGCCCATGGCCAAAGTACCTATCCTGTGTGAAGACTAAAGCTATGGGATGACATGCATTTATCCCAGTTCCTCACGTTGATTCCATTTTATTACAAAAGAATTCCCTCTCTTCCCTTAGACTTTGTTTTTAGGAACTTCCATTTATTGAAAACTCCAACTATATACTAAGTATTCTGAAGGCTGACAGAATAGACTGTAGAGTGTAGAAAGTTGAAATATTACTTATTCCAAATTATCTTCAACTATCTTTAATTCTCTTTCTAGACATTTGTCATTCTCTATCTCTATAATCTCTACCAAACATACCTTATAATTAAATTGAAATGAATTAACTTATCAAATTAGGAGCTTCTATTATATAAGAAGTTAAGAAAGTAATATCTGAGAAGTGTACCAGTCTTCCATGCCCAGTAATATATTTGTCTAAGAAGGAATCCATATTCCCTTTTGAGTGACTACCAAGTTTTTCCTTCCTGTTGTTACACTTTACATGTAGGATTCTTATCTGCATGAAGATGCGGAAGAACAAACAGTCTATCTTTCTGAAATTGTTTCTTCATATGGTGAAGTTTAATAAGAAATTCTGTCAACTCTCATTTTACTCTTTTTTCACAGTTTTGGAAAATGTATTAGAATATTTAGCATTTTTGAGATGCTGAGATTTGAATAAAATTCAGTGTTACTAGTAATATTAAAATACTAGAAAAGTCATGTGGATTCTAGCTTGAATTAAATTGGTACATTTATATCCCCTATTATTTATACAAAAGAGCTTATTGAGATGTCAGAGGGTTCTTTAAGATGTCAGATCAAAGTAAAATAATTATGAGACCATGTCCTCAAAGGTATTTGATATAGTTCTCCTTGGATATTAATTAATTATTCTGATAGAGCTGTTAGGGAAATACAAAGCTGATCTATGTCTCACTTATAAATCTGTTCCTGACATGATAAAACCTATCACCGTAGTATGTAAACAACAATACCTGAGGTGACAGTCTACATAATCTTTTTAAGAATTTATTATAGTATAAAATTGGAACAATACATTCTGGAAGTAAGAAATTTGGCAGATATCTGCCTCTTTGTCTGACAGAGACGGATGGAGAGAGAAAGTTCCATATTAGGTTGACAAATCATCATCAGGACACCTTCCATCTGCAACAAAGTGAATCACCCTTTCCTCAGTTTGCATATGGTAGCGCATGCAGGGAAAACCATGCATATCTAGTAACTCCAAAATGACTGGCTGAATGAATCAAATTCCTCAATGAATCAAATTCCTGCAACTTTTTCCCTTTTTGTTTAATTAAGGAGGTTCTAATCCTAACATAAAGCTATTTACAATAAGGACAATTATCAAGTATTGTCTAGAAGAAAGAATAGATAATATCATAAACAAAAAATAGAGCTACAACCACCAAGAACAACATGGAGAAAGAAACATATTTTAAATATCCAAACCATAGGTAACTGGCAAATTACAGAGCAACAGAGGCTGAGTCAATGGGATGCCTGATCTTAAAACTATGAGCTAAGTTAATCTCTTTCTGTACTCAACCCAGACGTATGGCTTTCTGTAGGTAAATTAATACACACAGTAATTCACATATATGACTGCCATTGATGAATACATGTTAAAACAGAATGTAACATCAAATAGTTTTGTCTTTTTCATCATATGAGTGACTTTATATATGTGTATGTATGCACCTGCATATAATGCCGTCATTCAAACTTAGGTGTTTTACATGTGATGCCACTTGTATTGATTTTTAAGACAAAGTATCCATTGTTCTGGGACTAATGTCGTAAAACAAGCTTAAAGGATAGTGAGTCACAACCAGCATATATCTCCCCAAAGTTGGTATTAAAATTTAAATCATGATGCTCAGGTACTTACTTTATTTTACAGTTTTAAAATTGTAATAAAAGTATTTCTTTCTCCTTTTCCTTTCTCTCTCCAACTCTTCCCATGAATACACATGATTTTTCTCAAATTCATATCCCTTTTCCTTACTGTCACATATATTCATATATACATACATACATATGTATATGTACATACATATATGGGTTTATATGTATATGCATGCATATGTATTTCTAAAAGCAAATAATTAGTCTCCTCAGCCCCTGTAATGTGACCCGTATGTATTATGTATATGATTTCAGGACTGACTAATTTGTTGGGAATAATCACTTAAAGGAGATCTTTCTGGGAAAGAACAATTCTCCCTTTCTTAGGATTTTCCAGTTGCTGTTGTTTCTTTGTCCTTGGAGTGTTAGCATGCCCATTGGTGCTGTCCTGGCTAGTAAAGTCATAGATCTCACAGGAGAATCTACAACTGTCACTTTACTAAACCAGAATAAGCACAAGCTACATTTTAAATATTTATTCTTATACCCTCAGTTTTCATCTGTAATCAAGGAGATATCTCTGGAAAGGGGAGAAATCATTACAGAAAACTACAAACTATCAAAATGCAGAGATAAAAAGATACTGTTGTGTCCAGTCACAACTAAGACATTTACACTTTCTGCATGTATAGTTTGGATGCCATTGCAGGACTGGTCACAAAGAATGTAAGATCCAGAGGAGCAGTTTGTGAGATTGTGTCTTTTAGGAATGACAAATAATTCATACTCACAAAGCCTCACCAAAATGAATATCAAATCAAGACCTGAACACCAATGGGTGCATTGACATTGTTTTTGTATTTGTTTCATTAGTATGAGTTCTGTGGAGTGAACTCTGACCCTTCTGTTTGTGGTAAATACTTTACAGTACAATTTATCATTCAAGTTCCCAATATGAGATTTATATTAATTCACTCAGTATTATCCTCACCTGGATAGACATGGAAGTGGTGAGAAAATCAGGCAGTGATCAAAGTCACTACACTTTGTTAAAGATTGGTCTTACAAGTGACCAAACCTTGTATGATTTATATCCATATGTATGAGCCAATCTCACTTTCTAGTCCCTACAAATGCTTATGTTAGTTAAACTTTTTGAAAAAAATTAAACATTATTTGACACTTTAATGCTTTAAGTTAGATGTAGATTTAATATTTAATTTTCAAAATTAACTTTAAAAATAATTGTTTTCTTATACAAATGTTGCATATCAGAAAACTGATTCATAACCTTTTAACATAATGATAGTGATGAATGATTAGAATGTGAGAAATGCCTATTAATCAAAGTTGATGCCTATTAATCAAAGTTGATATTAAGCACAATGAGCTTATTAACCTGTATTATCAATCAAACATTATTTTAATTTTATTCATTAAGTTAAACTTATCTGGAAGTTTGTCAACATATTAGGTACTGAGATCAATTTGAAGTTTGTCTTTTAAAAATTAAGATATATTAGACACCGGAGATAGGCTTTATCAGTTAAGAGCAGTTGCTCTTCCAGAGTACCAAGGTTCAATTCCCAGTGACTGTAATGAACTAATACCCAATTGAAAATACAGTTCTAGGGACTTTATACCCACTTCTGATCTCTGAAGGTACTCCATACACAAGCATATACACAGGCAAAACACATAAAATATTTTTTAACATGAGATATACTAAAGCTATCTTATAGAAATGCTGTCTAGATCCTCAAAATTGTACATAAATCAATATAATTGTTTTGGCAAAAATGATTTTTTTGTTTTAGATTACATATCTTTTTAACCTACCTTGCATGCATACATTGAAGCATTAAATTCATTGAAGAATGAAAATGTCATATATAAATTTTCCCTAAAGATACCTTATAGTACTAATTGTGTTTTCTAAAAATCAGATGTTATCAAGATTATATTCTATAAAAGACACATCGAACAAGAACAATTAAATGTTTCAAGTATTACTTGATCTTACCTGCTGGTTTACAGGGAAATTTCTGTTGATTTTTTTGATCTGCAATGACAAATTAATTGGTAAATCAGTTAGAATATACAGGATAAATAAAAATATATCTGGATATTCTGATGATCAAAATTTAAGAGTTATTTTGTATGATCCATTGTAGTGGTTTATACCTTTAATTCCAGCACTTCTGAGGGAGTAGCAGGTTGATCTCTGTGAAGTAAAAGCTAGCCTACTTTTCACAATGAGTTCCAAAGAAACCAAGGCTACATAGGTAGAACTTGTTCCCATATCATATCTGAGAGTTGGTTATACTATACTAAAAAATATACCTCAGCGTACTAAAGTTGTTAAGCATAAACCCAATTTAATTGGGCATCATATACAATTTTATATATAAAAATTTTGAAATATAAAATCTCTAAGTAATGAATATTATTTCATGATATAAAAGAGCATCTGTCATTAATATAAAGAAAGTAGGCTTATTATTTAACATTACACTATAAAATCATAGAACATTAAACATTTACTTTAATATTCATAAAATCTAGAAGATATGGTGTTAAATACATATTTTCAGAGTAATTTTTACTGTAGAATATTTAATGAATTATACTCTGCAATATAAAATACCTAGAAACATTTTATTTGAAATAATTTGTAAACATGAAATAGAAAAAGCAAATAAAAGATTATGATTGTAGATGACAAACATATACAACAGTACACTAACTAAAAAATCCATTATCCCCATCAGATTTATAGTGAAATTTCAACACCAGGCTTATATGGTATTCATTTATATCAAGCTAAATATAGATTATTTACATTATAAATAATAAAATTGATATTTTTCCTTTTAAACTCTCTTTAATTTTCCAGTAAATATGAAATATACAATTAGTCATTTATAGGCACAAAATTATAAAAATTATAAA
This sequence comes from Phyllotis vaccarum, assembly GCA_033318265.1. Lineage (NCBI taxonomy): Eukaryota > Metazoa > Chordata > Mammalia > Rodentia > Cricetidae > Phyllotis > Phyllotis vaccarum. Next base: position 107,899,087 of record JARWLC010000005.1, read on the forward strand.
TATGTCTTCTAACACTATAAATTGACTTTCTATATATTTGTCATTTAAAATGTAAAACTGAAAGAAAATATTAAAATAAATATATTTTGAGACAGTTTAGAGAAGTTTTGTAAAGAAACCTGACCTTCCTTCACTGTTTTAACAATGTTAGCCTGATCCCATTAACGTTACCTCATGCCCTGTGGAATCTGCTATAAATTTCCTAACTTTCCATTTCTTTCCTCACAATGATAAGTTGGAAATGCAGACAGATCTGATTGCTGAACATCACTTAATAGTCCACCAGCAATCTCATTGAATATCAGTAAAACAATACCTGGAACTGTTTCCTGTTCAGAAATAATTACACAGAGGAACTAATATTTTATGTGGAACTTTTTATTCTTAAAAGTGCACTATAAAAATTTATAACTTGACTGTGTTTTTTTATTTTTCAAAGCCTTTAAAGTTTTTATTTTATTATTATTTTCTTTTTATTGTATTAATTTTATAAAAATGTCACTTTATGTATCTCCCTAATCCCCTCCCAGTCCTTCTAAGTCAGCCTTCAGCCTCCCCCAACCTCATCCACCCATCCCCTCCACCAACTAGACTGTTTAAGTCTAAAAGTAGTCTGAGAAAACTTATTTGGAAATGAGTATTGGCCGTGTATTACAGGTACTACAACGCAGGAAGCAGTGGTTATACAGCACAAAGTTACCACAGGCAAATTGCTTCACTCAGGACACACACCCATGTACTTATGCATGTACTCACATATACACACATAAACACAAACAGAGTACATTATGTATGGTTAACTTAATTGAGAAATAAAAGTAAATTTGATGATATTTAGAATCTATTTATGATAAAAAAAAAAACATTCATAAGAATAGTGAGAAAAATGACCTTTATAGCAAATTAAATGATAGATAGCAAACTCATAATAAAATATCATACTCAATAGTGAAAGACTGAAATTTTTCACAACAATAAGGACTAAGACAATTTGAAAAGGTTACTTAAAAATGATTCTACCATATAATAAAGGCAAATATAATACTTAGTATCATCAAAAAGAAAGGAAACATAAAATGCAGCCATTAAATATCATCAAAAAGAAATTAATGAAAATGTAAAGAAATGTGACAAAGATCTTTGGTCATTAACTTTTATAACATCCTATTTTATTTAGGATCAGTATCTTAATAGTAATTATACAAATTCATTGGAATTCTATTATATGCTTTTTTGGAATAAATGGAAAAATCGTTCTCATGTTGGATTTAGCTCAGAGATATAGCATGTCTTAGAGGAAATCCTGTCTATGGTCATCTGTATGGAAAACAAATAGAAAAGAAAAATGTCATTGAATTCACAGGAAACCTAGAATGGACACAATCACACAAGCAATTTGAAAAGAGGATTTATTCATTTTTTTTAAAATTCTTACAGTGATGTTTAATTTTTTTTCCTTTTTGACAAAATTCCCTATAGTTATTAATGGTATTATAGGTGAAATTGCTATTCATTTTACCTTTCCAGTAGTATCCTAGACATTACAAAAATGTGTTACAAAGCATTAACCACAGCTACATAAATGTCTGCATGCACATCGAATTATCAATAAAGGAATATGTTAAAAAAATTTTAATTTACTCATTTTAAATTTTCAAATTTTGTACAGAAGTGGGGTTGATGCATAGAATTGCATGGTCTTTAGGTGGATAAGATAGTTCTGATCTAAATAGAGTATTTATTCATTTACAAAGATAATCATTGAGAATATGCATTATTCCAAATCTCCTAAGGATGTGTGACCATTTTTTAATTAAAAATAGTTGGATCAATTCCCCTTCCTTCTCATTTCATCTACCTCAGATTTGTGATCTCTTATTCCTGTTATTCACATACATAAAAACCCAACAACAATCATGCATGATCTCTTTTAGTACTGTTTAAGTGCACATGACTTTAGGAAGCTTATTTCTTGGAAAAACTAATTCTCTCTCTTAATCGGCATTAATTGTTTATAGTTCTTCTAGTCATGGGTTTCTGTAAGATTAGATCAACATTAATTGCTATCATTATTTGGGTCTTGTTTAGGAAGCAATTTTGTTAAGATTTTCCTAGCATAGCTCTTCTGTCATAGGTAAGAGTATAATCGCATGGAAAATGCCCTGTTGTTCTGGCTCTTACAAATCTGGTACCCACTCTTTAAAGATGTGGCCTAAGACTTGTAGGTACTGTATTGTAGATTTACTAGTTGTAATTGGGACCATGGTTAGTTGTCCTCTGTAACTGTTGCTCTCTGTGGGGGCTTTCTGCTGTACAAAACAGTTCTATGGTACAGAGTAAGACATTTTAGAACGTGGAGATAACATTATAACATTACTCCAAATACAAATTTACCTGAATATAAAATATATTAGTCTGTGGGCGCTTTATGATGTGCTGTCAGTGATGTTGCTTCAGCTAGTGCTCTACTTTCCCCCAAGTAAAGGGAAGAAAATAAAAAGAATTTGGGCTTTTTTTCTTTGATGTTTTTTGTTTTGTTTTGCTTTAAAAAAAAAAAAAAAAAAAAACAACGCTTTAGGAGCTCATAGTTGAGCTCAGAGTACTGCTAATGATTTTAAGTTAAAATTCATGAAAATAACCAGGTTTGCATAAAAAATGGAAGAGACTCCTTTATATATGTAAGAAGTAACAATATGTATATGGATAAGTGTGATATCTTTTACACAGCATATTTTTCCTGGTTTGGGAAATGTTTCAGGTGTTTCAGTTTTAATTATAACCTTGATGAGTGCTACACACACACACACACACACACACACACAGACACACACTTTCCATATACACTCATACTACACACTCACAAACACTCATCATATTACATTCACATATACTTACATATATACAATCATAAAAACTCATACATAAAAATTCACATATGCCCATATACTCTAGCACAATCATTTACCAAATCTTTCACACAGTCACATACATACTCACACATAAACACTCAGACTCATGTTGAAGCATATCAGCCGAATTAATAGACTATAAGTTGGTTGCTATCTACTAAATTTTTAAAAACTACTGTTCAGAAGTTCAGTTTTAAAACACTCATCGTTATTGTTTTGCCAAAAAAAAAAAAACGCAGACATGCAGAGAAATTGGGTATTTATGCTGAGGGTTATTTTATATAGTTTCTAAGCATAATAAATAATTTTAAATCTTAGAAATCAATCATACACCTATAAAAGAATTGAAACAGAGAAAGTTCCTTCAAATACATGGTGCATAAGCATAGTGCTGTAATAATAAGTATTAGAAAATATCGTGAAAAGTTACCTGTTCTGTGATTATGAAGTAGGAAACAAAATAACAGAACATTCCAACTGGAGAAAAGGGAGGCAAGTCAGTACATAAGGACGAGGGAAAAATGACATCAGGGTTCTTTAGAGCTCCAAGGAGTCATATTATTTTGTACTTACCTAAAGTTATGCACTGCACATTACATAGCTTAAAAAATTAAACCTCTTTGACTGTCAATGTTCACTCACAAGAACCATAGATGAACAGAAATCTAGACATTGGGAATGAGAAACCTCTTTTGAAGACTTTGTAAGGATATTCCTGGTGATTCCCAACACAATATAGATTATCCAGGTAGCCTTTTGTTGCTACTCAGGAGTTAAGGATGGCTCTCTATTGCTGATGATATCATACACATTGGACATATGATTCCAATGTATAAGTCAGTCTAACATGAAAGCTACTTTCCTACAATGTAACTTTCATTTTTTTCAGAAAGTATTATGCAAGCTGCCAAAGGATGAAAGCAATTAAACACGCTTACCCGAATTGCAATGCCTATGAGTCCAAATTATTACCAGAATGGCAATTAATGAATAAAGCTACTAGAAATGGCACTCACATGTCTATAGTAAACAATTTATTGGACTCACAGCCCTCTAAACAATAAGAAATCAAGCCCGAAACTAGAAACTTAGCTACCCATTTGATGTTAGTGAGGGGAGAATCTGTTATCACTACTTTTCTAGGTCTGCATAATTTCTCAAAGCATTCTATGTATTTATATCCACAGGTGTAACTAGCAGTCCTCATCAAAGAAGCATCACTTTACAGCAAATGGGAACCATGAGATTAAAACACAATTGTATACAACACAGAGGTCAATGAGTTAGATACATCTACATCATAGTTCCTGCATCTATGGCTTACAAGGCATAATAGAAGAGATAACAGAAGAATGATGAGAGCCAGAGTACCAGAAAGTCTGCTGTGAAACAGCCTCTCCTAGAAAAGACTGCATAGACAAGATCAGACATTTAACATCCCTAGATAAAGAACTAAAGGAAATATTGCTGGAGTGAAGAGAATTATTTTCTCCCACAGAGTAGTCCTGAAATCTGACATATACAAACAACAAAATGGACTCAGAGGTTCCCTTTATACCATGCATGTATATATCAGAGTGCGTTTGTCTATATGGAACAAACTAAATCTGAGAGAAAGAGGCTATTAATTGAAGACTGGAGATCACATGAGGAGTTTGAGTGAGAATAACTTAGAAAGTAAAGAGAAAAAAATGAAAAATTGAAGGGAAACATAGAATTCCATTTCAATTAGAGTATATATTTTTAAAATTCTTTCAGTCTTAGATGAAGAAAGTAATCTCAACTTTTCTGAACTATAATGTAACACACACTAAATGAAGTAAGGAAATTTTGCATGAAACTTGGGACTGACTACCTTTACTCCCTACTCATAGGTCCTTAGCTTTGCAATTCCATTATAGAACAAAGGATATGTAAAATTCATGCAGCTAAGCAAACAGTGAATCAAAAAAAATAATCTTTGTTATAAGTTTTTGCCTCTCTAATCAGAAGACAGTTTCTCTTCAGTGCTATGCATGTCATCAGATGGAATTCATATAAGGGTTACTTTTTCAATATGTTGTTGAGTTGGGACTGTGTACTGTTGAAGACTATTTCTGCTATTGGGACCACACTGTGAGTCATGTTTAAATGGAGCCCCGGGTATTAGGAGATCTGGGGCCAGAATATGTAGGGAAGCCCCTGTGCAGTGTTTATAGTTTTTGAAACGGATGAGCTGTGTGCAATTAGACTGAATGACCAGAAAGAGAAGCAAAGAGATATGTTAAGCCAACTGATGAAGAGTGCAAACTTCCACAGACCTGTCAATTTCCAGTATAAAAACTTGCTTGCAAAGAGCAAAGCTTTAATTTCTGGTGTTGGCATTAAATTAGACATGTTGATCTAATGTATTAAAACACCTCCTGACAAAGTTGCAGAAACACAGAATAAAAATATGACTGCAAAAATTTGTTTACAATGTCCCACCTTCCCCACTCCTGCTTTTTCTCCTACCTAAGTGACTGACTGCACTTATTTTATTTCACCTGATATAACCCAGTTTTTTATGTTACATTTTTATGTCTGATGATCAGAGAGAACAACACATTACCTAAAAGATAGATCTAAATGAACATACATTCATTGCTACAAAAAGTAAGAATTCAAGTGACAGCCGTGTCTGTCAGAACATCATTCATATATACTTTAGTATATATACATACACAATACTATAAAGGTAGTAGAAGAAAATAGTGCAGGTCAATGCAAGACAATTTTTGAAGGTGTTCGTGAAACAGTCAGTGGCAACTGCAATCCAGAATCTTTGTCAGGCAGAAAGACATAAAGAACCTTTCTATTAATAAATACAAATCACATTTCATACTAATTAAATATGTATGTTTTAAAGCTTGCATATACACGTGTAAAAGCATACATAATACAGTTTTTGGTGTAACATTTTACTGCAATGAATGATTATCACGGGATACCTGAGTATAGTAGAGTAAGAGAGATAATCTCCTTTTCTGGTTTTAGTTAAACAACAGTATCAGACTGGTTATCTCAGAAAACCTTTGAAATTATAATTTAAAACTGCAGAAAGAAATAATTAATGGGAGGAGCTGAGCAATGATACTACCTGAAGGTTGGTTCTATGTGTTACACCCTCATTATTTTACATAAGAAGCAACTTGGATGAAAACCTAGAGCTTCTTGACAATTGATTCGTTACTTAAAATTTATTTTATTTAGTTTTCTCATTTTTAAGAAATTGACATTTACATGAAGATTAAGAAAGTTGTAATTTCAATCAAATTTAATGAAACCAAATCTCAAGCTTTTCCATAACACAAAAAATATTTCTGAAAAGGCAGCTGCTGTTCACTCTGGTAAATAAATGGTGTGTTGAGCTATATTGCATTCAGATCTGACATGTATCATTTTTAACTCTAATCACACAAATCTAAGAGTTCAGCTATCACATTATTTGACATATGCTTGTTTTTCTACTATATTTCAAGTGTATGCATGCTTAGTAACACTGAGTACACACTGTTACATTGCAAAAACAATGCAGAAGGCCAGTTTTGTTAGAATTGGGGTGCTTTTCTAAAATATGGCTTTTGGCTGATGTTCTATATTCTATTAATAACAATATCTTCTCTTAACATTCATTGGTTGAAATGAATTAGTAATAATGTGAGAATACTCACAATCCACTCATGTTACATTAAGGAAATAAGTTATAAGTACTTCCCCTTGGAGTAATTTTACGTAGAGTAGCCACAGCTTTAAATTCTCTACTTTTTTCTTTCTGCATCTTCCATTGCCTCAGCTTCTCTCCTTTCTATAATCTGTGTTGTTAGTCTGAGTGCTCCACAGGAGATGTCTGTGTGTACCTGTGTCTGATCCTAACAAAGTCATTTCACTCTGTATATATTGGACAACACAGAAAACATCCAGGGTGAAGGAATTTCCTTTACAGAAATCTCTATAACAGTTTTATAATGGATTACATCATTGATTTTAACTGACTCTGATAACAACAACAACAAAATGTTATCAAGTAATAGACAAATGCTGTTTTCATCATTTATGGTATATATTTATTATATAAAGTTGCTTTTCAACCCATTTGTTCCGTTCAGTAAATGACTACATTACCATGAATACATATACATATTCTCTGGGTGGAAGCATGAAAGAGCACATTACTTGATAGTGCAGCTTAGTTTGTAGAAGCTGATTACACGGAATATTTCAGTCAATTAAGTTTGATTAGAACATTGTTCTCTTGCAAGAAAGTTAAACAACCAAGCTGTTTACACAGCGAGACAGCAGTCTTTTTCTTAAATTACCTAAAGGTGTATTATTGACTCTGGCTGTGAAGTTCAGCAGCAAAAATTCCAGTCTCTCAGAACGAAAGCAATACTTTCATAGTATTGCACTGCTACTTTCAAAACCCAGAACTCATTGACTTTGAATTAATAAATTCAAGAATATTAGTTACAGTGTGTAGAATGCAGACCTGCTAGTTTCTTGCGCATAAGTTTGTAGTTTAATTAAATTTGTCTGACTTTTGATCACTAAAACCTTTAAAATTTATGCTACTGTTCATGAAATGCCTTACTTTATTAAACAAGTAAATAAAAATTATGATTTTCATTTCATGAGGAAATATTTAATTTCATAAATCTAGTAACAACCTGAAATAATAATACATCCTTAAGAAAAGCATTTTCTGAATCACTTATGAGAATAGTGACTTATCTGAAAAATTGGTAGTCAAGGTCCCTTGCGACTCAATTATCATATGCCCTCTTGGGCATATACCTAAGGAATGCTCAATCATGCAGCAAGGACACATGTTCAAATATGTTCATAGCAGCATTATTCATAAAAGAACATGGGGGAAAAACAAATAAACAAAAATAGATGCCTTTCAACCAAAGAATGAATTTAAAAAGTGGTATGTATACAAAATGGATCATTATTCAGTGTGGAAGGAATGTAGCTAGCCTGACAAAAGTGTGGTAGCCCTGTTCTGGGTAATGTGCCTAGGCATCAGCATTAGCCACTTCCTGATGAGCCAGCGTGGAGTCTACATTATGCCTGGTGATAGGTGACACATGATTATTGAGACGTCAAAGGCCAGTGAGAAAGACAGCAGAGCTAGGTGAGTCTCAAGATGTCAATGGGAAATTTAGAGTGGGTATAAAGTTTTGTCCCATGTCTGTAATAAAACAAGTTTGCCAGTCTGGCAATTTGCTTCTCAGCTGACTCGTGGGGTCTGTGTCATTTGAGTTTGATCCTCGCCACACCTTCTCACCCCCCCCAACACATAAGGGGTGCTCAGATAAAATGCTAATCCACAACAACTCAGCACTTACAATAATGACATCATAAAATTTACAGGCAAATGGATGCAACTAGAAAATGTCATACTGAGACAAGTAACCCAGCCTCAGAAAGAAAGACGTGATATGTACTCACTCATAAGTGGACATCAGATATAAAGCAAAGAATAACCAACTACAACTCACAGTTCCAAAGAAGCTATCAAGAGGACCCTAGGAGGGATGCATGAATTGCTCTATAAAGTAAAAATGGATGAGCTCTTCTGAGGAAACTGGGGGTAGCAGAACAGTGGAAGGGAAAGGCAGAGGGATAAGTCAAGAGGTAACAGGAAGGTCAAGCTGGGTCAGTAAAGGAGTGGGAGAGCAACAAAAGAGATATCTTAATAGAAGAAAACATTATTATGAGTTTATGGAGAAACCTGATTGTAGTAGGCGGTTTCTATCCAGGACTTTTGGGCCTAGCCTCAAGGATTAGGACTACAGACCCACAGACGCGCAGAGACACACAGATGCCTACAATAGTTTTAGGCTGATCAGCCTAAGGCCCAGGCATATCACTTGCTAACTCTTTACCCTTAATCTAACCCATGACTCTTATCTTGTTCAGCCATGTGGCTGGATACCTTTTTTCAGAGCAGCATAGTTGTCCTCTGCCTCTTCTGGCTTAACTCTGGCGGCATTCTCCTCTGTTCTGCTTGTTCCTGGAGTCTTCTTAGTCTGGTAGCCCTTCCCACACTTCCTGTCTGCCTTTTGCCAATCAATGCTTTTTATTAAACCAGTGGGTGGGACAATATTTACAACAGAACAACATAATCCCTACAGGAAAATTTCCTAGAATCCACAAGGATAACCACAGCTTAGACTACTAGCACTAATAAAGAGGGTACCTGAACTGGTCTTGCCCTGTAATCAAGTTGGTGAATACTTTGTCATCACACAGTATACATCAACTGAAAGTAGCATGCTTTGCTGACTCTCCATGGAAGATCTAGTAAGGGATGGAAGCACATACAGAAATCCAGAGCCAACCACAAGGTGGAGCCCTGGGAGTCCAGTCAGAGAGGGGAAAGGATTAGATGAGCAAGGGGGGTTAAGATCATGATGAGGAAATCTACAGAGATAACTGAACCAATAGCTGTAGAGTCTGCATGAGACCAAACTACGCCTTCTGCATTCAGGAGACAGTTGCGTAGCTTGTTCTGTTTAAGGGGCTCCTCCAGTTGAGTCAGGTTCTATTCCTGGTGCATGAACTGGCTTTTCATACCCATTATCTAGGGTGGAATACCTTTCTAAGCCTTGACACAGAGAATAGGTGCTTGGTCCTGCCTCAACTGAATGTATCAGACTTTGCTGACTTCTCATGGAAGATCTTAACCTTTTGGAGGAGTGGACAGGTATGGGGGGTCAGGAGTAGGAATGAAGAGATAACTATGGTTAGTATGTAAATACAAGCCCCATCAAAATCCCAAGTCAGTTCTCAGATATCAAAAGACACATTACTCATCATATGGAAAAGCAAAAAAATCTTGGATAGGAAAAAACAATCCTGTACAATCAAACAATGTCTAGAGGTCTCACAATACCTGTAGTATGAGGTTTCTGGCCCGGACTTTCTGGCCTAACCTCAAGGTCTAGGCCCATAGACCCACAGTCCCGCAGTCCCACAGAATCACACAGATGCTTTCATTAGTTTTTGGCTGATCAGCCTCAGGCCCAGGCATATCACTTCTAGCTCTCTACCCTTCATCTAACCCATGCCTCTTGTTCAGCCATGCGGCTCGGTACCTTTCTTTAGAGCTGGATGGTTGTCCTCTGCATCCTGCAGCTTCTCTCTAGATCTCTGTCTGACATTCTGCTCTCAGAGATTTTCTTAGTCTGGTAGCCCCTCCTACACTTCCTGCCTGCCTTTGGCCAATCAGCTTTTTATTAAACCAGTGGGTGGGACTGTTATTTTCCATGAAACAACATAATACCCCTACATATCCCCCTTTCTCTTTAAAACAAAAGGAACTCCAATTCTAAAATTCTTTTCCCCCTTATCTATAACAGTTTATAAGCAACACTGTAAATAAACACAAACATCCATAATCCATGTTTTGAGAATGTGGGCGTCGTTCTCTAGGCTACTTCATGCTGAATGGGGACGCCGACAATCTCATGGGAATCCAAAGAAAAATGTAGGATTATGGAAAAGTCTTTAGTGGAATAGTCTCTAAGGCTGGGTCATCTCAGCCAGTCTCCTTGAAATTGTTTTGGATTCAGAGCTCTGGAACTTCAACAGAGGTGCTCTGAAATGCTGAATCATCTGGTCCATCCATTTCCATTGGAGACTTTTCCTCTATCAAACTTCATATTCTTTATCCAGGAAGAAATCCACAGTCTTTCATTTTCTGTGAAAATAAAAGGAAAACCTCTTCTCCAAAGTAGCGTATCTTTGCATTTCAATTTTAAAGTAAACTCATTTACAAAATATATAGGTTGAATTAATCCAACAACATTTATAATCAACTGTCTTTTAGCAGCTTTTACTAAGTCATTTTCAGTCAAAAAGCTTAAAGATAAGACAGTAATATACAGTATCCAGACATTCTTTCTATTTTCCATCTTTACTTGGCTTTTTATTTATTTTTAATCTATGTATTTTACTCTATTTCTTTTTTTAAGGGCTTTCTTTCCCTTTCTCTTCTTTCTTTAAGCCTATATATATATATATTTTCAACACACTCTAAACCACTTAGACTTTTTACAAAAACTGTACCGTATATTTATTTCTTAACTTTTTCTGTCTCTGACCACACCTTTGCTTGTCTAGGGTGATTGACTACACACAGATTCTATTTCTTTCTGTTTCTGAACACACTTTTAATCTGCCAGGATTAAAGGCTGGTATGATGGGTGGATGGCTCCACTCAGCCCCTAGTTTAATTTTGTAGAATTTATCTTTTTAACCCAGGTAGTCTGGGAATTTTAGGGTCCATATAATTATCAAGTAAAGCTTTGCAATCTGCTACTCATTAACTCCATTTAAGTGTTAGGTAGCAGGGCCTCTTTAAAAACTCACAAGTGTTTTGCTTCTAATGCTGAATCAGGAAGCTTCTCTTAAAACCAAGCCACAGTTTGCCTCAGGCAAACAGAGCTGATTCAAGAAAACACTGCCACTAGAAAGCCATCTTTGATTCTGTTCCCTTTTTCTCCTTATGAACAGAAACCTTAAATAAATCATTTACAACCTTTTGCTTACATCTAGGCTCCCATGAGACTTCAGGAATGAGCCATTTTACACCTTAAGCTGCACTCGAAAAACCTGCCATTGTAGCTCAAGCCTACAGGCCTCACCAGGACATCTCTGAACCAGGGCTCATGTGGGAGACACAATTCAGAGGCTGCTTTTGGCTCTAGACCATTTTTAAGGTTTCTATGACTTTATGTGGGCATATTTGCCCCACGTTGGGCTGTCATTTGTAGTAAGAGGTTTCTGGCCTGGACTGTGGCCTAACCTCAAGGTCTAGGCCCATAGACCCACAGACCAGCAGTCCCACAGAATCACACAGATGCTTTCATTAGTTTTTGGCTGATCAGCCTCAGGCCGAGGCATATCACTTCTAGCTCTCTACCCTTCATCTAACCCATGCCTCTTGTTCAGCCAGGCGGCTCGGTACCTTTCTTTAGAGCTCCATGGTTGTCCTCTGCATCCTACAGCTTCTCTCTGGTGCTCTATCTGGCATTCTGCTCTAAGAGATTTTCTTAGTCTGGTAGCCCCGCCTACACTTCCTGCCTGCCTTTGGCCAATCAGATTTTTATTAAACCAGTGGGTGGTGAAAGACTCCCGGGGGTGTGGGACCCCCGAAACGGACCTTTCCTCAGGAGGAGACCCCGGGACCCAAAGACCGAGCCGAGACCACGGTTCGAGGTTTATTGATTAGACACAGGTACCTGGGGGCCAAGCCACTGGGGGGGGGGTTGTGCGCCCAGCCCTTTGTTCAGGGCCTTTTTATAGGGTTAGGGAAGCAAAAGCATGCGTACAGAAGCAGAAGTGAAGTTACAAGGTTTTCATTGGCTGGTTTGAATGAAATCACCTGTTGAGGGGTGAGGGCCCCCAGGCTGCTACCTGGCCTGACCAAAGGTCTTGGTTATCACCCGCCCCCAGCCTGCTGCTTGTTCTTCCTTTATTCCTTATCTCTTTCTGGAATTCCTCCCCGTGATCAGACTGGGCCTGATCACATAACCAAGTAACTGCTTCCCCTCCCTTCCCACTCTGCCCTGCTGACATACACTGTGAAAGTTTTTATTACTAAGTTTTACAGGGATGCTGATGTCTCCAGCACCAGGATATATGTTTTAAGAGCAGGTTTTAAGAGCAGATGTACAGCCCACAGGGTTTGTCCTTGGTTGGGGAATGTTTGGCGTCTGGCTTCTGATCATGGCTCCTGACCACATTCCTTTGTCTCCGCCCCAGGCACCTGGTCTTATTCCTAACTGCAATTCTTCTTTTATCAGCAGAGCTAATCTTTACTGTCCTGTTAACATGTCCTAGGCAAGTTTACTTACTGTCCTTGCAAAGTGCTGTTGCTAGCACTACTTCTTGGGTAAGAGGAAATTGCTAAAACAAGAGGGGGCTGCTCAAGCAAAAGGGAGGAAAAGGGAGGGGGCCTTACAGTGGGACTGTTATTTTCCATGAAACAACATAATACCCCTACAAACACCTGATTTCAGGCTTTTCTATAGAACTATAGTAATAATAACAGCCTAATATTGGCATAAAAACTGACATATGAAGCAATGAAATCAAACTGAAGACCTTGACATTAATCTACACACCTACAAACACCTTTTTTTTTTTTTTTAATACAGAAGCTAAAACTCTACAATAGAAAAAAGAAAGCATTTTCAAGAAATGGTGCTGGTATAAATGGATAGAAACATGTAGAATATTGCAAATAAATCCATATCTGTTGCCATGTACAAAACTCAACTTCAAGTGAATCAAAGACCTCAACATAATTTCAGTTACACTGAATGTAATTTTTAAAAAAAGTGGAAAGTATCCTTCAAATAATTAGCACTGGGGACCACCTCCTAAATATAACGTCAGCACAGCACAGACACTAAGTGTAACAATCAATAAATAGGACCTCCTGAATCTGAGAAGCTTCTGTAAGGCAAAATACACAGTGAATAAGGTAAAACGAAAAGATGTAAAACAGGAAAATGTCTTCATAAATTCCACATCTGACAGAAGGCTTATTTCTTAAATACATAAAGAACTCAAGAGACTAGAAACCATAATACCAAATAATCTAATTATAAATAACAACTTAAACACATTTATTTCTTCCCATATCAAAAAGTCTGCATTTGATGGTATTTATTTTTAGAACTGAATCCATTAGTTGTCCCTTTTGATTAAATACATTTTCTTTCTACTCTTGCTTATTTCCTACTCACTGATCACCTGTCATCCATACTCATAATTCAAATAACATTGTATCTTTCCTACATCCTAATGTACCTACAAACAGCCTCTCATAATCCTTCATTCCATGAAACACAAATTGCAGCCACAGTTATATATTTAGTTGGTTCATGTCTCACTTTGTCATTTGTGTTAATTAATCCATATATTCTTAATTAAAGCTTTATTTTAGACATTATTTTTATAGAAAAATATACACATGGTTAAAGGAGTTTCCACATATCCCACAAATAGTACTTTTATTAGTAGAACAGCATGTATTTCTTTACTATAGACTAGTAAGTACAACTGTGAGTTGATAATAATGTACTATTGTTGACTAAAAGCCATATGCCTTTTTAATTACACAGACAAACATATTATTAGTAATGAAAATTCCTGAGTTTTGAAAATTGATGTTATCTTTCCCTACTTTCTTGAAAGTTCTATAATTATGGTAGCTTAAATATAATTGTTCTCCATAAACTCAGAGTGGCTATGTTGGAGTAGTTTTAACCTTGTTGGAGAAAGCGTGTCACTGTTGGTGCAGGTCTTCAGAATTCTTATGTACAGGATAAAGCCCAGTCTAGGTTGATCACCTGTAGCCTGCAAGATGTAGAATTCACAGCTACTTCAACACTACATCTGTCTGCATTCTACAATGCTCTCTGTCACAGCAATAATGGACTGAACTGTGGAAACTGTAAACAAGCCACAATTAAATGTTTTCATTATAAGAGTTGTCATGGTCATTGTGTCTTCACAGCAATAAAATCTGTAAGATTTACTTGTAGGATGTATTGAATACAGCATCCCCATGTCAATGAACTTGACTTCATCCTTTCTGATATGTAGTCTTTGTCTTTCTCTAATTTTATTGTTCTTGTATAACTTCAAGTGCTATACTGAATAAGAGTGTATTAGCACCTCTTCTCTCATTCTTTATTTTAGAGGCTGTGTTCTGATTTCAATATTCACTAATTTTTCAGATGTAGGTTTGTTTTATAACTGATATATATTGTTAAGGCATTTAGTTCCTATTTCTAGTGCCTTTAGAATTTTGTCATGAAGTGTTAAACTCTGGGAAAGAATTTTTTCCTATTTATTGAGATAGCATGGGATTTTTTCATATACATATACATATACATATATATATATGCGTGTGTTTTAAATTAAAATGCAATTATATAACATTCTCCTCTTTTCCCTTGCCCTAACCCTTTCCACATACTCTCTTGTTCTCTCTAAATTCATGGCCCTGACTTCTTTACTTTTTGTTTCTTCCTTTTACAAGTCTATTTGTATGTTATATTAACTTATCTGTGCATGCTAAAACATGTCTGTATTCTTCAAATCAGTGTTTTGATTACAGCATATGATCTTAACCTGCTGAGTTGGATTCCCAGTAGTTCAGTGAGAATGTCAGCTTTACTGTTCAATAAGAAATGGAACTAAAGTTTGCATTTGGGTTTCTTCCTTGTTTCTTTCTTTTTTTTTTTTTTTTCTACATCATCAATGTAATACTGTGATAATGATTTTATGAAATAAGTTTGGCCTTGGTCTTTTCCTTTTCTTTCTACTTTCAAAACAATTTGAGTGTTGTAACTCAGCGGCTACTCTTTCTAGAATGGAGCTGTTTCTGAAGTTGTTTGTTGCTGGTTGTGAACCTGTGTAAGTTGTATATATACTTCTGATTTAATAATATGGTATTTCCCGTTTTGATAATTACATCTTATTATTCTAGCTTTGTGGAATATGTTTTTAAAGTATTGTCTTTTGACACCCTGAACTGTGTTAGAGTCTGTACTGAAACCTACATTTTAATTACAAAGTTTAAAGATGTGCTTTCTTTTCTTTTTTGTGATAATTATAATCTTGATTATGTCTCAAAGAAATTCCCATTGCATCAACTCTACAGTTTTTCATCCATTAATTTTTGTCCTGAAATTTTTGTTTGTTTCATACAATACACTAGGCAATCTACTACTTTATTTTAGTTGTACGTTTTGGGACAAATCATTAAGTTTTGTTTTTTTTTATTTCAGTTCTCTCAATTTTAATAATACATACATATGAACTTTGTACATAAAACAGATTTATTGATGAATTTTTAAAACTTGAATTTTTCTTTTCTTCACTAACCTATTGATCATTCAAAAACGCATTTTAAGCCACTAACAACTTCCATAGACTTTATGACTTCTTTTTTCATTGATTTCTAGCTTGTCTCATGAGGTGCAAGATATAAAAGAAACTATGTCATTGTTATTAAGCTATAAAGGGTTAGCTTTCTAGTTTTAACATAATTTGTTTTAGGCAAATTTTCATGTTTTTGGAGTAATGTACTTGAATACTGAACTAATTTCTTTATTTTTATATTAATTTTATTTGACACATGGCATAATTCAACGTGAAATGTCTCTCTATTTGGAAGTTTAGTTTGGATATCCTATCCAGAGATGATGTTGGTTACTGAGTTCCCCACTGTAACTTGATCAGAACTACTTGTCAGTCTATGTACATTAGTCTTCTATCAGTAAGAAAATGGAAATGTCAATGACAAAACAAATAGTTAGAAAATTGCTGTATCTTCTTTGTAAGTGTGCATTTTTATTAGTATACAATAGACTTATTCTCTGACTAGTATTGATCTGTAGTCTGTTTTATCAGATATAGTTATTATATATAGATGTTCAAATATGTTTTATATCATTTCAAGTGTTATTTGTATAATTTCTCATATGATTTTATATTTTTCAAATGTATTTATATGTATTCAAATTTATTTTATCACAGAGCCACACTTTCTCAGCGTAATGGCTAAGATTAGCTAAATAATAGCAAACAAAGATCGGTTCTATATATTTACACCAACTTTCATTTTCAGAACTTTCTTACAATAAGAATAGCAAGCTAAAATTAACATCTAACTAACTTGAATATACTTCTGTGAGGCAAATGTGCCTTTCTCCTATTGTGCTTCTATAATTTAACATTGATGTGGTACTATTTGTATCAGCATCCACCAAAATCATAAATATTTCTCAATGAAAGCTGAACAGAAGAACAAAATGACATGAAAAAAATATGCACACAGGACAGAAATGAGTTAGTTTTTTTATTTCAGTAGCAACATATCAAGTATGGACATCTTTCAACAGTTTGAACAGTATGTCCCAGCATGTTTCACTTGACACAGCTGAGAGTCATCTAAGTTGCAACTGAAGTGTTTTCCTAGATCAGACTGGCCTGTGGCCATGTTTGTGGGAGACACTCTTGAAAGTAAATTGATATAGGAAGGCCCAGCCCACTATGGGAGACAAAATTCCTTCAACAGGTAATGTGGAATGGATTTATGAGAAAGTTACTAAACAGGAGCCTGATACATCTAAAAGTCAGCAGGTTTTCTCTGCACTTTCTGTGTAAAATTCCTGCTTGACTTTCTGCTCTGACTTCCCTCGTTGATAGACTATTAACTCAAACAAATTCTCAAGGTTCTCGTTCTCAAAGTGTTTTATTTATCACAGCTATAGAAAGAAAACTAACCAAGAATTCAGAGGTGGTGTCTGTTTTCTACATGGCGTGGTGAGTACTTTTGCCATGAAGCTGGCATGTTTCTTTGGGCTGCTTCATGCCAATAGCTTCTGCACCTTTACTTTCTCTCTGACTCAGCGTTAGATTTTCACATGCTGGCAGGTGGCTTGAGTCCTTCTAACTAAACATTTACTGCAAGGAACAGAAATCATTCTTAGGATCTAGGCCACTGACAATTGGATGTAGTAGTAAGAGGAAAAAAATAAAGCTTAGCATTCTACTCTTAAAAAAAAAAAAAATGTATTCCTCACCAATATAGAAAAATGGGTTCATGAGGAAGGGCTTTTCAGCATCGCATAAAGCTACATTGTTCTAAGACATTGGCACAGAAACAAAAGAGAGATATGATTACCATCCTCAATACTTCAGCTCTGTTAGGACAGATTGGTAGGATGGTAGAGCATCATTCTTGCTCAAGCTAAATGTACATTGGTCAAACTAATTGCTACTCTATTCAGGCAGACATAAAACTTTCTCTCTTTGTATTAGCACTAGTAGAACTGAACTTCATGTGCAGTCTTACACCCAGAATATTCAAAGAGCAACACAAATAAAATAATAAAATGTTTTGGGCTATAGGAACCTGTCTTGTTTTTTTTATGATATATTTACTATTTTGGTTGGGGGGGGGGTCCAAAGCAAAATATACACTATTACTCTAGCTGATAGGCACATTTAAGAAAGAGTTGTGACTTTATCACTTGGTTAAGAGTCGCATATTTTGACTAACTGCTGAATTCAAACTTCAGAGTTATCCCAAAGATGTCACAAATAGTCTAGTATATTATGAATCAAGTACAGGTATAGAAACAAACAAACATGCAAACCAAAAAACAGAGGAAACGTACTATGTGACCCCGAGCATTTTTTTTAACTTCTTGAAGATGAAATTATCTATAAAACTATCAACTTTAACAAACTGACAAGTGTGTGTGTGTGTGTGTGTGTGTGTGTGTGTGTGTGTGTGTGTGTATGTGTGTGTGTGTGTGTGTGTGTGTGTGTGTGTGTGTGTGTGTGTGCGCGTTCCCATGCCCAGGTATTTGTGTACAAGTGCACATGAATGTTTATATATGTTAGAGAACAATCTCAGATGTTTCCTGGCATGAACATTATGGCAACCATTGCTTCTTGACAAATTTTCAGCATTTTGACATTGTATGCCTCCCTTCTCCTGAACCATTTAACTTTCATTTTTAATGTGTTATGAGAGTACCCTTGTGCCTTTTCCTTTGGGAAATTTTGTGTGGGCTTTGAAGGATAAAAAATGTATAAAATGGCAGCCTCTTTAAATAGAATAATTCTTTTGAAAAAACTGTTTGCTACTACAGAGCAATTAAACTATTGTGCCCTCCTAACTACAACAAGAACAGAAAAGTTAGAAATTTACTAGACACACTAGATCTCAAAGATGAAACACATACAGTCCTGAATAAATTAAAGGCAATAGTTCAGGTAATACGTATATAGAAGTTAGAATGCTATGCTATAATAGAAAATGAGTAAACATCAGGATCTTCCCTTTTGGGAGCACATGAGGGGAACAGGTCCATATAGTGAAGCTAAGACACACAAAACACAATTAGAAAACAGCTCAATACAAAACATATCATGACTTTTGAATAAAAATAACTCTTAAATTTTAGTGGAGTGCCTGGTCCCTAGAAGTCCTTTCCTAAGGTCAGACATTTGGATACAGGCATTTTTTCCTTTGTTGGCTTGAAGAAAGTTCCTGTTTTCTCAAAAGGGAGACACTCTTATATCTATGGGGGAGGAACTTTTGGTCCTACCTGAATACATGACTGGGTCCTATTAACTTGTCAAGGTCAATGCTAAATTCCTCAACTCCTAATCTTAAACCACACCTCAGCTCATATGTTCATTTAATCTTCTGAACCACTATATCATATAAATAATATGTCCTTTTTAAAAATGAACTCATTGGCAGCAATCTTGATTCACACTCAGATAGTGTCCATCTACTCCTTCCCTTTGATATTCCACATATCCTCTTTGGGACCTGAACTTTTTCCAAACCACCCTGCTGAAGCTGGTTGCTCTACTAATCAGTAACCTCTTTCTTTAGACAGTATCAACATGCCTAGAGCTTGGCAAGTTGTCTAGGCTTCCTGGCCAGTGAATGCCAGTGAATGTCAGTGATTTGGCTGTTTCCGTCTCCCCAGTATTGATTAAAAATGTAACAACTACCCTTTAACACATGGGATTTTGGAAATAAGTGCTGGTCCTCCTGTTTGCCCAAAAAGAATTTTATAAACTAAGCTCTCCAATTCTCCCTAGTTTATGATTTTCAAACTTTGTTGAACTATATATTTCTACAATTAATTAAGAGAAAGAATAAATTATTCAATGTAATTATATCAAAGACATGATGAAAACAAAAACTCTCAGTAATTGAGGGAGAAAAAGGGATGTTAGAAAAACAAGGTAGGGAAGAAGCTCTTTCTAAAGTTTCTATGGGAAACTTTCAGTCTCCATGATAACACCTTTTCCCTGAACCTCTTCATTCACATATATTCAGCTGCAGTCTTGAAGTCACTGAAACAAATTAATAACATTTCCTTGAAATTCAGTAGCCTAGAATGTTCTTAGGTAAACATACCATTTCCATGACAAGCTTTGCTTCACATTTATTTAAAGCAGTTGTTTATGTCTTTGGGAAAAAGAGAACTGTGACTGTTTGCTCATACCTGCTACTCCTGTCTGAGTGCTAACCATGAGATGATTTTTCTCTTGTGCTTCAGAAGCTTTTTAAGGGAGTAGAAGTGGACTCAGTCTTGTAATGTCTCAAAGTAAATGAAACAAAGTTAAATGCCACTGAATAAACCTACAAATGCTGGAAGACTTTCTGACTGCATAATTATTATTAAAATCCATACTTACATTGTGCTTTGTAAGGTTTGAAATATTAGCTGCTATTGCTTGGAGCCAATCCATGCAGTCTTCAGGAGAGAGGCATTGAATAATTCCACTGCAGACTCCATCCACAGCAACAACTTGGAAAGCGTTCTTTCTTCAGGTGCATTAGAACAGAAGAAACCAAATACCAGGTTAGTTAGCTATTTACAGCTCAGTCCAGGACCTGTAGAAGATTTTTTTTCTTTACAATAGGACAAACAGCTTCCAGATTCAAATTTCATTACCTTCTCTCTCTCTCTCTCTCTCTCTCTCTCTCTCTCTCTCTCTCTCTCTCTCTCTCTCTCTCTCTCTCTCTCTCAATATATATATATATGTATATATATATGTGTGTATATATATGTATGTATGTATATATGTTTTTAATGAAGCAACAAAAATATTAGGATATTTAATAATAACAAATAATTAGAAAATAATCTTATATTCAGGTCAAAGTAGATAGCCTTTGAAATATAAAACAAAGCATATGGATTTGAACATCCTCAACTCAGACATTTTTTTCACCTCAGCCAAATAGGCACAATTTATGATTATTTCTTTGATATTTTGACATACATCATTACATTTCTTACTTATAGTAAAAATATGCAAACACAATCAAATATTAAACTTTATATAGTCAACTTCATGTTAATGTTTGGATCATTCTTTGAATAAAGGCTTAATGAACATGAATGCATGAAACCATAGCATGAATGGAAGCCACCAAAGGCCTTGGCATTGATAATTAATCTGCTGTGTAACATGGGGCACTTTAGAAAATTTACAAAGTTTATTTAAATACATTGATGATGGAGAAATAGACAACTTTTACAGCTGAAAATTCAAAATAGGATACATACTTTATGTAATCACATATTCCCTCCAAATATACACATATGGCTTGGCTCCATCAATTTCACAAGTGGGTATTTGAGAATATTAGATATTCTCCATTTCCTGAAACAAAGAAAAATCCAGGGAGCACATATCTTGTTCAGGGTCATGTGTAGGCCTCTGTCTATTTATTTTCTCTCTATCCTAGGTCACACTCAAAATGGAACATCTGACACCAGCTTTGCGATCAATTTGAATGCTACCAATTTAAATTTTTAAGAGTTTTAGAGAAACTAGTTTTTATACCTGACACTTAATTGTAAAGACAGAAAAATATTCAAGGATGTATCACTTGCATTTGGATAAAATTAGATATTTATTACTAATAAAATGATTTTAAATTTCTTGTGATTAAAAATATGTTCTTTGAAAATTAAAATTGTATTTTCAAAATTAACCACTACATTGAAATTAATTCATGTATTTGGGGTTGTGAGACAAGCCTTTAAAGGCTGAGCCTTCAGTATATCCCTGAGCTTTAATTTCAATGCTCAACAGTAAGATTTTACAAATTTACAATATCCAGACATAAGGATGGAAAAATGGCTCATCAATTAAAAGCAGTGCCTCCTCTTTCAGATATCCTGGATTCTTGTCCCAACACACACATAGAAGCTTATGCTGATCCATTCAGAAATTTATATCATCTTATAACTTACATAGTCTCTGATAGGATAAATCTGAGAGAATATCATTTTATATACTAGACCTGAATATTAATGCAAGAGTTATTATATTTTGTGTAATGCATGAAAATCCATATATATTTCTAAATATTGAAGTTAATCATGCTTCTTTTGATTTGTAATTGATTCTATGTCATAAGTCTGCTTACTTTGTGTGAGTTAGATAAGAGAAGTGAGACAAAGAATCAATTTTGTACATTATAAACAAGACCTTCAGAGGCTAAAATATATAAAGTTGTTGGGACTTGACCACCTTCTCTATGAGCAGGAACCTGAGTATGAAATAGGCAGAGAAAATTGAGAAAGTATCTGTGAACTTTATCAACAATGAAAAGCTGGCATATATCCATGGTTAGTATTTGTCTGATCACCATGGATAGATAAGCAGTGTGGTAAGGCAAGGCCTATTATTAGAGAAATTAATGTGACTATGGAAATATTCTAAGGTACTCAGTTGAATTAAGACACTTGAACACATGTAGTTCAATAACTTCATAAATAAAAATAGACAATAGGACCAAAATCCCTTCAAGAATTTCAACCTAAACTGTAGAAAAGCTGTAGTGGGAAAAGCATAAATCTTTAAAAAATAATAAATAAGTAATAAATAAATGAAAATAAGAAATCCAAAAACAAACATGAGGGGCTAAAAAAGCATGGTGTGTTTTGAGAAAGACTAGTTACTGGATCCATTAAAATAAAGCCTCATCTGTAAGTGACTGCATATTATTGCACACAAGTCTTCCTTATCCCTCAGTCAGGAATAGCCATGTCAACCCTTCAGTATTTGAATTTGACTAACATATCATATCTGTACTTACTTTTTTTTGTGGTTACTACAAAGTGCAAACATGGTAGAGATTAGATAGATTGTTTCCAGGTTCTGAGTTTAACAAATAATGCTGCTGTGAACATAATGAGCAAATATCCTTAGAAAAAGCACATCCATCCTTTGGGTATATGCCCAAGAGTGATAATGCTGGATCATTGGGTAAATTGATTCCTAGTTTTTGGAGAAACTGCCATACTGATTTCCAAAGTGGCTGTGCAAGTTTAACTTCTCACCAGTAATAGAGGAGTGTTCCCCTTGCTCAACATACCCTCTAGCACAGGCTGGAGTTTTCATCAGTGTTTTTATCATAGCCATTTTGTCAGGTATAAGACAGTATTTAAGAGTTGTTTTGATCTGTGTTTCTCTTATGGCTAAGGATGTTGAACAATTCTTTAAATATCATTTGGTCATTAGAGACTTTTTGTGGCATTGAGTGAGAGACAGAGATGGAAAACAATGAGATAGATACTTTGACAGAGGGATTCATTGTGGGGTTAGAGAGAAATCTGGTGCTAGGGAAACACCCAAGAACCCACAGAAATGATCTCAGCTAAGACTCCAAGCAATAGTGCAGAGGGTACCTAAATTTATTTGTCACTTATAATCATATTGAAGACAACCCTAATTGTCATTATAGAAGCTTCATCCAGCAACTCAGAAGATGCAGAGCTCCATAGCTAAGCACTGGGCTGAGCTCACAGTTCAGTAGAAGGGAGGAAGGAAAGATTATATAAGTGTTAAGATCATGATAAGGAAACTCACAGAGACAGCTGACCCAAGCTATTGGGAACTCACTGACTCTCAACTGACAGCTAGGGAACCTGCATGGGAATGAACTAAGGCCCTCTGATTATGAATGACAGTTGAATGCCTTGGGCAGTTTATGGGGCCTCTGAAAGTGATTCCTAGTGCACAAACTAGCTTCATTGAGCCTATTCCCTACAAAGAAAGACCTCACTCAGGCTTTCTACTTGGAGAAGGGGCTTAGTCCTACCACAATTGGATGTGCCAGACTGCATTGAATCACCCTGGAAGTTCTTACCCTCTCTGAGCAATTGATTGGGGGATGGGGTCTGGGGAATCTGGTTGATGACTGGGAAGAGAGAATGGACTGAAAATAATGGTGATTTTAAAGAAACTTTTAAATAAAAATGTAAAAGAATAAGTTTAAATTTACTGTGGTTAAAAGGCAAATATTAGCTTCTAAGTCTTAAGTACTCTTAAGCAATGATTTTTATAATTGTTTGGTTTTGTACAAGTCTAACAAAACTGCTATTTATGCAAGTTCAAAAGGTCAATTGCTATTTCTGCTTCTACAAACCAAAGTTGTTTTCACAGGAAAAGATTGCTTTGCCTTTATAAATCAATAACACGGGTGACTATTTACTGCATTCATGAATACTGACTCCCAGGTGTAGACCTAGAATTAATCAATAAATTAAAAGTTTTTACATTGTTAAACTTTATTTTTTTGTCAGACTGATGTGTCTCTGAATGACTTCAAACATAATGAGAGAGACTTTATGTGTTCAGTAGACATCATTGCCTAAAACATATTAATAATTTAATAAACTAGAATATTTGTTAATTTGAAGTAATGGCAAAGGAAAGAAAGAAACAAATTTCTTAAATCACAGAAAGAAGGTTCATTGTCTTCTCACTCTGATTAAACTTTTGGTCTATTATTTCTTTCAGTTTTTCCACTAAATGGAAAAAAATTATTGAAACCCTTAAGAATATATCACTTTTATTCTACACTTATAATTTGTTAACCTAATGCCCAGACTTCCCATGTCTTCCTCCAGGGACTAGACAGATGTGTACTTCTGACCTCTTCACATATTTTCATAATCTACAGGATTTAAAATGAGTCCTACAGCCTGTGATACAGCTGAAACACTTATCTTTCCTTCTTTCGCACTCTATGTTAGACCCATATTCTTCTATTTATCCACCACATAAAAGGGCTCAACCTTTCCATGCAGATATATGCATTTATGTATCCTGTATACTCAGCCAAGACCCAAATCTGCCCACCTGATAGTGTACTATCCAAACTAATTCTAACTTATATACCTACTCTGCTCCTACATCCTTCTTTCCAAGCAACACTGACCCACCCATAATCAACTTGAAGGTGATAAAGTCCAAATTCCAAGATCTCATCAGGAATAACAACAAGTGAGTATTTTCTCTCAAAAATCTAACATTCACGTAAAAATTATCTGGATGAACTCTTGGACACAGAATTTGAATGATCCCACATCTCCATAATGAATTTAAGAAGTTTAAAATAGACACAAAGGAGCAGCTTAATGAAATCAAGAAGAAAGTATTTAAGGAATTAAATAACTAAATGATAATGCTGAGGGTAGTAACAAAGACAAACTTGAACTTGAAAGCTAAATTCATTAGACAAAATATGAAAAAAATAAACCCAAACGCAGTCAGTGATAGGAAATAATAGAAATAATAGAACTCTGAATTGAAACAAAATAAAATATAATAAGAGCAGTTTGAGAAAATAAACAAAATTGGCAAACCCTTTGCCCATGTAATCAAATAAAAAGAGTAATAAATAAAAAGGAAAACATTACAGTATATACCAAAGAAAATTCCAGTAATAAAATGGAATGTTTTAAAAACATGTACTTTATGAAGATGGAAAATCAGAGAAATGGATTTTTTTCTAGATTTATACAAACCACCAAAGTTAAACTAAAAAGAATCCATCAACCTAAACAGACTCATAACAAAAGAGAATAATGAAGTAGTAATACAATTTTTCTAGCTAAGAAAAATACAAAGGCAGTTATATTCACAACAAAATTTTATAAAATATTCAAAGAAGAGTTATATCTAGTCCTTCTTATGATATTTTAAAAATAGAAACCTAAGGAGCATTCTTTCTATGAAGCTACAATTATTCTAATACTGGAAATTAGGTAAAGACACAATAAGAACAATGTTAAAAGTGACTACCAGTAAGAATTTAGGATAATAAATTAAACAAACATCATATAAATGGACTTAAAGAAAAAATTTGCATGGTCATCTCAATTGATTCAGTAAAAGCCTTTGACAAAATTTCATTTTTTATGATAAAAGTTTTAGAGAATATAGAGTTAGATGGAATATGTCTTAACATAATAAAGGTATATACAAACAACTTACAATCAATAGTATCGCAATTGGCAAAAAACTTGAAGCAATGGAAATGATGTCAGGAAAAAAATAGGAATATCCAGTATTCTTACTATTTTTCAACAGAGTGTATGAAATATTATATGGGGCAATAAAACAAGATATAGAAACAAAAAGTTGAAAATAAATTAAGAAGTTAACCTCTCCCTACATGCAAATGATATGATACTATATATTATAGCTCCAAAGCGTTCTACTAGAAACTATAAACAAATTTAGCAGTGTGGCAGGATGTAAAATCATTATGCAAAAATCAACAGATATTCCGCACATCGACCACAAACACATTAAATAGATCATGGGAGCATCAACAAGAATCTCAAAGAAAATTAAGC
Source organism: Phyllotis vaccarum (assembly GCA_033318265.1). NCBI lineage: Eukaryota > Metazoa > Chordata > Mammalia > Rodentia > Cricetidae > Phyllotis > Phyllotis vaccarum. The sequence goes on from JARWLC010000005.1 coordinate 107,925,245, forward strand.
ATCAAGGGATATACCTAACCACAAGTAAAAGACTTCTACAAGAAAAATTTTAAATCTCTAATACAGAGAGATAAAGACAGTAGCCAATGAGAAGACAACTATGGTTATGGACTGTAAAATTAATAATGAAAAATAGTCACTACTCAAATCATATTTATGTATAGATTCAATGCAATTCCAAATAATAACTGCATCTCTCATTTTTTAGATTTTTTTTATATTGTTTCTTTTTTAGACAGTTTTTTTTTTTTCTGTGCAGCCCTGGATGTTCTTGAATTTGCTCTGTAGATCACTATGGCTTCAAACTAAGAGAAAAACCTGCCTTTCCCCTTCAAGTGCTGGGAATAAAGGCCCCTGCTCTCTACACAGCAGTCACACCTCATCCATCACATAAAGAAAAAAAACTATGCTTAAATTCATATGGAACAACAGAAGATACTGTATACATAAAATAATCCTAAGTAACAAAGAACAAAATAAACAAAACAACACCAAAATGCTAAAGGGGCTACAATTATGAATTATAAAATATATTACTGAACCATAGTAATAAAAACAATATTGTATTGGGAAGAAACAATAATGTATACCAATGGGACAAAATCAAAGAACCAAACATGAACGCATATAACTTCAGCAACATAATATTTGATAAAGATACATAAAAATACACTAACATTTCACCTTTTACATCACATGTTCATGTGAAAATGTCTTTCTGTATGCTGTGAATATCAATCTTTAAATAAAAAGTCTGCTTTGGCCCATGACAGGCACCATAAAGAAAAAAAAAAATAAGAGGGAAATCAAATTAATTAAGAGGAGGGCAGAATCAGAGACAGATAGAGCCAGCCGCCCAAAAGAACAACATAAAAAACACAGGTGAGCCATGGGCCATGTGACAAGACAGATTAATAAAAATAGGTTAAGATTTAAAAAAGCAAACTAACAAAGTGCCTGAGCCATAAGCCAAACAACATAAAGTTAATATAAACATCTAAGTCATTTTCAAAAGGCTAAACAATAACAGACAACTAAAGACTCTAAGACTACAAGTCTATAAGTAAGACCTCTAGCCAAACAAAACCAAAAAACCCTATTATAACAACATGTATTCTGTTATTCTACATTACCATATTCTCTAAGGAGAAACTCACTTCTCAATTACCATATCAGATTGCTTATTCCTCATTCTTTTGCTACTCAAGTCCTCTATCTTAGCAATTGTCTAATTTGACTTTTATGGTTTGTATTTATTACAGGCTATATACTCACAACTTAATATTTGAAGCCATAAATAAGAGAGAACATGCTACATTTGTCTTTCTGAGCCTGGTTTACTTCACTTATTATGACCCATTTAGTTTCATTTTTTATCTATAACATTTTTGATATCATTTTTTTACTGCCAAATTGTATTCCATAGTATAATTGGATCAAATTTGTTGTTTTTTAGAATATTTAGTTAATTCAATTTTCTAGCTATTGAGAATAGAGAAACAATGAATATAGTTGAAAAGTATCTGTGGAATAGGATGTTGAGTCTCTTGAGCATGTGCCAAGGTGCTGCATATCAAAGTTATGTGCTAGATGAAATTTTAGCTTTATGGGAATTCTCCATAGTGATTTCCATAATAACTACGAATTTGCAAACCCACTAAAAATGAATGAATGTCTCCTTTCTCCAACATCCCCTCCAGCATTTGTGATCAGTTTTTTCATTGATCTTTATCATCCTCACTGAAGTAAGATGAAATCACAACATTGTTTTGATTTTAATTTCTCTAGTTGTTAGTTCTTATGAGCACACACACACACACACACACACACACACACACACACACACATACACACTAGCTATTTTTTTTTTCTACTGAAAACTCTCAATTCAGATCCCAGGTTTATTTTCAAATGAGTAGTTGATTTTCTGTTGTTGTCTACTTTTTGTTTTTTGAGTTCCTTGAGTATTTTGAATATGAAATTTCCATGAGATATATGCTGACAAAGATACTTTTTAATTCTGTGTGCTCACTCTTCACCTTGTCATATTTTTTCCTTTGCTATGCAGAAGCTTTCTCATTTCATGATATCCAAATTATAAATTGTTCACCTTAATTTTTGGACAAATGAATTTCTCAAAAAGCCCTTTCATAAACCTATATTTTGAATATTATGTTTTCTTGTAGCACTTTTACTGTTTTGGGTTTTGTATGTAGGCTTGGTTTGGCATGTTCATTGGTGTCATCCTTGTTCAGAAAATATTTGATTGGTCATGTTTTCTATATTGAAAACCCAGCTAACTTCTCAGTGCTAGTAAAACCATGGTTATTGAAAGAAAATGTAAAACCACTAATTTACTACATCAGCACAATCCATAGCAATAATCTATAAACATTTATTCTTATACCCCCAGATAAGAGTATTTTTTTCACCTCTTATTCAGGAAACTTCTCTCTGCAAAAAAGAGAGATCACAACAGAGCTTAATCACTCAATATGAAGAGTTGTTGAGTTCAATGGATATATTTACAAAACTCTACGCAGCCCAGTCTCAGGGACTATTGAAAAAGATGAAGTGGAAAGATTTTAAGAGCAAGAGGATTGGTATTTTACTGTGAAAGTGTGTCTTTAAGTAACGTCATAACTACATACTCATAAAATCTCACTAATATGATACTTCTTTTCCATAATGTTGTGCATAGTTCTCATGACTGTAGATGATCCCCTTCTATGTGCACCGCCCCAGCTTTTTACTGAAACACTTTTTCTATCTGTTTGTATTTGTATAGTTCTAACAGTGTTTCTTTTCCTTGGTTATAGCATTCTTGAAGGAACATAAATGTCATTTCCCATTGCCCTTATTCCAAGCACTGTGCTTGTAATCTTCATCCTGTAACTATAGAAGTAACATTGTTATCCTTGTCATATATCTAGCTTCCTCTATACATAATAATTGTGTACCTGGTATTACTTCTATTATTTTCTGTTGTTCTAGCTTCTATCTGACCTTCCTAATATTTACCTCTGATTAATGCTAACACACACACACACACACACACACACACACACACACACACACACACACATTTCCTTCCAAATTTCCGAATTTATTTTTTGTAAAAGTAAAATTTTCTCTCAATACGATTTGTGCTTGGGAATACCAGTTTCATATTTCTATTATTTACTTATTTTTTCCTCCACTTATGGAGGCTGAATCTACCTGGAGTTACTTATTCTCTTATTGAGCAATCCTTCCTCTCACAACCGATCTTCAAAAGTAGCTCTCTTTCTGCTTCTGAGTCTTACCTATCTCTAATCCATTCTAAACAAATAGTGCTGTTTTCCAAGATTGTCATATTGAGTATTTATTACATTATCAAGATACACAAATATTCTTAATCTGATTTTTGCCATATAATCTGTGGAATTTAGGAATGTGTGGAAGCTTTTTGTTATGCGGAGACTGGACAACAAATGACACAGCTACTTATTTCAGGACTTGCCATTTAACAAAATTTTTCTTTTCAGGATCCCCAAAAGATACCATCACCCCCAGTCAGCAGGAAGTAAACTTAAGAACCAAGGCCACACTCCCAACTGGTGAGGTGGGTTGGTTTTGGTTCCCAAGTGATAGAGTGCCTTAGTGTTGGTTGTGCAATCGGTTATGGATGGTTGTGATTGTTTAGGTTAATTGGTTAAAAATTGTTCAAGGTTATGGTTAGAAAAAAGTTAAACAAGAATGATTAGATTCACGATTTATGTTTAAAAAAATATAAAGAAAAAGGGGATACAGATATATGGGATATAAGGATAGATTATGGAATCTTCTTTTAAAAGGATTTGCTAGCTTTAAATATTTTACATTGCATTGGTTTTCTGTATACAAATTGTGTATCTTGATATTGATTGTGTCATTGTACAAATATTTCAATGCTTGTTTCAGGTAGTATACTTAATCATTTTATCTAACATTGTAATCCAAATTGCTAGTCCATGAAAGTTTTTATTTCCAATTAATTAGAATATAAAGCAATGCAAGTCAGTAGTTAGACATTACATTCAGACATAGTCATGTTAGATATGTTTTCAAGGTCAAACAAATATATTTTGGATAAATAGGTCTTCTTCAAAAATTTCAGAGATCCATAGAATATGGCATTCAAAATATTTTTAGATCTTAAAGACTTTTCTGGACAGTGTGACAGATCTGCTCCTGGCAGCCCCAATATACTTCAAGAGAAAAAAGGGCATTGAAGAAACTCCATATGGAGTCTACTTTCCTTGTGGCAACGGTTAGTCATTGGACAAGAACCTGTCCCTGTATTGACTGCTTGACAGTATGCTAGTTGAACTGGACATGCAGGTTCCCTCAGAAAGTGACCTTTGAACTTTGACAGAACAAGCTGAGATGGTCCTTCAGGTTTCTGTTTTTCAGAGAACACTGTCAGAGATGGCCTGTGGATGCTGTGAGGCAGTAGCAGCCCCTGGCATGCTGGGCCTGGATTTTGCTGGAGTTGGGTTGCTTGGGAATGCAGTCAAAAGGGGTGGTAAACTTCATCTAAAGCTAAATACTGGCATGAGACCAATAACCAACAAGTACCACAAGGGAAAGTTGAAAAGAAATTTGAAGAGAGTCTTCAATCTACAGGACACCAGAAGAAATGACTGAACTACACCAAAATGGACAGAGCAGATTTTCTGCTTCATTGAGATGAAAAGAGACTCTGGGCCTGTAGGCTGAAGATGGATGCCCCAACTTTGTAAAGGAACTTTGGGTGACTGTCTAGGCAGATAGGTATCATCTCTGTCATTTCTAATTTTTGGAAGTTGCTTGCACTTTCTAGTTATTTAGGTAAATATTATTCCCTTCTTGGATCTCTGAGGTAGTTGAAGATGAGATAGTTATAGTTACAGTTTTCTAATGACAGTTTTAGAAAAGAAACTTTGAAGGTAAAGCTTGTGAGTTTTAGAGACATCAAAATAATAGGATAATGAAATATTTTCTTGGAATTGTCGATTGTTAATGGACTGGACATTACTCATTTATTGTTTGTATATATTGTATATAATTATTGTACCTATTGTATATTGTTTTTCTTATGTTAGTTATCACCTTCTTTTTTTTTAAATTTGAGACAAAAGGGGATATGTGGGAATTTAATAAAGTTTCAGAAGTTTTGGAGATATCAGAGAGAATCTACCCACAGTCAGTCTAGGGGTTAGTAAAAGCTCCAGAAGTCCCAGAGCTTTAACCACAGTCAGTCTAGGAAAATCAGAGTGGTGATTCAAACCTCTAATCCCAGTACAGGGAGTATCTCGGGAGTGGTGACCTACACCCTTAATCCCAACTGAGTCAAGGTCACTTCAGATTATAGAAGGAATTCCAGGTTCCCAAGCAGGTGTGGTGGGGCCATGCCTTAATTTATGAAAGGATTCAAACTCAGAGAAAACCATTCCAAGGGAATTGAGGCTGAGGAAGCTATAAGACAGCTGGGTAAGATTTGACTGTGGTGTTTATTTCCTCTAGTATCTCCAACTTCTTCTAATGAGTCTCATTATTTCAAAAGTGAGACAGTTTTCTAACCAGAATTCTTTTATCTTAGCCTGACATTTACTGGAATGTATCTGCAAAGATTATTCATTCTTTCTTTGGCTTTGTTTTTCTTAATACTGATATTATGTAAAGGCATCTTTTGTTTCAAAATTGGAAAAATACAAAAATTAAGATATTTTTACTAATTATGTGTTAAATAAGAGAAACAAAACAAATTTAAGCCTTTGAAAGACAAAAAATATCAAGGCAGGAGATGTGTTGACCTAGTTAGAGTTTACTTAAGGAATTATGTATATTCACAGAAATAGTTAATGGTTAACTATCTATGTTTGTGGGTTCTAAGCCCACAGATTTGGGATTATTCTAATTCTAGGCATTGATTTCTGTGCTTATCTTTGTTTGATAGGTTTTCCATTCTTTGGTTTCTATTGACCACCATGAATGCTGGTAGAGTGTGGTGATGGTGGGCTACCTAGTAGGGAGTACTTCTGTGTCCCTTCCAAGTGTTTTTTGGGGTCCTAGGTATAATGGTTTTATATGTATAATAAGACGAGATGAAGAAATGGGTTAATACCAAAAGGGTATTGGATTGGAAGGATGCAGAGTAGGGAGAAATGCTGGGTGTGATATAAGGATTTCTGTATTCCTGCGGCAATAGAGGAAGACTGAGCAGGCACACACCTGCATGTCATCTGCTAGAGGAAAGGGAATGAGATGGGGAATTATATTAAGAGAATGAAAAGTAGAGGGAAAATTGAATATCTACTTTTGAGTCTCCAAATGGCTGGAAGGCCAATGGGTTTTCAGAGAGAGATTGCCTCAGTTGTTGGAGCCTGAGACTAAGGGATAGGATGAGAGAGGAAAGCTGTAGGAAAATATGTACATAGTCTCTTGGGAATTGGGGCAGAGAAGAAGGAGAAGCTGTGGATTAGACAGGGAATTGGAATGGGCAGAAGGAAAAGACAGTGAAAGTTCAATTACTTGGTTCTCTAGTGTAGCCAGGGATTTCCAGTGAGAAAGTGCCTTAGTTTGTGTATGAGACAATCAATACGATAGAAACCGTCAGTGTGTGAATTCATACAACCTAATAAAAATTTAATATATTTCTAACAGTAGGAATGTTGATCAATTTCATTCAATATTCCTAACCTTTTGAGTTTAAATATACTGGAATAAATATTTCTACATCATAATAAAGTGATGAATTTCTGATTCTTTAAAAATTAATAAGATATGCTGAATATTCAGAATACAGAAATAAACACAACCAGGGGAGATATATTAATTGCCTTGGCAATTGAGAAATTCTAGAAAAAATTCTTAACTATGCCTTCAAAAAAATAAATGTTACATTTTAAAATATACAAATATGCATGTTTGTTTACATATATATTTATGTATTTTTCCACATAACAAAAATAGAACTGAACAAGAAGATCATCATTGTTCATATAGCCTCTTCTTCCTATTGTAATATCCTTGATGACAGTAATATATTCTGACATACTTCACAGTTTAAAGATGATACTTCTGAGTCAGGAGCTTTAGCACATAGTAAACACATGTTTTCCTATCTCTGACAAAAATAAAACTATGCTGTGTCTGTTGACAACAACAAAACAGTAAATGACTGGGAACCAACTTGATGCAATTAAATCTGAGAAGTATGACATTACTTCAGTTAATATACAATATTAACCTATATATGTAATCTATACAATAAATTATAATGTATAATTTATAAATAGTTTATAATTATAAAGTGTTTTTATGTGTACAGTTATTTGATTTTCCTTCTCACAGAGAAAATAAAATTACCATTTCTTCAGCATAGCTTGTGAGCCCTATGGAAAAAAGTTTTCAATTAGCATTTACCAAGAGAATAGGTGAATGATAAGTAGGTTCTTGAAAATAAATTGCTCTAGAAATTATTATGAATAATGTCTTGTTTGAAATTACTTGTGATTACACTGTTAGAAAGTATAATTAATTCAATAACTAAAACTCATTGTGCTGAGGCAGTATAAAAATAAAATTTTATAGTTAATTGGACTTGCCAAAAAAATGTCATTTTCTAGAAATTACTTAAAAGAAAATACATAAACATTAATGTATAATAAATTTACCTGTCTTTAAAATAACATAACTAAATGAAGGAAATGACCACTTGAAAAAGCCCTAATTCTAAGATCAGGAGAACTCTTGAAGTGGAAATTCCAGAGTCTAATGAAAAGCAAAGAACAATCTGATAATTTATGAGAAGGGTATATATATATAAAAAAAAGATACTTATGGGAACAATAATTTGTATTGAGAATCTATAATACATATAATTAAAATTTTACTAAATATTCAATAGATAAAGTCCCAAAATTTTGTTGTTGTAAAGTTACATATTTTCAGAAAGTAAAATTAATATATTATACTAAACTAAATAGTGTGAAGTTTAAGTCAAACTGGAACAATAAATTGATGAAATAAATGTTGTATACATCAGGCTAAGATAGAGAAATTTAAAAAGCACAAGTAACTACTTATATTAGTACATTTAACTTGTTAAAAGGACTTTTTCTTCATGATATATAGGGCTCACAGTTATAAACACTAAAAATAAAAAAGGAGCAATTACAGAATGGAATAAAAACACAATCAGACATTTTATCAAGTAAAATTTTTAGTTTATAAATATAATCAAAAGATGATCAACATCATTAGAATGTGCATTGTCAAGTAGCATGCCATCACATCACTGGAAGGACATGGGAAGCACAAAGCCAAGTACTGGCAATGATGTCAAGAATTAACAAATCCTCAAATCTGTAGCAAGAAGGGACATGGGCACAGTTATGCTAGAAACACTTATCAGGTGGTTACAAAATGCCCAGTCAATGTTTTCTGAGGAAGTTCCTATCAGATTTTGATGCCACTATTTATATCATTTACCAGTTCTTATAAAACCTAATTTTTTATAAATGTTCATTATTTCAAACTGCTTTGAAGAGAAAAAGAAAAACAGGGTATGAACAGTTGAAAATTGAGGTCACTTTGATGAATCTCAGGAGAATTCTACTAAGAAATATTGAATCCAATAAGTCTACATGGTAAATGAGTTCATTAATATAATGCCACCAAAATAATAAGATGATATGCAGGCTCTATGGCTTAGAAACACAAAATACAAAGGGATACAGGTATTTATCATGAAAGACCATAGTGGTTTCATATATGAAGGAGATGTTTAGTGTTTCAATTGTGATTGTTCATGAGGGAACATGCACAACATGCTGTATCATTCCATGTATTTTTTTTCTCTGCACACTTTATGCCCCCCCTACACATACGCAGGCATGCATGCACACACGCACACACCAGAAGCAGCAGCAGCAGCAGCAGCAGCCGCAGCTCCCAAATGAATACAGAGAGGCTTACCCTTACTTATGAATGCTTGTCTTTAGCTAGATTTTTTTAAATTGTTCCATCGATTTTTTGCCTTTGAACTTTAAGTTACCTTTCTTTACTTCTTACTCAATGGCTAGCTGTGTGGGTGGGTAGCTGGCCTCTGTCATCCTCATAGCTTCTTTTATTGCTCCTGCCTTTCTTTGTCTCCTTCCTCTATTTTCTCTGCCTAGGAGCCCTGTCTAGCTCTTTATTAGACCAATCGAGTGTTTTAGATAGGAAAATCAACACAGCTTTATAGAGTTAAGCAAATGCAACATAAAAGAATGCAACACATATTTGCATCACTAAACAAACATTGCACAAGATAAATGTAACACAGCTTAAACTCATATTCCACAATAGTCCCATAGAGTTAAGATACTCAGAAAAAATAATAATGGAATGCAGATGCTATCAATGCCAAATTTATGGGTATTAAATTACATTGCAATTTCAAAATTGTTATATTTAAAAATGGTTAAAGGCACAACAAATTTTATGCATCATTTTTCCCCAACTGAATGTTATTCCAAAGTCAATCCAAAATAGAAATGTTGTAACCATAAAATTAGTATTCATGAATAAAAATATCAAAATAGCAGATATAGTGCAAAACATATCATTAGTTAAATTCAAAGCAACTAGACTGAGTAATATAATTAAGAATTAAATTTGTTACTTTGGCATACAACAGAAAAAATTAAACATTTTACTATGGAGAGATATTTTTAGTACTAGAATTATTTATAGATATGAAAAATAAACAGGCACTTACTAATCAATACTTGTCTAGTTACTAATATGACTATCATTTAGGTAAATATGACAGACATTGAAGAAAGAAAACCTAGACATTGAACTTTTTATAAAATAGGCATAACTATAGAAATTTTAAATCTTTGTATATCTATAACTTTAAATTTAAAATAATTCACAAAAACTAAAAGTAGATATACATATATTTATCATCAAAATGAACCCAAGTTAGCCACTATATAATCTCATAAATTATAGAAAAAATCATTCATAATTCAGAGGATAAAAATCCCTCATAAATAAATATACTCAAGCTGATGTATATATAGAACTTTGTAACAAAAATATGATGCCTATGCTTTCATAATAACTGGTGAACATTTCCTCCAAATATGTACAATCTGAGAAAATCTTGCCTTCAGCAAATATCTCAGGATTAAAATTATTTGTCATGAAGTCATCCAAAAAAGCCAAAACCAAAACAATAATTCAACTCTCTAAGTCCTATGAAATTTTAAAATATATTCTTATCTAGCTCAAGTTTTAAAATGTCTTTTTGTACATTAAAATATTGATGATTAATACATGTGAATTTGAAATAATGAAGAACTGGCTGCATAGTTCTGAGGTCCCCTTACTCAACTGAAGGCATTGACCACATGCAGTTACTGAGAAGTGGCTAGAAAAGGCTAATCATTGTTTATACAGGGATCTTAGAGGTAAGTAGTGAAAAGAACTTGATTTCCTTGGGTGTTTTTTAATCTTATACATCCTTAGGAGGGTATTGATGATGTTCCCCACATTAGAATGCCACAAGCAACATAAGTATCATGTCTGAGCTCAAGAACACAAGGAAATATCAACCGACAACAGGACCAGAAGCCTGACTGACCTAGTGAGCAGCTGCCAGTTTTGTATGTCTGAGCTGATCAGGAGGCTTCGATGGAAACAGACAGAAAGCCCTTCTTTCCAGAGAGATTTTTTGGTCCCTGAGGCATCTATCTCAAAAAAAAAAAAAAAGAAAGAGAGAGAGAGAGAGAGAGAGAGAGAGAGAGAGAGAGAGAGAGAGAGAGAGAGAGAGAGAGGGAGGGAGGGAGGGAGGGAGGGAGGGAGGGAGGGAGGGAGGGAGGGAGGAAGGAAGGAAGAGAAAAGGAAAGACAAGAAAATAAAAAGAAAAAAAAAAGCAGAGATCAAACTATCAAACCAAGGGACTCAAGAAACAAACAAACAATCAATCAAAAAGACAGAAACTTTTTATTTAAAGTCTATGGAAAGAAGGGATCAACAAAGCCCCAAATCTGTTATTGAAGAAAAATTTTTTTTCATATCTTTAGCAATATTGGCCATGATAAGAAAATGAAAAGTATACTCCTAAATTATTTCCAAAACTAATCATGTGAAATTGTAGATGATAAACATCAAAGGTCTAACTCAAGACTCTTAGTTTCCTAGCTCCATTCAAAAAGACAAATCTGTAAGCTACAAAACAACTTTCAAAATAAAGCAATGAATTAAAATTAACTCAAGAAGAATAGAAAGTCCAATAATATAAAATTACACACACCAGATCCACAACATTAATTTATAACGAAATCAGTGCTTTCACTTTGTTTGGTCCCATATTATGTGGGAGCACATTCTTTACAAGTCTTTTTTGTGCATTCAAAAACATGCTATAATAATGACATGACATATTACTCTAAAAGTTTGAACATCGACATTTTTCTTTCGTTCTTTTTTTTTATTTCATCTATTTATGTATTTGTTTGTTTGTTTATTTGTTTGTTTATTTATTTATTATACAGTGTTCAGTCTGCATGTATGTCTTCAGGCCAGAAGAGGATGTCAGATCTCATTACAGATGGTTGTGAGCCACCATGTGGTTGCTGGGAATTGAACTCAGGATCTCTGGAAGAGCAGCCAGTGATTGCTCTTAACCTCTGAGCCAAACAAGTCTTTTTGTACACTCAAAAATATTGACATGACATATTCTAAAAGTTTGAGCACTGATGTTTTTCATTCAGAGTTTAAAATTTACAAATAGACTCACCGACTCAGGTCGGTCCCTGGCAGGTACTGGGAGAAGCGGGCATGCAGTAAGGGAATTAGCCTGAGGTCACACCAGCGCTTCTCCCACCGAAGTCCTGGGGACGTCGGCCATGACGAGCACGAAAGTGTATCCTGAAAAGAGAAAAGTGTTCAGAAGGTTTGTGCTTGTGTGTTCTCAGATTTTTCACTGGGGATGTTCACTTTTTTTCAAATAATTTTAATAGATTTATAAGCCTATGTAATCCTTACTCTTCAGTCCAGAATTCTACTTCAACATGTCATTGTTAGTACAGATTTGTAAGAAGGTTAAGAAAAGCTAACTAAGAAATACCTGAAAATTATGGTGAGGTGGAAAGAAAGGATGAAACTCTGACAAAGTGGACTCTGTCAATAATGGCAAAAATGGGAAAGATTATCACCGTAGGGAAGCAACAAAAAAATCAGGGAACATGATGTCATTTTTTTCAATTGGCCAATAATTTTGAGTACCTGCAAGTGTCCACCTTTTAAATTTCACAGTGTAAACAGAGACTGAGCACATTTGTTATGGATCTTGAAAATATTTCTGAATGACTGAACCCTCTTGTAAGTGAATCTAAAATCCTCCACTTTGGGAAGTCTTGATTACTGTTTGCATTTTAGTTTTTAAAAATTTAGACTCTTTTATAACATTTTCATATCCTATCAAGGCCATAACTGCTTCTTTAATATTATGCATGTTCCATTTCTTTTAGGGATTTTTAAAAATAATTTCGTTAATTTTTGAGATTATATTTATATAGTTTGTATCTTTTGTTTATCCCCATTAAATTCTCTTCTATACTTACCACCTCTACCATTTATGTTCATATCCTCTTTTTCTTTATTGCTGTGTATGTTTGTATATTCCAAAATACGTAAATATAATCTGCTCAGTTATATTTCTGATTCATAGTTCAGTTCAGTTTCTTGAATGCATATGTCTCAGGGACAACTGTTTTGTATTAGATAAACAATTGATGTGACTTTCCCCACATGACACTTTCTCCTGCTCTCAGCCTTTCTTGGTTGCCTATAGTTCTTTATCTAGGACAGATGTCTCATAACCTTCCCACTTCAATGTTAGTATTGGAATTAGTAATACTCTATTAGTTACAATTAGCTATTAATTACATTAGTAATACACTAAAGAAAATATATTTGAATAAAATAAGCTGTTTCATTTGATATCTGGAAGCTTTTATTTGTCTGTCAACATCAGTAGCCAGTATTAAATGTATGTTCAAGTTTGATTAGGAAACTGTTGACATATAGTCTATCTATGAAAAGAGTAAGACAATGCAGAAAGTTTTATTTTACTGTATACTTGGAGACTCTATTTTCTGAACAGTTTAAGAATGACCTTCAATTATTAGTTATTTAAATGAACTAAAGAGACATAAGAATATTCAGATGATATGAAGTCCATGGATTTTTTTTTTTTTTTTTTTTTTAATACCGGGGAAGTTCAAGTAGCAAGTCACAGCCATTTGGGACATAAATTCTCTAATGAGAATTCATTACTATTTGTTAAGTAACCAATAATAAGGAACGGATTGTAATGGATAATCAGTACATGACATGGGGACAGTTTTTATTTAATTTATATAGGTTATCAGTATATGATCTCATGCTGTATACCACAGATTTTAATATGTGATAAAGTGTCAGATAAATAAAACACCACAAAGTTTGAGGGGTTACATTCCAAACAGAACTATACCCCTCCAATCAAAATCTAAAATTTACCAAACACCTACTCCATTTTAATTGATATAGGGCCAAATATCTCATTGGTCCTGTTTACAAAGTGGCAGCAGTAATATTAACATCAAATAATAGTATAGTCAAAAAATAATTAGAAAAGTGCTTAAAATATAGCCGAGCATCAGACTTTGTGCCATGCTACTTATAGAACTCCAATAAGCTAATTGAAATTATAGACTTACTAAAAACAAACAATAGATTACAATTTATTGTATTCTGAAACTTTGTGTGTGTGTGTGTGTGTGTGAGTGTGTGTGTGTGTGTGTGTGTGTGTGTGTGTGTGTGTGTGTGTGTGTGTGTAGTAAAAATGGAGCTATGGAGCTACACCACCTTAGTTGTCAATGTTACTAAAAGTGACATTCTTTTCACAATAGTCATAGATCATATGACAAAAACTCCAACACCAGGCATGAGAAGCCTCAATTTGAAATGTCAATATGGGAGTTACACTTGACTTCTAAAATATACCTATTTACCTATTCTTGCTTCCCCGAGGTTAAACATAGGTCCTTCTTGCCAACAACACTATGTACCTTTGATACAAGACTTAGAAGACATGATCTGTTTTTGACCAGAAAATCTCTTTTTTGAGTTCTAGATTTCATGGTACCAGAAGGATCTATGTTTTAAGTGCTTTGTAACATTTTTTTCAAGATAAATATATGCTTATGCTGTGGGATTATGTTCTGGTACACTATAAATATTTGTCTCTCCTACTGCTTTAATAAAAGACTGGTTGACCAGAAGGCAAATAGGAAATGTGTGCAGGTCTACTAGACTAAGAAAACTCTGGGAAGAGGAAAAGTCAGAGGGACACGCCAGCAGACCCAGAGGAAAGGAGACCAAGATATTGCTCTGAGAAAAGGTACTATGCTACATTGCTAAAGAAGATAAGAATAGTGAGTTGAGTTAAGATGGCCAGGCTAGCAATATATCTGAGTCATAGGCCAGTTAGCAAGAAATTAATATAAGTTTTTGTGTGATTATTTGGAGCTAAGCGACAGCAGGATTGCAAGAGGGTCCAAACTTTGGGAATAGGCCAGAAAGGCTAGACCAGAAACTTCATATTATATGTTTATGTGAACACAAAGGACTGTATTAAGTAGCAGCAAAGAGGCATTTAATCACAGGAAAAAACATGAGAAGTAGTCATACTTAAAACCATATTATGTGCAAATACACAAAGCTTCCCAATCAATCATGTATGCACATATACTGTCCTCTTGTCTGTTGCCATGAGTGCAAGGCTTGATAATGAAAATGGTTCTCTTTATTCTATGTCAATCCCATATCAGGACATGATTCTAAATACATAAAAATCTAAAAGAAATGTATTTGCCAAGCCATCTATTCCATGACAGCCAGGGATCATTGATTTATTCCAACTAGCATTTCTTTCTTTCCATAGTGAACACATTTATCACTTATAAGCATATACGAAAAATATAAAGAATAATTTGTATTTTTTGTTATTTCATGGTATTTTCATATATTTTATTAGATTATTATACAATACTCTCCCAAATTCTGCAAATATAAGTTACTCCCATTGGTTATTATTTTGTATGAATAAATAAGAGAATGTATGAAAGAATATGAAATGATTGGGCAAATGTGATATTGAAGATAATGATAGCCATAAGGTGTTATGATATTTACATAACACTGTTAAAAGTTGTAAGATGTTTTCACTGCAATTTGATATTTTTATAAATAAGTATGAAAAAGTCATTGTCTCATTTTATACTTCTATGTAAATCTAAGTAACACAACCAACTTCAACTTTTAAAATAATCAGGTATGATATAGAAGTTATAATGGATCATATTCACAATTGAACATGTAATAAAATTAAAGATAATTCTTATTTATTTTATTGTAAAGATACATATATCAAGGCTTCTTTTGTTAACATTTATCAGAATTTAATTGTCACATATATAGTGTCTTATAAACAATTATTATCTGTTGCTGAAAAGAATATTTTCTAGGAAATTGCTTCATAATATCAGGAATGTTATTTTCTTCCAATATTAACCATGTACATGTAACAGGCAGTATTATCATACTACATGCTTACAACATTATTTTCTCCAACATTTAACACACATTACATAATGGCTTTGAAAAACAGCCAAATTACTAAAATACAACTGCATGTGTAACAAAACCATGGCTAGCCATGTATTTTTAAAAATAAATTGGCACAGAAAGCTGACTCTAGATATGAAGGTAAGGAAAATGTTTTCCAAGTTATGTTATCAGAATATCTGAGAGAATGCCTTCATCCATTGACCTTGGAATGGATTTCTTAATTTTACTTCTAGGGAGAAAAAATAAGCAACAGGAAACTCAACTTAAGAAAAACAGGATATTTGTGTCCTTGAAATCAATGCCATTTTTGTGTGTGTGAGATGGAGTAAGACATTAAAATATAGCAACCTAAATTTAATATTTAAATATAATTTCTCTTGTTTTTTTAAAAAGTAGTTTAATAAAAGATAGAATACATGTTTTAACAAAACAATATTGTTACTCAAAATTTGCTTTAAAAAATACGTAGATATTCAAAATACAGTTCCACAGAAGTTTAATCTCGTGGCTTTTAAACAATAGTCATGATAACTATAAATCTGTGAGTAGAGAGAGTTTCTAGCACCCCTTTTGTATTGAAGCTTATCCACAGTGTGGAAAAGAAATTGAGTTGATCCAGCTTCACTCAGTTCAGAGAGCAGAATCAGCAGATGCCTTCAAGAGGAGCAGGGGCACATTTGCTAGTTCTTATAACTTTCAAATCTCAACTATGTCCATATTCAGAGTCTTCACAGCCCTCTAGTTCCTTGACCCTTTACATTAAAGTTGATTGAAATTCTGGAGATCAGAAACTATAGTTTAATAATCCCCATAAAATACCTTTGTAGAGTTCAGAAAAATTCATTGGATTATAAATGTGCTTTATTTTAATTTGCATATTGATTATTCTTTTTTGTATAACCATTATAAGCTCTTATTACAATAAAATATCTACAGTAATATATATTCCAATATTAACAATGGAAATATTAATATAATGTGAATGAACCTATGGAAGTATGAAATGAATATGGGATGTGGTGTTCAGAATTCTATACAACTGTTTATACTGAAAACAATGAGGCTGCAGAATTTCTAGTAATTGCTATGACCTAAACATAGGCTTCTAAAGAATGATTTTTTTTAAAAAAATAAAATGATGCAACAATTAGAAAACAATCATAATGATTCCTTCCCTTAAACCTTTTATCCCGACTTCTTTATTTGACATTACTACAGAAGAAATAAGACAAAATCTATATTAAGAACATGACCAAATACTTTTCTCCAACTCTGAAGAAGATGAGGTACTTATTCTGACTTATGAATATACATTATGTAGTATCTCAGAGGAAACCTTAAAAAAAATGAATAAAGTATAGGATGATGTAGCTGACACCTTAGCAAAGATTGTTCCATCTCCTCTGCTGGTTATGCAGAGGAGGCCTTTCTTATTTTTCACTCTGCCAAGTTATACATAACACTTGAAGTGAAGTGTGTGACTCTCAGGTATACACTTGAAAGGAGTTGTCAGGTGTGAAAAACACAACTGGTCCCAATACCAGCACAGCACAAGAAATGAGGATAATGGGCACAGAGGAAAAGAAGTTGAGCAAGTATTGATAAAAATGTGTGTGTGTGTGTGTGGGGGTGTAAACAAATGTGGTTCAGGGAAACTAAATGGAGCATCACTTTGCTTAACCTGCACAATGCAATGGATTCAACCAAGCAATGCAGATAGGAAGACCTACAGACAGACACGTACATACTTATTGACTAGACAAAGAGAGATATTTATCATTTGATAGAAATAGGGAGTTGATTAAAGTACTGTGTCTGTGTGTGCGTGTATGAGTGTAAATTTTTGTTTAGTTAGAAATCAGTTATTTTTTTTTAAAAAAAAATTAAATAACCACCAGTATTCCACCTCACTCCCCTCCTCCCAATCCTCCAACAGATTCCAGCCATCTCATGCCCTCAGGCATTCCTCAAGGACTTCTGAAGGGGGTCAATGTAGTCTGGCACATCCAGTTTAAGTAGAATACAGTCCTCATCCCCAGTATCAAGCCTGAGTAAAGTGCTTCTTTGTAGGAAACAGACTCCAAAAAACCAGTTCATGCACCAATAACTGGTTCTATTGCCAGAGGCCTCACAAATTACTTATGTGATTTGACTGTCATCCACATTCAGAAGGTTTAGTTCAGTCCCGTGTAGGTTTCCCAGCAGTCATTTCAGATTTAGAGAGGTCCCAATAGCTCAGGTCAGCCGTCTCTGTAGGATTTGTCACTGTGATCATAACAATAATTATATGATCAAAGGCTCATATAATCTCTCTTCTCTCTCTTCAGCTGGACTGGAAGCTTGTCCCAGTGCTGAACTATGGATCTTTGCATCTGCTGATGACGTTTCTATAATGACTATTAGGGTGATCATCAATTTGATTATAGGAGAGTTTAGGGAGACTCTCCACTAGTGCTTGGAGTCTTGGCCAGGATCATGTTTGTGAGTTCTCAGGTATTTTCCTAGCACCATGTCTTGCTCTAACCCCAAAATGGCTCCCTCTGTCAAAATATCTACTTTCATTGTTCTCCCTCTCTGTTGCTCCCCAAATTAATTATTCCTTTCTCTCATGTTCTTTTCTGACCTCCCATTGCCCTCTCTCCTTTATGGTCCCAATTTACTTAGAAGATGTAATATAGTTGCTTTTCCCAGAGGATCCATGGATGTCTATCTTAGGATCCTCCTTGCTACATAGCTTCTCAAATGTTGTGGATTGTAGCCTGGTTATTCTTTATAACTAAAGCCACTTATGAGAGATGATATACCACATTTGTCTTTGGGGGGCTTATGTTATTTCATTCAGGAGATTTTTCTAGTTTCATACATTTGCTTGAAAATTTTAGGATGTCATTTGTATTTCCTGCTAAGTAGTACTCCATTGTGTAAATGTACCACTGTTTCTTGAATCCATTCTACAGCTGAGGGATGTCTAGGTTACTGCAAGGTCCTAGCTATTATGAATAATGCTGCCATGAACATAGTTTTGTGAAAATAATGTTCATCCTGTGGATATATGCCCAAGTGAAGTATTGCAAGATCATTAGGTAGATTGATTTCCAGTTTTTTGAGAAACTCCCAAACTGATATCCAAAGTAGCTGTACAAGTTTGCATTTCCACCAGCAATGGGGGCATGTTCCCCTTATTCCACATCTCCAGCGTAGACTATGAGTGTTTTTAATAGCCGTTCTGACAGGGGTTTAAGATGGTATCTCGGAGTTGGTTTGATTTTCATTTTATAATACATAAGGATATTGATGAGTTCTTTAAATGTGTTTCTGCCATCTGAGGTCCTTTTGTTGATAATTTCATATTTTATCTCTCTGAACTCATTTTTTCCTTCATTTTATTATTTTTTATAAAAAAAAATATTTTTGGTGTCCATGTATTCCCTGCTCCACCTCACTTCCCTCTTCCCAATCCATCTCAGACACCCTTCAGCCTTCCTTACTTCCCATTTATGCATCCTCAACTCCCAAAGGACAAGAGGCCCCAAGGTGGGTCAGCTCAGCGTGGCACATCCTCTCCAGGCAAGTCCGATATATTCATCCCAAAGTCAAGACTGAATTAGGTCTTCTTCTTCAGGGAATGGGCTCCAAGATGCCATCCCATGCACAGGAACACAGTCTGGTCCCACTCCTCCAGGCTCCACATACTGTCCATACCAATGGACAGTTGCCTACCATTGGAGGGCCTAGTTCCTTTACCCGAAGGATCTCCAGTGGCTATTCTTTATTCAGTGAGCTCCCTAGAGCTCCAGCCAGCCATTACTATGGGAATTTTCCTCATAATCCCTAACTCCTTATTCACACAGACTCTCCTCCCCTGCTCTCAGCTCGACCCAGTGCTCAGCCACGGATCTCTGTCTTCACCTCTACTCTTTGTTAGATGTAGGTTCTGTGATGATACTTAGGGTGGTTATTCACTTTATTACCAGGGAAGTCTGGTTTAGGCACCCCCTGCACTATTGTTTGGAGACCTAGCCAGGGACATCCTACGAGTTCGTGGAGGTTTCCCTAGCACCCAGTCTCTTTCTAACTACACACTGACTCCACACTGGCTTCCTCTATCAAGATATCCATCTATTTCCTTCTCCATTTTTGTTTCTCCTCTCACTCAACAATCTGCTTTTTTTCATGATTTGTTCCAAACTCTTCTTGGTTGCAACCTGTTATGACCCCAATTTGCTAAGGTAACCATCTCTATTTTCTCTTCTTTGGTGAATCTCTACGTGTTTCTTTTGAGTTCCTTCTGATCCCTTTGGTTTGAAGCTTATGTATATTTAGCTATTTGTCTAAAATACACTTTTGTGTGAATACAACCCATACCTCTTTTTCTGGGCTTGTGATACCTTGCTCAGAAGGATATTCTCCAAATCTATCCATTTGCCTGAAATTTTTAGAATGTCATTTTATTAAACTGCAAAGTAGTACTGCATTATGTAGATGTACCACAGTTTGTTAACCCATTCCTCAGTTGAGGGACATCTAAGTTGTTTCCAGGATCTTGATATTACAAATATTGCTGTTATGAACATAGTTGAGCTAATGCTTTTGGGGTAGGAATGTGCATCCTTTGGATATATGCCAAATAGTGATATTGCTGGATCTTTGGGAGATTGATTTCCAGCTTTCTGAGGAACCACCATACTGCATTCCAGAATGGCTGTACAAGTTTACACAGTTATTAACAATGGAGGAGTGTTCCCCTTGCTCCATATCCAATTCAAACCCATTTTTTTATTGGATTATTTGGATGTTTTGACCTCCAGTTTCTTGAGCTCTTTATATATTTTAGAGATCAGTACTTTGTCCAATTTAGGGTTGGTGAAGCTCTTTTCTCATTCTTTTAGCTGTCATTTTGTCTTATTGCCCATGTCCTTTGCCTTACAGAAACCTCATAGTTTCAGGAAGTCTCATTTATTAATTGTTGATCTCAGTGTCTGTTCTGAGGTGTTATATTGAGAAAGCAGTTAGGTTTGTGGTTTCATTAAATATATAATATATCCCTTTGTGTAATTAGTAAAAAGAAGTTATAACTAATATAAGAAAATAACATATATAATAGGTACAATAATTATATACATATATGCAAACAATAATTATATGAGCAATGTCCAGTCCATTAACAATTGACAAATTCAAGAAAATATTCCATTATTTATCCTATTTTGGTGAGTTCAAAACATATACCTAATTCATTTTCTATCTAATATGTATTTAGGTTAAGGTCTTTGATCCACTTGCACTTAAGTTTTGTACAGGGTGGTACATATGGATCTATTTTCATCCAGTTATGTTAGTGCTAGCACTGTTTGTTGAAGTTGCTTTCTTTTTTTCCACTGTATATTCTTCACTTCTTTGGCCTAAGGTCTGTGAAGAATTCTATTAGAATTTTGATGGAGATTCCATTGAATCAGTGGATTGCTTTCAATAAAGTTGCCATTATTACTGTTGATCCTATCTGTCCAGTAGCATGGGATATCTTTCCATTTTCTGATACCTTCTTCATTTTTTTCTTCAGTGACTTAAAGTTCTTGTCATACATCTTTTTAGCTTCCTTGGTTAGGGTTATCCCAAGATATTTGAAGTTATTTGCAGCTATTGTTTTCTTTTTTAGCCCACTTATCATTTGAGTATAGGAGGACTACTGATTTTTTAAGTTAATCTTGTTTTCTGCCACAGAGCTGAAAGTGTTTTTCAGTTGGCAGAAATTTGGTGGTCACATTATACTATCATACCATCTGCAAATAGTGGTAGCTTGACTTCTCGCTTTCCATTTTGTATTCTCTGATCTCCTTTTGAGAAACCAGAGTTTTAAATCACTCAGATCTTGGTATTATCAGATCAGTGCTTTGGGTTTTATCTATTATAAAACTATCATTTCTGCACTATATCCAGAAGTTGTTTGTTTGATAAGAACCTTACACTTTTACCAATAGCCGTTGGTCTTAAAAATGTTTCTCAAGAACCAAGGAGGTCAGAGACACCGTAAGGACAAGGCCTACAGAGACCATTGGAGAGGAGTGATTTGCAGAGATCAGGAAGCCTGTATGGGTCTGAACTAGGTTGTCTGCATTTGTGTTATGTTTAAGTAGCTTTGGGATTTTATGGCTTTCTTACAGTGGAAGCTGGAGCTCTCTATGGCTATTTTGCCTGCTTGTGGGACTCTCTTCCTTCTATCAGGCTGCCTCCTTCAGCCTTGATGTGATGATATATGCCTGATCTTATTGTAGCTTGTTATGCCTTGTTAGTTTGATGCCCTTGGGAGACCTGCTATTGTCTGAGGGTGTCAAGTGTGTAGGGAGGGAAGAGAGGAGAAAATGCAGTTAGGATACAAGATACAGGAAAAAAACAATAAAAATTAAATTAAGGGGTAATGAACAAAAAATAAGTTAAGTATGCACATTGGAGTTTTACTCAACCATGAAGGAGGTAGGGTGGAGGGATTGTGATGTTTGCAAGAACATTGGAACAGATGGAAGTAGAGGCCATCTTGTTAAGTAAAATAAGTTGGTCTCACACAGATATGTGAAGTATGTTTCCTCTCATATATGGAATCCAGGGTGGGAAAGGTATAAATATAAAAGAGATATGATTATGAATATAGAAGAATACAAATGGAACCAAAAAAGATAATAAAAAGTGGTAGAGTGGTATATATAGTCATGGAATGTCATATATATATATATATATATATATATATATATATATATATATATATATATATAAACATTAAAATGAAACTCCATGCTATTTACAAATAATATAGATTAATAAAAAAGAAACTAAAAATATATTTTCTCTCATACTATATTACAACTTTAAAATTTTTTAAATTTCAAAATAAATGGATACGTATATATGATGATCAACCTGAAAAACACATGCCATTCAACTATAGAATAATGCCAATTTAATCAGAAACAACAAAATTTGTTTGAACTTGCAAACTCAAAACAGTCTTTTGAAGTAAACTTCCATTATTAGATCAGTGATTTCTAATACTGAATGAACAGTGCTTTATTGGAGATCAGAAAAATAAATATGCACTACAAGGCAGCCATGCAAGTACATACATAAATCTACTAGTGATCAGATAAAATAGTTTTCTATATTTAGAATTTGTGTTTTGAAGACTAAAATAAGAAATTTCAAAATAACTAATAAAGATAACTAATTTGCTCAAAATGACATGTGAAAAATAAACACTAAAATTTAAATTAATCAAATCTCTATTAAATGCATGATTTATTGAATATAGATATAGTTTAACATTTATTTTGACTTATCATAATATATATGCTATATTTTTCTCTCTTTGTAGTGATTCCATAATATGCATAAAGATCACAAGAATAACAAATGATGTTTACAATTAGCTAACTGGCATCAAAATAAAAGTCACAAAATTATATCAAACTATGTAGTTCATTAAACTCTATGTGGCATGCAATGTTCTGATATTATGTATGATGCTGTCACACTGAAAGTCAGTCCAAAGTCTCAAAAACTTACAGGGGACTTAAGAACATAATGCCTAAGAGAAGAACTGTCACATAAATTAACTGCCTATGTGTTCTTCCTTTTTGGTATTCTTATCACTCAAACAATAGTGAGGTCACCAAGGAGTCCAGGTTTACCAGAAAAATAATATTCAACAACTAGCAAACCACAAATACAGGTACATTTTGCTCTTAGGGCATTCTCATTAGTCTCATCTGTGTCCAGCTTTCTTACTGTGTTGTTTGGATGGTAGTTGAGATGCAAGCCACTGTCACAGAGAGGAGAAGAGGTGCCACTGCTTTGATCACTCGGAGCACCTGGAGGAGATAAAAGCATAGCGTCTTACAGAATATAATATCATGCTGTTCTAAAATTACTCTGTACAATTTATATTATTTTCAATAATCATATGAAATTGGAAAATAAAACACAAAAATTAGACTTATACCAAAGACAGAGCTAGACAAGTAATATAAGTGGCTATAGACTTTGATACTAAAATATGAGACTATTTTGAATTTCAGAAACACCAGACTTTTAAAAAAATATATTGTATTTTTTTTCCATTTCTCATGCAGAGAGAAGCCAGAAGATAGTAAAAGATCTTCTAAAACTGGAGTTACAGATGGTTATGAGCCACAACAGGGTGTTAGAAATAAAATCAGTGTCTTTCTAAGACATCCCATGTTATTAACAGCTGGGCAATTTCTCTTACCAGATTTTTAATATTAAAATTCTTTCTTTGTCTGAAAAGTTCAATTTTATGATTCATTTCAAAGTATGGGCAATTTTATCAGTAGAGATTGTAGTTTTACATGTGGTCACAATACGTATTAAAAAATTCGCATCAAATCTAATTTTGTAATAATGCAAGGCAAAAAATACGTATTCAATTCTTATAAAAATATAGAAATTATTATGTTAAATTTAAGCAATAATTAATTTATTCATTTTAGTCAATTTAATTAATTGAATAATTACTAAAATTCACAATTTTGAAAGATATCACTGTAAAGAAACTACATGTTCCCTGACTTCTGTGTCTTCACTGTGACCAGACATTGTCACTTTGGAGTTTCTAATATCTTTGACAAATCAATTTCTTGAAAAGGTCACATAGCAGAATTTAAGTATCAATTTTCTTTGAAAAGTTTTATTTTCAAACACAATATATACAAGACTTTTTCGACATTTTAATACTAAAAACTCTACAGTTTTCCTGTTGCTAACAATTCATTTTCTTGGACAAGTTTATTTCACTCTCAAAATGCAAAATTTTGTAGTTAAGGTGCTGGAGTGATGGTTCAGTATTTAAGAGCATGTGCTGTTCTTGCAGAAGACCTGGGTTCAGTTATTAGGACCAACATGACAGCTCACAGCCAGGCCAGCTTTTACCTCCAGTTTTAGGATATATGATAATACCTTTTGGCCTCTCTGAGAGTTAAAAAGCTCATGGTGCACTTACATACATGCTTAAAAACATATATACATATAAAATAAGAATAAACAATAATTTTTTTTAAACCTTACATTTCATTTTGCTACCTCATATAAATTTCAAATGTACTTTGTTTTTGAAAATTATTTTAATATTATTAAAGCACATCCATTTCAAGCTGAATATGTTTACATATTTAAATATGATAGTAGATGATATCTCTTTCTTGGAAGCACAAAATATCAAATTCCATGAATGAATGTATTTTAAAATATCATCAGGAAAAATAAAATTATAAATGATTAAACAAAAACAATCTAGTTATAAATTAAATGACATATACTCATCATAAAAATGTAATAGAATAGAAATTTAAGTTAAACAATCAAAAAATAAAAATTTAAAAGTAAAACAAGAGTGATATTGTAGTTAAGTTTATGACAAGAACTGTGCCGAAAAAAAAGGAGTAAGTACCAATTCAACGCGACAGTAAGGCTAATAGATACTAAAGCAAATACTGAAAGAATGTGATCAGGAAGTTACTACAAATTAACATCTTCACTTAAGTGGGAAATAATATGAAAAGAATCTACCTAATTGTATTGTTAAAATGACTACAAAGAATTCTGAGACTATGGAATACAAAATAATATTAAAATTATTTTTTATTAATTAACAAAATTGTATATCATAATGAGTTCCAATATATAAAAATGAATCTAACTTCTGTATTCACAATAGATAATTGGAACTATATAATTGCCCACATCACTTGCAGAAGCCTCCTTTTTTTACCAAAGACCAGGCCAGCATTCTGAATTCCACCTATATTTGGCTAGCACAACGTCAGTTGCCCTGTCTCTTTTCATCACCATATCCCAGCTCACATCTCTGGCAGAAGTTTCTACCCCATCCCAGGCCAGGCAATAATCTTTTTCCACAGAGGCCAAAACAGTATCCTGAATTCAAAGGTCAACTCTACGAAAACCAGGCAGAAGCTTCCTGACACAGGAGAAGCCAGAACTTCATCTGAATCCTAGAAGATCCCTGGGCTGTATCAGAAGCCATGCAAATACATAACAAGAACATTAGCACACAAATTGGGATGGAATTCCCTACTAGATCAAAGGCTATCCAAGCAATCAGAAGCTTAACCCAGGTAGAGGATCTTAACTATAGACCAAGAAATCCAGAAGATCAGAGAAGAAACCGAAACTAAGGAAGAAAACGCCCATCCAACTAAAAAAAAAAAAAAAAAAAAAGATAAATCAAGAAATTGACATCTCAATGTATAAACACTCCAAATCCAGATATTTAAATGTTAGTGTAATAGCAGATAAAACAACAGCCAGGGCAATATATCACAACCTTAGGACAATAATCTCACTACAGAGATTCCTGAAGATTCCTGTTGAGCTGAAGCAAAAGAGAACAATCTTAAAACCAAATTTATGATATAATAGAGTTTCGTAAGGAAGAGATGAAAAACTATCTTAAAGAAATCTAAAAAAGACAGCCACAAAATTGGAGATAATTAAGTCCCTTGAAATGTTTAAAAATTAATAAATAAATAAAATTAAATAAATAAACACAAAAAACCTGAAAGAAACTATTCAAGATCTGAATATCTAAATTACAGCAATAAAGAAAACACAAATTGAGAAAGTTTGTGAAACTGAAAAGTCTGGACAACTATACAAGAACTACAAACAAGCTATCACTAAAGAATTCAAGAAATGGAGGAGAAAATCTAAGGTGTTGAAGACACAATTTTAAAAAATATATTTATCTGTCAACGATTTGTTACAACTAAGGAACTTCTAACACAAAACACTCAGAAAATTTGAGATACCATGAAAAAAATAAAGTTGAAAATAAGAGGTATAGAAGGAGAATAATCCAAGCTTAAAAAACAAAAACAAAAACAAAAAAACCCAGAAAATATATTTAACAAAATCAGAGAAGGACAGAAGGAAATGTCCCTAACTGAACATGCCTATGAGAGTTAGAAGAAGCATACAGAACATCAAATAAATTGAATCAGAAAAGAAAGATAGACCTCATATAATAAACATATTGAACAAATAAAACATAGTAAAGGCTTCAAGGGAAAGCAGATCTATAAGAATTACAACTAACTTCCCAATGGAGTCCAAAAAAGCCAGAGGAGTTTGGATAATTGTTCTGCAGAGTCTATAAAAATCAGATGCCAGCCTAGATTGTCATACTCTGAAAACTTTTCAATCATATCACATATATTTATAAAACAATATATTTCAAGACAAAGAAAAATGTAAACAATGTCTATTCACAAATCCAACCCAACAGAAAGTACTTGAAAGAAATTTCTAACATAAATAATTTAAATACTCATCCAAACACAGGCAATAGTCTTACACTAGTAAAATCCAAAGGAGAAAATTCATTCACATAAATACACACATACACACACACACGCACACACACATGCACACACACACCAAAACAGAAACATTAAACTACAACCTGAATCAGCATAAAAACATAAATAAATAAACAATAAGTTGTCATTAATAAATCTCAATATCATTGGACTTGAATGGCCAATAAAAAGAAATAAGCTAACAGAATAAAAAAGAAAATAAATCCACCAGCGGATGCATATAAGAAACATACCTCAACATCAAAGACAGACATCACCTCACTGTAAAGAATTGGAAAAATATGTTTCCATCAAATGGACCCTAAAAACAAATGATTTTAACTCTTCTAATATCTAACAAAATACACCTTATAAAAATTAATCAAAAGAAACAGAGAAAGAATCTCATAATTATTGAAGACAAAATCCAACAGTATGAAGTTTCACTTCTGAAAATCTATGGTATAAAAATGGAACTCAGATTTCTAAAAGAACCATTATTAAAGTTTAAACCAAACTTAGAACCCCACACATTAATAGTGGGAGACTTCAAAACCTGACTCTTATTTAATATACAGGCGGTTCAGACAGAAAAAAAAAGATAATGAAACTAATAAGCACTGTTACTCAAAAGGTCCTAACAGATATTAACAGAACATTTTACCCGAACACAAAAGAATATATATCTATTTCTTAGCACCTCATGAAGTGCTCTCCAAAATTGAGCACACACTCCATCACAAAGCAAGTTCCAAAAAAATACAAGAAAACTGAAATAATCCCTTTATTGGAACATTATCAATTAAAGTTGGATTCAGCAAGAGAAATAACAGGAAACCTACACTCTTGAAAACTGAACAACTTTCTACAGAAAGATAAATGTGCAAGTCAGAGATAAAGAAAGAAATAAAAGACTTGCTATAATTAAAAAAATGAATGCACACTATACCCATATCAAGGGACCAATTAAATCAGTGCTAAGAGAAAGGTTCCCAGTACTAAGTGCCTGCAAAAAGAAATTAGAGAACTTTGACTCCAGTGACCTAAGATGGCACCTGAAAGCTCTAGAACAAACACAGCCAAGAAGAGCAGATGATAGGAAAAATAAAACACTCAATAAAACAGGTTTTTGACAAAATAAACGTGATAGACATTTTTTTCCAAACTATCTCAATACCAGAGAGAAAATCTCCAAAGTAACAAAAATCACAAATGAAAAGGGAGTTGTAACAACAGACACCAAGGAAATCCAAGGAATAACTAGGTCATACATCAAAAATCTGTACTCCAAAAAATTTGAAAAACCTAAAAGAAATAAACAATTTTCTCATTAGGCACCACTTCCAGGTTTATGTCAAGATCAGATAAATACTTTAAATAAATCTGTAACCTCCAAAATCAAAAGCATTTATTACAAGTCACTTAACAAAAAAAAGAAGGTCAGATATTTCAGTGCAAATTTTATCTGACCTTAAAAGAATAGGTAATACTGATACTCCTCAAACTGGTTAACATTACACAAACACAGAAGACGGTGTGAAATTCATGAGAGGGAGAATTACAGACTGATTTCCATCAATAATATAGATGCAGAAATACTGAACATAATGCTGGCAAAGTGAATCTAATAACACATCAAAAAGATCACCCACCATGATCAAGTGGACTTCGTCTAAAAGAAACAATGATAGTTCAACATACAAAAATCTGTAAATATAATTTACCATATAAACAAACAGAAAAAAAACAAATGAAATTTTCATTAAATGCTAAAACAAACTTTAACAAAATTATCATCAAACTATAATAAAAGTTTTAGTGAAATCAGAGGTTATTAAAATAATAAAAACAATATGCAGCAGTTTGATAGCCAGAATAAAAATTAAATTCAAAGAAATACAAAGCAATTCCCCTAAAACCAAACCTAACTTCCACTGAAAAGCAATTAAAATTAAAAGAGACACAAAGCCACTCCACAGAAATCAGGTTGTCCACTGTCGACATGTGTATTTAATATAGTACTGGAAGTTTTGGCTAGAGCAATATAAAAACTAAAATAGATATAGGAGATACAAATTATAAAGAAATAAATCAAAGTATTATTATTTTCAGATGAATTGACAGTATGTATAACTGACTCTCCAAAAACTCAATCAGTGAGCTGCAACAGCTGATAGATATCTTTAGTGAAATGGTTGGATACAAGATTAATTTAAAAATATCAGTAGCCCTCTATTATACAAATAAAAAAGGAAAGAAAAAATCAGAAAATAAACATCCTTCAAAATAGCCACAAATAATATAAAATAACCTATTGTATCTCTAACCAAACACATTAAATATCTACACAGTAATAACTTCACATTTAAAAAACGGATTTGGAGAATATATCAGAAGATGGAAAGATATCTCTTGCTCATTGATAAATAGGATATACATAGTAAAAATGGACATCTTACTTAAAGTAATTTACAGACTCATAAAATTCCCCATTAAAATTCCAACATAATTCTCTGCAGACTTTGAAAAATAATTCTCACTTTCCTATAGAAAAACAAAAACCTCAGGAGAACTAATATAATCTTGAATAGAAGAACTTCCAGAGTTATCACCATCCTAGACTACAAGCTTTACTAAGGGCTATAAAATAAAACCACATTGTACTGGCATTAAAACTGACAGATAGACAAATAGAACTGAATCAGACAACCAGACATAAATCCACATACCTATGGATACACAATTTTCAACTGAGAAGCCCAAATTTTAAAATAGAAGAAATTATCTCAAACAAATGGGGATGCCATAACTGGATATCACTTGTAGAAAAATGCAAATAGACCCATATATTTCACCTTGCATAAAAATCAAGTCATAATGGATGAAAACCTTCAACATAAAACCATATTTACTGAACCTGATAGATAGAAGAGGAAGCTGAAAATAGACTGAAACACATTTTCACTGGAGACAACCTTCTGAACTGAAAACCAATAGTGTAGATGTAATGATAGATAATAATAAATGGGACCTCGTGGAACTGGATAGTTACTGAAACACAACAGGCAATTTCAATAGGATAAATGGCAAACTACAGAAAGAGAAAATATCTGAAGTACCCCCACATAGGACAGAGATATGATTTCCAAAATACATGAAGAATTTAAGAAGCTAATTCTATTAAGAATTCTCAATAGAAGAATATCAAATGGCTGGGTAACACATAAAGAAATATTCAACACCTTTAGCTGTCAAAATATGCAAATCAAAATGACTCTGATATTGTACTTTATACAAATAGGAATTGCTAATGTCAAAAGCACATGTGACAGCTCATGCTGGAGAAGATATGGAACAAAGGGACTACTTATCTATTTCTGGTAAGAATAAAAATTTGTGCAGCCACTTTGGAAATCAATATAAAGATTTCTCAGATAATTGGAAATTAATCTACCTCAATGTCCAGCAAAACCACTCTATGGCTTATAATCAAAGAATCCTCAATCATATCACAAGGACACTTGCACGATTATGTATATAGTAACTTTATTCATAGCAGCCAGAATCCTAGATGTCCCTCAAGTAAAGAATGGGTAAAAAAAAGTGTGTTACTTTTAAACAATGAAGTATTACTTGGGTTTTACAAACAATGACATCATAAAACTTGACGGCAAATGGATGTCAATGGACAAAATTCATTCTGGGAAAAGTAACTCAGACCCAGAAAAACAAATACAGTATATACTCACTTATAAGTTGATATTAGCTGTAAAGAATTATCATGCTAAAATCCATACACCTAGAGGGGCTAAGTAACAGGGAGGGCTAAAATGGAACCCTTGGATCACTCTGAGAATATGAAATAAGTTTTGTGTGTGGACTGAGGGTAGGTAGAAATGGGGACGTGAGGATTGGGTGGGTGTGTAGGGAGAGATGAATACTGAAATACGTAACTGGAAATGAGGTCATTACAAAGTCAGACCCAAACCTGGTATAAGAAAAACTTCCAGGAATCTGCAAGAATGACTTCAAGTAGTAGGGGATGAATAACCTGAATTGGCCATCTTCTGTAATCAGGAAAATCCAATCAATCAATAAGTGAAGACTGGGACATAAATCTAGTCACAACTATTTACCTATCTTCTGTTTGGCTATGGAATATGCATAGAGGTAGTGGGATGAACTATTGAATGCTTCAGTTTAGGGCACATATCATTAAGCAGCCCACCCTTGACACTACCTGGAGTACCAGGACCCAGGGGCTGCTTGTGGGAGAGACCTAGGATAGAACCAAACATGACTGGAGAAAAGAAAATGTCAATACAATGATACTTAACAATATCCTGCAGTACTTATAAATTGGTGTCTATTCTAACAGATAGACATCATGGAGACTTCACCCAGCAACTGCTGTAAACAGATGTAGAATCCCACAGTCAAGCATAATACTGATCTTGGAAAATTCTGCTGAAGAGAAGGATGAACTCTTGTGGGAGCCAGAGGGTTAAATGAAATCACGAAAACCTGCAGAATAAACTATCTTGGAATCCTAGATGCTCACAGAGGCTGAACCTCCAACCAGCAGGCCTCTATGGGACTAACCTAGGCCCTATGATTATATGTTATGGTTGTATAGCTTGGTCTTCATGTAAGAATCTTCAAAGTGGTAGTAGGCACTGTCTTTGACACTTTTGCTGTCTTGTGAGACCGTATTCCCCATACTGAATTGCCTTGCCCAGCTTGAGTACAAGGTAAAGTGTTTAGTCTTCCTACAACATGATATGCAATATTCTTTTATATTTATGGGAGGCAGCCCTTCCTTAAATAGGAATGGAGGAGAAATGTATTGGGGGAGGGGAGAGGAAAGAAACTTGTAGAAGACTGAGTGCTAAGTGCAGTAAGGATGTAACTTAGATAAGCAAATGTTATAATTTTAATAAAAATTAAATAAAGGTAATACAAACAAGAATTTAATAATAAAATTTTAAAGAAATAAAGTAATAAAAATTTTCTAAAAATAAAAATATTTTAAAAGATATTGATAATATAAATTTGAAAAACATAGGTAAAACGCATACATTAAGTAAAATATGAGTAGCACATCATCAACAAATAGATTAAAATATTGTTGAAATAAAAATATAAGCAAAAGCATAATTAGAGCAGGATAACTAAAAGCAAAAGTGATAACTGTTACAGTGTTGTCTTTTAGTTGCCTATTAATGTAATTTTCTCCCATTAAATTCCAATAAGTTCTCAAATAAGCTAGATAGTGATTCCCTGTTTTGTGGTATAAATGATAGAAGAATATCAAATAATCTAAAA
This sequence comes from Phyllotis vaccarum, assembly GCA_033318265.1. Taxonomy (NCBI): domain Eukaryota; kingdom Metazoa; phylum Chordata; class Mammalia; order Rodentia; family Cricetidae; genus Phyllotis; species Phyllotis vaccarum. The sequence continues at coordinate 107,957,626 of JARWLC010000005.1, forward strand.
TTACATATATATATATATATATATATATATATATATACAAGCTAATATGAGTTGAACATATTCAAACATCTCAATAATCAGCAGTGTGAATTGGTTAAAACATACCTATACAAAAATATTAGAAAAAACAAAAACTGATTAAAAATAGATTTAAACACATAGGGGCTAAACAACACACACACACACACACACACACACACACACACACACACACACACACACACACACACACACACCTTACTCCTTGATTCCAACCTTAGAAACAAAATATATATTCTGAGCATAAATGAGAGAAATGAAAGCAATAAATCTTCTATGGCCAAAGTAGATAAATAACACTAAAATCTCTGAGTTGACTAATACAAATTACAGAGAATACATCAATATTGTACCTGCTGAAAAGCAACAATAACATATAGTAACCAAGTTACTTGAAAATAGAAAACAAAAAATTAAAAACAAGAAGAACAAAACTTTATTCAAAATGCTATCTCCAGATTAAAAAAAAAAAACAACAATTTGTCACTTGAAGCATGTGGAATTGTTTCACACGACTCAACAAAAATCACATAGACAAGGTTTTCAATGTAATAGTAAAAGAACATGCCAATAAAACATGGGAAAGGGAAATAACAGCCACCTTATGAATAAAATACAAAAATGTTCAATAAGCATAGTAAGGCAACAGTTACTACTAGTCATTAGAAAAATATAACAACTGATGGCGATATAAGCACATGCCACAGACTGCCTAGAATGCAAGTTTCAGCCATTGTCTTTATTAGAGTTACAATTGATGTGATTAAATACTGTGACCAAAATAAATTTATTAAAAAAGGCTTTGTTTGGCTTTTACTTTTACATCTCTGTCCATTATTGCAGGGGATCAGGACAGGAACTCAAACAGGGAAGGAATGTGTGAAGCAGAAGTGGTGTAGACACTATGGTGGGGTGCTGTTGTCTTCTTTGGTCATACGTGTAATTCCAGAAAAACAAGAACAGGGATGACACCACCTAAAATCAGCTTGGCCACTCTCTACTGATCACTTATTCTAAAAAATACATCCTATAGGCTTGTCTGCTTACAACTTAAATCTTCCATAAGCATTTTTCTAAACTGAGGCTGCCTCCTATCATATGACTACAGATTTTGTCAAGTTGACATAGAAATAGCAAGACAGAAATTATCTAAGAAGGAGATGATTGAGTGAGGGGAGCAACAGAAAGGTAGAAAAGAAATGAGTACCAAGATAGAAGAAGTACTGTGGGGTTAGAAAGAAAACTGGTGCTACAGCAACCTCCAAGAACCCACTAGATGTCCCTGGCCATAGTACAGAGGGTACTTAAGCAAGAATTCCCCTATCAGCAAATGAACAGCCACCCTAATGGTCGAATAGAATCTTCATCCAGCAATGGGTAGAGGCAGAAGCAGAGATTTATAGCAAAACACTAGGTCAAGTTCCTGGTCTGGTTGGAGAGAGAGGAAAGAGTATATAGGCAAAGGGATCAGGATCATGAGGAGTAGACCCACAAAGAGAGCTGACCAGAGATATTGATAACTCACTGACTCTGAAATATATATATATACATATATATATATATATAATATAATTTATAATATGTATAATCTACCAATGTTAAGAAAGATGAAAAATATTGGTAATAGACACATAACACAAATAAGGTATAGTCAGTAATTAAAAATATTATGATTAAATAGACCAGGTTCATGTATTCAGCTCAGAATTGTACCAGACTTTTTAGGAACTACATCCTAAAACATTCCACAAATTACTCCATAAAGTAAAAAGCAAAAAAATTTCCAAATTTGTCTTACAAAACCAGTTTTACTTTGATACCAAAAGTCAAAAAAGATAATCTTCCAAGAAATCTAATAATTCTGGGTGTAAAGCTTCTCAATAAAATTCTTAACAATAGGTTCAAGAACACATGAAAAGATAATATCGACCGAGATCAACTTGGCTGGGATAGTTCAATATACATAAATTAACAAATGTAAGGGACTACATAGATTCTCAAGCAAAGAAACCATATGAGTATCTCATTTGATACAGAAAAGATATCATAATACTAAAATTCCAGGAATATAGGAATACAAGATTTATGTCTCTTGATAATAAACACAATTTACAATAGAACCACAGACAACATTACTCTAAACAGAAAAACTCAAAGAATCTTTTTCCATATTCATAAAAATATAAAGATATGCACATTATTTTCTTCTTGTTCAAAACAGTATTGAAACCTTAGATAAAGTAATAACACATAAGAAAGAGATCAAGCAGATACAAATGTAAATGATGAAGTGATATATCCTTATTTGAACATAATGCGAATTTATACATAACAGATATGTAATACTCTACAAGTAAACTTTTATAGCTGATAGATATGGACAGAAAAATCAGAGGATATTTCATATACAAAGAACAAACATATCAAGAAAGAAATAATAAATAGTACAAACTAAAAATAACCTCAGATAAAGTTTATTGTGCTAAAATAAATTGAGATGTGTGTCTTTCATAGAATAAAATCTTTAAGATGTTGATTTAGAACAGATGAAGATATTAGAGCTGAAAAGACATTTCAATTTAATATATTCATTGATATTTTGAAAACCATTTTATTCAAATTCAATAGAATACTATGAAAATTTCCATGCACTCCTATACATAAATTAAAATATTAGTTTTAAAATTTATATAGAAACACTAAAAAGCATGAATAATTCAGAACATTTCAATATCTGCTAGAGTTATTATCATTCCTGATTTTAAGTTATACTAAAGAGCTATAATGAAAACTGCATTGTACTGCTATAAAAAGATGTGTTGATCAATCTAACATAATTAAATACAAAGACATAAGTCTGTATAATTTTAGATACTCTGGTAAAAATTTCACACTTGACAAAAGACAACTTCCAGATATGTTGCTAATCAGAAGTACATTCATATCGCTTACTCTGAAAACACACACATACACACACACACACACACACACATACACACACACACATACACACACACACACACACACACACACACACACATACACACACAAAATGTACGTACACACAGTACATCATTGACCTCAACATAAAGCTTGAACACATTAATTTCAAGCAGGAAGAAGTAAGAAATGTTTTTGTTATAGGCACAAAAAAGAACATTCTAAAAATTATTCTAATAACAAAGACATTAAGATCAACAGCTGACAAGTGGCACTAAATGAGAAAAAAAGTCTATAACGAAAAGGACAATATCATTAAAGAAAAGTGGAGATGTATAGAATTTGAAAATAAACAAAAACAGTCTTCAACAATTACACATTTGACAAAGGTTTAAAACCTAGAATATCCAGAATCTTGCAAACAAACATCTATATTAATAAATAATCCATTTAAAAATGAAGCACGCAACTAAACAAAGCCTCAAAATCTGAAACAAAAAATGGTTGAAGACATCTATAAAAAATATTCAGCATCTTTAGCTGCAAACTAAAATGACTAAGCATTTTTAAAAATTGCAAGAAAAGTTTTAGTGGATTAGGAGAAAAAGGAACTTTTTTAAAATGAGTTAAAATATAGTTACTCTATAAAAAGAGTTTAAATATAGTTATTCTACAACAAGAAAACCAATGTCAAAGTTAGACATCAAAAACTACGTAATAAGACTCCAGTATCCGAATAGATCACATCTTTTAGAGTTATTATCCAATGAGGTCATTATTGTCCCCCAATTTAGGTTATTACCAATGTTACTGGTTACCTCTAGAGCCTGATGGTAAAACTCTTGCTTAAGATACTACTTTCTTATGCTCTAGAACTCTACTAGTTAGTCTATATAGTTCTGAAAGATAGCATATACACTTCTAGAAAAAAAAACTGATTAATCTATGAATCATATGATAAAACTATGAAACCTATAATAAAAACTTACCTGGCAATATATGTCCACTTGTGTAATACAAGCATAAATGTATGAATAACCAATGATTCTTTTAATTTTTAATTTTTATTTTTACTGGAATTAAGTCTTAAACCATGAAATAAAACCTATTTCTAAGACTTTAAGTGAGATCAAGAAAATAGCAGGTTTCTAATTAATTATGATCTTACTTATAAATTAGTACATGGCTCTGCCCTTAATTCAGAGTTTTATTCCTGCAGTAGATATCAGCTAACATTGAAGCCAAAAACAAGACAATGTACAGAAAACATAAAAACTTAAATACTCCCTCTTAAATGTTATTTCTATATCAAATTATCTTCAAAGTCTATTGATACATGCAGAAGAGAAGAAAATTTTGAGTAAAATATGTGGAAGATAACTTCGAAAAAATTTTCATATTCAAAATAACAAAGTCACATGTGACCCAAAGAACTTGTCACAGTGAGACCAAGACCAAGTCTGAAAGTATTTCAGTATATAGATAACATCCAGGTAAACTGAGATACAAATGGGAAAAAATGTGTCCAAAGATGTGGATCATCAAAAATATTTAAGGAACCTCAAACAAAACTATAATATCACTGTAATATTCACTAAAAAATAAAAGCAAATTTTTTAGATAATTCAGACTTAGTGAGAATGTGAAATGGCTGTATTCCCATGGAAGGTTCCTAAATTAATATTCAGAACAACACAGAGAACATATAAGCAGAAACCGATTTCTGGATACAGATCCCCAACAACAGAAAGCATGATCTCAAAGCGATACTCTGAGCCTTGTAGACAATAGCAAACCAATGCAACCAACAAAATGTCCATTAATTGACGAAAGGTCAAATACGGTGAAAATTTTATTCATTTTCAGAAACAAAGGATATTTTTTTCCTAAGGCTAAGGCTTAAGTTTCACTATATTTTAAACACATACACACACACACACACACACACACACACACACACACACACACACACACACACACACAAAGAGAGAGAGAGATAAACACAGAGAGATACAGAGACAGAGCGACAGAGAGAGAGGAAGAAAGAAAGAAAGAAAGAAAGAGAGAGAGAGAGAGAGAAAGAAAGAAAGAAAGAAAGAAAGAAAGAAAGAAAGAAAGAAAGAAAGAAAGAAAGAAAGAAAGAAAGAAAGAAAGAAAGAAAGAAAGAAAACTGGTTTAAATAGTGGAAAAAGTTTGAAGAGACTCTTATTCTAAAGCAATAAGAATGGTTAAGAAATACATGACTGGTGAAATGCTGGGTAGGGTGAAATGCAGAGGGATAGCAAAGTGGCTGAAAATTAGTTAAGTGGCAGATTTCATAATCACTAGAAACAAAAAATGTGAATATTTTCAACATAAAATATCATATTTTTTTACTTGTAAGAGAATCTAATTCCACATGACTTGGTGAATTCAAGCAATGCACATGTATTACTATATCACACTGTACTCTAAGGATAAAATACTGGTGTAAAGAAATGGGCGATGGAGAAAAAAGACAATGTAGTTATTCTTTCTACTTTACAAAGGCTTACATGCACAGTCTTCATTCAGTGGGAGTTTGAGGAATGCAGGTGCTCTTTTTAAAAATGACACTGTCAGTGTCACTTCCTCCCCAGCATTCCGAAGAACCTGAACCTGAAATCAAAGAAGATTAAAATAATGTAGCCATCATAGTTGTACAATTTCTTATAATTATCAACCCTGTTTCTATTTATTGTTTCAAGAGCTGTTTTCTCTTGCTATCAGAAAAGCATTGTGAGAGACAAAAGAATAGTTTCCTTCAAAGTAATGCCGGAGACCCAAAACTTCTGCTCACCCACTTTTGCTGTGCTCCTATAGATGGTACTTGAACCTCCCAGTCACATTCGTGGAGCCCCACTGAGCTGCGTTTATCTTAGGCCATGTTAGAGATGAGGTCACAAGCTCTATAGAATGTCAAATGTTAAGTAAGGTTGCAGCCACAGTATGTTAATTTAATCATGATTTATTGAGAATATCTTTTGTAATATAAAATTGAATAATCCTTTATGGTAAAAGAAAAAATTTTGCATGTCTGGACAAAAAAATAACTGTAAGGCTTCAACTGTTTATCAAGAACCTTCTTCAAAACTTTCCTAAATCTTTTCCTTTAGTTGAAAACCAGAGAAAACAAAGGTACAAAAGCATGGTATCATTAGTTACTCTCAGCACTTGAAATTATAGAGTACATAGGTCAAGTTTTATCAGATAAATTTTCCTGATTTCCTTAAAAAGCAATATAAAGAAGTCAAAGCAATGAAGAAGTAATCAATGGTAAATCAGTGTAAGAAAGAAATGAAAGGAAGGCTAAGTCTGAGGTGTGTAAGACACAATAAAGTTGTAGCAAGTCACATAAATGTTGGTGTAGTTATAAAAATTGATGTAAATTACAGTTAAATTTAATAATCTTTATTGAATAAATAGTTAAGAAAACACTAAAACACATATTGTCCAGAGGTATAATCTCCTTCCTGATGAGAATTTCCTGTTGGTCTGTAAGTCCTCTATCCCAAAGTGAGATGCTGTACAACCAGAACCGAAGCTAGGGATTCTCATCAAGACACTCTAGAAATTCCACCATGAAAAAGTCTAGGATGATAAACAAGGCTCACCATACCCATCAGCTTGCTCCCACCACTGCTAGGCCTCACTGACAGTAAATCTCTAACTAAAACATCTCTTCCTTAATTAATGACACCAGGAGGCTGGTCTGAAAATGTCTTCAGGCTAGACAAACGGAACAGTGGTGATTCTAGTGAAAAAAAGATCAGCCAGCCAGAACACAATCCTGCAGACAAACTCTTTACTGCATAATCTAAAAGGATTCATAGCTAGAAATGCGATTTAAACAATTTCTATTTAAATAAAAAAAAAACATAAGAAACTATCATAGGATCTTTATTAACAATTATCTAGCACACGTTTTAAAAGTTAGTAAAAATAAAATAAAAATATAATAAGCAAAGTAAATAAAAATTAGAAAGAGAACATAACAATCAGCTCATGACAAGGTAAGCCTCCTTCTAGAGCTCTACGATAAGATTATAAAATAACCTTTAAAATAGCTGGCAAGAAATTGCAATTGCATGAATGATTTACTGAAGATGCCTTTTGTTTCTATTATGTTTCAGTACAAGTGTAGGTTTATTTTTAGGCCTATTGTTTTCTATTTGTATACATTGTTGTATTTGTCATTTTTCCTTGGCATTTCTTACTGAAATAGAGTAATATTATTGACTTTTCATGATAATTTTTGAGAATGCTATCTATCTGAAAATGTTTATCAGATATCAAGATTTTTGTTGGACTCTTATTTTGAAGAAATTCTTTGATGTTTTTGCTATTTAGTAAAATGTTGGATGTTGTAAAATACTAGCTGTCAATTAATCATGTGTAACCTTCCTTTATGCTGTGGAGTATATATTTAATGATGCAAAGATGTTTTATTTTAAGTTGCATTTGCTTAACTCTGTGAACTGTGTTGTCTTGCCTGTCTGAAAGAGTTTACTGGTATAATACAGAGAAGAACAGCCAACAGATAGGCAGGAGAGATAAATGGGTGGGGCTGGCAGGCATAGAGAATTGATAGGAGAAATCTAAAGAAGAAGGAGGAGGGAGAAAAGAAGAGAGAATGACACAAGCCAGACACAAAACCATCCAACCAGCTGTAGAGTAAGAAGGAATAAAATACATATAGAATAGAGCAAGGCAAAAGCCCAGAGGCACAAAGTTGACAGAATAAGAAAACCTAGCTAGAAACAAGACAAGCTAAGACTGTGCATTCATAACTAATAATAAGTCTTCATGTATTGATTTGGTAGCTGAGTGGTAGGCCTTCAAAGAGAAGTAAAAAAGTAAAAAATTAGAGTTGGATATATATTTATCAAATATAATGTAGAATTTATTATGTTGGGTTACATAACTCTCTTAAAATATTTTTAATTATGAAGAAATACTGTACTTTGTTCCAAGTCTATTGTGAATTTTTTTAGATGATTTTATTATTTTTCTTCTAAGTGTATTTATCAGCTATATTACCTTTATTGATTATATATGTCAAACAATCCGTTAGTCATAGTCTCATCTTTTTGGTATTTAGAAATACCATGTAAATATATCTATGGAAATTTCAGTGGAAGAATATATAGATTCAGTCAGTTAATGTAGGTGGCCGACCCTAAATATGGGTGATGAAACTTTATGATCTGGTGTCTCACACTGAAGAAAAAAAATGTGAACCTAAAATAAGAGTCAGTTACTTTCTGCTTCCTAACTGTGAAAGCAAACTGTTTTATGACATTGCCTCTGCTATAATGAACTGAAGTCAATGATGTTGTGAGCTTAAATATATTCTCTATCTTTATCACATATTTTGTCATAATGAGACAAGTAACACACTTAAAAGTGTTACCTAAAAAAAGGAACTGCTGCTAAGATAAATCTAACAGAGGCTGTCAGGGCTTTGTTTATGTTTGTGGATAGTATATCTGAATGATTTCAGATGTTTCAGAGAAATATATTTCTGCATTATAAATATAGCTTAATGAGGCATTATGTTGAGAATTTGGAAGAAAGAAATAAAATATGGATGCATGAAAATTTATAGAGGATTAAATAACTGTATAATGAACTAACTGTTCAAGGGGCTATCTCTCTGCTAATTATCAGACAAACAGCAATCCTCTTTTAGCAAAGGATCTAGAGTTAGGTAAGCCCAGCAAAAAATTTAGTAATCTTAAACTACTAAAGACCTTGTTTGATGAGCCACACCATATCTTCCTTTAAGAAAGGTAAAACTCTTTTACCTCTGTCTACTGTGATTATCAACCCTCTCCAAACAAAGAACCTACAAACCATGTTCATTCATCTTCCTTGAGCTATATGAATGAAGCCTTTGAAACTTAAGGGTATATTTCTCTTCACTTTAATAAACAATAAATTTGAAAGTCTCTATTTAACTTATTTTATATTGTATCCTTGCATCAATTCTGTTTTAGTTATTTCTTAGTATGAAAACTGGCAGAATTTTGTTCCCAGTCAGATTTTTAGAGAGAATTCTCTACTCACTAGCATATTTGATGTTGATATGAATAAAATTAGATGCAACATAGCTAGAAATATGTGAAATAAATGAATATGTGGTCTGAATACTCAGTACTTATGGTTCTTTTCAGATCTCCTCACCCACCTGCTGCTTTAAACTTCTCCCATTCATTGGCTTCCCTTCCAGAAACTTGCCATTGATTTATATACATATATTTATATACATAACTGATTATATATAAAAATATATATGATTATATATATGATTAATATATATATTCACATTTCAAGATCTAGGGGTAATTGATAATTTCAACAAATCAATTTTTTTTCAAATACAACAGAACAGGGAACATATGAACTCACAGAAATTGTAACAGTATGCAATATACTTGCATAAGCCTAGGACAGACAAAATCCAAGCAGAGAGGAGAAAAGAGGAAACGAAGCTCAGCAAATGTAGCTAATTTCATCACGAACACTTGACTTGGTCTTTATTTCCCTTTGTAAACACTTTAAAGTTTTTGGCATCCTAGCTCATCAGGAAATTGGTCATAATTTTCTATTATCATAGTGTCTTTATTTGGATTTATGTAAAGATGACATTAGCTTTATAAAAACTTCAGAGATGTTTCTTCATTTGACATATTATGCAAAATGCTTCAAACATTGATATCAGTTACTTAAAGTTCAATAGATTTTAAGGGATCAAGTCTAGACCTGGAAGTTACTTAAAGTTGAAGAAATAAGATGTGTCATTTTTTTCTTAATTTTAATGATACCTGTATATCATTTTATGTTCTTCCTCTGTTCTCCCTATCTCTTTCTTGCAAGTTCATTTTTTTGCTGGTTTTAGAGCCTATTCTTTCGGATTCAAATATATAGTAAAAACCATCTGAAGCATATATTAAATATCTTATGAACTGAACTATTAATAAATTTTTGAACTTTTTCTATTATCACTGACTCTTACTGGGAATTGGAACTCTCCACAACTGTTGGAATAAATGGCCCACAGCCTGTTAACTGCTCTAATAAGAAGAAGAAGAAGCATGTTCATATCCTATATGAATTCTATCATTTATATATATACATATACAGATATATGTATTTATTCAATCAGTTCTGTTTATCTAGAAAATCAATGATTATTTAAGATTATACTGCTTTTCTTTTTTTTTTTTTTAACTCCCACATGGAGCTGTATGCTTTTCCACTCCTGATGCTCTCAGTTCCTACTTATATTGTTTGTTTAAGATAGAATACAATATGTTAATATTCATATAATTGTTAAGACTTGCTTTGTGTCCTTTTACATAATTATTTTTTCAGAGAAAGTTTGTTGAGCTGCTGCAACCTGAATTCTATGTTCACTAAATGTCCAATAGGTACAATAGATACATGATGTCAACTAATTCAGGTATTTCTTCAGTCTTTGCCTTTGTTACTCACCAATTTATGACAGGTAGAAAGAACAAAGCACAATTAAGAAATATAATTACATCATTTTAGTGAGCCCCAAACCTCAGAAGGTGTCACATGGAAGTTCTGCCAACCAGGATATCCTCTTCTCCTTGGGACTAACTTTAAAAGGGGGAAATAACAAAAAAAGGATATAAAAGAAAGAAAAGGATAGAATGAAATGGGGGCAGACCACATGACCAAAGAGGAAATTTACATGCATTAAACAAAGAAGGTATTAATATGAAGGGGACAAATGCGAATGAGGTGTAGAGTCCAAATGCAGTCTTTCTTGGTTGCTAGTTATAGATTTAACTTTCTTAGCATTCCTTCATGAGTCTCCAGATGTATGACACAGTTGCTGTTCACTCATCTAGGCAGAGCTTCAAAAGTCTGAGTTTCAAATAATGTTGTCATTCTGAGTCATATTTAAAAGATCTAGATTTGGTTACAATTTTTTGGATCTGTGCTCCTTTATGGGTTAGGTTACATATACTAATCATCCCTCTGTGTGGTGCCTCAAGATTTGCTCTGTGAATCTGAGCTCTGAGTTTGCCTTCTTGATGTTGGGAATACAATATGGAATTGCTGTGTGTTCTCATGCTGTCTTACCAGTGTCTCCCAAATACTTCTCTCTAGGTCTCTATATCATTAATGCTGAATACTTATGAGGCAAAGTGTTTTTCCTTTAGTATTATAATACTAAGGTGACAATGTAGTTTTCAATATTTACCCTGGGTCTACTTACTAAGATGCATGGCATAAAATCTAGGTAGGTTACAATGAAAACCTAGAGCCAGATTTTGGGAAAACACTGGAATATCAGAAAAAAAGACAGAGCCCACAGTCAATTTTCACCCAGCCAACTTCTGAGGCTGAACACGGTAGGTACAATCTTCAAGCATCCTCAGCCTCACTGGTCTATAAATGAATAAAATTGGATAACTTTCTGCCTTTTCCTACCTTATATATCTTCCTTTCCCAGTTGTTTTAATTCCTGGATCAATTCTGTATCATAATCATGGAGTTAGGATTAAAGATGTGAGCTACTATTGCTTGACTGTTCAGCTGTAAACTCACAGAAATCCAAAAAGATCTCTGTCTCCTGAGTGATGTTTCCAAAGGATTGTACCTAATTCACTTTATATCTAACTTGTATTAATTACTAACTCAATATTATTTTTGATGTCTCTCAAACTTTTATATTTTAACCTCTAAGACAGTTTCTTTCCTAAAACTATCACTGAAGAACTATAACTATCTCATCTTTAACTCCATCAGAGACCTGAGAAGGAAAGAATATTAACTAAGTAAACAACAATTACAAGGAAGCAACTTCCAAAAAGTGTAATATATGAAACAGCTGGCTTCCTTTACAGTCAAACAAGGTTCCTCTGCAGTGTTGGGACATCTGTCTTCAGCCTACAGGCCTAGAATATTTAACAGACTTCTCTGTGAAGCAGCATATTATTAAAGATTATCTTCCCTTGTCTTGGCAAGGTTCAGATGTATTTTTTTGTGTGATCTGCTAGTCTATTTTGGTTATCATACTGTCAGCAGCTAAAGAAATGGCATTTTCTTACCCTGTGGCTAACTTTTGCCACAAAAAATCAACTCCTTATGGAGTTTCTTTAATGCCCATCATCTTATCTGAAGTAGATTGGTGCTGCCAGGAACAGATGTCTCATTGTCATGAAAATAATAAGAACCTATTTCATTAAAATATATTAAATGCCATACTCTATAGATCTCTGAAGTATATTTGAAGAAGACATATTCATCTAAAGCATATGCTTTTTGACTGAAGAACCTATCTAATATGAATATCAGTTTTATTTTAATGTATAACTACTAACATGCATTTCTTTGTATCCTAATTAGTAATAATTACTTTAAAAAACTAAAAATATGTATTGCATTGTTATATTAATTGTATAGGTACCTTTAATGAGCATAGAAATATATTTACAGTAACAAAATTAATATCAACTTTGTATTATTATACACAATTTGTATTCAAATCCATAAACATGTACTGGAAGTGAGAATAAACCTTTGTTTCTAGAGTTATTAAATATTCTATGTGAACAATATCATGACGAAAAATTCAACATATATTTATAATTTTATAATTTTTGATATAAACATTTATACAGTATATGATCAGTAACAATAGGATAGCCTCTTATTTTTAGTTACTATTCTGTGTACATCAGGTGGCTCTTCTGATATGATAGATTTTGTATTTTCCTTTAACAAGCATACATGAGTTTAGAGGAGAAAGTCACAATTGAACTTCAAAGCCAGATTTAATTTATAATTGTATTGGGACCTCAACTTTTCTCAGAAATAAAGATAATAGGCAGTAAAATTTTATACTGTTAAGTGTGTTAGTACCAATAGATGAAATATTCCTTTGCTTCTAGTTCTTTATTTATAGTGTTCCATTCTGCTTTAAAGACCTAGATGTCCAATGTTTTCTGACTTCTTGAAGAAGGGTATGCATAGTTTTCTGTAAAGAACAAAACAAAAACCTGACCCAACCTTTGAGTTTTTCTTACAAATTAAAGAATTGTTTCATGAGTGAATAAACCATTATTTCTCATTATCAAGAAGTTTTTCTGGTTCAAATTGAGTCTTTTTTAATATTGATAATATCTATAAATTTTTTCATCTGTGGAAACAAAAGTGAAACTCCTTCTCCAATGTTGCACATATCCTGGTTTCCATTCTGAGATCAGCACATCTAAGTGGACAGGTGGCTTAGCTCTGTCATTTTCTTCTGTAGTCCAATGCCTTTCAGTAGTTGTTGTTCTTGTCTTATTAGCATTGAGAAAATTAAAAGTCAATAAAACTTCAAGTAGTCTATTTCTGGGGTTCTTTGTTACTTTTTTCCGTTATTTAGCATAATCCTTAGAGTTCAATTTGCTCTCTCTATGAATGCTTGTCCTGTAGGATTATGTGGTAATAAGCCAAAAAGCTGTTTCATTGTACTAAAGAAATATGTTGGAGTGTTGTCAGTCTTAATTTGTATAGATATACCTATGGTGGCCATAACTTCTAGCAAATGTGTGATTACAGAATCAGTCTTTTCTAAACTCAAAGCAGTTGCCCATTTGCAGTGGGATTATGTTGTTATATTGTAAATAACTGTCTTACCTACTGGTTTAATAAAAATATTGATTGGCCAAAAGCAAACAGGAAGTATGGGTGGGGCTATGAGACTAAGAAAACTCTGGGAACAGAAGAGTAAAGCAGAGATGCCAGAGAAGCCAACAGATACATAGGACTTATATGCTGCTCTGAGAAAAGGTACCTGTAGGGAGATTATGTTGTTCCATTATAAATAATTGTCCCCACCTATGAGTCTAATAAAAAGCACTGATTGGCCAAAGGCAGACAGGAAGTGTATGTGGGGTTACCTGACTAAGAAGACTCTAGGAACAGGAGGGTGCCAGAGAAAAGCCAGAAGAAGCAGAGGACAACTATACTGCTCTGAGAAAAGGTACCAAGATGCATGGCTGAACAAGGTAAGTGTCATCGGTTAGATTAGGGGTAAAGAGTTAGCAAGTTATATGCCTGGGCCTTAGGCCAATCAGCCTCAAACTATTGTATGCATCTGTGTGTCTCAGCGGGTCTGTGGGTCTGTAAGCCCAAACCTTGAGGCTAGGCCTGAAAGTCTGGGCCAGAAATCTCTCACTACCTAGCAACATGGCTGAACAGGATAAGAATCATAAGTCAGTTTAAGGGTAAAGAGTTAGCAAGTTATATGCCTGCAGCCCAGGTCAATCCTCAAGCAAGGTAAAATTACTGTAAGTGTCTTGGTGTTTCTGTAAGACTGCAGGACTCCAGCTCTGCAGATTTCAACCATTGACTGGAAAGGCCAGAAACTTAATACTACAAATGGTTCACCAACATGGGTAAAATATACCCACATAAGGCAATAGAAAGCTTAAAAATGGTCTATACCATGGAGCCAAATGCAGCTTGCAAGTTGTGACTCTCAAGTGGGCCGTGGAAAAGAGACCGAGTGGTGTACGAGATTAAATTGCAAAACAGTGTGTTTGCTGCATGCAACTTAAGCTGAAACAAGGCCAGTTCCTGAGCCTCAGTATAAGCAAGGAGCTGAATATGATATATTTAAGGTTTCTGTTTACAAGGATCAAAAGAGAACAGAGTCAAGGATGGCTTCTTCTTAGTTGCGGACTTTTCTTGCATCAGCTCTGTTTGCTGGAGGCAGACAGAGGCTTGTTTTTTATTTTTTATTTGTTAAGAGAGACTTCTTAATTCAGCCTTTGAGATAAAACACTTATGAGACTTTTAAGAAGCCTTGCTGCCAAATACTTAAATGGAATTAATGAGCAGCAGACGGCAGTGCTTTACTTGATTATATGGACACTAAAATCCCCTAGAGTGATAACTGTGGGTCCTACCAGTCAGTATCTCAGCTAAAAAGCTAAATTCTATGAAGCTAAACAAGAAGCTGTGTGGAGCTGGCCAGCCATATAGCCAAGCTTTTAGTCCTTAGCCACACCTTGGCAGATTAAAGGTGTAGTCAAAAACAGAAAGAAATAGCGGCAGCTGGGTGGAATAGGCCATGCTAGCTAAGCAAAGGTTTGGTCAGAAACATAAAAAGATAAAATTAAGAGATATACAGTAAAAACAGATTCATTAAAAAAAACTGTTAATGGTTTAGAGTGTGATTAAAAATATATATGTAAACTTGAGAAAGAATAGAAAAAAGGAAAAGGATAGAGAAAGTCTTTAAAAACGAAATAGAGTAAAAAATTAAAAAGCCACATAAAGATGGAAATTACAAAGAGTGGCTGAATTCTGTATGTTATTTTCCTGTCTTTAAGGTTTTTGACTGAAAATGAAGTAGTAAAAGCTACTAAACGCCATTTGATTACAAATGCTCCTGAATTAATCTGACCTATATATTTTGTAAATGAGTTTACATTAAAGTTGAAATCAAAAGATATGTTACTTTGGAAGTTTTATTTTTATTTCCACACAAAATGAGAGGCTGTGGGTTTATTCCTGGTTAAAGAAAATAAAATCTGATAGAGGAAGACCCCCTGAAAACTCTCCAAAGAAAACGGATTGCCCAGATGATTCAGCATTTCAGAGCTCCTCTGTTGCAGTTTTCTCGGAACTCTGCATCCAAAACAACTTCAAGGAGACTGTCTGAGATGACCCAGCCCTAGAGACTATTTCACTTAGGACTTGTCCATAATCATAAATTTTAATTTGTGTAACCATGGGACTGTGAGCACCCCTGTTCAGCAGGAAGTAGCCTAGAGCACGATGCCTATATTTCCCCAAAACAGATTATGGATGTTTGTCTTGTTAGTAGTGTTGGTTAAAGTTGTTATAGATAATGAGGAAAAAGAATAATATATTTGGGGTTCTTCTTGATTTAAAAAGAAAAATGGGAAAATGTGTAGTGGGATTCAGGTGCTAGCTGACAAGGCTTAGAGGCATGTCTCTGGAGTTCCTAGAGCCTGAATTGGGGATGGCCTGACCCCATTAAAAAGCCACCAGGATACTGACCTTGGCCCTGTTTGTTCTTGCATTCTCAGGGAGCAGATCAAACCATCTATTGTGGGACATTTATACTCTCCAAGAATTGCCTTAAGGTTCAATTTGTATCAGTGAATGTTTATATAAATCCTTAATAAATATTAATCCTTTCTATGATATATTGCAAGTGAATATTTATACAATAAAAATGTAGTGGGATTATGTTGTTACATTGTAAATAATTGTCCTGCCCTCTGGTTTAATAAAAATGCTGATCGGACAAAGGCAGACAGGAAGTGTAAGTGGAGCTACCAGACTAAGAAAACTCTGGGAACAGGAAAAGAGAGCAGAGATGCCAGAGAAGTCAGCAGATGCAGTGGACAACTATGCTGCTTTGAGAAAGGTACCTAGCCACATGGCTAACAGGATAAGAATCATGGATTAGTTTAAGGGTAAAGTGTTAGCAAGGTATATACCTGTGCCCCAGGTCAATCGGCAAGGAAGGTAAAATTAATGTGTCTCTGTGTTTCTGTGGGACTGCAGGACTATGGGTCTTTGGGTCCAGACTAGAGGCCAGAGAGGCCAGATACTTAATACTACAATTACCCATTGAAATCCTGAAAAAAACATCTACTATAGGATGTACGTATTTTAGTTTTCTAAATTCAGTAAAATAAAACATATTTATTTGCCAAATTTTATTTCTATGTATAACTTTGGGATTTTTTCTGCCAAAATTGGGATTTTCTTATATATATATAAAAAAAAAAGGTTGGACATCTTTTTAAGTTTCTATGGCTTGTAGAAGTTATGGAGAAGTCTTTTATTAAACCTTTGCTATTGATGTGATTTTTTTTTATAAAATTCAGGCATCTAGCACATTGTTATTGATAATTAATCAATTTCATGATTACCTTTTATAGAGGGCCCAGAAGACCCATATGAGATTAGATGTCTGTACTATAGAAAGATGATTTTATTCCTTATTATTTCTTATAACAGAAAAATTAATCGAGTTAGTTTTGACTCATAAGAAATAAAGTCAGTAGTTTCTATATTTAAAACAACTTTTTCTGCATACTGAGGCATAGCTTAGTGACTATGTTAAGAGGTTCTGTAAAATCAATTGATATTATGATAGCATATAATTCTGAATTTTGAACAAAATTTTAAGAGCTATGAGCCTCTTTACTTAATTATTTTTAATTTGTAACCAGTGTTTCCTGATTTGTTTGGATCAGTATAAAATGTGGGGGCTTCAGAAATTGGTGTTTGCATACCACAAATAGAAGAATTCAGTTAGTTCCCTTTGTAAATTTAATTATTTTGCTTTGAGGATATCTATTATTAATCTTTTCCCCAAAAAATATTTATTTCAAGCTCTTTATCAAGGTTCAGTTTCTGCTCATAATAGGTAAATGTCTTCATTAGTTAAAAGAACAACAATTTCAACTGTGTCCATTTTTCTCAATTGATAAAGTCTTAATTTTCCTTTAAAAATCAAATCAGAAATTTATCCACATATATCTTTAATTTCTTACTCAATTTATGCAGTAGCAATATCCATTCCAATATAATATGACATTTTTTACATTAAAATTTCTATAGGAGAATTCTTTGATGGTAATATAATCAGGATTCAATTAAGGTCTGGATTCACACATTCCACATGTGCATCCTGTAATTACTTTTCTACCAAAGCCCATTCTCTCTAAGCTTTATCCAATGATTGGATTTAAGTCCTTGTCACCACCTAAACCTTTGAACAAATTTTT
Source organism: Phyllotis vaccarum (assembly GCA_033318265.1). Lineage (NCBI taxonomy): Eukaryota > Metazoa > Chordata > Mammalia > Rodentia > Cricetidae > Phyllotis > Phyllotis vaccarum. The sequence goes on from JARWLC010000005.1 coordinate 107,975,427, forward strand.
CAGTTCATGGCTTTTTTTCCCCAATAAGGGTCTGTAAATTGTAAATGTTTCCCATCATTCATTGGAAATCATTAATATTCAGCAATTTATCTCTCCTGATTTTAACCTCTTGGGGTTTAATTATTTTGCTGACATATTTTATATACCAAATAATTAATGGAATCTTCTCTTTATATTTTTTTCAGGAGCAATTTGTAATCCCCAGGCAGGAATTGTTTTCAGTCCTTTAAACATTCTTTCTAATGTATATATATTTAAGTCAACCAACAAGATATCATCTATGGAGTGGTAGATGATAAATTGTAGGAATTGGTTAGGTATCACTTCTAATGGTTGCTCTATAAAATATTGACACAGATTGTGACAATTTAACATTCCCTGTGGAAGAATTCTCCATTGATATCTCTTCATGAGCTGAGAATTATTATAAGTGAGCACTGTAGAGGCATTTTTGTCCTATTGTCCTATTCTTGAAGAGGTATAGTAAAATAAATGGACTTTAAGTCAATAATCATAATAGGTCATTTCTTAGGTAACAGAAAAGTCAAAAGAACTGAAGAATATAGAAAGCCTATTGGCTGAATCATCTTATTTACTGCTCTTAGGTCTATTACTATTCGCCATTTTCAAGTTTTCTGATAACCAGTACAGGAGAATTCCAAGGGCTGGTTAATTTTGAATATGATGATTATTTAACTTCTCCTATATCAGATTTTCTAAGGCCTGCAATTTTTTCTTTTCTTAAAGGCCACTGCTGAACCCATATAGGCTTGTATGTTAATCATTTAAAGGTAGTAATGTGGGTGCCTTTGAAAGATGTGCAGCTGTGTGACTTGTTTTTATACAACCTGAATACCTTCTAACGCTCTTCTCAGAAACAAATTACTTATGGTTTGTTTTTGTTATTGGAGGGTTGTTAATCTAATTATCCCTTTGTTGCAATAAGCGTGCATCCTTAAATTTACATATTTTACCCATATATAACTTTAATTTCCTCTTTGCCCTTCTGAGCCTATACAATCAAGCCATCTTGCATTCTGTTTTACCTGGGATAGTGTCCTAATTCCCAAAAGCTCAACATTTACCTCCTAAAGGAGTCAATTTAAATACCAAGATTTTGTAAAATGTACCGTTATATCCACCTCTGTGTCCACCAAACCACCATGACAATATCATTTATTCATATTTTTATTTTTGCCTTTTTCATTTATAGTAGTTTGCCAAAAATTTGCTGTATGATTTTTTCTTAACTTTTTGTTCTATTTTCTATATCTGTTCTATTGTCCAGAGAAGTATGTTTGTTTATTTATTGAGTGATTGATTGGTTTATTTATTGATTGATTTATAGAATAGGATTGAGGTTCCTTTATTACACTGGGAAGGCATTTCCTCCATGATGGCAGAATAAGACTGAAGTGTATTTGCTATGAAAGGGCCTTCAAAAGTCCTCTCAGGGCATTTCCTGAAGGTAAAAAGTTACCTTGCTTATACTCTGTAGACCTGTACTCATTGGTCCAATACCTGCCTTTGCTATACCTTCTGCATATTCCAGAAAGAAATGGCATTCAGTAGTACCTATGTTTAGATAAGACCTTGTTTCTGAAAATGTCTTGTTTACTATTGCTGACCTTGCCTAGTTATCCTTTTACATTTTGAGTTAGCATTTTGAAAAGCCAAAGTTCGAATTATTATTCACAAGTTTCTGAATGTGGTACCATTCTGTTTACTGCTTCTGTCAATCTTTGCAAAAAAAAAAAAAAAAAAAAAATCTGTAAAGATTTCTTTTGGCCCTTGAATCACTTTTGTAAATGATTAAATTTTCTTTTCTATCTCTTCAGTTTTATTCTATGCATTCTAGGCTTCAATTCAGCATAAATACAGGGTGTGATCATCATATAAATATGGCCTTCCTACATTAGCATACCCCCCCAAGAAGCTGTCCTTGAGAGATTTCTATTCCTCTATTTCTGATTCTTTTTCTATTGTTTTAGTCTCATATTTCCCTCATATATTCCATTTTAAAGGTGGCCTTTACACCAAAACATCAGTAACCATAGCTGCCCAGTCCTTAATTATAATTCGGTTACAAACTGATCAAAATTTAACATTTGTTTTACAAATGGAGAGTGCATACCATAAGTGATTACTTCCTTGAATCTCCTTAAATCTAATCTCTGAAAGAGTCCAACAGGCTTCTGAACAATTTGTACCATTTTGTGATTCCGTTACAGTCACTAGATATGCTAATTCTGGCTGTTTAAAAGCCTTGAGTTGTTTTTGTGTAATCTTATAATGTTGAAATTGGTTCTTTAATTTTCTCTGTCTGGTTCTTGATATCTCTGTGTTCTCAAAACAGACTTCTTTAAGACTTTCATATTGGGACTCACATTAACTGACATTTTAAATGATAAAAACAAAAATAACCAATAATAATTATATTAGTATTATGATAACAATCCCATAACATTATTTATCTTCTTCTTTGTTGGTTACAATTTCAAATTATCTAGAGTAATTTTAAAGAAAGATCAACAAACTTCCATCATGCTACTCTTTCTTGTGAGAAATAATTCTCTCTCTGCCTTAAACAAATTTTCCTTTTTAAATTAATCTCAGTTTACTCACCAAACTTATCAATAATGATCCAGAGGGTTGTGAAATGGGGCAGCTACCTAGTGTGGTAGCAGCCCAAGGAGGGGGTCCAAAAGGAGAAAAATAATACAACCCACTAGGAGAGGGAGGTCACTGTTGAAAAATCTTACCCAAAGGAACATGGATGAGAGCCACATATAGTGGGCTTTCTCTAGAGCTTGAGGTTAACTCTAAGAAGAAAACCTAGTCAATTCATAATTAATTCAGCCCAGTGTAGCTCCAGCCAACAATCAGCTTTTTTGATGTGTTTGTCCTCCACAAATTCTATTTATCTAATATTTATCATAAAATTACACAAACTATGGTTATCCTATAATGGAATACCAGAACCATATATTAGAGAAGAGCTGAAATACCAGAAAGAAAAAGAGAACACAGTCAATTCTCACCCAATCACCTTTTCAGGCTGAACAGGATATGTATTATCTTCAAGAGTTCTCAGCTTAACTGGTCACTTCTACAGAATGAATGTACTTCTGTCTTTTTCTGCCTTATTATCATTCCTACACAGCTGTATTATTTCCTAGATCAACTCTGTATCATAATCATAGTGCTAAGATTAATAGTGTAAGCTACTACTGCTTGGTTGTTATGCCTTGAACTCACAGAAACTCAGAAAGATCTTTGTCTCCTGAGTGATGACATTAAGGGTCTGGATCACCACTCTCTGACCTCCATGGCTTTACTGTGGGTGATTCTGTTCTCTGATAGTCCGTATTGATTTTTATTTGGTATACAATATATCACCACAAAGACTGGCTATCTTAGTGTCTGAAACTATAGATATCTTTTGAAATTGTATTTTGCTATTGCTTTGATAATTTAAGGTCTCTCCTTGCTTTTCTGGTTAAGTGTAAAGAGGAGAGGGCTTTCCTTCACTCCACTGCTACTATGCATAATGTTTTCCCTATTCTTATATTTAAAAGTTATTTTTAAAGTATCTGCCACTATAATAGAGTACTGATTTTTTTCTCACATTCTTTCTCTTATCATTGACTCTTACTAGGAATGAGAACTCTCTACATTGTAACCATCCCTCTATGAAGGACTCTGTTTTTCCTTCTTTTATCTACATATTTCTCCATTTTGTCTTTCTACTAGATTATATATTTCCAAATATCACCCATCTCTAGTATCTGAAATCCAATTTTCTCCAGTTTGTCCCTTGGGAATTCTAACATCTCTCTCTCTCTCTCTTTTTTATTTTTATTTTTTATTTTTTTTATCATCCACAGTCTTGGATCTCCCCGTGTTTCTTGCCTATATTCTTTTATTTTTAATTTATAGTTGGGTGTCTCATCTTCACACAGGCTTGGATTCCTATCATCCTCAGATGATAGAAAAGTTTAGATGATTATGTGCTAAAATGTGGGTTTTGGAAATTGAATCCTGTTTTTTTCTGAAGAATAATCAGTGCATACAACTTTCCAGGCTCCTTGCTGGAAAGTTGGCTCAGCAAGTACATGCATTGATTTTGAGATATATCCAATCAATGAACTGAAAGCAGATTTATCTGTTATAATGGAAACCATTCACTTTTATTCACTATTCATGTCCCATCGTACATTTCTGCCTGAAAAAAAATATTTTACAGTAGGTAAATATGATTGAATTTTAAAAATTAATTTTAAGTTCCAAAATCACAATGATCTGTCTCTGTATACCAAGTTGGATATACAATTAGTTGCTGAAATATGTTATTTTAAAATTTTTAAGATACAGTCTTATTTAAAAATACGATATGTAATATAATTAAAATAATTATTATATATTTAACTTGGGTTGCTCTGTCCACATTTTGGTAATACTTTTCTGTTACATAAATGTCACCATAATTATGTCTTTCACTTTCAGTATATCCTCATCACATTTGTTGTTCTAATCAGCATTTACTAAATTTTAAAATAAAGATAGAGCAGCAATCATTAAGGACACAGGAAAAGTTGAAATATAAAAAATGTAATTGTCAGAATATAGTTAACAGGTGTCAATTAGGGGGTATCAAATGGACAGAATATTTCAGTTGTCTTTAAAAAATTCAAGGTTACTTAGCATGAGGCAGTAAACAAATTGAAAATAGCAGAAAAAAACAGCCCCCATTATGAGGGCATAAAGAAATTGTGCAAGGGAGCATAGGTCAAACAAGTACTAAGAAAGACAACAGTAAGAGGACCTATAAATATTATCATAAAAATAAAACAAGTCATTTTTATAACCTAATTCTGTACAGTACATGAGTACTAAAAATTCAGAGTAAAGAGAAAACAGAACAGAGCCAGGAATTTCCACTCAGGAGGGAAACAAGCAGGAAATACACATTGCAAGTAACAAGCATTTTTCTGACTCCAGCAGATTACAAGCAGTTAACAATATTTCTCTTTGCAATTTATGCTATAGAAGACTAATTCCAAGAAAGAAGCTAGACAACTACAAGGATCCCTCACTGTCAAATGTCATTTCATTCTCCAAGAATAACAAATACTTTAATTCCTGCTGCAATATTACAGCAGAGAATGTATCCTTAAAAATTCCCCCAATTTTGTTGCCCTAAATGACATGTCCTTCTGAAGTGTTCACTCTGCATCTAATTCCACTACTTTCAATGTTATTTCTATAATTTAACAGCTGCATAGCCCTAAGCAACTGATTTTGTATTCTCAAATCTTGAGATGGTGGTAATAATCATATCAATTTAACTGACTTCTGAAAATTACATGTTTGCTACCAGCAAGATGCTTGGAGAAAGTATAGTTACTTCATATTCACTGAATAAATGACTTCTTTTATTATGAGAAAGAAAACTATGTCAGCCTAAATGGGTAATAAAGTCTGTAATACTGACCTTTCTGTAAGTTATTTAGGTATACACCAATTAATGCATAATAAAGAAATTCTACCTTTGACATTTTATTGAGGCACTTCACAGTTGTTTGACAGAAGTGTACTCTGTTTTTATTCCATAGTAGAGCACGGAGTCTCACTTTCTTAATAATCTTTATTTTGGGGCTATTACTTTAGATTTTGACTCTGATTTCCTAGTGGCTAAGTTGAATCTCTTATAGGTAAAATTCTAATTTCTTTGATAATTGGCATTTTTTATACTGATTGATATATGCAAACTGCTTTGGAGAAAAACAACTTTAGATTTTTTAGATGTTTTAGTTTTATTAGAATTAGGTGTATTTTGTTCAATCATGAGATTTCTCATGTACACTCTATACTAGCTTATTTTAATATATAATTTGAAAATATTTAATCAAATCTTATAATCTTCTTTCTCATATACTTGATTATCTTTACTATAACTAATAACAAAAATCTTAACTTGAACACAGTACAGCTTACCTACTCTTTAATTCATCATATGGCTTTTTGGTTTCATAATAAATTATATTTGGATTTTATTTTACATTTCCCTTTAGGAGTTTATCATTGTGTAGGTCTTATTAGCAGAAATAGGTTTGAAACCTAGTGGCCCTTACCAGATTATTTCAGGCTCAGCTGTTAAAGTGTTCTGGGGCAAATTTATGTGCCAAGTACTTATGGTTAGATATAGAAATCTAGGCAGTTACATAAAAAATGCAAAGTACTCTGTGAGATGGCAGGAAATCAGCATGTTGTAGTTAAGGTGTACATGCCACAGCAACTCTGTACAAGGGCCCACTTGAGAGACAAAAATAGAAAGCTTTTTTTTTTTTTTTGGCTCCACTTCTGTGTTCTAGAACTCTTTTAAGGTTCCTCAGGTTTTATATGGGTGTACGTATTCCATACTTATTATTTTTTATAAGAGCATTATACCACATAAGTTATATGTAAACACACTAAAAGGAAACATGTCCTTAGAGGCTCACTGCTTTCAGAATATTTTCCCCAGATTACCAATTCCAGTTCTCAGCCTTGTTCTTTTTTCACTGCTTTTACCCTTGTCTGATTGACGTTTGATTCACTTGTTTGCTCTCTTGGGAGAAAAAGAAAGGAGGAATTGCATTAGAAAGGTATGAAGTTAGAGATGATCTGGGAAGAAATAACAAAGAAGAAACCTTTAATAGAATATATTGTATGAAAATAATTTTACTTTCAATAAAAATAAGGGAGAATAAATATATAAAAGATATTAAAAATCATGTCATTAATGGCTTATAATAAAAAACAAATGTGTCTCAGTATATAATTATAATTCTAATTACACAAAACAACAACAACAAATATTATAACCCCACTTTCTGGCAAGAATCTGACTGCCACAACTTAGTTAACAATTAGCAGGTATTCTAAAATGTACAGATAAACTCAAAAACATAGGACATTTTAAAATGAAACTTAAACGTCTCACCATTATTGAGCAACTATTCTATATTATATGCAATAGATTTGAAACCACATGTGGACATAGAAATCTATATGAAAATATTTACCACAGCCTGATAATCACCAAATATTGTCAAAAAGAAAAGTGTAATTGTTGAACAAGTTAAATAAGTGAATTTTTATAAAAGACAAAATTCATTCCTATTGCAGAGTCTTACTCATATTTTTTATATAAATATTAAAATGGTTGATGATTCACAAAAAGGAGCTAGTGAATATAGGATAGATTTTTACAAAAATAAAATTATTATGTTTGATATGATAATGCTTAGTACATCTATTTTTCAACTGCATTAAATCCATAAAGAGCAAACTGATGTCTGCAAATATGGAAATCCTAAATATATACATGTATGAGTTTAATAGATACTATGAAATACAGAACTTAAAAAAGAGATAGTTTTTATTATCATTTATTAGCAACCTCATCCCAGAGAAAAATTAAGTATAAATTAAAAATAAATCCAAAGTGCAAAAGAATAAAATAGAAACTTTCCAATATGTTTAAAAATATGGTTTATTTTTATTGATATTTCCACTGGTGAACAAGTTAACCTATAAGTGCTTGATGGTAAGAATTAAGAGAAATGGAAGGGATGCTGTTATCTAATGGTGAGGCTATAAATAGCCAAAGGGAAAGAGACCATAGTGGAAAACAAAGTAATGAGTAGATGTGGAAACAGTAAAGTTACAAGAACTGTTTTGTGTACATAAACAGGTTTGTGTATTTTTTTCACTCTTCATCTTGGGGGAGCCTACAGTAGCTCAAATTTACAGCATTAAATGTTATATTTACATAATTATACACAAACTGATAAATAAAAAAAGACTATATTTGGGTATTTTCTTTTCAAGAAAATTCTCAAGGGAATTTATTGTGAAACAATCAATTTTTCAATCCAACTGTTGGCATTGGAATATTGGCTACCTACCCTACTGTAGCTAACATTGCATAAAACTCTTACTCAAAATTGACCACAAATAAAAAGTTAAAATTAAAATTATTAAATTCATTAATATACAACATAGTAGTACATATTCAAGTCTAAACAATAAAATAATTAAAACATGTCATTACAATCAAAATCATTAAGATTCAGAGAATGATTTGAAGAAAATTAAGATACTGTCCAGAAACTGGGGTAAAATGTACAATTTGTAAGTCTGAATTGTAGACGAGATACACAAAAAAAAAGCTCTTCAAAATAAATGCAAAGACAAAGTAAAGCAACATCATGATATATCCCCAAAGAAACTTTGACATAAAAGCGAGATTTGTTTTGTTTGCCTGTTTCTGTCACTGCTTGTGTTTGAAAACATGTACTTCTATTGCTGGTACTTTTTGTGAATTAGTTATTCATAAAAGCTTCTTCTTTTACTTCACACATATTCTTCTTTAATTTTATTGATTTGGTATGAACGTGCTTAATGTTGCTCACATTCAATTTTAAAGCTTTTTGCTTAATTTGCTTCCTTATCCCATTTGGGAATTTTTGTTGTTTTATATTGCTAAAATCTCTGTTGTTTTCAAAACTGCTGTCAAATTTAATATCGACATGCTCTTCCAGTTTTTTTCTGATTTTTTTTTACATATAAAATTTTATCACCATATTATCTATACAATTATATTTCCATTTAACTGTTATCTCCCTTTTTTTTCTATCTGCTTCAGATTCTGCCTTTGATGTGGGTAATTTTCTTCAAGTGTGAATGAACATTGGACTATATGAGTTACTGAATCAAAAAATGACAGTGTGTAAATACAGAGTTTATGTCCAGATGATCTCCAGAGTCATATTTTTATTGGGAAATAAACCTGTGTTGAAAAGTCCAAAGTACTGTTTGTGGATTATTTCTCTGAGATTAGTTTTGCTCAAGAAAAATCTTCTAACATCATCACTTCATAAAAAGAAAAAAGCAAAACAATCTTGACTGCTCTTCCGAGAGAACAGAAATGACAGAGACAGGGAAGAATGTGTGTTCTGAATGCAGAGTACACAAGTTCCTCATTCCCTTGGCTGTGCCTTAGGAACTGAATTCTATTTCATTTCCTGCTATTCTCTATCCCTATTCAACTCTGTCTTTTAACAAGTCTGTTATCTCAAACCTTCAGAGATCATCCTGGGGGATGGATTCTGGATGCTGGCTTTGCCCATAGTAACAATCTCCAATCAATAATTACTGTTTTCATATAAAATTACCAGCAACTTTTGTTCAATACTATGTCTCATTATTCACCAACTTTTATGTTAAAAATTACATGACATATTAATTAATTTCTTTTAGTAGAGATATTAAAACATTTCATTACTTCCACAGTTTTACAAAGTTATTTAAATTAAATTTTACAAGTCCCTGAACTTATATTTTAATAACTAATTTTGAATAGGTTTGAAAAACTTTTTGCTGTGCTTCATTTTACCTAATAGAGTATGACAAAGAATGGTCATCACTGGGATAGCTGAGAAACAGAATGAACATATCTATAGCACATTTCCTGAGAAAGTACTTTAGGATCCCCGATGTCATTAAAAAGAAAAGAAAAAATATAGAAAATACTTTAGAAATCATTATGTAGTAAAGCTATATGCATTCCAATACTAATATAGGTATCCAAAATTTACAGATTTTTAACAGACCCTATGAACTTTGCTTCCCTCTATCATCCTAAAACTTTGTTCTTTAAAATTGCAGTAAAAAATCTGCTCAAATTATCATCACATCATTAGATATTGCAACATATCTTTAGAGCATAAAATTCCAGAAGCCTATACTAAAACTTTCTGTAGATCCCAAAGTTAAATAGAAGGTCTATAGGGCTCTGTGGTGTTTAAGGTCCTTGATATTTTTTTTTTCAATTTCAAGGATTCATGTTTTTTTTTTTTTTCATCTCATGAATTACACTTGACATTGAAAGCTAAATGAATGAACCACATCAGATTTATGTTTTCTTTTTAAAAAGTATTTATTTTTGTATTTTTAAGTGTTTGTATATGTTATCTCTCAGTAGGTATGTGCATCCAAACAGAGCTTTCTTCAACCTCTATAAGCTCTGAATTTCTTGGAGCTCCTATAACAGAAAGTTGTGATATTAATGTTATCAGTCAAATTTCATAAGAAGATTTGAGGGAACTGGAGGATACAGAGGAATGGGAAATAAAGAGAACTCTGAGATGGCAACTTCTTGATACAAGAAACATTGAGAGTAGGAATGGTTGGAGGACATAGATACGGTTATCTAAACAGGAGTAAACTGAAAGTGCCCAGTAAAATATCCAGTGCAAAGTCTATTTAAAGGACTTTTACCCTTAAGGTCCTTCCTATTTAGGACAGATAAAACTGTAGTGTTTTCTTAGCTCCGTTCAGTCACTCATAGATGTTCTACGTTATTAACACATAGTCAGTCCCAGAGCTGGTCAAAGTCAAGAGAATTAGAGACTATAGATTTTTAAAAACTAAATCTATATCATGTTTTCTCCTCAAAATGCATGGGGATTATTGTGAAAGAGAGTGTAGAAATAGTGTAAGATCCACAGGTGATACAACTACAAGGAAAGTATTTGCTAGGCACAGCAAGGCAACTGTACATATAAATTCACAGTGTCTGCCAACAGCTAATGTAAGACATATACAATCTCAATCCAAAAAAAAAAAAAAATATGAGCAATAGGCACTAAATACTATGGGATCATTGCCATAAGCACGCTGGAAAAGAAAAATCAGGTTTTTTTGAGGATGTACCCATTGGTAGAGCTAGCATATTCTGTTAGAAGACCACATGTGACACAAAGTATCCTGGGTAGAATGTGGTTGTATCTTGGAGGAGTTTGGGTGGAGGTACATGTGATGAATATATATTGCATCAACTTCCCAAAAAATAATAAATTTAAAGAAATGTTTCTGAGTGAGTACAAGTGCTTATTATATCTCTTCAAGGATTTTGTTTAATTCTCTTAGTCACTGATGTCTTTCAAACTATATTGCTGCTTGTTTTGACATTGTGGCTATATCTGGACCACACCAAGATCCTCAGTACACCACATACACAACGAAAGAGGTCTGAAAGGTATTGTTTATATATCAAAATACATTGTTCATTAAGTACTGATATCTTAGAGGTGTTTCCCTAGAACATTTTCATTAAATTATATTTTGGTTCCTCCACTGCTCTTTGCTTTAGATATTAAAACATTAGTCCACAAGTTTGTGGATCCCTGAAAAGAAAAACAGAAGGAAACAAAGATGAATATGGAAAAGTCAAAAAAGAATAAAGGAGAAAGAAATAAAGAATTCTAAAGATAATCATGATTAATGATGCTCAGAGTTTTTTCTTTTTATGAGTGTTGAATGGTATACATTTTGTGTGAAACAACATAATCTTAGTATTGAATAGGTTTCATTTGACAATATTAATTTTCTCTGGTTAATTTAATAAATTGATAAAAGATATAAATAAATAAATTGTGGAGATCTTATATATGTTTATGTGTATAAACTGGTGTACCCACTGGAAAAAAACAGTATGGAAGTTCCTCAAAAAACTAAAAATTGATCTTCCATATGACAAGGCTATGCCATTCCAAGGCATAAGCCCGAAGAACTCTATTTGACCATAGAGAAACAGGAGAATATTCATGTTCATTGCTGCTCTTTTTATAATAGCAAATAAAGTTATTCTAAATGTCTATCAATAAAAAGGTAAATAGTAAAAAACAAAACTCATGTATAGTTTTTTTTAATTATTTATATATTGGATAACTATTGCACACATTCCATTTGGTATATATGTGAAACAAAACTTAAAGGTGATAAATCATGTTTATACAAGTGAATAGAGCAAGTAAAGTCATGAGTGAATGTGCTGTTGACATGGGCACAGACATATTAAAAACCCCAACTCCTTAGCCTCATGAGAATGCAAGAACACCCTAGATTTGGCTCAAATGAACAGATAAACATTTCTCAGCTTTGAGTGTGCATCTTGACTGTAAAATATGTCTAACATAGCTTTTTTCTCCGGATATTTAGAGTGTTTGGGGAAGACTGCTCCCCCACAGAGACTTCTCCTAAGGAGATTGAGCAAACCTGCCTCCTTGTCCAGCTGTACAGCACTAACAGCACTTGTTCGCTCAGCTCTATATATCATAATAGCATTCCATCCTTTCTTTTCAACTGTAGATAATGCACTGAGCTTCCAGGGTGCTGCAGCGTCTCTACCAGAGAGCCCAGTCCACCCAATCCAGGTTTTTCTGTCTGTGTTTTATCTTTTCCTCATTCCATTGCTGTTTCAGTCAGGTGAGTCACTGGAGACATGAAGGAAGTAAATATAAGACATAAAAGAAGTCCCAAGAAGATGAAAAAGAGGCCCCCATTCCTCAATTCCTTGAAAGTCCATGTTCTTCCTCTCATAAACGTTTATATTGATTCCTGATTAGAATCATTTGAAAAAGTATAAACATATGTGCATGTGTATGAGAGTGTGTGTGTGTGTGTGTGTGTGTGTGTGTGTGTGTGTGTGTGTGTAGAACAAGAATGTGGAAGACTGTCATCTGTGTGCTAGTATATGGTAGGAGAATCACACATTATTTGGGTCTCATGGCAATAATCATCAACTCATTCTTGCTAATGAATGACAGAGGCACAGATATGGTATATCGACTAAAATAAATTTACATCATCAGAAAGTAGTCTAGACAAGATCTGTACACAGCTGCTTCTGGGAGTTATGGCCCAGTGTTCACACCATCTCACATCACTGACCAAGGTGGCACCACACACTGGCCCTAAGTTTTTAGTGAAGAACCTGTAATTCCCTTTCAGCAATTTTATGATTTTAAATACAGAACAAGCCCTGTGCAATCTGAGGAGTGCAGATCTGTCTTATTTAAGTAAACTGGTATCATAAAAAAACATAGATGCAGGTTCTTTGCTGAGATTCTTTAAGTTATTCAGCTAAGTAATCCCCATTGAGTGATCCCAGTGGACAGTGTGTGCTCCCTTTACAGGGACTGAAGCAGGTCTGCCACATAAATCCTCCACAGAGTAAAACTTATAATCAAGAGGTGCTGAAGTAATCATTTCTAAAGGTATCATGGAATAATTAAAGAAATGATCCTTCAAAGAAGCATGTTCTTATGCCTGTTCAATTTATTTTGAAACCTAGAACTCTAAAAGTACTATTCATATGAATATGCTACTTTATAATTACTTATATACCTAAGCTTTGTGAATATCGAGCCCTATACATTTGTTCTTTACTATGTAATTAACAACTCAGTTCCTCTGAGATAACAATTATATTCACACAGGAGTTAAAACAGTGAGGGGAAAATACCTAATTGCTTTTGTGAAGTCAAACATTTGAGTTAAATAAAACCATTACTAGAGCTGGATATGGTGGCGCATGCCTTCAATCTCAGCACTCAAGAGGCATAGAAGGGAAGAACTCTTTGAGTTGAAGGCCAGCCTATTTTACTGTTGCATGAATAAAGGAAACTCAGAGCCAGAAAATCAGGGAAAGGCTGATATATAGAAGAGAGGAAACACTACAGTCAGATCTCACCCAGCTGTCTTCCAGCTTCCTCAGCCTTGCTCAGCCTGGCTTCTGTTGCCTGCTTTGAATTTCTATGCCTGCCTTAAATACCCTCTTCATTCAATTGTTTCACATCCAGGTTAAATTTAAAGGTGTGGGCTACTACTATTTGGTAGTTAGCTTTGAACTCACAGAAGCAAAGAAAGATGTCTGTCTCTGGAGTTATGGGATTAAAGGCGTGAGTCACCACCACTGACTGCCTGGGAGCCTGAAACTCCCTCTGTGAACCAAGCTGGCCTCAAACTCTCATCTGCTGGCATCAAGGACATAGGTAGATCTCCTGTGGGTAGATCTCTCTGATATTTCAGAGTTTTTTATATTAATTATGAAACATATCACCACATTTTACATAGTGAGTTTAAGGAAATAATAATAAAACAATGTAAAATTAGAACCCATATTTCAAAGCGAATAGGATTAAATTTTTTAAAACATGTCTTTACTATGAGTAATTAAATATAATTATCAATACAATGTCAAGTACCTTTATTCAACTCAGAATACACACCATCCTAATTCAGGCTATTAGCAATAATCTTCAATGCTATGATTATCTCTTTAATGATAGCCCTAATACAGTGGGTCTGAGCAAGCTTCCTCCCTCTGAAGAACAAACTTCAAGTATGATGCTAAGTAACAGCATGTGCTTCAAAAAGAGAATGCACTTTTTTTTTTCCTTTTTTCCTTTTTGGCTAATCAGCTCCAAAACAAGATTTTTTTGTTTATGTGGTTGTACTTAAAGGTAACCTGGGATCTGTAGAACAGGCACTGGGTTTGTCTTTCATCTGCTTCAAATGGTCCTTTGAAATATCGCCTTGCTGTGCACAGAGTCATAGGAAATTGGAAACTTGTACAGGATGTTCAGCAAACAGTAAACAGATGACCTCCATATGCTTTTGTGAATACGAAAAAGTTGGTAAACTCCAACAGACTGTGATGCCCAGCTCTTTGCAACACTACTTGTGAAACGAAAGTTTTACACAGATATCTGGACCTTGAGAATATTTTAAATGGAGGATTTTTTTTTCTTTTTATCTCTTTTAGCAAAAACTAGAACAAAATTTAGTGAGCTCTCAATGGCATTTATTCAGTCATGACCAATATTTCCCCAAATGTTTAACCCTTTTATTCAGTTTTAAAATGCTATTCCATTTTCTACAATAGAGATTCTTTAACCTTTCTATTAAAGTATGGATTAGAAGACACCTACTCTTTTGCCATTTATAATGATTGCTGAAAGACAGCTTCTAGGTCCCAACTGTATTCAGTTAGAATGTCTGCGTCTGTTCCTCCACATGTGTAAAATATTCAAGAAAATTCCACAATGTAAATTTTGGTAAATCTTCTAATTTTATCACTCCCTTCTCCTTTTTAACCTTTCTGTACTATCTCCCCCCCTCTCTCTCTCCCTCTCTCTCTCTCAGTCTCTCTGTCTCTCTCTGACACACACACACAAACATACACACACATTTAATATGCATTTAATTTTTCCCTTATGATCTTTAAAATTTTCATGAAATTAATTATGTCATAAATTTTCAAGCATTTGGAGACTTTATATATATATATATGTGTGTGTGTGTGTGTGTGTGTGTGTTATTTTGAAGTACATTTCATTATGACAGTACTTTTAACTGTATTTCTAAAATTAGGAGGTCTTGATCAGTACCATGATTCATAATTTTGTACCTTCATAATTAATTTGGATCTGAGAAATAACAGCATTAGAAAAAACATAAACTCACCACTTCTTCATGTCTGCATTTTCGTACATTAATTCCATTTATCTGCAGTAAAAGAAAATCCTCAGTTTCACATAGTGTATTGCAAACTGGTTTCTATTTGCATCCACAAAGACAATAATGAGATGTATACCTGTAAAATTGCATCTCCGATGAAAAGCAGTCCTGACAGCTCCGCTGTGAATAAGAATACACCTTGGCATTTGTCAAATAAATAAAGCTTTTGTCTTAATTCAGGATATAACTGTAAACAAATTATAATCATTTTATGTGGCTAGCGTTTATAGAATACACAAAGAATGTAAACTCTATCTGATTTAGCTCTTTTCAATTGCTGAAATAGGCAGACTTTTTTGTTTGTTTGTTTTAGCATTTTATGTCTTTATAATATTTAAAACATGGTCTGTCCTTTCCCAACTTTGTGACTATTTTTTTTTTCTTTTTCAACCAGACCAATGTGTGATACCCAAATATTCTTAGATGTGTGGCTTTCCACTGTAGCATGATTGAGTTCTCAGGTGATACAGTCATGGAAGTGTAAATTGGATGAAACAGTATGAATGAGTTAAAAGTATGTTACTAACAGATCTCAAAAACTAATATATCTATATCTCTCTATATATAATGTATACATATTATATATGAATATATGCACATTCATTAAAAATTAATCATTCATCATTTCCATTTATGTCCTGTAGGAGGACCAAAGGAAACTGAAGAATCAGATTTAATCTCTTCCTCTGTGAGACTGAGAATCCAGGGATGTCATTAGAATACCAATCAATGAACATGGGAATGGAAAGTACTGAGCACTACAGAGCTGATAAGCACATTACCTCTTTGCTCCTTGGAGATTTTGGAAATGACAACTGGAATGTTATGTTCTGCACCTCCCTAGAAATAAACAGTCATATGTCATATTTATAAGTCTGCTTTTAGCCAAAAAATTAATAAATAAATAACTGCTAGCCATAATCAACATATTTAATGAATACAGGTAAATAGAAATAAATTTGTAGAAATTATTTTATTATTGTAAAAATAAAATTTGTAGCATCAACAAGGGTATTCACTTTAAAATAAAATATAGGAATGCTAAACCTCTTGACATATGTCACTTAGGATTCCATGCACCATATATTTATACATTTCAATTCTCTGGCTAATTTATTCTATTCTGCCAAACAAAAACTTATTTAGTAATCCAATCTGAATTCTAAGTTATCAGAAAGATGCTTTACCTGGGAAAATGGATGTAAAGAAAATCAGCAGTGCCCTAAATGTGATGGGAACAAAGCATCTGTATTTCCCAATTAGTATTAGAATCCCATGTGTGAAAATATAGGCTAATCAACTGTCACCCAAGAATCCTACACTAGCCCTTGGTTATGGGCTCAAATATGAAAGGAAGAAAGTATAACAAGGAATCAAAATTTTGACAAAAGAAAATAAAACAAATTTTTAGAGTAACTGCCATAAAATACTGTTTTACCACATCATGTAAGAAGTTTGAATATTGAGGTTGAAAAGACAAGTATCTATCTCAACAAGTGAAATGTTATCTGGAGAAAGAATTATCATGTTCAGCACAGGGTGTTGAAGGGACTGTATGAATTCACTAGTGCTGTTCTGGGTTTAGAATAAATAACTCCTTAAATTGTCCATCAGCAAAAACATAGCATTTTAAAACACATTCTATGATGGAAATTCATTTCAACACTTAGTAGAATTAGATATGAAACAGAATATCACTTAAAATTAATATTCATTTTTTTATTTTTCTTTTGTTTTTACTGTCGTGAAAAGAAAAATAAGATAATAAAATTGTAATCTTACTTAAATTGATCTTAGCCACGAATCAGTTCATCAACAACCATTCTATGTCCATTAACCCCACCCTTCACCAAATTTCTAACTCAGGACCCACTACTTAACCTGAATGTGCAAGTCTTGTCTAAGGACCATTGGTAAAGTATTGATTAAAAAAAAAAAAAGATTGATTTAAAAAAAATAGAGTGTTGTTGGCATTGTTGGCTATTGAATTTCAAACATGAACTGCAGAATGGTGAGCTGAAAGGATATCTAAACATTTACTGCATAGTGGGGACCACAATAGTAAGGCTCGAGTGTTCAGCCACATACTGCAGAGTGGGAAATACAGCAGAGACATCTGCAAGCAGCATGCTTTGGGTATTATGGCAGGAAATCTAGTTCACATATGACACAGTGGGGATGACAGGTCATGGGGCTCTCTGAACACAGAATGCTCTGAGGAATATAAATTGGTGGCCTTATGTATAATTTGCATTAAGTGCACAGTGGGGACTATAACAGTGCAGCCTAAGGGGTCATCTACACACTACATGGTGAAAACACTTCAGTAGGTACTATAGAAATATACTCAGCTCTCTCAGCAGCTGCTATGCTGGTAGCAATGGCCTTATCAGAGGTGCAGCACATGTCATTCAGATTTCAGATGTTGATTCACGAGAATATGTAGTATTATGTTTCTGGCCTAGACTTTCCAATATATCCTTGAGGTGCAGACCAACAGAACCGCAGAGACATACAGACACTTACAGTAATTTTATGCTGACTGACATGGGGCCCAGGCATATAACTTTCTAACTCTTCACCATTAAATTAACCCATAATTCTTAAACTGTTTAGCCATGTGGCTCTGCACCTTTTCTAAGAGAAGTATAGTTGTCCTCTGCATCTTCTGGCTTGTCTGGGAACTCTGTGATATCTCTGCTCTGTTCTTCCTGTTCCTAGAGGTTTTGTTTGTTTGTTTGTTGTTTGTTAGCCCCACCCACACTTCCTGTCTGCCTTTTTTTATTAAATCAGTAGGCAGGACAATTATTTACAATGTAACAACATAATTCCAATGCAAGAATATCTCTCTGATATATATGTTTCCTTCTAGCAAGGCTTATGAAAATAAAGATTCCAGATTGTATTTTGATCCTGTTGTCTACCTGCATGCTACTATGTATATGGTATAGGAATTACCCTGTGAACTATGTTTATCTCATGAAATTATTTCATCTACTGGGCATTTATATCTGTGGATTGTCTAGATTACAACTCCTCATCAAATTATACTTCCACTTGATATCTTTAATGTTAGCTTTCATGAAAGTTTGATAAAGAAATACTACAGAGGTCTGAAATTATAAGTCCCTGTGAACTGTCTTATATCTCTTCTCAGGTTGACCTAAGAAAATAGAAAATAGTTGCATCTCCCCAGCTCTAAGACAACTGTATATTATTAGCTGATTTAAATGCTTCAGAGTAACTTTGGATTAAGAGCAGGTGCTATGCCAAGGGGTATTTAGATAAACAGACCCTGTCTTAGTTTGCAAGGACATACTGAGGTATTTGGCTAGGTCATAGATTCAAAGACAGCTCAACTATTGGTAGTTGGAAACTTATTAAGTCTTTACACCCATTCCTGATGTCAAATTGTAAAAATATATTCTTACTAACCAAAGCTCCAGAAATAGTTTATCTCTGTAGCCCCTAATGGCGGCTGTAGGTGTTCTTAGATAATTAAAAGATACACAGAGAACAAAAAGTACATTTTAAGATTTAAGCAAAGTATTGCCATAGTACACTGAAGAATACATACTTAAACTAAAAGACATATGGTTTCTCAGGAATGATGGCTTATATCTCAATTAAAAGATTTATGGGTCCCTTGCCTGAAGACTATGCTCACCAGCTGCAGTCTAATTTCAGGGAGTTTGTTCGAAGAGTTTATGTACTTATGGTTTCTTATTATTTAATTAGGAAACAAAATCTGACCCTCAAATGTAAGTTTTATATTGCCTGAAGTTTTATGTTGACTGTACATAACTATGTAAAACAAAGAGATTCAGCTTCAACAAGAAAGAATAAAGAAAATTACTGATAGAATGTCTGTGTTTCTTTCCTAAGCCCTTAGATAAAAAAGTCTAGTTCTCAACAACACTATGAATTTTTTGCAAACTTGGAGCCGGTCATCTGAGTCTTCTAAACTGCTAGGAAGAGTTCGTATTTACTTCTAATAATGTTTCTTTGCTAATTTATAATAGTCACCCTAACAGGCATGCTGAGCCCTACTACAAATTTATTTTAAAAGAGTATTTTTTGGGTTTTTTTGTTTTGTTTTTTTTTTTTTTTCTTTTTTTTTTTTTTTTTTTTTTTTGCTAAAACTCAGGATCCATGTGCTGAATCAAACTACTACATGCCTAAACCTGTCTAATGTTGACTTTACTGGTCATGCCCTCACAACTGAATAACACAGTATTTTCTTTCTGCTAACTTCCTGTTAGGAGATCTATACCTCCAGTATGTGTCAACATTGACTGTTTAATTTAGGCAATATCATATAATATATTCTGTATGTGTTCCTTATCTGAATTGATGACAAATACACATAAAGTTTATGTTAACACTAATATTTTGAATATTGTTAATGCTTAGCATTACACACACTGCCATTGTATTAACTAATTTTGACAAAGTTGACAGTAGGTGATAGTCAAAAATTCAAACTGGGTAAAATGTTTTTAAATGTTCACCAAAGAAAATGTGCTAAGTAATTAAATACAAAATAAAGAATTGTGATTAATGATTTCTTTTAATAATTCAAAAAGTAAGTTTGATAAGGAATTAAACTAGTTAGGTTTTGTCCTCAGCATTTACATATACTCAAAATTTTCTGCATGATTGATATGTTTTTAACAAGTCAACACTGAAAACACTATACAGAATAAAAGTTAATATTTTTAATTCAATATTATAATATTTGTTATACTCTTAAATATTATAATGAAAACTTGGACTTGATAATTTACCAAATTGTTCACAAAGTGAAAATTAAGCAGAATGATAAAACATAGAATATAGACCATGCTTTATTTGTTCTCAGTTCTCTTCCATTGAGTCTCTTTACCACTGTACCCATCAATTTTTCAAGCCACTGGGGGAGAAAGGCAAATTTCATACCACCAGCATAGTTCCATATTCATGAGAAAATTCATAAGTTCTACATAACATTTGGTAAGGTTTCCCCAGTCCCTTTCAGTTATGTCTAAATAAGAAAATAATAATAGTCAGGTTCAATAAAATTGTACCAGAATACAACCTACTCTAAACATCACAGAGCCATTCTTGTCTTCTTAGGAGTCACCAATATTTTAACATACATAAAGAGTTAGCTTTCACAGTTAAGCCTTTACAAAGACAGACCAAAAAGATGACTACCTTTATGCTTAATCCAAATCCTCCCACTGTTTGCCTTCTGATCGTCACTGTTCTTTCCTGAAAAATAAGAGATTTAAGAGTGGTAAGTCTTTCCTTCCACTAAATATTTTTTTCCTGTATAGTTCTTGATTGCTGTTTAAAATTTGGAAAAAAAAAATTGACAGCAAAAGATACTTCATACATTGCAATTAATGTAGGATTTTACAGTTTTAAATCAAAGTAAAATTTTTATTTGTCAAATAAATGCTATAAATTAGTAATTTCTGAATTTTAAGTATATTTTTGGAACAATTATAGAATTTTTTAAACTCTCATTTTCATGTTTCACATTCTTTGGTAGCCTAACATGATCTCACTCATTGCCAGTGGTAAGCATCCCTCATTTGAGGCCTTGCCTATACCAACATCTAAACTGAGCCATTCATAGCCCATACCTTCAGAGAGCCATTGTGATGTCTAAGAGCTACACGATGAAGAACCTGTATTCAAATCCTTACTTTACACATTGGGAAAAAGAACTTATGTGGTAATAGTGGAGTTACTAATGTACACTACTAGTTCTGCATAGTGTAAGCAGAATTCAGCAATAAACTACCAATTAAGAGATATTGGTGTGAGCACATAGAACAAATCTGGACATATAAAATTTTCAGTCAGAAAACCTAATATTTGTATTTTAGAGAAACAATTTCTGCATTACACACATTCTAGAGAAAAACAGGGTAGAAAGCTGTATCAAAATCCTGAATCATTATATCAACTATATCAAACAATTTGCCCTCTTCCCTTGCATGAAGAAGAGGTGTTTATGACATTGTGCCTGTACTACGTAAATTCTCAACTCATATACCTGTCATTTTGTTTCCCAAATGTGAATATGGTTCTATTACTTCTATATGAATTCTCTCTCTTTTCTTTGACCTCTAAAGACTATGTAAATAAAAATAACATCTAACAGAATATTTTAAATATGTATTTTAGTGGCTGTTATTGAGTTAATTCTTAAAGGTGAAGACAAAAACTCATCACTTGACCCATCTGAAAATTAGATAGGTGACTTATCTGCCAACTGAACTGGCTCACTCCCTAGATTCTGTTTTCAAAGACCCCTTCCATCTCCTAACTTTCCTACTACATTCTGAACAGGTATATGCAGTATTATTTGGCTGTTAAAAAATGATTCTGAGAAATTTGCAGGCAAGTGAATGGGAACCCCCCCCAAAAAAATTCATTCTGAGTAAGATAACCAAGACCCATAAAGGTAAACAAACATAATATGTACTCACAAGTGTATATTAGCTGTAAAATAAACGATAGACATGCTATGTCCACAGGGCCAGAGAGGCTAAGTAACAAGGGCTTAAGGGAGAATGATACGATTTCCTTTGTAAGAGAAGATCTGGACCAGCCCAGTAAGGTAGGGTGTATGAACGGTCAACTAAGGGGAGGGCGAAAATAAGGGGAGGAACAACTGTAATTGGCATTTTGAGGTCAAGGTGGAACCATAGTACAGTGCAAACTCAGAGAAATCCGTGAGAATATTCTTAGCAAGGATTCCTAATAGTGGTGGACATGGAGCCTGAAGAGCTCATCTTCTATAACTAGACAAGTCCACAAGTGGAAGGTTTAAGACACCAGCCCAATCACCAAGACTTAACCTGCAGTTCGTTTGGCCTGAGGTGTGTTCTGGAACTGGAGCCTAGTAGAATTCTCATCAAAGAGACCAGAGAGAATTCCTCCAAAGCTGATGGGAGCATATGTGGAGTCCTCCAGCTGACCATCAGGTGGAGGGCAAGGAGTCCGGTGAAGAAGGTACAAAAAGTAGAGAACGCTTTGGAGGAACGAGAAAGCTCTGGAACACCATGAGAACATGGTCCACAGAATCCACTCATAGGGATTCATGGGGGCTCACAGAGACATGGATCCTGTACGGCTGTGACCTATGGCTGAGCAGCTTAATGTTTTGGGGTATTTCTAACAGTGTAAACAGCAGAGATCACTGTCTCTTTTGCCTATTTGTAACACTTTTCCTCCTGCTGTGTTGCCTTATATTAGCATAGTGTGAGGTGTGCTCTTTTCTGCGGAGAAATAGAGAGGGCATAAATCTTGAGGAAAGAGGAGACAGGGAGCAGAGACTCAGGTGAGGGAGGAAGGGGAAATTGTCGTCAGGACATATTATGTGAGAGAATCATTAAAAAAGAAATTAAAAATGTTTATCATTTTGGTGAATCGATCAGATTCTTTTCACTCTCTTAGCAGATAACGTTTTTCAGAGATAAAATCATGATTGAAGTACAAAATCATTACACTATAAATTACAAAATATTAACAGTTTTTATAATTCTAAAGGACAAAATTAAGTCTTTTATGAAATTTAGTATAAATTAATTAAAATTAAAAATCAAATAAATAACATTGTGTAGTATACATTTTCACTGTATTAAGTATTTTTAACCATTATATTTTATAACTTACTCTCAGGTCCTTCTAAAATATTTAAATATTATTTATATAAATGTTTATATGTATGTTATAGGTATGTAAATTTGAAATATAAAACACTATTTATTTTAATATCATAAACTCTTTTATGTTAATAATCTTGTTGTTATAGTCATTGCCATTGAATTTATTAAAACATAGGGTTTTAAAATTTACCATTTAAACTCCTTTTTATAAGTCTGTACCAAAAGAAATTGATGTGAACTCATCATTATACACAAAATGTAATTAAAAATAAACTAATTATTTGAAATGCTTTTTTCTTTACTAGCTCAAGATCAGTCTCTTAAGATTACTTAATCTTTGATTATTTCTAATTGGAAGGCTCATTAAACAGTAGAGAATCATTGAAAATGATTTTGATAATGAAATTGGAGATTGTATCAGTGACTCCAGTAGACATGATTTCATGTTTAGCAAATTATTTAATCCCCATGAGTCACTGTTTCCAAATGTGCAAACAGCAGGTAGTTAATACCCCAAAACAATTTTGTTCTAAGATTAATCTTTACCAATTATATGATAGGGATAGAAACTTGATGAATATTAATACACACACATACTATTCTGCATAAAAATCTTATAATTGCCAGTAAATACAAAACTAGTATCTCTAAACTTTATATTCAAGTATTTATACCTCAAAAGTTCAAATATTACCAACCTGAGATAATAATCAGTAATTAGTGATATTTGTTCACATAATGTAGGTAGGCAAATTGCTGTGGCAAAATGGTCCATGAAACAAGCTGAACATTATGAAGTTGGGATTAGCTTGCTTAGCTTTTTTCGGGAAATAAAAATGTATTTCCCCCAAGTGATTAGAAAACAAAATCAGTGTTCTAAAAAGTATAGACTATGGTTATTAACTATCTTAAAATTTAAATTCCCATTATAGAAAATATATTTAAACCTGTAAATGCATCATGTGAATTTTTCTAAGTTTGATCCTTGTCCTAAGACCATTGGTCTGTGATATTTGCTACTTTGATAATAACATGAAGGTTAGAGGCCAATTAAAAACATGTTTTCCTTTTTCAAGTCTGACTTTCCTTCTTTACTGATGAATATTTGGAGTAAACTCAAAATGACATGCAACCTGTTTAACAGGAGATTAGCTGCGAGAGGTAGCAGAAAGTGGCTGCAGACACATTGACAGCAGCACTCATTTATTTTTTAAATATCAGCATTTACACATACACACAAACCCACACCCCACACCCATACACACACACACACACCATAAATTAACGCCCATAAGAGTACATGTGCATATGTGTACATGCATATATACACATGCTCATAAACATACAAACATTTAATAAACTAAGTATACAAACAAACACACACACATAAACACACACACACACACACACAGGCTCCAGCTGTTAGTTCTCTGTTCAATTACTATTGAGAAAGGTAAAATTAGGAGATAGAACAAGTAAACACCTATATTTAAAGAATAAACTTAATTTGGTTACTTTAGGTAGCAAGCAGGGAACACAAAAGGAGAAATCTCTTCTTGGGCATATTGTAGATATTAATATTCCAAATTATTATTTCCATCACTCTGGCTACCTTTACTTACTTTACCCAGCTCACAAACCAGAAAACTTCCAGACTTCAGTTGAATATATGTTTAGTTAAACTCACAGTGTCCCAACTGCTGTGCAAAGCTCTGTCATTCAAAAACTGGAATAGTGTTGGTTTCTTTATTTTATAATACAAACATATTCTTTTGCTTCTACACAGACACACACACACACACACACACACACACGCGCACACACATAAGCACACATGCACACACACATGTATATATGTACCTAAATGTGCATATAACATATATGAAATCCTCAAGTTTTTATAAAGACTAGAAATTTTTATGAAAATATAAATCAGATCTTAAAGGCTCCATATCTTGCTAAAAATTAAGTATCATATAACCTAGGTACAGAAATTCTTAACTTATGGATTTAATATTTTGAGAATGTTATAAATTAAAGGCAGTATTAAGTATAAAGACTATCCCTTAAAAGTTATGCTAAATTTCTATGGAAAAAAACATATTGTTTAATCAAAAAACTAGACTGTTGTAGTACTTAATTTTACAGTTAAGAAAGCATGCACAAGCTAGGAAAAGGAAAAACCTTGTGCTAACTTCAGATGTTTAAACATTCATTACACTCATTTACTGCTCTCAAAGTATTTAAAATGATTCATGGTATTATTGATAACTTCTGCTATATAGGTTCCTAGGAACTGAAACTGGGTTGTTTAGAGTTTTGATCTCAATCAAGAGCACAGACCAAAACTAAACTAAACTATACATGCATTGTCTGAAAACATTTGATAAGGTACTCACTAAATATTTTCCTACAAATGACAATGTAATAATTGAAAAAGTAAAGGAACAAGAGGTAAGTGACCCCCCTTCCAGCAGGCCAGACCAGACTCTATGCCTTAGTCACTGGGGCACAACAATCCCTAAAAGAAAATAAAAAATCCAAGAAAGCAATCAAACAAGTGAAGGAAACATTTCAAGATTTAAAAGTTGAAGTAGAAGCAATAAAGAAGGCACAAACCAAGGCAGTTCTGGAAACAGAAAATCTGAAAAAATGAACCATAACTACAGATGCAAGCATATCCAACAGAACGCAAGAGATGGAAGAAAGTATCTCTGGTGTGTATGATTCAAAAGTGGAAATAGATGCACCAGTCAAAGAAAACACTAAATCCCAAAAAGTCATAACATAAAACATGCAGGAAATATGAAATATGGGCATGAGGAAAACACCAAACCTAAGAATAGTTGGAATTGAAGAAGGAGAAGGAGAAGAAGAAGAAGAAGAAGAAGAAGAAGAAGAAGAAGAAGAAGAAGAAGAAGAAGAAGAAGAAGACCAATTCAAAGGCACAGAACATATATTTGATAAAATCATAAAAATTGCCCAATCTAAAGAAAAAAATGCCTATAAAGATACAAGAAGCCTACAGAACACCAAATGGACTAGACCCCCCCTAAAAAGTCTGCTAATCATATAATAATCTCTAAACATACATAATGAAGAAAGAATACTAAGTTATTCAAAGGAAAAAAGGTCAAGTTACCTATAAAGGCAGACCCATCAGAATAACACCAGATTACTCAATGGAAAAAATGAAAGCAAGAAGGTCCTAGTCAGAGGTTATACAGCCCTAAAATTGCATGTTTGCTCACCCAAATTATTATATCCAGAAAAACTATCAATCACCATAGATGGAACAAACAATAAAATATTTCATGAAAAAAAAATCAGATTTAGACAATACCTATCCACAAATACAGCCCTATAGATAGATATATGGGGAAAATTCCAAACTAAGGAAGATAGATTCACCCTGGAAACCACAAACAATAGATAATTGTACAGAAAAAAAAAAAAAAAACAAAGGAAACACACAAACCCTGCCACCATAAATAACAGGAGATAACAATCACTGGTCTTTAATATCCCTTAATAACAATGGACTTAATTCAACTATAATAAGACACATCCTAATACGATGGATACAAAATCATCCTTCTGCTATATACAAGAGATACAGTGCAACTTCAAAGATACACACAGGCTCAGAGTAAAGAGTTGGGAAATAAATGGGACCTAAAAAATAATCTGGTGTAGCCATCCTAATTTCTAACAAAATAGACCTTAACCAAAAATCAATGAAAAGAGACCAGGATAGGCATTACTTATATACCTCGGGTAAAATCGACCAAGATGAAGTCTGAATCCTTAATATTTATGACCCCAACACAAGGACACCTACATATATATATGTAGTAGGTTCTCGTGTCCCGGGCAGCCAGAGATCCGGAGACCCACAGACCAGCCGCCCGGGACCGCTTTCTCTCTAATCAAAAAGGAAGGTTTCAAAAGTGATGTGGGAATGCGTTTATGTATGCTGTGAATCTCAATCTTTAAATAAAGGAGCTGTTTTGAGCCATGGCAGGCACCATAGAAAAAGTAGGAGGAGAAATCAGAGCTTAGGTAGGAGAAGCAGGGCGGAGTTAGACAGATCAAGCCAGCTGCCCAAGAAGAAACATGTAAGGAGCACGGGTGAGCCACACAGGCTGCGTGGCCAACAGATTAATAGAAATGGTTTGATTTAAGATATAAGAGCTAGCTAGCAATGTGCCTGAGCCATAGGCCAAACAGCATGAAGTTAATAGAAGCGTCTGAGTCGTTTCTGGGGGGCTGGGCGGCTGGGTGGCTAAGCGGTCTCGGGCGGCAGGTCTGTGGGTCTCGGATCTCTGGCCGCCCGTGACCCGAGAAACCCTACTACTACATATATATAAACAATTCTGAAGCTTAAATATATCAAATCCCACAGATGAATAGTGGGCAACTTTATTACCCCACTCTCACTAATAAAGAAGTCTAAAGTCAGAAACTTAACATAGTAATACAGGATCTAACAGATATTATGACCTAAATGGACTTAATAGATATATACAGAACATTCCACCCAAACACAAAGGAATA
The DNA here is from genome assembly GCA_033318265.1 of Phyllotis vaccarum. Lineage (NCBI taxonomy): Eukaryota > Metazoa > Chordata > Mammalia > Rodentia > Cricetidae > Phyllotis > Phyllotis vaccarum. The sequence goes on from JARWLC010000005.1 coordinate 108,003,059, forward strand.
TATCTTTTTCTCAGTACCTCATAAAACTTTATTTTAAACTGGCCAAATACTCAGTCATAAAGCAAATATCAATAGATATAAAAAATTGGAAAAACTCTTTGAATCCTATCAGACCACCGTGGATTAAAGTTTAAGTTCAACAACAAAAAAAATCACAGAAAGCCTACAAACACATCACAACTGAATATCTATCACATGAACCACTTCTGGACCAAGGAAGAAGTAAAGAAAGAAATCAAAGACTTCCTAGAATTCAATGCAAATGAATCCACAACACAATCAAACTTGTGGAACACAGCGAAAGCGGCACTAAGAGGAAAATTCATAGTGTTAGAAGTCTACATGAAAAAGCTAGAGAAATCTCACACAAGAGATGTAACAGCACAGCTGAAGGCTTTAAAACAATTAGAAGCAAATGCATCCAGAAGCTGTAGATGGCAGGAAATAATCAAACTTAGGGCTGAAATCAATACAATAGAAACAAAGACCAATACAAAGAATCAATGAATCAAAGAGGTCGTCCTTTGAGAAAGTTAACAAGATAGAAAAACTAATTAAAAGGTAGAGAGAGGGGGACAGAGAGAGAAAATCCAAATTAACAGAAATAGAAATGAAAAGAAGGGACATAACAACAGACACAAAGGAAACAGAGAATCTTTAAGTCACACTTCCAAAACCTATACTACACTCCATTGTTAAACATAAAAGAATTGGACAGCTTTCTAGAACGTTACCATTTACCAAACCAAAATCAAGACCAGATAGATGACCTAATAAGCCTATGATTCCCAAGGAAATTGAAGCTATTATTAAAAGTCTCCTAAGCAATAAAGGCCCAGAGCCAGGTGGTTTCAGCGCAGAATTCTACCAGACATTCAGAGAGGAACTAATACTAATTCTTCTCAAACTGTTCTATACAATAGAAACTGAAGATACATTTCTGAAGCTTCTTCATGTACCTACAGCCACCCTGATCTCCAAGACACTTAACGATGTGACAGAAAAAAGGAAATTACAAGCCAATTTTCCTTATGAACATTGATGCAAAAAATAATAAAATATGGGCACAGCAAATTCAAGAACATTTCAAAAAAAAAATCATCCACCATGATCAAGTAGGCTTTATCCTAGAGATACAGGGATGGTTCAACATAAGAAGAACCAAAAATGTCATCCATAATGTAAACAACCTGAAAAAAAAAAAAAAAAAAAAAAAAAAAAACCATGATCAACCCCTTAGATGCTGAAAAAGCTTTTGATGAAATCCAACACTCTTTCATGACAAAAGTCTTGAAGATATTAAAAATACATGGAAAATACCTAATATAATAAAGACAATACACAGCAAGCCAACAGCTGACATCTAACTAAATGGAGAGAAAATCTAAACACTCATATTAAAATCAGGAACAAGATAATGCTGTCTTTTCTCCTCTTATATATTCAGTAAAGTCCAGAAAGTTTTAGTTAAGCAATAACAAAACAAAATAAAATTAAGGGGATACAAATTAGAGAGGAAGGGGTCAAACTATCTCGATTTGCAGAAAATATGATAGTATAGTAATTGATCCTCAAAGTTTTACCATGTAACTTCTACAGCTAATAAATCCCTTCAGCAATGTGTCAAGGTACAAGATAAACTTAAGAAAAATTAAAAACCCTCCTATACCCATGGATAAAAAGGGAAGAAAAAGAAATAAGGGAAAATTATCCTTATAAAAAGCTGCAAATAGCATTAAACATCTTGTGGCAACTCTAACTAAAGAAGTGACAGGCCTGTTTGACAAGAGCTCTAAGTCATTGAAGAAAGAAATTGAAGAAGACATCAAATAATGGGAGATCTCCCATGCTCCTTGATAGGTAAAATCAATATAGTAAAAAGCAATCTACAGATTCAATGCGATCCCCATCAAAATCCCAAAACATTTTTTACAGACCTTGAAAGAACAATACTCAACTTCATATAGAATGACAAGAAACCCAGGAATGCCAAAACAAACAATCCTGTCCAATAACAGAAATTCAGAGAGAATCACCATCCTAGACTTTAAGCTATATTTCAGAGCTTCAGTATCAAAAACAGCCTGGTACTGGCATAAAAACCGACTTGTGAATCAATGGAATTGAATCAAAGGACCAGACCTTAATCCATACACCTATGAATACCTGATTTTTGAAAAAAAGGCAAAACTATGTGATGGAATAAAGATGGTGTCTTAAACAAATGGTGATGGTATCGCTGGATAGTAGTATGCAGAAGAATGCAAATAGATCCTTATATATCACTCTGCACAAAAGTCAAGTCCAAGTGGATCAAAGACCTCAACATAAACCCAGTTACACTGAACTTTATGGAAAAGAAAGTGGGGAATACCCTTGAATGCATTTGCACAAGTGACCACTTCCTAAATATAACACCAGTAGCACAGACCCTAAGAACAACAATTAAGAAATAAAACCTCTTGAAGTTGAGAAACTTCTGTAAAGCAAAGGACAATAAGATGAACAGCAGCTTACAGAATGGAAAAAAATCTTCTCCAACCCCACATCTGACAGAGGACTAATCTCTAAAACATATAGAGAACTCAAGAAACAAGAGGTTAAACAACCAAATAATCCAACTGAAAATGGGATTGAGAGCAAAAAATGGGAATTCTCAACAGAATTTCTAATTGCTGAAAGACACTAAAAGAATTGATGAACACCCTTAGCCATCAGAGATGGAAGACAAAACAACTCTGAGATACTACCTTATACCTATAAGAATAGCTGAGATCAAAAACACAGATGACAATCAATGCTGGAGGGTAAGTAAGGCAAGGAGAACACTCCTCCCTTGCTGGTGGGACTGTAAACTTATATATACATTTTGGAAATCTGTATGGCAGTTCCTCAGAAAACTGGAATCAATCTCCCCGATGATCCAGCAATACCACTATTGGGCATATACCCAAAGGACACACATTCTTATCCCAAGGGCTTTAGCTCAACTTTGTTCATGGCAGCATTATTCATAATAACCAGAACCTGGAAAAAATCTCAATGACTCTCACAGAATAATGCATTAAAAATTGTGGTACATTTATACGATAGAATACTACTCAGCAGTAAAAATCATAGCATCCTAAAATTTGTAGGTAAATGGAATGATTTAGAGACTATCATTCTGAGTGAGGAAACACTGGTCCAGAGAGATAGACATGGTATGTACTCCATCATAAGTGGATTATAGACATAAAGCAAAGAATATCCAGGCTGCAAACCACAACCACAGCTTGATAATGGGAGGAATTTAAGAGAGACATCCATGGATCCTCTTCAGAAGGAGAAATAGAGAAGTTCTCCTGAGTAAATTTGGATCCTAATAGGGAGTGAGCAAGAAAAAGTTGGAACAAATCATGAAATGTGGAGACCGTTGAGTGAGAGGAGCAGCATAGAGGGAGAACAAAGAAATGTGTATCTTGATAGAGGGAACCACTATGGTATTATACAGAAACCTTGTGCTTAGAAAACCTCCAAGACCATACAAAATGCCCATATTAGGACTCCAAACAATAGTGGAGAGGGTGTCTAAACAGGAATTCCCCTATAATCAAATGAATGACCACCTTAGTTATCAGCATAGAGCCTTCATCCAGCAATGGATAGAGGCAGATACAGAAATGCAAAGGTAAGCACCAGGTCAAGCTCCTGGTCCAGCTGAAGAGAGAGGAGAAGAGTATATGAGGAAAGGGATCAGGATCATGAGAAGGAGATCCACAGAGATGGCTGACCTGAGCTACCAGTTGCTCCCTGACTCTGAAATAATTGCTGAAGAACCCTCATGGAAAGGAACTAAACCTTCCAAATGTAGACAACTGTCAAAGGGCATGGGCAATTTGTTGATCCACTTGCTGTAGCATCAGACTATGTTCCTGGTGCATGAACTTAAATCTCTGAGCCCATCCCTACAAAGGAGTATCTAACAGCGTTAATACTGGGATGAGGGACTCAGACCTGCCTTAACTGGATATGCCAGAGGGAACTGACCCACTTTGGGACTTCTTGCTTAATTGGTGGGGAGATCGAAGGGTACACTAGGGAGGACTGGAAGTGATTGGATGGAGAGAAGGGAGGGGAAACAGTGGTAGATATGGAAACAAAACTTTTTAAATAAAAAATGGAAAGAAACAAGGATGTGTAGATATTCATCTCTTTTAATTAATTTTAATTTGAAGTCTATTTTGTTAAATATCAGGATATCTACACCACCAGAAAAATTTATCAATATCAAGTCTTAATTATGAATATTTGCTACAAATACAAGATTACCAACATATGTAGAAGAAACATCATTAAAGCATGAATTCCCCATCAAACCCATACACTAAAAATGGGAGACTTCAACACTTCACTTTGACCAATATGCAGTCTGCCAACAGAAACTTTTCATCAAAATAAGTGACCTAACAGCATTTTGAGTCAAATAGACTTAATAAACATCTATAGAACATTCCACTCAAACACAAAAGAACATAACTTATTTTTTTCAGTACCACATGGAACCTTCTCTAAAATTAACCTCACACTCAATAACAAAGAAAATCACAACAGATTACTGAATCAAGAATAGCCATTGGAGATTCATCTGGAAAAGGAGCTAGGCCCTCCAAGTGTAGGCAAATGTCAATTGGCATGGGCAGTTTGTGGAGCTTTGAGACTGTTCCTGTGCGTAGGCTGGCACCTTGGAGCCCATTCCCTGCATAGGAACACCTAATTCAGTCTTGACTTTGGGATGAGAAAATTGAACTTGCCTGCAGTGGATGTTCAAGCTGAATTGACTCTCACCTTGAGACTTCTTGCCCTTTTGGGGGAGGGGATTGGGGATGTAGAGGGGAGAGGCTGAAGGCTGACTGAGAAAGATAGGGAGGAGGGAAAGGATGAGGGATATACATGGATAAAAAAGACATATTTTATATAAAAAATAATACAATGAAGTAAAATTAAAAAAAAAACCTGAAATAACCCTCTATACCTTATTGTGACACAAAGGTTAAAAATTGAAATTCTATAACAACACTGATTACAGAAAACCTAAAAGCTCATGGAAACTAAATAATGCTCAACTGAAGCAACACTGGGTCAAGAAAGAAATAAGAAAGAATTTAAAAACTTCCTACAATTTAATAAAAATAAATGTACAAAATATCCAAACATATGGAACACTATGAAAGCAGTAATAAGATGAAAGTTCATAGCAATAATTCCTAACATAAAAAGTTGGAAAAAGTTCACACTAGTGGATATTAACTATAATGCCAAAGATAACCAGGATAAATTCCACAACCCCTGAGCAGCTAGGTAACAATGAAGAACATAATAGAGACATCCATGGACCCCTGGGAAGGGGAAATAGGAAATTTCTCCTAAATAAATTGGAGCCATAAAGGGGAGGCCATACAAGGAGGTGGGAAGATAACATGAGGGTTATGAGGTGGATGAGGGTGGGAGGGACAAAGAGTGATAAAAATGAAATAGATACCTTGATAGAGGGGCCTGTTATGGGGTTAAAGAGAAACTTGGTGCTAAGGAAGCACCCAATAACCCACAAAGATGATCCCAGCTAAGACTCTAAGCAATATCAGAGAGGGCGCCTAAACTGATCTTCCCCTATAGTCAAATTGATGACTACTCTAGTTGACATTAGAGAACCTTCACCCAGAAACTGATAGAAGCAGATGCATAGAACCATGTTAAGCCCTGGGTCTAGCTCTCAGTCCATTTGAAGAAAGGGAGGAGAGATTATATGAGCAAAGGTTTCATGATCATGATGAGGAAACCCACAGTGATAGTGGTCCAATCTATTGGGAGCTCACTGACTCAGAACTAACATCTGGAGAATCTCTATGGGACTGAACTAGGCCCTCTGAATGTGGATGATAATTGAATGACATTGCTAGATTATGGGTCCTGAGGGCAGTGGGAACACCATTTATTTCTAGTGCATGAACCGACTTCTTGAAGCCCATTCTTTACAGAACACCTGGTTTAGCCACAATGCTGGGAGGAAGACATTGGTCCTACCTTAACTGCATATTTCAGACTGCATTAACTCACCCTGAGAGTCCTTAAACTCTTTGAGGAATGGATGAGGGAATGGGGTGATCAGAAGGAGGGAGATGACTTGGAATAAGGGAAGGAGAAGAAACAGAAGTGAACATGTTAAAAAAAAATTTTAAATAAAAATATAATAGAAAAGAAATACGTATAACTATAATAAATATACACATATCTGACCAACTTTAAAGATAAGTAAATAAATTTATAAAGACATTAGTGGAGAAGTGCACATAACTCATTACTGAATGATTTATATGTCAAAGTTTAAATTAAAGGTTAAAAATTCCTTGAAATAAACAAAAGTAAAAATATTATATGAAACTCTACTATAGGTTAATTAAAAGCTCTTAGGAAGATAATTTAAAGCTCTAGGATAATACAAGAAAAACATAAATAAATTAATGATGACAATTAAGAATGTGAAAAGAAGAGCAAACTAAGTCCAAATACAACTGACAGAAAGAAGTTACAGAAGTAGGGGAAAAAGACAATACAAAGCATCAATAAATCTAAGTACTGGTTTTATGAGAGGATGTATAAGATGGACTCTTGCCTGAACTAATGAAAAGAAATAAATAAAGGACCAAAATTAACAGCATCTAAAGTAAGTGAGGAAACAATAAAGCAAACCAAAAAATGAGCAGATTATATAAGAATAATTTAAAATTTTTTACTACATTGAATTATAAAATCTAAAATTAATGGATAAAATTTAGATTCATTCAAGCCACCAATATTAAATCAAGAATATATTAACAACCCATTTCTATTTATAAAAAAATGATATTGAAACAATAATAAAAATTGGACTAAAAATAAAAAGAATGAGAAATATTCATATAGGAATTCTGGACTTTATAGAACTACAACCAACAATTCTTAAATTATTTAAAAATAGAAACAGAGAGAACTTTTTCAAAGTCCTACTATGTATTCAGTATTATTTTTATATTCAAACCAGATAAACTAAGCAACTCTCTCTCTCTCTCTCTCTCTCTCTCTCTCTCTCTCTCTCTCTCTCTCTCTCTCTCTCTCTTACACACACACACACACACACAGAGAGAGAGAGAGAGAGAGAGAGAGAGAGAGAGAGAGAGAGAGAAACAGCTGGCCACAATGTCTATTGAATATAGGTACAAATCTTTTTAAGAAAATGAAGAATTTAATTTAAGAATTTAAGAAAAAAGAAAATTAAGAATATTGCAAACCAAGAATTCTACTGGAAAGAGAACCATGATCACATTCCTGTTCAGATTGTCCTCAAAATCATAGCCTGGAATAAGTCTACCAAAGGAGGTTAAAAAAAAAAAAAAAAACTTGTACAATAAAAACTTCAAATTGCTGAAGTAAAAGTTTGTAGAAGACAATATAAAGTAGAAAAACCTCCTATGATTATGAAATGGTCAAATCAGTATCATAAAAATAGCCATCCTATAAAAAGTGATTTTTAGGTCTCCCATGCAATCTCAGAATATTAACAATAAACCAAAAAAAATTAAAATTAATAGGAAATCTCCTGGGCCACCCCTTCAAAATAAATAGTTGGGCAGATTACAATTCTACATCTTAAGGCATATTACAGAGCTATGTAATTAATGATAAATATAGCATGATATTCACCCAAAAGTACACACGTAGACCAATGGAAAATATTAGAAGACTTAAATATGAGTACCCATACTATAAACATATGATATTTGATGAGCACACATGTTACAATGTGGTTTCTTCATCCCGGTGGCCACAGGCCCAGACCACAGACGTGCCCTGCCAGACCCCTTAGCAACCCGCCACTACTCAGGCCCCCAGAAATGACTCAGACGCTTATATTAACTTCATGCTGTTTGGTCTATGGCTCAGGCACATTGGTAGCTAGCTCTTACATCTTAAATCAACCCATTTTTATTAATGTCTGCCACGTGACCCGTGGCTCACTGTGTTCCTTACATGTTGCTCCTTTGGGCTTCTGACTCTGTCTCTCTGACTCCATCCTGCTCCTCCTACCTATTCTGATTCCTCTTCCTACTTTTTCTATGGTGCCTATCATGGGCCAAAACAGCTCCTTTATTTAAAGATTGCTATTCACAGCATACAAAAAGGCATTCCCACATCACACACACAAAAAAGAGACAGTATTTTAAACAAATGATTCGAAACAAATTGGATACCCAGTGTTTACAATAATGACACTGCAGTCATAAATTTTATTCTGCACTAAAGTCAACTCCAAACCCACCCCAAATGCTGAAACTACTTGAAGAAAACATAGGCAGGAGACAATGATGCATAAGTGCAGAAAAAGATATTCTTTATAGGATTATTATTCTTTAGATACATAGATAGTTTCTAAGAGGAGACCAAAGAGAATAGATCAGAATGAATGGGGTAAGTAGAGAAGAACTGGGTAGAACTGGGAGAAAGATAACCATAATCAGAATGTATAGTTTGAAAAAAAAATCTGTGTTTAATAAAATAAAAAAAGATCTGTGTTTAATAAAATAAAAAAGTGGAGAAAATAAAGAAGCAAAGTTGGTGCAATAATAAAACTAATTAGGACAATTTTTAAAAAGCTAGTAGCATTCAGTCATATCCATATATCAGTGACTTGGTCAGTACATTATCAGATAAATTTCTTCGTGCAGTGAATTAGGATTAACTTGAGGAGTCACAACTCAACAATATGCAGAGAAGGAGAGATTTGAGGACATTCAGACCCAAAATTGTTTGTCTTCATCAAATTACTCCCTTAAGGAACAATGAACTATGAGGTAAAGAGAAAGTTTGGACAGAACAGGATACACAGATTACTGCAAGGAAAGCTTATCTTCTGGCCATAACAGGATTGATGAGCTTACAGAAAGTGTGGCAGCATAGACAGATACTGAACATGTTCAAACCAGTCATAATCCCCATCCTGAAGGTGGACATGAACACTGGGCCCCAACCTTAACTGAGAAGCTTTATTGGATTGACATCTGCTGGCAAAACCTAAATAAATAAATAAATAAATAAATAAATAAATAAATAAATAAATAAGTAAGTAAGTAAGTAAGTAAGTAAGTAAGTAGTAAGTAAATAAATAAATAAACAAACAAACAGTATCTCTAATGGGTCTTAGATATATTGATGACACTTAAGTGCAGTTCCAATTCCCAGCAGTAGAAGAACAACACAAAACAGCAGCATCATGCTTAGAAACTTTTCACCTCATATTGCTTCATTTGAATTTTCTGTCTTTCATCTTTTGCTTCCATATTATATTTTTGATTTTGTGTTTTTATATATTTGATTTGTGTGTGTATTTGTGTGTTTTCTCTTCCTATTTTAAATTCTTTTTTTTTTTTTTGCATGCTTCTTTGGTAAATGAAGAGAAACAATGTAAGGGGGTGGACTATTGGTGAAGTGGGAAAGAACTGGGAGGAACTGAAGGAAAGGGATCAGTTATCAAAATATATTGTATAAAAACTTTATTTAAAAACAAAGCTAAATACATAGTGTTCAAAAGAAGAAATAGAAATTATTGGTAACTGTTTCATTAATTTTTAATTATTCTTAGCATCTTGGGAAGTGCATACTAAACTAAATCTAAGATTTTTATTGTACTAAATTCAGATTAACAAAATTTTAAAACAAAAATTTGGACCTCAAATGGTGACTAACTTGTAGTGAATTTAGAACTCTCATTCACATATAGATTTATGTAATTTAGAGTCCAAGATGAGAGAAAGTCTGCGCCCTTTCAGGGATATAGTGTGTTCCTTATAAATAGGTAGAACTAGGACTAGAGAGAAGGTTCAATCAATATGGCAGCCTGCCACACACATATAATGACCTGAGTTTAAATCCCCAGAGCACACATGCAAAATTGACCCATTTTTGTAGTCCAAGCATTGAAAAGTTTTGACTTGTAAATCCCAGGACGCTGCTATTTAGCCTGCTTAGCCATTTAATACATTTAGAATTAATTAGACAGTATCTAACAAAAACTAACATGTATATGGATAGCAAATAAATTCCATGACAAATCTTGCCTCCACACATTTTTACATGCACACCTTCATGTATATCGGCAGCACAAACACGGGTATAAGTGATACAAGCATGCACACACAAAAAGAAATAGTTTAGAGAAATGAATGATGGAACAAAATATATATCATATATACAGCAGAATGAGACAAATAAATGGCAGATATGGTAAAACATAGATGAAGAATAGGTCTTAACACACACACACACACACAAACATACAATTTTTAATTTGGTATGGTTTTCATTTAGTACATCAGAATTTGATTTTAAAAAATGGGGTAAAATGACAACAAAAACAATGCTTATTAACATGTGGAAAATGTAGTAAAAGGAACATTGTCTCCACTATTAAGAATGATGTTTAACTGTAAAAATTCACAGGCACAAAGTCCAGAATTTGCACCTCCCTGCCATGTTCTATATCCTGCAGTAAGTTTGAACTAAACTGCACATCTAGTTCAATTTGAAACACTTTTTTCCCAGGAGCTTCAATTATTGTAGCTAACCCAAAGGGGAAAGCTACTCTTAACCAAAATAAAGCCTATTGGTACTTGGAGAGTTCGACATCTTGTTGCCAATCAAAAGGATACTGGGAATTCAGGACTAAAGCTGGATTTAATTTGAGCTTACACCCAAACATGCATTTAGAGTTTCACATCTTCCATTGGCTCCCACTTGGAACCAGCTCTGACTGGTGTATAAGTAGAGAATTCCATGAGTAACAGGGATAAATGCGAAAAGGAGGACCTAGCTTACTAAGTAAAATATTTGTCCCTAAGAAAATAATTAAATAGAAAGAAAACCTCAATATCAGTATGATGTATTCTTACACAAAACATTGCAAATAAAGCACTGAGGGGAAAAAAGGGTGGCAGTAAATAGAATTTTAAAATTAAAAGCCACAAAATAAAGATAAATAATAAACCTATCTTAGATACATAATACCACTGCAGAAACATAAACATGTAGAACCAACACATTTCCACAATCACTAATGCCACCATAATCAAAATGACTTAAAAAAATTACCAGACAAAAACATTCAAAAATATTTTATGTATGTTTAATTCACACAGTTCAAAAAATAGATGAATATAGTCCAAGAGGCAAAAACAGAAAAATTTAATGAGGAATTCAATCCATTGTATAAAAACAAATAAATAGTACTGAAGTAAAATTAGCCTGAAATAATGTTGAAAATAAAAACTAAATGCCATGATCAATCTTGTTTGTCATTTTGAGACCCTTGAAGAATGGTTCCCGTCAGCATGACCAATAGACATATCTGTTGGTCATTCATTTTTCTTGACTGTTATTTGATGTGCAAAGGTCCCAATTACTGTGGATGGTCCTATTTCTAGGAAGGTGGGCCATGAATGTATAGGAAAGGCAGATTAAAAAGTTAGAATAAGCATACATTAAACACTATTCTTCTGTGATCTCTACTTTAGCTTTGCCTCCAAATTTCCATCTTGAGTTCATTCAATGAGAAACCATAACCAGTAACCTAATAAGTTTCTACTCATCTATACCAAAATTAATTTTAAACATCATTTTACCAAAGCAACAGTAAGCAAACTCAACCACTCAGTAAGTCAAATGGATTCCATAGTGGAAGCCTCATCAATAGATCAGGTGGAAATGGATTCAGGGATGGAAAACACATTTGAAGAATTTAATCACTCAGTACAGGTCAGCAGTAATTTAAAAAAAAAAAAATACGGTCAAAAGTGAGAGAACTCTGGACAACAATTAAAGACCCAACTTTGGATTGTGAGCATAGAAAAAAGAAAATAATACCATATCAAAAAAGTAGAGAATATTTTGAAAAAAGTCAAAGAAGAAAATTTCCCAAATATAAAGGCTATAGCTTTTGTCTTTCTCCAAGAAACTTACCAAAACATCAAAAGTAGATCATACCTTGAGATAAATATAGAAAAGTTTCAAGAAAGGAAACTAAGTTACTAGCAGGAATTACATAATTATTGTAATATCTGAAAAAAAATGTTTCAAACTCAAGCTGATTAGAACATATAAGCATGGTGACTCTCTACTTATTAGAGTATTGGTTCCAAACCTGTGGGTTATGATATATTTGGAAGTTAAATGACACTTTCACATGGACCCTATGTCAGATATCCTGCATATTATATGTTTACATTATGGATCACAACAGAAACAAAATCACAGTTATTAATTAGCAGCAAAAATAATGACATGATTGGTAGTCACCATAACATGGGGAATGCATTAAATAGTAGCAACATTAAGGAGGTTGAGAATGACTATATTAAAGGAGAAAGAGAGTCTTGCAATTCTAAATATATACACAGAAAACACAATGACATTTAATAATATAAAATAAATAATACTATTTTAAATGCCAAAAATCGTTATAATTTAGTTTGACTTAAATTATTCCTTTAAATACTATTGACTCACTAGTATAAATAGTAAAAAAAGGAACTTAAAAGTTGCATAACATCATAAATAAAATAGGCATAACAAATATACAAAATGTTCCATCCAGACTAAAATATTTTTTAGTATCACATGGAACTTTTCCAAACCATGTCATAAATTAGGTCATAAAGTAAGTCTAAATAAAATTAGAAAATTGAAGTAGTATATTGTATTCTATCAGAATCCAAGTGAGTAAGAGAAGATACTATCAGTAATAGAAAGTACAGAGTATACAAACTAAAGAATATTCCTTCATTAAAAATAAAACCTTCTATACAACCTAAACAAACAGGAAAGATATCTCAACATAATAAAGAAAGTATACAACAATCTCACAGCCATCCTAAACAGAAAACATCTTGAAGTATATACACCGAAGGAAGAGTGAGGAAACATGAGCTTTCTCTACTCCTGCTGAATGTCATGCTTCATATCTTAGAACAGTGAGACAAAGAAAATAAGGGTTTGATAATACAAATAGGAAAAGGAAAGCCAAAGTACCTTATGCATGAAATAGGGCAAAGAGTTCACCAGAAGTCTAGTAAATTTGACAAAGACATTTACCCAAGTAGTAGGATGGAATATACAATGTAATTAATATACAACAACCAGAAGCCTTCCTCCTGGTAATGTCTAACATAATGAGAAAAAAAATCAAGGAAACAATCCAAACCGTAATAACGTATGATGAAAAATGGTTCAAATTATCTAACCAAGAATGGGAAATATTTATGCAGTGAAAGTACTGAAACAATGAATGGAGAAAATCTGGAAGAGAGAGCAGAAGATAGAAACACACATTCTCACTATGCTCATGAATTTTTAAAATTAATATTTTCATGGTTGCAATCCAATCTAGATTAAGCTACTGATTCAATGCAAATTTCCAAAAATCCCAATGATATTCTTTATAAGAAAATAAAAAACAATCTTACAACTCATGCAGAAGTAAAGTGTTTCAATAGAACAAAATAATCTTGAACAATAAGAATACTGGACCTGGAATTAACATCCACTCAAATACTTGCTCAGCTCTATTCAGTGTCACTATATTCATGATAGCTAGGAAATGTAGACAACCAAAATATCTTTAAATTAAAAAATAGATACAATATTCATGTGTACTATAGAATAGTCAGGTGCAAAGAGAAAATAAAATCATACAACTGACAAGTAAATGTTTATAACTTGAATTATTATATTGATTGAGTTAACCCAAACCCAGAAAAACTAATACTTCCATTTCCCTCATTTGGTATTGCTAGGTCTAAATCCTCAGAAGTGAATATGTAACTTGGAATAATTTCAGCCAGGCAAGAAATACAGAGGGAAATAACAGGATAAAGATGATAAAGTGATGTGAAGGTAAAGTGGAGAAATAAGTTGAGTGTCTATAGTTGAGAATTGCAGAAGAGATATTAATACAGAAGAAGCCAGAATGAGTGAAAAGAATATTTAGGATGACTTAAAAAGACATAACCATATTGTATTTGTAACAGAAATTATGCATACTTGATAGAATAAATGTATCTACATATGTGTATTTACATATACAGTTTAAATAAAGTATGTCACTTGAGCTGACAGCTCTACTCTGAGAAGACTTGGACTATCTAACAAAATCTCTAATAGCAGACAAAAGAAACATGATGCCAAGCTTTTGGTCAGAGAAATCCAAGAGACCCCTCAAACAATACAAGTCAGTTCTATAAGCCTTGGTTTTGTCCTAGAGGTTGAAAGAAAGTTTTACTGCTGAAGTAATCATGCACTTCAGATGTAGCCCTCAGAATATCTGAGCTGAATTTGATCTGAAAGTCCTTACCTGAGGAATAGCTTTCACAGTACAAGGAGATGGTATTCAACTTTCAAGGGGAGGAAGCAACTAATAATCCTACTTGAATATGACACCTGTAAAAATGGCAGTTATAGCAAAAGCCTGCTCAAAAGGAGGAAAATCATGTCTCTTGGTGGAAACCTAACCAACTATGTGGGGCTAGTGAATATTACAGAAATTATTAGAATATCTGGTTTTAACCAATAATACTAAAACCACTACTAAAATGCATATGGAAACAGGTAGATTTATCAATGGAATAGAATCAAGGACACAGAAAGAAATCCAGATATCTACAGTTATCACATTTCAGTGAAGAAATCGAAATATACAGTGGAGAAATGTCAGCATCTTTAAAAAAGTGTGATGGCAAAACTGGATATCAACATGTAGAAGAATGAAACTTGATTTTGTGCCCAAATAAATTCCAGATATATTAGATATCTCAATGTTTGGCCTCAAAATTAGAAATTTCTGTGAGAAAGAATAATAATAATGAAATACCTACTTTTGGATATAGGTTCAACAAAGATTTTCTGAATGGGACTCTGGTTGTCAAGAAAAAAAAATCTAGTGAAAATTCATGAAATTAAAAAATCTTCTGTTCTCTGAGAAAACTATTAATGGAGTAAGCAGGTCATAGAAGAAAAAAATATTTTTCAGCTATAAATCTTATTTCTAAGATGCACAAAAAAAATGTAAAAACAAATGCCAAGAAACCATGCAACCCACTTTTAAAGCAGCTTTGAACAGAACATGTCTTCAAAAATGATAAAAAAAAATATTTTTAAAGTCATTGATATCAGTTATTTTAGGACTTCATCTTTTCCCAGTCAGAATGGCCAAGATTTATAAAACAAAAGGCAACAGGTACTGGTGAGGATGTGGTGAAAAGAAACCCTTAGGCACTGTTAGTGTGAGTGTGAGTGTGAATTGCAGTCACTGTGAAAAGCAGTGTATTGTTTCATGAGGAAAGTAGAAATGTATCTAGTATGTCACCAAACACACCACATTTTACCATATACCCAAAGACTTCTTGTTCATAGCTATCCTGTGCACAGTAGCATAGAAACAGCTTAGATGTCTATTAATGTCTGAATGGATAATGAAAACATGGTACATAAATACAATAAAATTTTATTTAGCAGGAAAAGTAAAATTAAATTATTAAATGTGCAGGTAAGTTGGTGTAACAGAAAAATAGTATGAGTAGGAAAATCTAACCCAGAAAGACAATCATCAAGTTTCTTCAGATTGATGTGTTTATTTTCTATTACCTGCTAAATAAAATAAACTAAAAGGGAAATTAGAGGAGAAAGTGAAGAAACACCTTGGAGAGACACAGATGTCAAGATATGGTTTATTTGAAGAAATAAAAAGAAATAATAAAGAATATTTTTGGAAAGAGAGGAATGGAAGATCTAGGTAGGAATACTATTTCAAATATATTTGAAACAGCTCTATGGAATCATACCTTTTATAATCATTCTGTCATAGTATGAATAAAAATGACCTCTATAGGTTTTTAGGGAGCTGCGGGATTGAAAGGTGTGGTCTTATTGGAAGAAATATATCATTGGAGAATGCACTTTGAGGTTTCAGAAGTTTGATTCTGGCCCAGTTGCTTACAGACTAATCTTTCCTGTTGGTTGAGGTTCAAGACGTAGACCTCTCAGCCCTTCTTCAGCACTATGTCTGCCTTTATTCTGCCATACTATTCTCCAGAATAATAGTAGACTATGCTTCTGAACTGTAAGCCAGCATCCAATTAAATGTTTTCCTTTCTTGGAGTGGTCATGATAGTGTCTCTTCACAGCAATAGAATATCTAAAAAAAAATCTTAAAATATATATTTATATGAAAGGGTTTAATTAAAGTTACCCAAACATCTTTCTATTCTCATCTTTGAACCATACCTTACATATAAAATTTCACTATGAGGCATGAGATAGTACCCTTCAGGATGTTTGTTAAGGGTATTATTGAGACCCTATAAAATGATATAGGTTATTATTCTTGGCTGCTTATGAAAACTAAATGTCAGTTCTCTATTGCTAATGTCACCATATACTTTTGTCACATTACATAAGGAAACTAAATTTGTACTGAACAAGAAACTTACAACACTAATAAGACTGAAAAATGCTATTTTTCAGCTGTTGCAGTTAAGTTGTTGTCAATAATTTTCATGAACAATAATTATCAATAATTTATATGAACTTCAATCATATATATGTGTAATTATTAATACATTTTCAGAATTCATAATAACTAGTGTGCATTCTGGAGAATCCAGTAATTATATAATAGCTCAATTTAAATGTTTCTTCTTTATGAGGATACCAAAAATATAAAAATGGATGATATCTCTGGATATGTTAGTAAAGCATTTCAGCAATTTTGTTTCTAATGGAAAACTGAGCATAAAATTGGTATTTGAATTATAAGTAGCATATGTATATATATATATATATATATATATATATATATATATATATATATATATATATATATACATAGCTAAAATTAAATCACAAATCAAACCCAACACCCTAATAGTGTTGACTTCAACACTTCACTGTCAGGGATGGGCAGGTTTGATAGACAGAAACCTAACAGAGAATATGGGATATAAAAATATTATGACTAAAAGGATCTTAATAGAAATATATAGAACCTTCTACCCTAAAAGAAAGAATACACTTTTTTTCTCAGAATCCCATCGAACCTTCTGTAAAATTGAACATATACTTGTTCATAGAGTAAATAATAATAAGAACAAAAAAAATGGATAACCCCTTGTATCTATTGGACCACAATGGCCAAAAGTTAGAATTCAACAACAATACAAACTACAACCTCATGGAAATTGAACAACTCTCAACTATATGTCTTCAGTATCAAAGGAGATAAAGAAAGAAAGAAATGAAAGACTCCCTAGAATTCAATGAAAAGGAATCGACAACATAGCGAAACTTGTGGGACACAATGAAAATAGTACTGAAAGAAAGTTTAATGACACTAGGTGCCTACATAAAAAAATGGAAAAAAAATGCACACAAGCTACTTACAGCACCTCTGGAAGTCCTAGATCAAAACGAAGCAAACTTACTCAAAAATAATAGAGGGTACCATATAATCAACTCAGAACTAAAACCAATAAAATTGAAACAAAGAGAGTAATGAGTGAATGAAACAAAGAAATCAATGAAACCAAGATAGTTCTTTGGGAAAATAAGCAAGATAAGACTCCTTTCTAAACCAACACAAAGGCAGATAGATAATATCCAAATTAACAAAATCAGAAATGAAAAGGAAAACATAATAAAACATGTCAAGGAAATTCAGAAAAATATTAGCTCATACTTCAAAAACCTGTACTTCACAAAATTTAAGAACCTTGAAGAAATGAACAGTTTTCTTGATAGGTCCACTCACGAAACTTAAATCAAAACCAGGTAAACAACTTTAATTGATCTATAACCCCTAAGGAAATAAAAGAAGTCATCAAAAGCTTCCCAACCAGAAAAGATCAAGGACCAGATGGTTTTAGGGAAGAATTCTACCAAAATTTCAAAGAGCTAATTACCAATACTAGTCAGTTGTTCCAAACAATTGAGACAGAAGAAACATTACCAAACACTTTTTTATGAGGAAACAGTCACCCCTATACCCAAAACACAGAAAGACACCAAAAATAAAAATATTATAGACCAATATTCCTCATGAACATGAATGCAAAAGTACTTAATAAAATACTGGCAAACTGAGTCCAAGAATACATTTAAAAAAACCATCAACCATGATCAAGTAGACTTTATCCCAGAAATACAGATATGGTTCAACATACAAAATTCTATCAATGTTATTCACCATATAAACAAGCTGAGAAAAGAACCACATGGTAATCCCATTAGATACTTTTTAAAAAGCCTTCAATAAAATTCAACACCTATTCATGATAAAGGTCTTGGAGAAATCAAAGACAGAAGGAACATACATAAACATAATAAAATTAATTTATAGCAAGCCAGGAGCTAACATCAAATATGATAGAGAGAAACTTAAAGTGAACGCACTAAAATCAGTAACAAAAAAAGTCTCTCCATTCTTTCCATATCTATTCAGTATACTACTAGAAATTTTAGAAGAGCAATAATATAACAAAATCAGATCAAGGGGCTAAAAATTCAAAAGGAAGAAATCAATTTTTATTTGCTATTCACAGGTGTACATAAGTAACATATAGTATACATAAGTAACTCCAGAAATTCTACCAGGGAATTCCTACAGTTAATAAACACCTTCATCCATGTGACCAAAAAGAAGATTAGCTTAAATAAATAAGTAGAAAGAAGAAAGAAAGAAAGAAAGAAAGAAAGAAAGAAAGAAAGAAAGAAAGAAAGAAAGAAAGAAAGAAAGAAAGAAAGAAAGAAAGAAAGAAAGAAAGAAAGAAAGAAGAAGGAAGGAAGAAGGAAGGAAGGAAGGAAAGAAAGAAAGAAAGAAAGGAAGGAAGAAAGAAAGAAAGAAAAAGAAAAAAAGAAGGAAGGAAGGAAAGAGAGTGAGAAAGAATGAAAGAAAGAAAAAAGAAAAAAGAATGAAAGAAAGAAAGAAAGAAAAAAGAAAGAAAATAATATAAGAATGAAATGCCCTCCTAATGAAAAAATGACAAACTGCCTAAAAAAGTAGTCAGGAAAATATCACCCTTTACAAAAGTCAAAAATAGCATAAGTTACTTTGGAATAACTTTAACCATACAAGTGAAAGGCCTGAATGGCAACAAGTTTAAGTTGCTTAAGAAAGAAATTGAAGAAAATCAGAAAATGGAAAGATCTCCCCTACTATTGTTTAGATAGAATCAATATCATTAAAATAACTCTCTTTCCAAAAGCAATTTATAGCTTCAATGCAATTCCTATCAAAATCCTAACACAATTCTAAATAAATATTATAAAGAACAATACTCAACTTCATATGAAAAAGCAAAGAACCCAGGATCATCGAACAATTCTGTACAATAAAAGAACTTTTGGAGGCATCACCATTCCTGACTTTAACATCTACAGTTAAGCTATGGTAATAAAATCTGCTTGATATTGGTATAAGAATGGACACTGGATTAATGTAATTAAATTGAAGACACTGAAATTAATCTTCACAACTAAGAACAGCTGATTTTTAACAAAAAATGACAAAAAATATACTCTGAGGGGATAAAGCATCTTCAACAAATGGTGTTGGCAAGCTGGATGGTTGCGTGTAGAGGGATGCAATTACATCCATATCTGTCACCCTGCATAAATCTCAAGTCTAAGTGACTAAAAGACATCAATAGAACCCAGTTAAGCTGAACCTTATAGAAGAAAAAGTGGAAAATATCCTTCCTTCAATTCATTGACACAGGTGGCAACTTCCTAAACATAATAGCAGTACCACAGACACTGAGAACAACAATTCAGAAATGGAACCTCCTGAAACTGAGTAGGCCATGGTCAATAAGACAAAAAACAACAGCCTTCATAATAGGAAAATATCTTCACTAACCTTACATCTGACTGAGGACTGATCTCTAAAATATATAAAGAACTCGAGACACTAGAGATAAAGAAAACAAATAATCCAATTTAAAAATATGTACAGATCAAAATAGAGAATTCTCAACAAAAATCCAAAATGACCAAAAAGACACTGAATGAATTGCTCAACATTCTTCACAATCAAGAAAATGCAAGCTAAGAAAAGACCCTCTGAGATACCATCTTACTTTGATGACAACCACTGATGACAGCCAGAAAGGTGAACACTATTCCATTGCTGATGGGAATGTAAACTTGAACAGATAATTTGGAAATCAGTATGGTAGTTTCTCAGAAAAAAGGTAGTCAACCTACATTATGATCCAGCAATAACACTCTTAGATATATACCCAAAGGATGCACATTCATACCACAAAGACATCTGCATTTTTATAGCAGCATTGTTCCTAATAGAACCTGGAAATAATCTAGATACCCACAACCAAAGAATGGATTAAAAAAAATGGCACATTTGCACAATACTACATTTTCACAGTACTACTCAGCAGTTAAAAAAAAAAAAGGACATAGTACATTTTTTTAGGCAAATAGATAGGACTAGAAAAAAAAATCCTAAGTAACACAGACAAAAGATACAAAAATGGTATGTACTTACTTATAAGTGACTATTAGACATATAGAAGAAGATAATCAGGCTATAATCCACAACCTCTCAGCAGCTAGGCAACAGGAAGGACCCTAAGAAAGACATTCGTGGATCACTCCCTTTGAAGTTCTCCTGAGTAAATTGTAAGTATGGGGATAAGTGAGTAAGAGGAGGTGAGAAGAGAACGTGAGCGAATTGGATGGTTGATTTGGTGGAAGAACAAAGAGGGAGAAGAATGAAATAGATATCTTGATAGAGGGACCAATTTAGGGGTTAGGGAGAAATCCAGACCAGGGAAATTTCCAAAAATCCACAAACATGACCATAGCTAAAACTCAAAGCAATAAGGGAGAGGAAATGACCTTTAGTAAGATGATGACCACCTAATAAAAATCATAGAGCCTTCATCTAGAAACTGATAATAGCTAATTACTGGATTGAGCTTCAAGTCCAGTTAAGAGGGGGATAAGTTACTATGAGCATAGATACCATGATCATTACAGGGAAACTCACAAAGACCACTGACCCAGGCTTTTGGGAGCTCACTGACTCTGGATTAACAACTGAGGAACCTGTATGGGACTAAAGTAGGCCATTTGAATGTAGATTTGAGTTGTGTGGTGTGGACAAGTTGTGGGACTTCTGGCAGTGGGACCAGGTGCATTGACTGTCTTTTTGGAGTCCATTTCCTAACATGGTATACATTACTCAGGTTTGATGTTGGGGGAGTGGCTTAGTCCTGCTTCAGCTTGATGTGCTGAGCTACCTTGACTCCCCATAGAAGGCCTTATCCTCTGTAAGGAGTTGATGGAGCAATGGGGTAAAATAAGCAAGGGGGCATTACTGGGAGAAGAGTGAGAGGGTTAAATGTGGTTGGTATGTAAAAAAAAATTTACATAAGAAATGCAAGAAAAATAGAAAAGAACATGATGTCAACCTAACCAAGAGGTAAAGTGCATATTTTATGGTCATTCATTGAATCTGGATATTAGTCATCATTTGGTTATTAATTGTTACTGGTCATTATAAGGAATAAACTAAGCAAGGGAGGCTGAAATCAAGGCTCTCTTTCAGAATAGAAAAGGGGGTATGTGGGAGTAATAGGTTAAATGGGTAAATTAGTTAATCTTTTCAAAGCTATAAATGTAACTACTAGTCTTAAATATTTTAAATTAGTCTGAATTTGTGTATATTGACTCAATTTTAAGGCTTTTTTATTATAACATGTTGTATATATGTTTCTACTCTTGTTTATGGTGTTGAACTTATGCTGTTCATTGAAAAATATGTGTAATTAAGAAAGAGGTTAGCAGTTAGTCATTTATAATAAACTTGTGGTCATGTTATGTATGTTCTCAAGGTTAAACAGAGACATATTTTGATAGATACATGGTCTTCAAAAACTTTAGAGACCTAAAGAATTTGGTTTTTAAGATGTTTTAATAACCTAAGGCTTTTCATGACAACGAGACATGTCTGTTGCTGGAATCATCAATTTCCTTTTAAAGAAGATGATGGTCATCCAAAAGCTTCCTTATGGAATTTACATTTATTGTGGCAAAATTACCCACTATGCAAATAAATTAATCTTGCCTTGATTGCTGACAATATGCTTGCTTCCCAAGTTGGACAAACAAGCCTTAAAGAAGTAAGGTAAGGCAATATAAGGGCCAAGGAAAGGTAAAGTTAGTACAATCCTTAAAAAAGTTCTCCTTCATAGAAAAGGCTGTCAAATACTACTATTGATAATTCTTATAGTCTTAGCGTTTAATACATACAAACCGAATTCAAAAATTGGCAAAGCATATAGTAAAACTTTACCCAAAGGACATATTTTATTTTGTAACAAGCTCACCAGCCAGTGTACACATGACCTAAAGAAATGATGACAGCGAAACCCACAGCAATTAAGTAGTTAATTTCAAATCAGGAAATAAGTGCTTTGTGGAAAGTGTGGGAAAAACAATGAATTATTGACTGATGAAATATAAAATACTATTAGCTACTGTGGAGAACATTATGGTATGGTAATGTGGTACCTTATAACAAAAAGAAATATATAAGTAGTCTTTCATTATGCATTTCTGACATTGGATACATACAGCTACTCATACAAATTGACATGAGGAAGCCAAATTAATTCCAAATATTCATGTTCATGGAAATAGTTTTAATGAGAATCAAAAGATTGAAGCAATCAGAAAGCTCATCATTTGCTCCATAGGTAAGAAGAATGTTGTGTAGGTTCACTATGGTATACTGCTTTACCTTGGAAAAGAAAGAACTTATTTGGCATGCTTTGATGCAGATGAATATTGAAGATATTAAGATGGGTAAACTATAAAGATACAAAATAAAATATCATAGGACTATGACTGTGTAATTAGTTCAGAATGATCACTAGACAAAAGGACTAACAGGTAGCATCAGTGACATAGAGGAATATAAAACACCAGAAATTAGACTTAGTACACAGATTGAGTATAGAATGATAAAAATTCTTAAGGTAGATGCTACCATTGGTTATACATCATAAACATACTCTGCCATTGAACTTATAGTTTTAAATAAATACAGGTGTCCATCTCATAGTACATACAATTAACCATAAGAAGATTAACTTAGAAGAAATGCATTAACCCAAACCTAGACTATTTAAAATGTGCTACTCATTTACAACATGCCTTTATTTGAGGGATTCTTACATTGTATTTATTAGGAAAATTTCATCATTGGTTTTGAAATTAAGGAGTATAAGCATTACAATATTTTTCCTTGTTCATATTTTTTGACTATCAGAAATGTTTTTATACTTACACATGTATACAAAAATATGTTCTGGCCAAGTCCAGTTTGGAAGATTTTAGGGAATATGATATTTGATCAAGATATAGTCCTTAATTCATGGTGATTACTATTATTTTTCTTTCATTACCTTGTTGTTGTAATTGTTTTTATTTGCTATGGTCTGAAACTTTCAGTATAGATATTAAATATATGTCATATTAAACTTTAAATGCCTTATAGTTTAGCAAATTGTAAGTTACATAATTGTTTCATTTTTAAATGCTTGTTGTTAGCTAGGGAAAGAATTATTTTGAGATACTGTTCTTTCCCCCCAAATTCTTGGAAATTTCTACAAAGCCATCTGTTGTAGGCTTCCTAGGATTTTTTCTTTACCAAATAATAAACCTCAATACAAGTGTTCTTCCTCCTCTTTCAAAAATAGCTTATTCTGTGCCCACATTATAAATTGTTGTTCCAGCTGGAATACTCAGCATAAAGCTAAGACAAAATGAAGAACACATTGATTCATAACTTATTTCACTGTTAAATATATGTTTGCTGATAACTATAGTATGACATGTTCAATACAACCATGTATTAAAAAAAACTTTATTTTTATTTTGCTGGAAGCATTCTTAATAGATTATTGATTATTTATTTCTAATATTTTGTTTTTGGCATTACTATGAGAAAGTTTTTGTTAATTTTCTGAATTAATTCCTGCATTCTGTACTAAATGTATATTGCAATTTACATGGAAAAGTGAGTTAGTCTATATACTTTTAGCTGCCTTTTACTATAAATTTTCAGATTAATCTTAGTATCTTAACATTAAACTGTTGAATTTTATAATCCTTTTTTTCTAAATTCATGTAAGACCTCTAAGATATTCTTATTGTAGAGTCAAGTGAATCATACCCCTTCTCTAGAAAAGAAAATAAGAATAAACAGGAGAAATTGAATACTGCTCTTTTAATAAGCAAAGGAGGAAAGGCCAAAGTCATAGGAACAGTTTAATCTGCCTTGACATCAAGCCCATGATTTTAAAATCCTGTCACAAAAAATAAATAACAGTCTGTGCAAAAATGTCCCTTTTGTTTACCTAGTAAAAGATTATTAATCTCAGACCTTGTGTGACTCTTGAAGGGTATTAGTAAGAAAAGATATGAAGATACCAAAGCAACAGTGTTCACCACCTAAAAAGACTACAAGAAAAGTTTATTAGCAAATTATAAAGGTCTCCATGCTCAGTAGCTGCACACTTTCTCTGTATTTTTATCCCCAAGAGAACTAAATTTTGTGATGCTGTAATGGTATCTTTAGTAATGGAACACAATAAATTATAAACTCTAGAACTTGTATTGGTTTATGATTAATAGTTTACCAAATTAAATAAAATGCCAGCTAATAATGTTTTCCATAGTATGGTGTGGTAATTTATGGTTTGGTTTTATTCCTGAGGTTGGATTCAACAGAGCATAACACATCTGTTAGAACAGTGAGTGTGCATTGCTAACTGATCCTGTAAAATTCTGTCCTAAAGGTCTGCAAACTTATTTAAATAAGTCTCAGGAGTAAAGAATTCACATTTAATTCAGCTAGCACTACCTTGAGTCTTTCTCTTCAAATAAATTGGGAGATTATTTCTACCTGCACACTCAGCAACAATCTTGAAAGTAATGTTAATATAATAAGACCAGAGTAGAAGGCATTGGGATGTACAACTGAAAACCAGGTCTGTACTCTCATTGTCAGAAAATGAAGATGACAGTTCTCACCATATATGAGCAAGAACTGAGAAGACAAAATGAGAAGGTTCTATATTGTGTTGTGGCACAATTGGTGTCTTCAAAGAGGAGCATGACTTATTGCAGAGTGAACACAAATTACCTACAAGACCATTGACAAGTTACAAAAATAAGAGAAAATAGGCTCAATGTTTTCTTTGAGGAAGCATTTTCATCATCATGAAACACAGCAGAAAATACCAATGGAAAAGATACTTACACCAGAGTAGAAAGGCTCACCAGACACACACAGCACATCTTGCTCCTGTAACATCAGCAGGTCTCTGGCGAGGTGCAGGCGTACTTTGAAAGGTTCCTGATTACCATCTTGTAGCAAGCAAACCCCTGTCTTCGTCTTAAGATAAAAAAAAAGCAAGAAAGAGAAAGTTCTCAATCCATGGGTAATAATGCTCAGAACTATTTACAGCAAAATGTGATGGGTAACTTTCGAGAGCTAAGGGCAATTATTTCAGTAACTCCGACATGAATTTATAGACATGTTAAATAATGGATAATCACTTCAAGGAATATGCAGTTTTAGATCATGAAGGCCATGTCAAAGAGACCACACTGAGACACAGAATGAAAGGCTGCATCAAAGGTAATACATTACACTGAGACATGCTGAAAATATTAATACTTGGGCCAACAAGGTGAAAGATCTGTGGGAGAGGCTGCTCCATCAGTCCTGATACCCACTGAACTCTGTAACCTCTATGGCCAACTCTGCTACCCAAACCCATTGTCAGCTCCTATACAAGAACCTCATACTACAACTGGATGAATAAGTAAGTGACTGCCCCCCCCCCCCAGTTAAACTATCTTAATCTCTAGGCTGCAAGCCCCTAAGAACATCCACAATCTTCCTTTCCCATCCTAGCCCCAGCAAGGCAGCTAGGCCCTGCACCCCATAAGTATGGATCCCCACTACACTGAAGCAATCCCCAGCATCTGGCCAAAAGCTGAGAGATCTACAGGCTGGCTGTGCCAAAACCCAAACACCCACTGTATTCTGTAACAGCTACAACCAATTCCACCACCGAAACTCACCCATCATCGTACCTTTGGACAACCATCCATTCCAATACCCACAAACCCTTTAGGTGAAAGCGCCAAGTACACCAGTTTAAAAAACAGTTCACACCCATAAGAAAAACAAAGGCAAAGGCAAAATTAAAGCCCACACAAGCCAGAAAACTAGAAGATATGATACATTTAGGTACCCAAGCTCCCCCAAACCACAGCCAAATAGACCTGTAGACTAGCCAACAACCAGAACTACTGGCCATTCAGGCCAAAAGACAGTTTAAAAAAAAAAAAAAAAACAGACTATACAGGAATAAAAGACCCATTCAATAAAGATATCACATGAATAAACACCTATACTCATAATTATTGCTAACCTAGATGGATAAAGAGCAATGTAAGAATACACTCAACAACATAAAGGGCAATGTGTCACCACCAGAACACAGTGGTACTGCAAGAGCAAGACCTTAATATCTCATATCAGTTGAAGTAGACGTAAACAACTGAATTGATTATCTACTGTAATCAGATGGGTGACTACCATAATTATCATTAGAGATAGTCTATCCAGTAACTGATGGAAGATTGCATTTGCATACACACACAAACACAAATTAACAAACAACTTTGCACCTATAAAAATGAAGATGAGGGTTGGCAAAGTACATGAATGAACAGAAATATTAAGAGACAGATTTTGTTATAAACTAGAAAAGTCTTATTACAAGCTCATGTTTCACTTGACACATTTTTGAGAATTGTGAGAACAAACTGAGGACTTTTAAATGTTTTCTTCTTAAACTAACTGTGCATCAAAAAGTCAAAAGAAACACAATTACTGCTTCAAAAGATGATCTTTCCTTTAATAATACCTGAGTAAAAGTTGGCTAAATGGATTAATACACAAGTATGGGGTTACATGTTATTTAAAGAGAATGTTTATTTTAATAAATAATGCCAAGCTTGGTTTTGGAATAGGAGTATACATAAATATTAGCTAGTCTGTTTCTCTAAAATGTCCTATAGTATTTATACAAATATATTCACCATTTAATATTGGTGCTTCTACTGTTATTCTTTGTGTAGGGCATAGAAATCAAATGACTGTGTTTATTATCTTGAAAATAAATCTCAGCGAGATATTTGGTATTAAGGATATAGAGAATCTTCAATGTTCTTTGGAGTGTGTTAATATTTTATAACAACCAATCCTGAGAAAACCATAAACATGACTTAAGAAGATTTATAGAAATTTTAAAAACTGTTGTAAATTTTGTCTTAATTTCAAGCTGAAATTACCTTATTATTTTAAACTGAAGTCAGAAACTCAAATAGTAAATTTCAAAACCAGCCAAGATGACATAAAAAGACAAAGGTTGCTAGTTTTATATTTATAAACTAGAGAATGGAGGTATAAAATATTAAAGCACCTTGTTCCTAAAATTAAATGTTTATCTTTCTATAGAAGCAGATAACTTTGTATGTACAGTAAATATAGTACAGTTCATAACATAGAGTAGCCTGGAATTTGTGCTAAAATGTTCAGTCAATGTGCATTGGCTTCATGTGATGTGTCAGCATATGCAGTGCAAAATGTTTTTATATTATGTTAGGATGAAGATATCAGTGAAGTTTTACAAAGCAGAGGAGCCGTCTGCCAGAAACACCTCTCAATATTTATGTATTTGATATAGAATTGATTTTTTGTGACGGGGTTGACAATCTTCTTACTTTTTCTTTGAATAAGAATAAGTATTCTGGATAGTAAAACGCTACCATTATTATTAAAAGTATTTTTTTTTTATTATGGAGTACATTCTAACTACAGGTTCCCCTACTGCATTTCTTCCCAGGTCTTTCACACTTCCAGTCATCCAACTCCATACTTCAATAACTTCTTTCTCTCTCTTTTAGAATACCAGAAAAAGAGAATTAAAGTAGAAATATACCAACAGAGACCTAAGCATACAAGTACACACAAACAAAACAAACACATAAAAACACAGAATCAAAAATCACAATACACAAAATACCAATACATTTTTAAAGCCCAAATAAAGCAAAATGAGATTTGCTTTTTTTAAAAAAGGAAATCAAGTAAAAGCTACAAAAGTAAAAATGAGTTTGTTTTTTGTTGACCGTTACTACTGTGCCTAGGTCAACCTCAAAATGTGGTTTATATGCACATTGAGACTCCATTAGTCTCAATAAAAATTTCTTTAGCAAAAGTTGTACATTGAATATATAATTTTAGGAATGAGAGCTCCTTTCCAGTTCCCCCTTTCAAGTCTGGGACACCACTAAGTGTACCTAATGACAAAGCTCCTGTGAAGTCATATGTTCATTAGTCCCCTTATGTCTAGAAGACATCTTTTTCCTTTAAATCATCTATCCACTCTTACAATCTTGCCACCTCCCTTTCCTTGTATCTACCCCTGATCCTTGAGAAGAAAGCTTGTTGAATAAATTCATTCAGGGCTGGATGTCTTAAAACTGCTCTGTTCATTGTCTAGTTGTGGGTCTCTATACCAATTACTACAAGAGAAATCTTCTCTGACAAGGGCTAGGTGAGACACTTAAATGTGGGTATAGTAAAATATTGTTAGGAGTCATTTCTTTGCTATATTTCTTCAGCAGAACAAGAGATTTGGTTTCTCCTAGGCCTAATAATGGGGCACCTAATCTCTGGTTTCTGACAACCAGAACAGTGCTGGGCATAAGTTTTGTCTTGTGGAGGGAGCTTTAAATCCAATTAGAGAGAGGTTGATTATACATCCCAACATTTGTACCACTTTATCCTGCAAGTAGCTCAGCAATGTAGATTGGGACGTTTGTAAGTGTTTTGATGGTTTTCTCTTCTGTAGTGCAGAGGACCTTCTAGCTCAATGACTGTTAGTCAGTAGTTATGAAGCCTCTAGTTAAGCACCAGCTCAATTTCTCTTATCTGTGTTAAATAAGCTATATAAATATTCTTTATAGCTATAAGGCCTTACCATAACTTAGAACAACTAATAAATAGCCTTGGTAAATAGCCCAGGTTTTTAGGGGTTTCCATAGGATCTTTTTGCCCAAGAACTCAATTATATGTAAACCAGTCCTGACACTGGATGTTTATTAGAGATGAAAGATGCCTATTTGGGGCATTTTGACTATATTTCCTTCAGATTGGCATGTATTTAAAGAACCTCATTTAAGACGATTGTAGGTATCTTTATGACTCGAGAAATGCCCCCTAGAGTTAATTGTCTCTTCTTATATTTCCTCTTTAAGCTCTTTTTCTCTCCCTCTCCCTTTATAACTCACTCTCCTTTTAGTTCCATAACTATATATTCTACCTCACATTACTTAAGATATCCTCCTTTTTTTACTACTCCCTTTTTATACATGCATACATACATACATACACACACATATATATATATATATGTATATATATTCAGGATATATTTTTTCTAGCTCCATCAATTTATTAACAAACGTCATGATTTCATTCTTAAGAGCTGAATTGATATTCTACTGTGTTAATGTACTGCATCTTCATTGTCCCATTCATTTGTTGATGGACATCTAGGCTATTACCAATTTCTGGCTCTTATTGGTAGAAAATCAATTAATATAAATAAGCCAGTAGGACTAAAAGCTTTGGGGCACTTGCCCAAGAGTTGTATATCTGGATCTTAAGGTAGATCTATTTATTCCTACCTGTGGAACCACCACCTTGATTTCCCTAGTAGATGCATAAGTTTGTACTCTCATGAACTTAGAATAATTGCTCCCCTTACACACATATCTTTGTCACATGAACTGTCATTTACTTTATTGATCTTGGCCATTTGGACTGATACAAGACAAAAACCTCACAATAGCTTGAGTTCACATTTCTTGAAACTAAGGACATTGAATACTTGTTTCCCAGACATTTATTTTATCTCTTGAGATCTCTCTGTTTAGTTATGTATCCCATTATTTAATTGGGTTATTTGTTTTCTTCATGTTCAGGGTTTTTTGTTGTTGTTATTTATATATTTTAGATGATTCATTATCTGTTTGACTGACAAAGGTCTTTTCTTATTCTGTACTTTCCTAGTTTGTTGAGATGATGATGTCCTTAGTCAGACAGATGGTTTTTCAGTTTCAGGAGGTTCTGATGAGGGAATGTCTTTCTATATATTGTAAATAAAGGACTGTTTTGGCTATTGCAGACATTGTAGAAATAGTGGAGGAATCTGAGAACAGGTACAAGAAAGAGGGTGGAGTTAGAGACAAACTGAGCCAGACACCAAAAGAAGAAACATGTAAGGAAGACAGGTGAGCTACAGGACATGTAGCAGACAGATTAATGAGAATGAGCTGAATTAATGAAGGAGCTAGCTAGCAATGTGCCTAAGCCATAGGCCAAACAGCATGAAAATAATACAAGCATCTAAATCATTTGTGGGGGGCATTAAGCAGAGGCAGACAGATAAGAGGTCTGGGGCTACAGGTCTGAGGGTCTGGATGTCTGGCTGGATGGGGCCAGAGAAACCTCATTTCAACAAGGTTCAACTCCTTACTTGTTCTTAGTGACCATTCTATCAGTACCTTGGTCGGAAAGTCTTTACCTGTGCCAAAAATTCCAAGCCTATTTCTCACTTTCTCTTCTATTATAATCAGTATATCTGGGCTTGTGTTGAGGTCTTGATCCACTGAAGTTGAGTTTTGTGCAGAGTTTTAAATATGGATCTGTGGGAGGTTGTGTTGTTTCATTATAAATAATTGTCCCAACTACTGGTTTAATAAAAAGAGCTGATTGGCCAAAGGCAGGCAGGAAGTGTAGGCGGGGCTACCAGACTAAAACCTCTGAGAACAGAATGCCAGATCAGAACACCAGAGGGAATTCCAGAGAGAGGCCTGGAAGAAGCCAAGGACAACTATGATGACTTAAGAAAAGGTACCGAGCCCCATGGCTGAACAAGAGACATGGGTTAGAATAAGGGTAGAGAGCTAGCATGTGATATGCCTGGGCCTGAGGCTGATCAGCCAAAAACTATTGGAAGCTTCTGTGTGTCTCTGTGGGACTGCGGGTCTGTGGGACTGCAGGTCTGTGGGTCTAGACCTTGAGGTTAGACCTGAAAGTCTGGGCCAGAAACCTCATACTACATGGATCTATATTTATTTTTCTATATTCAGTCATCAAGTTTGACTAGCACCATTTGTTAAAGATCCTGTCTGTTTTTCCAGTGTTTATTTTTGGGTTCTATCTCAACAATTAGCTCTCCATGTCTCTGTAGGCTTTTATGTTTGCCTTTAGTCTATTTCCATTGATAAACAAGTCTGGTTTTATTCTGGTAGTATGCTTCTTTTATTACTGTAGCTCTATAGTACCCTTTGATATGGGCATGGTACATGCAACAATTCTTGCATTTTTTCTAGAGTTTTTTTTTTTTTTTTCTATACTGGTCTTTTGCATTTACATATGAAGCTTAAGCTTGTCCTTTCAAATTTAGTAGAATTATACTTGTAATGTGGTACAGTTTGCATTGATTCTCTGATGTGGTAATGTCTTTCTGTATGCTGTGAATATCAATGTATAAGTAAAGGAGCTGTTTGGCCCATGACAGGCACCATAGAAAAAGTAGAAGGAGAAATAAGAGCATAGGTAGGAGAAGCAGGGCAGAGTCAGGGAGACCAAGCCAGAATCCCAAAAGAGCAACATGTAAGGAACACAGGTGAGCCACAGGCCACGTAGCAGACAGATTAATGAGAATGGGTTGAGTTAAGATGTAAGAGCAAGTTAGCAATGTGCCTGAGACAAAGGCCAAACAACATAAAGTTAATATAAGCATCTGAGTCATTTCTGGGGGCCTGAGCAGCGGTGGCTGGGTGGCTAAGGGGTCTGGCATGGTAGGACTGTGAGTCTTGGACCTCTAGCCACCTGGGACCCATAAACCCCACTGCTACAATTCTCTATACTGTTTTTTGTAGAATGGCCATTTTTGCCAACCAATGTTTTAGGGAGCACTGTTTTAAACCTCTCTCACAAATGATTACTTTGGTGCTGCTGTGTATGAATTCTACCATTTTTTGAAATCTGGAAACTTACTTATCTTCATTTTTTTCTTTCTTTCTGGTAGCCACTTAATCATGCTCATTAATTTGTTCTACAATGTTATTCAAGTGAGATCTAGTGCAGAAAACTACTTCAATACTAGACTATTTTTCTCTTGCTATGAGTCAGGTTTACTTTCTAAACTTTCATATGAAAAATAATCTTTCCATGGTTATAATATGACCTTGGCCATTTAAAGAGAAGGTAATCAAAGAATATGGGAGGATTTGGATGTAAAATTATAAATCTAAGGCAAGTGATCAAAACTGAAGACATATGATGATTTTTTTCTGATGTCTGTGTATTATGTGACAAAATTCCCAGGTGTGTAAGAAAACAATTGATAATCACAAATAGTCATATTTCAACTTAAGGATGAGAGAAGGGTTTTCCCAAGGTCAATAAAAAATACACTTAATATTTTACATGAGTTAAAGGGAAAGCCAGTTAAAGTGTAAAGAACTCAAATCTTCCAGAAGTGTTTCTCATTTACAGTAGAACATTGTAAGCACTGATACAACTATATACAAAAGAATCCTGGGAAAGAACACAGATCTTGGATCCACTTTACCTTCCAAAAGTATGAGATTCTAAAAAATTTAGGTAATTTTTTATTGTATCAAAACACACACTAATAGATACCTGGTTGCACTAAATCACAAATTAGAACATAGTTATAAGTGATTATAGTATACCAATGTTAAGCCAGAAAAATTTAGACTCAAAATATGACAATGCATTTGAAGTTACACATATTGTTTATCTTTTAAAATACTGAGTAACATTAATAAGACCAGACATAAATTAGACAATAATTCATCAGAGTATCCGTACTTATTTTAGTCCTTACATATATTGATGACATAGAAGGTGAGAGCTGTTGAGGAAGCATCATAAAGACAGGAGCTACATACTTCTGAGTAGAAAACAAGTACAAGAAGTTACATAATTTGAAGAAGCAATTGTGAAAACTGAAATGCATTTTGATGGTGAAGAGAAAAGTGATTAAAGTTGTGTAAGGTTGAAATACACAGTTCATGTGATGCAAGAAGATTAAAAAAAATCATAGCCAAGATCCTAAGCCTGTGTGGTCCAGCAGGGAACACAGGACAAGGGATGTTGAAAGAGCATAAGAGGGTTTCAGGCCCCTTCCCCCCCCTCTTCCCCCTCCCTGTCCCTCCCAGCCAGTCCTCAGCCTTGGCCCTCCCCATCCACCCATTCCCTCCCCCCAAAGGACAAGAAGTCTCAAGGTAGGCCAGCCCACAACCACTCCAGGCACATCCGATTCACTCATCCCAAAGTCAATGATGGGCTGGGTGTGTGTTCCGCTGAGGGAAATGGACTCCAAGGTGCCAGCCCATGAATAAGAATAGAGTCTGATCCCACCCCTTGTGGCTTCACACCCTGCTCATGCCAGTCCAAAGCCACCTACTCCGGAGGGACCATCTCCCACTCTCAGTGGATCACGAGTGACAATTCCTGATTCAGTGAGCTCTGTCTCCATTCCCTGTTGGATTTAGGTTCTGCTATTGACACCTAGGATGTTTACTCATTTGATTATAGGGCAAGTCCCATTTAGGCACCCCTCCACCATTGTTTGGAGACTTGGCCACAGACATCCTCCGAATTTCTGGGCATTTCCCTAGAACCCAGTTTCTTTCCAACCCCACATTGGCTTTCTCTATTGAGATATCCATCTCCCTCTTTGCTTCACTTGCTCAAACATCTCCTTCTTTCAAGATTTGCTCCCAAGCCCTCTTGGTTGCAACCTGTTATGACCCCAATTTGCTAAGGTGATCTCCTCTGTTTAAAATGTGGTTTCCTGTGTAGCCCTGGATGTCCTGGAACGTAAAGTGTACAGCAGGTTGGCCTTATATTATTAGGACATCCACCTGCCTTTGACTCCTGAGTAGTGAGATTAAAAGCATGCACTACCACACTCAACTAGAAGTTAATTTTTTCATGTTTTTGACAACTTCATATATGAGCACTGTATCTTAGTTTTACATACACCTACCTTGCCTCAATAACCTGTTTTTCTTTCAGAATTCATTCTCTTTACTGATTATAAAAGCTAATGATTTTAATTAGCATAACTTTTATTATGCATGTCTGGGACTAACCACTTAGGATTGGACAAACTATGCATGAGCTCACCTATGAAAGAAACTGATTCTCTCTCAGCAGTCATTGAGTACATCTAGCTTTTCATCTAGGGCTGGGACCTTTTGGAATTTTTTCAAAAGTTTGTTGATGTGTTGTACTTGCTAGTCTTAGGTGAACTTGACACATAGACAAGAGTTGTATGAAATGATAAAATCTCAGTTGAGAAAATTCTTTCATGAAATCTGGATAAAATACATTTTCTTAATTACTTATTGCTGGAGAAGGGCCCAGGCTACTGTGAGTAGTTTTATTCCTCAGCTGGTGGTTCTGGTTTCTAAAACAAAGCAGGCTGAAAAAGCTATGGAACAACCTAGCAATAAGTTCTGCATAGCATCAGCTTCTGCCTCCTACTTCCTATTCTATTTGATTTCTTGTCCTGATTTCCTTCAATGACAGATGACAATGTGAAAGTGTAAAAAATATAATAATGATAAACACTTTTGTCCCCAACTTACTTTTGGTTATGGTATTTTATTGGTGTGATAGAAACCCTGACTATGGCAGTTGTCATGACAAACTGCATTGCTATTTAAGCTTGGTCTTATTCACAGAACCATATTCTTGTAACACCATAGGAGCATTTCCCATGTTTTCTTTTTTCACTGTGACTTTCTTCCTTTGAGTCTTTTTTTCATTGATGAAGAGTGAAAGATACATAAATTTGTGGGTATAAAAAGTACGTAGAATATAGTTTGATAAATTAGAAGACATTTAGCACCCATAACCACTCCAGCCATGAGTAACTGGCTAGGTATATGGCATGATATCCCTTTCATCAAGCAAGCTTTGCATCCAATTAGGTACTGATGAATATCTACAAAATAAACAGTCTATTGTTATACTATTGGAGATATCTAAGCTAAGCTGTTGTGGTTACAGACTTTATAGCTGTGTAGCACTACTGATTATGCTGCTCTTTCGGTTCAGCCACTATGCTAATGAGTGCGGGAATCTTCAAATGATAAAAATAGATTTATCATAAGAGCCAGCAATGCAACTCATGGTTATAGGACCAAAAAGTTTCAAAGTTAATTCTATGGCCATGTTTATTGTCTCTTTATCCATAATACAGAGAAAATGATAACAACCTAAGTGTCGTTTAAATTACGAATAAATAATAAAAATATGTACTATTCAACTATAATAAATTTTGCACCTAAATTGGTGAAACTGAAAGTATTACGCAGAGTGAAGTAACCTACATCCTCAATGAAAATTGGCACATGTTATCTTTAATTTGTGAATCACAGCTCTGAATCTGTGAGTACATAATCTGAAATACCTGAAAAAGCTAGGAGTATAAAAGAAACCATGGGGATATGATTCTCTATAAATGGAATTAATAGTAGACAGGTGTTATAAAGAGGGTAATGGGGAAAATTGGAAAAAAGACTTTTAACTGGGGAAGAGGGAGAAAGGATTATACAGAGAAAGGAGAGCACATAATAGCAATTTAACAGTGCATTGAAAGCTCTAAAACAAAAACAAGTGATCACACAAATAAGGAGTAAATTGCAAAAAAAATAATCTATCTCAGTGTATAATCAAACATTTTATAGAGTATAGAGGCTCAGAAAGAACAATACAAATAAATCATTGAAAAAAGTATTGGTCTCTCAAGAAAAACAATTTAGACAGAACATTATCAAATGTAACTGAAATGCAGAGAAATAACATCTAAATTGACAAAATCAGAAACAAAATGGGTGGTAAAACAATAAACACCAAGTAAGTACAGTGAATCATTAGGGAATACTTTAAAAATCTGTACTTCACAAAATTAGATAATCTAAAAGAAATGGGTAAATTTCTTAATCAGTACCATTTACCAAAGTTAAATCAGGATCTTAAGCAACTTTTAAAAACCTATAACTTATAGTAAAAAGGAGAAAAATAGTCATTAAATGTTTCTAACCCATAAAAGCCCAAGATTAGATAGTTAAAGTACAAAAATTTCACAATTTTTTTTAAAAAAATTAGCATTATCACACCTGATATTATTACACAACATGGAAACAGAATAGAAATCACATAATTTATTTTTTGAGGTCACAATTATCCTGATCATACACCAGAATAAGGCCAATAAGGAAAAAGTATTAGAGATAAGTTTCCCTTGTGAAAATAGATGCAAAAATACTCAATAAAGTATTTGCAAACCAAATCCCAGAATACATCAAAAAGTACATCTATCTTGGTCAAGTAGACTTTATCCCAAAAATTAAGGGATAAATCAATATACAAAATTCAATCGGTGTATCTACCATACTAACAAACTAAAAGGGAAAACCCACATGTAAGAAATGCCTCTTTCAGTAAAATTTCTGGAGACATTAATATTAAGTAAAATATACGTAAACATAATAAAGACAGGCTGAAGAATACACATAACCATCATAAAAATTAAATGTAGAGAAATTCAAAGCAATTCACTAAAGTCAAGAATAAGACTTTATTTTCTACTCTCTTTATACTTATTCAATATAGTATTCAAAGTCATAGCTAGAGCAATAAATAAACTGAAAGAGACTATGAGGGTACAATTTGCAAAGAAGGAAGTCAAAGTATCTTAGTTTGTACATGATATTATAGTGCATATAAGTGATCCTTAAAAATTCCACTGGAGAACTCCTAAAGATGTTAAACATTTTTAGTAAAGTAGCTCTGTACAAAATTAACTTATGAAACTCAGTAGCATACCTTTATATATACATAAAGTACAGTCTGAGAAATAAATTAGGAAAATAGTAGCTTTCACAATAACCTCAAATAATATTAAATATTTAGAGATAATGCTGACTAAGTAAGTGAGTCACTTGCATAATGTTGTGGGATTCAGGTGTCAGCTGATAAGGTCAAAAGACACTTATCCAGAGTCCTGGGCTCCTGAAGGGGGAGTGGCCAGCTCCATTCAAGAGGGGCTGCTGAGATCTTAGGGGCTGTTTGTTCTTGCTTGCTAGAGAAACAGGTTGGGCATCTATCGTCCATTGTGTAAATAATCTGATCTCTCAAATGCCTACATAAGCTGTTACCTATATTGTGAGTATTGGTTTATACTCCAATAAATATTCATTTTAGGTTGATATAATTTTAAAAAGATTTGCATCATCATCTGGCACCCAACGTGGGGCCAGGCTGTACCCACCAGCATAGGGGTCTGGGGATGCATTTGTGTTTTAAACAGTCAAAAAAGCAAAAGACAGAGTATTCAGCCAACTACCTAAAGATCCCAGAATACAGTTGAAAATGTATACTTCCCTGTACCCCCTCCCTTTCCGCTGATTCTGCTCTGGGTCTCTCTCAGGCTACAGCCTCACTGGCTTCCCCTTCCTCCC
Organism: Phyllotis vaccarum; assembly: GCA_033318265.1. Classification (NCBI taxonomy): domain Eukaryota; kingdom Metazoa; phylum Chordata; class Mammalia; order Rodentia; family Cricetidae; genus Phyllotis; species Phyllotis vaccarum. Next base: position 108,040,862 of record JARWLC010000005.1, read on the forward strand.
TCCCTTCCTCACTGATTTTCCAATCCCATACCCCAGGGCCATCAACAGATGCAGCATGCCACAGGTCCTTAAACAGTCCAGCCTTGCTAAAAGAGACCACATCAGCAGAGACTTAGAGATAGCTCTGCTGTGTCACAGCAGAAACTGTCTATAAAAAAAACTTCTAAGTACTGCACCTGCACCTCCACAGACGCTGTGGTGAGTGAGGAACCTGCTTTAAACATCCTGTTTTAATCCTGTGAGATTCTGCCTTTCCTAATGTTCATAGTCAGCCTGTACATGCCTGCTGAGACTTCTCAAGATCACAAAGGGCCTATAGGTAGCTTTATACTGCTAAGAGTCCCTACATCTGCCATATTGCTGATAAACAAAACTTTAAATGCTACTGCAACATCCAATGACCAAACATTGTCATTTCAACTAAATTAAGACAATGGTTGATAATTATTCTATTAATGACTTCAGGTCATATTTTTCCATGGTGATTAAAAAAATTTCAAATAACTATCTTAAAGGCTTCAATGCCCCAGTCCTACTATTTTTAAGCTTGTTTTTATATTTTATGTTTCAAGGCATAATAAAAAAAGTAAAATCTAAAAATCAACAATTGATGTCTAAGACATATAATATAAAAATTTCAAACACTAAAATGACAGATAAAGTTAAAGAAATAAAATCTAAAAATCAACAATTACTGTCTAAGATATGTAATATAAAAATTTCAAACACTAAAATGACAAAGTTGATTCTCTAAAAATTATTTACAACAAGCTTTCAGATAAGGCTTCCTCTTCAAATATAAATAAAACTATACCAAATTATATAGGCTATACATAAATGATAAAAACAAAAAAATTTTATTAACTACATTAATGACAAAGACAAAAAATTGTCAATGGTGTTAATAATATTGATCAAAAAATTACTAGTTCTATGAGGTCCTTAAAAAGACTGCTTCATCAAAAAAATCAAGCTCTAAAAAAAAAAAAAAACTCAATAATATCCAAACTTCAAAATTAAAAGCCAATAATATCCAAAATCCAAAAATAAAAAGACCATACTAAAAAAGTATAAAAGATAATAATACATCTTATGCTCAAAAAAAGTTCTAGTCAACCCCCAATAAAATATTATGATACTAGAGTCACTCTACCTATGATAATACACATGACGAGGCTGCCCCTACACCACAACTATGATTCCTGACTACTATACAGTCAAAAAAAAAAATCAGTTAAAGAGTCCCCAAAATTTATAAAATATAAGTTATAAGTTTAAATCATTTAAAAGTTTTAAAAAACAATATCGCTTTGTGATATACACTCTACTTATATAAAACAGCTACTAAACCAATAGTCAACAAAAAATCAAAATTACCACATAATTAAATACAGCTAATGGCCAGTGTCTTAGACCAAAGTCAAAATTTACAATAAAAAAAAAAAAAACTAGTTTAAAAAAAGACTAAGGTCTTAAAACAACAAGAAGAAAATAAAAGTGTCTGCTTCTCAAGACCAAATACTTAATAAAGTCATGTTTACTGATGTAAAGGCTCAAACTACTTATGATAAGCATACATTATTACTTTGACATACTATTACATTAAATAACATAACCTTCAATATTTGAAGAAAGAAATTGAAGAAAAATTTTCCATGCTTAAGTATCTACAGTATTAAAATAAGAATGACCCTCCTTCCAAAACAACCTTCAGGTTCAAGGCAACTAACATCAAAATTTCAATACTGTCCTTAACATATCTTGAAATGACAATTATAAGTTTCATATGGAAACTCTCTCTCTCTCTCTCTCTCTCTCTCTCTCTCTCTCTCTCTCTCTCTCTCACACACACACACACACACACACACACACACACACACACACACACACAAACACAAATAAACCTCTAGGATAACGGAGACAGTTCTACACTACAGAATAACTGCTTGAGGTATCACCATCCCATTTTAAAGTTGGTTTACAAAGCTACAGTGAGAAAAGGACAATAACACTGGGACAAAAACAAACATGTTGTCCAGTGAAATTGAATTCAAGATGCAGCATAGGTCCAGGTACCCAAGAACATCTGATTTTTGATGATAAAGAAGCCAGAAATATACACTGTAAATGTACAATATCTTTAACAAAGGCTGTTTTTCAAACTTCATGTCTACATGTGGAAGAATAGAAATAAATTCATAATTATCACCATGAATAAAACTCAAATCCAAATGGACATCAACATAAGACCAGATTCATTGAATCTTATAGAAAATCATGAGGAATAGCTTTGTATGTATTGGCACGGGAGAGGACTTTCTGAGCAAATCTCAGTAAATCTAGGCACTAAGATTAATAACTAATGAATGGGACCTCTTGAAACTGAGAAGTTCAGCAAGGCTATGGACACTATAATTAAGGAAAATTAGTAGCCTGAATAACGAAAAAGGATTTATTTTACCAACTGCACATTTGATAAAGCACTAGTATCAAAAATATATAAAGGACTCATGAAAAAACAACACAACATCAAATAAGTCAATTATTAAATGGTGTACAGATCTAAACAGAGAATTCTTAAAAAATTAATAGCTGTACACACTTAAAGAAATGTTCAGCACCCATTCCCTTACTTATTATAGGAATATAAATTAATACTACATCGAGAGTCTATCTTATAACTGTCAAAATGGCTAACATCAATAATACAAGTGAAAGTTCACATTGGCAAGGATGTTTTGGATAATAAGAGGAGCATTCATCCATTGCTGGCAGAAGTGCAAACTTCTTTAGCCAATATGGAAATTAGTATGGTGGTCCTCAGAAAGTTGTGAATTGGCCTACCTTAAGATCTAGCGATACCACTGTTAGACATTCTCAAAAAGATACTTGATCATACCTAAAGGTACTTGCCCAACCATGTTTACTGCTTCTCTATTTATAAAAGCAAAAAGCAAAAAACATATCTATTCACATATATGTGGTTATTAGACATTAAATAATAACCAACCTATAATTTGTAGACACAGAAAAGCTAGGTATAAAAAAGGACTATGAGGAAGATTAATGGTCTCTCTAAAAGGAAAACAGATAGATTTCCTTGGTGAATGAAGGATAAGACGAAGACAAGAAGAAAATTATCAGGTGGAGAGACAGACATAAGATTGAAAAAAAGAAGCGAGAGAGAGAGAAGTTGAAATTAAGGGGTATTTTCAGGATGGAATAGAAATGGGGAATAGAAAGTTTCTAAACTTTTAAAATTAGTCTGATAAGGGCTCCTCATTAGACAGAGTCCTAACTGACAATCTATTTAGTGGGATTGCATTCAATTGAGTTGTTAGCTAAGGGTCCCATGGAATCCTCAAAAACCACTAATGATTTCCAAGAAAATGAGTTGCTTTCTGTCAATGACAACAGACACACAGACTCATTGAAATTGAAGAGGTCAAACATCTTAAGTGTGTGAGTGCACTATGCAGGCTACCAAAGGAGAAAATTAAACACTAATAATCTGCCCTGCCTAAAGCTTATGCTGGGGCAATGGTGGCATAAACATAAAGGTGTAGTCAACCAGTTTCTGATTTGACATAAGGACCACACTACAAGATGGAAAAAATACAAATGGATGATCAAGAACAGGAGATTCAATAGATCATACTTGGTATAAAACAAAATACTGTTTGTTTAAAAAATCATTAAAATAATGTCTAATGATCTGCTATACTCACAGATCAGTGCCTTATTCAACCATCATCAGAGAAGCTTCCACTTTTACCAGACAAGAAAAGAAGCAAACTCACAAACACCCTAAGTGTCACCACAGAACCTACATCCTACAAAGAAAAAAAAGAAAACTCACAATATGACATTATACACACACACACAGAAAGAGAGAGAGAGAGAGAGAGAAAGAGAGAGGGAGGGAGGGAGGGAGGGAGGGAGGGAGGGAGGGAGGGAGAGAGAGAGAGAGAGAGAGAGAGAGAGAGAGAGAGAGAGAGAGAGATTAAAACATCCACATCTAAATATGTGTTTCCTTTGAATCCTCATCTGATTTAGGAAACCTTATAGAAGAGACCAGACAGAAATATTGTAAAAGTCTGAGCTGACAGACGACAATAGGAAAATACTGCCCTCTAAATCAACTAAGCAAGTCTAATGAACTCACAGAGACTGAAGCAGCAATTGGCCTACATAGGCCTACCAAGTCCTCTTCATATGTATTCCGTATTCAGCTTGGTATTTTTATGGGACTCGAGTATGTATAAGAGTGGGTCTCTGATTTTTGTTCCTTTCTTGGTTCTCTCTTTATTCTATTGAGTTACTTTATTAGGCCTCAGTGTGATGGGTTTTTTGATGTGGGAATGCCTTTCTGTATTCTGTGAATATCAATCTTTAAATAAAGGAGCTGTTTTGGCCCATGACAGACACCATAGAAAAAGTAGGAGAAATCAGAGCATAGGTAGGAGAAGCAGGGCAGAGTCAGACAGACCAAGACAAAAGCCCAAAGGAGCAACATGTAAGGAATGAAGGTGAGCCACGGGCAGACAGATTAATGAGAATGGGTTGAGTAAAGATGAGAAAACTAGATAGCAATGTGCCTGAGCCATAGGCCAAATACCATGAAGTTAATATAATCATCAGAGTCATTTTTGGGGCCTGAGCAGTGGCTGGTAGCTAAGGGGTCTGGGGCTGAAGGTCTGTGGGTCTGGACCTCTGGCCACCCAGGGCCAAGAAACCTCACTATAATAGTTTTTATCTTTTAATTTTTTTGTCATGTTTGGTTGCTATGTCTTAGAATCTTTTTTTTTAAAATTATAGACTGAAAAAAGTTGAATCAAAGTGGAGGAGAAATGGAAGTACTTGGAGGAATAGAGGGAAAGAAAACTGTAATCAGGACGTATGAAAAGAAAAGAATCAATTTTCAATTTAAAAAGTAAAATAAAAAAATCATAGAATGCAATATACATCTTTTTTCAAAACTACATCATAAATACAATTTAAGACTTGGAGGTGCTGAGGTCAAAACTTGAATAAACCATATACCTTGACCCTAAAGTTTTCTTTGACTCAAATTAAACTTGTCTGTAAACCATTTGTAGAAAATGCCTATAATTAATTGAAAATATCAGAGGACATGTATATATATAAAATGTCATCCTCCTTACATTTTTGAAAATAAAACAAACCACAAAGATTTTATAGTAAAATCAATTTAATCATTTTCAGATAGACCTGACATTTATATTTTACTTTTTGCCACCGTGAGAATTTTATAGACCAGGTACGTTTATAATTTATTTATAGACAATAAGAAATTCCTTTTTACAAAGTCATGCAAAAGTTTAAACTACATATCATTTCAAATCTAAAGTAGATAAGAAATTAATAGTTTTAATTTCTTTTAGTTATTAACACTAACACAGACACTGATTTATAATTGTACTTTCACGGCCTTTCTTTGTAGAATAAAATACTTAATTTAAAACAAATGCAAACTATTTTTTATCTATGAATATTTGAATTATTCCTGAAAAGTTGTATAAAATTATAGTGCTTTACATAAATCATAGAGAGAGAAAATAATCTTTTTTCCAAGATACAATGTTATATTCCTTGAGGTCCAAGTGCATACATTACAGAAGTACACACTTGATGAGACTTTCATACACTGAAAAGAGTACCTATTGCTTTAACTGATATCAAGCTTAAGGACTGAATATAATTTTAATTGTTTAAAAAACTTACATACGATAAGGACAACAGATTTCAAGGTATAGTGATCATAGAAAGCATAACTATCTTTTAAGTAAGAACTGTTTATATACCAACAGATTCTTCTAACCCCTTTCTTCTGTGTCATCATGCAATGCATATCTTACAGAGAACAGTTCAATTATATGCCCACACCCTAATATTCAAGGCTTCCCAAGTGACCTTGGTGTCCTTTTACTTTCTTTCTCTTTTGATTTTTCTTTCCCTCTTTGCTTTCCTTTCTTTTTTCTTTCTTTCTCTTTTGTGTGTGTGTGTGTGTGTGTGTGTGTGTGTGTGTGTGTGTGTGTGTGTGTGTGTGTGTGTGTGTTTTGAAAGGGGTTGTTTGTTTGGGGTTTTTTTTTTTTTTGGTTTTGTTACACAGAGTATTTCTGTGTAATGTTAGCTGTCCTGCTCTCCTGGAACTCCAGATGTAGAGCAGGTTGACTTTGAACTTAGAGAGATCTGCCTACCTCTGCCTCCCAAGTGCTGAGATAAAAGATGCAAAAGACTTGTGCCATCACCTTACAGCTGTGACCTTGGTTTTCTAACTTTAAAGAATAAAACACACTTCAATGATAATGAGCCCTTCACTCATTCTCTCAGAAAAGCAGTGTGTCATGTTAACAGAGTCTGGCCAGGGTGCTTAGAATCTGTAACAAGCAAAACAATCCTTTGACTTACCTCCTCACAGGTAGTTCTGAAATCCATGTGCTGAGGCACTGTGAAGGATATAGTCTGTAAAGACAGAAAGAGTGAGTTTACAGGTAGTGTGGAGGTCAACACAGAACACAGAACAAGAAACCAAAGCGCTTCTGTGAGAAAACAATATAGAGAGCCAGATGAGAGCATCAAAACAATAGGAAAAAGAAGGCATTAAAAGTGTTCATTTCAACCATTGTTTAACTACTTCCAATCATCTAGTGTAATGAAGAACATCTAGATCCTCTCCTGACTTCTTATAGCATGGTTTGCCACGTAATTCCTCTATCCTCAGGTTCTTCCTCAGTTGTAACATTTGTTTTGAAACCTCAGTTTTTGAGAGGGAGAATTTTTTTTTTAAAGTATAATTAAATGCTGCCTTTCATCTGCTTATCTCTTGAATAAAAGGCTATTTTAACCTTACTCTTTGTAATTGAAATGCTTTACATATAAAAAATTCTCTCAGGAACTTAAATATTTAATCAAAAGCATTATGATGCAATAAAGCAAGTTACTCATCAGTTTGCATAATACTAAGGTAATTGAAAATAGATATATCGAACAAACATTTTCACATAGAGATGACTGATACAGATTTAAATCCATATATTTTTAAACTTTTATTTTAGCATTCTTTTTACAATATATATTGAACTTAAGAAAACCAAACATTTTCAGAAAAAGGATTTCTATACTATTAAACAACAGGTAAGCATAATAATTATACAAGGAAAACTTCAGATAAAAGTATGTAGTCTTCAAAATAAAAAAAAAAAATCTCTACTACATAGAATTATTGTCTTTGAAAGAACAAGGCTCTTTCTGTGTAACAGTATGTGATATGACATCAAGAGGGAATGCTTGGTCCAGTCAGTACAGAGGGACTAGATAGGAAGAACCCTTAGTTTTATGTGTTACTAATTGCTTGGCTCCCACAGATTTGAAACTGGCAATTTCTAGTTTAAAAAAAGTGGATATTTTAAGTAACTTCTTTGTGAATTTTCATACTAATTTTATATTACTAAAATAAATAGGAAGCTATTCCTCACATTGGCTTCTATCATGTTCAATGTGTCTAGTTGTACATTGAGATCCATTCGGCCTTGGATTTTGTGAAGTGAGATAAGCATGGATTTATTTGCATTATTTTACATGCAGACATGCAGTTGTTGCATTTGTTGAAGATGCCGGGTTTTTATTTTTCAGGGTATATTTTTGGCTTCTTTATCAATTTCTTTCTAAGAAAAAAAAAGAATATGGTATTTGAGTCATTTTTTGAAAAATTAGACAATTTATTAACTCAAAAATAAGGTGTTAATCTCAAAATATTTTATGTTGCTATCGATTTTGGTTTATTGATACAAATTTAAGGTCAATTTTGTTGTTTTATGTATTTTTCTATTCTTGTTTAAGGTAGCTCATTTAAAATTGCAATGTATAATTAAAAATGCACGTTAGTTAGGTTTTTAGGTTTATAAAGATGTATTTCAATTATTTGGTAATCTTCAAAATCCTACATAAATTTAAATATTTTATTTAAAATATTTTAAGAACTTAGACTTTTCTGGACAGTGAGACATCTGCTCCTGGCAGAACCAATTTATTTAAAGAAAAAAAAAATGGGCATCAAAGAAACTCCAAATGAAATTTACTTTTTTGTAGCAATGGTTAGCCACTTGACAAGAATCTGTTCTTGGACTGACTGCTTGACAGTATGCTGTTTAAACTGAACATGCAAGTTCCACAGAAAATTGATCTCTGAACACTGGCAGAATAAGCCAAGATGGTAGTTCAGGTTCCTACTTTGCAGAGAAAACTGTAGACATTCTTCAGACCTTAAGGAGAAGCAACTGATGAACTATACCAGAATTGGTAAAGCAGTCCTTCAAATTTCCTGCTTCACTGATAAGTACACTGGATACTCTGGACCTGTAGGCTGAAGATAACTGCTCCAACTTTATAAAGGAACTTTGAGTGACTGTCCAGGCAGACAGGTGTTATCTCTGTCATTTTTAGAGTTTGGAAGTTGCTTGCACTTCTGGTTCACTTGGGTAAATATTATATCCTTCTGTGGTCTTTGAGGTAGTTGAAGTCTAGATAGTTATAGGTATTATAGATATATTGGATATGGAACTTTAGATTCACAAGGATAAGGAAGATGATAGAATATTTTCTTTAATTTTGCTAAGTACAAATAGACTAGACATTATACTATAATTCTTGCTTGATAGCTATTTTGTTATATGTAATTTTGCTATGTTAAAATTAAAGCCTTCCTTTTTGATTAGACAGAAATGAAGAGATGATGTGAGAATGTCTTTCTGTATGCGATAAATATCAATATTTAAATTAAAAAGATGTTTTTACCCTTTGTAAACACTGTAGCCAGAGACGAGAACACATAGAGATGAGAAGGATGGCTGAGTCATAGACAGATTGAGCCAGACACTCGAAGAAATATGTAAAGAACATAGGTGAGCTATGGGCCACATAGGAAGACAGTTTAATAAAAATGAGTTGAGTTAAGATGAAGGAGCTAGCTAGCAATGTGCCTATGGCATAGGCCAAACAACATGAACGTAATATAAGTATCTGGGTCATTTTTGGGGGTCTAAGCAGCAGCAGGCACCTAAGCCGCCTACAACTGCACGTCTATGGGTCTGAACCTTTGGCCTTATGGGGACAAAAACCTATCGTATCAAATTATTTGTTTCTTTGGTTTTTTTTTCCATATTATTTACTTTAAAAGGTCTTTTCCTATCTACCACTGGTCCCTCTCCTTTACCTCCCTTTTCTAGACTGACAGATCAGTCCTCCCTCAGCCTCCTCAACCCTTCCCCCCAACAATTCACCAAAAGGGCAAGGAATCCCAAGGTGGGGTAGTTCAGTCTGACATACCCAGTTGATTTAGGTCCCATTACCTCATCCCAGTATCAACGTTGAGTTAAGTGTTTCTCTGTAGGGAATGAGCTTTTAAATGTCAGTTCATGCACCAGGATCATAGTCTTATCCTACTACAAGTGGTTCTACAAACTGCCCACAACACTGTCTACTTTTGGAGGGTTACTTCTTTTACATAAAGGTTCCTTGGCGATTATTTCAAAGTCAATGAGCTCTCATTAATTCAGGACAGCTGTCTCTGTGGGTCTCCTCCTCGTGTTCCTGATCCCTTTTCTCATATACTTTCTCTAATCTCACTTCAGCTGGACCGAAAGTGCAACCTGGTGCTTACTATGGATTTCTGCTTCTGCCTCTATCCATTATTAGATGAAGATTCTATAATGACAATTATGGTGGACATTCATTTGATTATATGGAAAGTCCTATTTAGGTACCCTCTCTACTATTGCTTGGAGCCCTAGCCTAAGACATCTTGTGGGTTCTTGGAGGTTTCCTTAGGACCAGGTTTATTTCTAAACACACAGTGGCTCCCTCTATCAAGATATGAATTTCTTTGTTTTTTCTCTCTGCTGCTCCTCTCCCTCAACCATCTCCACCTCTCATGTTCTCACCTCTATTTGCTCACTCCCCATTATGACCCCAATTTACTCAAGAGATCTCTATTTCCTCTTCTCTATTTCCTCTTCCCAAAGGGTATCCCTGAATGTCTCTCTTAAGTTCCTCCTATTATCTAGTTGTACTAGGATTGTGGTTTGCAGCCAAGATATTCTTTGTTCATGTCTCAATTCCACTTATGAGTGAGTTCATACCATGTCTATCTCTCTGGGCCTGTGTTACCTCACTCAGGGTGATAATCTACAAATCCATCCATTTGCCTTCAAATTTTAGGATGTCTTTTTTTATAACTGCTGAGTGGTACTCCATTGTGTAAATGTACCTCAATTAATTTGTTCTCTAGTTGAAGGGCATCAAGGTTGTTTCCAGGTTTTGACTATTATGAATAATGCTCTTATGAACATGGTTGAGCTAATCCCTTAGGGTCAGAATGTGAATCCTTTGAGCATATGCCCAATTGTGGTATTGCTGAGTCTTTGGGGAGATTGATTTCATTTTTCTGAGGAACTGCCATATTGATTTCCAAAGTGGATATATAAGTTTACAATCCCACCTGTAAGGGAAGAGTATTCCCCTTGCCCCACATACCCTCCAGCATTGTTATTTGTGGTTTTGATCTTAGCCATTCTAATAGGTATAAGATGGTATCTCATGTTTTGTATTTCTCTGGTGGCTAAGGATGTTCATCACTTCTTTGAGTGTCTGTTAGCCATTTGAAATTCTGTTGAAAACTCCCTTTTTTACTCTATCCCCATTTTTAAATGGATTATTTGCATTTTTGACCTGTAGTTTCTTAAGTGTTCTATATATTTTAGAGATCAGTCCTCTGTCAGATATAGGTTTGGTCAAGAAATTTTTCCAATGTACATGCTGTCATATTGTCTTATTGATTATGTTCTTTGCTTTATAGAAGCATCTCAGTTTCCAGGGATCCTGTCTATTAATTATTGTTCTTAGTGTCTCTGCTACTTGTGTTATAATTGGTGGTCACCTGTGCCAATGCACTGAAAGGTATTTCCACTTTCTATTTTATCAAATTCAGTGTAAATAGGTTTATGTTGAAGTTTTTTATCTTAAATTTGAGTTTTGTGCAGGGTGATAGATTTGAACCTATTTGCAATCTTTTACATAATACCATCCAACTATGCCAGTACCATTTGTTAAATATACTATCTTTTTTTCCATTTTATAGTTTTGGCCTTTTTTGTCAGAAATCAGGTATTCATAGGTGTGTGGATTAAGGTCAGGATCTTCAATTCAATTCCATTAATCAATAAGTCTGTTTTCATGCCAGTATCAAGCTTTTTTTTTTTATTTTTGTTTTTGTTTTTTAAATTACTGTGTCTCCATATTATAGTCTCAAGTCAGGGATGGTGATGTGTAGTAAGTGGTTTCTGGCCCAGACTTTTAGGCCTAGCCTCAAGGTTTAGGCCCACAGACCCACAGACCTACAGAGACACTCAGATGTTTCCAATAGTTTTAGGCTGATTGGCCTAAGGCCCGGGCATACAACTTGCTAACACTTTACCCCTTAAACTAACCCATGTCTCTTATCCTGTTCAGCCATGTGGCTCTGTACCTTTTCTTAGAGCAGTATAGTTGTCACCTGTTTCTCCAGGATTCTCTCTGACATTCTGCTCTGTGTTTCCTGTTCTCAGAGTTTTCTTAGTTGGTAGCCCCACCCACACTTTCTGCCTGCCTTTGCCAATCAGTGCTTTTTATTAAACCAATGAGTGGGACAATTATTTACAATGTAACAACATAATCTCCTACAGTGATGCTTCCTGAAGTTCAGTTATTGAAGAAGAAAATTTTGGTAATTCTGGGTTTCATGTTATTCCATATGTAGTTAAGTATTAATCTTTAAAAGTTTGTAAAAAAAATTGTCTTAGGATTTTAAGGACATTGCATTGAATCTGTAGATTGCTTTTGGTAATTTTACTATTTTGATCATACCTGTGGAAAACATGGGAACTATTTCCATTTTCTGATATCTTCTTCAATTTCTTTCATCAAGACTTAATGCTCTTGTCAAACCTGTCACTTCTCTGGTTAGAGTTAACCCAAGATATTTAATGTTATTTGCATTTATTCTAAAGTGTAATGTTTCCCTGATTTCTTTCATATCTTTTTTATCATTTGTTTGTAGGAGGGCTATTGATTTTCATTGAGTTAATCTCTTACCCTGATACATTGGTGAAGGTGTTTATCAGCTCTAGGAGTTCCCTTTTATAATGTTGAGGATCACATTTACATACTATCATATCATCTACAAACAGAAATAGCTTGACTTGTTCATCTCCAATTTGTATCGCCTTAACTTATTTTGTTCTCTTATTGCTTTAGCTAAAACTTCAAAGAACTATATTGAATATATATATGGATATATATATATGGTAAAATGCATACATACATATATATATATATATATATATATATATATGTGTGTGTGTGTGTGTGTGTGTGTGTGTATATATATATATATATGGTAAAGAGGACAGCTTTGTCTTATTCCTGACTTGACTTTGACTTCAGTGGGATTGCTTTGAGTTTTTATTTAGTTTAATGTTGGCTGTTGAACTTGTATATTGTCTTTATTATATCTTGGTATTTTTCCTGTATTCTTAATTTCTTCAGCACTTTTAACATGAAGTAGTGTTGAATTTTGTCAGTGGCCTGTTCAGCATCCATGGAGATGATCATGTAGGGTTATTTTTCTTTCAGTTTGTTTATATGATGTATAACATTGACAGTTTTTTATATGTGGAGTGATCCCTGCATCTCTGAGATAAAGCTTACTTGATCGTGGTGGATGACAGTTTTGACATGTTGTTGAATTTGGTTTACCATTCATTATTTTATTAAATATTTTTGCAATGATGTTTATGAAAATTGATCTGTACTTCTCCTTCTTTGTTTCATCTTTCAGTGGCTTGAATATCAGGATGACTGCAGCCTCATAAAAGAGCTTGGAAACATTCCTTTGATTTCTATTGTATGAAAAATTTTGAAGAGTATTGGTATTAGTTTTTCTTTGAGTGTCTGGTAGAATTCTGCACTGAAACCATCTAGCCCTGGCTTTTTTGCTTGAGAGACTCAATAACAAGAGTTAATTTTTGTGGGTGTTATAGATATTTTTAGGCCATTTATCTAGTCTTGATTTAATTTTGGTTAGTTGTATCTATCTACAAAGTTGCCCATTTCTTTTAGGTTTTCCAATGTAGTGAAGAATTGGTTTTTGAATTATGACCTAATGATTATCTGGATTTCCTCACTGTCCATTGCTTTTTTCATTTCTGATTCAGTTAATTTGAATGCTCACTCACTGCCTTTTAGGTAGTTTGGATAAAGGTTTGTCTATATTGTGAATTTTCTAAAAAAGCAAACTCTTTGATACATTGATTCTTTGAATTGTTCTTTTTGTTTTATTTTTATTAATTTTGCTGTGAGTTTGGTTATTTCCTGCCTTCCACTCCCTCTGAGTGAGATTGCTTCTAATTGTTCTAGATATTTCAGCTGTGCTGTTAAGTCTCTTCTATAAGATTTACTTAGGTTTTTCTTATAGGAATCTAGAGCTATAAAATTTCCTCTGAGCTCTGCTTTCATTGTGTCCCATAAGTTTGGGTATGTTTTAGATTAATTTTCATTGAATTCTAGGAAGACTGAATTGGTGCAAGTGATAGATGATCAACTTCCATTATTTTATAAGTTCTCTGTGATTTTTGTTGTTGAATTCTAACTTTAGTACCAGGTTGGCTAGTAGGATACAGGGCGCTATTACTTTTTTGTATCTATTAATATTTGCTTTATGACCAAGTATGTGGTCATTTTTAGAGAAAGTAACATGAGATTCTGATAAAAAAAAAAAAAAGCATAGTTTTTTTTTGTTGTTGTTTTTGTTTTTGAGTGGGAAATCTGGCAGTGTGACTAACCCAGTTACCACCCATGCCCAGAAGTAGGGTTTTGAGTTAACCTATGAGTTATTCCACCCCAACATCTATAAACTGTAGAAGTATGTAAAGAAGAAAGACCTTGAGACCTAAAACTCCAGGATCTCCATGACACAGGATAACAATGCATATCTAAGAGAAGCCACAGAGAGAGCTCATTATTGATAGCGAAGCAGAAGCCAGAGACCTCAAACAAGACTAATGACTCATAGCAATGAACATTTCCAAATAAAGATCAATGAACTAAAGGCTAAACTGTGTGAATACATACATATGACTAATAAGAAATAAGAGTATCAGCAGCTTTCCTACAACTCCTATACCTAAGACAGAAGAATGGATGGAAAGACTGTAAGAACAAGAGGAACCAGAAGTTTTCGGTGAAATTGTGTTTTCTAGGAATTTCAGAAGATGCTTCTAAAAAATCTCATTAACATGACTGCCTATACATGCGTGAATAATAAAGACAGTGATAGACAAGCTAATGTGTAGGGGTGGGGGAAATTTCAGGAGCCTCAATCCTATACAAAATACTACAGTCAATTGAATTGTGCTGAGACTGGGAGAAAAAGTCTTCCTTGGAATTTATTACCCAAATCAGTTATCCAATATTTGTCAGCCCGGAAAATATACATAACATATAGATTATCAGGCTGTACTATTGTAATTTGTGCGTGTGTGGCAAATATAAGTTTGAAAGAGAACATGGTGATACATGGGAAAGAGTAATATCAGGCAGAAAAGTGTCAGTCTTGATAGTTTCAATGTGAATGATCTAGGCTCCTTCATCAATCATCCCCTAATTTGAAGTTATTATAATTATAAAATATGTATATCAAAAGAATTCTAAAAGAACATATTATTGGAAATATAATTGTTAAATCACTTTTTGTAGTCTAAATTATTTTAAGTTCTTATCTAAAATGTTAGCTGTATTCCCAAATTTCTCTGTACCACGTTGGTTCATTCCTTCAGCATCAATGTATCTGTGTTTGTCTTCTAGTCCTCAATATTCTTGGAGAAGTATGCATCATCAGAGTAGGCCTGTTCTTTTTTCCCTCTACTCATTAACACAAATTACAAAATAAAAATAAGAACCTTACTCTGAGCCAAAACAAGAGAGTGAGCATTCTTCAAATTAAAGTGCTGTGTCCTTGGAGTAGCCTTCTATGTCAAAGCTCACTATTTGACTTTACATTGACATTCAACTCTTCCATAATGTTCAATGTGTATCTTATATTATCTCCTGGACTCCCCTGTGTTTTGCTGCAGCTGGTAATTACATTATTTCTAGCACTCAGCTTGCAGCCTATCACACAATAAAACAGTAAATATTGTAAGAGACCTTTTGTTATTCAAGGTAACTGGAAACATTTTTATGAATAAGGTGTGTCTTAAATTTTAAGAGTGAAATGAATAAAATAAAAACTCTTAAGGTCCTGGAGAAGTGATGCAAAAAAAAAAAAAATCACAATTCATGTATGCAATCAGCCAGAGCAATTATTAGACAAACATGCTGAGGCCATCCATCTTACACAAACACAAAATGATGCAGCCTTTTTTTTTAGCCATAGCCAAAGGGAGTTGCAGGGTCAGTTATGTTGTTTTGGATAAGATTGGATTACATGAGTAGTAGTTATATTTAGTTATATTTATATGCGACTGATTGTTTGGGGACAGCAGGGGCTGGTTAAAGAAACAGTTCTATTTTTGGACAAGCCTGAATGATTCCCAGGATCTGTGCTTATTTGATTATTACCTTGACCTTATGTAGAGGGTGGTCTCTGACATGCTATCTCCCTCATACCTATTGTTAGGGGCATTGAAGAGAAATTGTTCTTTCTTTGTGGCTTCCTTAAAAACTGCCTACTCAGGCTCAGGAAATTTAAATTGAGGCCTAATCTCTGAGCAATCACTTTGGTTCTCTAGTTGGTCTTCTCTAAAATACAACTGTCAGTTATATGAACTCTCTTTGTGAACACTCTCTGGTATCTGCCAAGCTATGACAGGTAATTAAAGCCATGGTATCCCATTAGTATTTGTACTGAACTCTGAGGTTTATTAGACATTTCCCATCCTTTCTTACTAAGAACATTTCTTCATTTGGAAGTGATCTAAGTTAAATTGTATTTCTATTCTCTAGAGGAAAAAAATCTTTGTGACAAGGAAACAGTGTGGTGATATATTGTGTATATACATATATATATAACCTGAAATATCAGAGGACAGAGCCAAGCCATGAAGGTCAAGGAGTAGAGATCCATGCCTTTAATTGCAACTCTCTGGAGGTAGAGATACTTTGAATCTTTGTAACTCCAGGTCAAATAAAGCCAGGATTTGGTGACACACATCAGTAACACTAGCACTAGAAAACAGAAAGTGAGATAGCTAGACAGGGTAAGAGGATGAAGGAAGTCAACTCTAAGTGCATTCCCTTTTAGTGAGTACTCAGAAATATTCAGTATGACGATTCATGGAGACTGAACCTCCTACCCTTTTTATCCTGAGAAGTTAGCTAGGTGGGAACTGAATGTAGTTTGTTTCTATGGCTCTCTCATACTTCAGCCTTTCCTCATTATCAGTCCCTGGGTTTTTATTATAATACCAAATAAGTTTTTTGCAATATTTGGCATTCCACTTTTGTGGGACAGATTCAAAAAGTCTCTTGCCTGTGGCTTTGGAGACACTGGCACAAGCCAGAGCTAGATGTAGCCAAAACCTGACTGGCTTTGTTTTTCTTTCTTAGTCTCCAGTCAGCTCTGTCTTTTAGGCAGTTCCTGTTACATGTGTTTCTTCTCCATAATCACCTTGGTGAATTTTTCTGAAAATGACTTCCCTCTTCTGGTAGGTTGTGTGTGTTTGTGTGTGTGTGTGTGTGTGTGTGTGTGTGTGTGTGTGTGTGTGTGTGTGTGTGTGTGTGTGTGTGAAATCCCTTTTTGGGTTGCTTCCACACTTGGTAGCTGCCTCACTACACAGTTATCAGAATCATCAATGACAGCAAATTTAGTGATTCAAATGTGTGTTTTCTTTTAAGGGAATTAGCTTAAGAAAGAGTTTTTAGCCCACATTAAAAAATGGGAAATAGTGTTACAATAGAAAACAGTTGGTCTCTGTTTAATAGTACTCTAAGTGGTATAAAAATGGAACAATTAGTTGGGAGTATAATTAATATAGATGATGTTAACATGTCCATTGTAACTATTTTTTATTAGTCTTGTTTTAGCCCTAAAAATGTTTTTGTATGAATGCCAAGTTGGTTGGTGTGAGTGCCAAGATACAAGTATTAGAAAACTTTGTTAAAACAGATCATAGAGATAGTCAAACCCAGACAGAAAGATTTAAAAAACAAATCCCAACATTGCTCTGTAAGGTTATAAAGAAACAGCCTAAGTCTCTCAAACAGCCAAACTTAAAATACCCAGTAACCTTACAACAATTTCGAAATGATAGAAACCACGTAGGAACTAAGGGAACTCCAGTTTATCTGTTATATTTAAGAAAATTTAAGGAAACAATAGTTTCATATGGTATGTATTCACTATTTATAAAGCAAATGTTAAACTCTTGATAAAATTGTAATATAATTTTTTCTAAAGACTGGATGAATATGTCTACAGCAGTCATGGAGACTGATCCCTACTTACAGTGGAGGAAATGGTGGGAGGGTGAAGCTAAAACTATTGAATAACTCACTAGAGCTAGAAAAATTAAAATTTCCCAAGACCAAATTTTGGGGAAAGAGTTTATGCTAATGTAAAAAGGCAATCTATATATAATAATCATACTCTGTAAACATTTTGGCAAACATCTATAAATGAAAAAAGACCAAAATTAAAAATACAAATAAATGACTCAGATTTATTCAGTCTGAGAATTTATGGTCACAAAATCTACCCTTTAGGCCTGAGGAGTTGCCTAGGTAAGACTAGCTACGACTTGTTTTCTCTGTCTCTCTGATATTTCAGGTTTTCCTCAATATCTGTCTCTAGGATTTTATTATAATAACAAATAGTATTTATGCAATAGAAATCTGTTCTGGTAACAGACAGATGTGAGTGTCTGGGAAGAAGATAATAAAGAAGTGGCACATAAAATCAGTTTACTGATCACTGAAAGTCAATTTATATTTTAGTTTATTCCCCTCACTCAGAGGAAAAAAATGATGTTAATGTATTATACACTCTATTTATACTGGTCAAGAGAAGAGAAGTGACGATTTCCAAATGCCAGGGGAATTCTACTGATTTCAGAATGTAATTTTGAACTTACTCTGAAATATGACTGTACTTAACGCTCTGAATCATCATTCTCAAAATGAAGCCATTCTCAAGATTCTATTCCCAAAAATTTGTATTTATTCAATAATTTGAATCCCATCCAGTGAGGAATTACAAATGTTTTGGGGCTGAGACAATGCCCCATGGACACATTCTGACTAAGGTTACTGAAAGGAGCACACACTAAAGCAAGAACACTTGGACTTAGAGAAAATCTGGCAAAGGACAGTAGCAAGAGAGTGTCTCTCTGAGCTAAAGCTAAATGGGAAAGCATGTCAGTTGACAGCACAGTGGAAGAAAAGGCCAGAAAGAAGAAAGGTTATGTGCTTGGTCCTAGCTGCAAGTTCAAATACAGTGCAGCATTAAACTCCTTCCTTGATGCTTACCCAAGAAGCAGACCCAGAGCCAGTTTTTTGTCCCTAATTGATATTATTAAATTTACAGAACAAAAATAAGGAGAGTATTGAATGCAAATTATCTTAGTGATTTCTACTGAGTTACATTATTATTAAGCAACAGAATCAGGAACATTTTATGCTTGAAATTATTGGCCAAAGTGATGGCGTTCAAGAAGAGATTTAGAAGTTACCTTCCTTCAAGTATAAGATTCTGTACATTTTTCAGCCATGCTGAGATTAGATGGTTCACTCCTTTCTACTTTCCAACTTTTATATATCAAGTATACCCTCATCAAACTCTAGATTACCTTGTCTTAAACTTCTCAACTCCAAGAACTATGAGAAGAAATGTCTGTCATATATGTGTTATCTAGTTTTTGAAATGAAAAGAGACATCATTCCAACATAATGCCACCTTCCATTGTCCCAGTGTAATTAAAAATTTCCTGGGTGTTGTTAATCATTGGTCTAGTCCAAATGAACATTCTTATGCTTCTTAGATTCCTCTTTCTGCCACAGAAACACTAATAATGATTCTCAGCCCTGGGTTTCTGTGTACTTCTGTGTCAGACCTTCCCTTGAAAGCTCAGTGAAATACTTTGGCTTCAGATGACTTGAGGTAGCTCTGTCAAGATGGTAAATTAGCAAATGTGTGTACATGTAGTGCTGGCACTTAAGAGGTAAGACAGGAGAAAGGTGTGTTTAAGGCCATCCTAATTTATATAAGGAGACTCTATCTTTAAAAGAAAAAAGGAACCCGAAGGTCTACTATATACAAATTCCTCTGTGTAATAAGCCTGACACAAATGTGTGAGAAAAATAAACCCTTAGATGAAGACTATACGTAGGTGGGGAATGGTACAGCTAGAATATTTTTTAAAAATACCAGGAGACTATAAGACATGTAGGGCTAAAAGACATTTGTCAGCAGAAAAGAGTCTCAATATATAAATTAGAGTAGTTTAAAGGGTTTCAGCACTATGAGGAATCTATTATCCAAGTAGGTTTAGAAGCCTGATTGAACTCCAGGCAAATAATCAGAAATTTCTTTGATGAACAAATTAAATTTACTCTTGTGACAATTAGAACTAAAGGCAAACCTATTATCATTCTACATCTTATAGCACAGTAATCCCACAGGCTTATTTTATTTCTTCCGTACATTCTTAAACGAATGTGAGATATTTGAGCATTAAATTTTCTGTTTGCATGAGTAGATATAAGTGATTATGAAGTTATTCAGAGTCTTGGAACATAATGGTTCTCAGTCAGTCATTTCAGAATATTTGAAAAATAAAACTATGACTTAAAAGTTAAAATTTAACCTAATAACATTATTATTGTTGTATGGCAGGTGTCTTGATTAGATAATGTAAGTGAGCTAAAATTTTTCTACAATGGAGAGTATTTTATCATGCTTTATCATGAATTAATAAAAAGAACATATTATATAGGCTGCAATTACAATCTTATTTAGAAGACAATCAATGAATAAGCACAGGAAGACACCCATTTTATAATTTTCAATATTTTCTTATTTCTTATGCATAAATGTAGCATTTTAAATATTTATTTATTTAAATAAATGTTTAATTTAAATTAAATATTTAATAATTATTTTAAATAGAATAATGCATGAGATGTAAGAGACATTCATTAAATTCTTCTACAACTCCCAGGCCTCAGGTATCCTACTCAGAAGTATACTTCCAAATGCTATACATTGTTGCTGTTGATGACAAAAGATGCTTCTCATATCTCAGTGTATTATCTTATGTCCCTTTGCCTTCAAAAAGCACAGTACCAAAGACATGGTCCACTTGCTGTAAGCCAGATAATATGTAGTTATAAATGACTGCTCCTGCAGTTTTTTCACTTTTAGTCATAAGGAAAAGGAAGTAGTCAGCTCCACCCTTAAAAAAGATACATAGGCTTCAGAGAGAAAAGAAAGAAGGTAGAGAAAGTCTTTAAAAAGAGAAATAGAGTAATAAAAATATAATAAGCCATGTAAAGATGGAAAATAGACACAAAATCTGGACTTTGGTTGCTATTGTGTTTCCTTTTAATTTTTTAACTGTTAATGAGCTAACTTCAGAAAGACAATGGATTGCAAATGCAAAGGCTACTACGTTAAACAAGAATATATATTTTAAAGATATTTTTATTTTAAAACTTGTGTCTAAGGATTTATTGCTTTGGAAGAGTTCTGCTTTTGTTTCCACAGAAGATGAGAACCTGTAGATTGCTTCTAGGCAAATATGGAACGTGAAATGAAAAGAGACTCTGGGCCTGTAGGCTGAAGATGGATGCCCAAACTTTATAAAGGAACTTTGGGTGACTGTCCAGGCAGATAGGTGTCATCTCTGTCCTTTCTAGATTTTAGAAGTCACTTGCACTTCTGGTTTACTTGGGTAAATATATCTTTCTGTGGTCTTTGATGTAGTTGAAGATTAGATAGTTATAGGCACAGTTTTTCTTAGTCATTTGAAAGGTATATTGATATGAAACTTTATATTCATAAAGATAAGGTAGATGATAAGAGTATTTTCTTTAATTTTGCTAAATACAAATAGACTAGATATTATAACTGTAATTCTTGCTTGATAACTATTTTGTTATATGTAATTTTACTGTGTTAAAATTGAAACCTTTCTTTTTGATTAGACAGAAAAGGGGAAGAGCTGTGGGAATGCCTTTATGTATGCTGTGAATATCAATCTTTAAATAAAGGAGCTATTTGGGCCATGACAGGCACCATAGAAAAAGTAGGAGGAGAAATCAGAGCAGAGGTAGGAGAAGCAGGGCAGAGTCAGACAGATCGAGCAAGCTGCCCAAGGAGCAACATGTAAGGACACAGGTATTCCACGGGTTACATGGCAGACAGATTAATAGAAATGGGTTGATTTAAGATGTAAGAACTAGCTAGCAATGTGAGGTTTCTGGCCCGGACTTTCAGGCCTAGCCTCAAGGTCTAGGCCCACAGACCCACAGATCCACTGACCTGCAGACCTGCAGTTCCACAGTCCCACAGAGACACACAGATGTTTTCAATAGTTTTAGGCTGAATTGGCCAAAGGCTCAGGCATATCACTTGCTAGCTCTCTACCCTTCATCTAACCCATGTCTCTTGTTCAGCCATGTGGCTCAGTACCTTTCCTTAGAGCAGCATGGTTGTCGTCTGCTTCCTCCAGCTTCTCTCTGGCATTCTCTCTGGCATTCTGCTCTCAGAGTTTTTAGTGTGGTAGCCCCACCCACACTTCCTGCTTGCCTTTGGCCCATCAGCGCTTTTTATTAAACCTGTGGCAGGGACAATTATTTACCATGAAACAACACAATACCCCTAAAGACACAGGTAAGCCACGGGTTATGTGGCAGACAGATGAATAGAAATGGGTTGATTTAAGATGTAAGAGCTAGCTAGCAATGTGCCTGAGCCATAGGCCCAACAGCATAAAGTTAATATAAGCATCTGAGTCATTTCTGGGGGCCTGAGCAGCAGACAGCTGGGTGGCTAAGGGGACTGATGCGGTAGGTCTTTGGGTCTGGGCCTCTGGCTGCCCAGGACCAAAAAACCCCAGTGCTATGTGCAATGATGATAAATACAACAGAAGAAGATCAAATTACTTCTAAGGCTGCCAGATTTGTCTGAAATTGGTCTCTGAGACAAGGTGAAACATATATTTATAGAAACTACTTTTCAAACCAAAATAAAAAAGACTCAATGCTAATACAACACATGAAACTGTTATCCTTCCCCCCAAAATGGACAAAAGCTTACCAAAAGAAGAAAAAGACAAAAAGGAAGCATTGTTACTAATATCCTATAGAGTATTTCATATAAGATGTGATGGTAAGAATATTGCAAATACTTTTAAACATTTAACTTAAAGCTAGATTACCTATGCCTTGGTTTTCAGACTTGTTTAAAATATGAATAAAATATGGATCTCTGACCGTTTGCTTCAGGGATGAAGAAATGTGTGTAAATTTTAAGCAATTGTTTTAGAAAACACAAACCAAGGCTTGCTTTAGAAATAGCTAATAATGACCATGAGAGGGCTATGTCAACAGGTGCACAGAGAAGGAGGGCTAGCTGTCTGTTGGTTTACCCAGGAAGAGAGAGCTTTTTGCCATGAAAGTCCTACTTTTATAAAAATTATAAAAATTGGATCTGCCCTCATGAATAGGCTGCCTTCTAGCTCTGGTTTCTTCTCCTGCTGACTTGGTACAAATTGTTAGTATCACAGGTTTTTTCAGATACAAAAGGCATGTACTATATAGTGGAGGTCTCTCTTTCATTGGTGCCATCTTTAGTGGTGTCCAATTTTCTCTCACATATTTATTCGATGGAATTCCTCATATATTACTGAGAATGAAATTGTGTTAAACCCTGACCTTACATAAATGAACACCAGTGGTTTATATTCCTAGTTTCTTATTTTTCAAAAGTCCAGCTCACACAGAACCACCTATGAATAACATACATGGTTGGATTTACAAGTTCTTTAGCCTCCCTGCAGAAGGTGGTGGGGCAGAGCATGCCAGTTTCCTGACTCTGCTCACAACTTGTAACAGTTTCAAGGACTTTTCAAAACAGTACCCTGACTTTTCTTGACTTCAATGAGTTCTGCTTTCCTGAAATAATAAAACACAAAAATGTTCCTGCCCATATGCACTGCCTCAGTTAAGAGTAGCAGGAGTTGTTTGCCTTAAGCAGTCTAAAAAGACATCTAAGTTCTGAAAGATTAGGCAAGAGAATTGCCAACCTGAGCTGAGAATCTGTTTAATGGTTGCCTTAATTTGTATACTAGATATTTACATGACTAGAAAAACAAGAAGGCAATTGAGGTTGTCAGGTGTTGTTTAGTCGTTGCCATTCCAGACAAAAGGCTTCCTTCTCCACGGGGCTCCTAAAAAGATTAAGTAATCAAGTAAGATTTCCTCATTCTTTGGGATTCAATTAAAATGAAAGCAATTATTTCAATCCTGTTTTAAAAATCCTTCCTAATGTTGAGGTAGTTATCTAATATTAATTACTTTCAACAGTTAATTTGCATAAGTCTATTTTCCAGGTACTTCATTTTATAGCTCTTTATTATGTGTTTAGGAATATGATCTTTAGAGTTGTTTTGGATCAACATTTTCTGAGGACTCAATTAAAATTTATTTGTAAAATAAAGTGAGAAAAGTTCAACTGATTTTAACACTCAGAGTAAGAAAAGCAAGTGAGAGGAACTGTTTTCAAGCTACCTTTGCTCTTAGTTATAGAGCACACCACATGAAAAGCTACTCTACAGACATATTTATAGAAATGCTCAGCATCTCCATCTTTAGCAACAACAAAGCAAAAAGGCCACCCCAAAACCCAGAAATACAGAAACAAAATTATTGTAGGAGGTAATTTTTTTAAAGAAGCAACTGGAAATCTTAGAATAAAACTCAGTTATATTGAACCTGATAGAAAAGAAAGTGGGCAATACCCTTGACACATTGTCACCAGAGACCACTTCCTAAATATAACACCACTAACACAGACACTGAGTGCAACAACTAATAAACTTGACCTCCTAAAACTGAGAAGCTTCTGTAAGGCAACAGAAACATCAATAAGACAAGATGACAGCCTACAGAATGGGAAAAGATCTTCATCAACCCAACATCTGACAGAAGACTGGTCTCTAAAATTAATAGGGAACTCAAAAACTCTGTAGTTTAGTCAAAACACTAAATAATTCAATTAAAATTGGGATACAGAGCTAAATACGAAATTCTCAAAGAAGAACTCCAAATGGCTAAAAGACATTTAAAGAGTACCTCAGCAAGGTTAGCCATCAAAGAAATGTAAATCAACATAATTTTGAGATAACATATTAAACCTATCATAATGGCTCAGATCAAAAGCAAATGACAACATATGCTGGAGGGGGTGTGGAAGAAAGGCAACACCCCTTCATTGGTGATGGAAATGTAAACTTGTACAGCCACTTTGAAAATTGGTATTGTGATTCCATAGAAAACTGGGAATCAGTCTATCCAATAATTCATCAATACCATTACTGGGCATGCACCCAAAGAATGAACATTCTTACTCTCAGAGTATTAGCTCACCTATGTTCATATCAACATTATTTGTAATAGCCAGAATTTGGAAACAACCTAGATGTTGCTCAGCTAAAGAATGGATTAACAAATTGTGGTACATTTATAAAATGGAGTACTACTCAGCAGAAAAAAAATGATGCCCTGAAATTTTCAGGCAAATGGAAAGAACTGGAGTGTATCATCCTATATGATATAACACAGGCCCAGAGAGATAGACATAAAGAAAAGGATAATTAGGCTACAATACACAATCCCAGCTAGGTAACAGGAAGATCTTAAGGGAGACTTCTACTTATATTCCTGGAAAGAGGAAAGAGAAGGGGAAATACAGAAAATCTCTTGAGCTAATTGGGATTTGGGGAGAAGGGACCAAGGGAAGGTGGGAAGAGAACATGAAGGAATGGGATGGTTGTGAGGGAGGAGCAACAGAGAGAAAGAACAAAAAAATGGATATCTAGATAGAGGGAGTCATTGTGGGGTTAGAGAAAAACTTGGTACTCAGGAAACATTCAAGAACCTATAAGATGACCCTGGGTAGAACTACAAACAATACTGGAGAGGGTGTATTGACTGGCTTTCCCCTATAATCAAATTATTGACCACCTCTGCTGTCATTATAGAACCTTCATACAGAAACTGATTGAGGCACATGCAGAGATCCATAGCTAAACTCATGGTGGAGTTTCTGGACAATGTGAAAAGAGAAAGGAGAGATTATATGAACAATGGAATCAGAATTATTATGAGGAGACCCACAAGGACAGCTGACTTGAGCTATTGGGAGCTGACTAACTCTGAAATAACAGTTGAGGAACCTTTATGGAATAGATCTAAGCCCTCCAAATATGGATGAGAGTATAAATGCATGGGAAATTTATGGAGCATCTTTCTGTAGGACCAGAGTTGAATCCTGGCACAAGAACTGGCTTTTGGAAGTCCACTCCCAGCTTTGATACTTGGGGGAGGGAGTTGGTCCTACCTCAACTGGATATTCCAGGCTGAAGTAACTCACTTTAAGCCCTCCACCTCTCCGGAATGAATGTGGGGATGGGGTGGAAACATGCTGGGGGAAGACTGGGAAAAGGGAAGGGGGAGAAACAGTGGTAGATGTGAAAAAAAATAGTATAAAAGTTAATAAAGAATATTAGTCTTTGCCTTACATAATAAAATTAATGTCTATAGAGACAAAGACATTTGTATTCACATTAAAACACTACAGTTGATATCATACAACAATCTTAAATATGTTAGGTAGCTGTTGCTGACATTGCCTAGGATGATGACCTTTACAGTACAGATACATGTCTGCTCATAGTTGTGCCTCCTGTGAGTTTGTCCAAAGTATGAAGTGAGTGCTTTCAGGAGTTCCCATTCATCACATAAAGTACTTGGAATACATATTTGTTTACCAAGTTTTCAGAAATCATTTGTTTTATTTTGTGTGAAGCTTTCATATCAAATTCCAGTTATTGACCCCATACAAGAAACTTTTGAAACCAATAGTTTTGTGTGGTTTTAACTAATGCTGTGGACTTTGAGTCATTAATCCACTATCTGTTGTCTCAGAAATAATATATAGGAGGATTTGAAGTAGACAATAGTGGATAAAATATGGTCCTAGAGACTCACAATTTAGTTACTTTCAAAAATAAACTAAAGTGTGTTACAGTGGGGTTTCTTGGTCCTGGGAGGCCAGAGGCCCAGACACACAGACCTGAAGCCCCAGACCTCTTAGCCACACACCACTGCTCAGCCCCCAAAATGACTCAGACACTTATATTAACTTCATGCTGTTTGGCCTACAGCTGAGGCACTATGCTAGCTTGCTCAACCCATTTCCATTAATCTGTCTGCCACGTGGCCTGTGTAAAGATGGAAAGTAGACACAAGATCTGGATTTTGGTTGTTATTGTATTTTCTTTTAATTTTTTAACTGTTAATGAGCTAACTTCAGAAAGACAATGGATTGCAAATACAAAGGCTACTAAGTTAAACAAGAATATATATTTTAAAGTTATTTTGATTTTGAAATTTATGTATAAGGATTTATTGCTTTGGAAGAGTTCTGCTTTTGTTTCCACAGAAGATGAGAACCTATGGATTGCTTCCACTTAAATATGGTTTCATCAACCAAGACCCCCTGAAAAATTCTCTGATGGGAAGAGATGGTCACATCACCTTCAGGACTGCAGACTAGGATCCAGTCTCAAGAACTCATAAGATTTTCAATGCCCCCTAAATCAGTAGGAAGTACTAATGGAAAACTATACCCAAAATCCCAAAATATTGTTTATAAATGTCTGTTTTCATTATAAATGGTTAATGGTAATGGTTAATCTCATTCTAAGAAGAAAAAGGGGATATGGTATATGAATGATTTCTAAAGTTAGATCATTGAATTTTATTATATCAGGAAATCAGCTGTTAATCTAAATATATTTTACATTGGTATGGATTTTTGTTTATTGATACAAATTTAAGGTCAATTCTCTTATGCTGTATGTATTTTTCTACTCTTGTTTAAGACAGGATGTTTATGTAACTGATTTAAAATTGTAATGTATAATTAAGAAATGTATGTTAGTTAGATTTTTAGGTATACAAAAATATATTTCAGTTAGGTAGGTAATCTTCAAATACTTCTAAGACCTACAGAATATAGCATTTAATATGTTTTAAGAACTTGGACTTCTCTGGACAGTGAGACAGATTTGCTCCTGGCAGCACCAATTTACTTCAAGAGAAAAATGGGCATCGAAGAAACTCCATATGGAGATTAGTTTCTTTGTGGCAATGGTTAGCCACTGGACATGAACCTGTTCTTTTATTGACTGCTTGACAGCATGCTATTTAAACTGGACTTGCAGGTTCCATAGGAAAGTGGCATCTGAACTTTGGCAGAACAAGCTGAGATGGTCCTTCAGGTTCCTGCTTTGTAGAGAAAACTGTCAGACATTCTTCAGGACTTGAAGAGAAGTGATTGATGAATGGGCCGAGCAGATTTCCTGCTTCACTGAAATGAAAAGAGACTCTGGGCCTATAGGCTGAAGATGGATGCCCCAACTTTGTAAAGGGACTATGGGTGACTGTCCAGGCAGATAGGTGTCATCTCTGTCATTTCTAGATTTTGGAAGTTGCTTGTACTTCTTGTTTATTTAGGTAAATATATCCTTCTGTGGCCTTTGATGTAGTTGAAGATTAAATAGTCATAGGTATAGTTTTTCTTAGTTATTTGAAAGGTATATTGGATATGAAACTTTAGATTCATAAAGATAAGGTAGATAAGAGTATTTTCTTTAAGTTTTCTAAATACAAATAGACTAGATAGAAGTGTAATGCTTGCTTGATAGCTATTTAATTATATGTAATTTTGCTATGTTAAAATTGAAACCTTCTTTTTTGATTAGACAGAAAGGAGGAGGTGATGCAGGAATATCTTTCTGTATGCTATGAATATCAATCTTTTAGTAAAGGAGCTGCTTTTGGCCCATGACAGACACCATAGAAAAAGTAGGAGGAGAAGTCAGAGCATAGGTAGGAGAAGCATTGTGGAATCAGGGAGACCAAGCCTGAAGCCCAAAGGAGCAACATATAAGGAGCACAGGTGAGCCATGGGCCATGTGGCAGAGAGATTAATGGAAATGGGTTGAGTTAAGAAGTAAGAGCAAGCTATCAATGTACCATAGCCATAGGCCAAACAGCATGAAGTTAATATAAGCATTTGAGTCATTTCGGGGGGCCTAAACAGCAGCGGCGGGCAGCTAAGGGGTCTGGCATGGCAGGTCTGTCAGTCTGGGCCTCTGGCTGCCCAGGACCAAGAAACCTCACTACAACAAAAGTGTTTTTATAGTATTTTCTATGCAGATATTTGCAGGATTGTAACTGCCATTTATATTCAATCAGAAAGTATTAATAAGAATGACAGGCTTAATTTTTGCTTCATTATTGTTGTGCCATTTCTAAATTTGTGACCTTGTGTGCTGATCAGTTAATACTGTATGATGTTCTACATCATCCATGAAAAAAATCTATTACCAATACCATTTGTTACCCTTCAAAATTTGATAACAAGACCCTATTACTGAAAAAGAAATGAGAAAATGGAAATACTAAGCTAGTGCTGAACAAGAAGCTTTATTCTTATTGGTAACTTTTATAGTGCCAGATAATGATATGAACCTACTGGAGAAGGAAAGCGATGATCCCTCTAAGCTACCCATGAATGCTGTAATAAGTTTCTGACAATTTATCCCCACTTGTAGCTCAAACATTTGCTGATAACCAACCATCTTCTGGTTGATTTATATCCTGACACATAATACGAAGCAAGTATTAGTATTTTCAGGCCAGAAAATCCTGGGTAGACAGATCATAGGTCCTAATGGAGAACCTAACACTACTACTCTGCTAAATGGACTTAGTATTATACTGAATCCTAATGAGTTAATATTATATCCATAGATTAATGTATTTCTAAGTTCTCTTCTGTGAAGCTACTATTACAATAGGAAGAGATTAATATAGTTACAGATAACTATAGGTTATAGAGATTATGTAATAAAGATAGCAGTAATGTAATGTTAAGTACTGAAAGTACACCAATACTGCAGCCTTTTCTTGGTAGTTTAGGGATCCTCTCAGCAGAAGGGCAGAGTGAATCCAGAGTCAGTGAATAAATACAAGGAAACACTGTCTTTTGGACACAGCAGTGCAGCTTCACACATAAATTCAAGGCAGTTTTGACTGCATTTAAAAGCCCTGAGCAACTTCAAGCCACACAAATCCCACCATAAACAAAGATGGTGGGCACAAATTCCCACCTTTATCCAGGGAACTACTGGCAACTGATAGCTGCTTCCAAGAAAGAGTCAGTCTTTAAGAATGTTTTTTCTTGTAGGTAAATTATACTAAAGTGTAACACCATAAAACTATGAAAGTATGGGCAACTAAAATTAAACTTGATAGGCTGAATAAAAAGGACACTAAGTTAAATCAAGTCATTAGGGAGAAGGGCTAGATGTAGAAGTTGAAAGAAGAGTTGACTCTTGTTAAAATTCATTGTACAGGATTCTAAAGAACAAAAATAGGGGAGATTTGACGTAAAAACACTGAACTGTTTTGTAATATTTGGTTTCTCAAAGTTGTTCTGTATTCTAAACTGGGACAGTCCCATCATGTGAGAGGCAAACACAGAAAGACAAAAAATGTGTTTCTTTTATTTATGATTTCTAGTTCTTTATCCTATTTTGAATTTGTGTGTGTGAATTTTGAAAAGTTGATGTATGAATAGATGAAAATGAAAAAAGATAATTTCTGCTGAATAGAAGAGTTTTAAGCAGCCATAAAGAACTTGAACTTGTTATTTACAACAGATCCTAATGGCTTAGCTGAACAGTTGTAGGGTCACAAGATTCATATATTTTAGTAATCTAAATTATATTATCTTTTAGCTGGATAGTACTAAATCATTAATTTCAGATATTTTTAAATTATTTTTACTAACTAATATACATTAGCAAAATTGTAAGTATATTTTTATAAAAACATTTGAAATAAATGCAGTTATTTCTAACCTATAACATTAGATAGCAAGTATACCTATGCACTTGTAACTCAGCTCGAGAAGTTGAGGAAAGCAAGAGAACATCACCCACAGAATCAAGTATGCCTTGTTGGGGTTCACAGAGACTGAAGGAATAAAGAATCCCTCTATGGGTGTGAATTAAACCCTCAGCACATATGCTAGCTTGTTTTTTGTAGGACTCCTAACAGCAGAAGTTTGGTTGTCCCTGACTCTTTTGCCTGCTCTTGGTACCCTTTTTCTCCTTCTGGATTGCCTTGTCCAGTCTAGCTACAAGAGTTTGTTTCTAGTCTTACTGTATTTTGTTATACTTTATTCAACTGCTATCCCTGTAAGGGCCAGTCTATTCTGAAGAAAAATGAAAGAATGTATCTAGGGAGGGGAATTGAAGAAGTCGAAGGAGGGTAGACTCCCATTAGGTTGTATTGAAATAAACAGAAAACAACAAAAAAAAAGTCATTAATGAGAATATTTAGGACATAACAGAATTTTTCTTATGCATATTGTGTTTGTAAAGGTTCAAATTTCAAATGCATACTTTTGCTAAAATGCTTTATAAAATTAAAAACTAATGTAAATTGAATTTGTTGCTGAAAAACATTAATTATATAATTTATATGTTTTAAAATTCTAGGTGCTAAAACAACAGAAATAAGCATTGTAAGGGAACTTGTATTTTCAGCACCAGAGAAACAGGCAACAGTATCAAGACTTCAAAGATAAGATCAGCTCTGCTACATGACATTCTGTCTCTTATAAATAAATACAAAAAGAAAAAAACATACAAATAGTATAAACTTGAGCTTATTTTTATCCGCATTAACATAAAGGAAAATTGAATTTCCATAAATGGATGGACAATCAAAAATGTCTCTGAATTAATCAAAATCAAAGCCTTTGGTATGGATCCTGATATGTATGTGTGTTGTGTGTATGTGTGTCTGAGCACGTGTATGCATGCGTGTGTGTGTGTGTGTGTGTGTGTGTGTGTGTGTGTGTAATATTATAGACTTTTTATTAAAAGTCAACCAAAACCAAAATAGGACAAAAATAATGGGCACATGAAATAATAGTACAGTTGATCTCATTTTTTTATTTCTAATTTGATTATTTTTTATCAAATATTCAATATTTCTGCAACATAAATATTTTATTTTGAAAAATAGATCTTGGGAATAAAGCCCTGGGAAAGAAGGGCTAAGAAGTGCAGTAAAAAAAGGTTATAACCTTGCTGTCTTCAGCAGCTCACATTCAATTCTCAACATTCCTTGAGGTCACTAAAGATGAGTGATCTTCATGTCTTTGCCTGTGTTTTCCCAGTCAGATGACCTACAAGCAGATTTTGTGATGGTTTCCTAAGTGGACACTTTACCACCTCAACTTCTTTTAGTTTTGCTGGGACAACAAATATGAGTATTTTGCTTCTAGGTGAGAGCAAAATTTGCAGAATATTAAAAAAAATAATTCGGTTAGTACAATACTTGCTCTGCAAGTACAATAATCTGAGTTTAATATCCAGAAACCACACAATAAAGACAGGCTTGGGAGAGTATTCTTCTAATCCAAAAATAGCAGAAGCCTGGAGCTTACTGAACATCCAGCTTAGCCTAATTATTGAATTCCAAGGCTGTCAGAGACTCTAATCAAAATATAACCAGGTTTATCATACCTGGTAAAGTGTCCATTATAGACATGCGTAATTGTGTACAGTACACACACAAACATAGAAATGAAAAGGGTATACTGAATTATATAAAATTACTGAGAGAGGCAAGATTTTGGCACACTAAGTGCCCACAATTATTTTTTCCCTCTTTTGGGAAATCCTCTATTCAAGTACAAAAGGGTTCTGTAGTTGTATTTAGATCATTACTACTGTTTTAAAAGCTAAAATATCAAAATTGTCAAAAGAGAACCATGAAAAAAAAACCATGGAAACATTAGGAAATCCTGAAGAATGTACCTGAGCCTGGAGCTAGTCCTCTGTAACAAAAGAAAATCATTTGCTCCAACTGTGACTAGACCTTGGATGTGGTATAGAGAAAGATGCAAACACTTCACTATTGATACTTGCAAATTAAATGCTACAGAATGTACATATACTATGAAAACAGAAAAATACACATGGTTAAAATTTTTAATACTTTTGTGTGAGTATATTTGTATGAACGTATGAACTCTCATGTGTCTGTCTGCACAAATTATGCACATGTATAAGTTGGTCTCAGTCAGACTCTTCAGGCACTGTCTGCTTTATTGCTTTTTTAAAAGGTTCTCTCGCTGGAATATGG
Source organism: Phyllotis vaccarum (assembly GCA_033318265.1). Classification (NCBI taxonomy): domain Eukaryota; kingdom Metazoa; phylum Chordata; class Mammalia; order Rodentia; family Cricetidae; genus Phyllotis; species Phyllotis vaccarum. The sequence continues at coordinate 108,073,427 of JARWLC010000005.1, forward strand.
GACTTGAAATTGGTCTTAGCTTGCCATCCAAGAAGCTCCAAGAACCTGTTTGTCTCCACCTCAAAACTTGAACTACAAAGCATGGATTACTGTGTTGAGGACTTTTGTGGTGATGGAAATTAAACTCAGGTGCTCATGCTCATAAGTCAAGCATTTTAGCAACTGATTTATCCCTCCCAGAGCAACAGTTCTGTTTTTAAAAAGTATAAGTAGTTTAAAAAGTATTAAGTTGTCACCTTAGAAAGACTATGTTAGACTAATTTCTATCATTAGAAATGAAAATTTATAGGCATTTTGATATTTCTATAACAATCTATACAAAGTTATAAAATTTTTTTGATTCATTTCCTTTTTCTGGAGATGAGCATGAGACAGTATGGCTTGTGGTTTCTGTACACACAGTGACTGTTTACACATTAGTCCTATTTGAATTTGTGCTGTTCTGACATAAATGATACTTCAGACTCTTATTGGTAAATGAAAACAAAAATATATGAACCTAAATAGGGTTTTTAAAAGATTTGGGCATCATAAGGAGAAAGTCATCACGAGCTGATCAGAAAATAAAATAGGTCAATATTAGGAAAGCAATTTAAAACCCTTAAAAATAAATCGGTAATATATATTAATAAATACATTTAAGTCTTTACTTTCAGATTATTAAGGCGTATAAGTTTTAAAAGTTATACCCATTCCCATAGTTCATTCTATAAAAACTTGTATGTATTAAGTTTTTTAGACTATTGTAGTAGGAGGTTTCTGGCCTGGACTTTTGGGCCTAACCTCAAGGTTTAGGCCCGCAGACCTGCAGAGACACACAAATGCTTACAATAGTTTTAGGCTGATTGGCCTAAGGCCCAGGCATATAACTTGCTAACTTTTTACTCTTAAACTAACCCATGGCTCTTATCTTGCTCAGCCATGCAGCTGGGTACATTTTCTCAGAGCACCATAGTTGTCCTCTGCTTCTTCTGGCTTCTCTCTGGCGTTCTGCTCTGTTCTGCCTGTTCCTAGAGTCTTCTAGTCTGTTAGCCCCGCCCACATTTCCTGTCTGCCTTTGGCCAATCAGCGCTTTATATTAAACCAGTGGGTGAGACAATTATTTACATTGGAATAACATAATCTCCCACAGTCTATAGGTTATAAAATAATACAAATATTTAGAAATGTGCTAAATTATAAGAACATAAATGGCCAAAGTCATGAGGCCAATATTTATTCTACATGATGCTTAAAAAAGCAATTGGCATAGATGCAAAAGGTTCATCTAAGCAATAAATACTGAGAATTAACTATAATCTAATGTTCTGAGATTCATAATGACAACACTATTATAACATTCTAGCTGCAGACATCCTTTTCCATCCTTTTCTAACTTTACCTGAAACAACTCTGCTTGACTTTCTCATAATAAATCAAGTTTTACTGAATGTGTTTACCTATCTATTTGTTCATATTTTGATTATACTAGTTAAAGATATCCTTAAAATTAAGTGACACATAGGAAAATGTTGTTCTCTTCAAGTTATTCAATTTCTATAAACAACTATTTGAAATGTACTCTTATTCATTTTTGTTATAATGAAAATTGCCATGATTGTTCTATATAGCATTTTGGAAGTATGTTTTGTATGACCCATGAAATGACATTCTATAGTATATGACAACTTGCTGAATGATATATACAGCTTGGAAAAACTCCTATAGGTATTATTTTGTTTAGTTGTTTGGGCTTATCTGGTTTTGTTTTATTAGTTTTTTATTAAAGATGTCATTTTTATGGATGTATCCTCCTTTCCTCCTCCCTTCATCCCTCCCACTAATCCGTATAGGTATTATAAAATAACATTTAAGAACTCAGTTATTCATAACTAGATAAAAGATGACTAAATTTATAATAACTATATATTCTTATAATTTATTTCTAGGTAACATATGAAATAATGAAGGCTAAATTGGATCTATGAAAAAAGACACAATCTGAGTAAAAATAATGATAAATTTTCTAGGAATGTATATGCTACTACTAGTCTATCATATTAAATTTATAAAAACTACTGAATACATTAATGTAATAAACTTATTCAGTATGGATACAAGAAACTGGCTAGGCCATATTGAAATTTACTGTAAGAAAGATAGATTCATGCTTTTAGTAGAATATTTTCAGTCATTATATTCTTCATGAATAAGTACTCTAAATAATACTATTAATTAGCAGTATTGAAAGATATAATAAGTACTTTAATTGTATTACACACTATATAATTCAATTTGGCATTGACAAATATCTGTAAAGAAATGTTTTGCAGACACAATATGAACCAACTAAATAAAAATTTGAGCTATCTCAGCAAGCTTGTAAATATAAATATATTTTATATAAATATATAAATATATTTTAAAAGAGTTTCTACATACTCATTTTTGGAATTAATTCATAAATTTTCTGAGTTAAAAATATAGAGAATTTTCTACCTGACTTATATCTGCAAAATAACTCAGCCCTGTACATTATTCATAATGAAATTTTTCTTGTTAAATTTGACTTTTCAGAATAAAATGCAAAAGAAAATATTTGAAAGGACTAATGGATAGATAATAGTCACAAACACAATAAACATCATTTCAACTATTCCATATATAACATCAATATAAATGTAAATTTAAATAGAGAAACTGTCAGTTTTTTAATATATTAAATTTGATTCTATGGTATTCATAAAACTAAATTTAAACACAAAGATATAGAAACATAAAATATACAACAATAGAAAAAATATACTATATTGATGTTCATCAAAAGAAATTAACAGAAATTTAGTTTCTGGACTTGCATATATGGAGCCTGACAGTCATTTGTCTATCATAGCAGATTAACTTAAGAACTGTAGGGTGAGGAGGCGGTAGTGTTTCTTAGACCTCATGGAAAAAGAAAATTAAATCTTAGGAAAAATAAATTGTATTCCTATAATAAAGATAGATAAGCACATAAAATTACAATGTATTAGAGCAGCAGTGATACACCCTTGAAAAGCAGCTCACAAAACTCAGTTGTAGAATGGAGAGTTTGAACTACATGTCCCAAGTACAGGTTCAGTGCAGATACATGATGACTTAACACTGCAGTTGGTGGCTACTATAAGGGAGAGGCAGCAATGCCCCACTCCCCAGGCCCTTGAACTGAAAACTGGAGCAAGCTCTGATTGTGTTTTTCTTAGAATGAAGAAGAATGTAGCCAGACAAAAGTAAATGTAATGAAGTATTTTGCTTTTTTAAAACAAGGACTGATTTCATGAGAAAGAACTCTAGCACTGTATAACATATTAGAATTTTCTTAAGCCCATGATGGATATCTATGTGAATGGTAGATACATCACTGAATCACATCAGACTGTTAGGTTTCACTCAGGAAGGCAAGAATTTAAGAAACGCTGTTGAGGCTTATGGGATGCAGAATAGGCTATACCAAAATGAAAGCATATAACAAAAAACGATCTATAGTTTATCCTTTCTTCCATACTTTACATTATTATGAAAATAAATGTTTGACACATGAATTCTTATTTGTATTTAATGAAAATTCAGAGCCAGATATTGGGTAAAAGCTGGAATATCAGAGAGAGCAAACCACAGTCAAATCTCACTCAGCCAACTTATCAGGGTATAAACTATCATCCAGGTTCCTCAGCCTGTCACTTCTACTGAATAAATCTCTGTCTTCCTATGCATGACTTAAATACCTTCTTTGCCCAATTGCTTTACTTCCAGTTCAACTGTTCATCATTTTCCTAGAGTTAGGATTAAAGGTGTAAACCACTACTGTTTGGTAGTTAGGCCTGAACTCACAGAAACACAGAAAGATCTCTGTCTCTGGAGTTATTGGATTAAAGGCAAAGGTCACCACCTGTTCTTTCCTGTGCTAGAATTAAAAGCTTGAGTTACCACTTTCTGACCCTCCTGGTTTGACTATGAGTGTATTTGTTCTCTGATATTTCGCACTGTTTGTCTTAAACATAAAATATATCACCACATACACCCTTTTGTGTCAAAATAGGTGCAATAATTATATACAAACAATAATTAAATGAGTAATGTCTAGTCTATTAACAACTAACAAAGTTAAAAAATATTCAATTATTTATCTAGACATAAAACTAAAAATAATTTGATTGAGATTATTGGAAAATAATACTACAATTCAGTTAAGAATTTTAAGAAAATTCTGTTAAGCTATCTTCTTGAATTGTTCTGAAATAGTTATTAAATATGCTCTATTCTGAAGATAGCAATGGAGCTTACTTAATATTTTCACAATAACAGATAACAAATGGTATACATCATAGTAACTTGTAATTAATATTAAGTTAGATGAGCACATTTTCAAGGTATGAACACTGGAGTCAGACTGAGACCTAGCAAAGACTAAGCTATATATATATATATATATATATATATATATATATATATATATATATATATATATATATATATATATATATATATATATTACCTAAGAACTAAGGCAGGCTCATTGTATATGTTTCACAAACAGTTTTTATTAAGAGAAATTATATTAAGCTCTCTTTATGAGTATGGGTGACACAAAGTCTATGGTGGTCTCAAAAGTTCAGATGATTCATAATGTCAAATATTGGACAAAAGAAATAAAGTGCAAAGTATAGATTTTGCTACCTAGCAACTTGTTTAATTGTACATATTACTCTTTAAAAGGCATAAGTGTATCTCAGTGCATTTTCTATAAGATTTTAAAGCAATAACTTTAAGATGAACAATTTTCAATTCTTGACAACATATAAAGATATTTTCCTTATAAATTCCATTTAGAGTTCTGCAAGGAAAATGGACTCAATAGCATGAATAGCAATTTTGGATTATGGAGTGCGTTTTTAGGTTACCAAGGGCACTTGGATAATAATTATTAGTATTTCCCACACTCATAATGCATTAAAAGGATGCATTTTTAAAACATGACATTTAAGTAGGAAAAGTTATTTGCAATTCTAGGCAAGGGGCCTACATATTGTTACTACTTGAAGGTCCCCTGTTAATAAAAGATTAAATTCACTCTCATTCAAAGAAGCACAGGCAAGCACACATTGCATCACAATGTTATCATTAAAGTATTTGACTCTGCATTAAAACATGAAGTTGGAAAGCTAATCAGCACACCTACTGCTGTCCACAATGGACCATAACCTTTGCTAAAGTGGCTTGCTTCTTGGACTCCTGCAGGCCCTGATAATGAAGGTTGGCTTTTGGTACCTAATTAGGCAGGGAAGGCTGCTGCCTCAGCCAGTTTCAGGGGAGAGTCAGTGAGTGAGAACAGAAAGTGCATAAACTGTTGCTATCATCTTACAAATTCAGAGAAATAGACTGGTATTTACCAAGTTTAGATGGGGTGATTGTGAATTTAAAAAATTTGGATGCTGTGATTATGTGTTCATGATTAATTCCTTTAGAAATAAAAAGCATTCTTTAAGATAACAATTAATCATGAGTTATAGCATTCTTAGTTCGGAGTCTTTAGTAATTAGGATCTTAGAAAAAAACTTTCTCGTCTTGTTCTTTTGTCTAAAGTCAGAGGTAATAATTGAGAGTTGAAATTATTTTTAAGATTTATTTAGCTATCATGACTGATGATTAATTGTGAATTTGTATGAATATATATATATATATATATATATATATTCATATATATACCACACACACACCACACAAACACAAACACTACACACCACAAAACACAGACACTACACACCACACATACATAGATCCATCACACATACACTCATTTTTATTTTGAATCATATATTTTATATTAATGACTTTTTGTTCCTGCAGTCCTAATTGTTCAGCCAATATAGCAAATCATGAGCAAGTTAAGTCCACTACTATTTGAGCTGCCTAAAGGTTGACCGTCACTGTGAACAGCAAATTCACCATAGAGCTCCATTGATGCTCGTTAAATGAATGGCTTGTGTGCTTACAAACATGTTAACTAGACTTTTTACTTTAACTATCACAAGACAAACATTCTTTAAAAATTATCTACTCTAGATTACTGTATAAATATAAACATGTCACATTATTTGATTCTGAACAAAAACTAAAGTTTTGGGGCGGTGAACTCATACAGGCTAAGTATTGAATTATTTTAAATATATTATATGAACTATTAAAGCCTTGCCTTTTATCATCTAAAGCTTCAGAAAAGATATTTGTCTAAGTGTGTTATGTTTGTAATTTCTTTGAATTTCAGGATCTGTTTCATGTCAGCCTTTTTGAGGATAGTTGCTTGGTTTTTTTTTTTCTTTTTTTTTTTAAACAAAAGATTTATTTATTCTTTATTTAGTATTCTTCCCATGTGTATGTATGTGGGTAGGTCAGAAGAGGGCACTAAATATTATCATAGATGGTTATTAGTCACCAAGTGGTTGCTGGGAATTGAATATAGGACCTCTGGAAGATCAGCAAGTGCTCTTAACCTTTAGGCCATCTCTCCAGGGCACTGATGCTTAGTTTTATGAGATGATAGAAAATACTTGTTCCAGCTCTAATTATCATCTGTCAACTGGGGAGCTTTAAAAAACATTATATCCCCCCAAATTCTCAAAAAAAAGTTTTTATGAACAAATAATCGACTGAATGAGTGTGCAATTCCCCTTGAAGCCTAACTTCCATGTTGTACAGCTAACTTCAAATTCCTTTGCTCGCCAGCAGTACCTCTGCCATGTTCCACATGGGCAAAATTTCTACTAAAGAAAATGAGGCATGGCCCATTAAACATGTATAACCTTTAAAAAATGAGTTAAGAATGCCTTTCCTCTCCCCTCTCATCATAATATACTCTCTGCTGTAATGTAGAGTGAGGCACATAAAGGCTAAATGGAGCTTAAATCTATGGAACTTTCAAGCATATGACAATTCCTAAAAGTACTTGCCTTTCATCTCTTGAACTTGGCTTGATGACCACAAATGCAAAGAATTGATAAATATTTATTTTACTTGTATCATGAAATCTATTCAAATCTTTGAAGCATAGATTCAAATTTTTGTTTCTATTTATGGAGAACAAAGTACAACTTATGAGTAGATGCTCCTCCTTAAAAAAAAACAAACACACACTTCCCTTTGCGTAATTATCCAGTTTTAAAAACACATTTTTACAGAAAACTAGTGAAGAAAGTCTGCAATAACAAAATAATTCAATAGCACATAAAGTCCAACTATAAGACAGCTATAGTATCTATAGGCACTTACAAAAGTGTGAAAATTTCTGCTTCTTGAGGCACCTTACATTGCATAGTAAAGAAACAACATAAATGAGACAATTATTATTAAATTATCAGGAATGGCCTCTAGAACATGGAATGAAATTTACAATGTTATAAATCTAAATAGAAAACAGAAGGGGGAAGTGACATTATTCCATTTTTTTTTTATTGTTATTGTTGCTATGACAAAATCCCAGAGTAAAAGCAACCAAAAGGAAGGGGTCAGTCACAGACTGATGCAACTGTTCACATGATCCATAGCTCAACTGGCTTCATTACTCAATAATTATTTAGTTTTGGACCCTCTTCTTGTAATGGTGCTGCTTACATGCAAGGTGAGTCTTCCTTTATCAAACCTTTCTGAAGACTCTCAAACTGGTTCAGAGATTTAAATTCTAAGTGATTCCAAACACAATCACATTGACAATGAAAATGAACTTTCATGGAAGTGGTTGGTACAAATACAGATTTTAATTTTCCTAATACTCCTTCCCAAAAATAAGCTAATGAATATATCAAAAAAATACATTCATACATATATATTGTATATTGAATTGGTATAAAATAGTATATGTGTGTACTACAAAACATGTCTACTAAATAAATTTAATATGATATATATATATATTATATAATTGTGATTGGAAAACAATCATCAGAGTGTGACAACACAATAGGACATGAGACAGCCACTTAAAATGTAAGGGGAAAATATTAGTGGAAGAAACAGAAAAGCAGACAAAGCTCTAGCAACTGTAAAAGATTTAAAAGAGAAATATTAATGACTGTCAGGCATTATCAAGAAATTAGAGAAACTAATTTGAGGTCAATAGTGGAAAAGTGAAGAATTGAAGATTAGTACAAATATTGATAGCAGGTCTGTACTACTGGAGCCATCTCAGCCCTAAGAGCATTGGCCATAGACCACTCCTTAACTTCTCAGGAATCTCAGTGATCAGATGAGAATAGTAAGAACAAAAGGTTAGCACAGAACATTTCATTAAATATCACCTTAATGGACAGTAGCTATTCTTGGCCCATAAAGATTAGTAATAAACTCAAAAACTCTGCTTCTTAGAAGGTTATGGAAAGCTAAATCTCATCTAAAATATGAGTAACAGAAAAATATATTTATACCAATAACATGAAAACCAGTTACAAAGAAATGCCAAGAAAACTAATAATGCTCAAATAATGGCAGCACAGGACATGCCAGAAATATCTTTAAATTATTGATTAATATTTCAGAATCAAATTAAATATCTTAGCAACATGATATATACTAGGGACCTAATCTGAAATTAAGTTATAATACAGAAGAATTATAAGGAAATGCTGTTGGATATTATTCTTGTACACTGTCAATATTTGTCACTGTAAATAAACATTGGTTTAATAAAATGCAAAAAGGTGTCAAGCCACTTAGCTTAGCATAAATAGAAATATAGATTAACTTAAAGTATAAGAGTTAACAAGATAGCCTGAGTCATAGGTCAAACAGCTTATAATTAGCATAAGCCTTTGAATACTTAATATTTATTTTATGAGTGAGTGTGGGACTGTGAATGCAAAGATTCCTCCTAACAGTGGCCTGGAAAAATCAGAAATATCTGACTAAAATATATTGTGTTTTCAAATTAATGACTAAGTAAATATCCAAATATAAATAAAATTAATTGTTCCTTGGAACAAAATAGAAGCTGAAGTGGATAAAATATTTTTAGCATAAAAATAAATAAAAAAATACAAATTCAAAACCCTGTAAAACAATATAATAAACATGCTGAATAAGAGCTCAATTTGCATACTAGTTGATACAAGCCCTTGCAAAACTGTTGACTGCTAAAAATATACATTTCCATAACCTTATATATTTTCATCCTATTACTACTTATAGGAGCAAGACAGGATACTCATTCAATAACCAAAAGAATTTACTCCTTTTAGTGGTCAGGAATATCATATTCAAAAATGTCAAAGAGTTCTATTATCAATTAGTAAAATAAACAATTAAATAATGCCATCTTCATCCAAGACAAAACTATATTTGAAAGAAAAATATTAAACCAATGCATTATGCTGATTTCAAAAACATGATGCTATCTAAATAAGGTGAGTAAAGTAAGAGATACTGTAGATACTGTTGTATAATACTTAAGAGAATTTATAATTTTGAAGTGACTACTACAGTAAAGGTTTCTGGCCTGGACGTTTGGCCCTAGCCTCAAGGTGTAAGCCTGCAGACCCACAGACCCACAGAGACACACAGATGCTTACAATAATTTTAGGCTGATTGGCCTAAGGCCCAGGCATATAACTTGCTAACTCTTTACCATTAATCTAACCCATGACTCTTATCTGTTCAGCCTTGTGGCTTGGTAATTTTTCTCAGAGTAGCATAGTTGTCCTCTGTTTCTTCTGGCTTCTCTCTGACATTCTCTGCTGTGTTCTTCCTGTTCCCAAAGTTTCCTTAGCCTTGTAGCCCTGCCCACACTTCCTGTCTGCCTTGGGCCAATCAGTGCTTTTTATTAAACTCATAGGCACGGACAATTAATTACAATGGAAAAACATAATCCCCCTACAAATCCCCTTTTCTCCTTTTAAAACAAAAAGAACTCCAAATATAATATTCTCCCCCTCCTTATCTATAACAACTTATAAACAACACTGTAAATAAACACGAACATCCATAATCCATGTTTTGGGAATGTGGGCATCATTTTCTAGGCTACTTCCTGCTAAGTGGGGGCACTGGCAATCTCATGGGAATCCAAAGAAAAATGTAGGATTATGCACAAGTCTTTAGTGGAGTACTCTGTAAGGCTGGGTCATCTCAGCCAGTCTCCTTGAAATTGTTCTGGATACAGAGACCTGGAAACTTCACAGAGGTGTTTTGAAATGCTGAATCATATGAGCCATACATTTCTATTGCAGATTTTTCAGGGGGTCTTCCTCTATCAAACTTTATGTTTTCTATCCAGAAATGAATCCACAGCCTCTCACTTTCTGTGAAAATAAAAAGAAAACCTCTTTTCCAAAGTAGCATATCTTTGTGATGTGGGAATACCTTTCTGTATGCTGTGAATCTCAATCTTTAAATAAAGGAGCTGTTTTGGGCCATGACAGGCACCATAGAAGAAGTAGGAGGAGGATTAAAAATAGGTAGGAAAGGAAGGGTGGAGTCCGAGGCAGATGAGCTGAAGCCACCCAAGGAGCAACATGTAAGAAACACAGGTGAACCATGGGCCACGTGGCAGACAGATTAATAGAAATGGGTTGATGTAAGATGTAAGAGCTAGCTGGCAACGTGCCTGAGCCATAGTCCAAACAGCATGAGGTTAATATGAGCATCTGAGTCATTTCTGGGAGCCTGAGCAGTGGGTGGCTGGGCGGATAAGGGGTCTCGGGCAGCAGGTCTGTGGGTCTGGCCACCCGGGACCAAAAAATCCCAACTACTACATCTTTGCATTTCAATTTTCATGTAAACTCATTTACAAAATATATAGGTTGAATTAATCCAAAAGCATTTATAATCAACTGTCTTTTAGCACCTTTTACTATTTCATTTTCAGTCAAGAAGCTTTTATTATTAGACAATAATGCACAGAATCCAGACATTCTTTGTATTTTCCATCTTTATGTGGCTTATTTTTTATTTATTTATTTATTTTACTCTATTTCTTTTTTAGCGGCTTTCTCTACCTTTTTTTTCTTTCTCTAAGGTTATGTATATTTATTTTCAACACACTCTAAACCACTTAGACTTTTTAAAAAACTGTCTTTACTGTATATTTATTTCTTAACTTTTTCTGTCTTTGACCACACTATTGCTTGGATAGGGTGATTGACTCCACCCAGATTCTTCTATTTCTTTCTGTTTCTGAACACACCTTTAATCAGCTAAGGTCCTTGGCTAAGGATTAAAGGTTGGTAGTATGGATGGATGGTTCCACCCAGCTCCTAGTCTAACTTCATTGAATTTATCTTTTTAACCCTTTTTAACTCTTTTAACCTTTTTAACTCTGGGGAATTTTAAGGTCCATATAATTACCAAGTAAAGTTTTGTCATCTGCTGCTCATTAACTCCATTTAAGTATTAGGCAGCAGGGCCTCTTAAAAAACTCACAAGTGTTTTGCCTCTAAGGCTAAATTAGGAAGCCTCTCTTAAAACAGCCTCCTGCAAACAGAGCTGATCCAAGAAAACACCCACCACCACTAGAAAGCCATCTTTGACTTTGTTCCCTTTTTGTTCTTATGAACAGAAACCTTAAATACATCATTTACTTTTTGCTTATATTGAGGGTCATGTGAGACTTCAGGAATGAGGAGCCATTTTACACCTTAAGCTGAACTTCAAAAACCTGCCATTGTAGCTCAAGCCCACATGCTTCACCAGGGCATCTCTGTACCACAGCTCACATGAGAGGCACAACATAGAAGCAGCTTTGGTTTCAATTTTATGCTATAGACTGTTTTTAAGCTTTCTCCAGCTTCATGTGGGTATATATTGTGTATATCACCTATGTTAGGCTGCCATTTGTAGTATAAGGTTTCTGGCCCAGAATTCCGGGCCTACCCTCAAGGTTTAGGCCCACAGACCAACAGACCCACAGACCCACAGATGTTTACAATAGTTTTAGGCTAATTGGCCTAAGGCACAGGCATATAACTTGCTAACTCTTTACCCTTAAACTCTTATCATGTTCAGACATGCGGCTCGTTACCTTTTCTTAGAGCAGCATAGTTGTCCTCTGTTTCTTTGGCCTCTCTCTGACATTCTTTGTTCTGTTCTTCTTGTTCCCAGAGTTTTCTTATCCTGGTAGCCCTGTCCACACCTACTGTCTGCATTTGGCCAATCAGCACTTTTTATTAAACTCATAGGCAGGGACAATATGAAACAACATATTTCCCCTACAGACTACCTTACAATGACATTAGTAATTGGACTGCAGTGGATAACTTCTATAGGTACTATACACTTTGTCAAGGGAAAAAATTCAGAGGTAAATCCACTTAGCCTACAAGCCTGATAACTTTAGTTTGATGTCTGGATCCCATAGTGGAAGGAGAGAACTGATTTCTGAAGGTTTTCTTCTGACTCCACCTACATAACATATCATATGTGTTCATTCAATACATATAACACAGATATATTCACAGAAATAATAATGATGGATAGACAAATATGTAGAAAGATGATAGATACACAGGCAGACAGGCAGACAGACAGACAGATAGGGAGAGGGAGATAATATTTTAGAATGTCTATCTCATTAGTTTGTGAACTATCTAGTATGCATAATATGATATGTATGTTATACTTCAACTATTTTATAAATGTAATGATGTATGAGAAACATAACAAATACCAAACATGTAAAATTATTTCCACTCACTATATATTTCCACAGAATATAAGAGTAGTAGTGGAGTAGAGCACACAATATATACAATACACATATAAACAGAGATCAAAAATCTCCAGATACCAGGCATGGTACAAATGCATTTAATTGCAGCACTGGGGAGGCAGAAATAGGTATCTCCTCTAAGTTTGAAGCCAGCCTTGTCTATAGAGAGTCTCAAGACAACAATGACTATACAGAGAAGACCTGTCTTGGAAAAACAAACAGACAAAAACAAAAAATAAAAACCTAAAAAAACAGTGAACCTAAAATTAACTGGAAGTTAACATATATCAAACTTGTCCATAGAAAGCCAAGTGACCAGCATCATGACATATTCTAGTAAATATACTATACTTTAGACAAAGAAAGTTCAAAATCCTATTTACTACATATGGAAGAACTGAGGTCAATTATAATAGAAAGTATTTCCTAGTATATTTTTCCTTATATTGTTATTTCATGTCTTTGACAATCAATGTCTTTCCAAGAAAGTTACATACACAAATTAAAAAACTACTTATAGTTAATCTTAAGGATATTCACATTTATTAAAAGGGATTTTAATATTATGGGAGAGTCAGGGTCAAGGGGAGCTTTCAAAGCAATACCATTATATATTTGTTTGATTAATTACGGTATGACTCAATGTATCTCCTCTTTTGTATCATTACTAAACAAAGGTAGCTTTGTTATTTTTAAAAGCTTCCTTTATAAAGTAAACATATTGGAGAAACATACTATCATAAATACAGTGTTGCTTATGAAAATATATTTTTTTATTTCAGAAATTGCTTCATTTGCTATTTATCCAAAGCTCCTGGAAACATGAACAGTAACATAGAGTGTTTTTCATATTTAACCAAAAAATTATTTTGGAAAAACAAAACGCATATGCTCTACATTAAGAAATTCTTTGAAAATACAAATATGTATTTTGAATATCCAAAAATTATAATAAAAAATTATACTACTCAAGTTTTCATTAAATTTATTATTTATATTTCTATAAAAGTAAGAATAATTATGTTCTATTCTTAAATTTTTTTGTTTTTAAAATATACATCATTTATAAGTATGGTTACAAATTATAACTATTTCTTTTGAAGATGTGTCAATATATTTTATAAATTTATTTCTTTTTACTTTGTGTATATGATTCTTTTCACCTGTATATGTTTTTTGCAACATTTTTGTAAAGTGTACAGTTGAAAGAAGCTTAGATTTCTTGGAATTGGAGATATAGATAGTTGAGAATCAGCATTCATCTTCCTTTAACCATGATTCTTTTTCTTTCTATGATTTCAGTTCCTCATAACCAATTCCAGTTCAACATATTAAGTGGAAATTTTCAGAAGTCAAATAATTATACAGTAAATGTCTTACTTTATGAGTTGTTATTTATCTTAGTGTACATTAAATTAAGTTTATAATATAGATGTAGAGTCAGTAACTGAGAGGAACTCTTAGAATATGTCTCCTGTGAATGAGGGTGACAAAACTTCTTGTATGAAGCCAAGACCAAATTTTGAAAAATGGATATTCTTCACCCTATCCTTCAGCCTGCTTTTTAACATGTCTCTTCCAATTATTGTTAGCTGTTTCACAAATCTTCTTATTTTTGTTCTGTAGTTTTTTAAACTTTTATATTGTGGGAGCATTTAGGAATTTATTGCTGCTCAATCCACAAACTATCGAATAGTTAGATTAGCACCATTAAAGTGAAACTATTGATGTTCTTGAATGATTGACACTGGTTAACTGGAACTAGGAATTTGCAGTGATTAAGAAGATACCAGCATTACTAAAGTAAAATTGACTGTGAGCAATACCTTGGAGTCATCACAGAAAAGTTGTTATCTCTCGTTAGAAGATGGACTTCATATTATGTAAGAGTCACCCAGGTGATACTGGTTCGAAGACAGACATGAGGACATGGTAAACAAGTGAGGCATGAAACTGTGTCAAGGCTGCAGTCTCTAAGAATGAAAAGAGAGGCCAATGGTTGCATCAAAGATCCCAGTTTAGTGGAGCTACCATTAGTATGTGTTGGCCAAAGAGACAGCACCATCAGTACAGTAGATCTGGTTTAAACTTATGCATGCTATGGATGGCAGAGTCAAAATACTAGAGATGCAAAGGCCCTTTGGACCCCAGAAGATAATGAATCACCAACATTAACCACTAAAATTATTACACTATTAAATTTTAATTTAATTTGCTTTGATTGTGAGTATACCATGGTTCTTCCCTCTAGGACAAAGAAATTATTCAACTAATTTTTGATATTATAGGATCCCATAGTTTAAAATTTTAGAGACAATAGAGTTTTAAAGTTTTGAAAATTTTAAAATTGTGGAACTCTGAGTTATTTATATTTAGTATTTCAACATTATTATTCATATGAGATTGATGTGGGAATGTCTTTCTGTGTGCTGTAAATATCAATCTTTAAATAAACGAGCTGTTTTAGCCCATGACTGGCACCATAGAAGAGTAGGTGAGGAATCTGAATAGGTAGGAAAGGAAAGACAGATTCATAGCAGACCAAGCGAGCTGCCAAAGGAAAAACACGTAAGGAACACAGATGATCCATGTGCCACATGGCAGACAGATTAATAAGAATGGGTTGATTTAAGATGTAAGAGCAAGCTAGAAATGTGCCTGAGCTGTAGGCCAAGCAGCATGAATTTAATATAAGCATCTGAATCATTCTGGGGGCTTGAGCAGCAGCAGGCAGCTAAGGGGTCTGGGGCTGCAGGTCTGTGGGTCTGGACCCCTGGCTGCCTGGGACCAAGAAACCTTATTGTAACAGATGGCTTCCCAATATGGGCCGAATACCCATATAAAGCCAGAGAAAGATTAGAAAGGGCTCTAGATCACAGAAACTGAGCCAAAGCAGCTTCCAAATTGTGTATCTGAAGCCAGTCATTGTACAGAGAAAGCTTGGCATTCAGGTCACAATCAAAATGGTGCCAGCAGACTGGAGGCAGAGAGTGCAAACTGTAACCAGGCCAGTTTCTGAAGTCTCACAGAAGACTTGGAAGCATGTGATTGATTTAAGGTTTCTGTTTACTTTGAATAAAAAGGAAACAGAGTCAAATGGTTTCTTAGTAGTGCATTTTCTTGGGTCTGCTCTGTTTGCTGGTGACAAATAGAGATGCAGTCCCTTTAAGAGAACTTACTGATTCAGCTTTATCTGCAAAAACTATGTGGCTCTTTACAAGAGTGTGAGTATTGTAAAAGCTCTTCTGGATTAAGAATTCACAATAAAACAGATTCAGATAAAAAAAAAAAACCTGTAAAAGGGTTACAATGTGTGTAAAAGGTACATAGGCTTCAGAGAGAAGAGAAAGAAGGTAGAGAAAGTCTTTAAAAAGAGAAATAGAGTAATAAAAATATAGTAAGCCATGTAAGGTGGAAAATAGACACAAAATCTGGAATTTGGTTGTTATTGTGTTTTCTTTTAATTTTTAATTATTAATGAGCTAACTGTAGAAAGACAATGTATTTCCAAGGCTGCTATGTTAAACAAGAATACATATTTTAAAGGTATCTTGATTTTGAAATTTGTGTCTAAGGATTTATTGCTTTGGAAAAGTTCTGTTTTTGTTTCCACAGAAGATGAGAACCTATGGATTGCTTCCAGGCAAATATGGTTTCATCAGCCAAGATCCCCTAAAAAAAAAAAAAAAAAAAAATCTCTGATGGGAAGAAATGACTGTATCAGCTTCAGGGCTACAGACTATAATCCAGTCTCAAGAATCCATGAGATTTTCAATGCCTCTTAATCAGCAAGAAGTAGTAATAGAAAACTACACCCAAATTCCCAAAATATTGTTTATAAATGTTTGTTTTCATTATAAATAGTTTATGGTTATAGTTAATCTCTTTCTAGATAGAAAAAGGGGATATGGTATATGAATGATTTTTTCAAATAGATCATTGAATTTATTTAGATCAGGAAATCAGCTGTTAATCTCAAAATGTTTTACATTGATATGGATGCAAAAGAAAAATTGTTTAACTCTTTATGGCTATTCACCATCCCCTCCTGATAAACAAAGAATATATTTAAAGTTTCAGGATCTGCCTCCTGCATTCCTGAGATACTTCACTTGCTGCATACATTCCTGCACCTGCATTCCTCCACATAGCAAACCCCATGACCTATAAAAGCTTTCTTTAATTTCAGCTTGGCACTCTCTTTGTTCCTGAGTGTTCAGTGAGCTGAGCCCCGAGTATACTTGGTAAATATTAAATTCCCTTTGCTTTTTGCATGAGAGATGTCTCTTGGAGTCTTCCTTTACGCAGCAAGTTTCTTGACCCTTAACATGGATTTTGGTTTACTGATACAAATTTAAGGTCAATTTTGAAATGATGTATGTATTTTTCTACTCTTGTTTAAGGTATGATGTTCATGTAACTGATTTAAAGTTGTAATGTATAATTAAGAAATATATGCTAGGATTTTTTAGGTATACAAAGATATATTTCAATTAGATAGATAATCTTCAAACACTTCTAAGACCTACAAAATATGGCATTTAAAATGTTTTAAAAACTTAGGCTTTTCTGGACAGTGACACAGGTCTGACCCTAGCAGCACCAATTTACTTCAAGAGAAAAATGGGCATTGAAGAAATGCCAAATGGAGATTAGTTTCTTTGTGGCATCAGTTAGTCACTGGACAAGAACCTGTTCTTATATTGATTGCTTGACAGTATGCTGTTAAAACTGGACAAGCAGTTTACATAGCAAGGTGACCTCTGAACTTTGGCAGAACAAGCTGAGATGGTCATTCAGGTTCCTGCTTTGCAGGGAAAACTGCTGGACGTTCTTCAGGGCTCGAGGAGAAGTGACTGATGAATGGGCAGAGCAGATTTCCTGCTTCACTGAAATGAAAAACGACTCTGGGCCTGTATGCTGAAGATGGATGCTCCAACTTTATAAAGGAACTTTGGGTGACTGTCCAAGCAAATAGGTGTCATCTCTGTCATTTCTAGATTTTGGAAGTTCCTTGTACTTCCTGTTTACTTAGGTAAATATATTCTTCTGTAGTCTTTGATATAGTCTGTAGTCTTTGATTAGATAGTTATAGGTATAGTTTTTCTTAGTCATTTGTAAGGTATAATAGATACAAAACTTTAGGTTCACAAGGATAAGGTGGATGATAAAGTATTTTCTGTAATTTTGCTAAATACAAATAGATTAGATATTGTAACTTTAATTCTTGCTTGATGGCTATTTTGTTATATGTAATTTTGCTATGTTAAAATAGAAACCTTTTAGATTAGACAGAAAGGAAGAGGTGATGTGGAAATGTCTTTCTATGTGCTGTGAATATCAATCTTTAAATAAAGGAGCTGTTTTAGCCCATGACAGGCACCCTAGAAAAAGTAGGTGGGGAATAAGAATAGATAGGAAATAAAGGATGTAGTCAGAGAAGACCAAGCCAGGTGCAAAAGAAGAAACAGGTAAGGAACACAGGTGATCCACAGGCCACGTGGCAGACATATTAATGAGAATGGGTTGATTTAAGATGTAAAAGCAAGCTAGCAATATGCTGATCCATAGGCCAAACAGCATAAGGTTAATATAAGCATCTGAGTCATTTTTGGGGCCTATTCAGCTGTGGATGGCTAAGGGGTTTGCGGCTGCAGGTCTGTGGGTCTGGACCTCTGGCTACCCGGGACCAGGAAACCCTATTGTTCTATGAGATCTTGAGGACAAACAAGAAAGAAATGGTTAAAGTTGAATTATGGTGTGTTTGTGTGTCAGGTTGGTAAAGGGTCAATTTTCCTGGCTGATAATAACATTTAGTCCCTTCTGTAGAATTTCTTTAACCTTCTGTATAGGATATCTGTCTCCTTGCTTCTTCATTCTTTCTTGTAAGACAACAAATTTAATACAATATGTTTGTTTTCACTTCAACAAACCACTTTTATCTATGAAGTTAAAGATCATGTAGAGGTACTGAAGCCCAGTATTAGTAAAGTCATCATGGCTAGGATGACTTTGTTCTCACTAAGTTTGAATCTAGCAAAGTAGTAGTCATCTCCAAATTGTGTGATGAAATAAGAGGGCACAGAAGAATAAAGAATCTTCTGTGGTTGCTAATGAAGAAATACAATGACCTTTTTCTTGAAAAACAAAAACAAACAAAAAACCTGTAAGTCCTTGGAAGAAATGCTGCAGGCTTCCCAGTCTTCTTACCTCATGTAAGTTGCAGAATACAGCCTACTACAAAAGAAATAAATATAGTCTTCAGCATATTCAGATGTGAAATTTTCTGGTCTAGGACCTGAGATACTCATTCGCCAAAGCTACCACAGATGTAGTATAACTATATGTTCTACCCCACATTTGTTCACCCCTAAGAATCAGAATTCCTGGAATGGAATTAGTTTTCAACTGGCAAACTTTTTCCCAAACATGTCCTTGACTTGGAGTTTCCTTATCTGCATAGGTTTCTTGTTTCTAAATCTCTCATAAATTGCCATTTGAGTAGTTATGCAAGTGCTAGATGTAGTATTTAATGAAAACCTATAGCAATAAGAATACTTAACCTCCGGAAATGGTATTTCTTTTTATCAGTATTCATTGGGGATGGTTTTATTTTCCTTTATAAACTATCATAGAAAGCAGTAAACTGTTATTTAGAAACAGTCTTGACTCCAACCATATATGTAACACCAGCTAGGAAATGACTTCTTATTTACAGTCACAAGACAGTCATTGGTAATGTTCAATTTAGGTTGAAATTTTCTTTTCAATTGAAAACATTTTTTTTTGGTATTTTACTAAAATAGAAAAAAGTTTCAAGGCAAACAGCAAAAATGATCAATAGAAGAATTTTTAGCAGTAAGTAGGGGTGCTGAGATCTTTAGAATCTTGAGATTGATGTTGACAGCAGAAATTACATCCTTTGCTTCAGAAGTTTTCAAGGCTCTTGTTGTATGCCCATCCAGAGAAATACACTTCTAGAGAACACATTTGTTACTTGTTGTTTATTTTTTATACATTATCACATTAGGAATTGAATCTAGAGAATATATGCTCTACAAAGGCTCTACCAGTGAGCTATGTGCACATTCTCGCCAATTAATTCAAGTTTAATAGGTTGTCTTCAAAAATATTTGCAAGTGTTTTTAATTTGAAATTGTTTTGGAGGTAGAGACTGCCTTAGTTCTTCCTTTATCAGACAGTCCCACATTCTGTGTATGTGTCTTTTGTCGGTGGTGTTCTAATCTGGTAGCTGAGAAGCATTCCCTAATGGTAATTAAGGGAAGAGGAATTTAGCAGTCCCTGTGATGTCCTGAGGACTCTCTTCAGAGAGGGATCACATGACCATGACTAGCTCAGCTGCTACTTTCACATTCAGATTGATTCGTACATACAAGGTAAGGGCAAAATAGTTTATGATACAAACTTATTTTATCAATCCAATTGGGTGAATCAGAATGCTTCTATGTACTGTACAAATTTGGTAATGTTCTGTGAGAATGTTTTGAATAAAAATTAACATCAATAAAAGTGTATTTTAACAAAGCAGATTGTTTTCACAATATGAGTGGTTCTCATTCAATCAGTTAATGGCAATTATAGAAATAAAGGCTGACTTCTTTTCTTGCCTACACCTGTAAGTCGGCATCCTTTGAACTTAAAAAGTAGCATAGCGTCTTTTCAATATTCTGGCTTTGAAATAAAGTCGATGAACA
Source organism: Phyllotis vaccarum (assembly GCA_033318265.1). Taxonomy (NCBI): domain Eukaryota; kingdom Metazoa; phylum Chordata; class Mammalia; order Rodentia; family Cricetidae; genus Phyllotis; species Phyllotis vaccarum. The sequence continues at coordinate 108,093,851 of JARWLC010000005.1, forward strand.
ACTTAGTTGCATATATGGGAATTTGACCCGATTCCTTCATCTCCTTCTACAAACTTGAATCCTATTGGTTCTGCATCTATGATAAATGTTGCTCTCTTGAAGCATCAAAAGGAATCCTAGGCACTTTTTGTTATAATTATTGAGTCTAGACAAATATAAAATAAACCCTAGAGTAAGCTACTTAAGATTAAGATGTTCCCATTGGACTCCATAACTTGCTTAGATTTAAAATTAATCTTAAATATAATTTTGGAATATTCTTACCTTATGTATTATAAAGATTTACACTATTATTTTCCATTCATTATTTTATGTTTGAAGTTGAAATAGGAAATATCCATGTGCAGTATTCGTACAACATGATCATATCTTCCATAATCTTAGTAAAGTTCACAGTAATTTATTATTGTTCTAGAAGTCATAATATCTAAACAATAATACCTGTGGAATAAGTTCATAACAATTAATGTATAGTTATCTTTTCTTTAAACATAGGATTTATGAGCCAGATGTAATGGAATTCGTCTTTAATTTTAGCACTCTGGATGCTGGTAGGTAGATCTCTGTGAGTTGGAGGTGAGTCTGCTCTACATAGGAGTTCCCAGCTCAAAAATAACAAATCAAAACAATAAACCAAAAACAAAACACAGTTTTTAATATGCAATCTGAATACTAAAAACTCAATTCTTTTCTTCTAAAACATTTCTCCTGAAGTGTTCATTCCTTGTCATAAGGAATATTAACATACTTAGGGGTTTCAGGAATTAAGTTAAAACAAGGGTATGTAGATGCATATAATCTACAGAAGTATTAATATCTTTAGAAGAAGAGAAGTTCAGGAAACTGACAATTTCAATAGGAAGAGAATATGAAGACAGGAAGTAGCAGTCTTCAGGCTACTAAGGAACCATTAGGAAGTAACTCTTGGTCAGTCTCCGAAATCAAAATAAAATAAATGTTTATTGTTGATACTAGCTTATAAAAATCTTATTGCAGTAAAATTTATTAAGTTTACAAAATTTTTACCTACTTTTTTTTCTCATTTATGTTCAGTTGCAAGAAGCATAACAGACACATAAGAAGTCTACGTCTTTTACTTGTACCTTTGTTTGACCTCCTTCACGCCCACACTACTTTATAAAAACCCTATTTCATAGCTAAAATAATCTTATGTTTGTACTCCCACTTTAAGTTGTCAAGGTGCTGATATATATTACACTCTGTCTATCGCTGAAGACTACTATTAAGTTTCAGGTCACACATACCTATTGACTGTATAAGAACCATATCTAATGGAACATCTGAACTTCAGCTTTCATTAAATCAATATGTGCCTGAGGTCTCGATTTTGATTCTATTTCAGTGGCAATACTGATCTTTAGGAAAGCTTTCAGAATGCAGCACACATTTTCTGGACATAGTATAAGAGAAAATGGCAGTAAATAATTTTAAGCAGTCTCTCCAATAGTAAAGATTGTTCTAAAATTAGCTTTACCATGAATATTAAAAAAAGCATTGACTAATGAAAACATATCTGTTCTTTCCCTAGAAACATAATTTTATTTAATATAATAAGTAGTTTACAATATTCTACCATTTCTTATCTAGCTTTCTTTTTCATTTAATTTTCTCCACAGAGTTGCTTTCACTTCATGCATTAAACTTTTGATTTCAGGGTCTCACATTACTTACTCCCCAGAACATTCATATAATTAATTTAATACAAAAATGGGACACAGTATTTGACAAATACATAGCCTATAACAGCCTGAAGATTTAAACATGGATCATTATGCAGGTATTTGCTTATCTAAGAGGCATTGTTAATGGTTCACAATAAAATCAATTTTGGGATGTTGGAAGAGATTCCTATTTCAATTAAGCACAGCCCCTTATATTAGTTTACTAAATAGCTAAAGTACACTGTAAGGTAAAAACCAAAAGAAAGAAGAAAATACAAAACCAGTAGAACAAAAATCTTTTCAGCTTCAAGGAGCTACAACTTAGAAATAACCAAGTGACTTTTTTTTTTTTTTTTTTTTTTTTTTTTTTTTTTTTTTTTTTTTTTTTTTTTTTTTTTTTGCTTTGAAATTGTAAAAGTGGGCAATATCCAGAGTAAAGAGAACTTTATGGGGTGGGTTGGATTAATTGGTGTAAACTCTGACTGGGTGACTTACATAGCCATCAATACTTTTGAAATATGCTAATTAATAAATTAGTGGACTCAAATAAACCTTTTAAGATAATTTGTATGCATTTTGCTTTAATAACAGTAATAAATACAATAATATTTAGAGAAGGTAGCCATGTCAGAGTTGGGACTTTCTTATATGGTATTTAATATGAAAACAAAACACTGCAAAATTTGTATAATATTGACTCCCTAGGCAAAGTCTGTTTATGAAAAGTAGGATTGAAGTGAGAAAATCATATTTCCTAAATTCTGACCCTACTGGATCCAAAAACTGATGTCAGCCTGCCCCTCAGGCATGAATGGTGTTTCCAGAAACAATTTTCTTGACATCCTGCAGTGTTCAGCTTCTGTAACCACATGGCTTTGTTCTGCTTATGTAATCACAGATGTTGTGGTCCCCATCAAACACAAACACTACATCTGTTCCCTGTGCTCTATTCTCATTAAAACTTAATATATAGCCATGCCTGCAAATAGCTACCCCAATGGTAAATTTGTGATATTTTTCTTTATAATTCCCCTCAGCTCAGGGCCACCTATAGACTTATATTAACCATAATGCACATCCAAGACAGGTCTGTGTGACTCAATTAAAAACTCCAGATTCACAAAGAGTTCTTTCTGATACCCCTCTTTTGAATGAGAGTACACTATTTATAACAGGATAAATTTTGATAAAATAATCCTGTACACCATCAGCAAAAGTGGAGATGGGGCTTTGATTCCATTATACCCAATAACAGTACAGCTTCATTTTCAACTCTGTAAGGAACATAGTGAAATCTATCAGGCACACCTGACTTTATATACATTTATTGCCAGTTGTGGTTTTACACATCTTTAGTAACAGCAATTAGAAGCAAATAACTAATAGCTTAAACTTCACAAAGATACTGGATTCCTTCAAAATTAAAGAATACAGAGAAATATTTAGGAACAGTCTTCTTAGCTATGCTGAACTTTCTAGTAGATGTAACTTGGAGTGTATTAGTTTTAATAGTTATTTTCTGATTCTATTATGTTCTAATATGTATCAGTTCTATTGGTTAATGCTGGGAATATATTCATAATTGGTCAAATATTTTGAAATGTATGTGTGTGTCAATGTGTGTGTATGTTTCACTGTGCATATGGCTATAGAACAGAATTGAAATATATTCATTGAGTAATATCTGTGCTTTTTTAAAAAAAAAAATCAATGTTTGATTTTCTGATGTTTTCCTTAATTACTCTGGCTTTTGGGAAGCCCCATTGTGCATTTCCAGAAACTTTAATTCGCTTTTTAATTGTTTTTCATTCTCTTACACTTTTCTTAACATTTATGTAAGTTTCCAGTTTTGCTTTGTTTTCTGGAATACACAAAGGACTATACAGTTTGTGTGTGTGTGTGTGTGTGTGTGTGTGTGTGTGTGTGTGTGTGCGCGCGCGTGTGTGTGTGTGTATGTGTGTGTGTGTGTCCTCATAACTTCTATTTTAAAATATTGGAAATTGGAAACATAAAATTTGCATGTCTCCATTATAATATCCTCTTTTTTTTAATTGCTTCTCTCTTAATTTCTAATTGTAAAGGTTTTTTCATTAGCTCCCTTTTTCTTGACATTATGCTACTTGTTCTATTACCTGAAAATCTAAACTGAATACCAATTGCAGGAATTCTATGTGGTTTTAAATTAAAAACCTGAGACAGATATTATGAAAAGCTGAAATATTAGAGAAATAGAGAAATAAACTACAGCCATTTTTCACCAAGGCAACTAACTCCTCTGGCCTCTCTCCATGAATTCTCAGAACAAGTCTTTCCAAACTCAGTGAAAAAGATTTGCATCCACCCGCCTTATTTTTTTCCCCTACCCAGCTATCTCATTTCCTGGTTCAACTTTTTTAGTGCTAGGATTGCAGTCCTGTGTTTCCCAAGTACTGGGAGCAGAATCACAGGATCACAAGTGCTGGGACTAAAGATGTGTGCTACCAACACATGACTCCGTTAGACTGTGAACCCATAGAGATCCAGAGTGATGGGGTTAAAGGCATGGGTCACCACTTCCTGAACATCATGAGTTGACACTATGGATGGCTCTGTTTTCTGATATTTCACACAATTTTTATTAAATATACAATATATCACTAAAGAATATGTTTTTTCAGAGGTTCCTTGATTGACCATGTTTTGTCTGTTGATGAAAATATCAAAGTAAGAACATGTAATGAACATCCCAACTTATAATGCACACAGATCAGCAGCCCAATGAATTGCCTTCATTTTTAGTAAGAATGTGTATGTGCAGGACTATAGCTCACTGCCATAATGAAATTGAGGGAGGAAATTATTGAACCTCGTTAGCCCTGGGAAAAAGATCAGCAAACTGTTGTACATCTATACAATGGAGTACTATTCGGCAGAAAAAAAGACATCCTAAATTTTTCAGGCAAATGGTTGGACTTAGAGAATATCCTCCTGAGCTAGGTATCACAAGCCCAGAAATATAGATATGGTATGTACTCATGCGTAAATGGATTTTAGACAAAAAACAAAGAATACCCAAGCTGCAAACCACAACCCCTGGGCAGCTTTGGATTCGAAGGAATTTAAGAGAAACACCTAGATATTACCCTAAGACGACAAATTAGAGAAGATCTTAGCAAACTGGGGTCATAACATGTTGCTACCAAAAAGAGTTAGTAAAAATCTTGAAAGAAGGAGATGATTGACTGAGAGGAGTAAAGAGGGAGATGGAGAGAGGGATATCTCGATAGAGGACAATGTGGAGTTGGAAAGAGACTGGGTACTAGGGAAATGTCCAGGAACTCTCAGGATGAACATGGCCAAGTCTCCAAACAATGATGGAAGTAGTGCCTAAATGAGATTTCCCCTGTAATCAAATGAATAACCACCCAAAGTTTCATCACAGAACCTACATTCAAGAGGGAATGGAGTGTGGGGGCAGAGATCCATGGTTGAGTACTGGGCAGAGTTCCTGATTCAGTTGAGAGCAGGGAAGGAGAGTCTATATGAGCAAGGGGATAGGGAATGTGAGGAAGGTTCCTATGGTGATCACTGGCTGAAGCTCTGGGGCTTACTAAATCAGGAATTGCCACTGAAGATCCATGGGGGGGGGAGCTGGGCCCTCCCAGAGTGGGCAGTTTTCAACTGCATGAGCAGTGTGTGGAGCCATGAGGCGTAGGATCAGACTGTGTTCTGGTTCATAGGCCGTCACCTTGGAGCTCATTCCCTATAGAGGAACACCCAACCTAGCATTAACTTTGCAATGAGTAAATTGGATGTACCTGGAGTAGATGCGCCACACTGGGCTGGCCCACCTAGGGACTTCTTGCCCTTTTTGGGAGAGGATGGGTGGATGGACAGAGGCGTTGCTGAAGGCTGACTGGGAGAGAGTGGGAGGGGAAAAGGAGGGGGAGTGGGTGGATACATTTATGGAGATGACATGCTTTTTTAATGAAAATAAAATTGAAAAAAAAGAGAAAATTCTGACTGAAACCAAAAATCTCTACATTAAACTTCATTTGCCTTTAATGATACCTGATTCTAGAAGATGCAAGGTAAGCTAAATACTATTTGTCTCTCATTGCCTCTGCTGTTAGTTGCACTTTTGATATGTTATTTTTTTAAGAATTTGAAAAAAAAAATTGATTTAGCCAACATCTCTCCATTTGGGATATACACATTCAGGAAGTAACAGTTTATTGTGCTAATTTCACCATCTTGAACGTGTGTCCCATAAAAACTTCTAAGATTTGATTACAGCTGCACAGACAACTAATGCTTTCACCTTCAATCACCTTTTTTTCCCTGCTTAAATCCTCATATCATAAATAACCTTAAACCTGTACCAAGAGAGAGTGAGATGGAACTCACTTCTGAGGGCTTCATGATTAAACTATTCTATTTCATTCATTTTATCAACTGTCATCCTAAATTGGAGCAAACAGATCTGGTTCTGGGTTTACTGATTATACACTTTTTCACAACTCTATAAAGTAAAGCATCATAAATTTTTAAAAAATTAATCCAATGTACTATGTTTCTGTGAAATAAATTATTTTATGTGTTATTTGCTATGAGGGAAATCTATGTAGAATCAAGCAAAAATTTTGTAGATTCATCAATAATATACCCCAGGAAAGAGGGAGCAAATTAATTGTGGGATTATAAACTTTATCTGTCAGTGGAATTTATCAGTGACTTATCTCCTAGCAAGAAAATTGTGAGCCCCTACTTTAAGAAGAATGGAAAGAAATATTGAATACTTTATGGCAAAGAAGCACATTTTATTGACTCCTACTGTGAGGCACCAACATTATGTTATTCAATCTCTATTGGCTGTTTAATTGAATTTCAATGGTTTAATATCATCCCATCTGCCCAAATTAATACCCAATGTATTGACCATAATTTCTCTTCCACTGTTTCAGCACATTTTTAGTAACAATTGTGACACAATCATTTCTCTACACTTTTCTGGTTTTCCTAGTACAAAGAAATCATTTGTTACTGTCCTTACTAACTCTTTTTTTCTGATAACACATTCTGTAAATGCTCTGTTTAAGAAAAAAATTGCCAATATGCACATATGTTTAAGAATGGAAATATCTGTGTGACTTTCATTTTTTTCTGTAGTTTGTATAAATCAAAAATTTCATACACAAATCATTTTTAAAGAGTCTAAAAAAATCTTTCATAAATAAAAAATATATTCATTTCTCTTTGCAATTTTTGTCTTTCTGATTTTACAAGTATAAAATTAGGAGCCATTGAGGAAAGAGTGAAGTTAACATAACAGATTATATATCCTAGTATTGTAGCAGTTAATTACTAAGCATGTGTAAGGCCATGAATATGATTCCCAGCTAAAAGGAAAGTTATTTTCCCTAGGTGGATTCAACTTCTAAGCTAATCACTCCAAAGTCATTGGGCTAAACTTTATTTTTAATAATATGGGTTTTAATTTTTGTTATTATCTTTCTTTTTCTGATAGCCTCCCAAGAATCTTTGCAGTTTCTTTGCTGATGTTGTCTGTTCATACAGTTTTTCAAGATACTCAGTGTTTTAATTGCCTTTGATTGAAGTTATATCTTGAGTGATAAGACATTATCCTTGGGATTTTTCTAGCTTCGGTTTATGATAAATTTCACGGATTCTGTCTCTTGAGATGAATAACCAAGAGAAATGTAGTGAGTTTTAGCCTGTTCTCTTTGGGAAAAGACAAAAAAGATCAGATAGATTCTCCTCTAAAACTACAGGGTAGTCAGCATGCTCTTAGAAACTTAGAGCTTCTCTCCTGTTTATTTTCACATAAAGCTAATACCTAAAAATGTTTCCCTGTACGACTTACTCATCAGAAACTAATTTCCATTTATAATTTGATATTTTCTTAACAAAAATTGCCTTTTAGAGTTCATTTTGTTAGGTTCTTGTAGTAACTTATTGTTCAGGACTCATAGTTTTCCTTATTGTTTACTTGGAGAAACCCTTGAAGTAGAAAGTCAAGGACAGTTTTACAGCAACCCTCAGTTGGACTGCTTTACTTTTGGAGTCTCCCTTTAGATAATGTCTCATGCTGTTGATAACTCTGCTGTCTATACAGGAGACTGATAGTACCTCTACATCATGTTCCATATAATAGCCAATGTCCATAATTATGGGTTTTTATATAAATTCAAGTGACTATTATAATGTGGTTATTCTTCTGTACTAAACTGTAATATAGTTGAATGGGAATGGCACCTTTGGAACTAGAATGGATGAAGGATGTTCATAAGCAAAGTAAAATCATTACCCTATCTTTCTTTTCAGATCTGTAATACTGTAATATACTTCAACTGTCTTTATACTCTTTATATTTTTTAAGGATGCTGTTAAGTGTATCATTCATGTTAATCAATGAAAAACATTCTTTTCATTTAATAAAAGAATATTGGTATTTGAAGAACGATTTGCATATAAAATTACCAAAAATAACAAAAGTCATGTGCCCAAACTTCATGTCCTCCTACCTCAAGCATATATAACCAGAACGGATTGCTGAAAAGCTGAGCTGCACAGAAGATTCTCAGACCACGGAGCAGACATCAGTCAAGCGGCCTGAACAAGACAAGACAATGCTAGCTGCCTGGAGGTGGTAGTGCATAGCTTGAAAGACACTTTAACCTCCTGTGAGCTACATGAAAGATGTGCAGAGATCCCCAGGTTTCCATTTTCACTAGCCACGACCCTCACAGGATGATGCACCTGTCAATGAGTCCTTTGTACTTCTATAACCCCTCACCTACACTCTTGTAAATCACCTTAATAAAACTTACTGGTTAAAAGAAAGAGAAAGAGAAAATTGTCTTGTGCTGAAAAACGCTTCTATGTTTGAACACATAAGAAACTTCCAGTTCTGAGTCTAAGGTAGTTTAAGTTTATGACAATTTATGTCACACACACACAGAGTAGCAGTCATTAATAACAGTAGCCACAATGAAGCTAAGAAATTGGGTTTACCGGTCCTCTTCTGAAAAAGCTCAGGAGGAATTCCTCTGCACTCCTTTTTTTCTTTATCCTAACACCTACTGGTTTTTCTCAAATTTCAGTTACATAGCCACAGCTCAGGGTTGAACATCAGAATGGCTTCAGAACTAGCCCTCACTCTTCATCAGGAGACTAGTAGGAAACTGTCTTAACTTTTGAAGTGCTAGAGCGTTTCAGGGTGAGTGTGTTTCCATTTGAGGCAAGCAATGCTTTGTGTAAAGTAAACTTAGGCTGTCATGTGTCTATACTAGATCTCATTATTAAATAATAACCCAGCACCATCCCTATGTTTTCACTATTTTCTATTAAGTCTATAATTATCTTTATTTATTTGGACTATTTAAGTCCCTCCCTTAATAGAAACTTGTGAGGATGTATATAAAAGCAAGAAAGACCAAATTCTGGATTTATATTTCAGAAAATGGTGTTTTCAAATCTGTCTCAGACATACAACATATAATAATTTAGAATTTTGGAGTCTTAGTGATTAGAAATATATTGGCTCCCAATTTGAACGCTACTCAGGTTAATACAATTATATTAAAATTTTATAACTTCATTTTTCTCAATAATCTGAAACAAGTTACAGAATATAGAAGTACACTCACCATACTTTAATTCATAGTATTTAAATACATATGTACATCAAGATGTGGTATTACTTATAAGAAATTAACACAACATCTCCTAAATTAAGTCACAGATTTAAAGTATAATTTGGCATTGGCAATAGTATATTTATTATCTTTTTATGTCATCATACTTAAAACATATTTTCTTGAACTTATTCTCAAGTTGATTTCCCCATATTCAATAGTAAAATTTCCTCCTTTTCATCAGTGTGAATAGGAACTCTGATGTTCTAATCAACCACTGACCCCTTGAATCTTCAATGTTAACTATTCAAATGTTATGGTGACATGAAATTGGATTGGAAACATGTAAGAGTAAGATAAGAGTAAGGTTATCTAATAGTTTTCATTTTTATTCATACTTAATATATTTTCTTTCATAAAATCTCTGTGGTAGTGTGAAATTTCTGGCCCAGCCTAACCCCTAGGTTCAGATCTGCAGTCCTACAGACCATTTATAAAATAATTGACTTGGAGGCTTAATTTTAAGTGCTCCTCCAGTAGTTCAGATATATTACTGACTAGTTCTTTCACTTACATTAACCCATTATTCTTCTCTATGTTTAGCCTTGTGGCTTGGTAACTTTCTGTTCAGTGTAGCATTCTTGTCCCATTTTCTCTGCATCTCATTGGCATCTGTTGCTCTCCTCTTCTCCTTCCCAGAATTATTCTTGGCTGGCTTCCCCACCTCTACTTCCTGTGTAGCTACTTGACCAATCAGCCTTTTATTAAACCAATATGGGTGACAAATATTTACAGTGTACAAAAGTATAGTTCCTCCGCACCCTCTGACTTATTAAACAGATGTTTGGGAAGCTAAAGCTTGTTTTCTAAATAATATATTCTAACATTATAACTCATTCATCTATCTAGCTAGCTAGCTCTCTGTGTGTGTATTCACACTCATACATTTACTGAGTTTTCAAAAATAACATGAAATTATAAAAACTTAAAGATGTAAGCCAGTTTTAAACATCTGTCTTAATAACTATTACTACAGAAAATCTGTGAAGCAGACTTGGCTTAGTAATTTAAAGAAAAAAAATATGATAGATTAGGTATTGGCACCTTTAGCCCATAGTCTTTTGCAAATCTTAAAAATATAATTGAATTGACTTTACTTTTTACAAAAAAATTATAAAACTAATTGATAAACTGAAAATGTAGTGCATTTGATAGAGCTGCATTCAGGTGTGTAATCTAAGCATTCTGAAGGTGAAGTAAAAGTATTAGAAACGCAATATCATCTCCAAGATACATAATTTGAAGCTACCCTACATTGTATAAGAAATCTCAAAATCAGTCAAAAACTTTTAATCACACAATAGATGATTAGTGATAAAATGTATAGTCTTTCTTGATAGATACTAGGTCTATATGAAGGGAAGATGAGTAAAAGTGATTATGTTTAAATCAAGTTAAATGCAAAAAAAGGCTAAGATAAAATAATAAGAAATATAGCAAATATATCACCCATGGACTATCTGAAATTATGTCTGTTCCTATGCAGTTATTGAAAGTGCTTAGCACAGAAAGAAATGAAAGAGGACCGTCGTTTCAGGAAGCCACACCACAAGTCTTTCTAAGTATATAAGGAATCATTAGCTTACAAGTGCTCTAGCCGATGCTCAGCCAAAACCAGACACTGTTCTCAAGTAAAATATACATCATTCATTGTCTTGATTTAATAGACCATAAAACTCAATTCTTAACACTTCTGATAATACTAGTCAATAATTGTTGACAATATGTTTTCACTATAAATAAGTATAGCCTACTTGAAATTGATCAGTGACTTAGCTTTGAAGCTAATCTAGAAACAGACAGCAATTTTTACATCAATTTCTATTCACTACATGATATCATTGAAGTTTCCTTGAAATAGTAATCTGCCTCTATAATTTTTCATGAGAGTCTGGCTAACATTCATCTTAGAAATCAAAAGCCTTAGAAAAGGTGGCTCTACTTGTCATCATTTTCAAATAATGAGACCCGAGTTTCAACCAATAACTGAGTTTCAATAGTCAGTCTAGTTTGGTGATACTTTTTCCATTGTTTGACAAAATAAGCTTCAATTTTCCTCTATGTTAGGAATCTCACTTTTCCTTACTGTTCTCTTTCATGTCAATTTATTGACATTTCAAGTTATTATAAACCAGTATCAACCTTGAATATATGCCCAATGACAGATGAAACATTCATGAAAGAATTCTATAGTATAAGAATGTTACTTAAATGCTACAAGGTATTGTCCTTTTATAAAATTATTTTCTTTTTGAGATGATAATATAGTTACACAATGCTCCCCTTTCCTTCTGCTTCCTAACAAGCCCTCCCATACATTTCTTTTTTCTTTTTTTGAATTCATGGCTCTATTAATTATATATATATAATATGTTATGTATATATATCAAGCATATTATTTATGTATATTATATGTGTATAAAATGTGTGTTTATGCATATATGTGTATATATATACATAATATATACATATATGTGTGTGTCTATATGTGCTTGTATACGTGTTTCAAATTATGTAAGTACAACGTAAGTTTAATGTTATGTTTATCTTTTGCAGGCTGACCATTTGTTTCAGTTGTTATAGAACAGCAACTTGGTGAGTTTCCTCCTAGAGAAGACCATTTCTCTCACTCTCAGCCATTGTTCCTCTTGTAGAGACAAGGCCTCCAGAGCTTGCCCCAACCACTCCGTAACTGTACTTAAGATCTTCTTGACAAAAACAAAGTCATGCCTCATTCTGGAAACTTACACAGTGATTCAAGAATAGTAAAGTAACAGATATTTGTGGAAAACATATAATTACCCCTTTTCTGATCCAGCATAATCTCTAACTACATTCCTAATATTTGTCCTCATATCCATGGGTAAGCATAGGCATTCCTCCTAATCATGGAAGCATCTCATTTTAACAGATGGATAGTACTGCAAAATATCACAACCAGTGGTGATAAAGTCAGAGAAGAGCTTCTCTGCCTGTATATTGGGTCCCAGAAAGAATCCAAACACATATATTCTGCTTTTCACAAATTCAATATGGACCCAGCAATTATTTTTTCTTCATTGTCAAATGCAGAGGAAATGCAACACACAAAGTAAACTTAGTTTATTCTGGTTTCAGTATAAAAGGTTTTAGTGCATGTTTGGTTGCAACTGATACATCCAGTCTTATAGGGAGGGTGACAAGAGAGAAGAAATAAGCTGTAGAGCAAGCCATTCATATCATAGGATGCATCACAAAAGCAAAAAAAAAAAATACAGGAATAAAATAGAGGCCTCAGAAGACTCTTTCAAGGATATTTCTGCAGTGATCTAACTTTCTTTAACTGTGCCTCTTTTTTGAATTTCCTGCTGTCTCCAGGGCCTTGGAACCAAACATTCATATGTAAGCCTTAGAGGACATTTAAGGTCTAAACCATATCAATTCTTCAGTTTTGTCGGGGTTCTAGTAGTAAGCCTACGCCACTACTCCACTAAAAAAATGCTTGTTATGCATGCTTATTACTTTCCATATTTCCAGGTACTATTTGCTGTTAAATGTCAGAGCTTAGAGTAAACATATGTAAGGTCCCTCAAAAAGAAGTATTATTAGAGATATAAGCTTACTAATGAGCTAGAACAGGAGAATCTTATTTTGCGAATAATACTTATAACATTTTCAGAAACTTAAAACAGAAAGCAGTAGAATTACTCAATTTCATCTGCAGACACCTGATAATAAAATGATATGTTCCCCTCCTCACAAACTGGGGGCCATCTAGCATTCATTTGAATAGATAGCCTACCTAACTTTAAAATTATGATATCAACACTATTCATATTCTTTTTCAATTTGGTTTTATTACCATACAAAATCACAGGAACATAACTAAATAAGACAAATCTAATTGCAAGAAATTATTATTTAGTTGTTAAAGAGTTGGAACCTGAGTGTATGCATAGCTACATTTTTCCTTTGGTATATATACTAGATGGCTTCTGTGCAAAAGCAAGGTGTGGTATTGCTGAAGTCATGTGATAAATAAACCTTGCCTGTAAATGTGTTATATGTGCCTACCTCACAAAAGAATGCAAGACTGGACAACATAATTATTCCAGCACAAAACTGAAAGACAGGCTAGTTGTTTCTGATTGTAGTATGGTGGGGCATCATTATTAGAATGTGCTTTGCTGTCTGTCAGTAGCCTAAATTTCTTTGTACACATGCCCACACATTCTTTGACAGAGATATTTGAGAATTTTCCAAATAAAACTTCTATTTAAATTTGTCAAACTGATTTTATAATACAGCTATTCAAAACCAGTGAATGTGCTTTTAAATACTGGCCAAGTAAACCGCCTCATTGACTAATTGTCATCTATCATACCCAACAATTAGAAGTTGAAATTTCCTTTTACAGAGCACAAACACAAAGACAATTACTTGCATGCATACATACACATGAGGACGTTATCATATACAGGTTTTGGTGAATAAATTGTATGACAGACATATATGATTGAACATTTGAAAGAACACCACTGTGACTCACTGCAATAGAAAAACTGAATACTTTTAGAGTGAACTAGTATCAGTCTGGTGTGTCATGGTCTTCTTCTTTTCCTAGTAGACCATTAGTCTGTGGTTTCAATGCATATCACACATCGTCTAAATGTTAGCTTCAGACACGTTCAGTGTTCAAGGTGTAACTATTTCTCCGAATCTATACTATCTCATTTTATAGTCTTCCCTAAGTTGTTTCAAAGGGATATTTATTTTACATGTTATGCTCATTTTAATATTTGATAGAATCTCAAGCATCCATTAAAGAACACAATCCACAGGACTGTATGACTAAATGGACTCCCATCTCTAATGGGATGAACAGTAAGAGGAAATGTGTTGCCCAGGCAACAGAGCTGCCTGATTTGAATAACTTTCCTGATTATCACAACAAAAGCCCATAGTGAAAATGTTCTAGAAAGTGATGAACTCTTATTAAACTTGACAGAAATAAGAATAATCTAAAATCCAATCCATTTGAGTTGAAGTAAAGTTTATGGACTGCTTTTAATATTGTCAAATTATAGTCATCATATATTTTCATTCATTGACATTATTGAAATTTCTGGTGAAATTGAGTAGCTTATTACAGAGCACAACTTGTCATTTTTGCCTCATTCATTATCATATCTACTCAGCTTTAAAAATAACACATCTTAGAGAACTCTGTTGACTTTGCCCATACTGCATGTAGTAGTGTTGAAAGTGCACAGGACTGTTTATAGTAAATAATCATGAAACAGAAAATAGAACCAAAGACTAAAATTTTTAAATTTATTTTAGAGTGGAACTTAATAAAGAACAACAGACAACAGCTCCAAATCATATTTTCTGGTCTTGAATAACTGCTATGATGCTAATAGGTTGGTCAAACTAGCCAGTGATATGCTGTATCAGATCCCTGACTAAAAAGTGTTTAAGTGTTTGTATTGTGGTTAGTGTGGGAAAATTAGCTCATACAATGCCTGCTTTCAGACCTTTAATATCAGATGAATATGAGAAATGTCAACACTGCATATATACAACTTGGCTGCTAATCTGGTTGATATTTTTTCTTTAACCTCATCATTTATATTAATTAGTTTACCACAAAATCAATCATGTTTTTAAGCTGTGCTTATATCTTTTGAAACATTTGATAAAATTTTTGGATTGTCACAAATTTGGGATGGAAATTTTCCTATCATTTGCATGTAGTTTAGCTTTATTGTAAAATAAAATATGATACTCAACTTGGTTTTACACTTAGAATTATTTGTTTTCAACATTTGTTTTCATATTCATGCAATTTCTAGGTTGATATTCTACACAAAAAAAAACACACTTGAGATATAGGTCATTCACAAATGTGTATTTAGAAAGACAATGGATGTCAGGGGGAATAGGTACTCTGAACAATCAACTAGAGTAACATTGGAATTCAGATAATCTAATGTTCACTTGAATTCAGCTCAAAATTGTATTCACTTAACAACAAAAGGCCTATTATAGAATAAAATGTAAAATATAAAAATTATCATGTCCTCATTGAAAGAAATGTCTTAACTGTAGAGATATACAGATGATTTGCAAGGTTTATTGCTACTTAATTAGACAAACTTAAATTTTGGAATTTAGACATTCATGGGTTTTTGCTTTAATGTATTAAAACATTGTTGAATTAACTCAGTGTTATGCCTGTATACAAGATACAGCAGCTATTTACCCCAGAAAAAATATTACTGAAATATATAGAATCTTTTCAAACTAAAAGATCATCAAAGCAGGTATTGACCTTTATAGAGATCATCTATAACAACAAATTTACTAAGTTGAAAAATTATTAAATTTCTGTGATATTGTACTGCAGCATGTAAACATTCTAGTCAGCTCATTTCCTTCTATAATTTATTTTTAAGCTAAAAATAAATAAAATAATTAAAATACATATATGAAAATAAATAAAATAATTCTCTCTCTTTCTCTCTCTCTCTCTCTCTCTCTCTCTTTCTCTCTCTCTCTCTCTCTCTCTCTCTCTCTCTCTCTATATATATATATATATATATATATATATATATATAAATAGGTCCATATGTACACATTTTGCATTTATAGCATTTAGCTTTTACAGATTTTATATGTTCAGAAAGAAAAGTCTACATGCTGTTATTAAAATACACATCTATAGCACTGACATATCCTTCAAAGACTTAACATTATATTCTAAAGATACTTACACAGCCATGTTCCTTGTTGCTGTATTCATAATATCTTGGAAATGGCAATGCAAACAACCTAAATTAGTTTATATGGCTGAATTAAGAATAAAAATGTGGTACACATACTCAAAATAATATTCTCCAGCTTTAAGAAAAATAAAATCATAAACTTTGCTGATAAATGGAACTATAAAGGATCATAGAGAAAGAGACAATACAACAAAGAAAAAAAAGTTACATATTCTCTCTCATCAGAGTCTTCAAACTTTAATATGTATATACAGCATGGAATAACTACAGAAACTAGAAAATGACAAAGAGATCAGTGCCAGGCCATGGAATAGGGGAAAACCGAGAAGGAAATAACAGGGTATATATGCTCTCATCTGAGAAATGGAAAAGGAAGGTCTCTAAGGGAGTAGAGAGGAGAGTAAAGTTTGAAGGAAAGAGGAAGGTGAAATAACAATAAGGCTATCCTGAAAGTTCATAAAAATCATACTATCAACTATTTACCTACAAAATCTTTTAATATGCATAAGTCTGCATAGAAAAATACATATGTAGTTTAAATGAACTTTTGTAAAAGGATTATGGATTATGCATTGTAAATAATTGTCCCGCCTATTATTTTAATAAAAACACTAATTGGATGAAGGCATACAGGAAGTGTGGGCAGGGCTACTAGACTAAGACAACTCTGGAAACAGGAAGAACAGAGCAGAATTCTTACAAAGAAGCCATGGAGACACCAGGATGAGATGCCAGTAGTTGCAGAGGAAAGAAGTTGAAATGCTGCTCTGAGAAAAGGTACCATCCTCATAGCTAAACAAGATAAGAGTCATGGGTTAGTTTAAGGGTAAAGACATAGCAAGTTATATGCCTAGGCCCCAGGTCAATCAGTTTACAATTACTGTAAGTATCTGTGTGTTTCAGTAGATCTTTGGGACTGTGGGTCAAAAAGTTTGGACAACGAGGCAAGACTGGAAATTCTTGACCAGAAACATAATACAAAAAACTTTTCTCATCTGAGCTGACTGTGCTTCCTCCAACAGCTGAAGATCACCTAATAAAAACATCAAACCAGGTATAAGAAGTCTTTTTTTGTGTTGATCACAGTTGTCCAAGAGACTTCAAAACCATATGCTTTATTGCTGTTGTCTCTGATTTCCCTCAAAATGTGGACATTATTTTTTTAGTTCAGCAGATACCATAGACACGTGGTATGTGGTAGGCCTAGAAACTTGCAAAACAAGCAAGGCTAGGTAAATCTTGGAAGAGAACCCACAGCTGACATTTTACTTTACTAGCATAATCTCTAATTACATTATAAAAATTTGACCTTATACCTACAGATCAGTGTAGTCTTCATCAACGGCACATCTTTTTTAAACAGATGGAAAACATTATGTGGAACCACAACCAGTCAAAATGCAGAGTCCAGGAGCTCAGACTCAGTGAGTACATCTACAAAAGACTCTGGTACTTTAAGCTTAGGGAGCATTTCAAGGCGTGGGAAGAAAGATTCCAAGAGCGAGGGGAGTAGGGAGTAGCTATAAGATTGTATCTACTAATAATGTGAGAATCTCCACTCATAAAGTCTTGGCAACATGACTGTCTAAACATTAGCTTGATGAGAAAGAAACCAGTAGATATGCCAGTGTGGACAGGTAAAGCCCAGAAGGCCTCAGTTTTCCACACAGAACTAAAGGTAATGACAGAATGCTAAGGCCAGGAGGATAATCTTCTCCAGGAAAGAATATTCCAATCATTTATCTAATAGCAAATGGTCAGCTCTGAAAACAAACAAGAAACCTTATTCATACTGAGAAAGTTATGTGTATAGGTATATACATATATATTTATTCATGTAACATTTAATTTAAAATAGGGTTATGTGTTTGGAATGGATGGATAAGGTACAAGAAATAAATGATATGCTTATAATCTCAAAAATAAAAGAAAAAATAAAGAGTAACAATAAAAAGGTAAACAAATTTTAAAGTAAAATAGTAAAGTAAAATAAAATATACTCATTACATTAGCAGTTATGTGCTTTGACTAAGACATGTTTATGTCACATATTACTAAATAAATAATTATTTAAAATATCACAGCTTCTTATCTGAGTTATAGCATGCAAAAGTTTAGAAATCATTGCCATCCTTACACAAATAATGAAACACAGAATCAGTGACTAGATGACCATCCAGAAATGAGATGCCTTTAGAGAGGTCTTTGCCTTTCTAAATTGGAGATATGAGGAGATACAAATATCAAGTAAAGTAAAGCCAAATGGGTATGACACTGGTAGACTGAAAGGCTCAACAATTCTAGAAAGACTGAACAGCATGGATGAACAGATGGACACCCTATGCAGAGAATCAAACATTAAGAAATAATCAAAAAAATATGCCAGAGAGTTGGCTTAGCTACTAAAGGCTAGGCTCACAAGCAAAGGAAATAATTAAAAGACATTATAGATCCAAACTGCAAATAATACACCTATGCCCACTTATCAAAAGCTGATAGCCGAAAGAATAAGTGATTTTTAAATAATTGGTAAGATCTATAATCAAACATCTGGGAGCTGATCACAGTTTCTCTACACACAGCTGTAGCCACACACACCGCAGACTTGAAGTAAGACAAAAACTTAATCCACACTTAGGCAATGTTTAAAATATCAAAAGCTAAACAAAGGGAAAATCTTAAAATAGCTGTGAGTAGGACATAAAGGAGGACCACCGTCATTAAGAACAAGGGCAAGTTTCATGTTTTATTTTGTTTTTCATATACAACTTTGCATGACTATTGGCACTTTGTGTATATTTTTTTTTAAAAAAAAACAAGTAAATTTTGTGTGTTTATAGCAAGGGAACTTTTACTTCAAATGTGAATGAAGGACAAACGTAATGCTAGAAAGGGGAGTACAAAAATCAAAATCACGAAAGGAAGAGATTGAATCGAGTGTGACACACCTGTCTTGTAAAATTTATTATAAGAGGATCAGGTGGAAAAGGAACAAGACAAGGAGAGAGCCAACCAAACATGGAAGTTGGCCACATTTTCTATTTATCCCTTGACCTACTCCAATGGAATTCCAGGTGAAACAAGCAAACAAACAAAACTTTAACAACTCAGAGACAACAGTATATCAAGAAGTAAAGTGAATAAAGTGAATCTTGAGGGACATTTATGAGAAAAGGGGGCACTGGGGTACAGTCCAAGATCTGCAAGTCAATCGTCATTGAGCCTGTGAAATGACTGCAAGCATTAATTAGAAACTCTAGCACAATTATTACACTTTATAAACAAGATATTGTTGGTATGCTAGGGAAGAAACGAACAACTGAATCATTTAAAAAATGTATGTCACAAACCTGAGAGAAAATTAAAGAGGATTCAAAGCAATGGATGGCATTTTTTTTATGAGAACAGTAGACTTGACTTTAGACATTCAATTATCATTTTATGTTTGAATATTCTAAACATTTTAAGTAAACAACAGACATAAAGGAGATAAAATTGAAATAGTAAAACAAAAACTGAATGATAAACTATGAAAAATATCACTTTACATAAATTAATGTGCTTGGATATCATTATAAGTTCAAATAATAAAATGCCCTCACTTTTTTGAATCAGAGGAAAGCTGGGACGGATGTAATGAATTCAAACATCCACTATAAAGGAAAATTAAAAGAAACAATTAGGTTTTTTCTGAAGGACAATTATTGAAGAACACCCTTGCTCTTCAAAATTAAGTACCTGATATGAAAATTTAGGAAGTTTCAAAAAAAATCCCAATCGACAAATAAACTGTTTTTCACAATTTCACACTCTTTCCCCAGTTAGAAATACACAAATATGACACAGAAAGGTTGCTATTTTCATGGATGGTGCTATTAAAACTGTACCCACTATATTCCAGTTTCTGTGGAACACTCACCAATGCAGACCATCTCATGGAACAAAAGACTTATCTTGACATATTTTGGAAACATTAAAAGCCTGTCTCCAGATCACATTGGAACAATAATAATATATCTGTAACAGAAAGATGGATGCATTTTCCTCAGTATTTGTCAAAGAATACCCTTTGTCCAGCCTATCTAGACACATGAAATAATATATGAAGTAAAAATGAAACATATTTTATATGATCCTGTGGGCAGGATACTCAGTTATAAAGAGAAGAAATATCTAATATTAGATGTAAAACAGGTTTATTATTCATTAAAACAAAGGATAGCCAGAAAGCTTGTGTGGAAAATATACTCATAATCTTGATTAAGGTAAAATCAATTTTAAAATGTACTATGCAATACAACTAATAGAGAATACATGCTTATTCTTATCATAGATATATTAAATAGAAACAAATAAATAGGAAGCTGTAGAAACTCATTATCTTCTAAAAAACAGTTACCTCTGAGACATTCTATCAAATGACTAAGAAGCAAAATAAAATCTCTACATGTTCCATACAAAATTAGAGCAAAATCTTGGTTTCTTAACTTCTTCACTGACGTTAGCATTACTGTAGTAGCAACATGTGAGTAGTACAGAAAAGTAGCACAGGGATCAATCTCCCCTGTGTCTCTAGATGTTTAATTTTATAGAAACTATCAACATCAAAATACAAAAAAGAAGTGTGTACCATAATTATGAAATAAAAGGCCATTTTTGACATTCAAAAGTAAGTAATAATATCTGCAACCTCCTTAGGCTTGAAACTTAATAGTCCAATGGAATGAGAGTAGATACAAATAACTCAAGAAAAACCTAACACTTATTTCTGATAATGAAGATAATGTTAAAAAAAATTCAAAATTTGGTTCAGTCTTTCATAACTGTCATTTGTCAGCCTTATAGGAGTTAGGACAACAGTATAATTACTTAAAAATAAGATTAAAAATAAAATTAGGTGTATTTTTCTGTTTTCCAATAATATAATTATTAGCCAGTTCAAAAAGTAAAATGACTGCTTCTCTTACATGTATAATATTCTGGAAACAAATTGAGTGTAAATTGAGTGTTGTAGTTTTAATATGAAATATTGTATACAAATAGAGGTATGAAATGTATAATCTGAGCTCTTAGGACTTGTTATAGGTATAGGCAACGTTGTGGAAGGTTTTAAGAACTAGCTGAGGAGTTGGGTAGCGATTGCTGAAGGAAGTAGGTCATGTGGGATGTGCCTTTAGAATGAATATATGCCGGAGTCCTGATCCCACTTTCTTACTGCTTCTTGTCAGCAACAAATCCCTATTTCTATCAAGTTCTGTTTCAGCATTTTTACTGAATCAATGGAGCCAAAAATTTATTGATTAAATATTTGACACTGTGAGTCACAATACAGCTTTTTAAAAAACTGTTTATGAAAGAAGCAACATTTTGAGATAAGACGGCAAGAAAAAGTGAAATACTTAGCAGTAACTTTGACAAAACATATGCATATCAGTAGATGCAAAAGTAAAATTCTATTGTGAAAAAAAATTAAAATTCCTGCTCTGTCTGTCTCAGTGCTGCTGAGATGCTAGTTCTCCTGAAATTCTCTGCAGACCCAATCAAAACACTCCTAGTCATGCTCCCAGTGAGCCCTTCAATAACTAGTTAGGAACTATCTGTAACTTATATGAAAAATCTAAGAGGTATAATACACAGAATAATAGACAAGGACAAACGGGAGAAGGAGGTTAAGGGAAATGAGGAGGAAGATTTTCAGCAATATAAGGTTCATAAAAGGCTATATATGGAAAGCTAGGTATTGGCAATAGAGCAGACACAGATCAATGAAGCATATTAAAACACAGAAACAGATTCAACAGTGATTGGCATAATTCTTAGCCAAGAAGCAAAGATTCCATTAAAAGTCTTGTTAATGAGTATTGTAGATGATATGTAATGACCATATGACACAGACGCAAACAACAGAACCCTGTACCTAGAAGGGGACAATACATGCTTGACAATAACTCACAACACCTGTATGTAAAAGACAGTCACAGTCTTGCTACTGGAAAATACTCAAGGAAGCACAAAAGGTTTTGTTTTGATGATGAGATCTCAGATATAATTCCAAAATTAAAATGAACAATTACAAAATTGGGCTTATTTATTGATAGAGAAAGCTTTGCTCTTCAAAAAATATTGTCAAAAATCAAGAATTCAAGTATAGCTTAGTAAAAAAAAAAAAAAAAAAAAAAAAAAAAAAAAAAAAAAAAAAAAAAAAAAAAAGTCTTAATACCCCTGAGTGATAAGAGACTGATTGTATACCTTTAAAATAACAGAAGAATTAAGCAATCTGCATGAAAATGGGTTCATAATCTAAATGATACTCTACAGAGGATACTATACAGATAACTAACAAACATCAAAATTCAGTCAATGCAACTTTTATTCAATAAGAGAATCAAATTCAAACAATGAGATAGTATGTTATATCTATTAGAAATATTACACTCTAGATATCAAATACTGCCAATTGCTGGCATATTTCAGAAAGAGTTCCACAGATAGATCCAGTCTCAAAAACAAACAAACAAAAAAATGTCCTGTTGCTAGTATAGATAAGAACAACAGAGCCTCATCTGAAGACAGTTTTGAAGGCGTAACTTTTTAAAATTATATTAATTTAAGATTAATATTTATTGGAATATAAACTAATTTAAGATTAATATTTATTAGAATATAAACTGACACTCACAATATAGGTAATATATTGTGTATATTTAGTTTATATAGGCATTTGAGAGATTGGATTATTTACGTGATGGATGAGTGATAGACATTGATCCAGGCAGTTTTTGCAAGTTAAAGAATAGCTGGTTTATTTATTATACTGTTACATATTTACCAGCTCAATTTGAAGACTTATTTACAAAGATAATGCTCTTTCTAGCAATTTTTTCATTGCTAACAAAGAGTGGAAGCAATTGAGAAAACCTTCAGCAAGTATGCAGTTGGCTTGCTTCATCAGCACTGAAAGTGTAAGTCAGCAGCAAAGTGAATGAAATTCAAAGTTGTGAAGATACTGGGTAAACAGCATGTTGATTAGTGAAAAGAAACTACAAAGTATTCCTTTCTCATTATACAACATTCTGAAAAACAAAGGTGAAGTGATTTTTTTAAAAAAGGCTCAGTAATTTCACGAGAAGGGAGAAAGACACTGAAATGAGGCTGGAGGCGGGGAGAGGAGGAAGAATTTGTAGATTATTCTTTATATCATTAGATTAATTATGTGTGCTGGTATATTTGTGAACACATGGTGTCATCTCTCTGTCAAGAAACAGAGTGAAGCAATCCACAGCCAGGCAAAAAGGCAAAGCCTAGAGCTCCAGAACCTGAAAGCTAAGAATGACAATCCATAGTTCGTGCAAAGTAGAAAGGAATATCAGAAGCAAGGAGACCTCATGGAGGAATCATTATGAAAAACTGCAGCTGAACCAGTGCATTGTACAGCTATCTCATATCTAGGATTCTGTAGCTGACTTTTCAATTTGGGGCATGAGTATTGCCCCTGTAGAAAAAGGCCAATAAGAATAAGAGGGAATAATAAAATGTCCAGTGGCAACAAATTACATCCAATTTATTAGTATCTGTCATCCAGACTAAGAATGATGAAGACAGGAAATGCTGAAAAAGTTACTTGCAAAGGGAAGAAAATCACACTGAAAAAAAAGCAGTGCTGAGATGTTTATTCAGTAAGCATTGTTCGTCTCGTGCTTCACTGCAATAGCAGAGAGGCTGTGAGTACTCGCACCATTTTCTACAAGCCCAATTTATCCTTACTATTTTTCCAGGCCACCTTTTCCTGTCAGGTACTCAGGCTGCTTTTCTTCCAGCATTGAAAGAAGAAGCAGTTGGCTGCCTTGTTGCTTGAGTCAATTGGGTTGAATTTCCCAAATGACCAAGAAGACAGTCACTATCCTGGTCAAAGCACTTTGCTGTTTGTCAACAGGATATGGTAAAGTGATTTCCATGGCTTCTTCTACAAGAGTGTACAGGAAGCTTTATTGAAATAATTTAACTCTGAATGTGAATAGCAATTTTTGGTTTGGTTTGGGGATTTGTTTTATTGTTTGTTTATGTTATTGATTGATTGATTGATTGATTGATTTTTTTCAAGACAATTTTTTTTTGAGCTAATGTAGCTATCCTGGAACTCACTGTGGATCAGGGTAACCTTATAGAGGCTGCCTGCCTCTGACTTACAAATGCCTGCATTGAAGGCATGCACCACCAATACCTGGTAAATTAGCAATGCTTTCTGAATAAAATTTTCTGTCACTTTCTTTTCTTAGTTTCAAGTGAAGAGGGTTGCTGGGGAATATTTTGGTCACACTCTAACACTTCTAAAATTGTCAATAAAGTTAAACCTTGAAACAGAGAGTAGAGCCCACATTCTGCTAGCCAGAATTAACCAAGGGATTTGAGCAGACATAGACTATAATAGACACAGGAAGGAGTAGAAAAGTGTTTAGAAAGATTTGTCGGCCTTTTTGATATGGGACATGTGGAGATGCGGTGTCAACTAATAGTTTTTCTATCATTTTGCTTACCTATCGGGTTTATACCCTAATAAACGACTCCGAGTTTTATTTAAAAATAGAACAATAAAAGTAATTGCTTTCAGGGAGTATTGATAAATTGACAGACCAATTACTAGTGATTAATTCTTACTTTTTTTCCCCAGAAGATGCAATTTAAATCACTTGTTGGTATGCATTTGAAACTAATTTCCAGGCTTCACATTATTACTGATGCCATTATTGTAAGACATTAATAAATGTAACTCTGTGAGCAGACAGTATGATACATATATCCTACTCTCCTTACTGTGACTGAACATCTTTGTCATGGAGATAATCATAAAATATGATAGACTTGCATTTTGTATTGGATATGAGAGTTTCATTAATGAAATTCAAAATGGTTCTATAAAGAATTAGAAGCAAAGGCTGGTCTTCCTGTATGAAGACTCAGTTGCAAAATAATTATGCTGTGTACTTTTCAATACAGTTAACTATTATTTGTCTTTTAATCATAGCTGTTGGAATAGAATATATATTCTGTAATACTTATTAAATAGATGAAAAAGAGTGGGATCAATGATAAACCTGTAATGGGTAATTCAATTTTCAAATATGAAATTAAAAAAAAACCTTGTAACACAAGAAAACATTTTCTCATTGCTCACAAAATAATTTTCATCAATAATCCCCTGGAAAGTTAATCATATCAAATTTCACTTAGATTTGAACCAAAATTACAAGAATCTTAACACTTAAAACAACTATAGAAATCAAATTTAAGTCCTATCTCTACTTCATAAATTTTTTTAGAACTATACATTAGTGTTAAAATATTCAGTTTTCACACTTACTGGCATTTTCTCTCTTCTGAAATGTGTGATAATAATTTGTCTATGCTCTAACAAATGTTGCCTGAAGATCAGAGGGCAAAGCTAGCCACAGAGGTCAGGCTGTAGTGGCACATACCTTTAATCCTAGCACTCAGGAAACAGAGGCAGAAGGATATCTATGAGTTAAAAGTCACTGTGGGATACACTAGATTAATCCAATCTAAAAGGAAATGAGAACCAGGTAGAGATGGCACACAATTTTAAAGCCTCTGCACCCGGTACTTGAGAAGCACACATACCTTTAATTCCAGCACTGAGACAGTTGAAAGAGAAAGTGATATGGCTGGGCAGAGACAGAAATATAATGCAGGTGGAGGCAGGGTCTCACAGGCATTCTGTCTGAAGATTCATGAAGTATCTCCCCTGTTTGAATGAGGAGTCGGTGATGCAAGATTATGGCTGTGGCTGGCACCTTTCTTTCTAATCTTTTAGCATTCATCCCAGTATTTGGTTCCAAGTTTATAAGACCAATTATGGTTTATGCAATAATAAATTATCTACTCTGAGTTACTAATGCACAGCAGAATTGGCACAAGGATATCAATTCTCACTGAGTTCATTGTCCCTTAGAGTCTGAATACTGCTAACTTCTCATATATACTGGTTAGCAAGCCCTTACCCACAAAGCAAAATCAGAAACAGTTGTGAATGAAAAATCACATCAATGTAGAACTTGCCTCTGATATAAATCCTTCACTTCATCTAAGTTTTTCAAGTGGCTCTTACCGGGTAGCCCCTGCATCAGCAGCACCTTCAATCTTAACAGAAATGCAGCTCTATATTGTCTATTAAGCCAGCAACTTGTTTGGAGCTCTGACACCTGAAGTCCAGTAAGCCCTCTAAGGTCATGTTTAGTGTGCTTACATTTAAAATCCACTTCTAAGACATATGTTAGGGATAAACATTCATATACTATCTAAGACTTTGGTCTTCATAGAGTTCTTCTGGTTTAATTTTACCATATATTTCTAGTTTATAGTGGTCTGGGGATTGTTCAAATAACTCATTCAAAGGAGAATGTAGAAGTTCACTGGGTCTCTTTGGGTTGTGGGGAAAGAACATACCTCATTTCAGTAGGCTGCCCTTGCTAATTTTGTGAGTTATTCCGAAACTTATTAATTGTAAATTTAAGAATTAATTGTAATTAATTCTCAGGGCATACCAAGGTTTTCATGCAAATTACTCTGACTTTTTAGCTAGATAATCCAGCAGAACTAATATTGCTTGACATGTGTGTGTGTGGAGGGGTGGAGGGTTGTCAGAGAATCCCCTGGGAGTTTCAGATAGCTTCATAGGTACATACAGTTAAGATCCTTGAGATTTCAGGAAAAAGACATTTTGTTGTCAGCAATTACTTTCGCTTTGAGACACATGATTTTGTAAAGAAGGTACAGTTGTCCACTAAAATACTCTGTAACTTGACCATTCAGTATAAATCCTGTCTGATTTGCTCCACAAAGCACAGAAATACCATTATCATCAAACAGAAAGGAACATACCAGGCTGTATCCAAGCAAGTCATGCTGGTACAAGCAAGTAAGATGAAGGATGCTATTCCTCCTCACTGCCTTTTATCTCCCAAACAGCACATAATCCTCTTAGGGAATGCTTTGCTCAATGGTGGACTTTGTTGAAAGTACAGTAAAATTCTCTGCCGAAACATTTTGGCCCTGGGCTTTTTTTTAATTGGCAGTCTTTTGCTTCTACTTCCTTAGGCAATATAGGCCTATTTACACTGTTTACCTGCTATTGATTTATATTTGTCCATTTCTTTTAAATACACAAATTTGTGAAGTACAGGTATTTGATGTATGATCTAATTATTATTTTGATTTTCTTACTGTCTACTTTTATTCCCCCTTTTATTTCTGATTTTGCTAATCTCAATATTCTCTTTTTTGCCATTTAGTAAGGTGGGATAAGAATTTATAAGCAAGGGGATAGGAATAATGAGGAAAATTCCCATATAGATGGCTAGTTGGAGCTCTGGGGAGCTCACTGAATCAAGAATAGTCACTGGAGATTCATTGAGAAAAGGAGATAGGGCCCCCAAGGATAGGCATCTTTCAACTGGTGTGAGCAGTATGTGGATTTTGAGTGGTAAGATCAGCCTGTGTTCCTGTGCATGAGCTGTCACTATGGAGCCCATTCTCAGCAGAGGGACACATAATCCAATATTGACTTTGGAATGAGTAATTGGATTTGTCTGGAGTGGATGTGTTACACTGAGCTAACCCACCTCGGGACTTTGTGGTCTTTTGGGAGAGGTGATCAGGGGATGGGGAGGGAAGAGGATGAAGGCTAACTGGGAGGTATTGGAAGGAGGGGGAGAAGGAGGATACATTGATAAAAATAACATTTTTTAAATAAAGAATATAACAAAAAAGAAAATTAAAAAGAATTTGTCTATCATGTTAATTTCTCAAACCATCAACTCCTTGTTTTATTAATTTTTGTGTTGCTTTTGTTTGTGTTTCTATCTCTTAGATCTCAGTCCTCTCTTGTGTGTGTTTATTTTTTTTTTCAAGAGTTTTCAGTCATGCCGTTAAGTTACTTCTATAAAACCTCTCAAATTCTTTAAAACAGGCACATAGTGACAGGAAATTTCCTATCAGTGCAATTTTCATTGTGTCCCATAAGTTCGGGTATGTTGTGCCCTCATTTTTATTAAATTTTAGAGAGTCTTTATTTTTTTTTCTTTATTTCTGTTTTGACACAGTAATGATTCATTAAGAAGTTATAAAGTTTTCCTTCAGGTTATAGGCTTTCTGATGCTTCTTTTGTGTTGAAATCCTTCTTTATTACTTGGTATTTAGATATAATACAGAGGGCTACTTCAATTTTATCCATTGAGACTTGCTTTGTGACCGAACACATGGTCAGTTTTGAAGAATGTTCAGTATTGTTCTGAGAAGTAGTCATATTCTTTGTGTTTGGATTAAAAATTCTACAGATATTGATTAGGTAAATTTGATTCTTAGTATTTGCCACCTCCATTGTGTTTCTGGTTAGTTTTTGTCTGGATGACTTGTCCATTGGTGAGAACAGTATACTGAAGTTTCTCAATATTGATGTGTGAGTTTCAATGTGTGAGAATGCTGAACTGAGAAAGATACAAGCTTCCTGACTAAACATAGATGATATTTATATGTTAATTTAAGTGTAAGAACTAGATATTAATATGCAAGCGCTGCTTGCCCATCAGTCCAAGGCAGTACATATACATCCACAGAAAGCCTGAGAAAGCATCAGAAGGGTTCTAGACACAAAAACAAAGCCAAAAACAACTTCTTAATTGTATCTATGAAGTGGCCCTGGTACAGAGTGGTGTGTAGGCTTGAGCTACATCATGACAGATTCTCACCATCTCATAGAAGCCTTGATACACGTACAACCTGCATATGATAGATGTAAAGGTTGTTTTTTCATACAGACCAAAAGGGAACAGAGTTAAGTATGGCTTCTTTGTAGCAGCACTTTCTTGGGTGGTTTCTGTTTGCTGGCATCAAGCATAGATGCAGGTCTAAAGGAGGCTTCCTGATTCAGCATTAGTAGCAAAAACCGTGAGGCTCTTTTAGGAAGCCCTGCTGTAAACACTTAAATAAGGTTTATAAGCAACAGGCAGAGGTAGTATTCTTACTGGAAGTGTGGACCCTAAAACTCCCCAGAGTCGGGCTCATAAACTTAGCTACTGTCATTTTCTCTGCCATGAAGCTAAAATCTCACAGAGTAAAAAAGTGGAAAAAGCCAGTCACCATAGCCAAGGCTTTAATCCTAGCAGCAAGACTTTAATCCACAGCAGATTAAAGGTGAGGTAGGAAAAAAAATAGAGATAAACAATAAAGACAGATTCAGACCAAAAAAGACACATTTTAGTGTGTTTACAGTATGTTTACAAGTATACATGGGCTTGGGAAAGGAAAGAAAAACGAATAAAATCCTTAAAAATTAAATAAAGAAAAATATCACATAAAAATGGAATATACATAAAGAGTCTGGTTATTGTATGTTATAGTCTGGACTTTGAGTTTTTAAATCACAAAGAAAAGAGCAAGAGTTATTAAAAGACATTTGACTTTAAATGTTACTGGATTAACCCAACCTATATATTTTGAAAAGGCCTCAACTTTAAAACTGAATTAAAGTATATGTTACTTTAGAAAAGAGGTTTTCTTTTTATTTCCATAGAAAAATGAAAGGCTATGGATTTATTCTGAGTTAGAGAAAATAAATTTTGATTGATGAAGATTCTTGAAAAAAATTTCAGATGGGAATGGATGGCCCACATGATCCAACCTTTCAGAGCACCTCTGTTGCAGTTTCATCTGAGTTCCATATCCAGAACAGCATCAAGGTTGCTGGTTGAGATTATGTAGCCTCACAGACAACTCCACTCCTGATTTGCCTATAGTTCTAAATTTTCCTTGGATTCCCATAAGACTACCAGTGTCCCCAATCAACAGAAGGTAGTCTAAAAACTACACACTTATTCCCCCCCATAAATAGAGTATGGGTGTATATCGTTGTTTAGAATGTTGCATGTAAGTCATTATAGATAATGGTCAGGAAAAAAAAAAAGCTAAACTAAGAAGATTAGATTTAGGGTTCTTATATTGGGGGAAAAAAGGCAAAATGTGAGACAATCCTCTCATTCAACTGTAAAGATTTGTTACTTATATTGGTTTAATAAACACTGATTGGACAGTAGTCAGAGAGAAATTAGAAATGATGACACCAGTCGAGGAGTATTTTTAGAAGAAAAAAGACAGAAAGGTAGAAACCAGTCAGGTACAGAGGAATTAAGATAAAAATGCTGAACTTAACAGGTACCAAGCCACATGGTTAAACATGGAAAAGAGTTGTAGAAGCTATTTAAACAAGCTATTCATTAATGTGCCTAAACTACTGACCGAGCATTTACTATAATATTAAGCCTCTGAGTTAATTATTTGGGAAGCAGCTTCTATGTATTTGAGAGTTTAAAAATTGTTTTTAAGGTTATTTTCTTGTGTTTCAGCTTTATTGGAATATTCAGTTCTGCTATCATAAGATAACTGGTTCTCATGTTGCCATATTGCTCTGGGTATTAAGGTAGTATTCCTACACTGACATTTAGGCATCTGGATTTGGGATGATTATAGGTCTAGTTGCTAATTTCTGAGTTTATATTTGTTAGATGGGTGTTTTGTTATTTTTGCTTCTGTTTTACATTTGAACCTCTGGTACTTAAATTCTGTATTGTTGCTCAATGTCATGACATCTGATCTAATACTGAGACTTTGTTCAAGTTGATGCCTGAGCTTCTGGCAGTCAGAGTGTCCTTTGTTGTGACATGGGTGGAATGCTTTTTTTCACCTAACTGGTGTGGCCTTTGGAAGTCCACTGGAGTTAGGGGCAGGTGCTGTCTGTAGTATGGGCCATAAGGTGAGAGTAGACAGGTAGTAGTAATTGGTCTTTCAGAATGAATTCTAGAAATCAGGGACATTCAGCTGGCAGGCAGTAGACATTTTTATTCTTCTGACTGGTATGCTCTGCACCTGAGAATATTTGTTATTCTTCAAGATTTACTTTAGACTAGATTCAGAAAGAAAAGCTCTCTGTGAGGACAGCCTGCATCTCTTGGCCATCTGTTCTCAGTGTTTGACTTACTTCATATCTTGGCCAAAATTTCAGTGTATTTTACAACTTCCTCCTTATTTGTATCAATAAATTGCTGCACTATAACAATACATATATAAGTGCTTACGTTGCAGGAAACATGGAGTAACAATATGATACATCTTAGGCCTTTTGATATTGGGCTTCTTATCTTTTATGTTTAAGGAGGTTCTGACCGCATTTTGCTAGGCATCATCTTCTTTATGGAGATCTAATTTTTGGATTACGCTAGCTTTTAGGGGGTCCTAAATACAGAAGGATACAATTATATTTGTCAATCCAGAAATACTACTCACTATTTTTTTTAAATAATCAAGATGAAAACATCTGGGAATAGTCTTGGACTTTATTTCAATTCCCCTTTGTTCATAGTAAAAATATCCTTTACTCAACAGAAGGTGCATGTTGACATAAGTTAAAGCACCTTGTATTATAAATTAACTTTGTCATTTCCACTGGTTTGGGTTACATAACTCTTTCATTTTTCACCTAGGACATTAGCTGTTAATTTTGTGACTATGCACTTCTCATACAGAGTATGAAGCTCACACTTATCACTTACTTTAATTTATAAGAACTTTTTGTTGGTAGATAAGTATTCAGCTTCATCTTGACACAGTCACAAACAAGATGTCATGAAAAACAAAATAACTGTACTTTTAGGGGTTCTAGTAGGGAAGTACAGCTATTCAAACCATTGACTAAAGACTAATCTACCTCTATTTGTGGAAGGTCATTATTTGCCCACATGCAGCTTACGGAGATATCTTAATTACTGTTCTATTACTGTGAGAAGCTACCATGGCCAAGACAACATTTAAAATAAAACATTTAATTGGGAGCTTATTTACAGCTTTAGAGGGGTATTCCATGACCATCGTGGCAAAAAGTATAGCACTGGGCAGGTAGGCCTGGCACTGGAACAGTAGCTGAGAGTCCATGTCTGAACTATAAGGTAGAGAAATATTGGCCTGGCAGATTATTCCTCAAAGCACAACTCAGTGACACACCAAAAAAGCTACACCTCCTCTTTCCCAAGCATTTTCATTAACTGAGGACAAAGCATTCAAATATACGTGCCTATGTGGTCAGTCTCATTTCGAAGAACATGGAGTGGTGAGGAACAAGGAAATCACCTGCCTAGCCTGCCAGATAAACTTAATCAAACTTGGTCAGAAATATAATGATAGATGTTGTGTCTTATTTGCTTTAACATTCAGTAACATTTTTAAGCGTGTTACATTGATCTACACTGGTAAAGCAACATGAATGACATTAGATGAAACATTAAAAGTATCGTAAAGGATTTGAGCATGTGTAGTTTTTTATTTCACTGGTGAGAATGGTTTTATATAGATGTAGGTCTGAACAGAATTAAACAGAATTAAGAGTGAATTAACCTTGAAATCTTAGAAACATGGAACAATTATGTGTACTATGAGATGTTTAATATTATAGAAATCAGAAAGATGGTACTTCAAGTTAAATATGAGTAGAGTTAAAGAAGTAATTTAATTACAATCTTAAAAATTGTGTTTATATAGTGATAGAATTAGAAGAAGTATAGAAAACACATTACTGATGTTTAAAACTTTGAGGTACTGATTTTGAAGTAATGTCCTCGGTTCATTAAATAAATTAAAAACTAATGGATAATTTTTTAAAAATATGAGTACTATGGAGGTTACTTGCATCCCTTCAGCTATATTGCACTATAACATCCATGCACTGTGGCAGATTACTTGACTAATAACTGGGATGTTTTTGCTGTTGTTCAATTTCAGTAAAGTAATGTTTAGATTACTAGATACAATAACATAGATGGGAATTTACCGAACAGTTGGTGACTATATAATTAAAAATTAGGAACATAGGAATCATGAATTTAACATTATGTTTCTTTATAGAAACAATTAGCTAGATAAGCTCTATAAGCATATACAAATCAAATATGCCCCAGGCTAAGCTTTTCTGTGTAGCATGCATTAATCAGAATAATGCAAGAAGATGATATATTGCAATTTGTAACTAAAGTGATATGTCATGCTATATGAGTTCTGTATGAGTGGCCTGGAGTTTTAAGGACATAACAAGGTAAAGAGATGGTAGACTAGAAGTTCTTAATAAAACTTTGGAGTGGTATAAATACAGCAAAAAAGTTCTGAGAATGGGTCATAGAGTTGCACTACCAAGAATTTAGAGAAAATTGTCACATATTTTAATTAAAGCATAATTATATAGATGAGAGTCAATATAGATGAGCACAATGTGACCATATGAACTAAGGTGCTTCTCTATGAATGTTGAATAATGACTACTTCAGTAATAATCATACATAATTCCATGGTGAACCAAGTGTTAAAATCTTTAGCAAATCAATAACAGATGTCTGATGTCATTATTAAATTTGAAGAAGTACTTGATGAAGGGATCTGCAGCTTGAGTCATGAGATAGGAAAGGAAAACTATTAATTGAAGAGTACGGTGAATGGTCATGCTCATTTTGTTCCTTATTAACCTTTGAATTCAGTAGTTAATCAGTATCTTCTTTTCTCATGGTGTTCTTTATCTCCCTTCTCTAATATATTGGTGATATTTTCTTTGTTTCATTTGTTTTTATTTACAACATTTTTACTTAGAGGATCCTCTTAAAAATAATGATTTGTTTTCTAATTTATCTCCCATGATTTTGATGTTTTTATTCCATGTTTCTGATTTTCTTATTTTTGCTGTGCTATTTTCTTTTTCTTTTTTTTTTCTTTTGTTGCTTATTTTCAAGTGATTTTACCTGCTTTCTTATATCCTCTTTTGTATCATTCTTTTTATTTTTCCAAAAATATTTTAATTTTGTGGACATTGGGCCTTAAGTAGACCAGGATGAATTTAAACAAACACTGTATCCATATATGTCTTGAACATCTGACGTTCCTGACTATTTTCTAAAAAACTGTTCTCATAGTTGTGTACAACAATGTGATATAATACTCTTTATCTGGTTTTACAGCACTGAATTTTTTTCTGAAATATTTTCCTCACATTTTATTCTAGTCTCTTTGAGCTCAGAAGTTTCAGAGTTATAATCTTTTGGAAGAGTCATATTACCTTGGTTTTTCATGATTTATGTGATTCTGTTAAGGGCTCTGTGATTCTTTGTGGATAATTCTTCCAATTTTCATGGGACTGCATATCCTAATTTAATGTCCTACTCATTAAAGCTGAATACCCACCACTTATTAGGTGGAAGAAAGCCTCTCTACAAGTTCACTTAATCCGTTTCTCTTTGTAAGTCCAACAGTCTGTTTCCCTCTTGAACCTCAACTCATTTGTTGATCTTTATAGGTGCATCATTTTCTTTTTAACTCAAATGGTCCATCTTTAGCAGTGTTTTCTAAAAGTATATCTATCACTGTGATTCTGGTGAGACTTTTTAATCACAGATTTTAAAACTACATTTAACAAAGCTAAGGTAAACAGTGAAAGTCAAACAATGAAGTTTCTCAGATATCACTGAGTAAACAAAATTAACAAACTATCTAGATCTTAAATAATTAAAATTATTTCCTTTATCTATAATTGTAGTTTATTGATTAGTTATTTTTGAAAAATTATTATTATTATTATTATTATTATTATTATTATTATTATTATTATTATTGTTACAATTTCCTATACATGTTTTGGATACATTTCACAATCTCATTCTCTAATATCCCACATGCACTAATTCCTCCTACTCTTTCTCCTACTGTTATTTAGATCCTGTGATAAACATAATGACCAAATGTATCTTGGAGGAGGAAATGGTTTATTTCAACTGATAGTCCATCACTGAGGAAAATCAAGGGCAGAAACTCAAGCAGATATTGGAGCAAAAACAATAAACTGCATTCATTCTCTTATGTTCTGAGGGGTTTTTCCATAAATTCCAAATCCAGCTGCCTAGGAATAGGACTACCCATAGTATGATAAGCTTTTCATCACTAAACTACAACAAATACACATGGCTCTGTGGTGATATAATGTATATTTGATAAAAATAGTCTGAAATATTAAAGGACAGTGTCACTCACAGAGCCAATCCATGCACGTCAGGGATTGGTGACCCATGCCTTTAATACCATAATTCAGGAGGCAGAGATCCATCTGGATTTCTGTGAGTTCAAGGCCTAACCGACAGGCAGTGGTGGTGCACAACTTTAATCCTAGCTCTAGAAAGGTTGAATCAGAAATTGAGATATCTGGGAAGAGGGGGAAGGGAGAAGTTCAGTTTCCCCAGCCATTCTATAGTCAGCTGAGTATTGAGAAGCTTTAAGTTGGAAGATACATGGAGACTGGCCTGAGGAGCTGGCTGGGTTAGAAGTGACTGTGGTTTGTTTCTCCATCTCTCTCATATTTCAGGTTTTTTCCAATATCTGACTCTGGGGTTTTTTTTTAATCATAATACCAAATAAAATCTGTGTAACATGGCCCCAAGCCAGTCCAATTAAATCAATTTTTTGAGTGAAGTCTCCTCTTCTCAGCTAATACTAATTTGTGTTAAGATGACAATGCACCCAGAACAACTATCTTGCATTTACTTTTTTGTTTATGGTTTTGTTCTTTGACATCCTGTATTTTACCAGTATTTTTTATATTGAGGAATTCTCTAAAACACTGATAATTGCTCCAGTAGCAATGCCACTGAAAACAATGATTACACTCCTCCATTTTCTACCAACTTCGCATATTTCTCCAAAGAGAAGGCAGCCCAATAAACCTTGCCCTTAATGGGACCAGTATGTAGACTCTTTTAAAGGAATAATGGTCTTTATGAATCATGGTGTGTTGCACAAATAAAGGAAACTCAGGGTCAGATCTCTGGGAAAGTCAGAGATATTAGAGAGAAGTTGTAGTTTCTTGAGGTCCTATTTATCGGTTGTTTGTATTAATACCTATACTACTCACAAAGACCTTTCATTTGCCTATGAGTTCAAGTATATTCGCTTAGTTTTCTTCCAGCCAATGCTGTGTTCAAGGTTTTATCTTGGAATCATTTGTATTTGAATTTCATAAAGTGTGAGCAATAAAGATCTTTATTGTTTTATAAGTAACTATTTCATTTAAACTGTGACCATTGTACAAATTGCTCCTTTTATTCTAATATCTATTTTTGGTTCTCATCCCACTCAGAATGATTAAAAACCAAAATGACAGTGAATGCTTACATGAATGTGTAGGAAGCAGAATATTTATTCATTCTTGATAAGAGTAAAAACTGTTACAATTACTACAAAAATCAATGTGGAAGCTCTTCAAAATGAAAGGAAATAGACAAACCATATCATAAGCTGTGCTACATATGTGCATATCCTCAAAGTATTTGATATTTTTCTACAGAGATTTGTTAATTCACGATCATTATTGTTATATTGAAAATACCCAGGAATCAGCCTAGAGGAGTTAATCATGAAAATGTACTACATAGTCAAAATGAAATCATTTTCAGCTGCAAATTAATTTTTATATGAATAGGTAGATATGGAAAGCACTATGAAGAAGTTCAGCCAGACCTAGGAAAAGATAACAAGTTATCTTGGCTATTTTGATTGTCAATTTGCATTTTTGAATATGTTTGCTTAAATTGGAATACCTGTAAAAGTCTGAAAATTTGTATAGATCTGTTCAATGAATATTATGCGTGAAAATAGAATACAGGAAATATAAAAATAAAATGGGAACCAATAATCTTGGAGGGTTGCATGAGGTAAGAGACAGAATGGCAGAGTAGAGGAGAGAGTTTGAAAAGGCATAAGTAGCAAAATTCACTGAAATATCATGTGGAAAAGTACAGTTGTAGAAATTCCTTAAATTATACAAACATGAGTTATGCATATAAACAGGTATACAATATATGTATGTCTTACATATAATTTATGTGCAGTTTAAAGAGAATACTCTATTATGGGTAGACAATGCCTTTTTAAGACACACCATAGTCTGTCAAATAAATCTGCCCAGTGTTGGGTATAAAATTTCTCTTATTGACTTATTGACCACAGGGGTTCCATAGACCCCTAAATATAAGATATTAATTTTGTTCTTAGTTACTCTCTGAGTCTTAACAGTAAGGACTTGACTTAAAACACCACATAATTGAGTTATAAAACATGAGGAAATTAAATTTGGACTGACTTGGAAACTTAACTGCACCAAACTTTCTAGCTGTCTAGGTAACAGGTCCTAGGATAGAATCTATTACTACTAGCACACTAATAGGGCACAGAATTAAACTACCTCCTGAGCTCTAATTTTTATATCCAGGATTATCGTGTCTCTCATCAGAGACAGTTATTTTTGCAGTAGTAGACAGCAACTGAAACAGAGGCTACAACTGACCAACCCTATAGAATTAGAGACTTGGTTTAAAGCACAAAATTTATAACATTCCCTCCACTCAAAATCCCAGGGATTACTGAGGAAGAAGAAAACAAAAGGAATAAAAGCCACAGATATTAAGCATCTGTAGCTAAACATTACTTTCCTGATATAATCAGACTATTGCATGTATGAACTCAGCAATGGCTCTGATGACAGGCACAAGACCTGAACCAGATCAGGCCAGTCGATATCCCAGCATAGGTGGAGGCATTTACTAAGTCTCACCCCTAGCTTTGGAGCTATTAGTAATTGATGGCAGTAGAGAGGAAGGGTGTCAATTTTCTTTAGAGATGTGACCTTTGAAGGATTAGCCATAATTTAATCTGGCCAAACATGCAATCAGATACAGGAGTAATAAGTAAATTCCCTGGATCTAAGAAAATAGCACATGAAATTTGGAGGTAAAATTCTGGGAGTGACAGAAGAGTTGGAGAAAGAAAATGGGGCTGCTTATGAAAGTCATTATAAGCCCACCTGAAATTAACAAAAACTTCAAAAATTAACAATTATAGTTTAAGTCTAAGAAATTGACAGTAAACCATGAATATTCATATATATTTTCTCTTATGCTTGTTTTTTACTTCACATTAGGTAGGGTAAACACATATAATTTTTCTCCTACTGCATTACATTATCTAGCCTTGATCTGAGAGGTTCTGCCTAGTCTTATTTTAACTTTCTATGGCATGTTCTTTTGATGACACTGGAATGCCCACCCTTTTCTAAAGAGAAGAGGAGGAGGAATGCATCTGGGGAAGCAGGGAGGTTGGGAAGGGGGACTAGGAGGAGGGGAGGGAATGGAAACTGAAGTAGGAGTGTCATATATTAAAGAATAAAAAATCAAAAACCAGGGTGTATGTGATGGGTTTTCCAGCAATTATTGTTGAGACTGAGTAAATATGGTGAGATGATCTGTCATACAAATATGAATAAACATGAACGACAATACTCACTGAGAAAACTCATATCCTAGAAGGAACAGCACAGCCATTCATTAAGATACACAATTTCAAAATAACAGTGATCCTCTCCTGCAGACAATCTTTCACTTTCTGAACTTTCAGCATTGATTCATGAACTCTTAAGCCCTAAGCCTCCATTTGGATAACCAGGTGTTCTGAGCAAAGCAAGACATCTTCAATCCCAGTCAGGTTAGAGCTAGTGTGCTGAATGCCACAGTTCCTTATCCTCAGTGAATGAGGAAATTCGTACTGCAGACTGATCTTGTCCACAAGACAGAGAGTCATGATGTTCAAAAGAGATAGCTGAGCCTACACCCATGGTAAAAGATTTCCACCCTATCGGAAGCTAACCCAGCTTCCTGAGAATTAGGAAAGCCATCACCCAATCCCCACGACATACAACATAGCACCAGGAACCCCTTCCCACATTACCACATGATCCTAACCCATGCCTCTGGAAGAAGCCTCGTATTGCTACCCAGAATCCAGAAACCAAAGTAATACTGCCCCCTACTGTACATGTGCTTGAACACATAGCATTATCCACCCACCCTCTTTTTGTCACTATATCTAGGCCCACACTTCTGCTAAAAGCCTCCTCTTCCCCCAGAAGCCTGGCCAACATTCTGCATCCTAGGTAATACTGTCTTCACTACGCTCACTCAGAATAGCTACAACAATCTCTTCCCTCATTATCATATCCCAGCCCACACCTCTGGCAAAAAAACTACCATGTCAAAGGCCAGGCCAACTTCCTGAAAAACAGGCAGAAGCCTGCTACCCTACCAGAAGCCAGGCCAGCATTGAAACCCCAGAGGATCCACAGCCTTTTCGATGGGGGCCACACACATACATAGCCAGAAGGTCAGTAACAAAAGAGTAGAAACCTCCTTCAAGACACAGAGGCCATCTAAAGCATCAACCACAGGCAACAGGACCCAGAAAACCAGAAAGAAAATGAGATCTAAAACTGAAAACGCCCATCAAAAGAGATAAATCCAAACATTTACTATAAAAACTCCAAGTCAAGATGCCCAAATAAAAATGTAAGAACAAAAACATCAGTAGTCAAGGCAATACACTACCACCAGAGCCCAGCTATAGCTTGCCCTGAGTATTCCTACACAGCTGAAGCACAAGAAAACAATCTTAAAACCAGCATTATGATGACGATGGAGGTTCTTAAAGAGAACATGAAGAACTCCCTTTTAAAAAATCAAGAAAAAAGACAACCAAAAAATTGTAGGAAATTAACAAATCATTTAAAGTACACCAAGAAAAAATAAACAGGTAAAGAAAACTATTTAAGATATGAAGTTCATTCAAAATAGAAGCAATAATGAAAACTGTGAAAATTTAAGAAATGGAAAATCTGGGAAAGTAAACGGGTTCTATAGATGAAAATATCACCAACACATGGAAGAGAAAATTTCAGGCACCGAAGACATGGTAGAAGAAATAAATGTATCAGTCAAAGAAAATGTGAGGTCTAAAAATATCCAAGTATAAAACATACAGGAAATCTGAAAAACTGTTAAATAACCAAACTGAAGAATAATAATAGAAGAAGAGGAATTCCAGCTTAAAAACCAAGAAAATATAATTAACAAAATCATAAAAGAAAAAATATTTAATATAAAATAGGAGATCCCTATAAAGGTACAAAAAGGGCACAGAATAACAAATAGATTGGACTAAAAAAGGAAGTCTCATTGCCACAAAACTTTCAAAACATTAAACATCCAGCAGAAAAAAAAGAGTACTCCAAAGCTGCAAAGGAAAAAGAGCAAGTAACATATAAAGATAGATCTATTAGAATTATACCTGAGTTTTCAGTGGAAAATCTGAAAGCCAGAATAGCCAGAAATATGTGCTACAGACTTAACAACATGCCAGCCCAGAATACTATATGCAGCAAAATTCTCAGTCTTTAAAGATGGAGAAAAGAAGACATGCCACTATTAAGCCAAATTTTAACAATATTTATGCACATATTCATCCCTATAAAAGTACTAAGGGGAAAACTCCAACCCACAGAAGTTAACTATACCCAGTAAAACCCCAGAAATGAATACTTTCATGCCAGCAGAAAGAAAAAAAGAAACAGACACATATAGACACACACATACCACTACCACATCTAAAACCAAAATACCAGGAGTTAACAAGCATTGATCACTGATGTTTCTATTATCAATGGACTCAATTCCCAATAGAAAGACACAGATTAACAGAATGGTTATAAACAGAATCCATACCAGAAAAATACCTCAACATTATAGATAAACTTTAGCTCAGATTAAAGGGTTAGAAAAAGATTTTCCAAACAAATAAACCTAATAACAAAGATGACATAAGCATGCTAACATCTAACAAAATAAACCTCAAACCAAAACTAATCAACAAATATAAGAAGGAACACTTATTCATAGGAAAAATTCACTAAGATGACATCTCAATTATGAATATCTATGCCTCCAATGCAAGGGAACCTATATTTGTAAAAGAAACATTAATAAAACTTAATAACACATTGAACACCACACATTAATAGTGGGAGACTTCAATACCCCACTTTTACCAATGAACAGCCATCCAGACAGAAACAAAACAAAACCATAAACTACGTCTCAAATGGACCCAAGAGTTATTTATAGAAAATTACACAATAACACACAAAAATATATATTTTGCTTAGCATCACATGAATCCTTCTCTGAAATTGACCAACTTGGTCTCAAAGTAAATCTCAACAGATACAAATATATATGTATATATATTTATTGTCATAACTACATGTTTCCCATATGACCACCATGGATTAAAGTAGGATTCAACAACAATAGAAGCAACAGAAAGCTTACATATTCACAGAAATAGAGCAAATTTCTACTGAATTTCCACTGAGTCAATGAGAAATACAGAAACAAATAAACAAAGAAAACACTAAAAATCAATGAAAAAATATATACAACTTCTGGGATACAATGAAAACAGTGTGGTGGGGATGTCTTTCTGTATGCTATAAGTACCATTGTTTAATAAATGAATTGATCTGTCCTCTGATAGAGCATCTTAGTAGCAAGAGGGAGATCTGAGCATAGATAAAGGGAAAGGAGGGCAGAGACAGGGGAGAAGCAAACTAGCAGATCTGGATTTCAAAGCTGGGCTGAGCCAGAAACTCATACAATAGTGGTGATAAGAGAAAAGTTCATATCACTAAGTTCCTGCATAAAAAAAAAAAAAAATTAAAGAATTCTCATACAAGTGACTTAATAGCACAACAGAAATCTCTAGAACAAAAAGCAGACAGCAGACACATCTCCCCCCCACCAAAAAAAAAAAAATAGTAGGAAATTATCAAACTCAGGGATGAAATCAATAAAATAGAAACAAAAGAACAATACAAATAATCAACACAATAAAGAATTGGTTCTTTGAGGAAATGAAAATGTTAGACAAAACATTATCCAAATTAACTAAAAGACAAAGAACATATGCAAATTAACAAAATCAGCAACAAAAATGGGGACATAACAGACATTGAAGAAATCCAAAGAATCATTATGCTTCAAAAGCATATATTCTACCAAATTGGAAAATCTAATAGAAATGGACAATTTTCTCAGTAGATACCACTTACTAATGTTAAGTCAATGTCTGACTATTTAAATAGATATATAACCATCCAAAAATAGAAAAATAGAAGCAGTAATTAAAATATCTCACAACCAAAATAAATAAATAAATAAAAGCCATGGGCCAGATAGATTCATTGCATAATTATGCCATAAATTTAATTAATAGTTAAAATCAATAATTCTCATATACTTACACAAAATAGATGGTGAAGGAACACAGTTAAATGTATTTTATGAGACTACAGTATCATGATAAACCACACAGACTCAACAACCAAAAAGAATTGCAGACCAATTTCCCACAGGAACATACATGCAAAAATACTCAATAAAGTCATCACAAACTGAATTCAAGACACACCAAAGCATCATCCAACCAGAAATAAAGGGATGATTCAATGTAGGAGAAATTTGTCTATGTAATTGACTGACTGTATAAACAAACAAGAGTAAGAAAGAAAGAAATTTAAAAAAAGAAAAAAATATGATCCTTTTATTAGATGCTAAAAAAGCCTTTGACAAAAAAGCCAATACCTTTGCACAATAAAAGTCTTGGAGAGATCAGGGATGCAAAAGATATACCACACATAATAAAAACAATACACAGAGAGTCAACAGCCAACATCAAATTAAATGGAGAGAAACTCCAAGCAATTCCATTAAGATCACTAACAAGGCTATTCATACTCTCTTCATATCTATTCACTATAATACCCATAATTCTAGATAAAGCAATGAGACCACTAAAGAGATCAAGGGAATACAAATTGGAAAGGAAGAAGTCAAGTATCATTATTCATAGATGATACGATAGTATATATAAATGACCCTCAAATTCGACCAAGGAATTGTGACAGATGATACAGATGATAAGCACCATTAGTGATTTGTTTATATATAAGATTAACTAAACAAACAAACAAACAAACCAAAAAAAAAAAAACTGGCTGAGAAAGAAATCATGGAAACCACAGCCTTCATAATAG
This sequence comes from Phyllotis vaccarum, assembly GCA_033318265.1. NCBI lineage: Eukaryota > Metazoa > Chordata > Mammalia > Rodentia > Cricetidae > Phyllotis > Phyllotis vaccarum. Next base: position 108,137,058 of record JARWLC010000005.1, read on the forward strand.
CTATTAAAATATAAAATATCTTGTAACTCTAACCAAGCAAATGAAAGGTAAGGCTTTGAAGAAAGAAATTAGAGAAAATATTAGATCAGAAGCTGAAAGATTTCTCATGCTCATAGATGGGTAGAATTAACATAGTTAAAATGGCCATCTTACATATAGAAATCTACAGAGATCAATGCAGTTAAATTAAAATCCCAACAAAATTGTTTTCTGACTGGGTCTATACGCCAGTTGGAATTCAGACACATTGGATTCTAAGCTGCCCAAAGGACATCAGATCCAAAGAACCAATTACTCTCATCCTCTGTGTCTCTCTGAGATATGTTCTCTTTCTGAAAGCTCTGGGGAACCCTGTGAGATTTTTTGAGCCTGATATTGGTATATACATTTTCCCACTTCCTACTTTTAAAATTGCTTTTTTTTTCATTTATTTTATATCTTACCTACATTTTCCCATCCCTCCTCTCCACTGGTTCCTCCTCTCTGTCACCCCATCAACTCCTACTATGTTTCTGTACAGAATTGGGCAGGCCTCCCATGGGTGTCAATAAAGCTTAGCATATTAAGTTGAAGTATTTGGACTAAACTTCTACCTTTGTATTAAGGCTAGGGGAGGCAACCAACTATGGAGACTAGATTTCAAAATGTCACACAGTAGGGAGCCCTCATAGGATGGGTCTAGGCCCTATAAAATGTATGATCATTAATGTAGCTTGGTCTATGTGTGAGTAAACTAGCAGTGAGATCAGGGCATATCCAGCACAATTCTTTACAGACCCAGAATAAACAACACTAAATTCCAGATGGAAAAGCAAAGAACTCAATAAAGTTTGAACAATCCTGTATAATAAAATAACTTCTCATAGAATCACCATCCCAGATCTCAAGCTCTTCTATAGGAGAATAATAATAATAATAATAATAATAATAATAATAATAATAATAATAAAAGTCACATGGTATTGTCCTAAAAACAGAAAGGATGATCAATAGATCAGGATTGAAGACACAGATGGAAATCCTCATACTTACGGACACCTTATTTTTCACAAAGAAGCCAGAATTATATAACAGAAAAAAAGAAAGCATCTTCATCAAATTATGCAGGTTTAAGTGGATATCTGCTTGTAGCAGAATGCCAACAAATTCACATCTATCACTCTGCAAAAAACTCAAGTCCAAGTGGAACTAAGACCTCAATATAAATCCAGATACACTGAGCCTGACAAAAGAGAAAGTAGGAAACAGTTTTGAAGACTGGAACAGAACAAAACTTCCAGAATAGAACACCAAGAATGTAGACTCTAAGATCAAAAACTAATAAAAGGTATCTCATGAAACTGAAAAGCTTCTATAAGGAAACAAACAAACAAACAAAAAACCAACCAAACAAACAAACAAAAACACCACTTTGTTTTTGCATCCGACAGATTGGGACAAGATCTTTACTATCCCTATATCTGACAGAGGTCTTTCTTCCTAATTATATAAGTAACTCAATAAACTAGACATCAGACTTTGTTGACTCCCCATGAGAGGCTTTATTCTTTCTCAGAAGTGAATGGGATTGGCTAGGAAGAAGAGAGGGAAGGAGAATCATGTTTGATATTTAAAATAAATATAACTTTTAATTAAAATAAGACATCAACAAATCAAATAACTGAATTAAAACTTGAGGTATAGACATAAACAGAGAATTATCAGCAGAAGAATTTCAAATGGATGAGAAATTCTTAAAGAAGTGTTTATCACTCTTATCCATCATGGAAATGCAAATAATGAACTCTGAATTTCCACTTTACAGCTATTATAATGCTTAAGATGAAAAGCGTAAGTGGGAGCCCATGTTGGAGAGACTATGGAGCAAAGAGAGTACTTGTTCTTTGCTGGTGGGAGTGCAAATTTGAATAGCCACTTTGGAAATAAATACTGTGTATTCTCCAAAAACTGGAAATTGATTTACTTCAATAACCAACTATGCCATTCTTGGGGCATATATCAAAAGAATGATCAATTCTATCACAGAGAAAGTTGTTCAATTATGTTCACAACAACTTTATATGTAATAGCCAGAAGATGGAAATGACTTAATCTTCCTAATATATAGAATGGATAAAGAAAATGTGGTCCATTTACACAGTAAAGTATTAGCAAGCACTAAAAATAGCATCATGAAATTTGAAGGCACATAGGTGAAAGTAGAAAAAATAATCCTGAGTGAGGAAACCCTCTGGGGATTCAATAAAAGCTTCAGAAGTTTCAGAGATATCAGAAGGAATCTACCCACAGTCTATGTGGGGAGTTAAAAAAGCTCCAGAAGTTCCAGAGCTCTAACCACAGTCAGTCTAGGAGAATCAGAGAGTGGTGATTCAAAACTTTAATTCCAGCACAGGGAGTATCCTGGGAGTGGTGACCTATGCCCTTAATCCCAACTGAGTCTAGGTTACTTTAGATTATAGAAGGAACTCCAGGCTCCCAAGCAGGCAGTGGTGGGGCCATGCCTTAATTTACCTAGAGAGTATTTAAGCTTAAGGCAGGCATAGAGTGGGGGGAAGCCAAGCCAAGGGAAGGGAGGCTGAGGAAGCTAGAAGCCAGCTGGGTAAGATCTGACTGTGGCGTTAATTCTCTCTAATATCTCTGACTTCTTCAGAGATCTATCCCTGAGTCTCATTTATTCATTTGACAATTGGCATCCAAATTAGGGGCACGAATTCCTCCCCTCCCTAACCAAAATCCAATCCGCACTTGCCAGCCAGAACAACATGTGGCCGGAGGAGTAATTACTGGTGGCTAGGGTTTCTGTTCCGGGTTAGCCTCCAGCCTTAGGCAGACCAGCCACCCTTGTTTCTGTTTCACTCTCATCTAGGTAAGTCTTTCAGACAGTGGCCTCTTTCTCCTGGTGGGTTGTTCCTTTTTCCATTTTGGACCTCTTCTTGGGTTGCTATCACACTAGGTAGCTGCCCCACTTCACAATCGATTGAATTATCAACAGACAACAACCAGTAAGTAAATCAATTTTTTTAAAAAGAGGGAATTTGCTTAAAGCAATGGAGGGTGATTTGTCATACTATAACCTCTCGTTAGATGATTTGATATTAAAACCAGTGAAGGAAAACATAGATAAGGTAGATGGAAATATCATAATGTTTATCATACTATTTACTATGAATATTTATTGTTTGATATCACAGAAAAAGTTGACTAATATAAATCCAAAAGGTCTTTAAAAAGCCTGTTGAGAGAGAACACAAAGATGCTCAAATTCAAACAGCGGAATATGAATAACCAATTTCAGCAAGGTCATCTAAAATTAGACAAAAACAGGCAACATTAATATACCCAGTAATCTTTTTAAAAAATGAAGGATGATAAAGATGAAAGAGAAGCTAGCTGGGCTCCAGTATAAACGTTAGAATTACGAAGAGTAAAGGAAGCAGTTGTATCATATGGGATGCATTCACCATTTGTTAAACAAATGTTGAACTCCTGGTCATGTTGTAACTGGGTAACCCATAAAGATTGGTTAGACATTGTTACAGCTGTGCTGGAGGCAGAACAGCTCATGCAATGGAAATCATGGTGGAGTGAGGAGGCTAAAACAATAGAACAGGGCCAGAGGCATAGAAGTCTCCCAAGACCAACTTCTTGGGGAGGAAGATTGTGCTCATATTGATAGGCAGACATTATACAGTGACCATATTCTGGATTTATGTCACATGGCAGATTTAAATGCCTGGGACTGGATTGAAGATATGGGGGGGGGGAGTTAAACATTTATAAAAGTAATTCAAAGTCCCAAAGAAACTTTACAGACTTTTTGCACAGATTAACTGCAGCAGTAAACAGAATGGTACCGGGCTCAGAAGCCAGGTGAATCGTGAGACAATTAATATGGAGTCTTATGAGAGTGATGATAACTAGATAGGAGAGCTTATTTAAGAGGTATAAGAAAAAAATGTCAAATGTTATAATTTTGGAAGGGAAGGTCAAATAAAAAGAAATTGTAAACAAGGCGTTCCCAGAAACAATGCTTTTAGTAGGAATAATCTCAAAAAACACCCCTCTCTTCTGGAAAAGGAAGACATTGGACTAATGAATACAGATCAACAAAGGACAGACAAGGTAACTTTCTGCCCATGGGAAACACCCTAAGGGGGCTTTCAAAAGTCCCCATATCAAATCCAATCAAGTTGTACCCTGCCATTGTGGAGGAAACACATTCCTAGAACGATTAAAAAGGATAAAATCTATTTTAAAAAGACATACTACATGGAATGATAGAAAATTTATGTAAAAAGAAAAAAATTCAGGAAAAACTATAAAGCAAATATTTTGCCGAACTTCTTACATTGAACAAAGGCCAAAATTAAAAGTACAAATAAATGATGTCATTATTGAAGGCTTATTGGACATGGGTGCAGATGTATCCATAATTTCACCTGAGTCATGGCATCTAAGTTGGCTCCTTCAGGAGGTAAATGTTCAGTTTTGGGGTATTGGGTCCATATCCCAAGTAAAACAGAGGTCAAGATGGCTTGAGTGTATAGACCAGGAGGACAGAGAGGAATATTAAAGTCATATGTGGCTGATATTGCTATAAATTTATGGGGCCGAGATTTACTGCAACAGTGGAACACACAGATTAATATACCTCTAGATACAGAAATAAGCCATAAACTAGCACATGGTTCTGGAAAAAAACATTAGAAGGTATTATGAAAAATAGTCAAAGTTCATTAATGTAATATAGAAACAAGGCAAAACAGCTGCTGATCTTTCAAAAAACACCCATAGCACTACCTCTAAAATGGCTAACAGAGAAGCCTATATGGGTTCATCAATGGCCTCTAACAAAAGAGAAATTGCAGGCTTTAAAACAGCTGGTACAGGAGCAGTTAAATGCTCAGCATATAGAAGAATCAAGCAGCCCTTGGAATTTTCCTGTATTTGTTATTAAGAAGAAATCTGGAAAGTGGAGAATGGTAACAGATCTAAGGGTGATTATCAAGGTGATCCAGCCAATGGGCTCTTTACAGTCTGGGATTCCTTTGCCTTCTCTGTTACCTAAAGAATGGCCTATTATAGTTATTGATTTAAAAGACTTTTTTTAACAATAACTTTACAAGAACAAGACAAAGAAAAATGTGCCTTTACAATGCCCACTTATAATAATTCCCAGCCTGTAAAGAGATTCTGGTGGAGGGTTCTCCCTCAAGGAATGCTGAATAGTCCTACTCTGTGCCAGTATTTTGTACAAAAGCCAATAGAACAAACACACAAGAAATTCCCACAATCTATAATTTATCATTATATGGACGACATCTTGTTGGCCAATTCAAATATTGATACATTAGAAAAAAAATTTGAAGAAGTGAAAAGAATTTTGCCTGCTTGGGGATTACAGATTGCCCCAGAAAAAAAATACAAAGAAGGGATTCCATTAATTATTAAGGATATGAAATAGGCCAACAAAAAATTAGACCCCAAAAGGTACAGATAAGGAAAGATAGATTAAAGACACTTAATGATTTTCAAAGATGACTTGGACACATTGCCAAATTATGACCCACTATTGGAATTAAAAATGATGCACTAGATAATCTGTTCAAAACCTTAAATGGTGACAAGGACTTAAATAGTCTAAGAGAATTGTCACCTAAAGCCGAGAAAGAACTGGCTTTGGTGGAAAAGAAATTACAAGAGTCACATGTGGATTTTGTAGATGCAGACCTTAATTGCATTCTAGTTATCTTGCCCTCTAAGCATTCTCCTACAGGAATTTTAATGCAAAAGGAAAATGCTATTTTGGGAATGGATATTTCTTGCACATAAACCAAGTACAAAGTTAAAGACATATGTGGAAAAGATTTCTGTATATATTTTTAAAGAAAAATTAAGACTTCATCAATTGACAGGAATGGACCCAGTAGAAATTTCTGTACCTTTAACTAATGAAGAAATTGACAAATTATGGGTAGAAAGTGAACCTTGGCAAAGAGCCTGCAGTAATTTATTTTAGAGGTATTAACAAAAATACTCTCAAAGCAAAAGAATTGAATTTCTAAAGAAAACTAATTGGATTCTCCTACATATTGTATGAGACAAACCAATTTTCAGAGCTCCTACATTTTATACCGATGCAAACAAATCAGGAAAGGCTGGTTACAAATCAGAACATATAAGTAAAGTGGCTCAAAGCCCTTATAATTCTATTCAAAAGTCAGAATTATATGCCATCGTGATGGTGTTAATAGACTTTACAGAACCACTTAACATAGTCACTGACTCTCAGTATGCAGAAAGAGTTGTTCTACACATTGAAACAACTGATTTTATTAATTATGAATCAGAATTAACTTCATTATTTATTCAGTTACAAGGAATAATCAGGACTAGAAATCATCCCTTCTATATAACACACATTCGATCCCATACAGGTCTGCCAGGTCCTTTAGCACAAGGTAATGATGAAATTGACATATTATTAATAGGAAATGTACTAGAGGCCTCAGAATTTCATGAAAGGCATTATGTTAATAGCAAGGGATTAAAAGATTTCTCTATCATTTGACAACAAGCCAAAGAAATTGTAAAATAGTGTCTCACCTGTTCTTTCCATAAACAAACTACATTGCCAGCAGGAAGTAATCCTAAAGGTATATATAGAAATGAAATCTGGCAAATGGATTTATTTCATTTTAAAGAATTTGGGAAATTACAATATATACATCATATAATAGATAACGTTTTCAGGATTTCAATAGGCAACTGCTTCGAGTTCAGAAAAGGCTGATTCTGTAATCACACATTTGCTAGAAGTTATGGCCATCATGGGAATACCTGCACAAATTAAGACTGACAATACTCCAGCATATGTCTCTAGTAAAATGAAACAATTTTTTGCATATTATAATATAAAGCATATTATAGGAATACCACACAATCCTACAGGGCAAGCAGTCATAGAGAGATCAAATTGAACTCTAAAGGATATGTTAAATAAACAGAAAAGAATATCAAAGACCCCCAGAGATAGACTACAAAATGCTTTAGTAACTTTAAATTTTCTCAATGCTAATGAGAAAGGAACAACAGCTGCTGAAAGGCATTGGACCATAGAAAAAACAACTGAACTAAATCAGCCTGTTTACTTTAAAGATGTACTAACCTCTGAATGGAAACCAGTATATGTGCTACATTGGGGAACGGGTTTTGCATTTATTTCCACAGGTGAGGAAAGTTTAAGTTTATAAGTTAAAGTTTATAAGTTTAAGAGACATCAAAATAATAGCTTTTAGTTAGAAAGGAAGTGAATTAGTTATAATCCTTTGGACTCATCAAAATAGAATAATTAATTAAATATTTTCTTTGAATTGTCAATTGTTAGTGGACTGGACATTATTCATTTATTGTTTGTATATATTGTATATAATTATTGTACCTATTGTATATTGTTTTTCTTATGTTAGGTATCACCTTTTTTTAAATTTGATGCAAAGGGTGATATATGGGGATTCAATAAAAGCTTCAGAAGTTTCAGAGATATCGGAAGGAATCTACTCACAGTCTATGTGGGAAGTTAATAAAAGCTCCAGAAGTTCCAGAGCTCTAACCACAGTCAGTCTAGTAGAATCAGAGAGTGGTGATTCAAACCTTTAATCCCAGCACAGGGAGTATCCTGGGAGTGGTGACCCAAAATCCCAACTGAGTCTAGGTCACTTTAGATTATAGAAGAAACCCCAGGCTCCCAAGCAGGCAGTGGTGGGGCCATGCCTTAATTTACCTAGAGAGTATTTAAGCTTAAGGCAGGCATAGAGTGGGGGGAAGCCAAGCCAAGGGATGGGAGGCTGAAGAAGCTGGAAGCCAGCTGGGTAAGATCTGCCTGTTGTGTTTATTCTCTCTAATATCTCCGACTTTTTCAGAGATCTATCCTTGAGTCTCATTTATTCATGTGACTATACCCAGACCTGGAAAGACACACATGGTATACCTCCACTTATAAATGGATATTAGCTGCAACGAATGTCCATATTATTATCCACAGACTCAGAGAGTGTAGGTAACAAAAACGGCTCAAGGGAGACTCATATCTCCATGGGAAAGAAAAATAGAATAGATTTTGTAGGTTGTCTGCTGGCTGGTGAAGATGGGAACATGAGAGATCGTGTGGAGGTGGATTTGGTGGGAGAATACTAAAAGAGGTAAGTGGTGCCATTAGGTAGAAACCTCATGCAAGAGAAACTCCCAGGAATCTACATGGATGACTCCCCTGCAGCTACGATTCTTAGCACAAGAGGATACATAAACTAAACAGGCCACTTCCTGTGACCAAGTAAGTACACCAGTGGAGGGATTCAGACACAAACCCGGCCACACAACCTTTGAACTACACTCTGTCTGTCTATATGGTATGCTGGGGCATGAATGGCCAACCAATAACTAAAACCCACATGATGAAAGCAATCCCAACACTGACATTGCCTGGAGTGCCAAGACCCAGAAGCTGGATTGCCCAAATACCAAGAATAGAACCATAAAAACAGGTCAGACATGAAGAAGATAACTAAACACTTTGGAAAAAGAGTAATTCATATAATCATGTCTAATGATGGTCTGCTACACTCATAGACTGTTTCCAAGCCCAATAGTTAGCAGAGAGTCTTCACCCAGCGACTGGTGTAAACTGATGCAGGGTGCAGAGACCCACACACAAACATTAGGCTGACAGGAGGAAGGGCTGTAGGAGCCAGAGAGGTGAAGAGCATCATAGGAAAATCCAAAGTATCAACTAACCTGGTTTTATAGAAGCTCACAGAGACTGAACTAAAACAAAAGAGCCTGCATAGGACTTAGGATCTCTGCATGTATTTGAGAGTTATGTAGTTTGGCCTTCTTGTGGGACTCCTATTCTTCTTCTAGCTTTTGGAACCCTATTTCCTTTACTCTGTTGCCTAGAGTTCAACCTTAACACAAAGGGAGGTGCTTAGTGTTACTACATCTTGATATGCGATGTTTTGTTAATATTCATAGCCCTTTTCTGAATATGAATGGAGGAGTGGATGAGGGGTGAATTCTGAAAGGAAATGTGAGAGAGGATGGCCACACCACGGGAGGAGGGATTGGAAACTGTTGTCAGAATGTAAATAACTATAAAAGATATTAGCAAGAAGGCTTACCTACAGTGAGTAAGGCTATCTGATGACAACATCAGCAGGTGTATTATCACTTTAATAGCACAAACCTGTGAAATCAGCAGACTTTTGAAATGGGACAGTGTGGTAGAATGAGAGACTAGTCTTTATGTACAGGAAAAAAATAATGAATGAGTATGTCACTTTTTTTTACTTGTTCCAGGGTTTCTTTAATTCTGTTTTTTTTTTTTTTTTTGAGTTTTGAGTCCTGAACCAGTATTTAATGTAATATCTATGAGAAAAAGATTGAGAAACATCAGTTGTTTTCCTATGTAGTAAAAGTGTGTAATCACGAACTAATGATTTTCTTATAATCCTCAACAGATACAGATCTTTGTTCTCAAAGGCTGTCAGTGAAATTCATTTGTTTGGACCTCCTATTTACCATTTTTAAAACTAAGAATAGAATTTAATAAGCCTCTAGGTAGTCTAGATTAATCTCCTAAATTCAAGAAAAAAATATTATGAATTTTCAGAGAGTCCACTAAAGCAGACTCAGGGAGAGGACAAACTATCACACTTAAAAATTATACGTAGTAATTGTTTTCATTTTTGATAGAAAATCTTTAAAATTCAAAGATATTTTCCCAGGGAAAGTGAATTCCAGAATCATTAACATACCTAAAAAGAACTGAAACTGGATCAATTCCAGTTGAAAATAGACCAAGGGGAGATACATTCTGTGATCAGCTGATCCATGCACAGAGAAAAGATTATGATATGAGAAAGCAAAAAAAAAAAAAAAAAAATGTATGCTGATATGTTGCAAACACCCTATAACACAGTCAAAAAGAGCAGCAGCATCAAATTTAATAATTTACATACTTGATAAATAGCATAATCTTATTCTAGCAATTAAAAATAATGTCAGAATGTCCCTTTCATCAAGCAGAAGCAGCAGTGAGCACAGCGAAGTCATACAGCATTGACAGCTATTGGGCCTTGGCCAAGCATCTACTATTTACTCTTCAGGGCCCACTACCCATCCAAGATGGAACTGTTTGTTTTGCATATGAGTAGATGTGAGCAGGACTTAAGCATGTGCATTCTGGATACACAAGAAGCAGGAAGAATATTTAAGATCCATTGCATGGAAGAATAAAATAATAAAGTGTTAACTGCTTTTTGTATTTGTTAGAAAATGCTTTCAGGATGGGAATAGCAACCAAGTGAATATCCCCAACTCCCCTACAACTTTTTCTTTGCTCTCCCTGTCCATACACTTATAGCATTAACATCAGTTTAAATCTGAAAGAGGAACCTAAAAACCAGCAGATATGCGAAACTGCAGGTATCAGTCTTTTCCTATACATAGTAAAAGTTTGAATTTTTAAATAAGGTAAAGCATGAGATTATTAATAACAAATAAGATAATTGAAATTTTATGAGTACATTCTAATAAAACCATCAACATCATCAATGTTCTTTTAATTTGGAGTCACTAATTACAAAATAAAATTTTTCTTTAGCATACATTCTCATATATCAAGTGTTATCGTGATCACAGAGATGATTGTGGAATTATTAATTTCTGATAGTTCTCTATGTGAATGCTGGGATTGAGGATATGACTTCTGCATAGATGGGAAAAGTACTATGGTGCAAGATATTAACACTGCACTCAAAAGGCCATGACCCTTAAATTTCCCAATGGATTATTTTTAGAATATATTACCCTTTATTTTGAAATGCAACAGATTTTAGGTAACAAGTTTTATAGAAAATCAAAATGTGGGTCATGATAAATTAGGGTAAACTTCTACTATCTGTTTGAGAAAACTGATGAGAAAATTGGTCATTGAAAACCAAGTACATTTCATGGCCCAGTACCTCTTTCAAGTCTAACAGATACTTGATATTTTTCAAGCTCCTTGGTATCTGAGGAAGCTAAGCAAATTTGGCCAAGGCCTGGTGGCTCTTAATCTCATACACTTCTGAATTTGAGTAGGCCCTAAAGAACCCCATACTGGATTCCTTACTCAGAAAAATATCTGAAGCATGAACTTTTAACATTCTGTGGTTTCCATAACATGAAGACATATACTCAATCTTCCAATTGTTTATCTAAAGAAGTATCATGCACCTCAATACACACAATACATTTTGAAATACAATAGGGAAAAGTGAATTCCATGATTGTCATTAATACCACACAGTAGTTCTTTATAGTCCACAAAATAAGAATTCAAATATGCCATAATGATTTATTAAGAAAATAAACATAATGGTTAGTTCAACTTTAGACACAGGTTCTACTTTTTCTAATAAGTAGCATGTGGTACTTCATAGTGTGACATTTGTCCTAGCATAAGGCCATAAATCACAAAGATCTCCCCTCAGCTTTTATCAGAACACTTCATTCTAAACCATCACTAGTGCCTCCACTTTCCATTGATATGGAGCATATTGGGAATTGTTTTACTGTTTCTTTCCAGAAGATACCACTTATATTCTCTTATTCACAACAGCTCAAACTCATTGCTAGATGGGTGATAAATTTCATCAGATACTGAGTGTAGTTACATAGTTGAGTATTAAATAAATTTTTTCACTTAGTAAAGGTTATTTGTTTATTTTATTTATTGTCTTTTAATGAGCTTAAGAACCTGAGTTGTCTCCTGTCAGCACATATCCCCCCCAAAATCTGGGAATAGTATCTGGGTCTATAATCTTAGCACTAGACAGACAGAAGCAGGAGGTTTCCCTAGGCTGACTGGCAGTATACTTAGTTGAATCTGGGAGCTATAGATTCAGAATGATGCATGTGGATGGACACCATGCACTCTGTACACAAACTCAGTACAAACATACACATATAAACACATACTGCATACCAGTGTTTCTCAAGTTCTCAATGCTGTAGTCCTTTAATATCCCTTATGTGGTAGGGATCTGAAGCCATAAAATTACTTTCATTGTTACTTCATAATTGTAATTTTGCTACTAATATTGTATCAGTTCCTAAAACAATTGAAAATATGTTTTTGCAATGATTGAAACACACAAGTTGAAAACTGCTACTACATACACAGATGTATATATATATATATATATATATATATATATATATATATATATGTAGCTAGCATAATATTGTTCTTCCCCAAATCATATGTAAGAAAACCAAAATATAACCAATATTGTTCTTTCAAGAGACCTATCCAAGTATACATTATGACTAAAATTTGGGCATTTTCAGAATTCACTGTCTTTACCACACCAAAAAATGATAAAAATTTCCACGTTTTTTTTTTCAAAACAGCAAATGACATTTCCAAAAGTAAACAATTCAAAGTAGTAACTGTTCTACAAAAATATAGAAAACAATAAGGTTTTTATTAATTCAAATTCACTAGTGATGTTTTATTGCCAATTGATGACTTACTTGAATTTAGATAGAGTGGTATTTTTCCTGTGCAAAGTTATTTCTTGAGAAATCTCAACATTCTGAAGAGCGGATTAGAAGCTGAAATAGAAAAATAAAACAATATAAATGCATGTTTGAGAGCATTCAAAGTAAACATAATGGATACGTGCATAAAAGGTACTTAATTTTCACAAAGGTTAGCATAAATATTGACATACACACCAATTATAATCCAAGTCTCTAAGATAACTGAAATGAAAAATATAGTATTTTCAATATAGCAATGCATACTAGTTAGTTTTATGTTAACTTGACACAAGCTATAATCATCTGAAAGGGAGGCACCTCAGTTGAGAAAATGTCTCTATAAGATCTGGCTGTAAAAGGAATTTTCTTAATTAGTAATTGATAGTGGACAGAGTCAGGCCACTGTAGCTGGTGAAATTTTGGGGCTGTTGTTACTGTAGAAAGATGGCTAAGCAAAACAGTTAGAACCAACCTTCCACAGCCTCTTTATCAGCTCCTGCCTTCATATTTGTGCCTGTTTGAGTCCTTGCCCTGATTTCCATCAGCGATGAACAGTGATGTGGAAGTGTAAGCCAAATGACAACTTTCTACCACGACTTGGTTTTGGTCACATGCTCCATCACAGCAATAGTGCCCAGAACTAGGACAGAATGTTATAAGATTAAGTTCTATAGAACACAATTTGAAAAAATTAGCTATAAACAAAGTAGAAGTGCATATACTACAAAATGACCACACTTTTTTGCCAGTAATAGTCGCTCAGATCTAAATGGAAAGCCTACAGGGAGACATTGAGAATAATCATCCAAACTCAAATTCAGTGATATTTGAAAGGTTGCATTTTGAGGAATGGTTTACTGACTTACTGCCAAATATTTCTAACATTTTTATGAGACTAAACTATTAACTTAGTCTTATGGAAGGAGAGAGTTTGACCCCAAATAGTAATACAATTCAAGAACTGACAACATTTTATTCATTTCAGTTAATAAAATTAACTTTTCAACATTTAATTTTTAATATTATTATTTATGTTTTTTATTTTTGAAATCAATTATAGTTTTCATAAAGCTTAATACTTTATAAAATAATGGTTATGAGACATTTCTATGTCACAGCAGAGGACAGGTTAGCATCTGTTTGGAATGTTAATTTTATGACAAGGAAACTTCTATGGATTACTGAAATATTTTTCAGATGGAATAAATACATTTTGATATGATCTATAAGTTTCATACAGAGACCTAGAGATACACATTACTTTAAACAGCATGGTAAAATCTGAATTATATTTAATTCTGTAGCCACCATTTTAAAATAATAGAATCATGAGTAGTCATGTAGTAATCTTTCCAATAGAAATATCTTCTTTTTCAGAATTGGGAGATAAACAGATGATTTATATATGACCACATACTCAAGAATTATAAAAGCTGGGAAACAGGGGTTCTCAGCTGAGCAACCTTTTACATCACACAAAAGGAGCCTCATAGTTGTAAAGGTAAAGAGCTGTATTCAGTTAGCAACTTAATTAAGCTTGGAGAAAGAACCCAAGCATTAGGTACCAATGTAGCTTGGATGACACAGAAAGTATAGCCTTATGAGACTCCAAGTAAGGGGTTGCTTGTGCAAACTCATCTGACTCAATGACTTTGGTATAACAAATTATTATTTAGGATATTGAGAATGTAGCAGTTTTTTTCAAGCAAGAAACTCTCCCTATAGGACAGAAATATGTTACTCCATTATTGTAGTTCTGTGTTTTCACAGAACAACACACCCCACAGGAAAACATACCCAATGTAGGAAATTTAGTTTTTAAAAGTTATAAATGAGTACTTGATATGGCGGCATGTACACAAAAGTTTGACTGAAGCAGTGAAAATTAACATGGACCCTGTACAAAGATGACATACAAATTATTTAAACAACTAAAAGTAAATATGTTTTCTAAGGGAAAAAATTTTCAAGATACCTGCTATAATACATTTAATCTTTAAAAGGCAATTTAGTTAACTAATCAAAAACTATTAACATACTTTACCTATGTTTAGTACCATTGGATATCTAGGATACCACAGGTTTTCTGTACTTTTGGTAGGTTTCATTAAAATAATCTCATTAAATCTAGCCCACAACTCCAGGTATTGAACTCACTAAAACATTTTTTGTCAAGAGTTACAGTCAATCAGATTCTAGCTTCTTCTTTCAACACCAAATATGTTCCCTATGTGTGCTCATTTAAAGGATCAATGTCCATCCTCTTAGTTACATTCTGGAAACTTATCTTTGACTTCTGCTAGGGAACTTGGTACATGGAATACAGTTCTCCACCTTTCCCTCTGTTCATCCAGACACAACTCAATTTCAACCCCAGCTCTGCAATACAACATATACTGCAGCTCTACCTTCCCTCTTAATCCCACCTCCTGATGATCCCACTGATATTCCCTTCCTAACCTCCCTTCTCCATTCTTTAATTTAACACAGCCTGGAATTACATCAGACATCCCTGTTAATCAAAAGACCAATCCTGCCAGGGAAACATGTAGACTATGGATATTAACCACTCTGTTATTCCAGTCTCAATCCTCTTAGTCTCACTACCAGCTTCATATCTGATAGAGGAAAAATAACTAAAAAAAGATAAAAACTTCATCTAAAAGTAAAGTAACCCAATTAAAAATCGAGTATAGATCTAAACAGAGAATTGCCCGTAGAAGAAACTCAAGTTGCTGAGAAACACTTAAAGAAATGTTGAACATTCTTAGATATCAAGGAGATATAAAATCAAAACTATTTTGACATTTTATCTTACACATTTTAGAATGGCTAAGATCAATAAGGCAAGTGATATGTCATGCTGGTAAAGATGTGATATAAGGGGAACATTCCTCTACTGATGATGGAATGTAAACTTGTACAGATAATTTTGAAATAAATACAGTAGTGTCTTAGAAAGTAGTTGGGAATAGATCTACCTCAACATTCACCTACATCACTCTTGGACTTATATCCAAAGGGTAAATTATCCTACCGAAAGAACATTTTCTTAGTCATGTTCACTGTTACTCTTTTCATAATAGTTAGAAACTAGAAACAACCTAGGTATTCTTCAACAAAACAATGGATACAGAAAATGTGATATTTATACAATGAAGTATTGCTCAGATCTTTTTTATAAAATGACATCATGAATTGCAGCCAAACAAATAGTACTAGCAAAAAAATTTCCTGATGAAATAACCTAAACCCAGAAAGATAAATATTATGTATAAATATATAAAAAATAAATAACCAATAATAATCCGTATTCCTAGAAAAGTCAGGTTTAGTGGAAATGACTAGGACAGACACATGTATCTCTCTAAGGGGAAAACAGAATAGAACAGATTGGGGGGGCAGAGTAAACTGTGAAAGAGAGAGAGAGACCTGGGAATACACATCTCTAAATGAATTGACTCCATCAAATCCCTCTACTCAGAGCTCAGGGAACCTCCATAGAAAAGAAGTGGAAAACTTAAGAGCCAGAGGAGTTGGTAGGCACCAGGACAACTTCCTCTTAATCAGCTAAGAAAAGCTCATATGAATTCACAGTCTAAAGCAGCAAGTACAAGACCAGCACATTATATGCCAAGTCCTCTGTATACATCTTTTCAGTAACCATATATATTACAGCTTTTAATTGTCTACTTTTATGTGACCTGTTTGTAAACAAGTGGTTCTCTAATTCTAGTACCTTTTCTTGGGGCTTTTTTTTCTTCTTTTGGTTTTCCTGTTCCAGATTTGATGAAATAGTGTTTATTTTATCTTATAATATATATTTTTAAATTATAAACACTATTCAATTTAAGAACATATTTTTTATATGACTCCTCAACTCAAATCCTTACTTATCTCATATCCCAGCCTCATGTCACTATCATACATAATTTTATTTCCTGGATATAGCTTCAAAAAAGAACTTGAAATAAGAATTAAAATCAATCCTGTGGGAGGCCAGAAAGATTCCAGCTTCTGATTTGTTTCCACTTTGACTCAAGGTCAGAGAATTGTAACTTGTATAGCCCTGAAAGTTTGCAGAACAGGATACTTTTCCCAAAGGTATGGTTACAAAGTGTCTTATTTTTGAGAATTTTAAAAAGTGTTTACACTTGTCTGTAGATGCTTCTCTCCTCTTTTTAGTATAAAAAAGTCTAGGAAATAAAATTGGGGAAGCTGAGTAGCTGAGTATTCATGGAGTGCCCTTCTAACTCTAAGTTTTCTGTCTTCAAGTAATTCTTTTTGTCTTTATAATTTTCAATCCACACTCACCTCTGCAGGACTGTACTACAGGGCAGAAAAGCCACCTACATAATCTAAAAGAAAAAAAATACAACCCATTATTAATTTAGTATTTCTTAACATGTTAATGGGCATAAAACAATGTAGAGAAGAGTTTTTAACATTTTTCAAGATCAAACGCTTGATGAGGGCCAGTTTGCTGAGGTAAAGAGTCAACTTACTTTTTATGAACATACCCTATCATTATGCCATATGGCAGTGTTAAATGCTCAGGAAGAGATTTCAGAACCAGCAAAAACAATTGAACCATATACTAAGGTCAATAAAGGCTCAAAGAAAGCTTATACTAACTTTTTATAAAGACTGATATCACAGATATCACAATACATAGATCCAGAAGTTAGATATCAGCTAATTAAATCTTTGGCTTTTAAAAAAGGTATTTTAAAATACAAAAGATACTTATGCTTTTAAAGAGAAGATAAATATTCCTAAAGAAATAGATCTAATATATATTAAATATTGAGTCTATTAATCATGATGAATAATTTAATTAATCAAGGACAAGAAATTTCTAAAGTCCTGAAGAGAAATAAAGATACCAAGTATTCTAATTTTGGCAAACCAGGCCATATCAAAAGAAATTGTTCACACAGCACTCCTAAAACTAATGTTTCTTATAGAACCAGCAAAGGTAGTATAATAAGAGACAAAGAAGGCAATACTTTACCATCAGGTAACACCTTTGGGGTCTCTTGTTAGTAACCCCCAAAGAAAACATGGTTCAATCATTACTTGTCACTGTGGAAGAAACTCTTCCTCAGAACAATTACAAGGTCCAGTATCTAATTTAAGAAACTATACTTCACAGAATAATAGAATAGCTTTGAAGGAAGAATCAAAATTTCTATAAATAAATAAATAAATAAATAAATAAATAAATGAATGAATGAATGAATAAATAAATAAATAAAACAAATATTATGTCAGACTCCCATAGATGAACAAAGACCAAAACTAAAGGAACAAATAACATTATAATTATAATTGATGGCCTATTAGACACAAGTGCTGATGTGTCTAAATAACATCATAATCATGGCATATGAATTGACCTGAACAGGAGGTAGATGTTCATTTTCTAGGGATTGAAACGATATCTAAGGTAAAGCATGAGATTGTTGAGTACATAGGGCCAGAAGGACAGAGAGGAAAACTAAGGCCATATGGGGCTAATATAGCAAGGTATCTATGGAGTCATGATTTTTTACAGCAATAAAATTCTCAGGATAATATTCCTCCAATCTTACCTAAGAACTATAGAACACTTCATGTTTCTGAAAAAATCATAAGTGATTATTAAAAACAACAACAACAAAAACAAAAACACCAGACACTGATTATTCAGGCTGTACATAAATAGGGCACGATATCTATCAAACTCTGAGTTACCTACAGTCCTCCCTAAAAATAGCTACATGACAAACCAGTATGAGTTGGGTATTGGTCTATGAATAAAGAGAAACTAGAGTCCTTAAAATAGCTGGTTCAGGAGCTCAACATATTCAAGAATCTACCACCGTTTGGAATTATCCTGTATTTGTTGTCTAAAAGGAACCTGAAAATTAGAGAGTGCAGACAGAGAAAATAGAGACTGAGAGGCAAACATAAAGTAATTCAGCTGATGAGCTACTTATAGTCAGGAATGCCCTTGCCCTCTCTACTACCTAAAGAATAATCTATCATAGTCATTGACTTAAAAAAAACTGTTTCTGCACTATAATTAAGCAAGAACAGGACAGGAAAAATAATGCCTTTGCAATACTCACTTATAATAATTCTCAGCCAGATAAGACATATCAACTAAAGGTTCTCTACAGAGAACGTTAAATAGTTCTGCCTTGTGTCAATATTTTGTGCAAAAAACTGTTGGAAATAGTTCACACATAATTTCCAAATTCTATAATTTATCATTATATGAATGAATCATGTTAGAAGTTTCAAAGTCACATACCAACAGATTAAGGAGAGCAAATAACACTGTCAGGGCTTCAGCTTTTCTTTAATTTTCAATTGTAAGTTGGATTGCTCATTATTTTTACGTGCTATTGGCATGATAGGACATCATGACATGATCTTCCATGAAACTAAACAATATTCAATATACAGAGCACGAAAGAAGTAACAGCTTTTCTTTATAAAATTAGTATGCAGTAGGTATATCCTATAATTAAAAACATACTATAGATTATATAATAGCGTTCTTCTTGTCAAAACATAGAATGTTTTCTATATAATCAACTATATTTTGATCAGAAAATTTATTAAAATAATAATTTTAAGAGAAATGAAGTTATCACATGAAAAGTATTGAATTTGCTACTATTTATGAGTCAATAAAATAATCTCATTAAAATGTTTTTCTAAAATGTGTCACAACAATAATGCTAAGATTAATTTTTTTAGAAACAATTATTTTTAAAAAGTAAATATGGTGGTAAATAATACAAAAATTATAAAATTTTTATAGATAGATTCAATACCCTGAGACTCAATGTTTTAATTTTGTAACAATATTTTCTTAATTATTGATTTGTTCTTTGATTCCTGTTTTGAAAATAGACATTTAAGAACTATAACAAAATGTTTTTCCATTATATAAAATTTTTGGTTTTTAAATAGCTATTGACTTAAGTATATAAAAAAAAATCTTTGTTTAGGAAGTAATTTCCACTTAGAATATTTATTCTAGATCATGAAGTGAGTTTTAATGTTTAATAAAAATATTTAAGCCTATTTATTAAATTTAGCCACTAAGCTATACAAATAATTCATAATATGATATTATGATATCTAAAAATATATTTAGATATCTATGATAACTAAAACTCAAATTTAGTCTCAGACCTTTCTTCAAAGGATAAACATCAGATGAGTTCCATCAACTAAAAGAAAGAAATGACTTCATCTGATACAAACTTCTTTCTGATTTAAAATTCAAGATTATATCCAGGTATATATAACTCATTTCTAAGAGTCAGTGCATTTTCTCAAATCATTTGAGAAACATTCATGTGTACTTCTAAAATTCTTGATGATACTCATCTTCAATGCCACTTACAATGAACTATTCTAATATACTAAATGTTTCTTACCTTTTGTTTCTTAAATACTTTTGCAATTCAATCTAAAAAGTTGTTTATTATACATAGTACTTAGCCTCCTTTAATTTAAATGATAAAATGTTACCTGTCTTATATTAGAGATGAAGGTATCATGTCCATTCATTTAATCATGCCTTTTGTTATTGCTGGTTGCTTATCCTTAGTCCCTAGTATAATCAAAACTAATGTTTCAAAGATTCAGGTTCATTGTTTTTCTAAATACACATATACACAGATAACCTCATAATTCAACATAATTTGTATAAAACAAATATAAAGCTAGTTTTAAAGTTAAACTTTAACCTTATCTACTCTACCTAGAAACTACCTAGAATTTTTTCGTTAATTCTTATTACCTAAGTTATACAAAAGACATCAAGATCTAGTGATAACAATATTCCTGATGACTTATATCTTAAATAATAATATTTTTAATTTAACTTGTACTTAAAATGTTCTGCATTATAATTTGTCGGCATTAAAAACTTAAACTATAGTATTTTAGTGATAAAAGGAGATTATACATCAGTGACTTTTCAAGAGTTTATTTTCTAATCACTTAAATAAAAGATAGATGTTCTGCTTCATTTATAATTTTCACTTCATTGGGACAAACTGTTCTGGATTATTTAATTTTAGATATAGTAACCTATTTTCCATGTGGTTGCTATGTCAGATGTAAAGAGTTTATAAAATATTCAGATCCATACCATGATAGCTAAGAATTTTTATATGCTACAGTACTTTCTTTTTAATTAAAGAATTTTTATTTTACATACCAAAAAATATTCTTTTCCCCTTTCATCCCATTTCCTCCCCCACTTCTTTTCTGCTGTACCCCACACAATCAGAAAGGGAAAGACCTCCAATGGGAGTCAACAAAGCATGGCATACCAAGTAGATTTGTGAGCAGACTTCTCCTTCCATACATTATGGCATTGCATCAAAAAGGACTTTCTTAATAGACTTTAACAGTTGTTTTTCTTTCCTGCACACTTTTGCTGTGACTACTACTCAGCCTCATCTATATCAAATACTAATAATGGGTATTCCTAGATATGTTGGGACCTTTCTCATATTTTGTTCACATGGAAGCCATGTATCATTTATTAAATATGAAATATAAGGTTCCAACATTTACAGAATTTTATGGCTTGCCAAATAGGTGTGAACAGAAACTTCTAACAAGGAGCTGTGTGTTGCTGTGAATGAAATCTCCCGAAAAGAAGTTATTATCAGTAATGACTGATTATAATTTTATTACTATGATAAAATTTGAATGTTGTGAGTCTAAAGACTAATTATTTTGTCTTGGGCTAGTTCTTGTACTCTGGAACAGTTATTCCAGGAGCCTTTCTGTACTGGAACTAATATTTTATGAATAATAGATAAAACCTTTTAGAATCTATTAATTTAGCAGACTACTCGTGTTTTCAATACAAAAGCTAAAAATGTCATAATTGAGAAGGCCAAGCAAATATTTTGAAAAGTTCCTAATAACTCATTTAAGAAATAGTCCTTAGTTCCTGCCTCTTAAAACTAAATAAGATGGTCTATGAGAAAGACATAAACAAAGAGCAATCAATCACCAATGTGAGAATTACATGTATTTGGCCTGGGATAACCCCTATCCCCACAAGGTACCTAAAAACAACAACTAAATAAGAACAAAGCCTTGGACTTGTCCACATTTGCCCCAAAGTATAAAGGCTACAGCCTTAGCCCATCCCTGCTAGTCCTAACTGATTAGAAGCATACTAATATGATTATAACTTGCATAAGCCAAACCTAGGTAGAATGATCTCATTGCTTGTATAATTCTTTACTTGTTTAGAAAAGAGCCTGCATGTTTGTTTGGATTTTTTTGGGAGGGGGGAGGGGGGCATTTTGCTTCTGTGTCTGATGTGTGGCCCAAGCATGCTAGAATTAATAAAATAACACTCTTGCTTATTGCATTTGTGGACAGTGATCATTTGTGGGATTTCTCCAGGACTTTAACATCTGGTTCATTGTCTGGGAAGTACCCACCAGGCTTCCAACTTCATTGAGCATTTTTCCTGAAACCCAGGTGATAAGTGAGAACTCTTTCTGTATCTCTGTTTTTTGTTCTTTCTTTTATTCATTCTATTTTCTGGGAAGCTTGAGCTAAACTTAACCTGAAGCTGGTCTAAGTGTGCCAAGTAGACACATTTCTGGCTCTCACACCCTGTGGGTTGAGGGACATCTCTGATTCACCTGCACCTGTAGAGGGCTGAGTCCTCTTGGTTGAGCTGGGATAGTTTGTGTCAAACAGAACTTGTATACAGCATAATAGGCTGTTGTCCTTATTCTGGTTTCTGGTTTTATACTCAAGGTGCCATACTGGTACTTGTTTTTCATGAGGTTTTTTTTTTTTTATTGTCTGTTTCTGTTTATTGACTTTTTTTTATGCTAAGGGAAAGGGGGCAGGTAACATCCATCCCTACCATGTTAGTATTCTTTTGGACACCTTTAAGGACTTATGGACTCAGGATGATGACTGAGGGCTTCTTGTCTGAAAGAATAAAGTCTCCTTTTCTTTGTAGGAATGAGTAGCCTATGATAAATGTAGATGGCTAGAGGAGGGAACTTCCAACCTCCCTACCTTCTATCCAGTTAAGAACATTGTATTAACTAAGTATTGCCAAAGCACTCTAATCAGGTCCCCTATATAATGATCTTCTAATTCTTTATAGAGATATCCCTAAATGGTCGAAATGCTTTTTTCAAACCTCCAAAACCTCCAAAGATGGTTATGGTAGTAGCTGATGAGAAGGAGGAACCAAAGGGAGAAGGGGATGCAAACCTTCTATATCATTGTACTCTTTTTTTTCTGCCCAAGTGTTCTAAAGGAGGAATTTTTTCCAGCATACCTCCCTATTTCTGAATGGCTCAGGAGCAATGGTTCAGATCAAGGGGAGAGGTGGAGGCACAGGAGAAACCAAAGAGGTGGCAATAGAGAAGAAGGAGTAATTAAGAAACCTTGCACACATTCATACTAGGGCAGGGAGGGAGAAGCCACTAGCTAGAGCTGACTTCGTGGCCCTCTCAATATACGCCAAGGAACCAAATGGCAGATAACAGCAGGTCCACTGGACTTTTGCTACCAGCAATGTATATAATTGAAAGATGAAGAACCCAATTTTTTTGAGAAACCTGTAAAACTTATAGACTCATTAGATTCTGTCATTTTTATTCACCAATCAAAATAGGATGACTGTTAAGAGTTACTCCAGGTCCTCTTCATTACTGAGATAAGAGAATAGATGTTGGCAGTGGCCCATAAATTGGTACCAGTAGCATATGAGAAGTCAACTACTAATGAGACCTCATAAACTCTGGTTTTCAACTAACGTTACCTAACTGGGAGTAAAGAAGGCTCTGGGCTTCCATGAGGTAGCCCACCAATTTGTCCAAAGTAAGTTAGCTGTGTCAGGAGACTGAGGAAATGCCAAAAGCCTTATTATAAAGACTAATAGATGTCTACAAGAACTATATTTCCTTGGATCCAGAAGAACCAGAGAATGCATCTGCAGTTAGTCTGGCTTTAATCAACCATCATAAAGTACAAAGATTATAAGGTTTTGAAGGTAAGAAGCTTAGTGAATTCATTGTGTTTTTTTTTTTTTTAAAGTGGTCAGTATTAGAGAGAACTTGGTAGAACAACAGAACAAAGGGAGAACAAAAGCTTAGGCAAACAGGCCTTTGGAAACTCAAAACAGTGACAGAAAACTTATGGAAAAGGCCAGGCAATAGGCTCAGATTACAAAGAGCCCAATGTACATATTATAAGAAATTGGATTAATGTATAAACAAATGCCCTTAACAGCAGGGCTCAAAAGCAGTGCCACTAGATGTACAAAAACGGGGAGAAGTGAAAAATTGAAGGGGAATGGGCTTAGACTTTCTCCCTGATCCTTACATAACCACAGAGTTAGAAGGGAACTCCTAGATATTCTGGTAGATATGGGAGCACAGCACTTGAAACAACCATTGGGCCAAATGTCCTAAAAGCAATCATGAATACAAGAAGCCACAGTAATGAACGAGAACACTGCTCAAAGATTGGTAGATACAGGAAAAGTGCAGGTAATTAATTCTTCCATGGCCATCCATGAATGCCCATATTAACTCTTAGGAAAAGATTTATTAACCAATATGGGGGCCCATATTAATTTCAACTGGACTGGAACATTAGTGACTAATCAAAATAGGGAGAGGCACTACTCAGACTTACCATGTCACTCACAGATAAATCTAAGGTTTTTGTAAGTCACCTCCCTCCAAATTAAAAGAACAATAGAGATCCAGAACTAAAAAATGGATAAACAAAATTTCTCAGGCTGGGACAGGAACTGGGCAGGCAATGCTCAGACCCCCGTACTAGTACAATTGAAAACTAACACAATGCAATTTATGTCAAACAATACCCAATACCTAGAGAAGCCAAACTTGTAATCCCCTCATGTCAAGCACCTCAAGGACCTGGCTATTCTGATCCCTCAGGAGCATTCTTCGGTTGTCTGTTAAAAACCTAACTCTAATCACTACTGACCAGTGCAGTATCTCAGACAGGTTAACAATTGGGTGTAAGACATTCACTCCATAAAGTCTAATTCTTATACAAGTACTACCTTGCCCCTGGAAAAGACTGTCTATATTGTGTTGGATCTCAAGGATTCCTTCAGCCATCCACTGGCTTCAGCTAGTCAGTCCTTGTTAGCTTTTAAATGGACAAACACAGTAAGTGGACTTAATGGACAATTGACTTAGATAAAACTGCCCACAGATTCAATAACTTTTCCATCATCTTTGAGGAATCTCTCTATGAGAACTTGGGTGAATACTGACAAACCCACCCTAATATCACCCTATATAGACAATCCCTTAATGTTAGCTGATACCTTGAAAGCCTGCAAAGCTACCACTGGGGAACTGCTGAGAACTTTGGGAGACCTGGGCTATCATGCCTCAGTTAACAAAAAGAGAGAGAGAGAGAGAGAGAGAGAGAGAGAGAGAGAGAGAGAGAGAGAGAGAGAGAGACCCTATCATACTCAAGAGGGAGGCAAAAGAAGCCATCCTGAGGCGATCTAGCAACCACTAAATGATGAGAAAATTCCTAGGGTCTGCTTGGTTTTGCTGACTCTGGATCCTGGGGTTTGTTGTTTGACCAACTTCTCCTTGACTGTGTGGATATCCTGAGTCATCTATATAGGAACATATTCAAATATGTTCCTCAAGGACATCCCTCTGATGACAGCTGAGGTAAGTTGGTACACAAATGGCCGAAGTTTCATCAAGAATGGTTACTGGTACACAGGGCCAGCAATCACCACCAAGAATGAGGTCATATGAGCAGATGCCCTGCCTCCTGAGACACCAGGTAAGAAAGATGAACTGATAGCTTTAATTAAGGTACTACAGCTGGGGAAGGATAAAAGAGTTAATATCTATATTAATAGTTAATATATGTTCACCATAGTGCATGTCCAAGGCACCATCTAGAAAGGAAGAGGATTGCTAATTGCAGAAGAAAAGACCATTAAAAATGAAACGAGACTTTAGATCTCTTATGGGCCATATGGCTGCCCAAAGAAATGGCTGTTATGTACTGACAATGACACCAGACAGGAGAGTACCCAATCTCAAGGGGAAACAACAAGGCAGATGCAATAATAAAGAAAATTGCCTTCCAGATGATAAATGTCCTGCTCATCAAAGCTGGCAGTACTCATACTACCAGAATTTCCACCTTACAATGACCAAGAGCTCTGGGGGAGATCCCCACATGTACAAATGCCTACAAAGAGAAAGGATGGTTGAAGACTCCAGATGAACAAATCATTCTCTCATTTGATTTTGCCTCTCAAGTAGTCTGTCAGATACATCAGAGCACTCACCTGGAAAGATGAAAATACAAGATCTCCTAAGGAAAACAGACATATATATTAGGGTATTGTTGTGGTAGTGAGTTTGCTTGTTTGTTTTCAACCAAACATGAAATGGCTGCAAAAGTAGACAAGAAGCTACTAGAGGAAATTACTCTAAGGTATAGCCTTCCAGTGCTCTAGGTCTCAGACAATGGGACTTTGTTCATTCATCTCTCAGGTAACACAGAAGCCATTCAACTTAATGGGGACTAATTGGAAACTTCATTTTGTATACCACCCCCAGATTTCTTGCCAAGTAGAGAGTATCAATCAGAAACTTAAGGAATCCTTAACTAAATTAATCCTTGATTCTGGGTTTCTCTTTTCCATTGTTCTTTACTGGGTTTGAAATGTCCCTTATATTTTGGGACAAACCCCATTTGCATTCATGTATGTCAGTCTTCCACCAATACTGGCTAACTTAAATGCAGAACCATTATCATTAATCCCCCTCCCTTTCAGATGCAAAACAACTCTGGCCTGTAAACCTAGAAGAAATATCACCAAGATTTGAGATGACACACTACTCAAGTGGGGAATGAGAAGCTCAGGCAAATACTGTGACAGTCCTATATTAACTCAGTTAAGAACTAGGCCTCCGTTCCTGCCTCTTGAATCTAAATGAGACAGTTTATGAGGAAGGCACAAAGGACTATCAATCATCAATGCCTCTGATAGTAAGAACAAGGAGAATTCCATATACTAGGCCTGGACCTACTCCATCCTGCAAGGTACTTCAAGGCAATAATCAAATTAGGACAAAGCCTGGGACTTGCCCAGACTTTCCCAACGATGGAATATAATTGTTACTTGCATAAGCCAAACCTAGGTAGAATAGTTTCATTGCATTTGGAAAATTCCTTCAGTTGTGTACAAAAGATCCTGAAAGCCTTTCTTGGGTATCACCATTTTGCTTGTGTGTCTGTTGTGCATTCCCAGCATCCTGATACCTTTACTCTCAAGATAATAACAAAGTTGTTGTTGATTGCATGCACAGATGGTGGACATTGTAGGACTTCCTGGACAATAACAATAATGTAGCCTATAGAAAAGCTTCTTCCATCTTTTACTTGTTTCTCTGATGTATCCTCAATTGTATTTTATACTTGCCTTGCATTATGACATTTTGTTCTAGAAAACAATAAATACTGCTTTGACATAACATGGGATTTGCAGTAACCTAAATCTGCATATTATTTTAACTCTTTTATTTCTGTTAAAAATGGTATGAATAAAGTAATCAGACTTATGTTTTTTACCAAAATAAGTTTTATCATAGCATATTTTACCATAATGATGATAGTTGGAAGTAGTAGATTTTTTTTCTGTTGAGAAGAGTCTCCAGTTGACAACAAGTGAAAAATTAGACATGATGCTACAACTGCTGGTCTACCAGGCCCATAAACATAGATGCCTGCCAATCCTATTCATCTAGTTGTAAGTGATCAGGAAACTGCTTGTCCCAAATTCCCACTCAAAGAAACCATAACTCAGGTAAAAAGCACAAGATTCTAAGAATGTAAGTATATCAGGAAAAGAAGACAAATAAAACATTATTCCAAGGGTTCACTCTGAAAATTAAATGCCACAGACTCTACATTAAAAAGTACTTAACATACATACTAAATAAAGTGCTTGTCAGCAGAAAAGGAAGATTTAAACAGAATTAGTACTATCCTACCTAATATATGCATTTATTATATAATAAAGTGAACTAATTTACATTAAACAATGAAACATTACTGAAACAATTAATGATTACCTTGAAAGAACAAACAATATGAAACCCATTTAACTGTATTGAACTCACAAATAAAAATCATCGCATAGCTAGATTAAGGTAGCTATATGAACTCACAGTTGCTGGTAAGGTTATAAGCCCCAGTGGAGAACATACTGGTGTTATTCTATTAAAATTAAATATGAATGCTATGTCCATCAGATCATGTTCTAAACCATGGTTTGTTTTATAGTTCAGTGTACTGTCAGCTTTGGTCAGAGAAATTTCTTTGTCAGTGGGCAGAGACTTTTACCTGTTCAAAGTAATGGTAAGTAATTTGAATGGTCATCACCATATGCGATATGTACGTCATCCCATATGTCACCCCTTCCTAGACTCAGAATATAATAGAAAAAGAGTGAGGAAACCATGTCAGAGTTTGGAGTGCTTTTTGAGTTTGTATGGAATATTGTCTTCTCGACATGGTATAACTATTACAAATTAAACTCATGAAAGCTATGATTATCTGTTCAAGATCTGCATGATACCCTATCATATTGGAAGAAGTGATTCACAGGACCTTTCTGCTCCCTAAGGTAGTAATTACTAGGTACTGGGGAAATGTGAGAGATTATGTTGTTAAATTGTAAATAATTGTCCCACCCACTGGTTTAATAAAAAGTGCTGACTGGCCAAAGACAAGCAGGAAGTATGGGAGGGGCTACCAGATTAAGAAGACTCTGAGAACAGGAAGCGCAGAGCAGAATGCCAGAGAGAAGCCAGAAGAAGCAGAAGACAACTATGCTACTCAAAGAAAAGGTACCGAGCCCCATGGCTGAACAGGATAAGAGTCATAGGTTAGTTTAAGGGTAAAGAGTTAGAAAGTTATATGCCTGGGCCTTAAGCTGATCAGCCTAAAATTATTGAAAGTGTCTATGTGTCTCTGTGGGTCTGTGGGTCTGTGGGCCTAAACCTTGAGGTTAGGCCTGAAAGTCCAGGCCAGAAACCTCATACAACAGGGAAAAGATACTTTTCCTTATACGGGGTTCTCATGCTCCTATACGCAACAAAAACTCTTTGATGATCTTAATTCATATTTTATTACTGATTTAAAATCATCAAATTATGTGATATTATGTCAATGTATATATAAAATAGTGTATAAGTGCTATTGTCTTGTCATTTGTATGTATTATATATCTTATAATACTTCACTGTGATTTATATCTGCATCACTAGACTATGATATGACAAATATGAAAATATAATACTGAACATTTTTCAAAATTACTCAAATTCAGTACTCTGAAATACAGCACAGATGGATCAAATTGACATTTTTGGAAATTAAGATTCAAGGTAGAAAAAAATAGACAAGTGTAGAAATTTGAAGGTAACATAATAATAAAGCATCAAACTTAAACTTTAGCATTCATAACTACCACCAAAGTCAAAATTACAAAATATCAGTTACCAGAGACTTATAGAAGGAAAATAAGATGTCAATCAAACTCTAGCCTGTGTATCAGAAACTGAAGCACAAAGACTAGATTGATTTTAGTTAATGTATCCAACATCATAAAGGGCAAATGATAAAGCATGGGAATGGAGATGGTATTAGATTAATAGAAACACAGAAAAAATGTCAGAAACAAAAGAGAACATTGTATTTTTATCAATAAATTGAATTAAAAGGGACATATTTGCCTCTGTTTACATCCCCAAATCTTCAACTTCTAATACATTAAATAAAACCCAACAGAGTTAATAAATGAAGTAGGCAAACCTACAATTAAAGCTTAGGATTATGCATCTCACTTTTTTATACACACTAGTACACTGCAAAGATAATAGCTCACATAACTAGCAGAATCCCATGAACTTACACAGGCACCTTGGCAAAATCAGAATATACTTGTACTTCATGTATTCCACAGAACAATTTTTGAGAAAGATCACACAATGGTTTATAAAACTAACAAATTTAAGATACCTGAAATATACAACTTAAATTCAAAATGTATCAAATAAAAAATTTTTAAACATAAACAAATGAGAAAAATTATTAACACATAGAAATTATAAATTTGATCAAAATTATAATTAATACATAGCCCTATGAGGAACTCTCAAAGACATATTTTATACCTATATATTATAGGAGCAAAAGATGAAAACAATATCAAAATATAAAGGAAGAAACTCACATGAGGAGGGACACCTGAGCAACTAAACACTTAGATGAAGAATATTGAACATCTCAACCCAAGTCCCACCTCAAGAACCTAGCCGTGCTAGCCTCTAGCTGTAGTAACAAAGCAGAGCAACCTCAATACAGGAAAATACATGAAATAAAAAGGCCAGTGGTAATTAATGGAAAACTAAGGAAAGAAATAACAATATAAATGTTTGGTTATTATAAAAAAAGTAACTGCAAAAAGAATGTTAATTATTTTAAAAATGTGGAACAAATTTTTTTTAGTATTAATTAAAAAATGCCATAATAAATTCTATACCATACACAAAATCAAATCTAAATATTACAATAAAAATTTGTCTCTTATATTCAAGAAATTTTAAAAAGTATTTAAAATGTTTTCTTTTAAACAGTAATTGTAGAACTTAGCTGACACAAACAATAAATGAGAAGACTAAGTACTTTTAACATTGATGAAGCCACATAAATTTATAGTTAATCACACTTGAAATTTAATCTTCAAGCTTAGGTGACTGTACTGCAAATTTTTGTCAAATATTTAAAGAAATTGCTTTAGACAATTGCATGAGAAAAATCTCAATAGAATTCATAAAGCTAAACTTCAAGCCAAAGAAAATCCTCCTACTGCCACTACTACTATTACTACTACTACTACTACTACTACTACTACTACTACTACTACTACTACTACTACTACTACTACTCACACACACACACACAGAGAGAGAGAGAGAGAGAGAGAGAGAGAGAGAGAGAGAGAGAGAGAGCATGGAACACACATCTTTAAATGAGATGTCTCCATTAAATCCCACCTCTCAGAGCAGAGCAAAGAAGAGGAGGCAGAAAGAGTGTAAGAGCAAGAGAGGGTGGAGGACACCAGGAGAGCAAGGCCCTCTAAACCAGCTGAGAAAGTACATATGAATTGATGTTGACTGAAGCAGCAAGTATGAGTCCCACATAGACATGTACCAGGTACTCTGCATATTTTAGCTTCCACTCTAGTCTTTTTATGGGACCTCGGAATGTGTGAACTAATTGGTGTCTGATTCTTGTGCCTTCTCTCGGGCTTTTTTCCTTGTGTTGATTTGTACTATTCAACATCACTGTGATGGCTTTTGTTTTAGCTTTATTTAATTTTGTTATGATTTGTTGTTTTCACATTAAAGGCATTTTCTTTCTAGCAAAAGATATGAAGGGAATGGATATAGATTAGGCTGGAACTTGGGGAGAACTGGGAAGAGTTCAAAGAGAAGTAATTGTCATCAGGATTATATTATATGAGAAAAAAGATTTTGTATTGATAGGAGGAAAATCAACCTAACATATTTCTTGCAGAGATATTTAAATTAAAAACACCTTCAGATAGCATTTCGTGTCTTCCATGATGGCTATAATAAAAGAAGTAAAAGATAAAAGGAAAATCAAATAACATTTTCCTGTAATAAATAGGCTAAAGGTGATTATATCAATAGCCATGGGAAACTAATTGAGAAACTTGAATAGCAAGTCAGGATAAAATTTCATCCACAAGCCAAAATGCAATACTAAAAAACTACCAATAATTTTATATAATTATACATAATACGCACCAATAATAAACTAGAAATAGAACTGATTTATAAAAATCATCTTTTGGGAGCATAGCTGTAGCAAAATAATATAATAAATCTTGAACTAATATAAATATACACATATAGCATACAGAATGAATAAAAATCTGTAAAATGGGCTTACAGTAAACAATATTTTATGAAGATTAAAAATATTGCTTATTTTATTATATAATTGCACATTTATTTACACAATATATTGTACACTATATTTTATTGTATTCTATTTATATAATATGTGTTATATTTTATAAGTCAGTAATACTGGCAGTAATTAATAGATACAAATATTAAAATATAGATAAAAGAAATAGAGTAAAAGGTAAATATGTACACTAATATCCAATTAATTTTGATAAAAGGGCTAATGTAATTCAAGGAAGATAGCACTTTCAAACAATTCATATATTCATTTAATTTTGTACATCTACAAGAAGACAGTTATTAGACTGCATTAAAGCTATAATCCATAAAATAAAAAACTGATAACATCTTTTCAAATAAATGTTTCCTTCTGTTTAAAACCTCATAAACGAATTAAATAATACATCTAGCACTCTATGATAAAATAAATAATTCATAGTTCTCTATCTTAAAAATGACTAGTATCTACAACATATAAAGAATTCTATAAACTCAACATTCCCATTTGAAAAATTTCTATAAGACATGAGCAGATTGAACAATACGTTAGAGTCACACATTACATTACAGCACAATGAAAGGTCCCTGCACTTCCATGATAATGGCTGTTGCTTGTATTCTACTTATTGATGAAATGTAAATGTTATAACTACTCAGGCAGCTGGTTAAACAGTAGATTTTAAAACAAACTATTCTTAGAATATGACCTCCCCAGTTCACTCCTGTGCACCTATTCCATGAAAAGTATTTTTTCACTCAGAAATGATGAAACTAATTTTCATTGCTCAAACTACAAGTAACCAAAATATTTATCAGGTGGAGAATGTTTACGGTGGGCTTTTTCAAAGGCTACAGAGACCTTAGCACCTTTCTCCATTCTTATAACCTTTCATTAGGGGTATGGGACAGCAGCCTCTTCCACAAATCCCTACAATATTGTACCAGCTCATTACATCGCTGAAAGCAATGAGGTCAATGAATCACACGCTGAAACTTTCAGAACTGTACCCAAAGTGAAATCTATGGTCATTACTACTGTTATTGAAATCAAACATAACATTTAACAGTGATAAAGAATGGTATGCTTTGTAGGTTGTCATCATTCTCTAGTAAATCCACACATATTTTTAATATTAATACATTTTATGGCAAACATAATCATACATATATATGTGCATATGTATGAGTATCTGTACAAATAGATTAATCTTTTGTCGTACCAACCATTTCACTGAAATAATTAAAGCAAAACTTAAGAATGAATGTGTGTTCCATATTCCAACATGTTATGTTCATCACACCAAGAGATATATTTTCTGTCAGAAACCTAATGGTGGAGGGGCTTAATTTTAACAGTAACTACAATTTGGTTCTCTTGTTTACACTTAACTTGGAAAGTAGTTACTTATGAAACATTTATCAGAGAATCAACAGAAGATGATTATGTGTTTTAGAATAACCTCTTCCTGAAAATGTATTGAATTTGGAAGATGCTAGAAATATTTTTTAAAAATATATACTTACAAATAATTTTAAATGTTTAAATTTATGACTAAGTTTAGAAAAAAATAAGATGATTTAAGAAGGAATAATGAAGTATAAAAATTAACCATATAATACCAAATTGTGACTTAATTTCATATCCTTTCATTATTTATAATAATATTTATCTAAAGTAATTTTAAGTTTCTTGTAATATATAATTAATAAGTAAATTAATAATACCTGAGTCAGTATAAAGTAGGACAAATGCACATGAGTAATAAGTGCTTCTTTAAGTCGCTTAAAGAACATGACAAGAAAAGTCGTGCAGAAATTAAAATTCTGTTCCTTCTTTGTGATCTGAAAACAACTCATTCAGTATAACTGAATGATGCTGAATTACAATTTGGTTTTAATTTCAACTTCTAGAGTCCTATTACAAAACAATACAACAAAAAGCATATTTTCAAATATCCTGGAATTTTCAGAAAATGCTGAGATTTTCCTCTTCTCAGCTGCTTTTATATTGTAAAACCTATAGATGTTAAGTGACAAAAAAAGAAAATGGAGCAGGAGCGATTACAGCCCTTTCCAAGTTGATTCTGGGCATACCTAAGGCTCCTACGCTGGAGATGGAATCCACCACTGAACCAAGGGCTGCTTTGGGAGAACTGCTGATGCTGAAGTCTTCCTCAGTATTTAAGAGTATCCTGACCTGGCCCTTCATTGGGATTTTACCCCCTGTGCCACTGTCCTTATACCAGCCAGCCATCAATCACAGTGGCCTCATTCCTGTCACTGTGAAACTGGCACAGTTTGTAGGAACTGATGAATGGGAGTTTGCGACTGGGCACAGACAGTCATGCTAAAATGAGATTGACTTTTCTTAATTAAATCAGCAATATTAAGCCAATTGCTTCCCTTTCAGTAAACATTGGACCTGTAAAGTTCTTCAGAATGAATCTTAACAGCTTTTTCTTCCTTTTTTACTAAATGTTTTAAATAGATAGTTCAAAAGACATTAAAGTAGGGAAATGATAGTTTTTTCCTGATAAGAAAAAGATTATAATTTTGGAAGGTGGTAAAATCCTTAATTTTTTAATTAATGGCACACATGAATGAGGTCTAGGCAATAAAAACACATGAAGGCAAGATATCTTCTTTTACCAGAATTCTAGTGTAAAAGCTCAGAAAACTGAATTATATTCCTGTTGTCACATAGCCATTTTTTTAATAGCCAAGAAATGAAAGATGAAGCTGTTTAGGTTCCCTGGAATGGCTTTTTCTATTTACATTTTTAGCAAATCTGAGTAGCTATTAAGGAACTGGGAGTCTGTGATGGGACAGAGAAAGTTAACAAGTGAAAAAAATTACAAGGTTTATAATGGCATGTATTATGTGATACATCATAAAGAAAATTGCAATAAAAAATCACCTAGTGGCTAATAGGTGATCATTGTGTTCCAGTTAATATGCAACACAGTTTTAAGTGCCTTAGTGTTTTGAAATTGCATTTTCATACTGACAAACAACTGGTACATGATAGGAAGGCATTTCTTATTGAAGCAGAATATCTCCGTGAGTAACATTCTGGTTTATTTAATTTTTTTATTTTTTCTTGAGAGTTTCATACAAGTTCTGTATTTACATAATATACAATGTTTTCGTAGAGTAAATTTGGAAACTGTATTTATTTAGAAAACTGGCAGTAGTAGTTTCTTCTATAGGGTTTATGCATTTATTAGTCATGAGTAATTGTGTAGGCACTCCTATTGAGTGGATAAGTCTTAAATCCAATTAGCTAGCTCTTGGTTATCCCCAAGATAAAAGTACCTATTCCATCACAGGGAATATTTTAGCAACTCAATCATTACGATGATTTATAAGCTTTGCAATTAGGACTATTGATGGATTCTCTCCATTGGTAGCTTGCACATTACATTCAGATATTAACAGAGCTAGCTGTCCATGTTTCCCAAAGATCAAAATCTTTATTTCATACATGGGAAACCCACATTTGATATATTGATTGAGGAGTAGTCTAAAAAAAAAAAAAGTACCCAAACATTGTAGGATGCTGTTATGGGTGCTGATTTCTTCTGAGAACTTTAATATGAGGTTCTATCGCTGAGGACAATGTTTTCTCTAGACAAAGGACTTTGATGAATGAAACCAAGGACATCATTTTCAAAAGAACATCTCCTAGCATTACCCATGTAAAATATCTGAGTGAGCACCATTTTAAGCTAGTATTCACAAAACAACTATATTTTAATGTTTTCTTTTGATGATACTTTAGCATTTTCAGCAAGCCAGTGTTGTATGACTCCATTAAAGCCTCTGAAATCTGAAATCAAGAAATATATAAAAATATAGAAAAGAGGAAAGTAAAGAAAGGAAGAAAGATACTTGAAAGCAAAATTACATACTCATTTCTGAGAATCTAAAATTTATGTTTCAGGAAAATTCTGCTTAGACATTCTGCTAAGTATCAGAAGAAAGACAAAGAAAACACTCTGAAACAGAAACTGTAATTTATAACTAGTTATAAATTATACACCTATAAAAAGCTAGAAGATATGGGTCTACTGTCCAAAATATATATGTGATACAAAGCAGAGGGACCATACTAGGTTTCACTGAGGATGTAAGTTTTATTCTTTATTGGCATGATCTGACTTACAAAAAACAGGAAGACAAGGAAGGGCCTTGCTGAACACAGAGGAGAAGGCTTGACATAAATTTTGCAGATGAATCTGTGATCAGCTTGTTCCTAATTTCACATAGAGACTAAGTTTTCAGAACCTAAAGTAGCCAACTTTTTCCCTCTTACTCAGTCAACCCACTGTACTCAGTCATTCAAAATTTCTGAAGAACATGTCTTTTTCGGACAGTGGTGTATGTGAGAAAGGTGCTATGATTGACTGTCAAAAATGTAGCATAAAGGGGGGAGGTAGAAGTTGTCTCTGCCCCCAGGGAAGCAAGGAAATTGGCAAAAGATGCTGCACAATTACAAACTGTCCAGACCTATCTGATAATATTTTAAAAATTTAATTTTACATATGTGTTGTCAGTGGCCCTGCCCATTCTATGTTTCCAAACACAATAAAGACTTACTGATAAATTTTCATTAGTGAACAAGTGGCTTTGAATACCTAGTGGAGGTAGGGGGTCACTCCAGGAAAGCCTCATTTTCTATCCCTTAAGGTTCTTCACTGAGATTTACCAATAAGAACTACACTTACTCTCTGACCTAAAATATCCTAAAAATCTTAATTTTTCCCATATTTCTCTGCTTGTTCCAGCATTTTTCTCCCTCCTTCTCTTTCTCCTTCTCCTCCTTTCCTTTCTTCGTTACTTTCAATTTTCTCTTATTTATGTTTGCTAAGACTCTTCTTCCAGGCAAACAGATTTTCAATTCCTAACTTTAATGAAAGAGTCTACAAGTGCATAATGGAGAGACTGAATTGGGTTTTGGAAAAGACAAGTTCCCATTGTTCTCATTTGGATCTTTGCTTCTACCCCTTGAATATTACTGCTACTGAGGATCTTTTGAATCATTTTCTTCTTTATCTGTTTATATACCTTTTCTTGATATTCATCTCTCACTCTGCCAGTCTGCAGATTCATAGTCTCCATTGCTTCATGGATTAGAAATCCACCACTGGCTAGTACCTCAAGGCTGGAGTATTTTCACAATTCCAGATAGAAATGGAATCTGTTTCTAGGCAGGTCTTTTGAGAAAAATTTCAGAATAAATGATGGAAATATATGTTAACTTTCTCCAATCCAAACCCACGCCTTCCACATATGAAGTATCTATAAATAATACTGCTTTGTGCCCATCTCTCATGATGTGAATATGTTTCAGAGAACTTTTTTCATCAGCTGCAACACTGAGTCATGTTCTATTAAAATCTCTTCCATAAGCATTAAAAGCCTTGACAAATTACAAGTGAAATACTTTGATCCCCATTCTTCTAAATTTTACATATCATTTAAATCTTCATATAAAATTAGTAATAACCTCAGCATTTTTTATACACTGCTTATATTTCTCTCTTTATGGAAAATATGGATTATATGGTGTTGAATACAGAAACACTGATTCTGCCTATAACCTGCTTCTGAAGTTGTCTTTTTAACTAACAACATTTTACAAACTCACATATGTGGCCATGTGATTTATTACTTAAAATCAGTATAGGGATCTGAACCTAAGAATACGTTTTGAACACATTATATCAATAAAATATCTTTGTAATAATCAATTTTATAACTTCTTCTTAATTTATGTCATTTCCGTTCTTAAAAGATATATACTGTCAATATCAAGGGTCTTTTGACAGTTTTGGTGTGTCTAGCTTGCCTTTGTGCCTGTATCTACAGCTTTCTATCACTCATTTATACTTCTTCATACTTGTTCTTTAAAATTACACCAAAAACTCAGTCTAAATTTCTGAAAGGCTTCATCTAGTCATTACTTCTACAACAACCTAGTACGTATCAAGAAGATAAATTCATGAATATTTATGAAGCTAACCTGAACATATAGGACACTTTAGAAGCAGTGTCAAGCTATACATATCATTTTACAGCAAGATATGACAGTCATCCTGTTATTAAAGAAATCAGCAATTATCCCTTTTACTTTTTAGGAATGAAAAATGATATACTATTTTATTTAAATCCCTCATACCATGAGATACAAAGTGTAAACAGCACTCTAGTCCGTAATTTACAATTCAAATGTCATAATAAAAAACAGATTAGAATTTCTAATTGTTTAAGTGAAAATATGACTTCTGGAAAGAAGGGAACTTTTCATCCGGAAAGGAGGAAATTTTCACATAATAAAAATAAGCTTTTCTCTTTGAAAATATCTTTTAGAGGACAAAAAAGTTGTGAGTCCCATTAGCAGAAATAGTTTTAATATCACTTTTTTCACATACAAATTTTATATATTACTGAAAATCAATTTGCTGAAACTAATTGTATATGTCAAAAAATGAATTTAATCCCATAAGGCTTAATGTAAATATTATCTAGAAACAGTTCTAACATGCCTAGAGATTAATGAATGTTCTGAAATGACTTAGAGAAAGTTGCATCAAAAACTAAGTGCCTTACAGATGAGCATGCCCTTCTGTTATTAAAAAGCCAAAAACATTTCATTTAATACGTTGTGCTTCATTAATGTGAAACACATAATTTCAGGTATAGTTTCTGTTGCTGCTCCTTACTAAAATTGCTCCCAGCTGATTTCTAGTTACTGAGACGTTTCTGATTTTAGGGCATTGAAAACATTTTTCATGGGAGAAGAAGCTGGAAAGTGATTTCATTATTTGACCTACTTGACAAACACTATTTCCTGAGCTCTGATTTTTCCTCTATGTCCCAGAATTCATGGGAAAGTACAGTGAGAAGGATTATAAGAGAGTAGACAGAACAAAGGTCTGTGAACAAGTCGTAGAATTCCAGTGCAGGTAGGGTCAAACCCTCAAGTGTAGCCAGGTGGCCAACAACTTTCTTGAAACTTCATGCTTGTTAAGCAGTTTAAGTTTTTCATAGCTCAGTAGGTTATGACAGAGTAAAGTCACACAGCTTCTTTTGCCATTGGTCAAAATGCCACTGAGATGCAGTAAGAAATTTCAAAGGAGATAAACTAGCAGAACAAAATTTAGGAACTTGAACCTCAAATGAATCAGGAAGATGTTCTCTAGAAAGCTGAAGAGTGCTGAGATCTACCCTAGACCACAGCTGGCTAAGAGAAGAAATAACATGGCTACAGTGCACAATTCCCATAAAGCTAGGAAATGCAAAAAAGAATGTCTCTAAAACCATGGCAAGCGCAAAACTTAATGTAAGATAACAATAAAGGTGGAGAATAATTACAATAAAGCACAAATTAATGAGAGAAGTGTTATACAGACAAACTTTCTGAAAATAAGTCAAATAGTGGACACTAGAGAGAGGAGAAGAAAAAGAATAACCCAGTTATCATGTAAAAATTTTCTGTGATGTTTAGTCATTATCCTTGTAGCACAGTGTCATCGGCAGCCATCAGACTGAGCTAAAAAGTGATAGTGTTTGTGAATAAGAGGAACAGTTGACCTTTAAACTGTAAACACTGGGTGTCAAACTGGGAGTCGTAACCCCTTCGCAAACCACTGTCTCAAATAGTATTTTCATTATGACTCATAATAGTAGCAAAAACCTACTTAGAAAATAGTAATAAGAGTATTTTTTATGGTTGGGGTTACTCCAACATGGGGAGTTATATTAAAGGATTATAGCTTTAGGAAGGTTAAGAACCACTGCAGTAGTAGGAAGGTAATATATCAGATTTAAATGATTTTAATGACATTAAAACACAAAAGATATAGAAACATCTATGGCTTAAATAATAGAAAAACATATAATGTAACTGCAACACAAATTTGATCACTGTGTGAAAATGAATAAAACAGAGTTAAATGTCAAAGCATGGTATTTAACAACGTAAACTGCAGGTGTGATGTGGAGTCAGCATATGCTTACAAGAGAAGCTGCAGGTCCAGTAGATACTAAAGGCAGAGAGGCAGTGATACTTCACCCTTTGAAATTCAGCAGAGTTTTTCATCATAAACTCCAATCAGGGAGACAAATCTGTCAGATTTGTTTTTGTTGCTTAAGTCTGGTGTTCAGTTCGAAATTTCTTATACCTATACATTTTCATTTTGAAACTGGAATGTTTATTATATGCCACTATACTTTGTACATATATAACTTTTTCATTTTTTATTTAAAGGTTTTTTTTTTTTTCAAATATACTACTGTTCCTCCTCCCTTCTTTCCTCCCAGTATTAAGACTGGGTTAGGTGTTCCTCTGTAGGGAATTAGCTCCTGGATGACAGCTCATGCACAGAAACATGCTCTGGTCCTACTGCAATAGGCTCCAAAAATTGTCCACACCATTTGACAGTCATCTGCCTTTGGAAAGTTTAGTAACTTTCCCTGAAGGTACTTCAGCAACTGGTTTTGATTCAGTGAACTCCCAATAGCTTGTGTCATCCATTTCTGTGGGTCTCCTCCTCACGATATTGATTCCTTTGCTCATATACTCTCTCTCTTTTCCTTCATCTGTACCAGGAGCTTGACCTCAGCTATGGATCCCTGCTTCTGCCTCTATAAATTGTTGGATAAAGGTTCTATAATGACAGAGTCTAAGTGTCATCACAGAACCTACACCCAACAATGAATAGAGGGGGAGGCAGAAATCCATTGCTAAGTACTGGGTCGAGCTCCTCCCTATTCCCCTGAGAGCAAGGGAGGAGTCGGTATGAGCAAGGGTATAGGGATTATGAGGAAAAAATCACGCAGTTATGGCTGGCTGGAGCTCTGGGAAGCTCAATGAATCAAGAGGAGCCACTGGAGATCCACTGGGAAAAGGAGCTAGGCCTTCCAAGGGTAGGCAACTGTCGACTGACATGAGCAGTATGTGGGGCCTTGAGGGGTTGGATCAGACTGTGTTCTGTGCATGGGCTGTCACCCTGGAGCCCATTCCCTGCAGAGAAACACCAAACCCAGCATTGACTTTGAGATGAGGAAATCGGACAGGCCTGGAGCAGATGTGCCAGGCTGAGCTGACCCACCTTGGGACTTCTTGCCCTTTTGGGGGAGGGGATGGAGGGATGGGGAGGGGGGAGGTTGAAGGCTAGCTGGGAGGGACTGTGAGGGGCAGCAGGGGGATACATGGATAAAAAAACATTTTTTATTAAAAATTTAATAAGAAAAATAAGTGAGAAGGGGGAAGGAGGAATTTTGGGCAAGTTAATTAAACCACAAGTCCTCAGTACTCAATAACTTATTAACTGACTGGTCTTGCTTCCTGGAGTTTCCTCTGTTCTGGGGAACAGGGCCATGGGAACCTGCTTGATGGGAAATGAGTTCCCAGCAAAAACAACTGTTGCTCTTTCTCTCTCTTGTAATTTCTTTTTCTTTCTTTCAAATATGGCAACTGAGTCAAATCTTCGGTTAAGGCCTCCATAGAGACAGTATTAACAGGAGCTCAGAAAGATCACCTCCAAGGGACTCACAGGGAGCCAGCCCTTGCTACTGTTCAACAAAATTCCTTCTCTGCTTCTGTTGGCCAAGAGGTAAGAACAACTTGTGGTGTGTGTGTGTGTGTGTGTGTGTGTGTGTGTGTGTGTGTGTGTGTGTGTGTGTGTGTGTGTGTGTGTGTATGGTGTGTGTGTGTGTATGGTGTGTGTGTAGTATTATGTAGTATGTATGTATGTGTGTATATAGTGTGTGTGTGGTGTGGGTGTGTAGTGTGTGTTGTGTGTGTTTTTGCATGTACTCAGATATATGTGTAGAGAGCAGAGATCACTGTGTGTCCTCTATCATTTCCCACTTTGTTTTGAAACTGAGTCTCTCCCTGAACATGGAGCTCATGGATTCATCTAGATAGCTGATCAGGAAGTCCCAGGGATCCTCCTGTCCCTGCCTCCCCACCTGGGGGATCAGAACCTCCTGACTCCTTGTGCAGCTATTTGACATGAGTTCTGCGGAAATAAAATCCAGTCTCAAAAACAAACAAAAAAGGTGGTCATTCATTTGATTATAAAGAAAGTCCTGTTTAGGTACACTCTCTACTATTACTTGGAGTCCTAGCCTAGAACATATTTGGGTTCTTGGGGGTTTCCTTGGCACCAGGTTTCTTTCTAACTCCTACGGTGGCTTTTTCTATCAAGATATTTGTTTCTTTTTTTTCTCCCTCTCTGTTGCTCCTTTCACTCAACAATCACCTTCTCTCATGATTTATTTACACCTCCCCTTACTTGCTAACTGTTATGATCCTAATTAACTCATGATATCTTCTCCATTTCTCCTTCTCAAGGGGACCTCTGGATGTCTCTTGTAAATTCTGTCTGTCACCTAGTTATTTGGGTTTGTGACTTGCGGCCTGGATATTCTTTGCTTTTTGTCTAAAATCCACTTATAAGTGACTACATACCTTGTCTATTTTTCTGGGCCTGTGTAACCTCACTAAGGATGATACTCTCCCAATCCACTTATTTGCCTGCATATTGTAAGATGTTTTTTTTTTTTTTTCTTTTCTGCTGAGTAGTCCTCCATTGTATAAAGGTACCAAAGTTTGTTAATCCGTTCTTCAATTGAGGGGCGTCTAAATTGATTCCAGGTTCTGGCTACTACAAATAATGCTTCTACAAACATAGTTGAGCTATCCCTTAGGGTAAGAATGTGCATCCTTTGGATATATGTTCAGTAGTGGTATTGCTGGATCCTTGGGTAGATTGATTCCCAGTTTTTTGAGGAACCACTGTGCTGCTTTACAAAGTGGCTTTACAAGTTTACACTGCCATCAGCAATGCTTAACATCCTCTCCAGCATAGGCTGTCATCTGTATTTTTGATCTTAGCCATTTTGACAGGTGTAAGGTAGTATCTCAAAGTTGTTTTGATTTGCATTTCTCTAATAGCTAAAGATATTGAGCAATTCTTTAAGTGCTTTTCAGCCATTTGTAATTCTCCTGTTAAGAATTTCTTTTTTTGTTTTGAAGCCCATTTTAAAATTGAGTTATGTGTAGTTTTGGCCTCCAGTTTCTTGAGTTCTCTATATATTTTAGAGATCCGTTCTCTTTCAGATTCAGGGTTGGTGAAGATCTTTTTCCATTCTATAGGTTGTTGTTTTGTCTTGTTGACCACATCCTTTGCCTTACAGAAGCTTCACAGTTTTAGAAGGTCCCATAGATTAATTGTTGCTCTCAGTATGTGTGCTACTGGTGTTATATTTAGGAAGCAGTCACCTGTGCCAATGTATTCCAGGGTATTTCACTTTTTTTTTTTTTTTCATCAA
Organism: Phyllotis vaccarum; assembly: GCA_033318265.1. Classification (NCBI taxonomy): domain Eukaryota; kingdom Metazoa; phylum Chordata; class Mammalia; order Rodentia; family Cricetidae; genus Phyllotis; species Phyllotis vaccarum. Next base: position 108,180,074 of record JARWLC010000005.1, read on the forward strand.
GTTCAGTATAACTGGACTTAGGTTGAGGTCTTAGATCCACTTAGACATAAGTCTTAGGCAGGGTGATAGCTATGGATCTATTTGCATTTTTCTACATACTAACATCCAGTTATGACATAACTGTTTTAAAGATACTATCTTTTTTTGATTGTATATTTTTGGCCTCTTTGTAAAAAATAAGTCATTCATAGGTGTATACATTAAAGTTGAGGTCTTCAATTTGAGTTCATTGATCCACAAATCAGTTTTAATGGTAGTGCCAGGCTGTTTTTATTACCGTAGAAGTATAGCTTGAGGTTAGGGATGATGATGCCTCCTGAAGATCTTTTGTTGAGCAGGATTGTTATGGAAATCCGGAGTTTCTTGTTATTTCATATGAAGTTGAGTATTTTTCTTTGAAGGTCTGTAAAAATTGTGTTGAGATTTTGATGAGGATTGTAATGAATCTGTAGACTGCTTTGCCTTTTTAACTATGTTTATCCTACCTATCCAGGATCATAGAAGATCTTTCCGTTTTCTGATATCTTGTTTAGTTTCTTTCTTTGGTGACTTAAAGTTTTTGTCAAACAGGTCTGTCACCTTTTTTGTTAGAGTTACCTCAAGATATTTAATGCTATTTGCAGTTTTTATAAAAGGTGATGCGTCCCTGATTTTTTGAACCCCTTTATTATTTGTGTATATGAGGGCTATTGATTTTTTTTAGTTAATCTTGTATTCTACTACATTACTAAAAGTGTTTATCAGCTATATAAATTCCCTGGTAGAATTTTGGGGGTCCCTTATGTATATGATCAGGTCACCTACAAATGGAAGTAGTTTGACTTCTTCCTTCCCAATTTGTATCCCATTAATCTCCTTTTGTTCTCCTCTTGCTTTAGTTAAAACTTCAAAAAATATATTGAATAGATAAGGAGAGAGAGGACAGCCTTGTCCTATTCCTGATTTTAGTGGACTTGTTTTGAGTTTCTCTCCATTTAGTTTGATGTAGGCTGTTGGCTTGCTGTATATTGCCTTTATTATATTCAGATGTTTTCCCTGTATTCCTGATCTCTCAAGGACTTTTACCATAGAGGAGCACTGGATTTTATCAAAGGCTTTTTGGGCATCTAAGAAGATAATCATTGTTATTTTTTTTTCTTTCAGGTTGTTTATATGATGGACAATACTGAAAGTTTTCTTTTTAATATGTTGTTCCATCCCTTCATCTCTGAGATAAAGTCTACTAGATCATGGTGGGTGAGATGGTTTTTTGATATGTATTGAATTCAGCTTGTCAGCATTTTATTGATTTTCTTTTTTTTAGTCAATGTTCATGAGGAAGATTGGTCTATTCTTACTTTGTTACATCTTTCAGTGGCTTGGGTATCATTGTGACTGTAGCTTCACAGACACTGTCTCAGAGTAAAGGGTTGGAAAAATACTTTCCAATCAAATGGACCTAAGAAACAAGCTGGTGTAGCCATCATAATGTCTAACAATATTGATTTCAAACTAAAATAGTCAAAAGTGATCAGGATGGACATTACTTATTCATCTCCGGAAAAAAAATACACCAAGATGAAGTCTCAATCCTGAACATGTATGCCCCAACACAAGGGCATCTACATATATAAAAAAAATACTACTAACACTTAAATCTCATATCAAAGACCACAGATTGAGAATAGGAAACTTCAATACCCAATTCTCCCCAATGGATAGGTCAACCAGATAGGAACTCAACAGGGGATCTAACAGATGTTAAGACCCAAATGGACTTAATGCATATATATAGAACTTTCCACTCAAACACAAAGGAATATACCATTTTCTTAGCACCTAATGGATCTTTCTCTAAAACTGATCACATAATCAGTCATAAAGCAAATATCATTATATACAAAAATTGGGAATAACTCCTTGTGTCCTACCAGAACAGCAGGGTCTTAAATTAGAGTTCAAAAAACAAAACAAAAAAAATCACAAAAAAGTCTCTAAATTCATGGAAACTGAACATATATCAATTGTATCGCCTCTGTGTCAAGAATAAAGTACAGAAAGATATCAAAGACTTCCCAGAATTCAGTGAAAACCATATACATTATATATATATATATACATATGGAGAGAGAGATAGCAGTTCATAGTTGATAGACTTTCAAAGACTATGGGAAATTTTAAAGTTAGACTATTTTTTATTGTGAGCAAAGCATGGAACTTTAGGAAATAGTGGTGGAAGGTATTATCTTAAAAGTAATATGTTTGTGTGTCAAGTTAATGAAGAGTGGATTGTAATACTTGACAAACACCTGGGAAGGGAGTGTCAAGGAAGGATTTTCTAGACTACATTGGTTTGTGATGATGTCTGTGGGGTATTATCTTGATAACTGTTAATTGAGATTGAAGACCTGCCTTTTTCAGGTTGGACCTTTATCCTAGAAGAGGATCCTTGTCTGCAGGAGAGAGCAGTAAGCAAGCTGAGCACTAGTAAACATGTAACCATTGATTCATTGTTCTCTACCCTTGTTTAAATATTTAAAATATTTTAAAATATTTAAAAGCTGCTTTTAAGTTCTGCTGAACTAACTTTGGCACAGTGATAAATTATAACCTAGAATATTATGTCCCCTTGTATTAATTTTGTCAAAGTATTTTGTCTGAGAAACAGAGATACTAAGAAAATCATGGGGATACTACCCTTTTATGCATAGTAAGGTGTGGTTTGACAATATTTAATAAGATCTTTTTATTACCTGACTATTTGTTGTTTTCTATGATATTTACAAAGTAGAACAGCTTGAAAAAAAACAATAAAAAAGATAAAAATTTAGAAATCGCATATCTGATGTGTCTTTTAAAGTGTCCTATCCAGAAAACCTAAAGTCAGCTTTAAATTCAGGGAACAAAGACACCAGGAATTTACAGTACTGAATATCTAACCACAGAAAATAGGATTATGGCATCCTGTGTCAATAATACCTCAGTTTATAATGAATCATCTGGCACTATTTAACCATTCATACAGTACATTGAAAACTCATGTACATATAGCAAAAAAAGAACACATTAATATTTTTTCTTATAAAAAATTAAACATGGAATTTGTTTTGTGTCTTCTAACAATATTTTGGTAAATTCAACTAAAAAGGTACATGCTTGTCTATTTTTTTAAATTTCTTCTAAAGATTCTACTTAAAGATAATTTTATCTACATATTCTATTCATACTCAAAAAGCATATTTCCTTTGCCTTTAAAGACGTTTAAAATTTATTGGTATAAATTTTTTTCATATATTGATTGTAAATTAAAAACATATTTTTACATTATTTAAGTAATAAAATTTCTTTAAGACTTATAATATGTATAGAAATACAAAAAATATAGAGCTTTATAATTCTCAAATTAGTAATCATGTTTCCTTTCTCAGTATTGAAGTGGATGAATGAAAATAATATTTCAAGTCAAATTAGACATTGTTTGGTCACTTCCACAGTTCTATACCCCAGAGTTTTTTACAGGCAGGATATATTTCAGGTCAAATATTTTGTGACTGAATTGGTGCTTACATTTCTATTTTGGAAGCCTGAAGAATACATTTCTACATCAAGGCATTAGAACCAGGGGGTGAAGACTCTTTGTAGGTACCAGGTTTACTTGTCCATGTTCAGTGAGTTTTATATGTGTTGTCCTCAGAAATGGGGCTAATCTTGGTACCAGAGGACTTGCTTTGTTACACAAGAAGTCCACTTGGGACTCTGGCACCTCATTACTGAGATACTTCATTGCATTACTTTCACATATGTTAGACAGCTACCACTTCACTGAGTTTTCATACCATCCCTCATATGTTCCTCAATTCTATCTTTCTCTCCATTCTCTCCCTCAACCCTATCTTTCTTCCTCCTCTCTGATTCTCTTATTTATGCCTATAACCACCCCTATTCTACTATTTTTCCCTTTATAAGACACAACCCATACCTGAAACCAGATGATGAAGAATCAGAGACTAGATAGACAGACTAATGTTAAAAGCAAAAACTACTGGTCTGGAAAGATAAAATAAAATGACTCCTAATAATATTCAGCTATACTATTAGATTGTTTCTTCGTTTAGCCATTATCAGAAAGGCTTCCTCCTGTAGCAGATGGGAACATATACCGAGACCCACTGGCAGACATTACACAGAAAGAGGAGAGATGAAGGTAGAGAGATAGATAGATACCCTTGAAACACAGCTCGAAGTAGGCTGTCTCTATGAAGTTACTCCCCTCAAAGCTCAGACATCTCATGAAGAAATCAAACTAGTATAAGAGTCAGAGGAATTGTCAGACACCAGGAGAATAAGGTTTTCTAAATCTACTGAGCAAACCACTTATGAACTTAGAGACTAAAGCAGCAAGCACAAGGGCAACCTGGGTCTTCATCAAGTCTTCTGTGTATGTGTTACAACATTCAGTGTAGTATTTTATTAGACTTAAGAGTCTGTAAGCAAGTAGGTCTCTGATTCTAGTGCCTTGTTTTGGGCTCTTTTCTTTTGTTGCTTTGCCTCCCCCAGACTTTGTTTGTTTCATATTATTGTATTTTATTTTTAGTATTTTATTATCTACAAGAAGCTTTTTTTTTTCTTTTTTCTAATGAGATACAAAAAAAGGAGTGATTCTGAAATGGAGTGTACTTGTAGCCATCTTTGGCACAGGTCCCAGCAGTGGATGTAAGAACTTGTCAAGGAATGGAGGTAATATAGGCTATGATGTTCAGAAGAATTATGCAGCCCAACTGACTAGCAGCCAGATTGTGTCTATTTTCATACAGAATTTAATAATCAGAGAAAGATTCATGACATTCCAAAACATATATAACTTTTGTTTTTAGACATGTGTTTTCATAAATAATCAGAATTCATATGATGAGTGGATTTTGGGGGGAGGGTCTAGTCTATTTGGTATTGTGTAAGCTTCTTGTATTTTCATAGGCATTTCCTTTAAGTTGGGAAAATTTTCTTCTATGATGTTGTTAATTATATTCTCTGTGCCTTTGAACTGGTCTTGTTCTTCTTCTATTCCCATTATTCTACAGTTTGTTCTTTTTATAGCATTGCAGATTTCCTGGGTGTTCTGTTTTTTGAATTTAGTGGTTTTCTCTGACTGATAAATCTATTTTTTCTATTGTACCTTCCATGCCAGAGATTCTCTCTTCCATTTCTTGCATTCTGTTTATTATGCTTGCATCTGTACTTTCTGTTTGTTTACTCAGATTTTCCAGTTTTAGCATTACTTTGGTTTGTGTCTTTTTTATTGCTTCTCTTTAAATTTTCAGGTTTTGCACTGTTTCCTTCACATGCTTGATTGCTTTGTCTTTGTTTTCTTTCAGAAATTTATTGATTTCTTCCCTTTTTGTTTGTTCCTTTATTTCTTAAAGAGAGGTTTTATTTCCTCTTTAATTTTATTTTAAAGGTCTCTATCATCTTCATTAAGTTATATTTAAGTTCATTTTCTTCTGCTTCTTTTATATTGGAATATTCATGTCTTGCTGTTCTAGAACCACTAGTTTCGGGTGATGACATCTTTTTCTGTAAGTTGTTAAATTATTTTTGCACTGCCATCTGCCCATCTCTTTCTCCAACTGGTGCAAGGGTTGTCTGTGTTTCAGGGAGCTGTTCTTGGTTGAATATGTACTCTTGGTGTAATAAGAGCCATTGGAGTCTTTGTGTCAGGAGCAGTTGAGGGCTTCAGAGGATAAATGTGCTTGAGCAATGGAGCGGGGCTTATAAACTAGAGCGTCCAGTGAGAGGTGGTGGTGGGCAGGTTTGCCCACAAGAGTCTTGCTCTCTTGCTTGAATCTGGAACTGTGATGGCGTTGGAGGGTATGGGTTTGTCCCTGTTTCCCATACTTGAAGGGCAGCTTGACTGTCTAGCTGAGAAGAGGGCAACTCACCTCTTGTGAAGGAGCTCAACAGAGTTTGTGCCTCAGGAAGTTGCTGAGGTTGGGGGAGTAGGTTGGTTTGGGAAATAAAGGGGGGGGGGTTATAGGCTATAGAATCCAATGAGCGGTTGTAGTCAGCATACTTGTCTGCAAGGGTCCTGCTTGCTTGACTACAACTGGAACTTTAAGTCAGTATGACAATTTTAATAAATGCTTCTGCCACTCAAACAAGTTTTTCACATCATTTAAAACTATGTAAGATTCCATATTAAACCTAAAATCTTTACTCGGTGGGCTAATAGCAATAAACTCAGCCTGATCTAAGTTTACCTTCCTTCCACCATTATCTCACACCTTTAAAATCCATTCTCATAGCTATTTCACAGACTGTTGCTGAATGAATTATCGAAATCATTAAACTCCTTAGTAGTGTAGAGCACTTCTTCATAGATCCCCTTTTCTATTTCCTCTCTAGAAGTCTTCTTTGTCTTGAGTCTGGTTATAGGTCTAGAGGGACATAAATATTGTCGTGCATGGTATTTCTTTCAGAAAAAGTCACTGTTGATTTAGCAGACACTGAAGGATTGATTTCTTCAGTGAAAGGTGAAAGGAACTATGATTCAAAGGGTGGGGCTGAGGGTACTACCACCTCTGGGGATATAAACACTTGAGAATTCCAGGGTTCTAATTTTTCAGCTTCAATTGCCTCCTCACACTCACATCCCCCCCCCCAAAATTTTAGGATCCTTTTGTTTTCTAATTATTACCCTTACATTAGCCACTGATACCCTCTGAGACTGAAAATTCATTCAAACTTATAATGAGAGCTTCAGTTTGATTTTCTGCAACTTGAGCTCTGTGGCTGCTGGATAAGAAATTTTATTTAAGGACATACTTAGAAATCTTTAGACTGTTTATGAATCTGAAGCCAGACAACCTTATTACTAAGTTCTTCAATGTCTTTCATTCATTCATTTAGCAGTTTTTCCAGTAATACATGAAGCCAAGCAGAGGCATCATTTTAGTCAGGGTTTTCTAGAGTCACAGAACTTATGAAATCTCCCTGCCCTTCTCTCTTTCTCTCCCTTCTCCTTCCCTCCTTCTCTCCCTCCCTTCTTATCTTACTGGAAGGCATTGGAATAAGGTTTTCCATATATGTTGAATCTCAAAGAAGTAGGCTTCAATAAGTGTGGTGGCAAGGTGACGATAGGCTTCTACCAAAAAGTGTGGCCTGGATTAAAAATGTGCTTTTTAGCCTCAATGTCTTATGTAAAGGCATGTGTCTTGAGGTCTCAAATACAGTCAAAGGCATGTCATTTATTTGCCTCAATGTCCAGATCACAAGTGTGTCCTCTACTTCTGAATTAGAATTTATTCAAGACATAGTCAAGTTGACTACCAATAGCTCTTACAATAATCCTTGAGAAATATATATATAATAAAAACTTAATGTCCTAAGTTATGTGTGATTTCATGGATTAAAGGAATTTTTGTTTGACTTTGTAGTCAGGCTTAAGAATTTTATGATAGTATACAATGTAATTTGGTTATATCGAATTCCCACACTCTGTCAAACTCTTACCTTTTTCATTTCTCCTTCAGAATTATTTTAATTATTCAGAATTATCTTAATGTATATGAGTGAAGCACCATTAGCTGGAGTATGGACCATTTACAAGGGTGTCACTTCATTATAGAACACTGACTGACTTTTCCTACCCTGGCTGTCTGTATCTCTCAAAGTTCCTTATCTAGAGGTGGGGTTTGGGATCTCTTTACCTATCTATGTTGACATTATGACTAAATTGACTTCATGAAAAAAATCTTGTGTATGGATACATCACTTCTGTGAGTTCATGAATACAGTGGGCCTGGCATGTCTATTAAACATGGTTTCATTGATCTTATTAACTCCTAGCTCTCATGTCTTTCTACTGATTCTTTTGTAATGTTCATTGAGCTATATAAGAAAAGAATGTAATACAAATGTCCCATTTAAGAATGAGCACCCTCGTCTTCATTCTCTGCTCTCTGACCAGCTGTAAGTAACTAAGTACCAGTATAAATTGACATCCATTGCAAAAGGAGCTCAAATGGTGGGTATACAAGTAAGCATTTACAAGGTAGTTTAATATTATTTATATTTCTCAAAATGGTAGGAAGTTTTTCAATTGAGCCTCTTATTTCTGTTGTAACTGGTTCTTAGCCTTCTTCACAATACCAGGTATGATCTCCAACCTTTGGAATGGTCCTTAAACTTTGTCAGAAAATAGCTGATTTCCTCCAAATACTCAAGCCATTATTGCACTAATGGCCATATTTTGCTAGATTGGTTTTATTGTAGCTTCATGATTCACTGTTAGCCAAGGCTACTGATGGATCTTTTCTACCAGGAGGCTACATAACACTTCCAGCACTATAAAAGCTTGCTGGTACAGAAGCTTTTAGGTAAACACCAGTTTGATTTCTCTTATGTTCTGTCTTTGACAATAGGGTTTTGACATTTTTTTCTGGTGGACAACCAAGAGTGATATTAATATACTGTATGATTTGGGGGTTATGGGACTCTTCTGATCAACAACATGAAAGAACATATCTCACACCTCTCACTTGGCTTCATGTATGACATTGTTATCATCAGATATTCCTATAGAAATATGAGCAAAGTGGTGTTATATTGTGAATTATATTGTGGTTTTATTTTTTTAGAGAATCCTCCACACCAGTATTGATAGTGACTATACCACTTACATTTCCACCAACAGTGGATAGATATTCTTTCTGCTCCATAACATTGCCAGATACCTTTTACTATTGTTTCTTTGATACAGCAATTATAACTGGAGTGAGATGAGCTCTTAAAATGTTTTCAATTTGCATTTTTGATAGTTAGAAATATTAAATAATTTTAAAATGTATTTTTATTTGTATTTATTCTTTTGTGAGTTGTATGTACATTAGTGTACTAATTAATTGACAGATGTCTCATTGGTGTGTATGTACTTCTTGTAGTAATTTATCTGGTTATTTATTAACCTTGAAATTTTTTGTCTTTTTTATATTAACAGTTGTTTGAAAGATAGCTAGCAAAACTATACTTCTCATTGTGTATGCTCTGTGTTTATTCTGTTGATAATTCTGTTGCTAAGAAGACAATTTTAATTTCATGTGAATTTTATTATACAATTGCTGGAGCTATTCAGGTTTCATTCGGAAATTTGTTTTTTATATATAATGCACAGTGTTTTCTCTGTTTGTCTTTATCCGTTTGAGCTTATTTTTGTGCATGGTAAAACATATGAATCATCCTTCTGAAAGTTTTTCTAGTATCATTCACTGAAAGGCTCTTGCTAGCATATATTTTTAAAACATTTGTCCAAATTAAGAGCTCATGTCTTTTAAGTTAGTGTTGGGGTTTCCTCTACGTTTCACTCATCTGTATGTCTGTATTTGCATGAGTATCGGGTTGTCTTTATTATTATGACTCATATATATATATATATATGTATATGTTTATATATAAATATGCACTGCTCATCATGATGAAGTGTTTTTCCTAAACCAAACACAGACAGCAGTCAACCATCAGCTGAAACATTTGAAACACGGATCTTCTCTCTCTAATTTTATAGTTTTAGATATTATGCTACAATAACCAGAGCCCAATTACCACAGCTGTCAGTTTCAGCAAAGTGCTTGCCAAATGACTCTAATATGATGCTTGGAGATATAGGGATATGGTCTCAATTTCAGTGTTCAATGCTATATCTCAAGCAGTGTATTAGTAACTCTTAATACTTAGAGTGACCAGGAAAAATCTTTAGACCAAAGCTGCTGAAGTTATTATTAAATTATAGCATAATCCAATATTTATATTTTATTTCTATATAGAATTTCTATATAAGTCTAATTCTGCCATTCTGTTGTTTCTTGGTCATATGCTACTATAATGTCTCTGCATTTCTAAGAAGGGGTGGTCTTAATATTTCATATTTTATTGTTTTTACATTATTCTTTGCCCATTTATAGAAGTCTCTGTGTGCAGTAGAGGTTACTTCAGTTATTCTAAGTTTGTTATTGTATATGTCACATTACTGTCTTAGTATATAGTGGGAAAGGACATGTAATCTGATCTGTGGTGAACTCCTAAAAGCCCACCAAATTTTGTTGAACTTTTTGAATTTACCCTGTTTTGAATATCTTGTTCCTGCAGAGGTAAAAAGACAGATATTTCAAAAGTGTCTCATAGCCTCATAAAGAGCATTCTGGCTTCTTTATGTATGTCACAACCTCTAAGTCATAAGGATACCTAAAGATATCTCCCTAAAGTGGAGTGAATAGTATGCTCAAGACTTTCCTGGCGAGGCTCAGCAGCTGCATCCCTGGGAAAAGGCATAAATTATTTATAAGAATATTTCTATCAATCTAATATCCCCATGTGTACATATGTTTAAAATTCTCTAAGTGTGCAACAGAGGAAAACCAAAGGTGATATGGCAGCCATTATGTGGTTCACCTTTGGTGGATCTTTGTCAAGCAACTATGTTGGCTTTATGATTTTTTTCTGTTTCTATCAGATAAGGCTGGGTTATTTCCCCCTTTTATTTGTTAAAATATTATTAGAAGGACAACAATCAAATACACATAACTACCAGGATTATTTTCAAATTAATAACAAAAAATACAAAAGCTCTATCTCGGGTAAATAGACGTGAGCAATTGTAAAACTCTTTTAGTAACCTCAAATACAAGAGCTGAACTAGTTGAGCTGAACTATAGTTAAAATTCTTTGATGCAAAGACTGCATGTTTATAATTAGTTTAAAATTGTTTCATAGGCCATGGTGGTGGGGACCTATCCTGTGGCTAGGTTATCTTAGAAGAACTATATAAAAGTGGGGTGGTGCAATGCAAATCCACTTAATTTGTGAATGAGAAGGGACAATTAATATAACATTGCTATTTTAAACTTGATTATCCATAAATAAACTGCTTCTTCAAATTTTTTACCCTATCCTCTACAATTTTATAATTTTTAAATTAACACTCTTAGAGCTTATCAACATAATCAGAAGTTGTTGTATTAAGGCAGTTATACATGAAGCAACAGTTCTCATAGTAACAATAAGTATAGCTATGCCCAAAAATAAAGTAGCACTAAATTGTTTAGGCTTACTAAGAGCATTAGTGATTTCTTTAATAGCATATGTTAAAAGGGCATCCCAGCCATATGTCCCATGTTAAAAAAATAATATTATATCCTTTAGTTAATAATAAAATAATAATCAGGGATAATATAATAATCTCACTACTTCCTGCTGAAATTGGGGTGTAGGTGGGATCCAATGGGTAGAATGTTGACCAAAAGTTGAGGAAAAGCAAGCAGACTGTTTAATTTGTTGGACAGGCTTTATAGGACCATCTGAGTCTAAGAACATGAATGCAGCAGTTAGAGTAGTCTGTAATGTTTAATTGATTAGAAATATTTTGAAACAAATTTATAATGATGAAGTTTAAAATATAGAGAAAGTTTTCTCTTAGGTATACATTGGAATTTTTAAGTGTATGGTTTTGGTAGAAGAGAAAGCGGAGTTTGAATATTCGGAGGTAGAAAAAAAGATGTGTCCACAAAAGAAATAGGCAGTTAGGGGAGCAAACCATAGACTGATAGTACTTTTTTCAAGTCTCTTTTGACCTGTGGTTGTTGATAGATTTACATTTTTTGAAGCCTATAAGAACCTTCTTAAAAAGACAAAAGTTCAGATGCTATTTTGTTAAGAGAAAACTTATGAATATCTGGAGTCTCAATATAACAGCATAAAAATAAGTGAAAAAATCTGAAATGTGCTTCATTATTTAAATATACCTCAAATCACTTTTTAATCATCACTTAAGCCTTTTCATTTTCAGGCATTTATAACCTGCATTTCTTTTTGTATATCTCTAATTAGTTTCTTTTACCATTATTTAGGTCTTCATCCTCAAACCATTATAAATTATATTAAACATTCTTTTTGCATAAGCCTTCACATATGCCAATAGGTCATTACATATTCATCTTTTTAAAAAATATCCATCAAGGTGAAATCACTATTTGAATATTTATGTGCCAAATACAAGGATACTCACATATGTAGAAAAAAATCTTTCTAAATCTTAAATCACACATCAAACCATTCACAATACTAGTGAGACAACTCAAGACTCGACTGCTACTGAAGGACAAGTTTAACCGGCAAAAACTTAATGAGAAGTAAGGAATCGAACAGATATTGTGACTCAAATGGAATTAATGGATGTATAGAGAACAATCCATCCAAACACAAACTAACATATGTTTTTCTAAGTGCTCCATGGGACATTCTTTAAAATTGACCACATACTCTGTCATAAGTTAAATATTAAAAAATGAGAATAATCCCTTGTATCCTACCAGACCACCATGACCTAAAGTTAGAGCTCAAGAAGAATATAAATCACAGAAAGCCTACAAACTCATGATCTTTACATTTTCTCTCATGTTTTAGGGATAGGTAGAATAGGATCAACATAGTAAAAATGGCAATTATACCAAAAGCAGTCTACACATTCAATGAAATCCTCATCAAAAGCCAACACCATTCTTCACAGACATCAAAAGATAAGTACTCAATTTCATATAGAGATAAAAAATCCCAGGATTTTCAAAAAGATCCTGTTTAACAAATCAATTCCTGGAGACATCACTATTAGTAACTTCAAGCTCTACTATAGACATACAGTAACAGAAAAACCTTTGTATTGGCATGAAAAACAGATGTGGATCAATAAAATTGAATTGAACAATCTGACATTAATCAACTCACCGAACACTGGATTTTTGACAAGAAAGCATTCATATAAATTGAATTCATTCATATAAAATTGAAAAAGTAAGCTTCTTTAACAATCGATGCTGGCATAATTGGGTGGTGACATGTAGAAGAGGGCAAATAGATTGATATCTATTACCCTGCACAAAAATGTCGAAATGCATCAATGTTCTTAACATAAATTCAGTTACACTGAACTTAACAAAAATAAAGTGGGAAATAGTGTTGAATGCATTAGTACAGGAGACCACACCAGGAGCACAGACACTAAGATCAAAAATTAATAAATAGAACTTTCTGATACAGAGAAGCTTCATGAAAGCAAAGAATACAATTAATAAGTCAAAATAGTACCCTATAGACCTAAATAATGGAAAAGTATCTCCAACAATCCTAAATTTGACTGAGGGCTAATCTTTAAAATATATAAAGAACTCAAGAAACTAGAAATTAAAAAAAAACATAAATTAATATAAAAAGGGCACAAACTAAGTAAAAAATTATCAGCAGATGAATGCCAAATGGTCAAAAGACATTTAAAGAATTGCTCAGCATCTGTAGCCTTCAGAGAAATACAAATCAAACCAACTCTGAGATACTATCTTAACCTGTCAGAAAGGCTAAGATCAAAACACTGATGACAACATATGATGAAGGGATGTGGAGCAAGGAAACACTCCTCTACTGCTGCTTAAGATGTAAACTTGTACAGCCACTTTGGAAATCACTATGGCCAATTCTCACATCAATCTGCTTCATGTTCAGCAATACTCCTCATGGACATATACTCAAAGGTGCCCATTCATACCACAAGGACACTTGCTCAGCTATATTTATAGCAGCAATTTTCATAATAGACAGAACCTATAAGCAACCTTGATGCTCCTCAACAGAAGAATGAATAAAAAATGCATTTACATAATGAGTCTTTACCCAGCAGCTAAAAAAATACACCCTGAAAATTGTAGGCAAATAGATGGAACTAGAAAATAACAATCCTGAATGAAGTAACACAGACCCAGAAAGATAAATATGGTATATACTCACTCATAAATGAATTTTAGGTGTAAAGAAAAGGATAACCATTCTACCATTTACAACACCTAAGAGGCTAGGTAATAAGAAGAAACCTAAGAAAGATATCCATGGACACCCCCCCCCCCCGGGAAGACAAATAGAGCAATCTCCTAAGTGAATTGGGACTATACAGAGGAAAGAAGGGTGTAGGAAGAGAACATAAAGATATAGGATGTTAGTGTTTGGGAAGGACAAAGAGGAAAGACAGAAAATATCTTGATAGAGGGATTCATTGTGAGATTATAAATAAACCTGGTGTTATAGAAATACCCTAGAACCCATAAGATCCCATCTAAGAATCTAAAAAATAATGGATAGGGTGCTCTTCTTCTGTAATCAAAGTGATGACACCCTTAATTGACATAAAAGACCCCTATCTACCAAGTGTTGGAAGCAGTTGCACAGATCCACAGCTAAGCACTGGGTTGAACTTCTAATCCAGTTGAAGAGAGTTTGAAGAAAATTTATTAGCAAACTAGTCAAAGTCATGATGAGTAAACCTACAGATACAGCTGGCCAGAGCTATTAGGATCTCACTGACTCTTAACTGACAACTGAGGATCCTTCATGGGACAGAACTAGTCTCTCTGAATGTGGATGACAATCAAACATAGGTAGTATGTGGGACCTCTGGAACCAGAATTTATTCCTAGTGCATAAACTGGCTTTTTAGAGCCCATTCTCTATAGAGGGATACCTTACTCAGCCTTGTACTGGGGGAAGAATCTTTGTTTTGTCTCATGTGGGGATTTAATAAAAGCTCCAGAAGTTTGGAAGATATAAGAGGGATCTAACCACAGTCAGTCTAGGAGGATCAGAGAGTGGTGATTCACACCTTTAATCCCAGCACACGGAGTATCCTGGGAGTGGTGACCTCTGCCCTTAGTCCCAACTGAGTCTCCTCATGTAAGGTGATCAATGTTATCATACTGGCCACTGTATACAAAACAATGTTCATAATTGTTCATAAATGTTTATAACATAAAGGTTATCATAGGCAAGGTAAAATTTATAGCATTATGACTTGTACAGATCTTTAATACTGGCTAATCAATCCAGCCTTGAAATAGATAAGAAGCCCACAACATTTCTCTTTGATCTATATAAAGCAGAAAAAGTTTCAAATAAATTGGCAAAAAGGCTGCATTGGGACATGGAAAAAGGCAATTTTAACTAGTAAATTAATTTTCAGACTTGAGCCAGTGTGCAGACCCAGACTCCTGCAAAAAGGGGTGGCCATATTTCTCTCAGGAAGGATCTTGATAAAACACCTAAAAGTTTTAGTTAACCATTCTTCAGTTCTTTCCCAAAGGTGCCTATAACCTTTTACAATGGTGAATATAAATTGGCAAAAAAGGAAAAATAAGATTTTTCAGCATCTGCTGAATGTTGGTTCTAAATTGACCCCAATTCTGGGAGATCCCCAGAAAAACATAATGGCATTCCAGGTAACGTAGTGGCTTACGGAGACTTGGTGATTAACGGAGTTTTGGCTGATGTCTGAGTCATAGTAGGTCCAGTAAGTTCCCAAATTCATCCTGTGAATTTTTGCCCAGTTCCAGAATGTATAATTAGGATAGACATATTTAGAAGTTGGCAGAATTTTCACATGGTTCTCTGACATGTTTTGAGGGGAAGAAAATACCAAAGCAAAAACAGTATCACATCCCCGGATAAACTGTAGAAATTAGTGCCACTATTAAGGACTTGAAAGATGCAGGGATGATGGCTCTTACCACATCTCCTGTTAACTCTTCTATCTGTCCAGGGAAAAATACATGTGGATTATGGAGAATATCAGTTGACTATCGAGAATATCAAGCAGGTAGTAATTCTGATTACAGCTGTGAACCACATATAGTGTCCTTACTGTTTTGCCTCAAGTATATATAAACTCTCCTGCTGTGTGTTATTACTTACTTAGAAGTAATCTTTATTATCTGTTACTTCCACAAAATACTATACTGCTGCATTAGATAAAGGTAGCAACTAATTTGAACTCATTAGTAACATATATGAGATGAGGAGATAATAAAGGTATTCAACCAAATTTTAAAGATCTTCAACCACAGTGAATTTCTTAGGAGTCTGGTGGTGTGGAGCATGCTGACAAAGTTCTTCTAAAGTGAAGGATAAGTCATTGCACCTTGCCCATCCCACCACCAAGAAAAAAGTGCAACATTTAGTAAGCCTCTTTGGATTCCCTACTTGGTGTGCTACTCCAGTCCTTATACCATATAAGTTTGAAAGTTTGAGTGGGGTCTGGAACAAAAAAAAGGGGGGGCTCTTTAACAGTCTCAGGATACTATATAGGATGCTCTACCACATGGACCATTTAATCTAGCAGACCCTATGATACTTGAGGTGTCAGTGAAAGATTGAGATATTTGGAATTTTTGCAGGTCCCCAGAGACAAATCACATATGAGACCTTTGGGATTTTGCAACAAGTTTCTACCATCCTTTTGTAGACAACTATTTTCTTTTCAAAAGATAACTTTTAGCCAGCTATTGGGCTTTAGCTGAAACTTTACATTTCACCATGGGCCATCAAGTTTCCATGCAGCTTGAAATATCTACTATGAGTTGAGTGTTATTGAATCTTTCAAGAAATAAAGTAGAATGTATACATCAGCAATATACTATCAACTGGAGGTGCTATATATAATATTAAGCCTAAATATATACTGAAGGCACTAGCATAAAACATGACAAAGTTTACAAAATGCCTATGGTTTCTACTCCTGTTACAGTTCTGTGATCAAACATGCACCTATAGCCTCATGGGTTTTTTCCTATGATTGGTTTACTGAGGAAGAAAAAATAGGAGCTGGTTTACTGATGGTACTACACATTAAGGAAGAACCATCCAGAAGCGAATAACTGAAGAATTACAACCTCTTTTGGGGACAACCTTTCTGCTGAAGGTAAATATTCACAGTGGGCAAAACTTAAGGAAGTATACATAGTCATGGAGTTGCCTTGGAAGAAGAAAAGTCCAGATGTATTATAAAATTGCTCATAGATTCAGAGGCTGTAGTCAATGAACTGGCTGAATGAACAGGGACTTGAAAAGAGCAGGGTTTTAAAATTTGTGAAGAAGACACCAGGGGATGAAGTATGTAAATAGATTTTCCAAATGGGCAAATGGTGTGAAAATATGTGTCCCGTGCAAACGCTCAACTAACTGATGAGAAATTCAATAATCAAGTAGATATTATGAACCATTATGTGAAGTCAGTCCCTTTCCTTAGCCATTCCTGTCATTGCTAATGGACCCATGAACAAACCGGCCATGGTGGCAGAGATGGGGGTTAAATAGGCTCAAAAATATAGACTTCCACTCACCAAGGTTTACTTGGCTATATCTGCTGCTGAGTGCTAAATTCTGCCAACAGCAGAGATGAACAATGAGTCCCAGAAATGCCACCATTTCCTGGAGTGACAGGCCAGCCACTTGGTGTCAGGTTGACTACATTGGAACAATTTCTCCATAGAAAGGATGATGCTTTATTCTTATTAGAGTAGATGCTTCTTCTGGTTGTGAATTTATCATTCCATCAGGTAATGCTTCTGCAAAACCACCATCCATGGACTTACAGAATGTCTGATCCACTGACATCATACTGCTTATGAACAAAGTACTCATATGACATCCAGAGAAATGATCATGGAATTCACTAGTCTTACCACTTTTTCCTGCCATCCTGAAGCAGCTGGTCTAATTTAAAGTTTAAGTGGCCTTTAAATAAACAAAGCACTAATTAGGTGGTAGAATGATGTAGAACTGGGACAGAGCTCTTTAAGAGACAGTATGTGCTGTGAATCAGTGTCCAGTATATGGTACTATTTCTCCCACAGTCAGAATCTATGGGTTCAGGAACTGAGATATAGACAGAGGAATAGTTCTACTCACTATCACCCCTATTGACCCACTAGGAAAGTTTTTTCTTTTTATTCCTACAACCCTAAGTTCTGTTGACTTAGAAGCATTGCTTCCAGAGGAGGAATCCTCTTGCTAGGCTCAGACTTCTCCCTGGCTACTTTTGACTTGCAATGCCCTTAAGTCACCAAGCTAAGAAGGGAATAGATATATGAAGAGAGATTATAGAACCTGATTACCATGCAGAATTGAGTTGCCTTTCCACCAGGTAGACAAGAAGGGTTATATCTCAAGGGCAGGGGATTATTTAGGGTTGCTGTTGGTGCTAGTATGTCCTGCAAGTAAGGCTGATGGGAAGGTACAACATTCTAATCCAGGAAGGATACCAAAGGCACAACCCCATTAGGAATGAAGGTATCAGTCGCCCCTCCAAGAAAAGAGCCAAGACCTGCTGAAGTATTTGCAGAGAATGGAGAAGTACAGAATAAGAAATAGAGAAATTTGTACCGTCTAGGGCCATGTGTCCTGATGCAGAAACAAAGATTATAACTGAGCAAGTGCTTCTGTTGTATTTCTGTTAGGAATGTATTTGTAAAAATATTTTTTCTTTTGATTTCTTTATCACATGCTGTGACCTTCAATTAAAAGAATATCAATGGCTGTGATATGTAAGTTTGATATATTAGAGTAATGTACCCAAGTATTCTAAATTTATAATGTGTTTACATTTACATAAGGTTTAGTTATATTATTTTAGGCATAATTATGACCTGGTTAAATATATATTTGTGACTGTACATGTTATATTTATATTATATCTAGGCACACATGCATACACATATATATGTATACTAGAAACAGATAAATCAATTAACTAAAATACTTTTTGGTGTGGGATATTTTCCTGAATGTTGTGCATGCCATTGGTTAAAGACTGTTTTAGCATATAGCAATGCATTATAGAGGTAGGTGGAAAATTAAAGCAGAAATAAAAGAGGAAGGATGGCAGAGTCAGATGAAGATGCTGTGACCTGCCACCCAAGGAAGAAAGATACAAAGAAATTCATATAAGCCATGAACCTCGTGGCAATGTACAAATTATTAAGAATTGGCTCAGATAAGATGAAAGAGTTAGCAAATAATGAGCCTGAGGCATAAGCCAAAGAGTTTCCAACTAATATTGGCCTTTGTGTGATTATTTGAAGATAAGTGGCTCTGAGACTGGATAGGCCTGACCAAAACTTTAGGCTACACATTCTTATTATTTGCACATTTTGTATGTCTACTTTAATGTAGAGATACCTGATCAAGCAGTATGTCAAGTATTATGTTAGCAGTAGGAAATGTCAGAATGAGTTTCAACTCCAATGAGAAGAGCTAAGGCAGAGGAAATCTTAGCTCTAAAATGACCAATGTGAAGATATGTCAGAGCATAGATAATTTTGAACTGAAACTCTTAAGTCAAGACTCTCAGAAAAGCAAAATAGTCAATAAAACCATAAGAATAATCTTCACAAATCATAACATTAACAAATTTGAGATTCTATAAATTATTTGTAGAGAAATAGCTGTCTCAAAAATACCACAAACCATGTTTAAAAATTAATATTTGACTGATATGCTATAATTAAGCTCACAATCAAATGTTAATCTGCAGCTCAAAAGCAAATATTAAATATATAAAAAGAAACAAACTTGTACGTTAGTTTATAGATGCTCAGAATAAAATCCAAATCCATATTACAGAAATATCCAAATAATTTTGATCACATGCTTGTATAATCACATATAAGATACAAGTGATAAATTTAAAAAATAACATTAATAATATAAAATATGTTTATTAATACAATTTTTAAATGCTAATAGCCAATGCTGGGTTTTAGAGATACTAGCTTAAAAGGAAGATCTTCATTTGGCTTAATATGTGGACTTTTCTGTCTCATGGAGAATTGTTTCATGGATTTAGCACCACACACCCATCAGTATCAACAATCTTTCCTCTGTAAAAAAGATAATTTCTAGTTGGAGAACCTGGCTGATTGAGTCATTTTATTTTATTTTTTTTTCTGTATTTTCAAAATTGGAGAGATGAAGATAAGCTTAACATAAAGTTGTTGGAGAAAATACATGAAGAGTATACGTGAATAATGAATGCAATATAGTCCTTTGAAGAACTGCCTCACAAAGGAGCCCAGATACAGAAGATCACTTCTACAGCAGACTATCATAATACAAAGGTGCTATAAAAATGATCTTGCTTTGAGAATACCTTTTCAATAATTGTGAGAATTATTTTAAGTTTTTGTTTCATAATATTTACAATGAAAAGAAAAGCGGTACGTCTAACTAGACCTTGTGATATTTGTAAAAAATAACTCCATAGCTCAACATTTTCAAGTTAAAAATTACCATTTTGTGAGAATCAGCTGTCTCCTTTTCTGCAAACATGCTGTAGGGACAGGGCAGCTCAGATGTTCATGGCTCTACCTCTTAAAAAGAGAAGACTAACCAAGATTTGATGACCATGCTACTCACGCCTTTCTCAAGGCTACTCTCAGATCATAGACATTCATATTCATACATACTAAGGCTGTTTTCAAAGTTTTCTTAATGGAGACTGCCATTACTCTATCCCTGTTCGCTTAATAGTTAAGTAATAGTGTCACAGCTTCCCTTACGCTGTATCAGATATTTGAAGTGAGCACTAAGAAGTGAGAGCATCTTTGTAGTTCTATCCACCTCGGGGCAAATGTTTTATCATTGCTTAACTGAAACATGGTCTTTACAATCTTTCAAAAATTAAAATAAATTGCTGTATTGCTAATATTCTTACTCAGATAACAGAAAAACAAGCATCACAAAATTCACAGAAAAGAAAGTCTCTATATTCTGTGAAAATTACAACTCTCAAAGTAAACAGTTATCTCAAAACTATAAAATGTAATAACTAATTTCCAAATTCTTTGATTACTCAGAAAAAAATATTGAAATCTTTAAAATTAGTGTCTGATGATGGAGATTCTACTTTCTGATGAGTCCTTTTGTTCCCAACCTTCCTGGCTCATCTTTTGTACTATATATAGACAGTACTTCCTGATTTGCCTATCTTACATGACTAGGACCCGTATTTGAAGTAATTTGATATCCTTTGTTTCTAACTACCATCTTCTGCAATTATCATGCTATAAACTCTATAGCATTGCAATAGCCATTCCCCCTCCTTTCTCATATCTTCTACCTCTTGCTCTTCTTTCTGACTTTTGTTTCCCTTCACTGTAGTCTCTGTATCCACATATATACACATTTTGTTGCTCATCCTGGGGCAGTGTTATTTATATTTAAGTCTGAAATGACTTACCCTTAAGCTCAAGGACTACATGTCATACATCTCATAAAAATGCCCAGGAGCACAGAGGAATTGCCACTTCAAGCAGGAATGAGGTTGACATAATTTAGAAGAGATACCATTGAACTTTACTAAGGAAACAGGTTTTTACAAGTGAAATCAGGTCTACCAAAGGAATATGTGGAAGGAGCTTAAATATAATAGCATGCTGGATCACAATAACGTCTTTAGACTGGGCTAAAATTTGAATCTGAAATGGTCCCTCTGTTAAAGTCTTGGTTCCCAGCTTTGCTGCTATTGTAACATACTAGAACTGTTACCAGAAAATAGCTTCTTAGAATACAGATAAATAAATAAATAGAGAGACTAGAAGGACTCAAGAAAATTTTTATTTTTATTGCCAAATGAAAACCTACAGGATTGGTAAGTAGGGGATGTTGTCTGTTGGCCAAATTTAGAAGATGGATAAGATTAAAAATGATGCTTCCTCTTACAAAGAATAATAAAGAAAAAAGGCTAAACAGTAGTAGTCTGTGAGCAACTATAAAGAAGATGGGATGTTCAGAGGGAGAAAATGCTGAAAATACCATGATAACAGGCAGGCTTAGACAGGAGGCAGATAGTAAAACAAGGAAATAGAGAGAAAAAGCTATAATTTTTGAGTTGAAGATAAAGAGTTCTGCATTAGATAAGAAAGCACAGTGGGCAGGTCACGCAGAGCAAGCCACTGAGCAGCATTCTATGTCCTCTGCATTAGCACTGCCTCCAGGCTCCTGTTCTGTCCTAACAGGGTTTTGCCCAAAATGCACTACAATGTGGAAGTAGAAGATAAATAAGCCCTTTCTTTCCTAAGCTGCTTTGGCCACAGTGTTTAACACAGCAATATAAACTGTAACTAAGATAATTACTGAACTACATTTCAGCTTGCTTTTTACTTACTTATTTTGAGACTGAGTTTTACAAACTTTTGTAGGAAGTCTTCAGTTTTCTGAATACTGCATAATCACAGCAGAGAAAGATATCCCAATCAATCTTCAATTTTTCCCACATATTTATAAACAGAAAGCACTCAACTGTCAAAGTTTTTTACATGTCAAAGCTCCAGAATTCTCCACAAAACTGCCCAAGGCTTAAAGGACACACTGTTATGTTCTTTATAGCAAATCTTACTCTCTGGTAACAACTTCTGTCCTTGCTACTTTTCTGTTGCTGTGATAAAACAGTAACTGGAACCACATTAGTTCAGGAAAGGGTACATTTGGATGCAATTTACAGTCTTTGTGGGTGAGCAAAGGTTCATGTCAAGAACCTAGTGGCAGGAACCAAAGCAGAGAACATTGTCTACTGTATTGCCCAGCTACTTTTCTTATACAATCTAGGCTGATGGACATATGGTTGTCAATGCCCACAGTAGGCTGGCCTCTTTAACATCAACTATCAATTAAGAAAGAACCCAACAATCTAAGGACATAGTTCTTCAGTTGAGATTATCTCTTCTCAAGTAACGATAGTTTGGGTGACAAAATTAATCAACATAGATACCTATTACAATTTCTTAAAAGAAACCACAATGGAATTTGACCTATTCAATTTTCTTATAGAACTTATTTCTCCGTATGCTTTGGTAGCATTTTAACCACAATATAACATCTTTCCAATTTGTAATTAATTATCTGAAAACTGGCCACAATGTGTTGAGAATATGTAATTTTATAGATCCCTTTCTGTCATTTCACCAAAGTTCAAAGCATTTTCAATCATGAGAAACAGCCTCAAAGATAACTTTCTGTGCTCAGACATGAGCATGTTTTATCATACAATTTCAGTAATCCAGTCACATCTTTATATTTTACTCTTAATTCTAGCTTTTTGATATTTCAACCATATATGAAGTTGTTTTCTCCACCTGAATCATGAAACCCAAGTCACTCATGAGCATGTAGGAATCAGTTTTTAAACTCCCTTAAGTGTGATAATATTAACGTAATTCATGAATCATGAATATTCCCAATGGTGTCTAGAACAATGAGTCATTTTTAGTCAATTTGAGTAACAATACTTTATAAAATGTATCTTAAAACTTGAGTTTAAAAAAAATCACACTGACCCATGAGATATATATATAAAAAAAAGGATGCTGTGCTCATATGCATGAAGGCGGAATTTATCTTATTATATATCTCTTTTGGGGATTCTAGACAGCAAGATGCATTGTCAAGGAGCAGTAACATTTTGAAATTATTCCCTGAGCAATAAACACATCAATGAAAGCTTAAAATTTTCAGTAAATCATGGTACCAACTGATATGCTGCCATTTTGGCTTTGTTGTTCTATTTATAAAGCACAACCATTAATAGATTGCTGAATTCTTAAAAGCTGTAGGATTTCTTCAGCGTAAAATAAGTGTGGGATTCAACTCAAAGCCACCAGTTTTATTATACCTAATAAAAGTTGCCCTCTCAACCTTCACAGGAGGCACTAAGCCCTCCAAAAGTACATGACTGTCAAATGGCTTGAGCTGTTTGTGGAGCCTCTTGCAGTAATTTTCTAGGAATTTAACTAGACATCCAGGGTAAAACCCTGATGACTCCTAGTTTTGCCTTATCAGATTTGTAACACACTCATGGTACCTCCAGAGCCATTCTATAATTTCATTTATGATAAGAATAAAGAGAGGCAGAGACAGGGAGGCAGATGTAGAAAGGATTCTAGGCAATCTTTTGGGATATAACTTGAGAGATACCAAAGTCATCTGTAAAGCAAATGCTATACACCAATGAATTATAAATCTCCCTTAGGAAACTCAGATACACAGTTAGCTGTGTCTTATTCTTTCCCTAAGCACCTCTCTTTCTCTAAAACTTGTGCTGGAAATTTACATTTAAAATGTCTTAACTATAAAGCACTTCGAATATTCCACAGCCAAGTGCTGTTGTGTTCTTTAATTTTTCTCTTGAATATGTTTTGCACTTTGATAAAATGACTTAATGTGTGAACGTCATGCATCCTAGTTTGGTCTGGCTCAAAGTCATTTAAAGAGAAAGGGAACTAAGACTGCTGAGGACGGCAATACAAAAGTATGCCTCTGTGCCTTTATTGCTGTCCATATGATGTCACTGGAAAAGATGAGGACGGGAGTGGGAAGCAATGATAAGCATACCCTAATTCTTCCTACTCTACTAAGAGTCAGGCTTTACTGAAGCCCTTACAAGTATTCATTCATTTATAGTAACCCAGAATAATAACTTCGAATGTCACAAGGTAGGTATTCAGTGACAAAGCATAAAGCAGATGACTAGGGAAAACACTTTACAGTCTTGGGAAGCCTAAGTTCTGATCACAGAGGCATGCAATATTTAGTCCCTTTGAGCATCATATTCTCAAAATTATTGAAGTTCATATTAGTCAAGACACATATGAATAGACCATGAATTATCACATAAGAACCTTGCAGAAGTTTGTTTAGCTTCTCTATTCCTCTGACTGCTTGTCCATCATAAGTCTAGAATGTAACTTAAAATTATTGCTCATATCCTGGTTGCCTTGTTTGGTGTGGCCACTCTGAAGTGGAACTTGGTAAAGGACTTGACAATGTCACTGAGTCTTTAGCTTGGTGGGAACTGCAATTGTTTCAGTAGCTCTTTAATCCAGGCTTTTGGCTATTGAAGTATGTTACCTCTGCTGATTCCTTTCTCTGCAATTACATCCCGCTCCTCGACAGGGCTTCTGATAGCCAGCGACTGTGTAGCATTTTTGCCCAGTGTGATCTAGAAAAAAAAATTGTTTAAACTGGAACTCTACCTCTAGTTGTTATCTTAAATCCTTTAAAATTTTTTCCTAAATTGCTGTTTGAAAAAGGAGATCAATCTTGTTCCTGTTGTGGCAGTGAAGCAATTTTAAGGTTGGATGTTTTCAATAGATATGTTTCTCCCACATTGAGAAGATAATAAGAAAGAGAAAAGATCGCGGAGAAAAAAAATAATAGAAATAATGAATTCAAAATGATATTTTACTATAGTAATTCTCAGTTGCAATAAACTATATGAAGGATTTATGTTTGTTAGAGGGTATTTTAACACTCAGGGATACAAATTGAACCTTAGTGCAATTCTTGAAGTTACGATTATCCCGTGATGGGCGCTGATCCGAGCTCCAAGAGGGCAGGAACCAAACAAGCCACTCAAGATCCCTGCAGCCTTTTTCAATGAGGCTGACCACATCCTGTTTAAGCTCCCAGAACTCCAGAGAAAAGCCTCCCAGACTTGTCAGCTAA
The DNA here is from genome assembly GCA_033318265.1 of Phyllotis vaccarum. NCBI lineage: Eukaryota > Metazoa > Chordata > Mammalia > Rodentia > Cricetidae > Phyllotis > Phyllotis vaccarum. Next base: position 108,205,409 of record JARWLC010000005.1, read on the forward strand.
CACCTGAATTGCCTCACAACTTTTTGTAGGTTTTAATTTCCATTACCATTGTTTTTAAGGGCTTGTTGTATACCATGCTCCACTTCCAGAAGTCAAGAATTCTCATTCATTAGTTTTTGTCAGTCATTTTCTATGGATCTTTTTGAGACAACAGGAGGTAAAATTCAGCTCTGAAGAACACAGGAACCTGGGTTTGAATTGAATATAGAGGAGTTTTAGAGTTTATGGCTCTGTCTCTTTGTCTTTTTTTTTTCCCCTAGATGAGTACAGTTGTAGTATTAAACCGTATATGATTCATTAATATAAGACTGACTTATTTTGTTATTTGAGAAACTAACTTTTTTATTAACTTTTGTGTTTTCTCTTCAATCACAGCTGTTGCTTATGCATCCCATGTGTCTATGCAGCTCTGTGGATCAAAAGTAGAACCTTTAAGTCAGCTCATGCTCTATCTATTTGCTGCATGGCCTTGTATAAACAGCTAGACTTCTTTTATGACCAGCATAGAGATAATAGTATGTCTCTCAAGGGGATAGTGTCAAGACTCAATGTGCCTATGTTATGAGGAATGTCACCTGCCTGAGAAGAGTGCCTGACAGTTAATTCTTCATCATGTTACCATCAGTTTTCGAAGTTTTGCTTGTTATAGTTTTGATGGTCTTTTTTTGTTTTATTGTTTTTGTTTTGCTGTAGTTTATTAGAAATGGTGGTAACCGTGATTTCAAAATGTTGAGGAAACAGAACAAACTTACTTCTTAAAGATAAACTGCCTTTCTACTCCCTAATTCAGGTGTCTTGTTTTAGGCTCTAACTGCTGTTGACGGTCTCTCAGGGGACAGATGCAGCAGTTCCTGGACATGCCGGCAAGTTACACTTGACCAGAGACTAGGATTTTTGCAGGAAGTCAGTCAGTCTTCACTTGAATAGTAAATGGATGTCTAGATGATTTAGTTTTTCTGGTCTTTATTATCTGTCTTTCCATCAGTGGAATTTAGAAATGTGGGTCTTTCTACCCTCTCTCCTACAGGAGTCTGGTGTTCTCTCTTTGAAAAATAGAGTCAAGCAGGTATTTTCTGTGTAATAGAACCTAAAAGTACAGCAGGCCTCTGAAATCTCTGAAAAAGCACTGGACCTTTGGTGGCCCACAGCTCCCACAATGCATTTATCCTAATTCAGCTTTGCTAGCTGCACAAATAAACACATAAGGCAGTAGAAAGAAATAAGTATATAACCCAATTTCAGGCCTTAAATTAGAACAAAAAATAGCTTGGTGTTTGAAAGTGCTTGTTGCTTATTGAGGAGGACCAGGGTTCATATCTGAGCAGGCATGTCAGATGTTTTACAAACACCTGTAATTCCACCTAATAGGGTTCTGATATCACCTTCTAGACTCTGCGGGTAACTGTACATGCATATGTACATACATTGACACAACCATGAACGTGTGCATGTTCTCTCTCTCTCTCTCTCTCTCTCTCTCTCTCTCTCTCTCTCTCTCTCTCTCACACACACACACACACACACACACACACACACACACTGCAATTAAAAAAATAAGGGTAATGTTGCCTTGTTCTTCTTTCTAGAAAGTCTCATTACTGACAAGGCTTATGGTTACAGGTTAGCATGGAAAAGCAATGAAGAACTTTTTTTCATGACCCAGAAGAAAAATGTCAGTCTACACTGGAAATAAAATTACAATTGATTTCACTGTATTAATTCAAATGTTTGGAAAAATGATTTTAAAGCCAATAAATTTTAGAATTTAGAAAGAAATACAAGGCAAGGTTCTTTTCCAAGAGATGTAAGACATAAAGATACGACCTGCTTCCACCTAGTTGCCTCTACCTCATTGCCTTAAGATATTAGTCTCCTGGTTAGCGAGATGTTTACATTTAATGCTCTTTGTGAAATACATGGTAAACATAGCCAAATGCTCAGTAAGTCAGTGTAAAAGAAATAATTTTTTTCTTCCAAGATTAAAAAATGGTGTGTGTGTGTGTGTGTGTGTGTGTGTGTGTGTGTGTGTGCGCGTGTGTGTGTTTGCCATGATACACAAGGTGAACATAGAAAAACATTCTAAAATTGGTTTTCAATTTTACTTTTACATGGATTCTGGAAATCAAACTCATGTCACTAAGCTTACATGGCATACAATATTGCTCAGTGTGCCATTAGCCACCTTTCTTTGCTAGAATGTCCTATAAATTCAGAAATCATTACATTTGATGATTCAGTGACATGAAAGCAGCTTTCAGTCTATTTATTTTATATGCGGGAATACAACATCAAGCTCTGAAATCATAAGAAATCATCCATCATTAGTTTAAGAAGTTTCTATGTCACAGCAAATTTATTGACATGTGCCTGTTCTAAAACCAATGTCCAAAATGATATTTGCACATTGGTGCGATTTTGTGAAACAGTGATAAGCAACACTTTTCATCCAGTTGAGGGAGGAAATGTTAAAGTAGAATAATGAGAATGTGTTGTCTCTGCTGCTACAAGAGGGTTTATAATGTGGACATTGATGATAAAATCCAATATACAATTTTCTTGACAGGCTTCCTTGGCCCATTCTCCATTTAAAACGACTCTAGGTAGAAGAGGAAATACCAAGTGCATAGAAGTTTCTGTGTTCTATAAATGAAATTTGTCAGTGTTTATTACTTACTACAATATCATTCTGTTTTTCCAAATTTTGCAAATGATTCTAACAATGCATCCACAGGTAGAGTCTAATGTGAATTTCCAAAGTCAGCTATCTAGAGCTATGGATATATTGAGATAAGACTTTGGCATCTGCATAAGGATAGGAGCAGCAGTCTCATTATTCCTCTGCCAAAATGCTAAGAGGAATTGAGTGTAAAACAAAGGCATATTATCAGTCTAACTTCACTATAAAAGTAAAACACAGACTAAAATTTAAAAATCAAAAGTTTGGGATTATCACACACTCCAGATGCATCCTCTGTTCTTACAAGGAGTGCAATTTCAAAATCCTTAAATTCTTTGACACTTATTAGAAGTGGCTACAGAGTGAGGATAAAGGGGTAAGGGTCTCATCCTGTGGGAGTTAATCAAGCTTTACAGCTATAAACAAAGAGGATCAAGGGGAAAGATCCCAGAACTAAGAATAAAAATTGGAAAAATCCACTGTGAGAATCAGGCAGGAAGACTGATACTGTGCTTAAAAAAAAAAAAAAGAGTGAGAGAAAAACGTTCTAAATAAAATCCCATTTCATGGCATCATGAGTAGTATTTAATTTCACTTGCAAAGTGTAAAACGGTAAAGAGTATTAGACTGCTTTTGAGCATGGGATCTGGAAACGGCTATAATATATGGAGCTTGAGCCATATGGGAAGTCAAGCTGGAGAAGTGGCTCAATGATTTAGAGCAGTTGTTCTTTCCAAGGACCCACGTGCACGTTTCACCATCCAAGTCAGCTGCTCACAAATACCTACCTATGACTCCAGCCCCAAAGGAACTGACCCCTTACTCCTGGCATCTGTGAGTATTGGTTCACGTGTTATATACTCACATACATACATTCATAAAATTTAAATCAACAAGATTTAATTGGAAATTACTGGTGTTTGCTCATATGGTACTTCCTTTGACATGAAATATGGATTAAAATGATACCTAGCTAATTTGATTTATAATTGACTAAAATAAAAATGCATGATTGATGTAGGAATGTCTTTCTGTATGCTGTGAATATCAATCTTTAAATAAAGTAGCTGTCTTGGGCCATGACAGGCACCATAGAAAATGTAGGAAGAGAAATCAGAGCATAGGTAGGAGAAGCAGGGCAGAGTCAGACAGACCGAGCTAAAGCCCAAAGAAGCAACATGTAAGGAACACAGGTGAGCCACGGGCCACGTGGCAGACAGATTAATAGAAATGGATTGAGTTAAGATGTAAGAGATAGCTAGCAATGTGCTGAGCCATAGGCCAAACAGCATAAACTTAATATAAGCATCTGAGTCATTTCTGGGGGCCTGAACTGCAGCAGCAGGTGGCTGAGGGGTCTGGCGCTGTGGGGGTCTGGGCCTCTGGCCACCCGGGACCAAGAAACCCCATTGCAACACATGATTATAGTTAAAATGCTATGAACAGAATGCTAACAAACCTTACTCATTTTTAAATTATATTTCACCGTGGCTGCTTTTTTCATTGAAAAAATAAATTCTCTCATGCAATACATCATGACCACAGTTTTCCTCGCTCTACTCCTCCCAGCTCCCTTGACTGACTCTCTTCTTCTCCAGATCTATTTCTCCGAAATTTCCTAGGCAACAAATAAACAGCACAAAGCAAGGTACAATAAGACAAGTTAAAAGCCTTCCTATTGAAGCTGGACAAGGCAACCTGCTTGGAAGAATGAGTCCCAAATGCAGGTTAAAGAATCAGAAAAACATCCACTACCACTGTGAGCCCATATGAGCCCTGCTATATGACTGCAGGGGCCATGTTCGGCTGTCCTCTATCATCTCTGATTCCTGCAATCTTTCTGCCAGATCTCTGTCTCTGAGAGAAAACCTCCAATTTAGACTCTCTTTCTGAGTAATAACTTGATGTGGGTCTTTGTACATGCCTCATCTGCTGCTAGAGGAAGCCTCTTTCATAATGAATGGACAAGGCACTAATTTATGAGTATAACAAAATATCATTAGGAATCAATAATGAGTGTGTTGTGTTGTGTGTGTGTGAGTGTGTGTGTGTGTGTGTGTGTGTGTGTGTGTGTGTGTGTGTGTGTGTGTTTATTCATTGTAGTGATATTTGCCTCTATCCTAAGTCTCTGGTCTATCCCGTCTCCTATTTCTGGCCATCTGAGCAATGCATGGGTGTTCTAGGCATGAGCCTCAAATTAAACCAAACATTATTTGGCCACTTCCACAGGTCCTGTGCCACCATTTCCCTAGAACATCTGGTAGGTAGGACAGATTATAGGTGGAGGGCTTTCTAGCTGGCTTGGTATCCAGGTTTCTCATTCCATAGCACACAGAATATCTCCTCTAGCCAGAAATTAGAATAGGAGTGAAGACTCTAAAGCCACAACATCTTATTTTCAATGATCTATGTGAAAGTTGTCCCCTAAAACTCCCCACTATGGCTTTTTATATTTAAGGCTGACTTAAAATGATTAACCCTCATTATGAGAAGAAAAAATTTTCTCCAATAAAATAAGAGATTCCTCCACAACTGGTACTAGTTAATCAGATATACATATGCAATAAATTGCTCTAAATTTAGTCTTATGAATTATTTCTAAATATTCTGTAGGTTTACACAAAAAAAATACTGCTGCCATAAAAATAAGAGGAACACATTAAGGATATAGGACATATCATAATTCTAAGTTTGATACCAAAAATCCTAATATGTAGAAGAAAGTATATACATGTATACGTGTGTGTGTGTGTGCATGCATGCATGCATGCTAGAATTTAAATCAGTCAGAAGTACTTACTATAAAGAGGCTGAAACAGAAATAGGAAACATCAACACCCTTCCCATTTTTCTTTTTCTTTGCTCTTGCAGTCATTTTTCCTCTTAGAAAATTGTGGATTATCATAATACAGGCACAATACAATGAGGCCTCTCCTCTAGAGTTCTCGCCTATTACACACACACACACACACACACACACACACACACACACACACACACACACACACACTTCCCCTAGAACAACACGCAGCATTTTCTTTCCTGTCCATAGTGAGTGTTTAGACTGGTAGAAAGGAAGGAGGAAATCTAGTTCCCACTAGTATAGTTTGCATTTAATGCCAGTCTGTCCTTGATATGGCTTCTCAGAGAAAGCCTCCATTTACTATCTGAGAGGTATGCATGATGAGGGGGACATATGCTTATGATTATGGGATATATGGAGCACACCTGTAGCGATGATCCAAAGTTATGGAAGAAGGAAAATTCCATTTATCCTTTTCTAGGACTTGTTCTTTCTGTGTAGATTCATGAAAAATGAACTGGAGAAGTCATCGTTGTAGATGTGTGTTCTTACTGGTCCTTCCATTGTATCAGTCTCCCTGCCTTCTCACTGTTAATAAAGCTGCACATTCATTTCTCCTGATTCATCTCAAGGCACCTCAGTAACAATACCACAACTCAGTGAAACACAGTCACATTTTCCATTATTCATAGCTGATTACCTCAATTTTGTAAAAAAAAAAAAAAAAAAAAAAAAGAAAGAAAGAAAGAAAAAGAAAAAGAAAAAAGAATCAGACTGTAATATGACTGATTTCACTTCAAATAGAAAATCTCAAATATAGACCTCAAACGCCATCAAGGTACATTTCCAGTAAAATTGTTCTCTTGTTATTTTTTATCTTTGCTGACCTGTTTAATTCTTGAAATGCTAAATTTATGATTTTATATATTCAACATATAAATTGTACACCTTGTTAATCTGTTCACAGAAGCAGCACATCTGTCTCTTGTTCTAGATTAACTCTAATATCTCCCTTCCCTGTATCACAGATCCTGACAACTACTGCCTGTATGAGGCTCCTCAAAATTCCAAGTATGAATGAGGTTATAAAATACTATCTGTATTAGACTTAATTCACTAAACAAAATAGGATATGTGTTGCACTAAATACTATAATTTCTTTGTTTTTTAAATAGCTTATCTTGATTGTAATTTTAAAGAATAAAAATTTTCCTGTATTCTTCATTGCTCCTTATGAAAGACTAAGACAATTATTCTTTTGAATTTACTTCCTATTGTTTGTTTATATGAGTAAGTGCATATTCTATAGGGTTTATTTTTCTCATTTTACCTTAGCTCCAGAGGTTCAGTTCCAGGAGTCAGGCCTGCAAGTGCAAGCACATTGATGATAAACCATTTCCTTGTCCCAGTTAACATTATTTCTTGCTTTTTGTATAGTTTAATGATTTTAAATATTTATGTTTTATCAAATCATCAAATAAATTCTGACTAAGCCTTTAATTTTCTGGGGTATAATTACAAGACAGAAAGTAACTGTTTTTTCTCAGCATGGTGTTGCTTATGTCATTCAGGGGTTATTTTATTAGTTGTCACCCCTAGTGTTTGATCACACCATATATAAAGTAGGCATGGGGAAAAGAGGGGTTCAAATGCTATAAGAAAACCTGTCATAGACAAAAATAAAATAAAGTTCTTGTCTTATCAATAACACATGAAAAATGTAAAAATGTTCTCCTACATTCTGATTTTGTTTGTTTGGTTTCTGTTTTTTAAACACAAAGATGGAAACACTTAGGTAAGGGTAAGGTTATTGACATGTAGTTTTCAAAGATGAACAGACACTATTTTATGGCATTCAGAATTTTTAAAAAAATCTCTTAAGACACGACATTTTCTTTAAAGTAGAATCTGAATGAGTAATGGAAAATTACTAGACCTGACTCTAAAAACCCAGTAAAACAGCCTGTTCCTTCCTTGTCTTGAGCCAAACTATAAATTTTAATGAACACTGACTGCTGCTTTTTTCTCCACTGTTCTGTTTAGTGCTTACTTCGGATATTTACTCTTTGTTTTCTTAAATTTAGCTCTGTTTCAGTGAGACATAATATCCATGCTGTCTAGTATCATTGAGAATTTCTGCTAGAAATTAAACTGATTTTGATAACATCATTGAGGTGTTTTTAACATTTAGGTCATTAGCTACTGACTTTAGAAAAACTGCTCTTAGAATGCCTGTCACTCATCTGTTTCTAATCATCACTGATGTATTCCTAATAGCCAAAATGTTAGAAGCAGTGTTAAAATTACTGAATGGAAAATAAAAAATATGGTTTACTAACACAATAAAATATTATTCAGCTGTTAAAAAAATGAAACTATGAAATTTGCAGGTGAATTTGTGGAGATAGAAGCCATCTTTCTGAGTAAGGTATCTCTTGTATGTGGATTTTAGCTTTTAAGCTTTCAGCATGTATATTCTGAAGCAAATAACCACAGAGGATAAGTAGCTAATCAGGAACCATCAAGAAGGGGAAATATAGTACAGTGTTATGAAGAGATAAATAAAGAGAAAACTAGAATACGAGCAATAAATGGGGGAAAATGGGAGGATTGTTAAAGGAATGAATATGGAGAGAGACAATTAACTATAAAGGATATTGAAAATTGCTACTGCAGCAGTGTCACAAAATACATATACATAAGGAAGGTATTGAAAAGGAATCATTTTTTACTCGTTGCATACAATACCCTGACAAGACATCTTGTGCCACTAAGTAAAATTTACAGTGTCAAGAATGAGTTATATCTCATTGAGTGCCACTGACACCTTCAAATAACACAGACTATCACAAATACTGATGATTAATACCTATAATCATTACCGTATTATGGGAGACAACACTTAACTGGTGCTTAGCTAGGAGCTTTACCCCTATTCACTTGTGTTTATGATACTGGGGGATTTTCTTCAAATTACTGGAGAAGAAAAATAATCATCAATATTATCAAGTTACAAGCTCTATGGCCTACAATAGAGTCATGTTTTAAAAACATGCTGATGTAATACTGGCAAAAATATAACAGAGTTAACCAAGTATTTCCTGATTGGATTTCAGTCCCATCCCTTGATATGTAATATGCCTGAGACTAGATAGATTATGGATCATGGGGGAAAACTACTACCATTATTCTTCTAAGGGATTATAGCAATAAATAACTCCTATAGATTTATTGCTGTTGTATAAATCTAATTAATCTTATCAATAAAAACCAGGAGCCTGATATTGGCATAGAAAGCTGAAAGGTCAGAGCAGGGGAGCAGCCACCAGTGACTTCCTACTTTTGTTCCTCCATTTATAAAGGACTGGATTTTGTCTTAGCTCTGCCTCACCACTCTCAACAGTTCTCCAGAGCCCTATGATTAGATAGTGGGTAGCTGTTCCTTCAGAAACCAAGCAAATTTTAATGGTCAGAACACAATCAATATGTCACTTAACATATCGCTATACTCATTCCATCACTCAACACTCATCAAAGAAGCTTCTTCTAACAGTAGTAGCTGGGAATTATCATAAAAACCCAGAATAGAACAATTTTCAGAGAATGAGAAGCTTTGGAGTACTTGGTAATAAAGGGTTTCCATTATAAAGCCATACCTTGACTGTTTAGAAATCTATGCAGAGGAAGAGGTGGGAAATCTGTAAGGGCCAGCAAACAGCAAATTTTAGATATAATGATGCACATATGAACTCACAGAGACATAGCAACAGGCTTGTAGAGCCTCAAACTAGAGAAAAATCTTAGCACTGAGAAGCAAAAATGAACATAAATCTCCAACTATAATAAAGTATTTATAATTGATATCTGCTGAGTAAATAAAAATCAGTTTCTCTAATAAGTGACAATGAGTATATATATCTACTGCAATTCAATTTTTCAAATGTTGTTTCACAAGTCCTTATTAGGGGGCATTAAGTTGATTGGGGAAAATATTTAAGGAGATTGGTGAAAAAAAAAGAATATTATCAAAACACATTATATGAAAATAATAAAATAATTTTATAATGGAAAAGGATGAAGAAAGAAATGAACTGTAGGTCAGCCTGCAGCCCTCAGGGATTAGCACTGTTTAGTGGCCTGCAGTGTTTACAGGAACCAATTGATCCATTTTCATTATCAGGTCATCGTGCAGCTCCCAGGCTTTAGCACTACTCTGGCCTGTGATTTACTGATTAACCTGATCTGTTCTTTTCTCTGACCCCACTGCAACAGATGGTGCCCAACGTGGGGCAAATATCCACTTAATGCCTGAAACAGTTAAAAGAAGGTTTTAACAAAAACTGAACAAAAACAACTTCAAATTATATATCTAAAGTGGGTCATTGTACAAAGAAAGCATGGTGTCTGGGTCACATTCAAAATGGTGCCGGCAGACTGGCCGCAGGCAGTGTAACCTGCAACTAGGCCTGTTCCTGAAGTCTCACAGAAGACTTGGTAGCATGTGATTGATTTAAGGTTTATGTTTACTTTGAATAAAGAGGAAACAAAATTAAATGGTTTCTTAGTAGCACCATTTTCATGAGTCTACTCTGTTTGCTGGCCATGAACAGAGATGCCGTTCTTTTAAGAAAACTTACTGATTCAGCTTTATCTGCAAAAACAATGCAGCTCTTTAAGAGAATGTATTTTAAAAGCTCTTCTGGTTAAAAGATGATTAAGGATTCACAATAAAACAGATTCAGATAAAAAAAAAAACTTTTAGATGGGTTACAATGAGTATAAAAGGTACATAGGCTTCAGAGAGAAAAGAGGGAAGGTAGAGAAAGTCTTTAAAAAGAGAAATAGAGTACTAAAAATATAATAAGCCACATAAAGATGAAAAATAGACACAAAATCTAGATTTTGCTTGTTATGTTTTCTTTTAATTTTTTAACTGTTAATGAGCTAACTGCAGAAAGACAATGGATTGCAATTGCAAAGGCTACTAAGTTAAACAAGAATATATATTTTAAAGGTATTTTTATTTTGAAATTTGTGTATAAGGATTTATTGCTTTGAGAGAGTTCTGCTTTTGTTTTCATAAAAGATGAGAACCTGTGGATTGTTTCCAGGTAAATATGGTTTCATCAACCAAGACCCCCTGAATAAAAATCTCTGATGGAAAGATGGCTGTATCAGCTTGAGGGCTGCAGACTAAGATGATCCAGTCTCAAGAACCTATGAGATTTTCAATGCCCCATAATCAGCAGAAAGTAATAATGGAAAACTATGCCAAAATTCCCAAAATATTGTTTATAAATGTTTCTTTTTATTATAAATGGTTAATGGTTATAGTTAATATCTTCATAAGAAACAAAAGGGGATATGGTATATGAATGATTTTTTTAAAAAATTAGATTATTGAATTTACTTAAATCAGGAATCAGCTGTTTATCTTAAAATGTTTTACTTTGGTATGGATTTTGGTTTATTGATACAAATTTAAAGTCAATTCTTTTATGCTGTATGTATTTTTCTACTCTTGTTATAGATATGATGTTTATGTCACTGATTTAAAATTGCAATGTATAATTAAGAAATGCATGTTTGTAGTGAGATTCAGGTGTCAGCTGATAAGATCCAAAGAAGCTTATCCTGGGTTCCAAGCTCCTGGAGGGGGTGTGGCCAACCTGGAGGGGTGTGGCCAACCCCATTGATAAGGAACTGCTGGAACAAGTGGAGGGCTCTTCCTGGTTCCTGGGTGCTTGAGAGACCGGATCGCAATCCATCATCTGTCTATCGCTCGTCCATTGCTCAGATACTCCAGTCCCTGTTCAGGAGCCACTATAAGCTGTAACTTGTATTGTGAGTGTTGATTTATATTCTAATAAATATTAATCTTGGACTGGTGCATTATAAGTAAAACTCCATCTACATATGTTAGTCAGATTTTTAGGTATACAAAGATATAATTCAATTAGATAAGTAATCTTCAAATACTTCTAAGACCTACAGAATATGGCATTTAAAATGTTTTAAAAACTTAGACTTTTCTGGACAGTGAGACATATCTGCTCCTGGAAAAACCAATTTACTTCAAGAGAAAAATAGACATTGAAGAAACACCATATAGAGATTAGTTTCTTTGTAGCATTGTTTAGCCACTGGACATGAACCTATTCTTATATTAACTGCTTGACAGTATGCTGTTAAAAGTGGACGTGCAGTTTCCATAGGAAGTTGACCTCTAAACTTCAGCAGAACAAGCCGAGATGGTCCTTCAGGTTCCTGCTTTGCAGAGAAAACTGTCAAACATTCTTCAGAACTCGAGGACAAGTGACTGATGAATGGCAGAGCAGATTTCTTGCTTCACGGAAATGAAAAGACACTCTGGGCCTGTAGGCTAAAGATGGATGCCCCAACGTTAAAAAGGAACTTTGAGTGACTGTCCAGGCAGATAGGTGTCATTTCTGTCATTTGTAAATTTTGGAAGTTGCTTGCACTTCTGGTTTACTTGGTAAATATATCCTTCTGTGGTCTTTGATATAGTTGAAGATTGGATAGTTGTAGGTATAGTTTTTCTTATTCCTTTGAAAGGTATATTACATATGAAACTTTAGTTTCATAAGGATAAGCTAGATGATACAGTATTTTCTTTAATTTTGCTGAATACAAATAGACTTGATATTGTAACTGTAATTCTTGCTTGATAGCTATTTTATTATATGTAATTTTGCTATGTTGAAATTGAAACCTTCCTTAATGATTAGACAGAAAGGGAGAGGTGATGTAGAAATGCCTTTCTGTATGCTGTGAATATCAATCTTTAAATAAAGGAGCTATTTTGGCCTATGACAGATACCATAGAAGGAGAAGTGGGGCAGAGTCAGACAAACCAAGCCTGAAGCCAAAGGAGCAACATGTAAAGAACACAGGTGAGCCACAGGCCACATGACAGACAGATTAATAGAAATGGATTGAGTTAAGATGTAAGAGCAAGAAAGCAATGTGCCTAAGCCATAGACCAAACAGCATGAAGTTAATATAAGTGTCTAAGTCATTTCTAAAAGCCTGAGCATCAGCGGCAGGCAGCTAAGGTGTCCGCTGCGACAAGGTATGGGTCCATTGCAACAGATTGATGAAAAAAAAAGAATATTATCAAAATACATTATATAAAAAAAAATAATTTTACAATGGAAAAGGATAAAGAAAGAAAAGGACTGTAGATGTCAGCCTGCACAGCTCAGGGCTTAGCACTATTTAGTGGCCTGCAGTGTTTACAAGAATCAATTGATCCATTTCCATTATCAGCTCATCCTGCAGCTCCCAGGTTTTAGCACTATTCTGGCCTGTGATTTACTGGATTAACCTGATCTGTTCTGTTCTCTGAACCTTTATCAGAACAATGCCTAAACAGGTGCTGTGATTTAGGAATGAGGAAATTAGCAGAGGACAAAGGAGCTGACTAAGTCAGGTATTGTTTGTAAGATGCAGGGGTTACTCAAGATCAAAGGGCAACCTCCAGTATTTAAAGGTTTTCCTGAACTCCAATTGTCTCCCGAATAAGTGCCATTCTGGCCTCTATGGCTCCTCATTCTCCCCTAAGGACTAAAACCTTATGTTAATAGGGGGAAAAAGGAAAAAACATGTTTTCCTGCACTATAGATGCTATAGACGCTGCCACCTGCTGAGTGCTAGCCTCTTGGGAGCCTCCAAAACCTTGGGTGTGCCCGGATGAGGGGGCAGGGTGTGAAAGAGTGAAGGTAGTAGAGAGCTGGGACACAGGCAGAGACACTCTAGCAGAAGCAGGAGACAAGCATGGAGTAGAGTCAGTGTGAGTGGAAGGAGCAGAAGGAATCCAGCATGGTGGGAAGCAAGAGGGGAAAAAGCTAGGCGAGATGCAGTGGCAAGACAGAAGCATGGCAAAGGGACAGACAGGTCAAAGATATAAGATGTACTGAATAAAGCTCGGGTCTCTCAGTATTGTTGTGAGCCCCCCCCCCCCCAATGATGGAACCTAAACGACTCCTGAGTGCAGATTGTTTAATCTCGTAGCTCCTAGCCTGGGAAAGACTTGGCCCACAAAGAAACCTGACGCGGTATCCAATAAAGGGCATTCTTCTTTCAAGAGTGACATACCTGTGTTTATTTCTCAATCTTTAGACCTTTGCTCTGCAAAGCTTGCTCTATGACACAGATGTTTTTAATGACAAGTTATCTTATCTACTGTTTGTGTTGCATAGGTCCTATGTAGGCAGTCATATCGATGAACATTCATTGGTTCTCTGCAACTTCCAAAAGATTCAACCTAACAGCAAAGAGACACAACACATAATGCCTTGTTCTCTGCATTGTCATTAGTTAGGGATTATATAATGTATGTTATGTCTATTCCTATGATAAATTATATATAATTGAACCAACTAGAACATTGAGAATTAAATACTTGATTATTTTGTAAGGTCATTTTGATAGTAATTTATTTTTTTAATTGTTCTTTGAATGAAGATTGTTATACTTTTATCCCAGCCACTACTGATCTCTGTTCAGATATATATTAGCTTTCTGTGTTAGGAAATTAGAGTAAATGCATTTATATATCAATATGTTTACTACAGGATCATCCATATAAACTTTCTAGGATTAATATAATATCTTTTTAATTGGTTTATATTACAAATAAAATTATTGTTTGTATTATTAAATAAAGTGCATATTTAGTCAAATCTTAATAATATGATGGCATGAAAATACATTCTAGCTGTCTTTGGTGGCTTCAAATCATTGGAAAATGTGTCTTGTTTGAAATCCAATACTTAGCATTTCTATCACCATTTTTTAGTATTATTTCATTATGAAAGTTTTCTGCCCTGATGTGTTTTGGTAATTTGGAAAAAAAAAGTATAACCTCAAAAGAGAATGGCATTATTAAGAAGTGTGGTTTTGTTGGAGGTGATGTGGCATTGTTGGAGGAAGAGTCACTATAGAAGTGGGATTTGAGATTTGTATATGCTCAAGTCACACCAAGTGCTTTAGATCACTTCCTATTGTACACAAGTCAGAATGGATATGAGGCTAATTTGCTAGAACCATATCTGCCTACATATGATATCTCATCATGATGATAATATTCTAAAACTGTAAGGCACTCCAGTTAAATGTTTTCCCGTATACAAGTTGCTGCACCCATTGACTATCTTTATAGCAATAGAAACCATAAGACAGAGTTGGTAGAAGGCCTGACCATGCTTTCACTTGAAGGAATACAGACTTTGGGACTGTGGATTAGCAATGAAAGACAGTGGTGCTGAATGTGATGGATCAAGAGACTTCAGAGGAAAAGTGTAAGTATGTGTCCTAGAGCCTAGAGGCCTATTTTGATATTTTGGTGAGGATTGTAGTTGCTTTTTGCCCCTGTCTGGAGAGTCAGCCTGAGGCTAAAGAGGAGAGTTGTGGATTAATTCCTTTGAGAAGAATCTCAAACTAGCCTCCTATTGACTTTGTTGTGGGGTTATTACTAGCCACTCTTATATAGATTGATAGTAAAAAGGAGGAAGAAAATTAAAATTTGTGAAAAGGAGCAGCAGGAGGTAGAATTGAGCTAATTCCTGTGTTCAAGGAAATAAAAAGAGTAAAAAATAGAATAAAGGGAATTGTAACTTCATCAATCAATCCCACCCAGCTAAGTTTTCAACTTATAAAAAGAAATTAAAGAAAACTTAGGACCATATGTGATGGAGCATGCCTTTAATTCCAACAGTCAGAAGGCACACAGAGGCTGCAAGATCTTGAACTTGAGGCCAGTCTGGTCTATAGCACAAGCTTCAAAACAGCCAATTTAGGCAGTGAAGGTAATCATAAAAAACAGAAAGCTGATAAAGATGTAATTAAAACATCCATGAGTTCATGACAAGCCTAGTCTATGGATCCATTTTAAGGACAACCAAACCTAGGCAGTGAAGGAAACGGGAAAACAGAAAGTTAATGAAGATAAAATTGGAGCATGTTCTATCCCTAGTAAGCAGCAGAACTGGTAGTGTCGACCATGTGGCTTGGACTTTAGAGTTAAGGATAGAAGAAAGGAAGTATAAAATTTTATTCTGTGACTAAGGGAAGCTGCTAAAGCCAGATGTGTTTCAAGAATATCCAAGAATGGAGGATTAGAAAGGCCATTTTGTGAAGCCAAGAAGTTGAAGCTGTAATTGCCTTGGAGACCACAATGTTTTGGGGAGCTAGAACCATGAAATACCTGTCAACGAAAGCTCCTAAGGGGAAGTGGAATCTGCCCAAGAGAGAATTATTTTGCAGGCAACAAAGCTGAAAAAATTTAGAAATCTGAAGAGCAATATGTCATCAGACATGGCATGAAGAGTTTGGAGTTTGCCTAGCTGATTTTTGATCTCACTTTAGTCCAGTAATTCTTCCATATGTTCCCTTTCCTGTTTTGGAATCCCATTATATGTTTTTTATTTTGATTTTATGAGAGATTATGATTAAGAGCTTATATGCATCTAAGAAGAGACTTTGGACTTTTAAAGATCATCCAGACTGTGATAAATTATTGTAATTTTTGAAGTGGATTGAAAGAACATTCACATTATGATATCAAGTTTTGGGGAGCCAGGAAATGCAATGTTCGCATTTGAAAGAAAATGTTGAAGGAAATGGCATTATTAGGAGATGTGTCCTAACTGTAGTAGGTGTGGTCTTATTAGAGGAAGTGTATAACTGTGGACTTGAACTTTGACATCTCATATATGTTACAGTCACATGAAGTGCCTCAGACCACATTTTGTTGTATGCAAGTCAAGATGCAGGACACTTGGCTACTTTCTCCAGCACTATGTTTGCCTGCATGCTACAATTTCTCACCATGATGGTAACAGACTGAACCTCTGAAAATATAAGCCACTCCAAATACATGATTTTTCTTTATAAGTTTTGCCATAGTCATGGATTCTCCATAACAACAGAAATCATAACATAGAAGAAATGTGACTTAATAGCGATGTGTTTGTGCGATGCTGACAAGGGTCAGTTGTATTGGCTGGTTTTATATTTCAAGTTGGCACAAGCTACAGTCATAGGAGAGGAAGGATCCTCAGTTAAGGTAATGTGTCCATGAGATCCAGTTGTAAGGCCTTTTCTCAATTACTGATCAATGGGGAAGAGACCAGTCCATTGTAGGTGGTACCATCCCTGGGCTGGTGGCCTTGCCTTCTATAAGAAAGCAAGCTAATTAAGCCAGGGAAAGCAAACCAGTTTGCAGCTCCTGTCTGTGTCCTCTACATCAACATCCTGCCTCCAGGGTCCAACCCAGCTTGAGTTCCTGATCAGATTTTGTCCTAATGATGGACTATGATCTGGATGTGTAAGCCAAATAAACCCTTTTCTTTCCAACTTACATTTTTATATGATATTTTACTGAAGCAATAGAAACCCTAAAATGTATATATATTGATAAACATAGTTTTTTGAAATAAGTGTTTTCTTTTAAAATTCTTTGCTGTATTGCAACTTATATCTGATTTTCCTTTGATAAACTTTACTTCCTATGTGCATTTTCTTTTTCTATAGCTTTAATTTTCTGTTATATATATTGAAAGTTTTACATTTATACTCCTGCAATCTGATCTCAGTGTTTTACTGTCCATTTTTTCCTTCATTTTTATTTTTACTTCCTAAAATTTTTGTTTGGAATGGTCTAATATGTCTTTTACTATTCATGTGAAATAAGAACATACTACTTAAAATGTAACTTTCTTAATTATGTGTGTGTGTGTATAGCTGTGTGTGTGGGTAAGAAGCTAGAAAATAATTTTATAGAGTTGCTTTTCTTCTTCTACCAGTAGTTATTAGGATTTGACCCAGAAAGTCACATATGCACTGTAAGCACATTTACCAAATGAGCCATTTCCTATTCTGTAACAAGAGGTTTCTGGCCTGCCTAATGCTACAGTTCAGACATGTCCACTGCCACTTACTGGGACAAGTAATTCCAAAGAACCAAAGAAACACACAGATGCTTGTATTAAATTCATCCTGCTTGGCCTGTATCTTAGGCATATCACTCAATAGATCTTTCATCTTAATTCATCCCATTTCCGTTAATCTATCCTGCTACATAGCTTATAACTCATCTGTGCTCCTTTACATTTTGCTTTCTTGGAAAGCTGGATCTATCTCTCTCTGACTCCACCCTTCCTCTACCCATGCTCTGATTTCCTGCCTACATACTTCTTCTACAGTGCCTGACATGGCCAAAATAGTCCTTCATTCACAGCATACAAAGATTCTCATATCACTTTCCCTTTTCTGTCTAATCAAAAAGGAAGGCTTCAGTTTCAACATAGCAAAATTATATATAATAGCTATTTAGCAAGAATTACAGTTAAAATATCTATTCTATATGTATTTAACAAAATTAAAGAAAATATTCTATCATCTACTTTATCCTTGTAAGTCTAAAGTTTCATATCTAATATATATTTTATAATAACTAAGGAAAACTACATATAACTAACTAATCTTTAACTACATCAAAGACCACAGAAGGATATAATATTATGCAAGTAAATGGGAAGTGTAAACAAATTCCAAAATCTAGAAATGACAGAGATGATATCTGTCTGCCTAGACAATCACCCAAAGTTCCTTTGTAATGTTGGAGCATCCATCTTTAGCCTGTAGGCCCAGAGTCTCTGGCGTACACTTCAGTGAGGCAGGAAAAATAAGGACCATTCCATCTCTTATGGCATTCAGTCACTTCTTCCTGTGTCTTGAAAGATGTCTGGCAGTTTTCTCTGAAAAGTAGGAACCTGAAGGACCATCTCGGTCTGTTCTGTCGAAGTTCAGAGATCACTTTCCTATGTATCCTACATGTCTAGTTTATACAGAGTACAGTCAAGCAGTCAATACAGGAAAAGTTTCTTGTCCAGTGACTAACCATTGCCACAAAGAAGGTAAACTCCACATGAAAATTTTTCGATGTCCATTATTCTCTTGAAATAGATTGGTGCTGCCAGGACCAGACCTGTCTCACTGTCCTGAAAATCAGATTCTTAAAATAGTTTAAATGCCATATTATGTAGGTCTTTAAAGTGTTTGAAGATTACCTATCTAATTAAAATGTATCTTTGTATACCTAAAAAAAAATCTAAGTAGCATAACTATAAGTTTGGTTAGGATAGGTGACTATTAATCTACATTTCTTAACTGTACATTATAGTTTTAAATGAGTTACATAAACATACCTTGAACAAGAGTAGAAAAATACATACAGAATAACAAAATTGACGTTAAATTTGTATCAATAAACCAAAATCCATGCCAATTTAAAGTATTTTGAGATTAACAGCTGATTTTTGGATTAAATTAAATTCAATAATCCATCTTTTTAAAATTATTCACATACCATATCTCCTATTGACTATGACCATTAACCATTTATAATGATATATAATTTTAATTTGAATATCTATAATTTTTATATTTGTATTTTACTATCCACTATTAAAAATTAATGGAGTATATAAATTAGTCTACTTGAGTAGAAGTACCAAAATTTCAGCTGGTGCTAAGCAAGTTGCCAAATGAGAAAATTCATTAATATTCCCATCACTTGTAAATTCTGAGAATGGCAAAAATGGTGGAAAGTGAAAAATAATTTCCCAAAGATGCAATAGTTTTACTTATCTAGGGAACAACTAACAGATTTATAATTTGAGCTAAAGCCAGATGGATAGGTGGAAACTCATGCTTGGTACTATACTGTGTTTACACAGTTTATATCCTAAAACCTGTGGTTGGAGATGTCCTGGGCCACAATGTAAAACCTAGTGCCACATTAGTAAAATATATAAATTTCAAATACTTTTGAAATACTTATCCTTGATACTCATGAATATGTGCCATTCTCTCATCTCACCAAAGCATCTTTTTATAGTATACTAAGTTTAATGGGTCAGTAGTTGGACAAAATATAGGAAATAAAAAACTGTTAGTTGTCCAACCCCAAATAGAATACTCAGGACTCAAACCTTTTGTCTGAAGCTGGAGATAATCATGAGAAAGGGGCTAAAAAGTTGCAGTAGCCTGATGAACAGAATGAATTTGTGATGTAGGATCTTCTGGAAAGGACAAGACTATTGCTCACTTGAACATTTGACAACATGACTGCCTGCACAGACCTGCAAATTCCATCCTAGTTGATATGCCAACATGGATGAAGAAAACATTAACCAAGACTTCACTCCTAGAAGAGCTACAGATAGTCAGTGGCTTACAAGAAGGGTGGGTTGTTTATTGACTTGATTACTTTTATTTGTCAGGGATGAGATTTCAATTCTTATTGGTAGTGCTCCATATTAAATATATGCAAATAATAGCAATTCTAACTGACCACAGTGTGTTACAGAAGTAGATCATAGATAATGATGATAGATAGATGGATAGATAGATAGATAGATAGATAATTGGTATGACCAATTATGTTTAAATTATATAATAAAAATTTTTGTTTGAGACATATTTGTCTGTTAAAAGCTTGCTATTGTTTATCAGAAATTCCAAATAAAAGCCCTTTTATTTTTAAGAACTCTGGACCATAGCCAAACTTATAAAGAATAGACCTTATTGTTGAGTAATGTAAACAAATCCTTTAGGACAAAAATAATTCATAAAATTATTACATATGATTTCCATGTTTCTGACATATTTCAGTCTATTTTATAATAAAAGGTAACATAATATGTTCTGTAACTACTTCCTGCTGTAATAAGGCCAAGAAGGTTGAAATGTTGGTCAAAGCTAGAAAGTAAAAGAGAAGTACATGCTGGGTGACATGTTTTGCTCATTGCTCAGGTTCTGAAGGACCATCTTTAGCTAGCTTCTTTGTAGCAGACTGGAAGACAGAGGCTCAAGCTGGTTAAAAATCCCATCAGAAGCACTTATTGCCAAAACATGCATATAATGGACTTCCTTATGAGTCAACCTGGATTCTGCATGAGAGCCTTACAACAGATACTGTCAGAGGTCCTGATCATACTCAGACTATGAGGGATGGACACTCAATATCACCAGATCCTAACACAGTCTAGGTGTTGTAAGGGGGGCATATAAGGCTCTCCTCACTGTTGAATAACCCAGTTAACCATCAGATTTTCAACTGACTCCCAGGGTCTGTCTTCTCACCCTCTTCCCAAGGAAACCATCAGGACCCAGAAAGTTTCTATTGCTATTCCCTTAGACACACTTTAGGTTGGCTCATAAGAAAATTATTTTATTTACATGCCTTGGCAACTGGTTTTGACCAATTTTCTTGATCCTATGGGCCCATCTTAATATAAGTGCTGTCTACAATCCCCATTTAAATCTACACTTAAAAAAAGAGAATATATTCATAAGCTTTGAGACCCAAAAATGTTCTGGTATTATATATTATAGAAGTATTAATACTCTTGTCCACTGTTTGTATATAAATTGAACTGGATATATAGATTGAACAGAGATCTTTTTAGGACAGTAAGAAGCACATTTGAGACAAGATAGATAATTCAAAATGTTGAGCTTATGGAATATAATAGTAGGAGTTAATGTATTATAAGGGTTTCCTTATATTTATACTTTATCAGAAATTTCTTAATTAATGTTAAAAATTTAAATTTTGAAGTATTAATCTAACAACAGCATAAAGAGGAAAAATTTGAAATCTTTTTTTTCAATTTCTATACCCTTAAATCACTTTCTGAGACCTTTACAACTCATATTTACATATGTTAAAGTACTTAGACAGTCAGAAGTTGCATAAGCTTCAATGCTTTTCTTTCCAACCATTTACAGTGAAACACAGTTGATTAAAACCAAGTTCCTTTAAATAGAAGTGTCATAAATAGTTATACTGAAACCACTTTTATGATTTTTTTCAGAATCTGACAGCCAGGTGAATTGTCTGTCTCCCTTAAAAAAAATATAAGTTCTTATTAGAAAATATCATCAGAGATATCAGAGATTTTGGAAAGATGATAATTGCAAGATATATAATTCAAATAGCCTTGGTATCAATTAAAATGATAAGACTTATTGTGAACTTGACAAATATCCTAGGCTCCTGTGATCTTTATGCCTTCTTTGGGGACAGAGGTTTTAGGCCTTTGGCTGTAACACAAGATAGGATTACATATTCAGCTGCTAGGCAGGACAGCATAGACCTTTGGCTAACTAAGCCTAGAAGTTCTGAGACATTTTCCTATGGAGAAGGACTTGGAAAAACTAGCTGACCTTGGCCAGGTAGATTATGGCCGTCAATCCAAAAGTATCCAGTTTTATTGGTATCCCACAAATGGTCACCTCATTGAGTAGTTTTTGACCAGTGATTAACATTACTTGTTGGGAGCTGCTGGTCCCAGCCCCTCAAGATGGTGCCGATATCCGGTGCTGGCCAACCCGCCTGAGTCAGTAAACAAGGCATGGCGCATGCCTTTGGTAATTTTCTGAGACTGGTCTCTCCGCCTCTCCCCTGGCGTCATGTGGGGTGATGAGCTGCAGCCTATAGAGAGGTGACACGTCCAAGGTGGAGGTCTTAGGTCTATATAAGGGTTGGGCTTTCCCTACCTCAGGGTCTCCATTTCTGTAAGCTGATGCTCTCCCTCAAGATGCATTAAAGCTTTGCTGCAGAAGGATCCTACGTGTGTCGTGCCTTTTCTTGCGGGCGAGAAGTTGGTGCGGGACAATTACTGCTATCCAGTTGGAGTCATCTGTGCCCGCATTATCTTCTTTGGAGAACTTAGTGTCACTGCTAATAGCTGGAATGTCTATCTGTCATAGGAATTTTTTTTTATTAAATACTTTGAATGTTATATTCATCAGCTCTCAGAAGAGTTTAAGGACCATTAGCTATTAATTATACCTTTATCATAAACAAATTTTATTTGTTTTTAGTTACTTGCTTTAGGCTTAAACTTTAAAACATACAGGAGGCTAAACAAACTTGTCATTATTTGCAGAAAGTTATTACCTTTTATAAAATTAAGAAATTCAATTTAATCTTCTTTATATTTGAGCTTTAAAATTTGAGTTAAAGATTTAGTTAATGATTCTTTAGCATTAAAATAAAATTTTAAGCCATGAGTAGAGAGACAGAAAGATTTATGAGACCATAAATACAGTCCACATAGAAACTAGAAATCTTTTTCTTTTGTTCATTTCATAGTACTGAATTGTGTAAAATCAAGGTTTTTTGCACTGTGTTGATTTGTTCTTTTTCCAATGTGACTCAGTGTATCCACATACCTAAAGATTAACAAAATTAGAAAAGACAAACAGGTAAGACATATATCTGAAAGCTGGGTACTGATAAGCTGAATAGGGTTTAGAAATATATCCTTATTTATCAAATATGTGTTACTCAAACATGTTGTTGATTATCTAAAATTTTCTAGATGCCTCTTATTGAGAAGTTAGCAAAAGAAATGGTAGTTAGTTGTAAATCTTTAAGTCAGCTTTTGTTAATCTTTGTAGACCTTTATAAACTTAGAATTTCATCAAATTATTCATCATACAAAAATTGGTCCTAAACCAAAATATTTGAGACCTGCTGCTGTCTCCTTAGTCTGAAAGGAGATGCAAAGATAAACTGAGGGCTCAGAAGGATTAAGAGGATTTATAACTGTTGCTTTAGTTGGTATGTACCTCTTGATCACTCACTTGGCTGTAAAGTTTCATTGCATGTACTCTATAACCTACTAAAGATGGCTGCCAGCCACATGTTTTTGTTTTCTTTTTCCTCCCTGATGAAGTCATCAATCAGACAAGGGAAGGGAAGCCACATGGTTGCTATTTTAAAAACATCTATATTTTTTAATAAATGAGAGTTGAAACTCAAGTTACATATAGAGTAAGTAGATCTTTTTTTCCTAAATGAGAAAGGAATTATGTCACAAATTAAGATTCATTCTGTTTTTACAAGTTTTAAGATATTTTTTGTTATATAGATTTTACAAATTCTTTAACCACAGTCAATAAGTTTACTATTCCTGAAATTAAAAATGTTTACAGAATAGTCTTAAAAGATTTCTTGAGAGCAGGATACAGAGAAAGCATACAGATTTTGAATAATGGAAAGTAGAAACTTTTGGGATTCAGAGCAGAGAATGTGTAGATATTTATTTGTTTATTGCCAAAGGTTGTTATCATCCAAGAGAATTTGAAAATCAAGTGTGTCTGCTTTGTCCATTGATTGAGCTATACTGAAGCCAAGCAATTTTCAGTATAATAGAGAGGCTTTAATAAAATCTCTATTCTGAGGAATGAAAGAGAAATGGTCTCAGAACAAACTCCATTAGAGGGGAGTTTCCAAGAAACTCTGAGGTGAATTATGGAGAAAAAGAACATTGTAGTTATAAGGGACAAGGTTCACAAATAGGAGGTTCACCAGAAGAAGGATTCTAATATCACAGAGGTCATGTGGAGTAAAGAAGCTGTGGGATATCTCCTTAGAGCAAAGCAAGAAAGCTAAAGTAAGGCGCTGAGAACAAAGGGACCAGAAGAGAAGCAATTGTCTATGAAGAGAGTTTTCCAGATAGTGGGGCCCTGGAGGAAATAGGAAGGTCCAGGAGCCAGAGAACAAACACTTACTGAGTAGGAAAAGAGATGTGGAGACAGGTAGTTAGAGCAGATGGACTGACCAAGTGGTTGAAGAGGTGAACTCTATAATTCAGAGTCCAATCTGTGAGTGGCAGAAGCCAGAAGATCCATAAATACTTTATTAAAATCAAATAAGGACCTTGGTTCTGAAAAACTAAGTTTGTTGGAAGGGAACTCATATATGGCAACCTAGTGGCTTTGATACCAGATGAATAAAAGTGATGACATGGTTGTTCCTAGTTATGGTTGAAGAGATGGTTTTCAGTGTAGAAATGGGGAGTATTACAGCTAGAGTCATCTCAAAGGAGCCAGACTAACAATGGCCAGAAGACTGTGGTTGGCCATGAGAGAAGAGAATGAGTGAGAGTGGGATAGGAAGAGAAGAGAGAGAACAGGAAAGAAGGCAAAGGGATTAAAAAAAAAAAAAAAAAGGTCTAGGAATGGAGCCAAGGGAGAGAGAAACTAAAAGGTCATGTAGTCTAAATGTCTGTTACACAGGATTAGAAGCTGGTGGAAATGATGTGAATCCTATACGTTAGAATGGAGAGGTTGAGGTAGTGGGTGGGGTGAGAAGTGCTGGGCGGATCCATAGGAACTGAGTGAGTGTTTCTCCTTTCTTATCTTTCAGTTTTGCTCTAGGTTTCTATTATAATACAAAACAGAATTCATGCATAAAGTGAGACTTATAACAGTTTTTGGTGACCTGGCAATTGCAACTGAAAATAGTATGTAGATTCCAGGTTTAAATGACAGGAAGCTTTATCACTCAATTGTGACTGAGGTTTCATGAGCCTAAATGCCATTCTACTAGGTTTTTGTACCTGCAGGAGGATTCAAAAAACTCAAATATAAATCGATCAAAACTTGTAAAGGACATTATCTGAGGTCACCTGACTTTTAACTGTAAGTGTATTTAAAACCATATGTTTGCACATCAAATAATTTGCTACAGCAACATGGAAGTTCTTGTTTATCTGGGAATGGTGGCTACTTCTGATACCTCAGCATTCTGAAGCTCAAAATTAACCTCTGCTACACAGAGAGTCTAAAACCAACATCTGCTTTTGGGGAATGTGACCCTATTCAAAGTGTTATTTAACCAATAGCAAAGAAAAACCAGCAAGTCTTGGAGACTGATGTTGGTCATTGGTGGTAGTGGTGTAATTACTGATATCCTGAAGAGGGAGATAGTTCAAAATTTTATATTTAAGGACCTACAATGGAGATTTTACTTCTTAAGTCTGAAAATTACTCCAATAAATACATGTAAGAACATTCTTCAAGCAATTCAGAATATGCTTTGATGCTTTCCACACTAAATTGGTCAGTAATAGAACCAGCCACGGTAGTGATCACTAATCATCTCCTTCATGCTTTATATTACTCAATGAGCTGTTATTTCTGACTCCATGTTTTGTAATCCGAGTAATGTTCAGAAAATAATAAGTGAATAAGTCTGCTGAGAGATCCTCATTGACAAGTTATGATTGCCCTTTGTAGCTGTAGAGAAACATACTTACCTGCTTACATGAGAGACACCGGAATTCCACTGTTGCATCTTTGGAAAGAATGACAGCTGAAGCTAGAGTGGGAGAGCTTCCTCCTTACTTCTGTAAATTACCACAACTGGCTTCCTTCTTTTCTATTTCTAGAGAATAAACATGGGCTACCTAGTATAGACTAGTTAAGGAGTGTTGGATTTCAGTGGCTGGACTGTCACAGCTGAATCTACAAATCAGACAAACAATTTTACTGTTTTTAATTATATTTTATAAGTTGATTATCCTTCCTATATGCTTTACTCTTCTATGGACAACAAATATTTGTAAAACTTATCATTTATAACCTGATAAATACTAGGGTGCTGATCTGACAAAGTCTTTTTCAGTACTCAGGATTTTCTTGAACAATTTTGGATTCATCAACACTAATGAAAAGTGATTTTTTTATACTGTCACTATCCTTATCCTCATAAATGACAGATTAATTTTTGAGTACAAGAATTAGTTACTAATTCTTTATATAGAATGATAGAATATATAACATACTATCTTGCAAAAAGAAACTACAAAATCATTGCTGAAATAATTTTATCTAGCAGCAGAACTTTGCTTAAATTTTATTATTTTTTTCAAAAAATAAACCTTATCATTTTTAAACTGTCATTTGATATTTTAAGAAGCATGCTCGATTCTTTTCTCTCACCATTTTCTTTGTACAATATGAAATCTAATCCTAAATACCATGTGAACTTAAAGCCAGCAATGTCAAATGCATATTATTTTTCCCAGATCAGCCTTTGACCTGCCCTCTGAAATGCCAGAATACCTAAGTTCTATTTTATTATATCTCTTTATTCTATTTAAGGAAATCGGATTTTTGCTCAGCATGTCAAATACAACAAATGGCAATGACCTATATATTTGTTTACTACTGCTTTTTTCAAGTTTTTAAATGTTGTATTATGCTTCAATTCATCATGTAAAAAGATTCACCTAGTGAAGAAATGGTCTTGCTGGACAGTTTCATGTCAACTTCACACGAGCCAGCTATTAAGGAAAAGGGGAACTTCAGTTGAGTAATTGCCTCTACCAGAATGGGCTGCAGGCAAACCTGTGGTACCTTTTCTTACCAAGTGTTATGGTAAGGTCCAGCTCACTTTGGCAGTGTGGCACATGGAATAGTGGTCCAGGATGCTATAAGAATGTAGGTTAAGATGCCATGAAGAACAAGTCATTAAAAAGCACTCTTTCATGGCCTCTGTCTGTTTCTACCTCCAGACTCAAGCCTTGCATTTCTATCCTGACTATCCTAACTGATAGATTACACAATAATTTACAAGAAAAAAATCAATTGTTTTTCAACAAGCTTTTTTGGACATGGTGTTAAATCAAAGCAATAGCTACTCTAATCAAAGCAGTGTGCTACATAGATAATTGAAGACAGAAGACCACACAAGTCAACATTTGTGTAAGCCATGGCCTAAACTATGTTGCTCAAATTTGGAAGCTTACCTGTGGCAAAAACTGAATTTTATTTAAATCTTAGTTAGCTTTGATGTTACTGATATTATGAACCATGATGCAGTTTTGTGCTCTGAGAAATGTCAGGTACAAGAAAACCAATGTTTCCAAGGGATATTACTTGTGTGATACTGACATTTACAAACATTCTTATTCAGCTTGTAAATCTTCTAGTGATATGATATTTTCTTTAAAAATACGGACCTTAGTTTATATTACTTTAAACTTCACAATATCTTCATTATAACTTAAGAATTAGCAATAAATGTTTATTAAAAAGTAAAGTAAGTTTTTGTTCTGCTGTAGCACCTTTGCTAGGAGGTTGTTAAATGGGGTCTTTTGCTCTGGGACAATGAGAGGTTAACAATCAATTTGTACAAGAATGTATCACCTTATAGCTGCCCTGGCCTTGTAGTACAGAACTTCAGAGTAAATATTTGTTTTATCACATGCAACTCTACATTGGATAATTACCATTTTTCTTATGGTAAAACAATACTTTTTTATTTAAAAAGTTTTTTTTTCCATATCTATCAATATTCCCCATCACATCCCTCCTCCCAATCCCTCCCAATCTACCTTCAACTTCCACCTGCCCTATCCCCTAATCCATTCCCCAAGGAGGGCAAGGAGTCACAAGGTGAGTCAGTTCAGTCTGGCATATCACTTTGAGGTAGGTCCAAGTTCCTCTTCCTAATATTAAGGCTGAGTTAAATATTCTTATGTAGGGAATGGGCTCTGAGATGTCAGTTCATGTACCAGGAACATACTCTGATCCTACAGTAAGAAGTTTAACAAACTACCTACACCATTTGCCAGTTGTTTACAATGTTCCTTTCCCTGAAGGTTCCTCAGCAATTGTTTCAGAGTCATTGAGATCCTAATAGCTCCAGTTAGGCATCTCCGTGGGTCTACTCCTCATGATCCTGGTCCCTTTCCTCATATACTCTCTTCTCTCTCTCCTTCTCTTCAGCTGGACCAAGAGCTCAACCAGGTGCTTAGCTATGAATCTCTGCTTCTGCCTCTATCCACTTCTGGATGAAGGTTCTATAATGACAATTAGGGCAGTCATTCATTTGATTATAGGAAAAGTCCTATTAAGGCATTCTCTCGATTATCGCTTGGAGTCCTAGCCAGGGACGTCTTGTGAGTTCTTGGAGGTTACCTTAACACCAGGTTCATTCCTAAACCCAAAGTGGCTTCCAATCTCAAGATATCCATTTCTTTTATCTCCGTGGTTGCTCTTCTCACTCAACCATCTCTTTCTCATATGATTTGTTCCACCTCCCCTTGCTTACTACCTGTTATGATCCAAATTTACTCAGGAAATCTTCTCTATTTCCCCTTACAAAGGGTTTACTAGATGTCTCTCTTAAGTTCCTTCTGTTACCTAGCTGTTCAGGGGTTGTGGCTTGCAGGCTGGATATTTGCTTTATATCTAAAATCCACTTCTGAGTGAGTACATACCATACCTATCTTTCTGGGCCTGTTTGTGTTATCTCACTAAGGATGATATTTTCCAGATCCATCCATTTGCCTGAAAATCTTAGGATGTCATTTTTTTTTCCTGCTGAGTAGTGATCTGTTGTGTAAATGTACCACAATTTGTTAATCCATTCTTCCATTGAGGGGCTTCTAAGTTGTTTTCAGGTTCTGGCAATTATGAATAATGCTGCTAGAAACATAGTTGAGCTAATGCCCTTGGGGAAAAAATGTGCATGTTTTTGGTATATGACCAATGCTGGTATTGCTGGATCATTGGTGAGATTGATTCCCAGTTATCTGAGGAACTGACTGTAAAAATTTACACTCCCGCCAGCAATGAAGTAGTGTTCTCCTTGCTCTGTATCCCCTTCAGCATAGGCTGTCACCTGTGTTTTTGATCTTAGCCCTTCTGACATGTATAAGATAGTATCTCAGAATTGTTTTTATTTGCATTTCTCTGATAGCTGAAGATGTTGAACAATTCTTTAAGTATCTTTCTGTTATTTGTAGTTGTTCTGTTCAGAATACCCTTTCTGCTCTGACTGAACCACATTTTTAAATTGGATTATTTGGATATTTGATCTCTGGCTTCTTGTGCTTTCTGTATATTTTAGAGATCAGTCCTCTGTCAGATGTAGGATAGGTGAAGATCTTTTCCCAGTCTGAGAGCTGTTGTTTTGTCTTGTTGACAATGATATTTGCACTACAGAAGCTTCTCAGTTTAAGACAATCTCATTTATTAATTGTGAATTAATAGAAAAATCCTATTTGACTCTTTCCCACCTGAATTGTCCAACCCCTCCCCCTTTTCCACCTTCCCGAGGTCCCCGAAACTAGCCAAGGCTGATGGAGTTTCGGTCTTTGTGTGACGGACAATTGAAACTCCCTGTGTGACGGGCAATTGATCAGATGTCTGTTTGCTCAAAACTCAGGCTCTCGGAACTCTCGGATAAAGCTTTGTTCACAGGGTTTATGGTTGCTTACCTAGCTGCCCATGGGACATGCTTCCTGTCACCTTCTTGTGATACGCCTGACCTTCTGAACTTGCACCTCATCTCCACATGGAATTGCTAGAGTAGGACCACCCGAGATAACTGCAAACATTCCTTTGCAACTCCCCATCTCACAAGCCCAGATGTACAACCCCTCCCCTACCCAGAGTACAGTATAAGAACTCTACCCTGAAAGCACTCAGGGCTCTTGTCTTCTACAGTGACTCGAGCCCACTCATGAGTGTATCAATTATACTTTTTCTTTTTATCTTGCAAGAAATCTGGGTCTGGGGTCTTCTTCTTTAATCCAGCTGGTAACAATTGTTGTTCTTAGTGTCTGTGCTACTGTCATTGTACTTAGAAATTGGTCACCTGTGCTAATGCATTCAAAGGTACTTCATTTTCATTTCATTAGCTAGGTTCATGTTGAAGTCTTTGATCCACTT
Organism: Phyllotis vaccarum; assembly: GCA_033318265.1. Classification (NCBI taxonomy): domain Eukaryota; kingdom Metazoa; phylum Chordata; class Mammalia; order Rodentia; family Cricetidae; genus Phyllotis; species Phyllotis vaccarum. The sequence goes on from JARWLC010000005.1 coordinate 108,235,456, forward strand.
GGACTTGAATCTTATGCAGGATGATAGATATGGATCTATTTGAATTCTCTTACATACTATCATCAAGTTATGTTATAATCATATCCATTGAATATTTTTAACCTCTTTGTCAAAAATCAGGTGTTCATAGGTGTATAGGTTAAAGTCAGGGACTTAGATTATATCCCATGGATCCACAAGTCTGTCTTTATGCCAGTACCAGGCTGTTCTTATTACTGTAGCTCTGTAGAGTAGCTTGAAGTCAGAGATGGTGATGCCTCCCAAAGTTCTATTATTGAACAGGATTGTTTTGGAAATCCTGGGTTTCTTGTTATTCCATATGAAAATGAGTTTTCTTTCAAGGTCTGTAACCAATTATGTTGGGATTTTGATGGAAGAATCTATACACTGCTTTTGTTAAAATTGTCATTTTTACTCTGTTAATCATACCTATCCAGGAGCATGAGATCTTTCCATTTTCTAATATCTCTGTTAATTTCTTTTTTCAATGACTTAAAATTCTTGTCAAACAGGTCTGGCATCCTTTGTTCAAGTTATCCCAGGATAGTTAAGCTATTTGCAGCTATTATTAAGGGGAGTGTTTTCCTGATATCTTTTTCTGCCCTTTGATCATTTGTGTATAGCAGGCCTATTGATTTTTTGAATTAATTTTGTATTGTACCCTGCTACATTCCTGAAGGTGTTTATCAGCTATAAAAATTCCTTCATAGAATTTTGGGGGTCACTTAGGTAAACTATCAGGTCATCTGCAAATAGAGATAGTTTGACTTCTTTCTTTCCAATTTGTATCCCCTTAATTTCCTTTTGTTCTCTTATTGCATTAGCTTAAACTTCAAGAACTATATTGAATAGATAAGGGGGGAGAGGACAGCTTTGTTTTGTTCCTGATTTGAGTGGGATTGCTTTGAGTTTCTCTTCATTTTGTTTGATATTGGTTGTTGGCTGGTTGTATATTACCTTTATACATTTATACATATATTTATGCTATTTCCCTGTATTCCTGATTTCTCCAGGACTTTTATCACTAAGGAGTGTTGGATTTTGTCAAAGACTTTTACAGCATCTAGAAAGATTATCTTGTGGATATTTTCTCTCAGGTTATTTATATGATGGAATACACTGACAGTATTTCATATGTTTAACCATCCCTGTAACTCTGGGAAAGAGTCTACTTGATCATGCTGGAAGTTTATTTTGATATTTACTTGAATTCAGTTTGCCAGTATTTTATTGAGTATTTTTGCATCAACATTCATGAGGGAGATCGGTCTAAAATTCTTTTTCTTTGGTGAATCTTTGAGTAGCTTGGGTGTCAGGGAGACTGTGGCCTCATAAAAAGAGTTTGGCAATGTTCCTTCAGTTTCTATGGCATGAACAGTCTAAAAGTGCTGATATTAATTCTTCTTTGAATGTCTGATAGCTGCTGAAACCATCTGGTCCTGGACTTTTTTGTGGGAAGACTTTTAATAATAGTATCAATTTCCTTGATGGTTATGGATCTGTTTAAGTCAATTTTTTTTTCTGGCCTTGGCTTAATTTTGGGTAGGGGTACTTGTCTAGAAAGGTGTCCATTTTTCTTGGCTTTCCAAAGTAATGGAGTATAGGTTTTTGAAGTATGACTTAATGATGTCTGTTGCTATGCTCCCCTTCTCATTTCTGATTCCATTAATTTGGATGCTCTCTCTCTTCTTTTAGGTTAGTTTGGATATGGATTTGTCTATCTTGTTAAGTTTCTCAATGAATTAACTGTTTGATTTATTTATTCTTTGTATTGTTCCTTTTTTGTGGAGGTCATCCTGCAGCTCCCAGGGTTTAGCACTATTTATGACCTGTGATTTATTGCATTAAGCTGATATGATCTGCTCTCCAAACCTTTATCTGAACAACGCCCAAGCAGATTCTGTGATCAAGTAATCAGAAAGTTAGCAGAGAATAAAGAACCTGGCTGAGATCAGGTGTTACTTGTGAGCTGCAGAGGTTACTCAAGGTCAAAGGGCAACCCCCATAAATAAGGCTTCCCTTGAGCTTCAATAAAAGGCATTCTTCTTTCAAGAGTGACCTGCATGTCTGTCTCTCAATCTACAGGTTTTTGCTCTATGATGTTTACTTAGGTGACACAGGTGTCATACTTTTGGTTAAATTTTATTTATTTCAAGCTTGAGTTTGATTACTTCCTGCCTTCTACTTCTTCTAGTTGAGTTTGCTTCTAGTTGTTCTAAAGCTTTCAGCTGTGCTGTTAAGTCTCTTTTGTGAGATTTCTGTAGGTATTTTCATGTAGGCATCTGGTGCTATGAATTTTCCTCTTAGCATTGCTTTCATTGTATCCCCTAAGTTTGGGTATGTTGTGGATTAATTTTCTTTGAATTCTTGGAACTCTTTGATTTCTTTCTTTGCTTCTTTCTTGAACCAGACATGGTTGAATTAAATGATGTTAAGCTTTCATAAATTTGTAGGCTTTTTTTTTTGATTTCTGTTGTTGTTGAACTCTAACTTTAGACCATGGTGGTCTTATAGGATACAAGCAGTTACTCCCACTTTTGCAGTTACTGATATTTGCTGTATGACTGATTATGACACCAATTTTAGAGAAAGTTCCATGGGCTTCTGAGAAAAAGGTGTAGTCCTTTTTGTCTTGGTGGAAAGTTCTATGTACATCTTTTAAGACCATTTGGGTCATAACATCTGTTAGATCCCTTATATCTCTGTTGATTTTCTGTCTGGTAAATATATCCTTTGGTAAGAGTGGGGTATTGAAATCTCTCACTATTAATGTATAAGATTTGATATGAGATCTAAGCTTTAGTAGTATTTATTTTACATATGTAGGTGTCCTTAGTGTTGGGGGCATAAATGTTAAGGATTGAGACTTCATCTTGATGTATATTTCCTTGAAATAAATAAGTAATAACAGTCCTGGTCTCTTTGAGTGATTTTAGTTTGAAGTCTATTTTGTTAGATATTAGGATGGCTACACAATCTTGTTTCTTAGGACCATTTGATTGGAAGGACTTTTCACAACCCTTTACTCTGAGCCCGTGTCTGTCTTTCAAGTTAAGGAGTGTATTTTGTATGCATCTGAAGGATAGATTCTGTTTTTTTATCCATTGTTTTAGAGTATGTCTTTTTTATAAATGAAATGAGTCCATTGATATAAAGGCATATTAATTACCAGTGATGGTTATTTCCTGTTATTTTTGATGTTAGTGTGTCTGTGCTTCCCATCTTTGAGGTTTTTAACTGTGGGATTATCTATTGCCTGTGGTTTCATGGGTGTATCTAGCTTCCTTAGGTTGGAGTTTTCCCTCTATTCCTTTCTTTAGGGCCAGCCTTATGGAAAGGTATTTTTTAAATCTGATTTTGTTATGAAATATCTTGTTTACTCCATATATGCTGATTGATAATTTTGCTGGGTATAGTAGTATGGGTTGGCAACTAGGGTCTTTTAGAGTCTGTATAACATCTGACTAGGACCTTCTTGCTTTCATTTTTTTCCACTAAGTAATTTGGTGTTATGCTGATTGGTCTGCCTTTATAGGTAACTTGCCCTTTTTTCCTTTGCAGGTCTCAGTATTTTTTTCTTTTTTCTGCAGGTTTAGTGGCTTGATTATTATGTGGCAAGCAAACTTTTCAGAAGTCTAGTCTGTTTGGTGTTCTGTAAACTTCTTGTATCTTTATAGGTATTTCCTTCTATAGGTTGAGAATGTTTACTTCTATGATTTTGTTGAATATATTTTCTTTGCCTTTGAGATGGTATTCTTCTTCTTCAATTTCATGGTGTCCCATAATTCCTGTGCACTTTGTGTTATGGTTATTTTTTGTTTTGTTTTGTTTTAGTTTAGCATTTTCTTTGACTGATGTATCTATTTCCACTATTGAATCTTTCACTCCAGAGATTCTCTCTTCTATCTCTTGCATTCTGTTGGTTATGCTTGTATCTTTAATTCTTGTTTGCTCTACTGTTTCCAGCATTGCCTAAGTTTGTGTCTTCTTTATTGCTTCTATTTTAATTTTTAATTCTTGAAATGTTTCCTATTTCTGTTTGATTTTTCTTGTTTTTCTTGAATTTGTTTATTTTCTCTCAGGACTATGTGGATCTTTTCCGAATTTGTTTGCTCTTTCTTTTATTTCTTTAAGGTAATTTTGTATATCTGTATGTCTTTCTTTAAGGATTATAAGTTGTTTTTAAAGTTGTTTCCTTCTGCTTCTTCTACATTGCCATGCTCAGGTTTTGTTGTAGAAACACCAGATCCTGGTGGTGCCATGTTATTGATGCTGTTGTATGTATTCTTGGACTGGTGTCTTCTCATTGCTTCCTAGAATCACTGCAGGAGTGGTCTGTATCTCAGAAAGCTGATCTCTGTTAAATATGTTCTGAATGTGTCTGTGTCTAAGAAAGCCTGCCTTCATCCAATCTTGGGTTCTTGGTAATGTATTAAGTGATCCTTCTCAATCCAGTAGGTGCTGACACACTGAGGTTCTCAGGTAAGAATTGAGGAAATCTCTTGGTCTCATAGTCTAATGTGTGTAGAGTATCTCTTTGTCTCTCAGTCTGAAGTGGGCTGAGCATCTCTTATTCTGATGTGGGCTGGGGATTTCTGGTTTCTGATTGCCACTGAGGCTGCTGAGTGATTGTATGGGTTCCACAAACAATAAATCTTTAAGTTAGGATCTTGTGTTAATGAATTCATGTGCAAGGAAGTATAAAGAGTTAAGGTCCTAAGATTAGTGGTGTTAGCTCCAAGTTCTCTTATCTGTAGGGGTAGTGATCATAGGGCATACCAGTGTTTAATCTATCTGTAGCTGTCTTTGGATGTCTAGAAATGTTTCAAATGAAATATTTTGTCTGATGGCTGACTCGGTCCAACTGTCTACTAGTAAAAAAAAATTCAGGGGAGCAAATACTGAATCTGCTCTGGGTAAAGGAGCAAAAACCTGATTTGTGATAAAAAGAGATTTTGTCTGTGACTATTTTCTCACATAGCTGGGGGAAGTTATCAATAGACCCCAGATGCATAGAAAAAAATGTGCCTAATTATCAATCACACTGTTAAAAGTTCCTGGGGAAAGAATTCCAAAGAAAAAGTGGGAAAGCTATAATCATACACAAGACATTCTTTATAGGAAAGAATTAACACAAAGGTAATTAACACCAGAACTCCTTGAGTGTGGGCTTTACCACCACCAGGACACTTGCCCTATAGGTGCCAATTGAGTTCCTACTTTGTATTTTTGTAGCTCCCAGCAGGTTAAGATCTCCTGGGTAAACAGTGAGAGAAGTACAGACAGGAGAGGATTGGGGTGAGAACATGGGGGTTTGAGAAGGCCAAGTTGGGGGAAAGTAAAAATGGAAGAAAGAAATATTCTCTCAGAGTGAACTATCATGGATTAGCGAGAGATCTGGTGCTAAAAAAAAAAAATCCATGGGAACCCACAAGGGGTTCCCAGCTAAGACTCCTAGCAATAATGGAGAGGGTACCTGAATTAGCCTTCCCCTATATTCAGGATGGTGACTAACACTAATTGTCATCATAGAGCCTACATCCAATGAATGATAAAAGTAGATGCAGACATTCACAGTCTAGCACTTGGGTGAACCCCTGAAGTTAAGTTGAAGAGAGAGAAGAGCAACTAGAGTAGCAAGGGGCTGGTGGTGAAGAGCACAATGGAGAAGGCTATAGAGGCAATTGACCTAAACTAATAAGACTGGTGGATTATAGACTGATAGCTGGAGACCCATAGGACAGAGCTTGGCCCTCTGAATGTGGGTAACAGTTGCATTGATCTAGTGGTCAACACCCCCACACTCGTTAAGGGACAAGGAAGTGAGGATCCTGCCTCACTTCAGGTATTGTATCCTGTATTGTATACAAGGGAAGCCTTACTTCCTTTTAGGATAAAGTTCACACTATGTCACTTCTTGATAATGCATCCTGTTACTTCTCAAAATATGATATCTACTGAAAGACTGTTTTGTTCATTGTGGTTGTGTTAGATCAGTGTGTCCCATTGGCTCTTTTCCAGCAATAAGACCAAGATAAGTGGTAATTTTCCATCTCATCTAGATGAGTCCGAGGCCTCTTAGCAACAAAGGTAAAGGCCTATATTTATATCTGTTTTGCCTAGAAATAAAATTGTACTATACTACTTCTATATAAAAAATAATGGTAACAATTAGAGATTTAAGGAGACTAATGGGTAGAAAGAATCTATAATCTTTCCCCTAAAATGTTACCAGCTTTCAAATTAGTCATTCTTAATTCTCTAAATGATTTATCAGCATAGGTGTAGTCATTAAGAACCTGTATTATGAGCAAGTTTGAGCACATATACACTATGCATCTATAATACACTTTTGTTTTATATCAAAAATTATGACTGGTAGGAACTCACAAATTTTCCATGCTCATTCAGACTTTACCTAGTGTTCTTTATATTATAGGAAGTATATAAAAATTCACATCATACTAAAAGCACATTTTATTTTAAAAATTCAATTTTGTGAAAACTTTATAACTTAAACAGTTTGAAAAGGAAGAGTGTTATTAAGAGTTCCTTTGTAGGGAATAGATCTAAGAAGCCAGTTCATTCACCAGGATTCTGGTCTGATTGTAAGAGGTTCCACAAACCTTCCGGACAGTTAAACTGTCATCTCTATTTTGGGGGTGTAGTTCCATTTGATGAAAACTCCTCAGTTGTCATTTCAGAGTCTGTTAGCTCCCAATATCTTGGGTCAGCTGTCTCCGTGGGTTTCCCCAACATGAATGATCTTCACTCCTTTGCTTACACAGTCTCTCCTCTTTCACATCAGCTGAACTAAAAGCTAGACTCAGGGCTTAATTATGGATCTCTGCATCTGCCTCCATCAGTTGCTAAATGAAGGCTTCAGGAGATCTCTATTTTTCCTTCTAATGAGGATGCATGGATGTCTCTTTTATGTTCCTTCTGTAACTTAGCTCCTCAGGCACTTTGGGTTGTAACCTGGTTATCCTTTTATTTATATCTAAATTTTAATTATGAGTGGGTACATACCATGTTTATATTTCTGGATCTGTGTTACCTTACCCAGGATGATATTTTCTAGATCCATTCATTTGCCTACAAAATTCAGGATGCCATTCTTTAATTTACTGCAGAGTAGTACTCCATTGTGTAAATATCCCACAATTTTAATCCATTCTTAAGTTGGGGGGTATCTAGGTTGTTTCTGGCTTCTGGATATTGTGAATAATGCTGCTGTAAGCATAGTTGAGCTAATGCACTTGGGGTAAGAAGGTGCATTCTTTTTGGTATAAATTCCCAGTAGTGGTATTGCTGGATCATTTGGCAAATTGATTCCAAGTTTTCAAAAAAAAAAAAAAAAAAAAAAACCTGCTATATCAAAGTGTCTGTACAAGTTTATATTCCCACCAGAAACGGAAGAGTTTTCAGTAAGTGACCCCCAAAATTCTAGCAGGTAACTCCTACATCTGATAAACATTTTCAACAATATAGAAGGATACAGATTAACTCAAAAAAATAATAACTCTTCTATACACAAATGACAAAAGAACTGAAAAAGAAACCAGGGACACATCATTATTTACAATAGTTACAAGTAACATCAAATAATTACTATAAAATGGATAGATTTTTACAACTCTCATTTTAAATTTTCTTCCAACAATAGCTCTCCAAATTAGTTACATTGCTCTGTATGTCTGTGTTGGGTGTGGGTGTCTGTATATGTACAAGCATTACTAGTATCTGTTATTTAAATTTGCCTTTCAGCAGTATACTCTGTGCATTTCTTTTGGGATAATCTATGCAATGTGAAAGATCACATTTCCATTGGATTCAGTAACTGTTTTTACTTTTACAATAAGATTCCATTTGGTGTGCTTTCTTTCTCATTTGTGCATTTATATAATTATCATAAAAACCATATAGTTTAAAGAGGTTGTCAGTTATCTATTTTGGCTCTTTTTTCCCAGGTCCTTTCAGAAACAAATAGCATGTTATGATTCATATTGCAGTTTAATCATGAAACAACACACATAACACACACACACACACACACACACATACACACACACACACACACACACACACACACACACACACACATATATATATATATATATATATATATATATATATATATATATATATCTCACAGAAAGCCTATAGAAGTGGTTCTCAATCATTTGTGGGAAATTTGTGCCCTTAGAGTGGGAGAACCCTTTCACAAGACTCACCTAAAACTATCCTGCAAATTTAAATGATGATGTAATATAAATATATTTTTACATTACTGTGGGGATTCAATAAAAATTTCAGAAGTTTTGGAGACATCAGAGGGAATCTACCAACAGTCTATGTGGAGGTTTAATAAAAGCTCCAGAAGTCCCAGAACTCTAACCACAGTCAGTCTAGGAAAATCAGAGTGGTGATTCAAACCTTTAATCCCAGAAAGGGAGTATCCTGGGAGTGGTGATCTACACCCTTAATCTCAACTGAGTCAAGGTCACTTCAGATTATAGAAGGAATTCCAGGCTCCCAAGTAGGCAGTGGTGGAGCCACGCCTTAATTTATGAAAGGGTACTTAAGACAGGATTGAAACACAGAGGGAAGCTTTTCCAAGGGAAGTGAGGCTGAGAAGCTAGAAAACAGCTGGGTAAGATTTGACTGTGGTGTTTATTCCTTCTAGTATCTCCATATTCTTCAGAGATCTATCCCTGAGTCTTATTCTTTCATGTGACAATTGACATCCAACTTTGGTGCACAAATTTATCTCCCTACCCAAAAAACTGCACTTGCCAGTCAGAACAACACATGGCTGGAGGAGTAATTACTAGTGGCTAGGCTTTCTGTTCCGGATTAGCCTCCAGCCTTAGGCAGACCAGCCACACATGTTTCTGTTTCACCCTCATCTGGTAAGTCTTTCAGACAGTGGCATCTTTCTCCAGGTAGGTTGTTTCTTTTACCTTTTTGGACCCTTCGTTGGGTTGCTATCACACTAGGTAACTGCCCCACTTCACAATCATCAATGTACAATAATGATAAGTAACTCATTTTTTTTTAAAAAAAGAGGGAATTTGTTTAAAGCAATAGAGGGTGATTGGTCATACTGTAACCTCTCGTTAGATGATTTGATATTAAAACCAGTAAAGGAAAACATAGATAAGATATATGGAAATATCATAATGTTTATCATACTATTTACTATGAATATTTATTGTTTGATATCACAGAAAAAGTTGACTAATGTAAATCCAAAGAAAAAGGTCTTTAAAAAGCCTGTTGAGAGAGAAGACAAAGATGCTCAAATTCAAACAAAGGAATATGAAGAACCAAATTCAGCAAGGTCATCTAAAATTAAACAAAAACAGGCAACATTAGTATAGCCAATAACCTTTAAAAAAATGAAGGATGATAAAGATGAAAGAGAAGCTAGCTGGGCTCCAGTAAAAATATTAGAATTACGGAGAATAAAGGAAGCAATGAGTAAAGCTCATGCAATTCAAGTCATGGTGGAGGGAGGAAGCTAAAACAATAGAACAAAGAAATAGTACCAGAAGCATAGAAAGTCTCTGAAGACCAACTCCTTGGGGAGGGAGATCATGCTGATATTGAAAGGCAGTCATTATACAGTGACCTTCTTCTGGATTTATGTCACATAGCAGTTTTAAATTCTTGGAATTGGATTAAAGAAATAGGAAAAAAAAGTGAAACATTTACAAAAGTAATTCAAAGTCCCAAAGAAACTTTTACAGATTTTTTTTTGCACAGATTAATCACAGCAGTAAACAGAATGGTAACAGACACAGAAGCCAGGTGAATAATCATTGAATCACTGGCTTTTGAGAATGCCAATGCACAATGTAGAAAAATACTTAGACCTTTAAAAAGAAGGTCAGCACCTTTGGAGGATTAGATTCATGAGACAATTAATATGGAGTCTTATGACAGTGATGATAACTGGGTAGGAGAGCTTATTTCAAGAGGTATAAGAAAAATCAAAATGTCAAATGTTATAATTGTGGAAGGGAAGGTCACATAAAAAGTGATTGTACACAAGGCATTCCCAGAAACAATGCTTTTGGTAAAAATAATCCCAAGAGAACACCCCTCCCTTCTGGAATATGCAATAGGTGTGGAAAAGGAAGACATTGGACTAATGAATGCAGGTCAACAAGAGACAGACAAGGTAACTTTCTGCCCTTGAGAAATGCTCCAAGGGGCTTTCAAAAAACCCCTAGGTCAGGTAACTTTCTGCCCTTGGGAAATGCCCCAAGGGGGCTTTCAAAAGCCCCCATATCAAGTCCAATCCAGTCTTACCCTGCCATTGTGGAGGAAACACCTTCCCAGAACAATTGAAAAGATTAAAACCTATTTTAAAAAGACACACTAACTGGAATGATAAAAAATTTACAGAAAAAGAAAAAAATTCAGGAAAAAATATGAAGCAAATATTTTGGCAAAATTCTATCAATGAGCAAAGGCCAAAATTAAAAGTACAAATGAATGATGTTATTATTGAAGGCTTATTGGACATGAACATGGAACTATCCATAATTTCACCTGAGTCATGGCATCCAAGTTGGCCCCTTCAGGAGGTAAATGTTCAGTTTCTGGGTATTGGGTCGATATTTCAGATAAAACAGAGTGCAAGATGGCTTGAATGTATAGGACTAGAAGGACAGAGAGGAATATTAAAGCCATATGTGGCTGATACTGCCATAAATTTATTGGGAAAGATTTACTGCAACAGTGGAACACACAGATTAATATTCCTCCAAATACAGAAATAAGCCATGACCTAGCACATGGTTCCAGAAGAAATAGCAGAAGATATTATGAGAAACAGTCACAGACCATTCAGGTTATAGAGAAACAAGGCAAAACAGCTGCTGATCTTTCAAAAACACCCACAATACTACCTCTAAAATGGCTATCAGAGAAGCCTATATAGGGTTCATCAATGGCCTCTAACAAAGGAGAAATTATAGGCCTTAGAACAGCTGGTACAGGAGCAGTTAAATGCTCAGCATATAGAAGAATCAACCAGCCCTTGGAATTCTCCTGTATTTGTTATTAAGAAGAAATCTGGAAAATGGAGAATGGTAACAGACTTAAGGGCAATAAACAAGGTGATCCAACCAATGGGCTTTCTACAATCTGGGATTCCTTTGCCTTCTTTGTTATCTAAAGAATGGCCTATTATAGTTATTGATTTAAAAGACTGTTTTTTTGTTTTGTTTTGTCTTATACCTTTATAAGAGCAAGACAAAGAAAAACCGACTTTACTGTCCCACTTATAACAATTCTTAGCCTGTAAAGAGATTCCAATGGAGGGTCCTCCCTCAAGGAATGCTGAATAGTCCTACTCTGTGCCAGTATTTTGTTCAAAAGCCAATAGAACAAGTATGCAAGAAATTCCCACAATCTATAATTTATCATTACATGGATGACATCTTGTTGGCTGATTCAAATATTGATATGTTGGAAAAACTTTTTTAATAAGTGAAAAGAATTTTTCCTGCTTGGGGATTTCAGATTGCCCCAGAAAAATTACAAAGAGGGGATTCCATTAATTCTTTAGGATATAAAATGTTTCAACAAAAAATTAGACCCCAAAAGGTACAGATTAGGAGAGACAAATTAAAGACACTTAATGATTTTCAAAGACTACTAGGAGACATTGCCAATTTATGACCAACTATTGGATTTAAAAATGATGAACTATATAATCTGTTCAAAACATTAAATGGTGACAGGGACTTAAATTGTCCAAGAAAGTTGTCACATGAAGCTGAGAAAGAACTGGCTTTGGTGGAAAAAAATTACAAGAGGCACATGTGGATTGTGTGGATCCAGACCTCAATTGCATTCTAGTTATCTTGCTCTCTAAACATTCTCCTACAGGAAATTTAATGCAAAGGGAAAATGTTATATTGGAATGGATATTTCTTCCACATAAACCAAGCAAGAAGTTAAAGACATATGTGAAAAAGATTTCTGAACTTATTTTTAAAGGAAAATTAAGACTTCATCAATTGACAGTAATGGACCCAGAAGAAATTGTTGTACTTTAACTAATGAAGAAATTGACCAATTATGGGTAGAAAGTAAACTTTGGCAAAGAGCCTGCAGTAATTTTTGGGGGAGATATTAACAACAAATACTCTCAAAACAAAAGAATTGTATTTATAAAAAAAAACTAATTGGATTCTCCCTCATATTGTACGAGATAAACCAATTTCCAGAGCTCCTACATTTTATACTGTTGCAAACAGATCAGGAAAGGCTGGTTAAAAATCAGAACATCTAAGTAAAGTGACTCAAAGCTCTTATAATTCTGTTCAAAAGTCAGAATTATATGCCATTGTGATGGTGTTAATGGACTTTACAGAACCACTTAGCATAGTCACTGACTCAGTATGCAAAAAGAGTTGTTCTACACATTGAAACAACTGATTTTATTAATGATGAATCAAAATTAACCTCATTATTCATTCAGTTACAAGGAATAACCAGTACTAGAAATCATCCGTTCTATATAACACACATTCTATCCCATACGGGTCTGCCAGGTCCTTTAACACAAGGTAATGATGAAATTGACAAATTATTTATAGGAAATGTACTAGAGGCCTCAGAATTTCATAAAAAGCATCATGTTAATTGCAAAGTATTAAAAAAATATTTCTCTATCACTTGGGAACAAGCCAAAGAAATTGTAAAAATGTGTCCCACCTGTTCTTTCTATACCCAAACTCCATTGCCAGCAAAAACTAATCCTAAAGGTATACATAAAAATGAAATCTGGCAGATAGATATATTTCATTTTACATCATTTGGGAAATTAAGATATGTCCATCATATAATAGATACATTTTCAGGATTTCAATGGGCAACTGCTTCAAGTTCAGAAAAGGCTGATTCTGTAATCACACATTTGCTAGAGGTTATGGCCATTATTGGAATACCTGCACAAATAAAGACGGACAATGCTCCAGCATATGTCTCTACTAAAATGAAACAATTTTTTGCTTATTATAATATAAAGCATATTACAGGAATACCACACAATCTTACAGGACAAGCAGTCATAGAGAGATCAAAGTGAACTCTAAAGGATATTTTAAATAAACAGAAAGGAATAACAAAGACCCCCAGAGATAAACTAAATAGTGCTTTGTTAACTTTGAATTTTCTCAATGCTAATGAGAAAGGAACAACAGCTGCTGAAAGGCATTGGACCATAGAAAAAACAGCTGAACTAAATCAGCCTATTTACTTCAAAGATGTACTAACCTCTGAATGGAAGCCAGGGTATGTGCTCTGTTGAGGAAGGGATTTTGCATTTATTTCCACAGGTGAGGAAAAGATATGGATTTCATCAAAATTAATAAGGACTCAAACCGAATCAGAAATACTTCACGAAAATAAGAATTCATAGCTCATCAACCCATATTACAATTCTTTCAGTTGTAAGAAAAAACAAAAGGTGGCACGTGGCAGAGAGATTAATAGAGAAGGGTTAATTTAAGATGTAAGAGCTAGCTAGCAATGTGTCGGAGCCATAGGCCAGACAGCATGAACTTAAGAGTAAGGGTCATTTCTGGGGGCCTGAGTGGCGGCGGGCTACTAAGGGGTCTCAGGTGGTAGGTCTGTGGGTCTAGGCCTCTGGCCACCCAGGACTGAGAAACCCGAATACAAAAGATGGTGCCCAACGTGGGGTGAATATCCACTTAAAGTCTGAGAAAGATTAGAAAGGGTTCTAGATCACAGAAGCTGAGCCAAGGCAGTTTCCGAATTGTGTATATAAAGCATGTCATTGTACAAAGAAAGTGTGGGGTCTGGGTCACATTCAAAATGGTGCCAGCGGACTGGTAGCAGGCAGTGTAAACTACAATCACGCTGGTTCCTGAAATCTCACAGAAGACTCAGTAGCATGTGATTGATTTTAGATTTCTGTTTATTTTGAACAAAAAGGAAACAAAGACGGTTTCTTAGTAGCAGCATTTTCTTGGGTCTGCTCTGTTTGCTGGCCATGAACAGAGACACGGTCCCTTTAAGAGAACTTTCTGATTCAGCTGAATCTGCAAAAACTATGTGGCAAGAGAGTGAGAGTATTTTTAAAAAGCTCTTCTAGTTAGAAAATGATTAAAGATTCACAATAAAACAGATTCAGATTTTTAAAAAACCTGTAAATGGGTTACAATGTATGTAAAAGGTACATAGTCTTCAGAGAGAAAAGAGAGAAGTAGAAAAAAAATCTTTAAAAAGAGAAAGAGTAATAAATATATAATAAGCCACATAAAGATCGAAAATAAACACAAAATCTGGATTTGAGTTGTTATTGTGTTTTCTTTTAATTTTTTAACTGTTAATGAGCTAACTGCAGAAAGACAATGGATTACAAATGCAAAGGCTACTAAGTTAAACAAGAATATATATTTTAAAGGTATTTTGAAATTTGTGTCTAAGGATTTATTGCTTTGGAAGAGGTCTGCTTTTGTTTCCACAGAAGATGAGAACCTGTGGATTGCTTCCAGGCAAATATGGTTTCATCAACCAAGACCCCCCCTGAGTGCACCTCTGATGGGAAGAGATGGCCATATCAGCTTCAGGGCTTCAAACTATGATCAAGTCTCAAGAACCCATGAGATTTTCAACATCCCTTAATCAGCAGGAAATGGTAATGGAAAACTATGCCCAAATTCCCCAAATATTGTTTCTAAATGTTTGTTTTCATTATAAATGGTTAATGGTCATAGTCAATCTCTTTTTAAGAAGAAAAATGGGATATGGTATATGAATGATTTTTTAAAAGGTTAGATTATTGAATTTACTTAGATCAGGAAATCCGCTGTTAATCTCAAAATGATTTACGTTGCTATAGATTTTGGTTTATAGATACAAATTTAAGGTCAATTTTGTTATACTGTATGTGTTTTTCTATTCTTGTTTAAGGTATGATGTTCATGTAACTGATTTAAAATTGTAATGTATAATTAAGAAATGAAAGTTAATAGTCACCCGGGACTGAGAAACCCCAATACAACAGAAAAGTGTATTTCAAAAAGAGACAAACACAGCTAAGAAATTAAAGGACAAATCACAATGATTCATCCAGCAGTCACAAAAGGTATAAATTTTGTTTAAAAGAATATGATGAAAATAATGGGTAAAATAAAATAAGTTTAGAGGAGTTTAACATGAATTTGAATCACTAGACTACAAAGATAACACTAAATCTAAGAAATAGGAAAATGTTTAAGTAAAATCAAACAGAGTTTCTATAAAATTTACAGCACAGTGATATCATGAAACAGCTAAGTAAAGAGGAAGAAAGTATGGGGAGGAAAGATGAAAATGTATAACATCATAATGTTTCAGCTGCAGACAGAAAAATGCAGTAGGTCCAAATAACATTGAAATGAAGAAATTATACATAGACATATATAATAGTAGAGTTTTAGAAATGTGGAAAAAAGAGGGAAGAAGGAGAGAGAGGTTTTAGCAGACCTTGATAAGTTATCATATTCAATGTGATTGATGTACTACATCTCTGCAATAAGACAAAACAAAGACAAACACACAAACAAAAAAACTTCAATGTCTTCCTAAACTGATAGCAGAATTTATAAGTAGGAGAACCAACATACATTCAAAGAAATGTGAATATTTTTGCTAATAGTCAAAATACAAAAAATTAAAAAAAATGACCTTTCATGGTGAAAGTTAATCAGAATACATTTGCAATTTGATATAAATTAAGGATAGTATATTTTTCTTATATTTTCATGAACTTTAGAAAAATATATAATATTTTATATTATATATAATATGGGTATAAATCAATACCTGTAACATCATATTATATATATATATATATATATATATATAACACACATATCAATATTAGCCCAAATAAAGTGGAAAATACAGTCATATTGAAGCATAACTTGTATATGTTATCCAAATTAAGCCGTTATACTCAGCAGTAGATTGCAACACATTAGAGAAAGCCATGGTTCTTAGTACAAGAACAAACTGGTACAATCTGTTTGAAAATTTTTATGGATAAGAGCGTGGCTTGTTCCTATCTTCTCTGGAGACCTTTTCCTACCACAACAGAGTTGATCAGTGAAAACAACAGCAGGTGTTCCAAAAGTCAAACTCTTTACAACCATTCCCTTCAAAGAACTTCTTGTCAATTTTCCACAGACAATAAAGAAAACAAGTCTAAATAACTTAGAGAAGTTATAAGTAAAGAAATTAAGATGACACATTGAACATGTCGATTTACAATTTGATGACCATCATAATTGTTATTATAGAGCCTTTATCCAGTAACTGATGGAAATAGATGCAGAGATACACAGGTAAGCACTGGGTCCAGCTCCCAGTCCAGTTGATGATAAGAAAGAGAGATTATAAAAGCAAAAAATTAAGATCATGATGAAGAAAAAACCCAGAGACAGCTGGCCTGAGCTATTGGGAGCTCACTGACTTTGAACTGACAGCTGGGGAACCTACGTGGGACTAAACTAGGCCCTTTGGATGTGGAAGACACTTGAATGGCATGGGCAGTTTATGGAACCTCTTGACATGGGACCAGAATTTTTTCCTAGTGCGTGAACTGGCTTTTTTGGAAACCATTCCCTACAGAGAAACAAATAGCTTGCTCAGCACTTGATCCTGGTGGGAGGGGTTTAGCCCTACTTCAACTGGATATGTCAGACTGCATTGACTCACCCTAGGAGTCCTCACTCTCTCTGAGAAATGCATTGGAAAGGATGGAGTGGATGCTGGAGGATGTCTGTGAAGAGGGGAGGGAGGGTAAACAAAGATGGGTAGTCAAAAAAATTAAATAAAAAATTTTTTAAAATGCAAACACCACAAAAGAGAAAGAAAGAAAGAAAGAAAGAAAGAAAGAAAGGAAGGAAGGAAGGAAGGAAGGAAGGAAGGAAGGAAGGAAGGAAGGAAGGAAGGAAGGAAGGAAGGAAGAAAGAAAGAAAGAAAGAAAGAAAGAAAGAAAGAAAGAAAGAAAGAAAGAAAGAAAGAAAGAAAGAAAGAAAGAAAGAAAGAAAGAAAGAAAGAAAGAAAGAAAGAAAGAAAGAAAGAAAGAAAGAAAGAAAGAAAGAAAGAAAGAAAGAAAGAAAGAAAGAAAGTGCTGATTCAGTAGAAAGTAAGGCAGAAATTGAGAAATGGAGGTACTGGAGTTTGGTTTCACAGAATGAGAAGCAAATTGTAGACTTAAATATGTTAAAAATAAAATCAAGATTGAGTGGATTAGTGATCCTGTTCACAGGTTGGATGCTGCCATCAGAAAAGCAAGACATAATTAGATGTCATTAAGGAGACATACAGTTTACATCAAAGAACATTACAGCTTGAGAATTAAAGATAAAAGGTTGGAAAGTGATACCAATGTTAGAGACCAGAAACCATTTAATCCAAATCAACTAAGTACTTAAGAAAAGAATAAGGCATTTCATAACTATTAACTTGCTCGTGTTAAGATATATAGGATATGCTGTGGAATTCACAATAAAACTTTAGTAAATGTTGTTAGGTGAGGTATTAGTTTCATATAATACCATAAATGCAAATTGTTTGTCAAATATCAGTGATGAGTATTAGAGAAGGAGGTTAGAAGATCAGTCTTTTATTCCAGCAATAAAGTTACAAAACACCAGAAAGCAAGTATACCAACTGCACACAAAAATACACAAAAAATTGCTGAGACACATCAAGGGAAACTGAAATGAATACAGAAATGTTCTTGTGCTCATATAATACTGCTAAGTGCATTCCTCAGTGATTGAACCCTCAGGACCAATGCAGTTTTTACCTCAACCCCAAGAGGTACTCACCACAGACACTGACACTATGGATTGAAAACTTATGTGAACACAAAGAAGTAGCACTTGAAAAGCAATTTTGAGAATACATATGGAAAGCATATCCCAGTCTTTAAGCTTGTTGTCACTGCAGAAATGGAGACTGGCTGTTTTTAAAACTAACCATCTTTAATCAGAATTGACTTCAGCAATACTCTCTCAGTTATTTTTAAACAAGTTTTGATAAATCTGTCATGAAAAATTCATTAAAAAAGAGAAACCCTTTTATCTGTTCAGTAAGTACACACATACACACACATACACACACACACCAGAGAGCGTTACAATGTATAAAATATTCTGAATCAACACACACAAATTATAATCCATTGAAAAATAATAAAAATAAAGACAGCAAGAGCAAATTTTTAAAATTTTAAAGAAAACAAAATACAGTACCACACATATAATCATAATACACATATACACAGAGGGAAAATAACTGTAGTATTTAGCTAGAAAAAGAGTTTTTACATATAACAAAAGTTTGTCATTGTGAGTAGAGACTTACTCAAAATAGGTATAGGTAAAATTAAATTTGATGGAATTAACCTCAAATCAAGATTGCCTTTATAAATCAATACAAAATTGTTAAATTTTGTGAATTGGCCACTATAATGGCTAATTTCTATTTTAAATAAATTATAACTTATAGCTGTTAGAATAGGTTCTAGAATGTGAATACTGAATATATCTCAGAATGTTCCTTAAAGTAAGAGTTAATAATGCCACTGGGAATTATGTTCTAGAAGGCGAAGCTGATTGGAATTGCTTTCCTCAAAGTATGAGATGGGGGACCACACTTCCTCACAAGATAAAGTGCTGCTCATATCAGCATGTCTGTGGATGGCACTAGGAAACCGTGGAGAGTACCATGTTCTATTAACATTTGTACCAGGAAATTTTTAGTTAGGATATTTGGTTCTAGAGTCAATATAGCCATTCAGTTCTGAAAAGCATCCAGAGAAAAATTCAAGAATGATTCTATACATGGCTGCTAAGTTGAGTTTTTAATTACCCCATTCTGATCTTCATGTCTTTGCAGCTGAAGTCTGTAGCTAGATTTTGAGTTACGCTTTTGGAATTTGTCAGTCAGTGAAAGCCAGGAGCATATCACAAGGCAAAATGTACAATTTTAATCCAGATGTAGAAAAAAAATACTCATCTCCTTTTGACAAAATTTTAGTACATTTGAGTGTACTGAGTACATCACATAATTCACATTTTCATCCTAAAGATTTATTTTGAATGATATTTTCATTTTAAATATAAACATTTTAAAGAAAGCACAAAAATGTTGCAGCATATATCTCCTGAATTATTTAAAATTTAAATAAAGAATATATCATAACAAAACTGAATAATTTATAGCAATTATCTTTAAGTTCTTTTCAAAGAGATAGAAATATTATAGCCTGGAAGTAAATAAAAATTTAATTAATATAGCTTTCAGAAGAAAATAATGTGCCAATAAATAGAGTCTTAGAGCAAGATATGATAATTTTAGGGTGTAAATTTTAGTAACTTTGTCATGAAATTTATAGTCCAAACTTAGGATCACGTTTGCTCTTGATTTATATTTATTTTTCTTGTAATTTTTATTAATATTTTAATGCTAATTAAGATAATATAATTTGGTATAGTCTTTAAATCAGCTTAAAGTTGTCTGTCTAGGCTTAAAAATCAGTTTCCAACCAATAGTGGAGGGGATGATTGAACAGGACTTCCCCTATAATTGTGGTGATATTTTCAAATATAATAAAAACAGTCAGAGATATCAGAGGGATCTACCCACAGTCTAGGAGGATCAGACAGTGGTAACTCACAGCTTTAATCCCAGCACAGGGAATATCCAGGGAGTGGTGACCTACACCCTTAATCCAATCTGAGTTTGAGGTCATCTTAGCTTAGAGAAGGAGTTCCAGGTTCCCAGGCAGGCAGTGGTGTCACGCCTTAACTGAGCGAAGAGAAGCTGGAAGATGGCTGAGTGAGATCTGGATGTTTCTTCTCTGCCTTTCCCAGAGATTTGGCCCTGAGTTTCCTTTATCCATGCAACATATAATCAAATGAATAACCACATCACAGAACCTACATCCAATTATGAATAGAAGGGGAGGCAGAGATCCATGACTGAGCACTGGGCAGAGCTCCTGGTCCACCTGAGAGAAGAGGAGCAGAGTTTATGAGTAGTGGGATAGGGATTATGAAGAAAATCCCCACAGTGATGGCCGGCTGGAGTTCTGGGAAGCTCAATGAATCAAGAATAGCCACTGGAGAGCCATCAGGTGAAGTAACTAAACCCTCCAAGGATAGGCAACTGTTGATTGGCATGGTCAGTATGTGATGCCCCTAGGGGTGGGATTAGACTGTGTTCTTTTTTGTGGGCTGGCACCTTGGAACCCATTCCCTGCAGAGGAACACCTAACCCAGTCTTGACTTTGGAATTAAGAAATCAGATTTGACAGGATTGAATGTGCCAAGTTGAGCTGATCCACCTTGGGACTTCTTGCCCTTTTGGGAAGGGGAGGGGCTAAAGGCTGGCTGGGAGAGATTGGGTGGAGGCATGGAGGGGGAACAGGGAGATACATAGATTAAAAAGGACTTTTATGTAAAAATAATAAAAAGAAGGAAAAAAAAACAAAGTATGAACAACTGAGACAACACCAAAAATTCATAATATGTAAATGACCCTGATCAAGAAAAAGCTCCCATAATTTTAGAGGTTATTTTTTTTTTACCCAGATCTGTCCCATTTCCAAATTTCAAAAATATTTCTCTTCTTTAATAAAACTCTATGTCTGTTACTATTTACATGTCTCTGCCAAAATCAATATTTAGAGACATAAACCTGGCAGTTACATCACTGGCTTTCCATACAGTGCTAGCATACAATCATTTTGGTTCTCATCTGGTAGAATTTCATCTACATAATCATGAAATTCCTAGTCAGTTAGTGTGCAGAATCACCATCACAGATGTGGCTTCTGGTTACCAACATCTATTTTTATGTTCTGATTGAAGATTTTATAAAAATATAGACTTAGATAAAACATTAACTATTTATAGATATACTTTTCAAACACGTTAATTGCTCATAATTTTGCCAAGTATAATCAAATATTCTTTGCATATTGGATCATTTATTAGAATTCAACTTCATGCTTATCAACCAGAGAGGTGCTGTCAGGAAAGCAGATCCTGAAACAATTTCAGGTGTGTGTGTGTGTGTGTGTGTGTGTGTGTGTGTGTGTGTGTGTGTGTGTTTGTGTGTGTGTGTGTGTGTGTGTACTCTCATGGGAGTATAGGAAAGAGAGACTGAAGCTTTCTGCTTTCCCAGTGAGTACTTACAAGAGGAGATAGGTTTTCTTAACTAGCTTTCCATGGAGAATTCTGAGAAAATCAGCAAGAATCCTACTGGATTATTCAAAGCCATACTGGTATTTACCAGAGAACCATAGAAAGAAGTAGGGAGAAAGTGTAGATTGGGCTTACAAAATTAAAGAAAGGCTTTTATATTAAGTCGAACTATGTCTTTCTGTGAGGGGGAATGAAGTCAAATAGCCCAATGGAGTCAATGTTACTCTGTTTCTGGGAATCTGTATAGGGATGCATACTAGTTGCTTCCTTTTGAGTTGGCTTAGAGTCTGCATTGGTGACATATGATGTTGGGAGCCAATGAGAGAGACAGAGAAAACACAGATAGGGGAGTCTCTGGCTGCCAATGGGAAATCAGTAATGGGTATATAGATTTGACCCATATCCACAGTAAAGGAGTCTGTGAGTCTACCATTTGTTTTAAAGGAGTCTGTGTCTAGTTCTCACCTAACTTCCTGCGTCTGTGCTGTAATGTGTATGTATAATTTCTTTATTTAATTTTAATTGGTCCTACTGCATTTTTCTGTCTGCAGCTGAAATATTATGATGTTATAGATTTTGGTCTTTCCTCCCTATACTTTCTTTCTTTTTACTTAGCTGTTTCATGATACTACTGTGCTGCACATTTTATAGATCTGTTGTATTTTACTTAAACGTTTTCCTATTTCTTAGATTTAGTGTTATCTTTGTAGCCTAGTTATTCAAATTCATGTTGAATTCCCCTAAACTTATTTATTTTCCCCATTATTTTTATCAGATTCTTTTAAACAAAAAAATGTATACCTTTTGAGACTGCTGGATGAATCATTGTGATTTGCCCTTTAATTTCCTAGATGTTTTGGACTCTCTTTGAACACCTGTCTCTCCTTCCTTTTTGAATTTCACATCTAATGAGAGAGAGATCATTTGTGGACTGTGCTGTAGACTCCAAGCTTTCTCACCTCCTCCCACAAGGGCTTCCATTACTTATCAGAGAAACCAAAGGGAAGATTTTTACTCTAACAAATTCACCAATTCAAGCACTTGTTTTTGATTGAAAGATTAGCCTTAATCTTGTATGGTATTTTATATAGTAAATATATTCTCATAAGAACTGGTACTATGTGGAAAATATCTAGAAACTTAATTAATTTTATTGGTATCCTGTAAATCCTTGTGGTAAATGTTTCATATTTTACAATTTCCCTAATCATATCTGGCTACTGGTCCTCATTAAGTCAATAAAAGCCAAATAAATAGTGAAAAGTAGAAAAACTAAATTTATATCTTAGAAGGGGAAAACAATCTTAGCATTTCTAGTATTTGTGATTGAAGTTATAAAACTTGTCTGACATAAATAAGATTATTCTAAAATATATTTGTGTCTTCCAATCTGACTAGCAGACTATTGAAACAATGGACTGTAAAGAAATAGTATTTTCCCAAGAAACTCATTCAGGTAAAACAAAAGAACACAAGGATAAGCTTGTCTTTCAAAAACAGATTTCAACCAGTTCTAATAACTTGTCATTCCACCTTATAAGAAGACACTTAAACCAGGATAGCAATGGGTCAGTGGTGAGGATGAATGAACATTGGCTGGAACTACTTAGATGTGTAAATCTGTGGCCCTGTATTCAAAATTTGATCTTATTTTAGGAGTGCATAATGTATTTTACTAATTTGTTGGATCTCTTTGTTCCTAGGCTCAATGTGACAACATTTTTATATATATATTTGTCTTATTTCCATTAATGATTTGGTTCTTTTTTAATGACTTAATAGGGATCAGTGGAATGTGACAGGGGACATGGGTTGTGATTCTCAATTTCAATATGTTTCCATTAGCCTGAGAAATCAGTGAAAATGCTGTATTATGGTTGGTTGTTCTGAGCTGGGGAAGATATTCTGCAGAGTATTGGGGCTATTATAAACTCTAAAGGTAGGGCAATCTTTGTTTCTTTATTGAAACCTCATTTTCAGACATTCCTGATATATTACATACACATATTCTCTCAAAAAATGATGCTTGAAGAAAGACATGCTTAAAAATGTATATGGTATGGTGACAATTGGAAGAAACAGGTAAAATATATACCACAGGTTAATAAGATACATACTCTATTTTTTTATTTTGTCAGTAACTATAGCTGTGTAATATGAACAATAATAAAGTTTTGTAAAATGAACAAATTTAAATATCATTTATTAACTAATAAAATGTTATGGATACATTAAGGAAAGACAGACAGGAGTGAGGGAAGGGAACCCTGAGGACTAGTAGGACCCAGCCTTTCAGGAGTAGAGTATGCTGACTATGACTTATAGGGCAGTTTCAGGTACTATAGACACTACAGAGAACCTTACTTAAAAATGATCAGATGTTTTTGGGAGAGAGGATAGCTATGAAAATGGCGAAGTAGCATGAAGCATGTTAAGAAGTACCTGCACTTCTGGAATAACATAACTAAGAAGCTAGAGACCAGAGGTTGTCCTAACTGACAGAAGTGGGTCCTGAGCATCTGGACACTTGAATGGCAGCCACAACCACTTCCTCAGAATTACTCTGTGCTAAACTCTTTAGATGCACTTGCAAGGAATCTCCTGCTCAGGACTGTGACTGCTCTGGGTTTCACGTTTCTGTTAAAGAGAAGAAGCTGCAAGTCAGATGTCAAGTGAAGCTCTGTGACGGACATCAGCTGCTGCTACAGTGGGATGGAAGATCTCTCTGTGCAATTCATTGGCCCCATGGTGACCACAGTGCAAATTGTATCAAACCTGAGACTGGGATACAGAAATACTCTCATGTAGACAATGGGGATATGGCTGAGCATTTTTAAAAATTTATTTGAATACTTCTTTTGAATTTTTTGTCACATAAAATCCCATGATTTAAGCCAAGACATTTTTCTGTGTAATTTGGTTTTTGTTTTATGACAGGAATATATAGGTATACTTAGCTATAATATGTTGGAAGAAGATGACAATTTCAGACCTTGCTTCGAGCAACCCTGTGGCTGGTGTGCCCAATTGTCAATGGTATATGAGGCCTCTGAATATTGTGCATATTAAGGTCATCAGTTACTAGATTGTTAGTGAACCTGTGTTAGATTGCATGGTGACACATGAGACAAATTCAAGGTGGAAATTTTTGGTCTCTGACAGAAATAGAAAATTGATCACGTGCAGATTGCCACTAAAGAATAAACCACATGAGTGGAGATTAAAGAAACACATTTTTTAAAAGAACCAAATAAAGCAAATTACAAATTGTTAAAAGAGAAGATTAAAAAGATTTAATAAAATATAAGAGCTGTGAAGGTAGTTTCAGAAAATGATTCCATTCACACTGAGTTAAGTGAATAAGCCTATTTGGAATCAGATTCTACATCAAAATAAACAGACTTGGAACTTCAATTCTCTTCCCTCAAATCTCATTTGCTTAATGGCATAAAGGTGAATTTAAAGTTAAATTAGGTTCAGAATGCAATTGGAAGTTAAATGGGGTGTAACATAATAGTCGTATTTTTAAAGCAATGTTATTAATTTGGATTTTGAAATAAACTGGCAAAGACCATGTATAGGCAAAATAGCAATGCATTTAGCTCGGAAAAACTTCTTCGAAATGACTAGCACTGAAACACAATAGCAAACAAATGAAAAGAAAAGAACAGTAGTAAATGCAAAGTATGGTGTAATTGAGAATTTTTTCTGGAGAAGGTTTATCTGAAGGGAAATGACAAGTGGGCAAAGTGACCATATCGGACAAAAGTGAAACTATCTTTTAAAAATAAATAACTGGCACAAACATTGCTGTTGCTTGATGTCATTCATTATATGCAGGCACAACTATAACAAAATTTCATTTTGTTCTGTTTTTTCTCACTGGAGCTTTCTACATGAATGTATAATTTTCTTTCTGATTTTCACTTCCACTTGTGGGTTTCACAGTAGATTAGTAAGTGCTAGAATTCAGGAGCACTTGGGTAGTTAGATAGGTTTACAAAAGTAAGTCACCCATTCAGATATACAAAAATCATTTAAATAAAAACCTTCGGCTAAAATTTAAAATCTTTTAGACATGAAACACAGCTTCTATTTAATCTTCCTACATTCTTATCACAGTGAACCAGATTATTAATACCAGCTACTTGCTTAATGGTCTTCAATTATTTGTGAATTTAAGAATCTTTCAATTGCTATCGTCATGGAAATAAGCACAAATGTAGAGAAATGTAAAGAAACTTAAACCTCTTATTGTTACAGTTGCCATTGTGTTTTTATTGAAAACATCGTGAACTATCAAAACACTTTTATTGTTTCTGTTCACTTTCTCTCCCCATTTCCTTTCTGATCCATAACTCTGCAAACATGCTCTTATCATCCAACTCTATACTTGGGATTTTTATTTGTTTGCTTGTTTTGCTTGGTTTTATTTGTTTTGAATTTGTTATTGTTTTTTGAGACAGAGTTATTTTGCATAGCTCTCACAGTCCTGGAAGTATTTGGGTTTTATTGTTTGTTTATTTCTCTCTATATATATTTAAAGGTTTTATGTTTCATGAGGGTGTTGCCTGAATATATGTCAGCATACCAGGTATTTTCCTAGTTCCTAAAGATGAGATAAGAAAGTGTTGGATCCCCTGGAATTGGAGTTGAGCTGCCATGTTAGCTCAGATCTCCTGGAAAAGTAGTAGGGGTGCTTTATAAACAAACCATCATTACAGTCCTTCTTTCTTGTATTGTGCTAAACCCATCAAGTCTAATTGTGGCTAATTGAGTGTAAGGTCTATCTGGAGTGTGATCAACATATCACAGATCACACCATTAATAAGAACTAACCCATCTACTACACTCAAGGAGCATCTTTGTTGAAGACTGAGAAATGCACTGAGGTATGCCTCTAGGCATTCAAAGTTTTGGGTTTTTTTTAATATAAACTTTATTTAACAGAGTAATTTTATATGGCTCTTCAGTAAAACTTATGACATATCTAGCCAAAAGTTCTCAGTCTTCTTAACAGTGCCAGATATGAGTTCTATCTTAAATACAGTCAGAAATCAGTTGACTGAGTACAAAGAAATTGTTCTTAAATGTGGAATCAGAGAAAGAGACATCAGTGAACTCTACAGTTCCCTCTCAGCAAAAATCAAATTAGAGCTCCAACATTGGCAGAAACAGAAGAGGACCAGCAATCTCAATCCTGTGGCCATTTTCAGAGTCTCATAACATTTATCATATAAATTATTTTTCTTTTTCTTTTGCTGAGTATTCTACTTTGTCTTCTGATATAATCATATGAAGTGATTTGTCATAAATCCACAAGTATATATCCTTGCAATAATCAGTAACTTAGATGTTCTAAAGACCCTCATTTTAGTCATTTACTACTTTTATGTGTCCATATCCTGTTTTCCTAACATCATCTAATATTCCTAATTTTGTTGATAAAGTTAAGTGTCTAAGATCATACATTTTGAGGCTCTGAATTCATGTTATGGTGTATCCATAACTACTGTGCTACACCTCAGTGCTTCTTGGTAAACAAACAATATGTAAAGGAGGACAATGCAATCACACAACTTGATCTCATTCATTTGCGTAACATGCTTTACATTTTTCTTTGGTTTTAATTAGGTTGATGCAAACTAAACTGTTGTTTTAGGCCATAAAATTTAAATCATTATGATTAAGGTCCTACCAATATGTTGTGGGATATTTTTTCACATTGACTGACTGCAAAGACAAGGTTGAGCAGTCCTTTAAAATTTCTGTTTCATAAAAAATCTGCCAGATATTCTAGACCTTTAAGTCAAAGATCTTTGCCCCAACATTGCAGAAGAAACTTGGATGGCTGTCCAGGCATCCAGAAGTGTAAAAAGGATGCTTTTAGGCTGATAGTACTAGCTATAATAGAAAGTAAATTAGGTACAAAACTTGGAGATAGCTAAGATACATTAGATAATAAAAAATTTTATCTGAACTTGCCAAATACAAGTAGACTAGATATTTTGAATGTAATTCTTACTTGATAATTATTCTATTTTTGTTAAGTCAACCAGAGATTTCAAAATTATTTATTATTAACTACAGAGTAGTCAAGAGAAATCATTTTTCAGTTGTCAGGTAAGCATCACACACCCACAAAAAATAACAAATGACTTATATAGCTACTAAAAATTTTAGGTTCCCACAAAGAGCTTTTCTGTAATAAATTACTGTAATTGTGAGACAGTTCTTACTAGGTTCACTCAGCTGTGGTTCTAAATTGGAAAAGGGAAAATCAATATGGGCCTCATAACACCAACTATCTAACTATAAAACACATAAAATTATAACTATTTCCAGGAAACTGCTGTATAACAGTATCATCTTATGAATAATAAAATTTAAATATGCTGCTTTGCATGAAGTTTTTTAAGGTAATTTTCTTTTTCACTGATCTTCACTTCTCATTTTTCTATCTCTCCTAAGTTTCCTCTTTCGTTTCTTACTACACTGTATATGGTTTCACTTTGTTAAAGTTAAAACTTTTCTTTTTTTTATATAAAAAAATACCCAGTATTTTTCTTATTGTATCAGTTAGAGTTAAACATCTTTCTTTTTAATTTACAATAAAGGGGGAATATTGTAGGATATTTGTTTGAACTTGACACTCTAAAACTAACAATAAAGTTTGACTTTGATCAGGGGGTAGAGTTAGTGACTAGCTGACTTGAATCAGCCAAGGACGTTTTCGGGGAAGCAAGAAGGACCCATAGAAGTTTCTGGGGAGACATATAGAGATTTTGGAGGACTCAGAAAGAGCACAGAGTTTTTTGAGAAACACAGAAAGTAGTAGGGAAAGCTGAGATGTATTTGTTGCTCTTTTTGTTTGGGGAAGCATGGAGAGACAGGATCAGCTGATGCTTCCTCTATTGTTTTTTGAATCTCTCTGGTTTTACCCCAATATCTGACTCTTAAGGAATAATAGAACAATATAAGTAAATGTTCTGCTAGTTTTCTTCAATCCTACTAAAAATCACAATCCAATACACACCTCTGTTTATAATACATAAGTGTGGTTCTAAAGAATAAAACTAATTTTAGGATAGAGGACCTCTAGAAAAACATCATCTGTATCCTCCTGGTTGTGAAAGCATTTGGCTGTGAAAAAGTTTCAAGATGCTTCAAAAAGAGTTTGTTGGTGGGTAAATATTTCAGTGAGTATGATGGATGAAGCAAAACTTCAAGTCACCATTTCTTCAATGTTTGAATATGGGTATTATGACATACGTTGTATAGAAAAATTGGGACCATTTTCCTAAACATTCTGTGACTACAGATCTTGAAATTTTCAGACTATCTATCTCTTCAGTTTTTTGAGAAACTTCTGAGATATGGCAGTATGGCTACAACTAAGAAAGATCTAATACATTTTACTAATTTAGAGCATCAATCAGTGATCATAGCTATGTATTTGGTGGAAGTTTGGATGTGGGAAGTATTTATAGTCCTCCTTTTGGTCCATCCACTCAACATAAACATACAATTAGCTTTTCATTGAACACTACAAACTGATAAAAAATGTTCGTTTGCTTTTGCCAAGTAGAATAAAAAGGCAACAATTAAAAAATAACGATTGTTTTTTGTTTGTTAATTTCACTAAGCTCAAGGAGTACCAACTTACTGAGTATTTCTACATTTCTAATTAGCGTTAAATACCAATTGACAATTGGATAGACCATATTCATATTGTGTTTCTTGAACAATTTCAAAGAGTAATTGATCTATAATGATCAATGTAAAACTCCAATGTCTAGTCTCCATATTCTTCATTTTCAAGCTCTTATTTTCTTGCAAACATTTTGACCACCAGTAAAGATAAGTTCAATAGCAATTACTGATCCTAATGTGTTGCAGATTTGTTCCATATTAGGCTTGAATCAGAAAACAGTTTATATTTCCTTTCTTTATAACATCATTTCCATACTATAAAATAAGAACAAAATAAGCAGTAAATAATATATCATTAGTACAAATCAGAGAATGTACATTACTACAATATGCATAATGACATTCAAGAATTTCATTTCAACAATACAAAAAAATACAATTATATTTATAACAATTTATTATTAAAAGAGTTTGACAGATTCGCAAATAAAATCCATAGCCAAAGCCATAAAATACATCTCAAAAATCTCTGAGGAAAAAAAAAGTTTATTAATGAAAAAGAATAATAGAATAATATATGTAATAGACAATACTAAAAACTAAATAAAATTCATGCAAAACTGAATTAAAATATATTGATAGATAAAGAAAAGAAAAATAAAACATAACACATGAAATGACAAAGAAAATAAATATGGAAAATAAAAGCTATTGTGAGCAGGAAAGCAATAAAATGAATTAAAATAATTAATTACAGAATGTAAAATTTAACTAACTACTAACAAAGTTGACAAAAATAAATATCACAAGTTACCAAAACCATACAGTTGATTACATCAGATACAGAGCTGTCAAATAATGTAATAATAGAAATCCATAAACAAATTAATGCTCTTAAATTGGGCAAGTAAAAATAAATGAACAGTTATTTTTTAAAAAGGATAAAATTAATAATTATCTATGAAAAAATATCTAAAACCAAATTAAATAAACATTACACAAGTAACAATAACTCCACAAATCTATTTCATACAATATGAAGTAAGCATTTAAAAATATTTTTATAATTCTTTGAGAATTTAGTACAATTTATGTTGATCATAATCAACCCCTAATTCCTCTCCTTAACTCTTTCCCCAACATTCTTCTGTTTCTCTAACCCCTCAAATTTATGTCCATTTAAAACAACAAATTGACTCCACTTTACATTATCCATATATTTTTGAATATGAGATTATCCTTTGGAGTTTGATCAACCTACAAGGACATCTATCAATAAAGAAAACTGAGTCTTTCTGCTCAAGAAGCAATCAGCTGACCATAACACCTCAGTTTGGGGTAGGAACACATGAAATCCTTCTCTCTGTGTGGTAGAATATTGACTGGCTTGATCCTTTGCAAATCTTATACAGACAGTGATGGTTTCTGTGATTTCATGAGTGCCTGAGTTCCAAAATCCAAGTTATTTCAGAAGATACTGTTTCATTCTACCTTCCTGCCCTCTAGCTTTGGCAACCTTTCCACTTCCTATTTCACAATATTCCAGGAGCCTTGATGAGAAAGTTTCACATTGATGTTCTATTTGTGTCTGAGCACTCATTAGTCAATTATAATTTGTCAAAAGCTACCTTTTGACTAGCTGTGAGTTTTGTGTTAACTAGTATCCCTTGCACAAGCAAATTTCTATGATGAAGTCTGAGAGGTGTACCATCTACAGGTACAAAAATAAAAATTTAGAGACCAGTTTATTATTATATCCATCTAGCAAAACAGTACCAGTAGGATTACCCTGAGCCCTATGAACTCAACTGCTGTTTCTTAGGCATATTTACGGTGGCATGCATGTAGAGCAGGTCTTAAATCTCATTAGAGGGCAGTTAGTTACCACTTAATGTCTATGTTATCATTGCATTCATGGAAATAGTTTGTCTCACAGGACACTATTCTAGTTCACAGGATTGACAGTTTATTAAGAATTGGTTAACTTTCCCCACAGTAGCCTACAGGGCAACTTATGGAAGTACTAGGCGGGGAGAAATCTTCTCCAGCAACAAGGTTCATCACCAAGTTCTGGTAGATAAGAAAGAATAAGGAGAATGGACTCTATAGTTTTGGAAGTCTCTGCAACATATCCAGCCAATGACTTCAGGGATAATATCCCACAATTGGCAAATGCTTGCCATGTATTTTCTCAGATAAAGTTGAAACTAAGTATAATTTAATTGAATCTAATAGCATGTAAATAGAACCATCAAATTTAGCTTATGACATTTAGTCCAGTTATACCAGATGGTCCATATGTAAAACACTTACTATGACAAAAGTCTGAGAAAAAAAAATGAACATTTCATGCAATAGAAGATGTCATTAGACAAATCTTTAAACATATTTTAATGGGAGCATTTAAAATGGAAAATAGTTCAACTCTATAAAGAACAGAAAACTCCCCAAACCAACAGCTAACAATCTTCCTGGTGGAAAAAAATACAGCCCACCTGAGTATAATTTAGCCAAGGATCTTTGCATGTTCTAAGTTGGCATAAAAGAATGTTGGATGTTTTATGTTCCATCTACTCTGATAAAAACAAGGAAGCACTGGCAAATCTTTCTTATCTTTACCTCTGCTTCCTAAATATTAACTGCAAAGTGGATTGAAGATTTATGCATAATAATGAAAATGAAGAAAATAAAGGGTATTAATGTTACTGAGAACGAAGGCAATAATTCCTCAGGCAGGATTAAAAAGACAGCAATAACAGACAGAATTAATGAGGTACTATGAAGAATGGAGGTGTTTTCAAAGCATTTCAGAGTTTATGCTCTAGAAACTGAAAAAGGTAGCCCACAAAATGAGAAAGTTGAAATCACTTTTCCTATAAAGCATTTTAATAGGAAATATTATTTATTTTAGAATTTTTAAAATTGCTTATAATATTAATAATTGCCAGTAATTAATATATTAATACTCCACTTTTCAATAGGAAAATTCTCTAACAGACATTTTTACAGAATATTTACAAATAGCAGATTAGTGCATAACATTAATGGTTATTTTATTTTGTGGTTATAAAAGACCTGCCATCTAAAATCACAATGCATTACTACTTCAAATTCACTGGGGCATCAACAGACCACTGAAAGTATTAAGGGTAATTTGAAGAAAGTTAAGTCTTCAGACTTCACTGGAGGATCATATAAGCTACACAATATTAAAACAAAATTCAATTTTATATCTACTGTATTATTTGAGCCACTTTGTCATGGTGGTGTTTCCTGCATATAGTTTTTCAGAAGAATTTATAAGAATTATCCTTACTGGAAGAAAAAGAAAAACTTAGAAAAAAATAAATGAAGCACAGAACAGCTTTGAAAGGCAGCTTGGTAATTCTTCAAATCATTAAATATAGAGACATCATTAGGGCAAAGCAGCGCATAGGAAGTGAAGTCATTATATTCACACATGAACATGCTAAGTTAATTGTTGAAATGCTAATAATAGTTGTTTTGACCTTTATTTAAGTAATATCTATATTTGACATCTTTGAGAAATTTGTTTCTGTATATAATCGTTTGGATTACATTTATTCCCCATCTTCTCCCACATTCCTGATAATGCTCTGCAACATGTTTCTTTCTCAGATATTTATTCTTATTTTAAAACATACTGTGGGGCCATCCACTGACTGTCCTTCCTCTAGCAGTCATCAACTGTCAATATCTTCTCGGTTAGAGCTAGGACTTGTTAAAATCCCCCACATATTTACTGAAATTTAGCTGTCATGGGCTTATAAGTTAGTGTCATTGTTCTTGATAACCAAATAACAAACAACTAAAATGTCCATAAACCCCTGATCCACTGAGTTATAGGCAGACAACAGCATTCCATTAGATAATTAAAACATTTGATACATTTTACAACCTGGATTGAACTGAAATTTTGGTAAGATAAAAAACACTCTAAACATCACACTTTCAATAACTTCAAGTGATCTGGAGTTGCAATAAGTGTGGAATAAGGTGGTTGTAAATCACAACAGAGCCAAGATGTAGATGGACCCTTCTCTTTGCACCCAGATACAGGAGATAGAAACAGCTTGGGCCTCAGCTCCTATCAGAAGTACTATGTTAAAGCTTTGATCCTTAAGCTGGTGTTATTAGGAGATGTTATTGGGTAGCATGGGGTCTAGAGAGAGGCTCATGGGTCACATGAGACTGCCCTCAGATGGGATTCTTAAATCTGGTGTGCTTGTTTTATCAATTCGCCATGTAATGAGTGAACACTTGGTTCTGGCACACCTCTAGCAACTTCAACACATAACCACAGCCATCTACCCAAATAATGATGGACTGAAAACTCCAAACCATGTGCCAGAGTCAATTTTTTTTCTCTTAATAAGTTGATTACTTCAGTTATTTGCTATAGTGATACAGAGCTGATGGCACCCGAGGAGAGAGGAAAACCATTAGAACAGTAACAAAGTTGTACACTGCCAGACTTTCTTCCCCCTCTCTTTCAATTGTCTGTCTATCTATCTATCTATCTATCTATCTATCTATCTATCTATCTATCTATCTACCTACCTACCTACCTACCTACCTACCTATCGGTGTCTGTCTGTCTATTGGCCTGTTTATCTACCTACCCATCTATCTTCTGTCTGTCTGTCTATCTATTTATCTATCTTCCCTCTCACATGCAGACAGATACTTCTATACACAGAGACATATTCAAGTACATACATACACAATTCACACATTCATATGAACACTCTCACAAACTCATGCACTTATACATACACATACAGTCACCCAGTGCACTAATACTACGCAGCTCACACTTGAACACAGACATAAACACTTGTAAGAAATGCTGTAAATCACTATGAGAACAAGTGCTGAACCCATGCCACTGTCTTTTTTCCTATAGCAACTTCAACTATAAAAACAAGCTGAATATGTTAGGTCTGGATAATAAATATAAACACAAGATACATATGAAAGCAACAGTGGGCTGTGTGAGAAGATATGCTTTATAAATTATCTATGATATCTCAAAAGCAGCTTCACCATTTGGAGCTTCAGTTTCTTCTCATAAAAGAATCGAGTTAGATAGAATGTGTGAAACATGTCTATTGCACAGTAGGTAATTGTGTCACATATCAATTTTATTGCTGTTTCCACAACTGGCCCAAACATTCTTATTTTTGTTATTTATATAGGACAAACTAATAAAGACTTTCACATTTAAAATGGACTGTTTTGTGAATTTCTATAATTTTAATGTCCTAATCATAAATATACTAAAAAGCATGGTGTTGTTTGAAGAAGTACTATTCATCTGTTCTACAGACTATGCTTTCAGCCCATGTACATAAGAGCTTCCTTGTTCTACATCTTCAATGCATTAGGATCCACAGTGTATTGCTTGCAAATTTAATAAGACAAGCTGAAGTATCTTACAGATTGTTTCCAGAGCTAGAACTATAAGGCAGGGAATTTAGATTATAAGTATAAAGGTTCTGACAGCATTTCCTCATGTTTCACATTCTGCAACATGTGCAAGTGACTATTGAATTATGTGCTGATCACATCCTCTTAGTTAGAAAGAACCAACAGATGTTGGTGCTATCTTAATGACACATCACCTATCAGAGGTGTTTTGTATACATCTAAAATGGAGTGACCATGGGTAGTGGAATAGGATCATAATTTCGTCAACCTCCACAAGGTAGAAAAGATCAGCCATTGCTGCTGAGCAAGACAGCAGGCAAGGACATTGTCTCACCTCAAAATAACTTTAGTCTGAAACAGAAGAGTAGAAAATTCATGTTTACAGAACATGAAATCGCCATATTTTGTGAATATACATTAGAATACACTCCATTTCTTATCCTTTAAAGCATCCCTCATCATTCTAGAAAATTCTCATTCCATAGATGCCAGTTCTGATACTAAAAACAGAATACAACTTGCCAAGTTAAGTATTTGTGATTTTATTTACTTTCTTTTTCAATATAATTATTGTAAGTTTAATGTCATACTGTAAAATTTCAGAAAAAGTTCTAAAATATTGTATGAGTGATCTCATCTCCACCTAGAAAGACCAATGTCACATTTTCTCCCTTAACTGTGACTTATAGCTCTAATAGGTAAGAGGGGGTAATCCATAGAAGCCACAAAAGCCAGGAGTGTAGAAAGGGACTAGAGAAGAAAGAATAATAGAGACAGGATAGCAGGAAACAAGTGAAATTAAGGAAAAAATTAAAATGGGAGCTTTAATTGGAGAGGAATGATAATACAGAAGGAGAGGAGACTAGAAAGGAGGCATAAATAACACAAGGATATTTGAAAGAGACATATGTCTTCATACTTTCTACTTACTTTAAATTATATGTTACTGATACTTGGACTGCTAATGATACCCCCTAAAGTCATAGACTCTGTAACAATATCCTCAGTACCACATAAGAAACGTCATTTCAGCACAGTTCAAAGCAACTCCACAAGCAGTATAGGCTGTTGTTTTTGCCTTTGGTTGACTACCAGTGGTTCAAAGTAAGTCTCTATTCCTTGAGACACCCAGTACTGGAAATATAGCCAATGGCTATTAAGGTTATGAGTCTTAAAGTATGTTTATACTACTCTTACTTTCCTAAAACCATATGATTCTTAACTGCATTTTAAATGTTTTATTATTATACACACAGGTAAATGTAGTTCTTCATAAAGGTTCTTATTGCCATAGATAGAGACCATCACAGGCAAAAACAACTGTGGAAAATACAGATATTAATTTATTGTGGATTTTCAGGCCCTAGTGGATAAATCTACAGCACTACCCCTACACCTAAAGTGCAGTGAGTGTCAGAGAAGAGGGGACAGAATGATGATAAGAAGCAGAAAGAGAGAAAGTATGCAGCAAACTGTTTTCTAGATGTGACAGGAAAATT
The DNA here is from genome assembly GCA_033318265.1 of Phyllotis vaccarum. Lineage (NCBI taxonomy): Eukaryota > Metazoa > Chordata > Mammalia > Rodentia > Cricetidae > Phyllotis > Phyllotis vaccarum. The sequence goes on from JARWLC010000005.1 coordinate 108,271,310, forward strand.
CGACCCATGAAATCTCCACATTATGGCTGCCTAAGTCAAACCTTAACTGACAAGAGCACTTGACATGTTAATGTGGGGAGAAATCTCACTAGCTCCATTCGTAGATTAAAGGATATAGGCAGTTAATGACTGCTGAAAAAAGGAAAATTAGTCTTTCTATGGAACAGGCCCTCTAATTGGTTCTTTAATATCAAGTGGTTACCACTAAACACACAAGCAATCCTAAACTGGGCTCAATAGGTTATATTTATATATCTATTCATATGTATATCTATTCATAAGTATGTAACTATAATAAACAAAGAAAAAGAGGCCATTAATTTTCTTTATGAATAGGGATAATGGGAAAGGCTTGTGGGGAAGGAAAGGGAAGAAAGATATAACTACATTTTAATAAGAAATGCCAAGTAAGTCCTTCAAGACCTCAAAATTAGAAAAATAACAACTACTATATCAGTATCCCTTCACCTACTCACCTTAACCTAGGTGTTTTCAGGTTTCCTGACTGGATGGATTTGAGATGGCCGTAATTCTATTGGCAAATTATGATCTATAAAAGAGAGACATGTGCATGTACTGATGTCCTGGCATTGAGAGCATAAATTCTAAGAAAATCAGTTCTATCCCAAATACATACACACATACACACATGGAGTGTGGCAGAGAGATGAAATACAGAGGCAAAAATAGAAATATAGAAAGACAGAGATTGAGGCAGAGAGATAAACAGAGACAAAGAGAGCTCTTCCTGTCTTATAAGTATGTATTTCTTCATAGCCACCATAATTCAAAATTTCCTCTAAATTGTGTGTGCTGAATCATCACAGAAGTCAGGAGTCCATGATGAAATATTATCTACTGCATTACTTCTTATGACAGCCTATTTAAGTTATAGATAATAAATTACAAGATAGATTTAAAGTACAGTAGAGATCATAGGCTTTCTCTATGCAAACTTCAGCTTGGAGGCTCACTTGGGACCTGTATATTTGCTAATTACTATATTGTAAATTGCAACTGCTCTTTCTTATGAAGCAAATGATCTAGTGCCTTGTTGAGTGACAATCCCAGACTTATCCATGGAACAAACACACTCACTTATCTTGCTTCAAATTAGGTTAAAAATCTGGTAACAATAACTAACATTGACTGTTGCTGTCAATGTCTCATAGACAATTCTTTGTTCCACAACAAACTCTGAAGGAAGTCCTTGCATTGCTGAACTCCCTGTAGAATGTGAGGAGTACACAAGCCTTGTATGCTTGGCACTTAGATTGGTGTATATACTTCAAACATGGTGTGCTTCCCAAATACTGACATCCTAATTCACCTCAGCTTTTCTGCTTGACAGTTGACTGACTGGTATATTTAAAAATAAAGGAGAAAAGCTCTATAGTAGCAAGAATATGTAGTTTATGTAGCACCAATTAGTACATTCTTCTTTCAAATGAAGTGACGAAGGGTATTTCTAATGTCCTCATTCCTGTGCAGATTTGACCTTCATACCAGAACTGAAATCTTATCTATAGAACACTGTATGATACTTGATCTTTTATTAGCTTCATCAAACTACCAAAATTTGAGCCAAGGACAAAGAATATTTACACTCAAGCAGTTGTTCTGAGTGACCCCAGAACATCATGAGGTGGGTAGAAATCCATGTTTTGGCCAATGGGATATAGAACAATGTATCTTCACAACCACTCTGGCAATCTGAAGCACATATACTAGAAGCTGATGATTCATTTCTCTGCCCTTGAAAGACATTCCAAGCTTGGGAGAAGAGAAAGGAAAACAAAATGAGATCAAAGCAAAGTGAATGGCAAAGTGCATTATCTGTTGTTCGTGAATAAGACATGGCCAAGCATTTTCTAAGGAAAATGGAAAATTTCCAATACATAAAATGAAACTTTTTTAAATGACACAATATATCATGGTTAGTTTTATGACTTTTGATTACAAATAATGCATAAGAATCATTCTCTATGATAAATTCAACAGAGTGAGTTATGAGTTACAACATTCTAGAAATGACATTTGTTAAGACAGCCTAGGAGAGGAGAGCCTTCGAGCAGAGGCAAGAGAGAAGAGCTGTCCACTAAATTGATATTTCATACATTTCTTTTATCTTCATATACCTTTTCTGTATTACCATGCCTTTACTCCCAGGGAAGTGGAGCTCCAGACATACTTTCAACTTACTAACACAGACATATTTTATTACACTACCTCCTCTCATTCTCTCCTGTGCTCCAGAGCCTGGTGTTCGGAGTTATTCCCTGTAAGATTGGAAGGAGAAGAGCATCAGCAGATTTCTCAGTTTACTAAAATCTAGAAAATATCCTTCAGATAAGATTCTATTTACTCAATCTAAAAATGATACTGTTTGGCATATTTTATTCAAACCAAGGTATTGGGAAATGGGAGTCATCATTGCTCTCCACAGATCTTACTAACTAAAGGAATAAAAAAAGAAGAAGAAAAGCATACACATAATCACTAAAAATAAAACTTTACCCAGCAAAAGATGTCAAAGAATCTATACACATATTCGATTGAATTAGTTCATGGAGCATAAAAGTAGTTTATGTCCATGTGAGAAAGAGGAAATAGACAGGAGTTAAGTTGGGTTGTTGGGAAGATTACAGCCTTCTTTTAGAATATGAAGAAGGTCAGTGCTTCAGCTATGTGCAGTGAATGAAGGATAATGGTCGAAGCCAAATATTAGATAAGGGACAGGTTATTCAAGAAGAAACTGTGATATATGGATCTCTATGAGTGTTGGAAAGTAGTGAACAATGTATTGACCTATATAAATATTTATATATTGATATTAAAAATGTTTTTCATTAGATTGGGCTTCTATAGAAGTCATGGGTAAGGAGAAAGAATACAGAACCTCTTCGGAAGATAAAGGGCCCAAGACATGGTGAGTGGGTCTAGAACTTAAATAGAAAGAAGAATCAGTCAAGTTTTGTTTGTGGCTTGGAAGCCACCAGGTAGGCGATACATCCAAGTTCCAAAAATAAGTCACTTTGCCTCCAAGGGGAGCTATGATCATAATAGGGCCAAAGGATAAAGTAGGCATTTAGAAATGTCCATCATAATAGCAACAAAAAATGTATTTTCCTTATAAAGAGTCAAGATTCTTGAAAATGAAACAGATCAAAGCAAGAACAGAAATGATCACTTTCTAACAGCACCTAGGCAATGAATGCATCCAGACTTTGCTACATTGGTTAAGATTCTATACACAGATGACACAATTCAGAGGGTTTCTGAAGCATCTTCTTGCTTTTCTCACACACTGCAGCAGTTTTATTGTTTAACAAATTTATTTAAAGATACAATATAAGCTGTTAATTTAAAGATACTCATGAAAAACCAATCTCTGTTTACTTCACTCTGTTCTGATTGGGTGACAGTGTCATAAAGGATGAAATGAGCTGAATTTATTTTAAGACACACCAAAGAAGTTGTGGATCAGTCTTCAGTGTTTTGAGTTTGAAATTTTTAATACAGACATAAATTTTGCAAAAATAATTTAACAGAAATATGAGAACACACTACACCACACGTAATTTTAAAAAGAATGTTTGTTGGAATATAATTCACATAAAAGTGAATAAAGTATGAAGCTTGCATTTTGATAATGTCTAGAATGATGAGATAAACTCCAATAAAGTTTAAATTATTTTGATTACTAAATGAGAGGACTTTGCCAAAAACCAGCCACTCTCATGTCATACCCATCATTTGTTCTTGAAGAGTTAATCTACTTATGTACTTATGGAGCATCTGTTTCTGACTCCTTCAAATAGATAAACCATAAGTTCTGCATATTTCAGACAAAAGAACCTAAATTCATTCATGTAGCCTAATGTGGAAGTTCATCTTATTAGATCTGACTTCGTTCCAATATTATATAAACACACTACAATTTTATTTCTTTTACCATTGAATAACCATTTTAATCACTCATATACAGTGACTCTTACAGATAGTGCTAATATAAAGCCTTTTGTAGCAGTATTTTTTCTTTGAAGATGTTATTTGTGCTATGAGATATATCTTCATTTGCCATAGCAGTAAGATTCTTAAGTCCTTAGGGAAATTAGAGTTGATAACTGAGGACATGCTAACAGTGTTCCAAAATTGCTACATTATTTTTCATATTTCTCCAGAAAATTAGAAAGCCTTCACTACATACACTCTGGGCTGACATATATATATATATATATATATATATATATATATATATATATATATATATATATATATATATATATGACTTTTGCAATTATGGTTATTATAGTGAATAGCAAGCAGTGTCTGGAAGTAGTTTTTATTTTTATTTCAGAGGTGATTAGTATCTTTTTAAAAATAATTTTCATGTATTCGGAGAAATATCCATTCAAACCTCTTTGTTTTGAAAATTGTACTGTATTTTGGCTATTAATTTAAAAGACTTCCATTAAACCCTTGATAATTCTAACTGGAAAATATTTTCTGTACTTTTTAAAAATTTATTTTTTACTTTATTGTCATAATCACTGTAGTCTATAATAAATTTTAAAATTTTAATTTAAATATGATCTATTTATTGCTTATTCTGCCCAACTCAATGACAAAATTATTTACTCTTCTGAATGGTTTAATCAGTTTTAGCTCTAATATTTAGGTTCATAATGCATTCTGAGAAACATCATAGGGAGAATAAAGTAGAAATTCCACATTATTCTGTTGAAATGTGAAGATCCACCATCTGATGAATTCACATTACTGCATTTTCTTGGCACCACTGATGATACCCAACTGGGTTTCAATACAAATGAGAATTCTGATCTCTGTCTTTCACTGTATGTAACCTGGTCTTTCTTTTTCTTAGCACTGCACAATCTAGTAACTAGACTTTATTCATAAATTTGGAAACAGGAAATGATGAGTCATCAAACTTTTCTGTTACTAGGATGTTTTCTGCTATACTGAGTTGTGGCATCTTTGTTGATGGAACACCTGAGTTCATGATAAGGATTATCTTAACTTTTTTAGACCAATTTTGGAAATATAAAAATTTTTAAAAGAATATGGTATCTTAAAACCAATATTTATATGACACTTTTCTTTTATTTACACCATTCTATACTTTGTTAAAAATATTCTGTGGTTTTTATAATATAGACTTTTATAGGTTAGATTAGATTCACGTACATAACTCCATTGAAATAAGTAAATAAATAGAATCATTATCTCCAATACTGTACAATGCTGCTCAGCCACCTTTATAAGGGGTGAAGTCCGTGAGCAGGTTGTTATCTTCATGTCACATGACCTGTCTATTTGGGAGAATATGAAAATATCCCTGTGAAACCACAGGAGACCCTTTAACTGCCACAAACCAATGTCAAAGACGGCTGCCAGACCCTGAGACTAGAGAGGGAAATGTGATAAAAAGTCATGTTAACAGGGAACACATCTCCACTTACATCTACATTTCGATTTTGCAGAGACAAAATTTTGAAACAATTAACTTGAATTGTTTTAAACCATTTATTCTTTGGTGTTCTTGTATTACAGCACCCATGAATCTACAGTGTGTATATTGCAATTATTTGTGAAAATTATTCATAAGTATCTTAACCTTCTATGTTATTATCAGTGGGATTATTCTTAATTTTGTTTGTCAGATCAACAGCCATGATATATTCATTCTATTATTATTTTTTACTTAATTTGCTTATAGTCACTAATTTATAGAACTTTTCAAATAACCATTTGTTTATTTTTTATTATTAATTTATTATTTTCAATTTAATTTCTGGTAGAATTTTATTATTTCTTCATCTACCTATATTAGTGATTTAGTTTATTGTTCTGGTTACTTAAGGTAGGAAATTGGATATTGAATTAATATAATTCTTTTTTAAGCATATAAGTAGATTGATATCTTTCCCTGTGTTACTAGCTTTATCCCAAGGATATTTACAAGTAATATTTATCATTTATCATTTAATTAAAAATGCCCAGGACATTACATTTTGGTCAGTTTTTTATATAAACTTGACTAGCTTCCAAAATTTTTATGTCTTATTGTTACCTTCCTGTTACTGCATTTTTACTTTATTTTTTTGTATCTATCTATCTATCTATCTATATATATATATATATATATATATATATATATATATATATATCCATATATTTATTGGTATAACATGAAAGTATTCTTTACATGGCTTGGGTACTTCACATTTCTTAAGATGTGATTTGCGGTCCAAAATATAATAAGTTTTGTAGAATATTCCATATGCACTTAAGATATTCTGGGCTGAAGTTCTTTATGGGAGCCATGTGACTGGTGCTTCTGCTTATTTCCAGTCTGCACTCATTCTCTTACTTGTAAATTCTAGATTCTCATGTAGATTCTTCAATATTAACTACATTGATTTGCTATTATTGTTCTCTCAAAACTTCTCTCACAGATTTTTGTGATCCATTTTAAATGCCTGTATATTAAGTATTATTGTATTTTCTGTGAAATCACCTCATTTACCATGATATAATTTTTTATCACATTAGCAAACCCTTGAATAATTTTAGCATAGTATGGCTTCCTGCCCCTATTTGGATGTGTTCTTGTCAGTGACACTAAATTCACATTTTTCTTTTATCTACTTTGTTTATCTTTGCCCTTTTGTTTTGTTTTTATTTATCTGTTTTGTTTTGTTTAAGGTTTAAGACAAGAAGGGTTGCTGGTGTAGATGTCTAGGTGGTTGGTTAGGAATAAGTGTGTGTCCCTAGGGTACACATACCTGTAGAGACTAAAGTTGTCCTTCCTTAAGACCTATCAATCTTGAAATACTTTAGATATTTTTTAACTTTTAAATTTGGTGTGTGTGTGTGTGTGTGTGTGTGTGTGTGTGTGTGTGTGTGTGTGTGTGTGTGTGTGTATTTAGGTTTTATGAGAGGACAGAAAAGGACACTAGATCCAGTGGAACTGGAGTTATAGGTGGTTATGTACTTCCCAAGTAGGTGCTCTGAACTGAACTTTGGTTCTTGGTAAGTGATGTGGGAATGTCTTTCTGTATGCTGTGAATATCAGTCTTTAAATAAAGAACCCTTGGTGAGCACCTTAGAAGTAGATGGGGAATTAGAATAGGTGGGAAAAGAAGGGCGAAGTCAGAGACCAATCAAGCCAGAAATCCAATGAAGGAACATGTAAGGAACACAGGTGAGCCACAGGCCTCATCAGACAGTTAATGAAAATGGGTTGAGTTAAGATGTAGGAGCTAGGTAGCAATGTGCCTGGGCCACAGACCAAATAGCATGAAGTGTTTGAGTCATTTCTGGGGCCCCAAACAGCAGTGGGCTGTTAAGTGATCTGGGACAGCGGGTCTCTGGGTCTGAACTTCTGGCCTGATGGGCTGAAACCTCACTGTAACAGGTAAGAGTAGTGCATCCTTTTAAATTACTAAAACTATGTCTGTAAACCCCGATCCTTTTTTATGAGGCAGGTCTTTTATTGTCTTAAGGCTTGTTCACCAATGAGCATGGTTGGCTGATGAATAATTCATAGTAATCTTTAGGTTTCTTTCTCCTTGGTACCAGATCACAAGTGACCTTCCCTGAGTTTCTTAGTAGATGGGTAAAATCCAAATCATATTTTCATGCTTATGTAGCAAACACATCCCTGACTGAGATATCTCCTCAGACCTGTCTCTGAATTTTAATTGATGATTCTTTGACACTGACAAAGTAATCATTAATAATAGTTTGTTAAGCAGATTTCATACTTGTTATTTTTTACTATTTGATGCTTTGCTATTTTTTGTTGTTGTTCTTATTTGTATTGAGGTGGTTACTGTTCTAAGAGAAGTTCTGAGACTATTAGCAGCCAGAATATTTTCTATTTTGAGAAATTATATGGCTAAAAAGGAAACTAGATTACCTGGAAAATTCAAATTATTTCATGAGAATTTTGTCTTGAAGTGAAGTTTTTGTTTTATTAGTTTTTTGAGAGTTTTCACCTCTCCCCAGCTCCTCCCAAATATATCCCCCTTTGGTGTCTTCTCACTTTGCCTCCCTTTCACATTAAAGTATTCAAGATCAACATGTGCTGTCCAGATATTATTGGAATTGTGGCCATTGCCTGGAATGTCAAATTTACCGCAGGCTACACTCTTGTACAAAATTATTTCTTAATTTTCAGCAGCTAACAATTGTCAAAAGCTGTATGTCTAGGGGTTGGATTGTGTTCCCAACTCCCATCTCCATACTGGAATTTGATGTGCCTTAGGCTCACACAAGTTTTTTTTTTTTTTTTTTTTCATACAGTTGAATCCATTATGAGTTCACTTGTGTAGTTGCCCTGCTATATCCTGAAAATAATGCTTCCTTTCAGTCACTTACCACGTCTGGTGCTTATATTTCTTTGTCAGTTTCTTCCAAAATGATTTCTGAGCTTTGGTAGATAAGTTACAGTATACATGTTGCATTTAGGACTAAACATTCTGTAGTTTCCTCTACATTTTGGCCAAATATGACTTTCTGTGTTTATCACCTCTAACTAAAAATAAAAGCTTCTCAGATAAATGTTGAGAGATGCATTGTCTATGTGTATAATAATTGCTCTTTAGAAGTCAGCTGAACCCCATGCCCATTCAGAAACACAGAGTAATAGTTTCTCCCCTAGGACTCGTGATCTATCTAGCCACAGGTTCTTAGCCACGTTTGGCTTTAATCTTGTAGAGTGAAAGATAGATCTAGTGAGAAAAAATATTTGTACTGCTATTGCACAAATGGGCATGTCTTAGAGTGCAGTCATTTGCAGTTTCCAATTTCATAGAGACATGTAAGTAAGGAATATTATTCTTTTCTAGTAGCATGCATAGACACCTTACTACACTATGAAAGATACCCAATGTGGATGCATTCCCATGACAGCTAAAGATATTTTAAAATATCTTTTAAATTGTCTTTAAAGTGCTTTTTATTTAGTTTTATACGCTGTATTTTAATTGGGTTGTTTGTTTTCTTGTTGCTCAATTTTTGGAGTTTTAAAAAATATATTCTAAATACAAATTCTCTGTTAAATATATAGTGCTATTTATACTCCTTTCCTTTGGCTTTCTTCTCTTCTCTCTCTTCAATCTGCCCCCCTCCCACCACCACCACCAAGAAATATGGCTGACCAATTAGTCCTCAAGTCTTCCGAAGGTTAATGTGAAGGTTGGGAAGGTGTCTATTTTAAAATAAAATTAAGAGTAGTTTGTAACCTGAGTTTTTTTGGGTGGTTGTTTAAGAGAAATGGTATCATATAGCAGATAAAGATTATGTACTTCTAGTATATCTTTAATACTTTTTCCCATTAATGCCATTTAAAAATTATTATCATATTATTGTATTCATCACTTTTTATGGCTTTTCTGTGTTTTTTATGGCTAGTTTCTGAATTAATGTCATTTCACATGCTATTTCATTAAACTCTCTCAATGTGGTGGGCATAGCAGTAAAATTTAAAAGAGAATAAAACTCTTGTCTTTTATGTTTTGCTACTGAAATAGAAATTTTTACACTTTTCTGATTAACGATAATCTCCACAGACACTTTTTAAAATGTCTACTCTGATGCTATTCAAGTACAACTTTCAAGGTTTAACAAATGCAAATTTAAGACCCTAGACTCTCTAGGATGGAGGGTTGTGAAACACAAAGTAAGTTATTTGGTAGGAACTTTGAGGAAGGACAGTGTGTTATTTTTATTTGTCCACTAAATATATATTTAAAAAACAGTCATTTTACACAAAAACAGTATTAAAACATCTGATAAAATAGCAATGACTTTTCATTGTTGTTGTGGTGATGTTGAGGATAGAACCTAGTATGCTAGACAAATTTCTATCACTGAATACACCCCAGGGAGGGGGGGGGGATGACTCAGATTTGCACCATCAGTTTGTCTCCTGAAATCCTTTACCCAAATGACTACAATATTTTTATGACTAACTAAAGTTTAAAATTATTGTTTTAACTTCTATCAATTAGGTGGTGCATAAATTTACTTTTTACTTAGGTTTTATAAATAGTGATGTTTCTAGGCATTACTGTATGCATATATAATTCCAAGATTTGAGAAGCAAGAAAATAGAGATCCGGGATCTAGCCTGTGCTATCGTATGAGAACTCGTCTTGCTGAATTAAACCAGGGGCTGTGCATATAGCTAAGATGTACAATAGTCCCTCAGGAAGGGATAGAAAAGGTCCTCATGATTTTGAATATATTTGAGTATAAAGGTTCAATAGTAAATAGGAAAAAGAGGAAAAATGTGAACATGGACAAAATCCAATATGGAACATGTGAGAAAATGTCACTGTAGAATATATTATTTGGCATTCTAACTAAAAATACTAGATTAAATATTTTATGTTGAACTGCTTCATGCAGTGTATGATCGTCTAATAAATGCCCATAAATGTTATAATGAAGAAAATCTAGAGTTTAGTAAATTAAAAACCAATTTCTTATTCAAAATAAATGGAACTTCAAGTTTCTTTGGAACAGTGAAGCAAGTCTAACTAAACAGACACACACACGCACACACACACATACATGCACACAGATAAATTGTTATGAATGCATTATACAATGAAAACACTCTGATTAATAAAACAACTTATTTTGCATAAACTAAACACAAATAAAGACATCAAGAATCTGGTATACAACAAATTCAAAATGACATGCACTTGAAAAATGACCATGAAGATGATAAAGCATTACAACTGCTTACATAAAACCCCAAACCAAACTAAATTAATGCAGTGCTTTTGACTTTTAATGCTTGTGTATATTGTTTGCATCAGTTTTATCAAATTAATTGCATTTGGTTCAATGAAAATTTATTTTTGTCCTATATTTAAGTGATCTTTACAGTCTCTTTGTTGTGAGTTTGATTATGTTTTTGAAAGAGATTTTAAAAATCACCACTACTTACCTAATGAAAGTGCAGGAGTTAAATAGATGAATGTATTCCTTGGATGTCTACTGCCCTGAGAAAACTATTAGCTTGCAGGTATCAGGTGATTTTCATAAAAATACCAGACGTAGATATAAAATGCTGAAGTAGTTATGAGACTCAGAAAACAGGCCCAGATGAGTGTGGAGTCACAGCAGGATTTAGAACACAAAAGGAATTATCTACTTCAGTTAAGTGAACCTCAGCTTTAACACCAAATGGAGTGTGTTGTCTATTTTATTCATGGCCTACAAGGGAAACAAGTTTTTGTTTTTGTTTTTATATGTTTTTTTCAACAAAACTTTATTTTTCTACACTTTATGAAAGAAATAATTTAGTGAAAATACACAGTACATAAATTTCAGCATTCATTTATGTAGTTCTTTGAACTCCAGGGTGCTGGTTTGCTTTTTCCTGAAGTGATAAATTAGAGTTAATACAACAAGTATCTTGTGGAACTAAGGAATTAATGCATTGGCTTCTGAATGAAGTTTTCATAATTCCTCATATTTCAGAAATGTGTTGATCTTTCCAATACCTTGTATATGATTTCTATCAGGACTAAAGGCAAAGCCCTGTCAGCCTAGCTGCTCAAGGGGATAAGAACAAGCAAACAATTGCTACAAAGACTGGAGGCAGAACCTTGCCAATGTAGCTGTCTGTTGGGATTTTCTATCATATTGTGTAAACCCTCTATCTTTTTTAATTCTGACACAATAACATAGTAATGAAACTTAGTGACAGAAGGTATTCTGGAGGTGGAAACTTTCTTGGTATTTATTCTACTACAGGAGCCACAGTGAGATATGTCATTTCCCTAATTAGATCATTACAATATGCATTATGGACATTTTTATTTTCTATGCCTTAGTCACAATAAACAAACAGATTCAAAATGAAAGTAAGTCATAAGCTAGACAAAAGGTTTGAATGGATGATGTCAATGCCTTCTCACTTCCAGCCTTAGGTCAACATCTATAGGGACTATTTTAGGAATCTAGATTTGTTCCTCTGACTACACAACTACTTTTTCTTCTATTATATGTCTAACTGTCTATTATTTTTGTGACTTTCTTACACTTATCAATAAAACAGTCCAATCTTGTCTGTTTTGGCAGGATTCTCTTTCACAAGCATACTTTTGATTAATCCACTGACTCATTAGAGTGTCTCTTATAAAATAAGACTATAAAATAAATAAGGCTATAAAATAAATTATTTATATTAAATATATAGATGATATTTAAAATTTAACAATCCTATCTGTCTTTATAATATCCAATGTTTTTAGTGGCTAATTTGATTAAACAATTTGTTCATTGGATTTTAGAAGTTATGTACATCATATAAAATATGGTTATTGTGACAATGGAAGAAAGCTACAAATGTCTAATTCTAGATATTTATATAATCTATGTTTCTCAGCTAAGAGCATATTTGGTGTACTTCCAAGATACTAAGAAATACATGTTTTACACTGCTTGCCACAATCCCCAAATTATGGGGTGACTCTGTGTGAGGTCATAGATTGCTAAGTCAAAGTAACAGTAAAACTCAAAGGCTCTAGTAGCAAATTATTAGATTAAGCTGTATTTATTAGCTCTGTTTATAATTCGAGAACATCAATGTAATTTTGTTATATGTTTCCAAAACAAGTAAAGACTGTCTTTTGCTTTTGTTTGTTTGCTTGTTTGTTGTTTTTTTTTAAGACTGGTTCTTACTTGATAGCCCTTACTGGTTTAGAATTCATTATGTAGATCTGATGAGCCTGGAATCTTAGAAATTTTTTGCCTCTACTTTATAAAAGCTGGGATTAAAAGTATGGTCTATAATAGCTATCTATTATTGAGGATTGATGATTATTCCTAAAATGTATATGGATAAATTCTTATATTGCTATTACTTCTTTACAGTCTCATGAAATCAATGATTGCTTGCTTTAAAATTCTATGGTCATTTAAATTTAAGGACACATTTCTAACTTAATAAGTTGAATAACTGAACACTGAACTTGATTTAACCTTACAGACATTTTTTTTTTCCTTAATAGAGGAGATATGAAGACTTTTTCTCCTTTCCCTTGTTGATGTGGGAAGGCCTTTCTGTATGCTGTGAATCTCAATCTTTAAATAAAGGAGCTGTTTTGGGCCATGACAGGCACCATAGAAGAAGTAGGAGGAGAAATCAGAGCATAGGTAAGAGAAGCAGGGTGGAGTTAGCAAAATCGAGCAAGCCGCTAAAGGAGCAACATGTAAAGAACACAGGTAAGCTACGGGCCACGTGGTAGACAGATTAATAGAAATGGGTTGAGTTAAGATGTAAGAGCAAGCTGGCAATGTGTCTGAGTTATAGGCCAAATAGCATAAAGTTAATATAAGTGTCTGAGTCATTTCTGGGGGCAGCAGAGGCTGGTGGCTAAGGGGTCGGGGGCTATAGGTTTGTGGGTCTGGGTCTCTGGCTTCCTGGGACCAAGAAACCCCATTGCAACACTTTGTCTCAAGTTTTCAAACTGACTTTTTGAAAAGTCAGCTCAGGGTTAGATTGGGATGACAGTGCTCAGGATGAACAAAGTAAATAGAGTTGTGGTAAAACGGTTTCTGTTCTCTAGTCCTGGGAGATTCTGAAAGCCTCTGTCTGAGAGAAATCTTTATAATTTCATGCTGAAAAGGTATAGTTGGAAGTTTCTGATCTGGCCTAGTCACAAGGTCCAGACCTGCCCACAACTGCTTAGTTCAAAATATTCACACAAGAGGCTTGTATTAATTACAAGTGGATTGGCCCATTGCTTAGGCTTATTGCTTGCTAAATCTTACCCTTAAGCTAACCCATGATTCTATCTATGTTTAGCTACGTGGCTTTCAGTGACCATTTTTGTCTTTCTTCCTCTGCATGTCAACGGCAGCTGCTGCCTTGCTCTTCTGCATCCCAGAATTCTTAGTCTGCTTGTCTCGTCTATACTTCCTACTGGGCAGTTAGTGTTTTATTAAACCAATATGAGCAACATATCTTTACAGTGTACAAGATTTGAATAGATATGGTCCCCATTAATTCATGGCATGGTGGTGGTGAAAATCTTGTAGCCTGTTTACCTAGCAGTCAGAGTGCTTCCTTAATTATATAGAATCCATTAAGTGGGAATAGAATGATATTGTTCTAAAACATAGGTTATATCAATTTTTTTTCTAACTTGTGTAACTTTTTCTGGCACATTTGGGGTCATAAGTTTAGTCAGCATTGATAAAGAAATAACACAAGAGAGTTATCTTTTATAATCATTTCCCTTCAAGTTTAGCCATTTTTAATAAACAGAGTTATCTTTTGTAATCAAGTATATTTATCAACACCATTACTCAAGTTTTAAAAATTTAGAGACATATGCATGCAGCCATATAATAATCCTTAGTTAGTGGGAGGGGATTTGTATCTGATCTGCTCCCAATTTCTCTACCCATCAAATCTTATTTACCTTTTTCAGTTACTTTTTTAGTTGTTTTTGAGTCAGCACAGTGGCAGATGTTTCAATATCTCAGTGCCTTATGAAGAGATCTCTGGCATTTTTATGTGTACCACAACCTCTAGCCTGTAAGGAAGATCTTCAAGTAGATAAAAGTATCTCTGTAAAAGTGGGAAAGGTAGGATGCTCAGGACTTTCCTGGGGAAGCCTAGAAGAAGTACTCCTGAGAGAAGACACAATGATTAAGAAAAATTTCCATCAATTCAATATTTCTAAATTGTGCAATAAAAGGCCCCAATGTGCAGAATTCTGAGACCAAAATCAAACTTGCCACAGTGGCCATCATGTGGTTGCTGCTGAATCTTTCCCAGTCCCTTCAAATATGGCTTCAAGCATCTGGTCACAATTAAATATTTTCCATTTTATGAGTTGCCAAGATAATCTTTTCACAGCAATAGAAACCCTAACTAAGAGAGCATTTGGTATCAGGGACTGGGTATTGCTGAGATAGGCCTGATTATGCTTTGGTTTGAGGAGTGTGGATTTTGAAACTTTGTATGAGGAAAGTATTTGAATGCTATAAGCAGAGCTTAATGGGCCATAATAGTAGAACAACGGAAGACAGTGTTGCTGAGAGTGATTTGAACTTTCGGGCTTGTTCCAAGATGTTTCAGAGAAGAATTTTAGCATGTGGCTTAGAGACTGTTTGGGGAATATTTTGGCTAAGAATGTGGCTGCTTTTAACATTTGTCTAAAAAGTCTGTTTTAGGCTAAAGTTAAAAAGTTTTTGATTAATTGAATTGGCAAAGGCAATCGCAAAGCAGGCTAGTATAGTCTCTCTCGTGTGATTACTAATGTTTACACTTATGAAAATTTAAAATGAGAGCAAGATGAGCAACTAAAAATACAAAATGTAAATGTTGAGAAGAAAGGGGGCAAAAGGAAGTAAGATGGAGCTAAATTCTATGTTCAAGGAGATAAATCGATTAAAGAAGAGTTGGGTGTTAAATTGAATATAAGGAATCTTGACCTCAGGGAAACAACCCACCCAGCTAATCTTCCAATTGGTGAAAATGAATTCAAGAAAATCTTAGAGATTTGTTTGCCTCTAATCACAAAAGGCAGAAGGCAGAAGGCAGAGTTTAGCAGATCTCTATTTTCAAGGCCATTCTGGAATATAGATCAAGTTTCAGGACAGCTAACCTTAGGCAGTGAACGAAACCATGGAAAACAAGAAGATCATGAAGATGTAATTAAACAAGTGGGTCATTTTCCAGCCCCAGAGGAAAAAAAAAGAACTACCCAGATTATTCATCTAGGAGGCTGGGGCGTAAGGGTCAAGGATAGAAAAAAAAGGTCATGGAATCTCCCTCAATGACCAAGTGAAACTGTTAGTGGTCAGGCATGTGTTGGGGTATCCCTTAGTAGAGGCTAAGACAGGCCATTTCTTGAGGCTGTGAAGGTGAAGCCAGATTACCTTGGAAACAACAAGATGTTGGAGATGCCAATCATAGGATTCTTTGCTTAGAAAAGCTGCTAACAGAAATGGAATCAACCCTAGAGAGAAAAAAAAATGTATTGCAGTCAAAAAAGATAAAAGGAATTGAAGATCTAAAGAGCATTCTGACATCAGAAATAAGATAGGCATTTTGGAGTTTTCCAGTTGGTTTTTGGTCTTGCTTTGGTCTAGTATTTCTTCACTATCCTCATTTTTCCTTCATTTTGGAATGACAATATACATCCTGTGCCATTAGATGTTGGAAGTATGTGATCTGTTTGTTTTTTTTTTTTTTCTTAATTTTAATTTTATGAGGATTACAGTGAAGAGATTGTATACATTTCAGAAGAGACTTTGAAATTTGGACTTTTAAACATTGTTGAGTATGCGATAAACTATGGGGACTTTTGAAGTTGTACTCAATGCATTTTCATTATACCTACAAGCCTAAAGTAGATTATGGTAGTTTGAATAAGGATAATACCAATAGGATCAAGTGTTTGAATGCTTGGCCCATGGCGAGTGACAATATTCGGTGGTACAGCCTTATTAAAGTAAATGTGGCTTTGTTGAACAGTGTTACTATGTGAGTAGGTGTTCAGCTCAAGCTACTAAATCCAATATGACTGATTCATACTCTCCTTTTGATGCTTGTGAGTAAAGATGTGCAGAACTCTTAGCTTCTTTTCCAGAAGCATATATGCCTGCATGCTGCCATGCTTTGTGCCTTGATGACAATGGACTAAATCTCTGAAAGTGTAAGCCAGCTCCAATGAAATGTTTTCCTTTGTAAGCACTGCCATGTTCATGGTATCTATTCACAACAATAGAAAACCTAAGAGACAGCAGGTGTTCCTGGATTTTTATTACCATAGAAAATTTGCTCTCCTCAATATGGTGCCCTATTTTATCAGCCTGGTTTCTGGGGAATGTATATATATATGCATGCTCTCAACATACTGGTGCTTATTTGTGAATATTGTAATCTAGTCTACAAACATTCTACAGTGTGGTCCCTAGACGCCTCAAATCTGCTGTTGAAGAGACATCCAATAAGTCAGTTTTGGGGTTGTCTGATGCTTTAATTTTAAGGTAACATAATAGATTTTGGAAATTTTTCCCAGGTAACCTGAAATAGCTAATACAAAAATCATACTTCATTCCAGTCACTTTGTCATATAACACAACTTGGAAAATCATTTAATAAAGTTGCTTTTATTAAATTCACATGAGTGAAAAAATCAAAACAAGCTAATGAGGTTTTAATTATTTTCTTTTAAAAACTTTTTATCATTCCCATTATGTTTATTCCATGGTAAAAGTTTGTGTATTTAAATATGTTTTTTTCTGTAACAGTTAAATAAAATTTCTTACTATACAATAAATGATTATAGAAGTCTTTGGGTAGTTGTTTCTAGATAAAAACATGAACTATTATGTTCACTTCCTGTGCTCTAAAAAATATGAGACCCTGGCTTTATAATAGGGCAACTAAAATAGACCTTACTGATAATTTTTATTTTAATAGGCTGGTAAAATTGTTATGCATTTGATGAAATACATAAAACTTAACTATCTTTAAACTTTTAATGTAGGAAAAGATATATAATATTATATTTTACTATTGTACATTGAAAGCTAAGAGAGCTGGATAACTCCAAAAACCTATGCCATATATAAATATTAACAAAAGTAATAAAAAAATCTATAAACTTGAAATATAGAACAAAGTTGTACAGTATAACAGGGCAGGGTTCAAATACAGGTAAGAGTTTGGAAGACACTTGTTCAGCTAACAATGTTATTGTTCGCAGATCATTTCATTTTGTATATAGACAAACTCATTATGAAAATCACTGTATTTTACCAAGACTTAGAAAGCCAACAAATGCTAAATACAAAAACTAGTCTCAGTATACAAGAGACTGAAGCTGGGGTAATTTCCATTTAATTAAGGTGCAAAAGTGGCATCACAGGAACAGTGCTTTAAGGTTTCCCAGAGATGCTAAGATGGAAGAACTCATAAGCTATAAAATGTGTATGCACATTAAGGAGTAATAGTTTCTTTTACTACAGTAGTTTTTTGTTTTTTCAAATTTATATCCCTTATTTTCCTAGCTTTATTACTTTGTGTTCATTTGAAAACATCATTTTCCTGCTTATATCTTCTCATTAGTTTTGTAAAATGAAATATTTATAGTTATTAAGAAAACTTCATTAATCTATCATACATTATTTATTTTTAAAAAACACAGATTAGAATAAGTATGTCTCCTTGTTTCCATTATTTCCAATATTATGAAGATTTGGTCATGTATTCGTCATCTGCCTTCCTTCTCCCTCAATGTCTCTAAATTTTAAAATTGGTGCCACTAAATTTAAAAGAGAAACTTACTTGTTTGTGTTTAGTTGTATAAACTACAGTGCTATGAACTCCATAATAAAATCATTAACAGTTATTTAATATCATCAAACACAAAGTTCATCTGCCAATTTTTTCTAAACCTCTCAGACGTCTTAAACAACAAAATTATTGTCTAAATTGAGATATAAACAATGTGTATGTGCTATGTTTGTTTACATCATCATGTTCCTTAAGAACCATTTAATAATCATCACTTTTCCTTTGTTCTAATTTTGACTTTTATTGACTTATTAGTGTAGTGTGTATGAGAGAAAGGAAGATAAGAAAGAGAGAGAGGATAGAAAGAACACAGTGTGTACATGTTGAGGTCAGAAGACATCTTGCAGGAGATAGTTTTTATTTCTCAAGCTCATCAAATTTAGTGGCACATGAGCTCTCTGGCAGACCAAACAGTCCTTTTATTTTTTGTCTTGTATAACTTGAAAAAGTCCTGTTGTTTGCCATGTAGCATAAGGCATGTCTCGAATCTCTGTGATCTCCACGCAAGTTCTACACCAACCTTACAACATTATAATTTCTATTTCACAAGTTCAAAATATTTTAATTGGTGTTTATATAAAATTAAAACTTATACTGTAAAATTAACGTTATGCTAATTAATAAGAAAGATAATTACCTATAACTAACATATGTTACATATATATACTTTATATAGATATATTTATATACACACATATATTAGAAAATGTCATGTTAAATTTTTTCTAACAAATACCATCATGTGGCTTCTGAACCAGCTATTTTCCAGCCCCAGAAATGTAAACCATAATTTTTCTAATAAATAACTAGTCTTAGATGATTTAACAACAGAGAAAGAAGACAATGTAATCATTTGATTAAACATGGACAAAATGGTCAGTTAATATGCCCCAAATACCAGAACCCATTTGTGCTGGTTTTCACTTTAAACAAGGCATTGATTTTTTTTTTTATTCCAGGCATAGCTTATGGAGATTAAGATCCATACACCAAACATCTGTGCCAATTTTAAACTCATGGACCAGATTTTCAGTCAATTTAACATGTTATTTTGATCCAAGATACCATAGGATCCAGGCTGCAAAGTGCACATGTATTCTTGTCTGCTCAGAGTATTTGGAGGTTTGCTTGTATCAGGTTCCACATAACTTCCATGAAACTTGAAAAGTCATAATCAGGTTAGTCTGGAGGCCAACATTTTGACTAACCCAAATCAAATGTTCAGAGAATATATTTGTCTAGTGGGCTTCAATTAAACATAAAGTGTTATTGTAGCATCTGTTATATTAAGGTGATATTCAATGAGCTGTGAATTTAATACTCCTTATCAGGTGTTAGAGCGATGCTCATACAGCAACTGCTTCCCTACTCCAGACTTTATCCACCCAGTCAGTGTCTTCTCCTGGGCCGCTACTTAGCTAAGAGTTTGTGCAAATCAGCATCCAGGTTGCAGTCAGCTTCTGTGAACACCTGATGCAAAATGTTATCCCTAACTGTCTGAGCATTGCACAGAGAAAGCTTTCAGTCTCTGACCACATTCATAGTGTTGCCCAGAGTATGAGGCAAATACATATTTTAGATTCTCATCACAACTGTTTGTAGGGGAATGCAGAGTACATAATGTTGTATGTCTTGTTTCAAAGAACAAGATTATACAGTCCTTCCATGAATTTCTTTCAGCTTTTTAATTAACTTTACTAATAATTACATTTATTTTCCATTTTTCTCCATTGACTAACTAAAGGAAGTTTTAATGACTGAGGTTGTGGCTCAAGGCATAGAATAGTTACGTCATTTGTGCAAAGCTTTCTATATGATTCCAACATTGTGGGGATCAAGAGTGGTGAGCAAAGCTGTTGGGTACATACTTTCCATCTTAGTACCTGGAGGTGGGATGGTAAGGCAGAGAGATGGTGAATTTGAAGAAAGACAGCTCTACATTTTAAAAAAAAAAAAAAAGAAAAAGAACAGCTCCAGAAAAAAATAAAGGAGGAAGGAAATGAGAAGAGAGAAGGAGGCCGAATGGGAAACTAAGACCGAGTTTGGGAGTGTCTCAGGGATAAGACACAAGGTTAACAAGAGAAAACTCAGGAAGTACTTCAGAAATATTCTATAGTAAAATCATACATTTGCAATGCTAATATTAATTAAAAAGCTTCAAACTAGCCAACTACTTAAGTTATGAAAATATACAGAACTCTGGTAATTTTCTAAGCATAGAAAATAAACATAACTGTTCCAACTATATAACCACATATACTTATTTTAAAATGGAATCTGGACCACCTAATCATGTAAGTCAAAAACTAAAAGCATTTTGAAGGAGGCAGAATGAAGAAAGCTCCAAGTGTCCAGTGATTTATGAACTTGTGTCACTTAAGTTTACAAAGATACATGAGACACAATGTTGAATGTTATACAATAGTTACTTACCATAAGTTTTTATGTAAGTGTGTAGTTCCATAATAATCTGCCTGCTAGTGCAAAAAAAAATCTATGAATAGAACACAATTTCAGACAAAATAAGACATGACATCATATCAGAAAAGAATGAAACCACAGACCTAAATTTGTGGCAAAAGTTAGGTTTGACTAAAAAGCTGTAAGTTTTGGTATAGCCTGTGTACATATAAAGACAAACATACAAATATACTGTATCTTCAGAGATGCTCCTATTTTCAACATCATTGCATTCCTAGAGAGTGGTAAGCTGCAGATGCCCAAGTGAGGATCTTTTCCATCCTACTGTGACTTCTCATCCAAGGAGTAAACACATAAAACATCACAAGTATGGCCATTGCAACTTTTCTGAGAATAGTTTACTGTAAACCACGAAGAAAATGAACAAAGGTAAGACCGTGATGGAGTTGGACAAGTAAATGAAAGAGACTGTTTTATGAGTTCTAGCAAGATGTGGAAGATCCAGTTTCTGAATTTACTTATACTGGAAAGAAAAGTTATGGTAATATTTTGTAGAGTCCAAGTCTAGTAGGAGATGTATCTGAATACTGGAGATTTTTATTCTATTAAAATAGGCAGAGGAAAACTTTCCACTTTTAATATACCTTCTTTGTTTGTTGATGGCATCTGCAATAAGAGAATATAACAAATTTCCTACTATTGTTGCTGACAATATAATTTTCCTTATTTCTTATTATATTTTTCATGAGTGGCTTTAAAGAAACAAATTGAAAACAACAATAAAATACTTTTTTAATAATACAGGGGAAACTTAGAGGTATATTTCAAGTTCATGCTCAACTACATAGTGAATTTAAAGGCAAACAGTATTACATGATACTACATCTCCAAAAACAAAAGACAGAGTTAAGCTGTATGATTAAAGATAACAACATAGTTACCAAATTATAATCTTTCTGCAAAAGACGTGTCATGAAAGCAGAAATTAAAATACAGCAAAGACAACCATGAAACTCACTAACAGATAGAAATTATGCCCGATGATATACAGTGTCCTAAAGAGAAAACAATTGGCATCCCTCTGTTTATACATCAAACAGCAGCTCTGAAGTATATTAATAATTAACCTGATAGACAGGTTGTCATTACATCTATGTTTGGAAACAATTACTAAAATTTTTTCTCATATTCATCAAGTCATATAATGTGATAAATCTGTGTAACAGAATTTGCCATATCCCTCATAATGCAGCCATTTTAAGGGCTTGTGAAAGATAGATATACCGCAGTGATTCATGGAAGAAAAGCTAACACTAATATAAAATTTGTAAAACAAAACTAAAGAAATGCTGGGAGAGAAATTCATAGTACCTAAATGTCTAAAATTTAAAAGGAAAAAATATAACAAACCCATGGTCTAAGCACTTAACTGACAAAAATAATAAATAATAATAAAAAATAAAATTGTTTCTTTAGAAATATCAAAAAATGGTTATGTATATATGTATGTACATATAGTTAGATAGTTACTTACTTAGACATACCAAAAGGAAAAATAAATAAAGAATTGTATTGACTATTTTGTATGGTTAGTTCTCACTTTCTAAGTTACAACCATTAAGATAACTGAGGGAAAGGTATGGGATCTATATCTACTGTTTTTGTAACTGTCTCTTTATATATTTCAAAGTAGAACATCTAACATTAATTAGTTAAGTGATTGAATAAATTAGAGGAGTAGGAGATAGAGAAATAATTTAATTTCTCTATTCCTGAGAATTGGTATATGGAGCTGTTTGTCTAGTGTCATAACAACCACAAATTGGTGGCTTAACATGAAAAAAAAATCATATTCCCTTAAACTAATTTATTTTGTTGATGATTACAGTCTACCTGTCTTTGAACAACTCATTTCAAAGGGCATTTCAGGATGATTTTTAGACCTCAAGTTCCTCAGGCATCATAGCATCAGATGGCAGGAGACAGGTAATTTGAATATGTATGTGTCTACATAACATCTTTTTCTTTAAAATCCCACAAAATTCAGTGATGGGGATCCTCACTTGAAGATCTTGATTAATGCCTAAACTTACTTCCTAAACATCCCACCACTAGGCAGCCACTTTAAAGTTTCTACCATTTCAGTATTTGACAATTGGATTCAGCTTCAATACAGGAATCTCAGTGAACTCAAAATAAATAAATAAATAGATAGATAGATAGATAGATAGATAGATAGATAGATAGATAGATAGATAAATAAATAAATAAATAAATAAATAAATAAATAAATAAATAAATAAATAAAAACACTTCTCACATGGCAGCCTTTCAAAAAAATAGAGGCTCTATCTGTAATCATCAGGGCATGACAGGGTCTTCTAAGTCTGTCTGTCTATCTCTGTCTCTGTCCCCATCTCTCTCTCATTCTCTCTCTATCTCTATGAAAAAGCCATTTTTACTTATCCCAAAATCTGGTAGCAGCCCAAAATTCTTGACATTTCTTGAGTTTATAAATTTTTTACTCCATGCTCTGTCCTTCTTATTATAAACTCTCCTTCTATGTATTATGTGCATCTTTGCTTAGATTGTATGGTATAAGAAAAAAAAATCAGCAGATGGCAGTGTTCTAGTTGATTGTAATGTGAACCCTAAAATTTCCCAGAGTGATAATTGTGGCTCCTAATAGTACCTCTGGTACAAATATAAATTCTAGGAAACTAGATTAGGAGCTGAGTGGAGCCAATCTGCCACCTTAACTAAGCTTTTAATACTAGACACACTTTTTCAGATTAAGGGTATGATCAGAAACAGAAAGAAATAGAGGGATCTGGGTAGAATCAGCCACCCTAGTCAAGCTTTTAATCATAGCCACACCTTGGCAGATTAAAGGTGTGATCAGAAGCAGAAAAAGAAAAGAAATAAGAAATATACAGTAAAGACAGGATTTTTTTTTTAAAAAAAGGAACCTCTAAATGGTTTAGAATGTGTTTAAAAACATGTACATTTGAAAGAGAAAGGAAAGGAGATAGAGAAAGTCCTTAAAAATCGAGTAAAAAAATAATAAGCTACATAAAGATGGAAATTACAAAGTGTCTGGATATTGTATGTTATTGTCTTGTCTTTAAGTGTTTTGACTAAAAATAAAAGAGTAAAAGCTGCTAAAAGCCACTTGATTCTAAATGCTGCTGGATTAATCCAACCTATATATTTTTAAAGGAATTGACTTTAAAATTGAAATCAAAAGATATGCTACTTTGAAGAAGAGGTTGTCTTTTTTATTTCTACAGAAAATAAGAGGCTATGGATTTATTCATAGTTAAAGAGAATAAGATTTGATCAAGGAATACCCCCTGAAAGGTCTCCAATAGAAATGGATGACACAGATAACCCAGTACTTCAGAGTAATTCTGTTGCACTTTCCTCTAAGCTATGCATCCAAGAGAACTTCTAGGAGACTGACTGAGATGACTTAGCATATACAAACTACTCCACAAAAGACTCCTCCACAATCCTAAATTTTTCTTTGGGTCTCATTGGATGCCAGTTCCTGAATTCCTGCACCCATCCAGCAGGAAGTATGCTCACACTGTTTACCAGAGAACAATGCTCACATTCTCAACAAATGGATTATGGATGTTTGTCTTTGTTTACAGTATTGGTTAAAGGTTGTTAAATATAATAGTGAAAAAAAAAACTATACAAAGGAAATTTGGGGTTTGTGTTTTCAAAAGGGAAAAAGGAATATGTAGTGGGATTATGTTCTGGAACATTGTAAATATTTATACCTCCTACGGGTTTAATAAAATGCTGATAGGCCAGGAGGCAGACAGGAAGTGTAGACTGGGCTACCAGACTAAGAAAATTCTGGGAAGAGAGGAATGCCAAGAGAGATACACCAGCAGACACAGAGGAAAAAAAGACTACCATGCTGCTCTGAAAAAAAAAAAAAAAAAAAAAAAGTATTGACTCTCGTGGCTAAACAAGATAAGAATCATGGGTTAATTTAAGGGCAAGAGTTAGCTACCAAAATGTTTGAGCCATAGTCCGATCAGCCTGAAATTAATATAAGCATTTGTGTGATTCTTTGGTGCTAAGCAGCAGTGGAGTTTCAAGTGGGTCCAAACCTCGATGCGGGGCCAGAAAGGCCTGGCCAGAAACCTCTACTACTGTATGGCAAGTCCAAATCACTTTGCTCTCTACCTAACTTCATCTGTCTGTGAAAGTTTTATCTGAACAGAGTCATATTTGGAGATTTTAAGTAGACAGAGACTTTAGAAGGGCACTATTGGTACCAGTACAGATAGAGAGCAAAGAGATATATCTAAATATTAATAGTGCCCTTACCTGTAATTTGCATTTCTGGCCCAGCCTTGTCTCTTGGTTCGGACCTGACTGCCACTGCTTAGCTCCCAAAATGACTCAGATGCTTATATTAATTAAAGCTGCTTGGGCCTATGGCTCAGACATATTGCTAGCCAGCTCTTGCATCTTAACCCATTTCCATTACTCTGTATTGCCACATGACCCAAGCTCACCTGTACTTTACATGTTGCTCTCTTGGTGCCAGCGTGTAACTTCTCCCTCTGACTATTCTCCCCTTTCCCTTTTATCTATGATCCTGACTTTCTGCCTACTTATAAGATGCCCTGCCATTGGCCCAAATAGTCTCTTTATTAAAGAATGATATTCACAGCATACAGAAAGACATCCCACATCATATACATAGTTACTATCTGAAGAAAAAGTAAGGAAACATGACTAGAAAAATATGAAAACAAAACTGTGAGTCCAAAGCAAGGCATAGACAGCATATGGTTCCAAAATATCAAATTACAATTGGCTATGAAAATGACCCTTTATTGGTTCTTTGCAATACTAAAACACACTTTCTTGCCTCATTTTTCTGTGAGTGTTTTGAAAGTATAAACAAGACAATCAGTTTTCCAATGTTTGTTGAGATTTGTTTTATATCTACATTCCACCTGGTTAAAATAAAATGAAGCTGGATATCAACAATAGAAACAGCAGAAAATGTACAAAATCATGTAGTAGTAGGGTTTCTCGGGTCCCGTGCGCCAGAGATCCGGGACCCACAGATCTGCCGCCCGGGATCGCTTATCCGCGCACCGCCGCCCAGGCCCCCAGAAACGACTCAGACGCTTACATTAACTTCATGCTGTTTGGCCTATGGCTCAGGCACATTGCTAGCTAGCTCTTATATCTTAAATCAACCCATTTCTATTAATCTGTGGGCCACGTGGCCACGGCCCGTAGCTCACCCGTGTTCTTTACATGTTGCTCCTTGGGCGGCTGGCTCGATCTCTCTCTCTCCACCCTGCTTCTCCCACCTAAGCTCTGATTTCTCCTCCTACCTATTCTACGGTACCCGCCATGGCCCAAAACAGCTCCTTTATTCAAAGATTGAGATTCACAGCATAAAGAAGGGCATTCCCACATCACTTCCCCCTTTCTCTCTAATCAAAAAGGAAGGTTTCAATTTTAACATAGCAAAATTACATATAACAAACAAAATATAGATGATCTTCAAATACTTCTAGGACCTACAGAATATGGCATTTAAAATGTTTTAAGAGCTTAGTCTTTTCTAGACAGTGAGACAGGTCTGCTCCTGGCAGCACTAATTTACTTCAACAGGAAAATGGGCATCGAAGAAACTCCATATGGAGTCTACTCTATTTGTGGTAATGGTAAGCCACTAGAGAAGAACCTGTTTTTATATTGACTGCTTGACAGTATGCTGTTTAAACTGGACATGCAGGTTCCATAAGAAGATGACCTCTGAACTTTGGCAGAACAAGCCAAGATCATCATTCAGGTTCCTGCTTTACAGAGAAAACTGTCAGACATTCTTCAGGACTCAAGGAGAAGCAACAGATGAACTGTGCCAGAATGGGCAGAGCAGATTTCCTGCTTCACTGAAATGAAAAGAGACTCCAGGCCTATAGGCTGAAGATGGATGCCCCAACTTTATAAAGGAACTTTGGGTGACTGTCCAGGCAGATAGGTGTCATCTCTGTCCTTTCTAGATTTTAGAAGTCGTTTGCACTTCTGGTTTACTTGGGTAAATATTATATCCTTCTGTGGTCTTTGATGTAGTTGAAGATTAGATAGTTATATGTACAGTTTTTCTTAGTCATTTGAAAGATATATTAGATATAAAACTTTAGATTCATAAAGATAAGGTAGATAATAGAATATTTTCTTTAATTTTGCTAAATACAAATAGACTAGATATTGTAACTGTAATTTTTACTTGATAGCTATTTTGTTTGTTATATGTAATTTTGCTATGTTAAAATTGAAACCTTCCTTTTTGATTAGAGAGAAAGGGGGAAGTGATGTGGGAATGCCCTTCTTTATGCTGTGAATCTCAATCTTTGAATAAAGGAGCTGTTTTGGGCCATGGCGGGTACCGTAGAATAGGTAGGAGGAGAAATCAGAGCTTAGGTGGGAGAAGCAGGGTGGAGAGAGAGAGATCGAGCCAGCCGCCCAAGGAGCAACATGTAAAGAACACGGGTGAGCTACGGGCCGTGGCCCACAGATTAATAGAAATGGGTTGATTTAAGATATAAGAGCTAGCTAGCAATGTGCCTGAGCCATAGGCCAAACAGCATGAAGTTAATAAAAGCGTCTGAGTCGTTTCTGGGGGCCTGGGCGGCGGTGTGCGGATAAGCAGTCCCGGAGGCAGGTCTGTGGGTCCCGGATCTCTGGCGCACGGGACCTGAACCCGCTACTACAAAATCATGGCTATAAAACAATGTACTAAAACTGAGAGAGTAGAAATTAAGGAGGCAATAAAATCTTACCAAAATTGAATTAAAAGGAAAACACAAAATGCCCAAATTTCCAGTATATCATGAAGGCAGTGCTACAGATGATGGTAGTCACTCTGAATGTCCACACCAGAAAATTAAAGAGGTTAATAATTTAGTGATACATTTGAAAACCTTAGAGTAACAAGAACAAGAAATACACAAAAAGAGCAGATAGAAGGAAATAATTAAACTTAGTTCTGAAGTTGGTGAACAACAAATTTGTAGCAGCAATGACAAAAGAAAATAAGACAAAGAATTAAGATTTAATTTTTTTAGGTCAACATGATTCATAACACTTTATTGAAAAACCTAGAGGAAAGACAGAACTCAAATTCATAAACTTAGAGGTACAAAGGAGACACATCAATAGAAACTGAGGAAATTTAGAGAAACATAAGGGTCATGTTTTAAAAAATGGGTTCTTGGGAGAGAGCAAGATCATTAGAGAAAGAAAAATCAGTATATAAATGATTAAAGGGAGAAATGGAAAAAGTAGAACAGTTTCAATCGCTGAGGAGAGAGGGGAGGAGCTGGAAAAAAGAATCAGCTGTTAAGAGCAAGCACTGACTTCCAGAGGACTTGGGTTCAATTCCTGGCACTCACAATATATCTTTTAACCATCTCCAGTTTTAGGGAGTCCAATGTTGTCTCTGGCACAAACTTCAGACATTTGTACAGTGTTTTAGACATATAAACATATTACAACTAGAGAAGACAGTGCATCAGGTTCTTTTGAACATATACTTAACAAGTAGTTTAAGACACTATAGAATTAAATAGAAAACATCTCGGAGAAAAGAGACAAAAGGTCAATACTACAAGCCTCTGCACATACCATTTTAAAAACTCCTGCATATAAGGCAAAATAATCTTGATAAAATATACATGTATCAAAATATAATAGAAATTAGACCTGAAAAAATGTAATAGAGCTTTTAAATGAAGTGGCCCACAATGAAATGTAAGCTGACTGCAAATAACATGGAGAGAGCAAATAAAGTACAAAAATAATGTGAACTTTGGTACAGTTCAACTTTAGGCAATTTATATTTTGAAACTAATTTGTATTCTACTCTAAATATATAGCAGCCTAAACTTTCAGAAAATCTGGGCCACAAACCTAAATACAGAGTTCTGGGGAGGAATCCAAGTTTCTTGCATGCTCACTTACATAAGCAATATTCCATCATATCAATGTGTGAAATGACTTAGTTACTTCAGTGTTGCCCATGATAGACTCTTTTCCCAGAACACACTGGAACCTATGAACAGGTGTGAGGGCCATTTACCACTGAGGATGCTGCTTATTATGCCACCAATGAAGTGAGAATTTTAACTTTAACCATGCTGAAATTGGAATCATTTTGAATATGATACAATTTACAAATTCTAAGTAAATTAATAACTTGACAAATATAATTGATTATACAGCAAAATGAGTACTGGAAAAAATAATCCTACGAGCTAGAAGTTTATATTAAGTAGGATTAAGATAAATTCTAAACTGAATAATTATAAAATAATTAAATTTGTGACTATGCCCTCTTTAATGTGATTTTTTTTTTTGTTTGTTTTGTGTCAGGAAAGGCCAAGAATAAATGTAATTTTATACTTTAAAATACTCATAAAGTATTTTTGTTTGGATGTTTTTGTTATTTGGACTGTTTGATTTAAATTGATATTATCAAGAAAATATATGTAATATTGCAACTCGATACATACAATATCCTTGTAAGGTAACATGGTTTACAGTTCTGGCTTTGGTAGTGAAACATAGAAGTGAGTAAAAAAGGTATAATTCACAGGAAGAAAGCATTTTTTACTCAAACTTTTCTAAAACAATCTAGTATGTATGATTTTATAAGTCATTTTAACAAGAGAATAATGTCATCTTGCCCTTCCTTTTTTGGTATTACACAATTATTGACCCAGATCATAGTTAAAATGAAAATAAGGTAGTAGAATGTTGAGGCTGGAAAACTTTAAGCAGGAAAAGGTTCAGGAATATGGGAAAAACTAGGTTGTGGGAAAGAAAGGTAATTCCAAAGGAAGGCGAACTGTCTCTCTCTTCTTCCTCTTTAAACCTCTGAGCATTTGTGGAGAGGGTGACATAAAAATGCCACATTCAAAGCTAAGCAATCCACTTGCTTTTTCTCAATGTGCTGACCAGCTATACCTCACTAACTTGCTGACCAGCTACCTCATCAGAATGAACAAGTAAAATAGACAAACACATGAAATCTCTAAAACTGTTCTGCATAAGGTTGAGGGCAAACTATGTCCCTGGGTATAAACACGGATTTTAAGAGAAATTTTATATCATGCTTCTTTAAGAAGATAACAGAAAAAAAAAAAAGAAAAAAAAGAAAAATTTAGGATCTTTAACCTCCCTAACTATAGGCCTTTGACTAGGATCAGAATATCAGACATTACAGTTTTTTTTCCTATGGAGCTCGCCTCAGAATCAATCAGAAATGATTAGTTAAGCCATTATTGTACTAGAGGGTATATCTCTCCTGCGTGTACTTTGAAGCACTAGGTATGATTATTGATATCTTTTTTTTTCCTCTCACACCACCTTCAAGCACTGTGAAAGCCAGAGAGAATGAAGTTTTCCAGTGGGTTTGAGATCGATTTTTCAATGTCATGAAGTCAAAATGTGTGCTCTATTCAGTAATGTTTATATCATGTAGTTCTAGTTAGTAATCAATGGCAATGGCAAGCATCTGTGTTATTTTATTTTGAGATCCCTGATCAAAAGCCAAATTATGTGTCTTATAGTGCAATTTTTAATTAATACCCCGTGTTTTCTGGAAACATCATTTTTCATCGATAAACTAGAATGATTTGGCATCCATACCATATTGGTGTGTCCGTTCTGACTGGTAAGGGGTACATTCTCCATTCATCATCATTCGAAGAAACACTTTTAGTCAAATGTCTGTTTTCACTAGCATGTATATTCATAAAATTCTTCACATCATGATTTTGTCCATGTTTTTCTCTTCATAATTGCTTGGAGCCCATTTCCTGTAGAAGTACACCCAGTCCAGCATTGACTTTGGCATGAGTGTGAATCAGATGTACTTGGAGTGGATGTGCCTCACTGGGCTGGTCCACCTTGGGATTTCTCGCCCTTTGAGGGGAGGGGCTGGGTGAATGGAGAGGGACTAAGCTGGGGGCTGTCTGGGAGGGATTGATTGGAAGGGAAAAGGGAGGGGGGGGAGGTGGATATTGATGGAGATGACATTTCTTAATAAAAAGAAATAATTGAAAAATTAGTTGCTACAGTAAAATATATCAAATGCATGGACTAGTTTATTGAATTCAGTAAAAGCATCACTAAAAGAAATTACATTTAATTGATTTGTCTTGAAATTATTATGAGAAAATATATATAACTATTCATTTATTTATTATATTCTGAAAGTTGTACATTTACTAAAACAAAAGTTTACAAATCTAAATAGAAATGAGTAAGCTGAAAGAAGTCAACAAAATATTCTTAAAGAATTTGTTCTGAGAAATCAAATTGTAATTTGCTCTTTGCTGTTTTCTTCATGGGGAAGAAAACC
This sequence comes from Phyllotis vaccarum, assembly GCA_033318265.1. NCBI lineage: Eukaryota > Metazoa > Chordata > Mammalia > Rodentia > Cricetidae > Phyllotis > Phyllotis vaccarum. The sequence goes on from JARWLC010000005.1 coordinate 108,302,515, forward strand.
TTTTCCTAGGAGTTGCAATTTGTACACTTAATGAATATTTCATCATTCTGCTAAAGAATAGTGCTGTTTCTCTCCTCCAGGATTAAACATTTATAATGTTACAATGTGCTGAGTAATAAATCATAATCATTCATGCATTTCACATTCACTTACTGAGTAAAGTTCCTTGAGCCCACATTGTCTGAGTTTGCCTACCGAATGCTTTAACATTAGAGGCTTTGCAATCATGCCTAAATGACTGACCAGCTCCTCAGCTCCTCGGCTCTTCCCAGATTCACCTCTGACAGCCCATTCGTGAGAGACCCTTCTTACTGCAAAGCAAGTGCTCCACAGCCAACTGCCTCCTTCCTGGACTCGTACTCTTAAATGGTTCCCACTTACCCTAGTTTTCCAGACCCCAATAGCACCTGTGAAAGTCCCTTTGCTTGGTGTTCATAGAAATGATTGAAGGGGTGAACTAATATCCTTGTTGCCCTGCCTTCCATGCTTCATCATGCAGAAATCTCAGTGAAGTTACATACCCACGGTTTTCATGCTTTTCATTCTAACAAAACCCAGCGCTTCTGAATGTCGCTCTTACTGTGAATAACACACTGTATTTTCAACCAAAACTGTTTGGAGGAAGTATGGGTCCTATCCAGAACTGAATGATAATAAAATGTATACATTTTAAAACAGAGACCACCACTGCAGGGAGTTTAAAAAGTTTCACAACCCTCAGTGCCAGTGCAGTAACATGAGATGGGGATTACAAGCAGCACATCTGAAATAGTAACCTTTTTTTACAAATATAACTACAGAAATTTTGAAAGTCATCCTTTCCAGCTTTCTCGGTTTGCACACCTTGCCCATCAATAGGAAAGGAAGAAAGCATTAGTGTATTAAGGCCTCATGTCCATCAAGAGGACACCTCAGTTCCCAAATTTTAGAGATTTATATATTTTTATTTTATGTGTATGCATTTACTGCTTACATGTGTGTCTGCACCCTGTGGACAGTGCCTATGGAGGCCAGAAGAGTCTTTGCATGTTCTGTGCCTGGAGGAACAGTGACTGGGAGTTACCCTGTACTTCTGTGAAGCAAAACCTGAGTCCACTAAGAAAGTAAAATTGCTCTTAATCACTGAGTCATATTCCTAGAACCCAATTGCTACTCTTGGTAGTGTGAATTAACAACCTCAGTAGCTGTGTTGGATGGTTTGGTGTCGAGTTGACACAATCTAAGGTCATTTGAGAGGAGGAAACCTCAATTGAGAAATTGCCTTCGTAGAATCTGGCTATAGGCAACACTGTCGGGCATTTTCTTAATGAAAGATTACTAAGGAAAGATCAAGACCATTATGGACAGAACCATCACAAGGCTGGGTATCCTAGTTCAATATAAAAGCATATCAGTCAAGTCACAAAAAGCAAGACAGTAAGAACATGCCTCTGTGGCTTCTGTAACAGTTCCAGTCTCTTGGTTCCAGCCCTGATTGAGTTCCTGTACTCATTTCTTTCAATGTTGAGTAGTGTTGTCCAAGTACAATATTTAATGAACACATATGAATACATACCATAGTTTGTCTTTCTGGGTCTTGGATACCTAACACAGGATGATTTTTTTTTTCTTTTCATTCATTTACCTGCAAATTCCATGGTATCTTTTTTCCTAAGCTGGGTAATACTCCGTTGTGTAAATATACCATATTTTCTTTATCCATTCTTCCACTGAGAGATATCTAAACTCTTTCCAGCTTCTGAATATTATGAATATATAGAAGTAATGAACACCCTTAAGCAAATGTCTCCGTGCTGTGATAAAATTACTTTTGTGTGTGTGCACTAGAATAGTATAAGTGAATCTTAGAGTAGATAACAACCGTCTTCCTAAGAAACTGCCACGCCAAGTTCCCTAGTGACTGTACAAGGTTTTCCTCCCGTCAGCAATAGAGGACTACTTCTCTTACTCCAAGTCCTACCTAGAGTGAGCTGTCACTTGCTTTGTTGACCTTATCCATTCTGACAGGTAAAACAGAAAGTCTCAAAGTCACTTCGACTTGTATTTCCAAGATGCCTAAGGATGATGAACTTCATTAAGTATTTCTCAGTGATTTAAATTTCCTCATTAGAGAATTCTCTATTTTCATACCCAACTTTTAAGTTGTGTTATTTGTTCTTTTTTTTTGAATTCCTTTATATTTTGGATATTGGCCTCCTCTCAGATGTGCAGTTGCTAAAACAAGCGAACAAGCAAAAGAGCAACAGAAAAACCTTTCCCCATTCTGTAGGCTGCCACTTTTTCTAAATGATGGTTACCTTTGTCACGCAGAAGCATTCAGTTTCATGAGGTCCCATTTATTTCTGGCTAATATTGGTGCCTGTCCTAACAGATTTCTGCTCAAAAATACCTTTTACTTTACTAATTAAGTCAAGGCTATTTTCTACTTTCTTTTCCAGTGAGTTAAGGGTATCTGTTTTTATGTTGAGGTCTTTGGTCCACTAAGAGTCTGAAAGAGTTTTTGCAAAGTCTGTTTGAATTCTTGTACATGCAGCCATTCAATCTGACCCGTACCATTTGTTGAAATGCCTATTTTTTCAGCCACTATTGCTTTTAAGAATAAGGAAAATATTACCCTGATACCAAAACTAGACAAAGATATAACAAATAAACAAAACAAAAACAGAGAAAAATAAAGGGAAATTGTGTATTAGTCAATCTCTCAAATAAACATGTGAAAAATTTCAATAAAATACATGCAAACTGACTCTAAGAACACATCAAGAAGATTATCTACTGTGATCATGATGACTTATTCACAGAGATGCAGGATGGTTCAATAAACTAAAATCAATAAATACAATCAACCACATAAATAAAAAGCACAAACTACAGGCTCATGTAATTAAATGTAGGAAATGCAATTTACAATGTCTAGTATCTCAGGATACAAGAAATATATTATAACATAATAAAGACACAACATAACACAAGTTCATAGCCACCATTCTTACTAGAGAAAAGCTCATAGTATTTATGCTAAAACTAAAAAAAGCAAAAAGTGCCTATTGTCACCCTTCCTCTTCAATACAGTATTTGAAGTCTAAGAAAGAGCAATAATAGAAAAATAAGAAAATACAAATATAAAAATGAAAGCCAAGTTATCCTTATTAAAAATGATATAATTTCAAACATAAAATACCTCAAGCAAACTCATCCAGAATAATCTAAGAGCTAATAAACTCATTTAGTAAAGTATGGTATGTACAAAAGTACAAAAATCAGTAGTCTTTCTATTTATATAAACAAAGACATCGAGACAGGGAAACAGAACATTCACAATAACCTAAAATAAATTAATGAAAAGATTGGGATAAATGTAAGTAAAAAGTTACAAGATTTATATTCTGCATACTATATGCTACAATTTTAAAACAAGGAAGAAAAAGTAAAGAATATAGAAATGGAAAGAACTTCCATTCTCATGGGTTGGTAGGATTATTATGTGAAAATGGTTATCCTAATAAAGTAGTTTGAGGATTCAATGCAATATCTATCAAAATGTGCCCCCATTCACAGAATTCAAATAAATAATCTCAAATTTCATTTGAAAACACAAGAGATACAATACAGTCAAAGTAATCTTGAACAACAAAATTCAATGCTAGAATTATCACAATTTCCAATATTAAATTATAACATAAAAATATAAGAGTAAAAACACATTGTACAGCAAACATATTGATCAATACAATATATTAGGGGAATATGGTGTAAGCATACATGTTCATTCACGTAACTATTGACCTAGATGCTAATATTGCAGATCGAGAACAATAAATATATTGCTTACTAAATTGAACAGATACATAGAAGGAAATTCACTATCTTTCATTCTTCACAGAAATCAACTCTAAATGGATCAAGGGCCTTGAAATAAAACCTGATATTCTGAATCTAAAAAAAGAAAGTAGAGAGAAGAAAGAATAGAGAAATATTCTAAATATTCTAAAGAAGTATATTGGAATTAATTATCACAAGAGCATACTTTCTGAACTGAACTATAATATTGCAGAAATAAAAACTACCAATAAATAAATGGGAACTAATAGACTTTAAACACACTGTAGAGTGAAACATACCATCAGAGGTAACTTTTATAACAAACAAAAAACTTTCTGCCACTTCTCTGTCCAACAGAGGTTACGTATTCAGAATGAGTAATGAACTAAAAAGGAAAAATATATCATGGAAAAAAAGCAGCCAGTTAAGTGATGGTGCATGGATTTTACAGAGTACTTTCAAATGATGAAAATGGATTAAAACTATTTTAAATATGTTAATAATTTTTCATATGAGAGAAATTCAAGATAAAGTTTATTTGTAATTCTATGTCACATTAGAATGACAAAAATATATAAATATATTTTAAAATGACAGCAGATGTTGGCATTGATATGGGAAAAGGGAACGGTCACTTATTGCTGACAGGAGGGCAAACTGGTGAAAACCACTGGAGAAATCAATGTTGACACTCCCCCACAAGTTCCACCTCCCTCTCTGGTACCTAGGCTCACTTATGTATTGAATATTTGAATAACTGGTCCCCAGACTGTAGACCTGTTTGGTGAGATTTATAAGTTATGACCTTGCTTCAGGAACTATGTCAGTGGAGACAGGATTTGAGAGTTTGAAGACTTGTATTTTCTTCAGTTCAGTCTTTGCTTTATGCTTATGCTAACAGGTTGAGATGCAAGTATTACAATCCAACAAACATGCCTGCTACATTTTATCATGCTTTCCTGTTATGACATACTCTTATCCTTCTGTAATCATAAGCCCCAGTAAGTTCTTTACTCTATGAATTGATGTATTAAGAAGTTTCTGGCCCAAACTAGGCCCAAGATACAGAGCATCAGTCCTAAATAATCACACAAAGGCTTATATTAATTACATGCTGTTTGGCCTATCGCTCAGGCATATTGCTTGCTAGCTCTTATAACATAACCTATTTCTATTCATCTATGTCTTGCTATATTCACGGCACTTAGAAAGACATCCCATATGAAGTGCCTTGGTCATAGTGTGTTATATCACAGCAACAGAAAAATAACTAAGATAGTAATAGGTTCTAGGATCATGAAATATTCCTGTGATGGGCTTGATCCTGTTGCTTTGAAGAAGATAATAGAAGGAATTTGGAACTTAGTGCCAGAAAAGTCATCAAGTGCTCAGAGATTAATTAGCTATGGAACTATTGAACGTAAAAGTGTCAAAAGCAATGTAGATGATGGAGTCCTGCCTTGTGATGTTTCAGAAGTTTGAAAGACCCACAAAGACTGTAATTAGGCCACTCATTTGATACTTTGATTTACAAAAAACTACTTTCTGATTATATTGTACACTGATCTAAAGAACTAACTATGATTAATAAAGGACCCAAACTACTGACACTCACATGAAATCTTTACCTTACTGGAACAGTGAATGCTGACTAGCTGGGCCCTATCAGCATTACTGAGGCAAAATCTTTAAAAAGAAAAAAAAAAAAAACTAAAAAATTGTTTCCTCACTGTCACTTCTCAACAGCTGTGGGAGAGTCTGGAGAGTACCAAGAATGCATAGCCGCAATTTCTGTGGAGACCATGGATAGTGGAGATAATAGGACCATAAAATGTCCAGCAAGAGCAGCTGTAACTGTTTAGTGGTATTAGCTGGAACCTGCCGGACACCTATGTGTGAGGTAGATGGTACAGTCAGAGATAAGGCACCAACTAATGCATTTCAGCCCAGAAGATGGTTAGTTAATTGAGACTCACCACAGTGCAGGGCAATAGATAGGGATCTATTTGGATTCTTCTACATGTTGACATTCAGTTATGCTAGCACCATTTGTTGAAAATGTTTTCTTTTTCTATTGTATAATCTTGGCTTCCTTGTCAAAAATCAGGTGTTCATAGGTATGTGGATTTAGTTGAGGGTCTTCAATTCAATTCCATTGATCCATGTGTCTGGTTTTATTCCAATACCCAGCTGTTGTTTCTTTTCTTTTCTTTCCTTTTCTTCTCTTTTCTTTTCTTTTCTTCTCTTTTCTTTTTTCTATAGTTTTGAGCTTCGAGTGAGGGAAGGGCGTACTTCCAGACATTACTTTATTGTACAAGATTACTTTAGTTATTCTGTTTTGTTGTTGTTCCTATATGAAGATGAGTATTGTTTGTTCAAAGTCTGTGAAGAATTTTGGGGAGATTTCGATGGGAATTGCATTGAATGTGTAGATTGCTTTCGGTAACATTACCATTTTGACTATGTTAATCCTACCTATCCAGGAGCATGGGATATCTTTTCATTTTCTGATATATACTTCAATTCTTTTCTTCAAAGACTTAAAGTTTTTGTCATACAAGTCCTTCACTTTTTTGGTTACAGTTAGCCTAAAATATTTTGTACTATTTGTCGCTATTGTAGGAGTGTTGTTTCTCTAATTTCTTTTCAGCCATGTTATTATTTGTATAAAGAAGGGTTACTGATTTTTGCTTAGTTAATGCTGTATCTCACTACATTACTGAAGGTGTTTTTCAGCTCTAGGAATTACCTGGTAGAATATTGGGGGTCTCTTATGTATACTAACTTACCATCTGCTAATATCAAATGCTTTACTTCCTCCTTTCCAATTTGTATCGTCTTGATCTCCTTTTGTTGTCTTATTGCTCTAGCTAGAACTTTTGATACTATATTGGATAGATACGGAAAAGTGGAACGCTTTGTGTTATTCCTGATTTTACTGAGATCACTTTAAGTCATTTAATTCGATGTTACCTCTTCAGCTTGCTGAATATTTTTTTTTATCATGTTTAGATATGGTTCTTATATCCTTGATCTCTCCAAGGGTTCCAATATCTTACTTATTTTATTTTTCCTCTAGAGAATACAATGCTGCTAAGTTTAAAGGAAAGAACAATGCTGGAAAATCAGTAAGAAATTCCACTCCTAGCAATACGGTAACGACTGGAATTCACTGATCCTACCAATAAGCTCAAGTATAAATCCTGCAAAAAGATGGGAAGTGGGCAATAGGAGCAGAATTCGATGAGCAGAGTAAACGGAAGGCTTCATACCCCACTTATTGACAGAAGAAGAATGCCTTAGCCTAACATCCATCCACTCCCAACAAGGGCTTTTAAAGGTCTACCTTAAAACCCCCTCTCAGGGTCCAAAGGAAATACTACAGTAACTGAAGGAACTCTATCTGAGGGCTGAGGAATGAATCTACTCACTGCATGTTTTAAATCCTTGCCTCTCTATTGTTCTCAGATTTCTTTTCTACAAGGAAAGTGCTGTCTTATACACATTTATAATAATAATTCTTCTGGCTTGAATATCTCAGGGTTACAAGAGCAGGTAAGATTCACACACAGAAATAGCTATCAGCATTCATTTATGGATCAAAGTTAGAGTGGCTAGTAGAAGTTCTCCACTGAGGTCAACTAAAGATTAAATCAACAAGGGATTATAAGAGTGTAAATTGTGTGCTCAAACTACATTCCAAAAGTGTGGCTAGGTAAAAGGCTAAATGTCTATTAATCACGAGTAATATAAAACTGTCTTTTTTTCTTTTCAGTGTCACAATTTGTTAAAGAACAAACAAATTCAAAACTGCATTTCTTTCTTTGATTGTAATTAGTTTTAATTTATAAATCAGATAGTTCTGATTTCTCTTGGTTGCTGTTGTTAGAAACACAGGTTTTTATTACAATATTAATAACTACTAACATCAATTATCTGATGATACATTAACATTTCATACATTAATATGCAAAGGATATTAAAAGGGAAGTAAAACAAGAGAGTGTTCTAAAAGGTAAAATAATTTATCTTGCAAGGAAGCTCATTAAGATAATAAACAGCTCAAAAGGCTTCAGGAAGTCCTTGATACTGACCAGATTCCTAGGTCTGTTGTACCCAAATCTGTTCTTTCTTTCTTTTCTTATTTGAATTTTTATCACATTTTCATATCAACCACAGTTCCCCTCCCTTCTCTCCTCCTACTCACTCCTCAGCTTCTCCCGACTTCATCCTCCCATCTACTTCTCAGAGAAGGTAAGACCTCCTATAAAGAGTCAATGAATTCTGGCATATCAAGTTGAGTCAGGACTAAGCCCCTCCTCCACCTTGTATCAAGGCTGATCAAGGTATCCCTCTATAGAGAAAGGACTCCAAAAAGCCAGTTTATTCACCAGGGATAAATTCTAGTCCCATTTCCAGAGGCCATAAAACTTCCATCCATACTCAGAGGGCCTAGTTTTATCCCCATGCAGGTTCCCTAGATGTCAGTCCACTGTCAGTAAGCTTCCAGTATCTCCAGTATCTAGAGGCAGCTATGTCCTTGGATTTCCCCATCATGATCTTGAGCCCTTAATCCTTCCTCCCTCTCTTCCACTGGACTAGGAGCTTGGTCCAATGCTTAGCTGTGGATCTCTGCATCTGCTTCCATCAGTTACTGGATAAAGGTTCTATGATGACAATTAGGGTGGTGATCAATTTGATTATTAGAGAATTATGGTTCAGATACCCTCTTTACTATTGCTTGGAGTCTTAGCAGGAGTCATGCTGAGGATATGGAGCAAGGGATATACTCTTCCATTTCTGATGGGAGTGTAAACTTGTATAGCCACTTTGGAAATCAGTCTGGTGATATCTCAGAAAACTGAGACTCAATCTACCTCATGATCCAGTAATACCACTCTTAGGTATATACTCAAAGGATGCCCATTCGTATCACAAAGACATTTGTTCAACTATGTTCATAGCAGCATTACTTTTCATAGTCAAAACAACCTAGATGCCCCTCAACCAAAGAATGTGGTACATTTACACAATGGAGTATTACTCAGCAGAAGGAAAAAAGAAAACACTGAAATTTGCATGCTAATAGATGGAACTAGGATTAAAAACATCCCTAGTGAAGTAACTCAGACCCAGTAAGAGAAACACATTAAATAATCATTCATAAGTTAATGCTAGACAAAAGCAACAGATAACCAAGCTACAATCCACAATCATAGAACCCTACGGGACACCCGTAGATTCCCCTGGTAAGAGGAAATAGATAAGATATCCTGAGTAAATTGGAAATGTGTGTGTGTGGGGGGGGGAGTAGGTAGGAAAAGAATGTGAGGGAGGGAGATGATTGACATAGGGGAGGGATAAAGAGAGCCAAGAAACAGATATCTTGATAAACTCTTCTTTTTTTTTTTTTCTTTTTTCTCCTAGAACCACTTCTGTTAAGTGGCTTGGCTTGTGCACCACTTTGTGCACCACTTCTCAGGAGACAGGGCACATGTCCTTAGTTATCAGACAATCTGCATAATCAACACGTAGCATTTGATCAGCTGTGATACTTTCATCAGTGTTGGCTGTCTTAAAAGAACATTTTCAAATCTAAAGAATAACATCTTATGCCTTAAGCAGTTAGAACAAAAAGGAGGATCTAAGCCTATTTTACACAAGAAACCTAACACCTTCCAGCTGGTTTGTGGGAAGATTGTCTTTCTCCTTGAGCAAGCAGATGGCTGATTACTTTCTCTGTTATCTCAAGCAATAAGTCTCTATGTTAAAATCTTGTGTTAATAAACGAAGGTGACAGTAAGTACAAGGAGTTAAGAATTTAAGGTTAGTGAGGTTACTCTAAATAATGTTTCTCTTATCTGTAGGCAAGATGAAACTGTGGCACATTTTTACCCTATATAAGAGCTGGATATTAACAATTAGACATGTGGTAATTGTCCTTGAATATCTGAAAATGTTTTAGATAAAATACTTTTGACTGGAAATTTATACTAGCCAAATGTCTGCCAATACAGTAAATTGCAGAGAGGCAGACTCTGATTTTATGTTTGAAAAAGGAACAAAGACTCATATGTGGGAAACAGAGATTTTGGCTTTGCTTACTCTTAGCATAGCTGTAAGAGTCATCCAATATATCAATGCATGGGAACAACTGTGCCCAATAAATGATCAGTCACACTGATAAAAGCTTTTGGGAAGTAAATCCCAAGGTTGTAACAACTAAGAAAAGCTACAGCATCAACCACGAAATTCACTGTAAGAAAAAGTCATTTCATTTTAAAGGCAATGACTCCTCCACCAGAACCCCTGGTTCTAATGGGTCAGCTTTGTCAATGAGGGCTGAGTTCCTACTTCATAATCTTGCAGCTCACAGCAATACCCCCAATCTAAAAGGAGAGACAAGATGAGCCAGGGTAATGCAATTCAAACACTAGATGGAGACTGAGCCATACTACATGAGGTAAGTTGTAAGCAAGCAGTAAATGGTACCAAACAGAAAATTCAGGACATTAAGAACCTCTGAAAATGCACTTTGCCTTTTAAAGATCACTTCCTCATCTTTTAAAAAAAACCATAAACAAAACAAAACAAAATCCCCCAAACACGACTATTGCTCAGTGACACCTACAGCTAAAATAATTTTATACCCTAAAAGTTATTTAGTCCTTACAGTCCAAGTGTATATTGATACAAATATGTTCATATTAATTGAGACTCATAGTGTTATAGCATAAGACAATTAAAAGATCCAATAAAAGTTTGGCTTGCTGCAAACTTGAAAATTACAATGTGAAAGAAAAAACAGAAAATCTTCTAAGAGCATGTTAGAAACACACATTGCAATAACCAGATTTAAATATTAGCTTAAAGAACTTTCATGAAACATCCTTAAATTTAGTACAAGTTGTCTTGAAATAGAACATTCCAACAAAGAAGTTATACATTGCAAGATTTTGAAGTTAAGAATGAAAAATAAAAATGTATATGCCATGATAGATGTGATCAGTTTCAGTATGAGATGGCACAGTTGTAAGAAACTGGAGACCTCTTCTGGCTAAGCAGATTGTCCCTGTATAAAAGTGTATGCAGAGTCAGGAACCCAAAGATACTACCATCAACCTTCCAAAGAGCAAATCAACATATACTATCCAGGTTGTTCTGTACTGAATGCCACAAGAAGTTAGTGTGTAGTATTGAACTGAGAACCTGTGAACATAACAGCACTCTCATTACATTTTAGACATCATGGCATAAGAAAATATGAGGTATGTGTGTCATATTTCATACTGTGCATTTTGAATTTATTTTACATAAAACATTTGAATAATATCAATAATAAGTACAATGCCTAATATTGCTGGTTGTCTTGACTACACATGAGATTAACAAAAACCAAAAGAGCCAGACAAACTTCTAAGAGATTTTCCTGGTTAGATTCTTTAAAATGGGAAGATCTACTCTAAATAAAGGTAACCTTTTTTTTTGGTAGCCTGTATGACAAAATATGAAACAAAACTCCTTTGTTTTTTGCCTCATTGCCTTTACTTTCCCTGTAAAGATCATCTATCCTGTTCCTGAGACATTCCCTTTCTGATGCTAGAACTTGTGGCAGGATTAAGGTGTCAGCTGATAAGGTCATAAGACACTTCAGGGACCCTGGAGGGGGTGTGGCCAACCTGGAGGGGTGTGGCCAACCCCATTGATAAGTGGCTGCTGGGACTCTCTTCCTAGTTCCTGGCTGCTGGCTGCTGGACAGAAAGAATCGGAATCCATCGTGCTTCCATTGTGCTTCCATCGCTCATCCATCCCTTGGATACGCCAGTCCTTGTTCAGGTGCCACCATAAGCTGTTACTAATATTGTGAGTGTCAATTTATATTCTAATAAATATTAATTTTGGACTGGCACTTTGAAAGTAAAACTCTGTCTACAAGAACTTATTTCCCAGGATACCATTGTATACTGAAAACTAGAAGCTCTCTAGGACTTCCCTGGGACTAAATCACAAGCTTGGTACTACTGACATGTCCAGGCTCATACAATGCTAAATGCTTGACCTTTCTGTCAAGAGATAGCCATTGTTGGACTACTCAGACCACAGCCTGGGAGCTATACTAATAAATCTTATACATATATACATATAGTTAACCAATCACTTTTGTTCCTTTAAAGAGGTAGTTCTAAACCTCTGGGTCTTGATCCCTCTGCTAGGGCCAACTGACCCTTTCACACAGGTCACATATTAGATATCCTGCATATCAGATATTTACATTACAATTAATACTAGAAACAAAATTACAGTTATGAAGTAGCAACAAAAATAATTTTATTGTCCAGGGGTACCACAACATGAGGAATGATATTAAAGCTTGAAGCATTAGAAACTTTGAGAACCATTGCTTTAGAGAATCATGACTAAAACAATACAATACATAATCATATTATCAATTTTTATTTTTACTGAACTCAACCATTTTTTCCTTTATGACAACTGAAAAACAGAAAAAAATAACTTCTTAAGGAAATTCAATTAAAGGTGACATGTCACAGCATAAAGACAGATTATTTTCTATTCTTAGTAGGAAACACTGCATTTTATCAGAAAAAATAAGATTACTACAATTAGCCTTGAAACATTCCCAGCAAGGATATATTTCACTCTGGATTTACTGGTCCCCACTTGTAGAGTAAACTTTTACCTTCTTAAAATGTATTGTTACTATCCATCACCAACAAAATGAATAAGTAAAATTTAGTCCTTTACTACTCAATATGGCATTATCAAAGACATAAAGATGTGTTGCTCTTAACTATCAATGTATTTTTTTTGTTACATAAACAAAATAAATTAAAATTCAACTTAGCATTTGCAATGAAGGGGTTACCTTCTTAATCTGAAAATAATCTGCAGGAAGAGTGCATGCATGGTTTGATGTGGAGTAAAACAAAGCATGAGCACTTCAGTCTGGTCCTTGAGATCTTCTCAGCTTCTAGAACTTACTCATTTAAATATTGGTCTCTCTTACTTCTCAGTGAACATAGGGTTCCTTGTTAATTGAGTATGTCTTTGAAACTTAAAGAGACTAAAGGAATTTATCATTTCATCCATCGGCCATAGAAATCTCTCTGTATCAATTGTTGGATCACATGCAAATAACTTGTAAACAAATACTGCCAGTGCTGTAGACTTTAGGCCTTGGCAGTATAGCCTTCTCTATAGTGGCAGAAGTCAGTGTGCTTTATAAGAAATTGGTGCCTGAGCAGGGGAGGTGTGGAAGACTAACCAAATAAAAACAAAGGAAATTGGTCAGAGCCACAGTAAGCTCAGCTCCCAGGACTCTGAAACCCCAATAACCTCTGTGAACATAGTTTACCTTTTCCTCTTTATTGGTATTTAGAAAAGCATCTGTTTTTTGTTTGTTTGTTTCTTGTAAAAATTTTATGTGACTATTTTTCCAAAGATCACTAGAAATTTCAGACACCTACAGACATTTGGATTTGATTTACATGAAATGAAGTTGTCTAGTTTTTAAAAAAACTCTTGAAGAAGGATGGATAGAATCTAATTCTTCTCCCCACCCCCAGTACTAAAGAAGATAAGGTTTCTGATAAATTTTGCCTTTTAGACCTTAAAAGTATCTACTCATAGCTTCATTTTATACCAACCAAGGAGGCAGCATGCCCAAAATGATAAAAAATGACACAGCAGCTTTTCTTGCGACCCAGCAAACTCATGGCTCACTCAGCATCCTCTTCATCATTTTTTCAAATCACCAAGATCAAAATTAGAACAAAAGTACAAATTTTGCTTTGGTTCCTTGCAATAATGCCTGAGCTGTAGTGTAACCTGTAAGCTATCATAGTGAGAGTCACCTCCCCTACACACACATTCCCTGGGTTCTGGGTCTGGCCAGATTCTAGCAAAAAGCAAACATGTGGAAGCATAACTTAATGGTAGATCCTATAACCACATGAACAAGCAACTTTAACTTGGGTGATTTCATAAAGAAAATTACCAAGTCATTTTTATTCCTTCTAGACACATTAGCACAATGTTTAAATATATAGAAAACTCCTCTTTTATCAATCTATCAATTAAAGTTGTAAATAGAATTTTCTACACAATAAACTTGCCTTTCAAGTAAATGCAACCAACAAAACTTGACTAAAATGAAACTAAATATTTTGTAATTATATCAATATTTGATATTTATTTGTTAATCTTTCAGTTTAAAATGTATAGTTTGAGGGACACCCCATGGACCCAACTTGGCAAAAACCACAAACTGGATCATCACATACCTATAAATGGAAACCCCAAGTTTCTTGGTCTACAGCTGACTAAGAGGTGAGTGGCACCACAACTCCCAGGCCAAGGAGAGACTGTGGTCCCTAAACGCTGGCCATGGAAACACTGCCCCTGGCACCCCAATTATACCAAGCTCTGCCCTAACCAAAAAAAGCTGGGGGCACACCAAAGGCCAATCCTCAGTGAATCATAGCTGGAGTGGCATCCCAAATCCCAAACTATATCATCACACACCAACAAGTGTAGACCCCAAAGCCTCTGGGACCACAGCTGGCTAAGAGCCAACTAAGAGGCTACTAAGAATGAGGGGTGGGATCAGACTATGTTCTTGTACATGGGCTGATACCTTGGAGCCCATTCCCTGTAAAGGAACACCTGACCCAGTCTTGATTTGAGGATAAGGAAATGGGATGTGCCTGGAGTGGATGTGCCACACTGAGATGACCTACCACAATGAGGTAACCTACCTTGGGACTTCTTGCCCTTTTGGGAGACAGGATGTGGGAAGAGGAGGAAGAGGCTAAAGGCTGACTGGGAGAGCAGGGACATAATGGATAAAAAGACATATTTATATAAAAAATAATAAAAAGAATAATCCCTGTGGCAAATGGAGAAAGACAACTCCATGGCTTATAGTCAACTTAAGAGAAGCCCCTAAAATAACTAGAGACACACAGCCCCAAGGCCCACCTGAGACTAAGAACCAACCAAGAGCTGTCTAAAAATGAACCAAAGAAGCAACAGGCAGATACCAGTGCAAGAATACATATAACAATATAAAGATAAACAAAACACCACCAAATTAAGCTGATGATTCTATAACATCAAGACCTGAGCAGAACAATAAAGAGTAAACAGAAGTAAATTACTTTAATCACAACTTTATGAAGATAATAGAAGCTTTCAAAGATGATATACAAAATTTCCTTAAAGAAATAAAAGAAAATATGAACAAAAATTTGGAAGAGATTAAGATCCCTGAAAGAAAATAAAGAAAAGAAACAGGTGAAAGAAACATTCTGGGAATTAAAAATTGAAATAGAAGCAATAAAAAAGACACAAACTGAGGCAAAGCTGAAAACAGAAAGCCAAAAAAAAAAAAAAAAACCAGAACTACAGATACAAGCATAACCCACAGAATGCAAGAGATGGATCTCTGGACTAAACCTAAGAATAATTGAACTCAATAATGAGGAAGAATACCAGCCCAAAGCACAGAAAATATACTTTTAAAAATCATAGAAAAAACTTTCCAAACCTAAAGAAGAAAATGCCTACAAAGGACATTTTAATAGATATATACAGAACCTTCTACCCAAACACAAAGGAATTCATATATTTCTCACCATCACTTGGAACTTTCTCTAAGATTGAACACATATTCAATTATAATGGAAATACGAGTAGATGAAAAAATGGGGAATAACTGCATGTATCATATCAGACCACCATTCTCTAAAGCTAGAACAACAAAAATCACAGAGAGCCTACAGATTCATGGAAACTGAATATCTTTCATTTGAACCACCTGTGGGTCAAGGAAGAAGTTAAGAAAGAAGTCAAAGACTTCCTAGAATTTAATGAAAATGAATCTACAACATACCCAGTCTAATGGGACACAATGAAAGCAGTGCTAAGAGGAAAACTCATAGCACTAGATGCCTATATGAAAAAAAAAAAAAAAACTGGAGAAATCTCACAAAAGAGACCTAACTGCACAGCTGACAGTTTTAGAATAATTATAAGCAAACTCACTTAGAAGAAGAAGACAGCAGGAAATAATCAAAATTGGGACTGAAATCAGTATAATCAAAACAAAGAGAACAAGACAAATAATCAATTATTCAGAGTTGGTTCTTTGAGAAGGTCAAGCAGAGAAACCCTTATTCAAACTAACCAAAAAGCAGAGAGAGAGAGAGTATCCAAATTAACAGAATCGGAAATAAAAAAGAGGACATAACAACAGACACCCAGAAAATTCAGAGAATTATCAGGTCGTATTTTGAAAATCTATACTCTGCTAAAATGGAAAACCTAAAAGAAATGGACAGCTTACCAAAATTAAATTAACATAAGTTTAAATTATCTAAACAAACCTATAACCCCGAAGGAAACTAAAGCTGTTATTAAAAGTCTTCCAAGGGGGGAAAAAAGTCTGGGACCTGATGATTTTCATGCAGAATTCTACCAGACATTCAAAGAAGAATGAATACCAATACTCCTCAAACTGTTCCATACCATATAAACTGAAGGAACATTGCTGAAGTCTTTTTATGAGGCCACAAGCACCCTGAAACCCAAGCCACCCAAAGATGCAAAAAAGAAAGAGAAATACAGACCAGTCTCCCTCATGGACATTGATGCAAAAAATATTCAGTAAAATTCTGGCAAACCAAATCCAACAGCATATCAAAAAAAAAAAAAAAATCATCAACCACCATCACGTAGGCTTCATCCCAGAGATGCAGGGATGGTTTAACATATAAAAAAATCTGGCAATGCCAACTATAATATAAACAAGCTGAAAGAAAAAAAACACATGATCATCTCCTTATATGCTGAAAAAACCAAACATTCTTTCATGATAAAAGTCCTGGAGAGATCAAGAATATAGGGAAAATACCTAGATATAGTCAAGGTGATATATAGCAAGCCAACATCAAAATCAAACTAAAGAAGAAATACTCAAAGCATTCTCACTCAAATCAGAGACAAGACAAGGCTTTCCTTTCTCCCCTTATCTGTTCAATATAGTTCTAGAAGTTTTAGCTAAAGCAATAAGAGAACAAAGGGAGGTTAAGAGGATATGAAGTGGAAAGGAAGAAATCAAACTATCTCTATTTGCTGATGATATGATCATATACATATATAAGTGACCCCAATTATACCAAGTAACTTATACAGCTGATAAACACCTCCAGCAATGTAGCAGAGTGCAAGATTAATTTTTAAAAAAATCAATACCCCTTCTGTACACTAAGTATAAAAGAGCAAAAAAAGAAATAAGGGAAACATCACCCTTTATCTTAGCTGTAAATAGCATTAAATACCTTGGTGTAACTCTAACCAACGAAGTAGCAGACCTGTTTGACAAACACTTTAAGTCACTGAAAAAAGAAATTGAAGAGGATATCAGAAAATGTAAAGGTCTTCCATGCTCCAGGATAGGTAGTATCAACATATTAAAAATGGAAATTTTGCTAAAAAATCTACAGATTCAATACAATCCCTATCAATATCCCAACACAATTTTTACAGACCTTGAAAAAAACATTACTCTACTTCATAGGTAACAGGAAACAAGTTTGTATAAACAATCCTGCTCAATAAAAAAATCTTCAAGAGGAATCACCATCCATGACTTCAAGTTGTTCTACAGAGATACAGTAATAAAAACAACCCGATACTGTCATAAAAACAGACTTGTGGATCAGTGGAACAGTATCAAGGACCTTGACATTAACGCACACCTAGGAGCACCTGACTTCTGACAAAGACGCCAAAAGTATTCAATAGAAAAAAATATAGTATTTTCAACAAATGTGTTGACATAAATGGATGATAGCATGTAGAATAATGCAATAGATCCAAATCTATAACCCTGCACAAAGCTCAAATGCAAGTGAATCAAAGACATCAACCTAAACCTAGTTACACTTAACCTGATATAAAAGGAAGTGGGACATACTCTCCAACACATTGGCACAGGTGACAACTTCTTAAATATGACACCAGTAGTACAGGCACTACTGAGAAGCTTCTGTAAGACAAAGGACGGAGTTAATATGACTAAATGACAACCTACAGAATGGAAAAAGAGTGACACCAATCCTACATCTGGTAGAGGACTGATCTATATATATATATAAACTAGAGCCCCAAAATCTAAACAACCCAGTTAAAAAAATGGGTTTCAGAGATAAAAATTCTCAACAGAAGAATTACAAATGGCTGAAAGGCACTTAAAAAAATTGCTCAACATCTTTAGCCATCAGTAAAATGCAAATCAAAACAACTTTATTATACCATATTACATCTGTCAGAATGGCTCAGATCAAAATCACAATGACTTCCTATGCTGGAGAGGATGCAGAGCCAGGGGAACACTCCTCTGTTGTTGGTGGGAGTGTAATCTTGTATAACCACTCTGCAATACATTATGGCAAATCCTCAGAAAGCTGGGAATCAATCTCCCAAAGGATCCAGCAATACCACTATAGAGCATATGCCCAAAGGATGCACATTTGTACCCAAAAGTCATTAGTTCAACTATGTTCATGACAGCATTTTTTGTCATATCAAGAACCGGGAAACAACCTAGTTGCCACTCAACTGAATGGATTAACAAACTGTGGTACATGTACACAATGGAGTACTATTCAGTAGTTTAAAAAAAAAAAAAGACATATTATAATTTGCAGGCAAATGGATGGATTTGAGGATATCCTCCTGAGCAAGGTATCACAATGCACGTTTGGTTTGACAATTCATTAAAAATCAATATTGAGTATATTCTGTGACAGTGTCCTAAAATTCATTTTATAAAAGGTCAGTGACTCTGCTTAAAATAAAATAAAACACTGGTGTCTATCTATTATTTATATTTCAAATAACATCAAATACTTATTTTCTTCTCATTTAAACAGATGTTTTGGTTAAAGTTTCCATATCTATGAAGAGACATCATGACCATAGAAACTCCTTTAAAGGAAAACTTTTAATTTGGATGGCCCACATTTTCAGAGGTTTAGTCCATTATCATCAAGGCTGGACATGCAGGCAGAAATGGTGCTGAAGAAGTATCTGAGAGTCCTATATCTTCTGTAAGTAACAGGAAGTAGTCTGTTCCACTGAAAATGGCTTAAGCATATATGAGACCTCAAAGTCTACTTCCGTAATGACAGACTTCCTTCAGCAATGCCATTCCTATTCCAACAAAGCCATACCTTCTATAGTGCCAATCTTTTTGGGAACCATTTTCTTCAAACACCACAACAGATATACAATTCTTTTTGAATTCTGGAGTTGCAGTTAAAGTACATTAAATTTACAACATTGGGTAGCTATCACTACATCTTAATTCCAGAAAATTTTTATCATTCCTCAATAGCAATAATCATCTTCAGACAGTAAACAGTCACATCCCATACTTCCATCTTTCCAGCACAGCACAACATAAATTCACACCTAGTCTCCTTGGATTTTCTTCTTCTTAATACTATATACAAATGTGCTTTGCAGTATGTAGTCCCTGGTGATTTATTTCTTTCACTCAATATATTGCTGTGTAGATTCATAAGTAGGGTAGCATGTCAAATCCTTGCATTTTAATGACTTTATAATAATCCCATTTGAGAGTATATACTACATCTGTTTATGCAGTGTATATTGATGAACATTGGCATGTTAAAATGTCTATTATAACTTATGCCATTATAATATCTTTATATTATATAAGACTTTCTACAAGTTCTTATATGAATATGTATTTTTTAAATTTTTCTTACATATATAATCAAAATGTAAAATTTTCAAGTTGTTTTATATGCTTATTTTACAAATTTTGCTCAACTCGACCTAATTTGTATACAATGTTGCAATTATTAACTTAAATAATTTATATTCAACATTACTAGTCATCAAATTTTTCTGGAGAAAGGTTGCTACTCCTGTCAATGTAAGTAAAACATAAATAAATCCCAAGCAATAATATTCAAAGAAATATATTCTATATCTCTAAATAGGAAATCAAGAGAAACAAAAGGAGAGAAAATGACTATATAGGCTTAACAGAACTGTTGCTATGATTCTGAGTTTAAAGAAGGGAGGAAGAGCTTAACTTGTACTGTTTAAAAACACTTTTTGTCATATATCACTTTGATACAACATAGGACATCATGCAACTCACCAGCAGTTTTTCCATGGCTCCCAGACATTCAGTAACAGAAGTCTCAACAACTAACAGCACCTCAGGATGGAGAGGCAAAGCACAAGATGAGATTGATGCCAATTTGGTTGTGATGCCAACTTGATAATGCCATTGCTCACAAAACCAGTTCCTATTCTCATAGATGTTTCTATTTTAAGGATCTCAGTGAGCATACTTTTCTATAAAACACATCCTGTCCCCCTGCTTTTCTTCCAGGAATCTTACTTAAATCGCATACACTGAGACACTTGAAATAACTTTATAAACCATAAATTTGGCTACCAACTCACTGTTCAGCTTTGAAAGGTTTGTGAGAGGTGAAAAAAGTATTTTCATAAATATGTAAAGGATTTGAAGTATGTACACCAATAGGAATTATCACTGGACTCCTGAGTCCTGCTAGCTCTGAGCTCTAAAATACCTCTCTTCTTCTTCAAAGGACTTGCCAGAAATTTCAGAAAATCCAGGGCAGCTATTTTCTTAGTGAAAGCACAGAGCAGACGTATCAAACATACTTAATGGCATGTGACACCCATTAATTGCCCCCTGACCAGTGACCAGAAAAGCCCTGTGGTATGAAGGATTTTTCTGTTGAAAGATATTATGGTTCAGTCTCTTCTTGTGACAGATTCAAAACAGACAAAGCATTCCAGAAATAAAAGCTCGATACTCTTCAAAGGCCAACTCCTAGTGAACTACTGCCACCAATCAGGCCCATCTCTGAAAGCCCCGGGAGCCTTCAGGAAAGAACAGCAAGCCAAGATCAAAGTTTCAGAGCATGAGTCCACAAGGGCTATTCCAAATTCAAGCCATTACAGGAACTAAGCTCTTCTTTCTTTGTTTGGGTAAGTTTTCATGTCCAGTTCACTAGCTTAGTTCTGTTTGTGATTTAAGACTTAGCCTTTAGTCTGTGATAGTTGGGTTCTAGACCTCTTAAAATATAGAGTTTAGGGGTAGGAAGAAAGCTGCTATATGGGGAGTTAGACCCTTGAAGGCTTTTATGGGATACTCAATCAGACTACCTCCATTTTCTGTTTCTTAGTGTTTCTTAGCCACCATATGACCAGACTATTTTCTGGAATGACATGTTCCCAATGTAAATCAATGTGATGCTTAATTCAAAAGGCAAAATGATGGTAAACCGAACCTTGTAAAACTATGAATCAAAATACACCTTCCTCTCCCTAAGATGATTTGTCTCAGCTATTTTTTTTGATGCAGAAATAGGAAGCTAATTCATATGCTTGACTCTCCTGAACTCCTTCTGGTTGCACTACTAATCCAGCATCATCCCCAAACAACTTGAGATTGAGTTCAGTAGTGCAGTAATATGCCACTCATTAACATCTGTGTTTCCACTTCACACAGGATTATGTTATTACAGACAATAAAATATTTCTGGAAAGAAAACCAGAAGTAAAAATGTTCTGGTGCTAGTGTGGCTCAGCAAGGAAGCTCTCATCCTTCAGAGTCCAAACATTTGGATACTGCTAAACAATATCATTCAGTCACCTGAAACAAATCTGTCAGCCACTGGATTGAGGGATAATCTTGGGTCCATATCCAAGAGGCTCTAACCAAACAGAATGAAAGGCTTTTTGTAATCAAAACGGGTGAATAATGAGACCTATTTTTAGAGTATGATCTCTGTTCAACCATGTGATTTTTAGGAGCAGAAAAAAATTAAATCTCCGTACATTGACACCAAGGACAATGTTTGAAACTGCACATAAAAAGCAGCACAGAGTCAGCACTATCTGTGTTGTGAGCTGGCTTTGTTCAGATCAGGATTAACATTTAACTTTATTTTTGCTAAATGGAAGGAGTCTTTTCCTTAAGCTTTCACGATACTGGAAAGAGGCATACTTGCAAGTACAGCCTCAGAGGCAGATCCTAATGTAATACGGAAACCACTGTAGACTAACAGGGAAAGGCAGGAATTGGTAGTAAACACAAAGGCCACTGGAATTTCATCATTTCCTTTATTTAAAAGCCTACAGAAACTGAAACTGAAAACATCTTATATCCAGTTGTGATAACAAACATCCTTAAGACTTGTACAGGAATAGGCCCTAAAAAAAGGACTGACATGTTTTCCTCTAAGCACTAATACTAGGTGCCAGGCAATCAATCATTTCAGCACAAATGGAAGGAATCAAGAAGAAAAAGCAGTTCGTGGAGCTCAGTGCACGATCAAATGACAGCCAGGCTTGCTTGGCAAACCTGGTTATTAGGACTGCACTCCAAGACAAAGGACATCATTTGAATGCTCCCATGCTTTAGACAGCCAGAGAGAAGGACTTATTACTTTAGCAGAAGGGAACAATTTAAAGTTTACATCAGCTATAATTCTTCAGGCAGTAGAATGAGTCTTGGAATAGAGCTGATAACAAAATACAAGGGGCCTTCACCCACAGTGTATTTATAGATTTGACCACCAACAGATGAACAGAAAACTACATTTACTTCAAATATATCTGGATAGTTTTGTCATTCGTTACAAAAATACAATATTTGATAGTTGTGTTGTCTTGCTTTATGTCAACTCGACACAAGCAAGAATCATTAGAAGAGGGAGATTCATTTAAGATAATTCCTCCATAAGATTCTGCTGTAAGTCATTTTTTTAAATTAGTAATTTATGAGGGAAAACCCAGCCCACTGTGAATGGTGCTGTCTCTAGACTAGATTTCCTGAGTTCTTTAAGAAAGCGGATAGACAAAGCCATGAGGGGCAAGTCAGTAAGGAATACTTCCCCATGGACTACTGTACATCAGCTCCTGACTCTGGGTTCTTATCCTGTTTCCATTCCTATATTCACTTCCTTCAATAATAGGAAGTATAAGCCAAAGATTCCTTTCTTCCCCATCTTCCTTTTGGTCATGCTGTTTCATTACACCAATAAAAACCCTAACAAAGACAGAACTGTGGGTATCATTTGAGCTATAAGGGAATTCAAAGTTGATGTCAAATATTCAAGATGAAAGCTGTATGCAAACACAATACTTTTCAAGAGAGATAGGTATCCGTGTGTATCAATAACTGTGGATGCCCCACTTTTCAGATTTACTGTAGTCCTGTGTATTCTGCATAGTGACTAGGGAACAAAAGTCATTTGAAATCCTTAGGAGCTTTTATTCTACTGGGGGACTTAATAGAAACAATTAAGAACAATATTGAGTGTTGCTACTATACAAACTAATGGTAAGTGCAAAGAAAAATGTGCACTATAATATAAGAATGAAATGTCATGGTATGGCAGGGCAGTGAAGCCTAATTTCAGCAGAGGGGCTAAGCAGTCATGGTTGTATAGGTAGTATTGTAGTATGCCTAAAAAGAGGAAGGATTAGAGCCATGTAGATGTCAGAGCAAAATGTCACATGTGAAGTTGGTGAAAAGTATCACATAGAGAGACTATTATGCTACACAAAAAGACATGGGGTTCTGGGCAAAAATGTGTCCAGAAAGAAAAAGATGAGTATCCAGACTCATTAGAGGCTATGGCAGAAGCTCTCTTCTGTGGTTCTGTGGTGTGTGAAAATTTCCCAAGTGGTAGAAATGGGTTGATAAGGATGCAGACAAGAACAATACTGGGCATCTAGCCAGGAAGCTCTAGTAGTGATCATGTTCAGGCTGGTTGTGATACTGAATGATGTGACCAGTGAGCTGTGTTTGTATACTGCTAAAGATGATGGTGAACTAATCTTTCTACAGAACAAAAAGAGATGGAGAAAGCATAGAGAAGAAAGGTGTCACTCAACAAAAACAAAATGAAAACAAATTCAAGTAAAACTTTTAAAAGAAAACATTTAAAAATCAGCTTTAGAGGTCTTCAATTATTTCATGGAGCAGCTGAAAAGTTAAGAAAAAGTTCAAGTGCATGTCTGAACCTCACATGAAGTGACAACAAAAGTCCTTGAAGACAAAAGTTGATGGAAAGACTTCCCTTTAAATAGTAAGGTCAGGAACTTCAATTAACTTGGTATTCACTTAAATACCAAGGTGTTCCGCAGAACATGAATGACCATGAGAATTTAAGAGTAACTAGATTTGTAGGAAAGGCAAGAGACATTTGTTGACTTTTTTATTGTTCATCTTTCTATTTTAGTTAATTTTACACTTTCTCAACGCTTTCTTTTTAATGCCAGTGTGATATTTTATTAATTATTTGGTAATTTCATACAATTAATCATCATCAAACTTGCTTCCCATTCCTCCCAGATCTACCCTCCAGCACTTGCAGTGTCCCAGAAAGGAATTAATAAATCAATGTATGAATGAATGAATGAATGAATAAATATAAATAAATAAATTAAACAAGACCTATTCGTATTGCTCATATACTCATTGTAGCTTGGTCAGAATCCCAGTTGCCAACACTTTAAAGAAAGCTGAATCATCACTCACTCCACCCCACCAATTATTCCCTTTCCTGTATTCCTCACCCCCCTACCTCTACCAGAAGTCATCAACCTTGAAGAGTTAAACTTCTGCCACTTTATTTTTAAGGATTCTCTTTAATTGTTTTCTTTCTGGGGTATTTTTTTTCTATATTGGGGAGTGTGTGGATCTCTTTTAATGTTTAAATAGCGTGTGTGTGTCTATGTGTGTGCATGTGTAAATGTGTATGTGTAAATATGCTTCTGTGTATGTGTGTGTGTTGGTGTGCACATGCATGCACACACATCATGTTACATTCATAGAAGTCAGAGGACAATATTATAGAGCTGATTCTCTTCCTTCACTTTTTCTTAGGTTTCAGGAGCTAAAAACACAGGCAAATTCTTTTATCTGCTGAGGCATCTCAATAACCCAAGACCATTTTTCAAAAAAATTTTCTTTTTATTGATGAATATTTTAACACTTACTTCGAGTAAGCTGATTCATTATTTTAAGCTTGTTTTTTTTTTAATTTTTAAGCTTTGGAATGACAGAATAGTTTTCCAGCATACAACAGGTTATATAAAAGGACAAACATTCATAGACTGAAGTGTTTATTATTAGAATGATTAAAGCAGTTGCAGTAAAGTATTAACTATGTCCTCTATTTTATCTATCTTCCTTAGTAAAATTGGGAAAATAAAAGCATGAAGAAACTAAAAATGTGTCACAGGCTTAGTTTTCTTAATGACCCCCTCAACACACACACACACATAGAAATATTAACTTATAGTGAGTTTATATTTATCTCCTGGCGTGTAACAATCCTTGAGTTCCTATGCTCCCCACTGATACTAGTCAGATATTTACTTGAGTTGTCTTCCCTGTCTTCTGCTTTGTAGCCTTTCACATAAACTTTATAGAGTCAAAAAATTGAAGATTTTTTCTTCTTTAAGAATGTATACTTTTACAATTAATTGTACTAATATTATTTCTGAGATTCCTTTGATCTACAAGTATATAACCTTCATGAAACCCTTTAAAAAAATCCATGTTCACAGGGTATTTCCACTCAAATTTGCCTAAAAATAAATTGTAATGATGATATCATTACCGAAGAAGCAAGCAATACCACAGATTGGTGACACCATTACTTCAGGGTTTTTAAATGCACAAAATTCTCTGGTTAGTCCACCTCCCTGTGCCAGCATTTTCTATTGCCCTCAGTGGAAAGTGTCCAAGCCAGTGTAAGGTCAACATCAATAAGTTTTCTCTTCCCATGTCACTCCTCTATCTATCTGCCCCAGTGGACTGTCCAATACTATTCAACACCCTGCCTGTCTCTTTCGTGAACTCTCTGGTCTTAGCTCAGCCATCTCTCCAGTCTGGAGTTAGCATTCATTCTAGATTCCTCAAAAAGTTGTGTTACCCAACCTTTCTGGCATTTCCAAACATCCAACCATGTGTATGTAGATCTATTTACATTGAATAACACTATTTCTAAGTTTCTTTTTAAAAGCCATCTAAATATGATACCAACACCAGATGTTACAAATCTAACAAATGGCGCACAGGGATCACTTTCCCTTCTCCCCATTTTTCAGCTTTCCTGTATTTTGAAGGAGTACTTATGAGCACTCTAGATCTCATTCACTGAAGATCTTTTACATTTTTTTCCATTCACTTTCTATTCTTTCATTGTGTTAATTTTTCCCATTGAATTGATCTTTATCAATCTTTGGGATATTACCTTAAAATAAAGAGTCAGGTTTGAATTATTTTAGCACTAATAGAAAATCATAATACATGCTACCACTTAAGATTCTCGTAATTATAAGAATCATAAAGTCATCAAGTTTATAATCTGACTATTTCATTTTAATATTTAAGATATGCTTAATAAAAATATAGCTATTATTTTTAACATTCATTCAACATTTGAGATCCCTGCTCATCCACTGCCTTATATTTATGCCTTTAAATCATAACATATTGTCATTTTCATCTTATTACATTGTCTAGCTTTCCAAGCTTCTGAAAAGAAATGAGTCATAATATCCACATCTGATAAGACTGAACAGTTCTTTCAGTGATAAAGGTGGCTTACATCACTGACTTGTCTCAATTCAATACGTAATCCTTATAATATTTATTAGGAAGAAATGGGATCATGTAAATTTTACCAGTAGCAGTCAGACAGTTAAAAATAATAGTTCCTTTCTGTGATAGTTTAAATGAAATTGATACCATAGGCCCAATGTGTCTGGCAGCATTGGGAGGTGTGGGTTTGTTGGAGGGAACCTGTCACTGGGGAGACATTTGAAGTCTCAGATGCTCAAGCCAGGCCACTGCTCAAGATTCTCTTTCTGCTACCTGTGGATCAAGATGTAGAACACTCAGTAACATGTTCTTTCTCTAGTACTATGGCTGCCTGCATGCCACCATGCCTTCTGCCATGACAATAATAAACTAAACTTCTGAACTTTAAGGCAACCCCAATTAAATTGTTTCTTTTATAAGAGTTGCTGTGGTCATGGTGTCTCTCCCAGCAAACCCTAACTAACACGCTTTGAATGTGTCTTTTTTGTACATGTCCTATTTATGTTAAGAGAAAGTATGTAAAGTATATTTTTATATTACATAATTTAAATATGGACACATATGAATAGACAAATATTGAGCTGTTAAATACAGGACAACATTAAAGTATGTAGTAAGTTCCAGAAATCTTCAGAGTGTTTATGCTAGGGCACTTGAATCTATTAGGTTAATAGAAGAAAATAAAACTGGATATGTTAATTTCCATACATTTTCTCATCATGTATGAAAGTGCACAGGTTCTCATTAGGACCAGGGGCTAACCTGCAGCCATCCTGTAGTCATCATTTTATCCTGTATCCATATTTATTCTCCTCAACAAAATCCAGGGAGAAATCAGCATTCTTACCTGCGATGTGACAAAAGCTCCTCAGTTCATGTTTCTTGGTCTTCTTAAAAGCTACAGCTGTGAAGTTTAACTGAACTCTCTCTCTCTCTCTCTCTCTCTCTCTCTCTCTCTCTCTCTCTCTCTCTCTCTCTCTCTCTCTCTCACACACACACACACACACACACACACACATGCACGCACGCACGCACACACGCACACACGCACACAAATACATGCAAATGACTAGTCTTTTTTTCCCCAGGAACCCAGATATTGCTAAAATGTAAATATTAGACATGGACATTTTTGCAGAAATATTACATCATTTTCAACACCCCAGTGTGTAATTAAAAGTTGGCTAGGAAAATGAGGAAATGCCAAATCATAATGCAAATACCACCAGCTAAATTTACATAAATCAGACTGAACTATTTCTGTGGGAGTTTTATTCACTAAGAATAGATTTTTACATTAAATTTTGGATTGTATATGTAAGTTAGTGGCTAAAGAAGTAAATCAGAAGAAAAGCTCTACTTAAAATTCCACGTTTCTGATGGTAGTAAGCATTTCCATGAAACCAATTTAAGCTTCTTATGACACTAACATTTGTCAGTGTAGGCATGCAGAATTAACTTTCTGTTAGCAAGCTTACTAAAACTGTGAGTTGCTGTCTTTTCCTTGCTAAAATTTACTTATCTCTTAGGGGCCTCAAATAATCCCAATGCCTTTGCAGTTCAGCAGAGTAGAGGGCCCTACTCTTGATAGGCAAGTGTTCTATATTGCACTATGTACCCAGCCCTTACTTTTTATTTGAGGACAAAGTCTTGCAAAATTTCTCAGACTGTCCATTAAACTTGCTCTGCAGCCTTAGTATGTCTTGAATTTGTGATCCTTCTTCAATATCATACACTTAGGAAGAGGCCGGTAATCCAAAATTATCAGGTTTCAAGTTAAATGTCCTGTAAATTCGCACAGGCAATCCTATTAATAAAATAGTAGTTTTCAGCCTCTATTTGAGTCAAGAAAATTTTATTAATCAAAAATGCATCAAAGGACTATAGAAATGGCATAGTGGATAACAGCAGTGGCCACTCTTGCACATGAGTTGGGTTCAGTTCTCACAATCCATATAGTGGCTCAGAACCATCTGTAACTCCAGTTTTAGAATATCTGACATCCTCATCTAGCCTCCATGGGCATCATGTGCATTTACATGATATACAGATACAAAAATCAATTAAAAATAAGTTATAAAATGTAAATTAAGCACTAATATTTAATATCAGAAACATAATAGATTAGCTCATTGAAGTCCAGTGCTAGGTTACTTTGTGCTTCCTAATTTTTGACACTCTCTTTTATAATAAAGTACCATTCATTTCTAATCCTTTATTTTTGTAGATTCTTAGCATGGGAATTATGAAAGTATTAAAGTTCTGTTCCTGTGAAGAAATAACTCTTCACATAAGGTAGAAATATGATATGGGAAGAAAGAAAAAGAAAGAATATAGGAGTTCTCTTTTCAGATTTTTTGGGTTTTTATGCAGCTGTAATCAATAGAATTCACAGAGTGTTCCAGGTATGTTAGTGTGTTATAACAAATATATACCAACATTATAACATAAGGACTCAGGAAGTTTTGGAAGGAGCATTGATCATTGAGGTCTGCATAAAGTATACAGTAAGAACCTGTCTCCACAAAACAAACAAATGAGTAAATAAAATCACACATATACCCCAATTACCACCAATTAAATTGCTATCTTTTGGTTATTATATAGTAAACAGGCATGGCGTCCTTTAATCTAAGGGGCATTTCATCAGTTCAGAAAGAAGTTCATATCAATACCCATTGAAAAATGACTTCCACATTTTCTCTGAAAGTTGGTAATCTCTGATTTTAAAAAAGTTGGTATAGATTATGTCTCAAGTGGATGTTCTTTTATTCAGATGAGTAGGGCCACATCAAAGATAGCAAAGCATTAGACCCATGATAAGGGCAAGGTCTCCTCTTCCTCTAATTATAGATGTTCACAGTTAATGTATAGCTAAAACCAGTACAGTGCATTGAGAAAGTACCTACCGAAGCATGAGACTGCTCTCATCCAGAGACTGGACACAGACAATGTACTGAGTTTTGGGGTTACTGTTAGTATATCTCAGTTTGAGCACAAGGCCCAGCCCATGATAGCTTTATGTTACTTATGTCTGTCATATGTTTATTCTCCATCACCCTAGTAGGGTCAAGTCCACATTCAGGTCAATTCCAATGCTGTACACTTTGCAATAAGGGCCTGAAGAAGAACCTGATTATACAGTACTTGCATTGGTAAGCATATGGACAGACCAGTAAGGAGAATGAAGATAAAGGTAAGGCAATAATATTCTTATGTATTGCATTAATGTTTGTTATTTGGAGGAGACTTTGTAGAACTATACAAGAAAAATAAAACATTACAGCTTCCTAAGTTCTTAGGCTGTTCAGGAGGTTTACAGAAGAAAGGGTACTGTATTTGGTCATTGGGCAAGGGAGTAAAGGTAAGGGAGTATGTGTCATATTTCTATTTTTCAGGTGAAAACCATGGGCCAAGCAGAATCTAGATATAGGGAGTGACAGTTATGTTAGTACTTTGAGAGAGAGAGGCTGATGAGTAATAGAAGTAAGGAAAAAATAGTACAGTTTTGTCAGCTCTTAGATAAGAAGTTTGGCTGCTTAGCAGGAAAGTGAGAAAGATTAAGAAATAGTCAAATGGCTGAAAGACCAAAACATTCTGATTTTTACGTTTGGTCTACACTGTATTACATATTATTATATCAAATTAGGTCTGAAGTGACTCTGTCCCTATATTTCTTGCCCATTGAATATACAAGACTGAACCCTCATCTCCAAGAGACTATCACTATAGTGATTAAGAAGAGAAAGATGGCTGTAGCTCTGACAGTGGCCCTGGAAGCTTCAGAAACAGAGGCACAAATTGAACTGATATGTCATGTTTGGCTGCTCTGTCTGATTCCTTGAACATGAACATTGATGAAAGTGGCAGTGAAAACAATGTCATCCAATTCATGGACAAATTGTTCTTTGTGTCTGAACTGCCAGTTTATTTAGGGGAAAATAAACTTACTTTTTTACAACTAACCATACTTACAATGAGAGATTTGGAGAAGATTCACTCAAATAGTTTTAATTGATTTCCCATGGTTTAGTAACCTAATCAACAGAGTCCAAATCAAATGACAGAGGAAGGGATATGTGTCTTTGGCTTAAGGGATGTCTTAGTTAGGGTTTTTATAGACACATTAAAAAAAAACCTTAAAAAACTCTCATGTGAATGTTCATCACCGAGAGAAGTCAGGATAGGAATTCAAAGCCAGGACATAGAGGCAATAACTGAAGAAGAGACCTACCATGGAGGGATACTGTTTACTGACATTTCCCTATGGTTTGCTCAGCCTGCTTTTTTATACAACCAGGAACACTCACGCAGAAATGGCATCACTCCCTGGTGATATTGTCACACTGACAGCAATCCTCAACCAAGAAAATATACCAAGGATAACAACAATGAATGTGCCAAGTTGGACAGGGAAAAACTGAAGCTGCAGCCCAACACTAAGAACTATAGGCAGCTTGGGAAAGCTGAGGATGTAAGAAGTAGCCTTCTCTGGGGAAAAGAACACTGATTCATTGGCCAGTGCAAATTATCAGTCTTGAGACAAACATATGTGACATTATATGTATTGAACAGGCCATTTTTAATAATATACATATGCATATACGAAAGCAGTAACAATTAGTAAAAAAAAAAAGGCTGTAAATTTCAAGGAGAGTTAGGGGGTTGTATGGAAAGTATAGAAAAAAATAAGAAAGGGGAGAAATATTGTAATTAAACCATGTCCAAAGTAGCAAATAAAAGAGTGCATTTCATCAGAGATTAATCACTCCATTATGCAAAAAAAGAAAAAAATTCCCTGGGCACCAATTGCTCCATTATTTTTTTCAATTAAAATTGAAAGGGCATAATTTTTATTAGTATATATTAATTATACAACTAAAGTGATTTAATTGTGACATTTTAATATATGCTTACTTTGAAGAAATCAGCAACAGTAAAATTTTAGGAAATATTTCACATAATTCTGACTCATGAAGGTCCTTCTGAGTCCTTAGTTCTTTTTGTTTTTAGTGACACAAGATGTAGCTTTCTGTCCTGATATGGGATGTCCTTCTGTACACTGTGAATACCATTGGATGATAAAGAAGCTGTTTTGGTCTATGGAAATCCATCTTAAAGGCAGGTGGGAAATCTAAGCATTGATAAAAAGGAAAAAGGGTTGAATCACACAAAGATGCTGTAAGCTACATCCCAAGGAAGAAATATGTGAAGAAACACAGATAAGCCACAAGCCATGTAACAATACACAGATTAATAAAAATGGGTTAAGTTGAAAGAGTTAGCAAGTCATAAGCATGAACCATAAGCCAAACAGCTTGTAATTAATATAAGCCTTTGTATGTTTACTTGGGACTAAATAGCTATGGGACCAGCTGGATAGGCCACAGAAACTTTAGATTGTCCCTTTAGAGCTCCTAACCTCCACTTAATTGTCTACAACTAATATCTTCATAGTTTTCAATAATAGTTTGGAACTTAAGTTTTCTCTGTTTTGCATCAAATAAAATAGTATCTTTTTAAAGTGCCTGAGGGAATGCTATCTTAAGGCTTTGCGTCTTCCTGGAATATCCTGTGTCCCACTGGACCAAAATTGGGGTGGAGAACACAGCCCCTCTTTAATTTATACTGCTTCTGCAGTGACTCCTGGTTATACGAACAAAATGTTGATCTTATTTCTCTCTCCTAGCATGGGAGCCTTAATACACTGACACTAAGAAAATAAGGCTCCCACTATCTGAGACCAGAAATATTTTACATGGAATTTTTAATCTATGTGGCTCAGACCTGTTTTTTGTTTGTTTGTTTGTTTGTTAGTAGAATGGAACTGCTACAGGAAACAGCTACGAGAGATGATAAGTTTAGTTTGTTTGTGTTATAGTAGTTGGCTGGAGCCCAAATGTAGATTCTCAGTTTTGTTATCAAGACCTGGCAAATGTCTGAACTCTTTCTTCATTTGATATATTCTATTTAGGATAATTTTAGTGATTTTTTAAGTTCTAATTTATTTTAATTGCTTATTTCATTATTTTCCCTACATTTTATTATGCCTTCCTTTGGTATTGTTGCAAATGATTTATGGATCATCGTTTTCCTCTCCAAAAGAAAAATGCTATATAGAAACAGTGAAAACAAGATGATTTTAACACACAGTCTGACTTTTATTTGTACTGGTTTAGTAGAGATTACTTCAAGTCAACTTTTCAATCTACTGTCTAAAAGATAAAATTTCCCCAAAGGAAACTGTCAACATGAAGAAACAGAGTAAAAGAAATAAGGGAAAAACTGTCCAATCAGTAGAATGCATGTACCCGAAAATCAAACCGTGCCATAGCCATGAGATCACAGTCCTACCTTATCTAACTGTGTCAAACTCTTGGATGCGTAAGATTAAACACAAAGACCTGGTATTCTGCAGAGCAGTCTGTTCTGTTTATTTTTTAGAGGGGGCAAATAGAGGATTGTGTATAAGTGTATAACTCCAACTCTTCTCTATGTGGGTTTCCTATAAACCTGTGAAAGCTTTAACCTAAATGGAGGAAACGGAAACAGCCCTCTGCTCTGGCATCTGTGCTTGAATTGTTATTTAGATCAAAGCTGTCATTGTGCTCCAGGACATAGTTAATTTTAGAAATATCAAGAAGATACCAAGTTCCCAGACATTCCTGCACTAAATGTGGTGCTCTAATATATGCTGTCTCACTGGTTTACTCATACTCATCTATCTCATAAATTTCCAGTAGAAAAGGTAAATAAAGCTATTTTGAAATTATAAGAAAGCTCAAACAGAATGATAAGAAATCTTTAAATATATACATTTATACTCACTTTGTTAAAAACTTAGTCCAATATTTAAACACAAAGTAAGAAGCATCATCTATATAAAGTCGCACTATGAATATAATTTTGTAGAATGGTTATTTTATTTTTAAAATATATACAAATATTTTATTTTATTGAGGTCATTTAAAATTTACTAGATGTGTAGATAGTCTGTTTAAAAGCTTCATCAGAATTC
The DNA here is from genome assembly GCA_033318265.1 of Phyllotis vaccarum. Lineage (NCBI taxonomy): Eukaryota > Metazoa > Chordata > Mammalia > Rodentia > Cricetidae > Phyllotis > Phyllotis vaccarum. The sequence continues at coordinate 108,336,075 of JARWLC010000005.1, forward strand.
TATTTTTTAAATATTTCATTTGTAAATTATAGTTGAGTCCTTCTCCCTGCCCATCACGGACAGACAGTATCCAGGCCTCAGAGTGATGGAAAAGCTGTGGAGCTCCTGAAGGCTTTATTACCCATGAAGCAGTAAACAGTACAGAATTAATCATCCTTTTCTGAAACCACTCTCTAGCTAAGGAGACAAATCTATGTCTATGAAATACCTTTAGACAAGCACTCCAGACTTTAAAATGACATTAAGTGGTACATAATTTTTAAATTTTTTTAAATAAAAATTTTCCACCTCAGTTAAACTAAACCACACCAATGGCACTGTATTTTCCTTTCTTGCAATTTAACAATGAATTGAGATAATATAACAAAATCTGAATAATTGTAAGAAACTTGCAAACTATTTCCAGGTAAATATCAATTTGATTATTAGCTAAAACTTGCATTAAATGTCTTAAAGCAAATATTAGATAGGGTAGCATACATATAATTTAATATTTATAAATCACAAACAATATTGTGTGAATATGTATAAATAGTATTTTGCAGTAGGAAATATTTGTATGCATATAGTAATACACACAAACACACATACACACACACCTCTATATATAAAACAACCAAAGGTTTACTTTGTATTTTCCTATTTATAAAACTTAGAATGAGGTTTAGCAATTAACAACGATGTAAAAAAATAAATTAAAAAATAAATTCACTTTTTAAAAATTTAAATTATTTTTTTATTTTGCATATCAACCACAGTTACCCCTCTCTTTCCACTGTCTGTTCCCTTCATCTGTCCTTCTCCCCACCCACACATCCAAGTAGGTAAAACCTCCCATGGGGAATCAAGAAAGTCTTGCATATCAAGTTTAGGCAGAACCCAGTCTCCTCCCTGTGCCAATGCTCAGAAATTTATCCCTCTGTAGGGAATGGGCTCAGAAAAGCCAGTTCATGCACTAGGGATAAATCCTAGTCACACTGCCAAGTGCCCCACAAACTCACCAAGCGATAAAACTGTCATCCACATTCAGAGGGACTAGTTCATTCCCATGCAGGTTCCCCACCTTTCAGTCCAAAGTCAGGAGCTCCCAATAGCTTGGGTCAACTGTCTCCGTGGGTTTCTTCCTCACGATCTCGACCCCCTCTTTCTCATATAATCCTTCCTCCCTCTCTTCAAGAGGACTCCAGGAGCTCAGCCCAATGTTTAGCTGTGGATCTCTGTTTCGGCTTTTATTATTTACTGGATGAACGTTCTGTGGTGACAATTCGTGTAGACCAATTCAGGCACCCACTCCACTATGTTAGGAGTCTTAGTTGGGGTTATCTTTGTGGATTTCTGAAATTTCTCTAACACCAGGTTTCCTCATATCCTCATAGTGCCTCCCTCTATCAAGATACATCTTTACTTACTCTTCTTCTCTGTTCCTTCCCAAATCAACCATCCTGTTTGCCCATGTTCTCAGTTTCTATCCTCACACTCCATCACATCACCCTCTCCAAGGTTACCCAGGAGATCTATATATTTCCTCTTCCTAGGGTAATCCATGCATGCTCCCTTTTAAACTAGTTTCTTTGGTATTGTGGATTTTGCCTGGTTATCCTTTGTTTTCTGTTGACTCTTCTCTTAGAGGTGGTACATAACTTGTTTGTCTTTCTGACTCTGGATTACATCACTCAGGATGATTTTTTTTTTCTAGTTCCATCTATTTACCTGCAAATTTCATGATGTCACTGTGTTTCACTACTGAGAGTAATAATCCATTGTGTAAATGCAGCACATTTTCTTTATCCTTTCTTTGGTTAAGAGGCATCTAGGTTGTTTCCAGGTTTGGTCTATTACAAATAATATTACTATAAACATAGTTTAGCAAGTGACCTTGTAATACAATTGAGAATTCTTTGGGTAATGTCCATGAATGATGTTGCTGTGTCTTGAAGTAGATTGATTCCTAATTTTCTGAGAAACTGCCATAAAAATCTCCAAAGTGACTATAAAAGTTTTCACTCTCCCCAGCAGTAGTGTTCCCCTTCCTCCACATCCTCTCCAAAATAAGCTGTCATCAGTATTTTTGATCTTAGCTATTCTGACAAGTGTAAGGGTGTATCTCAGAGTCATTTTTATTTGCATTTTCTAATGATTAAAGATATTGATAATTTCCTTAAATGACTTTCAGCCATTTGAGATTCTTCTACTAAAAATTCTCTGTTTAGAACTGTTCTCTACTTTTTACTTGGATTATTACATATTTTGATGTCTAGCTTTTTAGGTCTAATAAACTCACTTTAATATATAAAATATTTTGAATCTTCAAAATGAAGTATTCAAATGCCAAGTGCTGAGTAGCTGAATAACATAAAGGACGGGGCATTTTCATTTGTTCACACTTGTTAGAACCTAAACCATTAAATGTTCATTACACAGAGTACAGACATATCTTTGGTGATATAAATCATTTCATACAGAACTGAGAAGATAGAATGCTTTTAAAAAAATATACTTTACTTGAAACAAAGTACTTTAAACTCAAGCATTTTTCTAAAGACTGTTTCTGAAGCTATTATTTTCTTTGGTGATAATATTGTTGATTGGTTACCTTATTTAACAATGATCTGTAGTAAAAATGCAAAGATTACTTATATCTCAGCAATAAACACACCAATTTTTGCAACCATATTGATATTTTAAAAATAGAATATCATTTTTGGTGAGATTATTTTTCTACAAAGAAAATATATATGTCCTAAAATATTCTGAGTATTAAATTTGGTTTATATTGCATGACTAAGTAAGGGCTTCTATTTCTGTCATAAAATACCATGACAAAGCAACTTGTGGAAGAAAGAGCTTATAGAGGAAAGCACTATTGCTGTTCATCATCAATGGATGTTCAGACAAGAATTCAAACAAAGCTGGAACATAGAGGTTGGAGCTAATGCTGAAGCTATGGAGCATGTTGCTTACTGGCTTGCTTATCATGGCTTAAGAAACCAGATCCATAAATGGCTTCACCCACAATGGTCTGGGCCCTGTTTAACCCACAAACAATTAAGAAAATGCCTTACAGTCCTGCTGATGTAATGGAAACACTTTCATAATTGAGATTCCCTCCTTTCAGATAGCATTCGCTTGTGTCAAGTTGACAAAAATCTAGACAGAGCATTGTTATTATTTTTGTTACTTAAAAGCCGATAGTCTACCATGGATTTAAGAATCAAGTAGACATATATCTATACATGCACTTAATAATTTTGACTATTAATTCTTACTCCAAATTCTTCTTCTTGAGATTTATTTTTTTTTTTTGCCAAACTATGCAAACTAGTGATGAGGGGTAGAATTAGCCAAATTATATTGGGCCAATACTTTGTTCTTCTTTAATCAATAATTCCCTTAACAACAACCCCAACAATTTAGCACTGTAAACCTAAATCATAGCATGCTGGTTTTCCATAATCCTATTCTACCTGCCTCCAAAATAAACAGAATAATAACTTCTAGGGTCCAGCAAAGACATGGACAAAATTCTGGAGCTTATAACTTGTGAGGCCAGGAAGTAGGCTTAGAGATGAGATTCTGTGCTTTGATTTGTGTTGTGTGGCACCTCCAATTGTGCACAGGAGTCTCTGCTGATTAATTTTATCTTTGTTTTTAGAATTTTTCTAACCTTGTGTTTAGTACTGGATTCTGCTTTGGTACAAGAAATATGGAACTAATTCAATGTTTATACTAATTCTACCTTATTTAAATATTGGATAAGTAGGTGACAGCAAATTTAGGTGTATTCTATTTTAAAAACATAGAAACACGTTCTGCTAAAGAATTTTTATTATTGAATTTGTATTTTTGCTGTGTGCCACACAGTCTTACTATATTCAAAAAAAGCTGGAATTACTGCCATTTCAACCACATGCAGGTATGTATAACTTTCAGGCATAAGTATATCAATGTAAGCTTTATTACTTTTTTTTCTGAGAATAATCTAGCATGTTTTTCGTTCTTTATGAGTCCAGCAGCACAGAAGCAGAGGAAGCACACATATGAACCAAGAGCTCTAAAAAACATGTGTTAGCTGGAACAGTAGAAGCCTAAAAGCAGAAGACAAAGCATGAATCCTGGGAGCAGAAGTTGGAAGAGAAGAGGCTTTGTCAAGAAGAAAGAACTTTGGCTTCTGGCATTGCATGAATTCTATTTAGTATTGCAATAAAAACCCACAGCCAAATATTGGGGGAAAGCTGAAATAGAACAATAGAGAAACAAAACACAGTACCTTCTCACCAGACACATCCTCAGTATGTCTGCACAAATCTTCTGACTTCAAATATCTCCATCCTCAGCCAAGAAGGGTAGGTGGGCAGACCAAGGCAAGAAGTCTTGTCTCCTCCAGTCTTATTTTTCTCTCTCCACCCAGCTATCTCACTTTCTGATTCAACTTTTCTAGAGCTAGGATTAAAGGTATATGCCACCACCTCCTCACTCTGTTAGACCTTGAACTCACAGAAACCAGATAGATCTTTGCCTCCAGGATGATGGTATTAGAGGTGTGGATCATGACTCCCTGACCTTCATGGCTTGGCTCTGTGGTTAACTTTGTCCTCTGACATTTCAGACTTTTTGCAATATATCACCACATGCTGGAGATTAATCAACTGGGAATTTTTTTAGTAGTTCGAAGAGTACAGTTGCTTACTGGAGAATGATGGTTCCCAGCTCCATCAATTAATCAGAAAATTTCATATTTTGTTTTGCTTAACAGTTAAAAAAATATTCTGTGGTGAAATATACCATGCTGTCATTTTTCATTCATCAGCTGGTGGGCATAAAAATTGGATCAATTTCCTGGTTATTGTGAACAGAGCAGCAATAAACAGGAAGATCATGTATCTCTGTAAGAAGATACAAATTCTTTGGATGTATGCCCAGAGCATTATAGTTGGGCCATATGGCAGATTTATGTTCAACTTTTTCAGGGATCTCCACACTGATTTCCATAGGGGCTGCACTCATTTGCAATCCCACTAGCAGTGAATAAGTGTTCCTCTGCCACCGTATCTGTGACAGTGTTGTCTTCATTTCTTGTGGCTCTTGTTACTGTTGTTTTTGTTCCTTTTAACCATTCTGACTGTGCTAAGAAGAAATATCAGAACAGTTTTAATTTTCATTGTAATGACAGCTAAGTATGGTAAACATTAAAAGAATCTTTCTTAGCCTTTTTATTTCATCTTCTGAGAGCTTTGCTTATAGTTTCATACTGTATTTTTAAATTGAGTGGTTAAATTTCCTGTCTATTATTTTTAGTCATTTACTATATTTCAGGTACTAATCTCTGTCAGTTATGAATCTGTACGCTAGAATAATGACTAGCCTGGTAAGATGCAGCCAGTGCTGAAATAGTGGCATGATCATGAGACTTATCATTATACCCATAGATTTACACATATTTCAATCCTCATTAAAGGAGGTTCTGTTTGCACCAGATAGTAATCAACACAGAGGCTCACAATTGGCCCAAATCCAGAGAGTAAAAGACTGTGAAATGATCGGTTCTAAATGGGCTTCCTATATTTCATCCCCTACTCCCAAGGCTCACAGATAATTTTAGAAGTGGAGCAGCAAAAGTTTTAAGAGCCAGAGGTGGCAGGTGACTACAGTAAAACAAAAGTGTCCCCAGAAATCAACAGGGGACTAAGAAGCAGGTGAAGTTTGCAGAGTTATTTTCTACTTGAGGTAGCTATGACAGCATCTACAATATCTGTGTAAGCTTAAATCAGACAAAATTTCAGTTTCATTATAAAAAGGAAGTTTGATGTGATATATCACTCTAATGAAAAAGCTGTTAGAAAGTAGTGGGAGATGAATAAGGGAATGTCAGTATTAAGAGTATGGCCCCTGCATGTCTGGGTCCATATTCCTGTTGAAAACGGGGTCTATGATGATGCCAATGGCCTGTGTTACTATAGGGAGTCATACTGACCAGCTCAGCTAACACATTCTAGATATTGGGTTGGACACACTCTAATTTCTATCCTATCTGTGACCCACTGGAATTTTTCAACGGACTATCCCCACAGAACAATAAATACAGGTTATCCATGACTCTGAGAGGAGTTTCAGTGAAGACAGATGAACACCGAGTGATGCTAGAGTCCTTGGATCACACCTATGACTCATTACAATGAACATTTTTGTGAGTGGGGCTGATTGGACAGAAACTAGTAATACATGATACAACATAGCTCCTGATGCCACTAAGATGAATAAAGAGGTGTTGAAAAGATGGAAGAGCAAAATATTTTTGTTTGTTTGGTTTTTTAAAAAATTTGAGGGGTTCTTTTGTGGGACACACTTCAGGGGTGAGGGTTGCATATGGAGGAACTGGAAAGTGAAATTGGGGTACATGGTGTGAAATTTCCAAAGAATCAAGAAAGAATTGTGTTTCCTAAAAAAGAGAATGGCCCCCAGAATAGAACAAACTCCAATGGCAGGAAACATATCAATAATACAGGAACAGCACACATTTATTTTGATAATTTACAGAAAATAGGACATGAAGTTGGATGGATAGGGAAGAGGTGGATCTGGGAGAATTTGAAGGAGTGTATGACCGTGATCAACAAGCAATATATGAAATTCTCTAAGAACTAATAGAAAAATAAACTGTTTTCATCCAAACAACTGAAGGGTAATAAAAAGTTTCTGTTCTCTGTTTTTCTTTTTTTTCGCTATTTTTTCCTCTGTATGTCAAAATGGTTCCAGGCCTCCTTTTAAAACTTGACAATAAGGCATATAATTATCCAACAATATTCTGTGATGTTTGTGACTTCTAGATGGTTACAGTGATTATTTTCAATAGCAGGCACCATTACCAGGAGAAAATTTAACAACATAATTTGAAGATACATAAAAGTCACTATATGCATTTCCCATATGTAGTAGCATACACAGACAAATAAACACACAAACACACACATACATAACACACACACACACATGCACATACATATACCCACACACATACAGAAGAAGAGATGAAATCACAAAAACAGGAATCCATACATGAAAAAAGAACTCTAAATAAGTCCCCTTCTTGCACTTTCTTCAGGTCTGAATGTGTAGACTTCATAGTTCTCTGCCTGAACACATAGCATCCATATAGCAAACAATTATACCGTTAAACAACTCATTACATATAGTCGTACGAATAACAGTTATATTTTAAGAAAAGCTACATGTTTGGCCCCCCAATAAAAAGAGGATGAGAGAATATGAAGCAATAGGTATGAGGAGAGGTAGTAAATGAGCAGGGGAGAAAGAACCAGGAATATCAAAGGTAAATTATAGAGGTAACATCTGAAAACGACCCATGTCAAGATAAATAACATTATCATAAATGTGTGAGATTTTGACAACACCTATGTTTTGGGAATGAAAATGCACTTAGTATTCAGAAGAGTTTCCAAAAGGTTGTGCAAAATGGCGTAATATATCTGCTAACCTGTTTATTTATATTGACTCTATGTCCTTGTTTTACAGAAAGCATGCATGTTATGAAAGAAAGATTAGCATTCATACCATGGTAGTTACTGAGCTGATAAAGACACATTCTACATGCTTTAATGCAAATAGTATGGTGGACTTCTCGGTGATACAGTCTATCATCAATCACTTCCAATAGTGGATTCACAAAAATTTGGAGTTGAATAAACTCAGGTCCCATAGCTAGAAAGCAGCTTGCATAGAAAGCAATTTAGAATACTCTAAGTACGAGGCATAACTGTCATCATTGTCATTCCTTAGAAGTTTGAGTTTTATCATTTCCTAATTTATCTTTGCTGTACATATGAAAAAACTCTCATCATGCTTCTTGAGCTTATGACACAATGGATATTGGGAAAGAATAATGAATGTCAGTATTAAAACTTACATAATTTGAGGAAGATAAAGGTGTGACATGGTATTCAATATTCTTCCTAGAGAGTCTTCTGGGTTTTTAAAATATAAATATCTGCTTTCATTGGCTACTGTCTAACAAGGAAGACCAATGTGAAAGAAATAAAACTACAGACAAGCCTGTCACTGAACAGACGACCCAACTTTCTGTCCTATGAGAGACACACTAATCTCAGCATCTGCAGACAGTAGAGGCTCAATAGCATCATACAGGTGACATGTGAAGACTCAACACAGGAGAGAAATCAGGTTTAAGAGGTGTGTACCAACAGAATGTGTGGCAGCAGAAAGAGCAGAGAATCCAAAGAGAAATGTTGAACTTACGGATATTTGTTTATTTTCAGCTGTTAGTAAAGGTGACATTTGACCTGCAAAGACTCTTGTACCCATCATGCCACACCAGCGGACCAGCCTCTTTGCTGCAGAATGTCTTTTTGTGATGGTTTTCTATGTAACAAACAAACAACAAACTAAATCTCATTGAACCTACACATTATTCAGCCTGGAAAGATTAAGTCCTGCCATTATCCCCCTGGCCTCGGTCTTTGAAGCCTGGCGAGGTGATATCCATGTGATGTGGAAGCTCCCTGAGTGTGAGAATCTCCACATACCAAAAGGAGAAATTCCCACACACAAAAAAAAAAAAAAAAAAAAAAAAGATTATTTTGTTTGTGGCGTCTTCTTTCTTCTTCTCATGCCCATTCTCACCACAAGGAGATTAGTATTGCCACAAGCTCTGGCCATGGTGCCTTGCATTTTTTAAAGGCTATATTTGATTTTTTTTCTATTTTTAAAGAATAAAGAATATTTTTAAAGATGTATAAGTCCTCACAAGTGCTTTGTATATGTTTGCCAATTTTATATATTTTTAGTCTAACATATGTCATGAAGATGATTTAAAGTTCATAATTACCTTAACATTCCAGAACAGGCCCATCTAACCTGTGTAATTATACCTTACTTTCTCTCTCAGTCTGGTCTAACTTCTCTTTTAATTGGGTAGGTCACATGACCTGGTCTGTGCCTTTACATACATATATCATCACTAAATTAAGAAATCAAAGACCAAAATATGCTCAGTTTTCTTTGCCAGCAAAAAGTCTAAACTTCCAGCTCTGGTCACAGCAATATGCCCCAACCACAATCAGAAGCTTTCCTGTATTTACAAGGTCCTTTTGCATGTAGAAATGAGAATAAAGTGTTTACAATGGAATTATTTTGAGCCATAAAGAAATATTAAATCATGGTATTTGTTGGGAAATGGATGAAGAAGAGATCATTATGTCAAACAAAACAAGCCTGATTCAGACACAGATGTTAACATTCTTTCTCATATGTGACATTCACAATTAAATTTATGAATACTGTGGGTGTCAATGTGTAGGAATGGAAGCAGAGAGGAGAGTATAAGTGGGAGGAAGAGACAAAAGGAGGCGGGAATAAGAGAGGTCACTGAACACACGTGATATGAAATGAAAGGAAAAAAGATTTGGAATGAAAAAAGTAACCAAGAAAAGAAATGGGGGAGGACTTGGGAAGAGAGGAGCAGAAATACAGTGTGTACGTGTACACACAAGTGCATGAAGTGCCACCATAAAACTGACAACTCTGTGTGAAAACTTTGAAAATTACTTTCGTAAACATAATGAAAACATACACAAGGAAAAAATAAAAGTAGATGGCAGAATACAACCTGATCTTAACATGCAATGATGGCTTCGTTTTATACACAGTCTTGAAGTCAAGCACCTTTTCTTTGATCATGGCCAAAACTGCCTCTCTGTACCTCTGACCCACCACCTTGTAACATGTAACATGTACATGTCCTAAATTCCTTCCTTAATCCTCAAATGGATGTCTTGTTCTGCCAATTATTTCAATTTTTAAATCCATCTCAACAAATAAGGATTTTTGAGCAAATTTAAGTTACTTCTTTACAGCCTCATCTCTGTACCATACTAATGAATCAATCACCTGCATTCTAGTTCACTGTTTACTTCTGGTTAATTCACACTACCCAAGTTTATACATAGAAATGAAAACAGACTTCATCCTCCTTAACTGCCATAAACTATGCTTTGTGTATATCCAGGAAATACAAATAAACACTGAAGCACAGACAGCAGGCCTTGCCATACAATTGTCTATCTTTATAAAAGTGGCTCATCTAGAATAGATTTATATAAAATTTCCCTTTAAAAGCAAAAGAGAGAACCAATTCTCTACCTACTTCATTCTAATTTTTTATGTAAATGTTTGCACACCGGGCTCTTGAGAAAAGTCATACTTAATTTAAAATGATAAAAATGAAATTAAAGTTGCCTGTGATTGCAAGGTACCTCAATTTCAATAATTTTTTTCTATAGTAAATTAGATTTTTCATCTTAAGAATCAAAGGCAGTTGTCAAGGAAGCTAGTAGATTATCTTTCTAATACTCCCTTTCACTTTTAAAAATAAAGTCTAAAACTGAGTAATTGATGGGGAAGGAATGGATTATTAAAAAGCTGTTAAAAAATAAGCAAAACTCAATTTATGAACATAATTAAAAATAAACAGACTAACATTTTAAAATGCAGAAATATAGGCAATATAACAAAATTTCCACCAAATAATTTTTCAGAAAGACAAAAAATTTTTCAAATTATGTAACAACAGATTGAACATTTATATGCCACATATGCCTTTGTAATTATGATAGCAGGCTGGACAAAACTACTTAAACTATGAAAATAGTTATACTTCTGGAGACTTCCTGAACATTAAATGCAGGCAGGGTACTGTTAAAATCGAAATTAAATGAAAAATTTCTCTTGAATATTGCAGAACATTCTGGAAAGTTGACAAAGTTGGAGGTGTTGAAGATATTGTAAAAGTAATGTTTCTTCAAACATATTAATCATTAAACCCACTTAGTTAAAAATCACTTTAGGAAGAGACCATATTTCTCAGGTGAAGGCCACAAGTGACTACTCTGACATTGGTGGTTTTTCCCAATATGCATACATAGAGATACATCAGCAAGTATTCCTGCACGTTTAGCCCTCTTGTTTCTTTTCTAGGTTCACTCTGCACATGACACATTTAAATCAGAATCTTGGAGCAGACATTTTATCTTAGGGAGATGTAGTTATTACTTTATTTACCCTAAACTTTCCAAAGTCACATGACTTAAGATTTCATTCTTGACCATAATACATATGAAGACACATTCAACTATGAAGATACATTTAGACATTGTCTACAAATTACACTGTGAGCAACTTTGAGCAGTACACTCTAATAATATATTTGCAATTTTCTGAAACATCGTTTTAAATAGTTATTAAATTATATAGTTGAAAATTAGTAAAGATTTATTTCAAAAGTGTTTATTATCAAACTAAAAGATTATCACAATCTTAGTGATCTTAACTAATGTGGAAGGACTATGGCTTTTTATTACCCAGGCCATTATTGTTTGAATAGATATAGCATTTGAGCTCAAAAGGCCTGAGAATAACCTTATAACCTTAGACCTTGTTAACTATATTAAACTAGGAAGATAGCTTCTTCAGGTTGATAAATAGTTATTGTGTTTTTCTCATCCATCTTGTGAAATTATTTTTTCCTTTTTTTATATGTTCATTTTATTATGTTTTTTAATTTAAAAAAGTCTCTTTTATCCATGTTCCCCTACTCTCCATCCCTCCCCTCCTCCTAATCTCTCCCAGTCAGCCTTCCGTCTCCTCCCTCCCCAGTCCCACCCCCCCACACACACACAAAAAAAGGAAAAGAAATCTCAAGGTGGGTTAGCTCAGTGTGGCACATGCATTCCAAGCAACTCAGATTTCCTCATCCCAAAGTCAAGACTGGGTTAGGTGTTCCTCTGTAGGCAATGGGCTCCAAGGTGCCAGCCTACTTACAGGAAAATAGTCTGATTCCACTTTTTGAGGCTCCATATATATACTGCCCATGACTATCGACCATTGCCTACCCTTAGAAGGCCTAGCTCCTTTTCCTAGTGATTCTCCGGTGCCTATTCTTAATTCAGTGATCTCAACAGAGCTCCAGCCAGCCATCACTGTGGGTATTTTCCTCATAATCCCAATCATTTTGCTCATACAGACTCTACTCCCCAACTCTCAGCTGGACCAGGAGCTTGGCCCAGTGCTCAGACATGGATCTCTACCTCCACCTCTAGTCATTGTTGGATGTAGTTCTGTGATGACACTTAGAGTGGTTATTCATTTGATTATAGGGGAAGTTCTGTTTAGGGAACTCCCTCCACTATTTGTTGGAGACCTAGCAAAGGACATCCTACAAGTTTTGGAGGTTTCCCTATCACCCCGTCTCTTTACAACCCCACATTCTCTTCCTCTCTCAAGATACCCATCTCTTTTTTTCTTCCTCTTTGTTGCTATTCTCACTCAACCATCTCCTCTCATGATCTGCTCTGACCTCTTCTTCCTTGCTAACCATTATGATCCCACTTTGCTAAGGTGATCTCCATTAGCTCTTCTTAGGGGAAATCCCTGGATGTCTCTCTTAAGTTCCTTCTGATACAAAGCTACAAAACTGTTTAGGGGTTGTGGTTTCCAGCTGTGTAGTCTTTGCTTTTTGTCTAAAAGCTACTTATGAGTGAGTACATCACATGCTTATCTTTCTGGGCTTGTGATACCTCGCTCAGGAGAATATTCTCCAAATCCATCCATTTGCCAGTAAAGTTTAGGATGTCTTTTTTTTTAACTGCTGAGTAGTAAGTACTTCGTTGTATAGATGTATCACAGTTTATTAACCCATTTTTCAGTTGAGGAGCACTTAGGCTGTTTCCAGGTTCTTACTATTATAAAAAATGCTACTATGAACATGGCTGAGCTAATGCCTTTGGGGTACAAATGTGAATCCTTTGGGTATATGCCCAATGGTGTTGGTAGATCTTTGGGGCGACTGAGTCCTATATTTCTGAGGAACCACCCTACTACATCCCAGAGTGGCTGTACAAGTTTACACTCCCCCTTTCTCTGAATCCTCTCCAGCACAGGCAGTCATCTGTGTTTTTGATCTTAGCCATTCTGACAACTGTAATATGGTATCTCAAAGTCATTGTGTTTTTCATTTCTCTGATGGGTAAAGATGTTGAACAAATTTTTAAGTGCCTTTCAGCCATTTCTAATTCTTCTGTTGAGATTTCCCTCTTTAGCTATGAACCCCACTTTTAATTGAGTTATTTGGGATTGGGGGCTCTACTTTCTGGAGTTCTCTATATGTCAGCTTTGTGTATGACATGATGTCACAGGCATTACTGTCCACTCAATGAGAATTTTGAGGCTGTAGTAATTCACTGACTTGTACTCTCTAAGAAATAAAAATATGAGTTTTAGTAATAATATCTTCAACCTAGTTATTGTTTTGCTTTGTAATAGAAATGTTGCTAGGCCCTTAAACTTTTCTTGGGGGAGGGTGTGAGTAGATATGGAGTCAATGACATAGACCCAGGGAGTCAATTGAGAAGCAAACTGTATACTCATTTGTTCAACAAAGGAGAGAGATTTATATTCTCTCCTCCAATCACTCAGGCTGTGTCATGATCTGATGATATTCCATGGTCATCCCTAATTGACTGGGCATGATCAGGACCTCTGAATGCATCTGTTGCTAGTCTCTCAGAAAACTCCAGTTTGGCTCATAAAGAAGTACATTACATGCATGCCTTGGCAACTGATTTGAGCCAATTTTATCAACCCTATGCGTCTGTCTTACTATATTTTTGTTTGTAGATTAGAAAATCAGGACAATTTGGAACTTTGGAGCACCCATTCAGTCACTCTGGAGAATATTTTATACACTAGTGTTATTATAAAAATTTTAACTGGAAGTTAATATTAGGGAATCCAACTTGGAAGCAGCCAAGCAGGTTCTCAAAAACTTAAGTTCTTCTAAATGGTGCTACAGGTATCAGTGTACATGTCAAGATTCCTTTCATAGTTCAGGTAAAACCCAAGAGCCGTTACAGATGCTAAGGGAACTCCAATGCAAAATCCTGTGTAGGTTGTTAAACAGGGTCAGAATTACTATGGTATCTACATTTCTATTTTCAATAATATTTTACTACCATTGCTTCACTAATTTTTAGATTTTAAGTGCTAAGTTCAAGTAATATGATAAATGCTAAGTAATTTGACAGAACAATCTTGTTTTCAATGTAGTTTTTATACATTTAAGTTCTTGCTTAAATTATCTGAATTCTTTATAATGTATTAGTGCATATTTGATGAAAGCTGAGACTCATCAAAATGAAGCAGGGAGTTTTATTTTCTCTGAATCACAGCCAGGTTTTTTTTTTCCATCTACAGCAAATTAGGGGCTGAATCCTCCTTGCATCTATAGCACTAATGTTTTCCCCAGATTTGCTGTAACTTTAAATCAACTTTGCTCGTATTTGGCATCACTCTCTAACCACAGCTGCCAATAGTTCAAGGTGGGAGAAAGGAGACATTAGCATTTATAAATTAACTCTCTCACTAGCTACAGAATCTAGGGCAGAACAATGTTCTTGAGACATTTGAACTGTATAAGTTTGGAACTTAAGAATGTTAATATTTATGTTTCTAATAACATAAATACTTTGATAATGTTTATTTGTGATAGTTAAGGGCATAAACAATCATCTCACAGAACTGTGTGTATCCTGAGATAGAATCAGCTCTCAGATCATAGGTGGTCAACAAGGTTTGGATATTTAATGAAGCAGAAAGAAGGAATAGAAAGTGCATTCTTTTGAAAGGATCCCACATGCAAGAGCTTACAAGAAGATCCACTGATGTAAACCATAGTTGAAATTCTTTCTTGATGCTCAAAATTGCCTAATGGCCATGCACAATCTGTTGCCACTATACAGTGGCAGGGAACTTCCATAAAAAAGTGAAAAACAGACATGTTATTACTAAAGTTTTTAAAACATTTGAAGCCTTCTATAATCTAACATTATACAGATAAGGTACATTATACTATCATTTTCATCCTCTAATCCACCCATGATTGTTGCAAGTATTCTTGTAAATCAGTGAGCAACAGCAATTTGACTAAAATAATTAGTAAAATCTGAGGTCAGTCTTGTCTTGCAATGATTTGGTCATCTAAAAACACAAATAAGTCCTCCCATCCCTAACTAGCACTACTTAGTGGCAGCCTGAGGAGAGTGGATGTAAGAGAGATGCAGAAAAAATACTTTTCAATTTATGAAAGCTTGAGTACATACCAATGTATCATCCCTGTCTTGATAGTACAGAATTTTTTTTGAACATGCCATTAACATACCGTATGCAGAAGAAGCAAATTTTGAAAACCAAGTGATTTAAAACAAATTTGCTCTTGAGAATGTCTCTAAGGTCTTCAAGTACCCCATACTGTAATTGATGGGCCTAGTGGTTAAAGTGCTTCTCACAAAGTACAATTGACTTAAAATTAATTAAAATAAGAAAATTGAAAAGTGCACTGAGCTTATGAAAAAAAATGTTCATTTTATTGCAGAGAAAAAATAATAATAAAAAGACTTTAATTGTATTAAATAGCATCTACCCAAGACTTTACTTCATTATTATTAAGATAGACAATCACTTAACTCATCTCTTATTCTACTTCCATTTACTTGAAGAATGGTATTCAGACTGATATTTAGAGCCTTGGAAATGGTCTCCCACATTCCATCCCTGCAAAGTTGTCCAAACACTTTCAGTCAACAGTCAAACTTCTTCAGTCTGACATGTACCCTAGACTTGCTTATCAGCTTTGACACTACCTTTCCTAAAATAAATCTCAACTAAAAATAAAATTCTTATAAATAACAGGAATAAAGATGCTCTGCTCTCTTGTGGCAGGAGGCTATCTCCAGTAAAGATATAGCCATTGTTCTCCCAGATCTAGATTCAGTGTTTCTTGGCCCATCAAGCTGCAGCTGAGAACACAAATTAAGTTTTGTCCCATGAAGAAAGCTTCTGTTAGGGTAATCCACGTGCTTTACTTTATAATTCCTCACAAGACATAAATAGTATAAAGTTTACTTTGTATTTATCAATTATCCAACAATCTGATTTTTGTTTTAAATATTGGTGACTAAAAATTTCATCAATTAAATTTATTTCTTGGTGGGAAATTTTGATTTTGGTTGTTTGGTGTGTGTGTGTGTGTGTGTGTGTGTGTGTGTGTGTATTTTATTGGTATTGTCAAGTTACAAAATAATTACTAAAGAAAAAAGAATTATAAGGTGAAGTTAAAACCTGTATTCTGTGATAAATTAGGTACAATATAGAGGTGATATTCTAGAAGTTAACACATGATGTTTTGTTAAATGCCACCAACATTAGTAATAGATCACATATATTCAGTATCAATGGCATAAGTGAGATATGATTAAGACATATACAAAACAGAAATGAAGGGATATCAGCCATTTCTATTTCTGTCAGAGATATTTTTACTTACCAGGAAAATGCAACAGATAGAAAAAACATACACACGGGTCAGGTAACATTCTATTTCTTTACTTAGAAAATGAAGAATATTCTCGCTGGGATAGGAAACATACAGAGACTTGACCATCAGTTGAATGACTTTGGTGAGTGCTACTGGACACATGTTGTGCAAAACCAAAGGCAGAGAAATGCCTCCCCACATAGACAATGAGAGAGAAGTATCTGCGAAAAACAAAGCTTCATCCTCCCTTCATAAACTAGAGGGCTGTCTTAGTTAGAGTTCTATTGCTCTGAAGAGACAACATAGCAATGGCCATTTACTAAAAAAACAAATAAACAAACAACAACCAAAGAAACAAAAGTCCATGCAACAACAACAATAAAAAGTTAGTTCATTCCCTCATGATGGGAAGCATGTTAGAATGCCGGCTAACAATATGGGGTCCATTTTCTTTCAAACCACCACAGAAACTAATAACTAAATGGTATAAATGATTCTTATGTTATTTGCCTAAAAACCTTCCAGAAAAATGCCAATACAGCGATTCCTTCTGCTGAAGAGAACATTTATGGGATCTACTCTTGTTGTCAGTGGTTAACACCTATCAATTCTCACTACAAATGAAGGACACTTCAGAGAAAAGGATAAAGTAAGAATACATGCCACTGACATGGCAAAGGTAGACTGAGCACATCTAGACATTACAGTTGATGAAACTGCATCCCTTGGAATTTAAGCAAAAGTCCATACATTATAATGAATTTAAAAATGCTGAAAACAAGCAAGGTTTCAACTGAATAAATTTATGTGTCAAAAATAAAATTAAACAAAGCAACTTTTTAGGCTCATATCAATAAAAATGGATTTTTATAGTGGAACAAATGACAAGCAATAAACAGCTGTACTATATAATGAGGAACACCACAGCATGAGAATAAGGCAATCTTTCCAAAGACTGGGGATCTGCCATGCAGCATAAGTATTTTGGTTCATGAAAAACATAGAACCTATGAAGAAGGCTATTATTCTTCATGTCATTCTAAGCCAGTTTATCAAGCATGAGACAACAGAGCAGTTCATTTAACTTCTAAGTATAGCACTTTATTCAATGAATTAAATGTAACAATAATAAATGGCATAATTTATAAAAATATTAAAAAAACTGTTGGCACAGTCATGTTATGACACTAAATTTAGACAGTCCTTCATTCATCTATTTTCTGTGAAGTATAATCTTAAAACGTATATTTGTTGACAAAGTGCACAAAGAATAATATACACAAAACATGACTAAATATTAAGATAAACAATTTCATGAATCTTCATTCTCTTCACTATCACAAAAATCTATCACAGGAATAAACACAAAATAAATTGTTTAAAGATGACAGAGAGTAAATAGACTTTTCAACAAGAAAAATGGTAATGGTAGCTAAATATTAAAAAATACTATTATAAATATTCCAATTTTCAATTCTAATGTAAGTTAAGGGTAATATGACAGATGAGAATTCTGAGGAATGACAAACAAAAATACTCAAGATTTCAACCACAGAAGTAAAGGGGAAGGAAACTCAAGCTGAGAAACTCCATGAAAGCCAAAACAATATCTCAGTAATGTGACTCACCCTTGTTCAAAAGAAAATAAAAGATGATTAACAGCAGTCAGGAGGGGAAAATGTCATGAAGTGTTGAGAGAAACATACTTCACAGAATTATTAGGAGTAATGATTAACCATTGGCAGAGTCAGGCTAATGTATCATAGCTGCGGTGAACAGGGTACTGTGGTACATCTGAAACAAGTGTTCCACTTAGCTGTGAGGAGACATGAAGTCTGTCATTTAATGTACTCGACTAAAGATTGTTTTCACATTTTGATCTTCACAAATATTTTAATTAAATATTTGTAGGAAGTTAAGCAGAAACTCTTTTACTGAAAAAGTTCACAAATAAAATTTTGTTTCATCTTCCATGGTATACAAAGAAAAAAGCCACGTTGCTGTGATACCATATAAAGACTCTAGAATCATTCAGATGGAGTGTGATCTGTTCCTATCACTACAACATACTTGTGAGCTCAAATAGGCACCAAAAGTAGAGCACAGAAACCACAGCCGACCACAGATGACAACCCAGCTTGCAAGCGCGGGTTTCGAAGAACCTAAGAATTGGGTATTCCCTATCTTCAGTCAATCAATCTCTAGAAAGGTGTTCACAGTGTGCTTCTTTGTTGGCAGGAGTCCTGAGTGTGTGTACCAAACAGAGAGGCACTGAAGGTAAAGGAAAAAGAATGTCTTCTAACATGATATTCATCTATTTATACTTTACTGTCTCCTTTACCTAGAAAGCTCTGCCAGATGTGTGTGTGTGTGTGTTTGTGTGTGTGTGTGTGTGTGTGTGTGTGTGAGAGAGAGAGAGAGAGAGAGAGAGAGAGAAGAAGAAGAAGAAGAAGAAGAAGAAGAAGAAGAAGAAGAAGAAGAAGAAGCTGCTTGCAAATGTTTCTTATTCTGCTCTTCACCTAACATGGATGTGCCCTGTGATCATGTGACGTCTGGAACTTGTTATAAATGAAGTTTTTGCCCTGGGCAGCCAGAGGTCGAGACCTACAGACCTGCCACCCTAGACTGTTTAGCTGCCTGTTGCTGCTCAGGCCCCACCAAAATGATTTAGATACTTATATTAATTTCATGCTGTTTGGCCTATGGCTCAGGTACATTGTTAGTTAGCTATCTCATCTCAACTCAACCCATTTTCTGTCTTGCCACGTGGCCGATGGCTCACTTGTGTTTTTTATATATTTTTCTTTTGGTCACCTGGCTCGATCTGCTCTGACTTCGTCCTCCTTCTCCTAACTATTCTGATTCCCCACCTACTTCTTCTATGGTGCCTGTCGTGGGCCAAAACAGCTCCTTTATTTAAAGATTGATATTCACAGCATACAGAAAGACATTCCCACAAAAACATATAAAGAACACAAGTGAGCCACAGGCCACCTGGAAGACACATTAATAAAAATAAATTAAGATAAAAAAGCTAGCTAACAATATGCCTAAGCCATACGCCAAACAGCAAATACTTGATATAAGTGTCTAAATCAATTTTGGGGGCCTAAACAGTGGCGGGTGGCTAAAGAGTCTAAGACTATAGGTCTGTAAGTCTGGACCTCTGACCACCCGGGGCTAAAAAAAAAAAAAAAAAAAAATATTGCAACAGGAACTGATTTTCTCTTTTCACAGCAAATGCCCCCTTTGGGATTCCAATCTAGTCTACTATTAAATACATCTTCTGGTCAGAGTTGTGGGATGTCATGCCACCCTGCAAATCTTCCCTGAGCTTGCAGCTTCAGCAGCATACCCATATTACTTTATTTTATTCTGCAAATTCCCTGGCCTAGAGCCTTTAGAAGAAGGAGGATGGGCAAGTGCTGGGCAGTTGTTGGCAGCATGCTTTACCTTGCCATTTTCAAAATTCCAACGTCTATTATAACTTTTTTATTATTGCAAAACCAGTAGAAAATACAGTAATTTCTACAACTGATAAAATATAAACAGATGATCTGAGTAAGTCACTCACTGGCTGCAGAACTTGGTAGAATAAATATTGCACTTATCCCAGAACAGAATAGTAGAGCTGAACCATTTTACTGGAATACACATGAGAGGTCTGGCCCCATCCTTCACAGGCCATATTGTAGAGTGAGTGGTTGAGGGAGAGATGTTCTCTCCTCTTCCACCCCTCACTGACTGTGTTTTGTGGGAGAGCTAGCCCTGAGGTCATGAGAGTGAGAAAACTGCCCCCTCACTCCCCACCCTTTCACCCCCTTACACATGTAGTAGCATTAAGTAGAAAAACCCTACATCTCACCTGGGCAGCAAAATAGAATTGACTATGTTGTCAAGGGCACAGGTAAGTGGGGCCAAGGGAGATATGAGAACAGGAGGAGTGATCCCTCCACCCTCATCTGCCATGTGATGGTATGGGTGAGGAAAAAATACCCTCCTTCCCTTCACCCCTTACCACCTGCAGCAAGTGCACTGGGGCCAAGAGAGTAGGGGAACTGCCCTGTCCTTCACCAGCTGCAGCACATAGGATATCACATAGCACGTTAGAGCTTAGCCTGTTTGTGTGATTCCAGGTGAGCCAGGCTGGTAGGCATGAGAGCAAGAGAACTGTTCCTGCCAACTCACTATTGATATGGAAATATCTTTCTGTATGCTATAAGTATCTTTATACAAAGGACCGTTTTGGCCATGGCAGGCACTGTAGAAGAAGTAGCTAGGGAATCAGAATAGTTAGAAGAAGGGCAGAGTCAAAACAGATCAAGCCAGCCTCAAAAGAAGAAACATGTAGAGAACAAAGGTGAGCCACGGGCCATGTGGCAGACAGACTAATGGAAATGGATTGAGTTATGATGAAAGAGCAAGCTAGTAGTGTGCCTGAGCTATAGGCCAAACAGCGTGAGCTTAATATAAGCATCTGACTCATTTTGGGGGGCCTAATCAGCAGCAGGTAGCTAAGCGGTCTGGGACCTCAGGTCTGTGGGCCTGGTCCTCTAGCCAGACAGGGTCAAGAAACCTTATTGTAACACACTATTATAGCATGGGATGGCAGGGAAATATGCTGTCCCCTCACCAATGGCAGAAAAGCCAACCACAGGGGCATGAGAACAGAAGAGCTTATCCTTCCCCTTACCAAGTACTCCAATTCAGAGCAAACCTGTACCTGGCCTGGGAAAAAGAGTAGAGCTTGTTGTAGTTAGGTTTTTGGTTTGGGGTTGGTTAGAGGTTTAGATTTATAGATCCGTAGTTTTAGATTTTTTAGTTGTTTGTTGCTGTTTAGGTTTTAAAAATGATTTAGATATTTATACTAAGTTTATGATGTTTGGCTTCAGGTTTAGGTATATTGTTAGTTTGTTTTTATATTTTAATTTAATTTATTTTTAATTTGTTTGTCATGTGGTTTGTGGTTTATTTGTGTTTTTATATGTTTTCTGGGGTGCAGTTGGCTTGGTCTCTCTGATTTTGTTTTGCAATAAATCACAAACCACATAACAAACAAATTAATACAAATAAATTAAAATATAAAAACAAACTAACAATATACCTAAATCATAAGCCAAACAACATAAACTTAATATAAATGTCTAAGTCATCCTAAAAGCCTAATCAACAACAAACAACTAAAAAATCTAAAACCACAAGTCTAAAGTCTAAACCTATAGCTACCCAAAAAATCTTATTATAACAAGAGTTGGCTCTGGTGATGTGACTACAGGTGAGCTGGACTGGTGTGAGAACAGAACTGGCCCTGCTGTCTGCTACACTGAGTGAACTAGCCAGAGCAGTACTGGAGAGCATGCCTGAGTGACAATCAGGGAAAGATGGCAGCTGCCCAACCCAGCTACCAGCCAGGTTAGAAGTAGAGGTACCCTAATCCAACATCCACCTCATCTATGAACTGATGGAGCATGTGAAGAGACTGTTCTTGTTTATCCAAAGTTACAGGATCTCTAAGACATAGACAATAATAGAATAACCAAGATGTCCAGGGGGAAAACCCAGTATCTAGGGTACCAGAAAAGCCGGAGGCTTCAAACTAGTCCACTGCAGTGGACACTTAAAAGTAAAGATGTGTGGACTAAAGAGTATACTGGGCCACACTACAACTCTAGTGCTAAGTTTTTTGGTTTGATAGTTTTTGTTGTTGTTTTGTTTTGTTTGACTTTTTTGGTTTTACTTTAAATTTTGTTTTGGTTGAGAGGTTGCAAGGGCAAAGGGTAGAGAAGCAAGGGGAAGGTCAGATGATTGAGATGGGGTGCATGATGTCAAATCCACAAAGAATCAATAAAAACATTAGTGAAAAAGGAAATGGGGTGGGCTGTGAGTTTCCCAAGCAGTGCATACAAAGAAGAGCAAGGTGATCCAATAAGACCTACTTAGTCCCCTGGCAATAGTGGCAGAGAGTAAGGAAAGGTCACAACACAGACCTGCTATAGAGCAGGGGAGGAAACTTGGGGTTGGACTTAGTACAACAGAGGAAGATGTGAAGATCTGAAGCTAACCTACTTCTCTCTTTGTCAGAGTGTCCTTGCATCCTCAGAGATTGTATGATAGAGTTGGGTATGGTGATATAGTGTATATTTAATAAAGGTTGTCTGAAATTAGAAGACAGAGTCAAGCCATGAAGGTCAGAGTGGTGACCCATGCCTTTAATCAAAAGATAGTGCTGAGAAAACACTTTCTTTTGCAGGAGAAAGTGAGCACCATTAATCCTAGCACTGTAAAGGTTGAAGGAAGAAGTGAGGTCTCTGAGTAGGGAAAGAGGAGGCAAGAGTTCTTCCCTTCACCTTTGCTCCCTTTCCACTGAGGACTCAGGGGTAGTTAGTCTGAAGATTCGTGGAGACATAATATACCTTTTCCAGACAGGTGAGTTGGATAGGTGAGAAATGGATGTGGCTTGTTCCTCTGCCTGTCCTATGGTCCAGCTTTCCCTCCAACACTTGGCTCTGTATTTTTATTATAATACCAAATAGAATTTTTGCAATATCTAGCACCCAGTCTTTGGGACACAAATTTTGAAAAGCAGCTTGCCTGTGGCTTTGCAACCACTGGCACAAGCTGGAGCTACATGAGGCTAGACCCACCACTAGGTTTCTCTTTCAAAGTTATCCTCCAGTGAGATCTATTTTTTTTAGGCAGTTCCTGCCACAAGCATTTCTTCTCCATGTTCCACTTAGTGAGTTTTTTGGACAGTGGCTTCCCTCTTCTGATGAGTTGTGGTTTTCCATGGAACCCCTCCTGGCATTGCTGCCATACTAGGTAGCAGCATTATTTCATCCTCATCTGAATTACAATTGTCAACAGATTTAGTGAGTCAATTGGGATTTCCTAGAAGAGGAAATTAATTTGTGACACAGTTTTTTTTTTCCAAATTATAAACTTGGAAATACTAAATTGAAAGAAATTTGGTCTTTGTTTGATAATACTCAAGATGGTCTGAAAATGGAAGAATTAAGTAAGAAGATAATTTAGATGGGATTTTTGTAATATCCATTATAAATATTATTTGTTTGATTATTCTTATTTTAGCCCTATAAAAGTTGTTGATGAGTGCCAAATTGGTTGATATAAGTGTGAAAATACAAGTATTAAAAAAAAAAACCCTGTTTAAACAGCTCAAAAAGATATTCATATTCAGACAGGAGAATTTAAAGAAGAACCAATATCAACATTGCCTCATAAAGTTATGGAGAAACAGCCTAAGTTTTTCAAACAGCCAACCTTAATAAATTCAGTAACCTTACAGGGATTGCTATATAATAGAGATTATGTAAGAACTGAATAGAATCTTATTCAAATGTTAGATTTTAAGTGATTCGAGGAAGCAATAGTCTCATATGGCACGCACTCATCAATTTAAAGAAAATGTTAAACTCTTGGACAACTTGTAATGAAATTATCCCTGAATATTAGACAGACATGGATACAGCAGTGTTCAGTTACAATGAAGGAACTTATGGAAGGAAAAACCACTGAACAATTCACTAGGGCTAGATATATTGAAATCTCCCAAGATCAACTTCTTAGGGAGAAAGATAATGCTAATGTGAAAAGCATCTTTGTATGATAACCATACTCTGGCTTTATGCCTAATAGCAACATGGATTGTTTGGGATAGAATTTAAAAAGTTGGGGAAAAAAAGTTGAGTCATTTACAAAAGTAATCTAAGACCCAAAAGAAATCTCCACTGATTGCTTACAAAGATTGACTTCAGTGGTAAATGAAAGGCACCAAATTCATAAGCTAGACAAATAATAATTGAATCTCTGTCTTTAGAGAATGCTAATTCACAATGCAAAAATAAAATAGGCCATGGAAAGCAACATCAGTACCCCTAGAAGATTGGATCTGAGATAGAATTAATATGGAATATTATTGCTAAGATGACACTTGGGTAAGAGAAGGGTTTTTTTCTAGACATTTAAAGAAAAATCAAACTATAAAATTTTCCAACTGTGGAAAACAAGGTCACCTAAAAAGACAGTAAACAGGGCTTTGCTAGAAACAACAATTTTGCTAAGAATAACCCTCAACAAAATGCCCCTCCCTTCAGGAGTATGCACAAGGTATGTAGCTCCAGCTTGTGCCATTGGCAAAGGCAGAGCAGCAGATGCCCACCAGATGCTGAGGAAGGAAGATGAAAATGCTCTATTGAGAAGAACTACAAAGCCACATGGATAAACATAGATAATAAGAATTATGGACTAATTTAAGAGTAAGAACTAGATAGTAATATGCTTGAGTTATTGGGTCAGCAGTTACTATAATAGTAAGTCTCTGGGTCAATTATTTGGGAAACAGATGCTGGGTATTTGAGGGTTTCTGGCAGAACAGAAACCAGGACTACAATTGGGGGCTGAGATAAAGCAATACAATTGAGGAGGAATGTGTTTGAGGTAAAAGGGGGAAGGTGCAACAAGTGTTCTTCTGAGTAGCTGATTTTCTGAGTAATAGAATGTTAAAAACTGAACCTTGGGCTTCTCTACTAATCTACCATTTTTAATGGTAAAATTTCATTAAAAAATACAAATAAAGTTATAATCCTGATTAGAAACTTGAGAAGACATGCTAAAATCAGCACAGATGTTTTCTCTGATTATTTTCTCCTAACCCTTAACCTGCTTACAAAATTTCTAGTGAACTGACTATGTCCTTTAGATAGAATTTCAGACTTAGTCCTTTATTTACAGAAAGCTTCACCAAGTCAAATAATTCATTGTCCTTCACTGTTTCTTTTGCTATGAGAAATGTACAGTGTAAATAGACATTTAACTGTGAAGTGCCTGTTGGAATCAGTGAGCTTCAAAAATCTCCTTCCAGGAACAAATTAAACTAATGACAGAGGGTACAGATAACAAGACAGAGTGACTGATAAAAATAGCTTCATCTAAAATATTCCAAAACATTTCTTTTAAAATACTACCTATTTATGGCGCTGGGAAATAGTTCAGAAATGAAAAGCGTATAGTGCCATACTAATTTCTAAAGTGGAAGTTGTACATATTTACCCTCCCACCAGCAATGGAGGACTGTTCCACTTACTTCACATCCTCTCCAGTATGAGCTATCACTTGTGGTTTTTATATCAGTCATTTTGAAAAAAGTCATTTTGATTTGTTGAAGTTGTCTGAAGATGTTGAACATTCTTTAAGAAACATTTTGGCTACTTATAATTTTTTTTTTCTCTTGAAAATTTTCTGGTTAGACCTGAATCCCATCTTTAAATTGGATTATTTGGTTCATTGATGTCTAGTGTGTGTGTGTGTGTGTGTGTGTGTGTGTGTGTGTGTGTGTGTGTGTGTGTATGTGTGTGTGTGTCTAGTTCTTCATATATTTTCGATATGACCCTATTTCATATGTGTAGTTGATGACAATCCTTTCGTCTTCTGTAGGTTGTCATTATGTCCTATTGACTGTCCCTTGCCTTACAGAAGCTTTTCAGGTTTATGGGGTCTCATTTATTAATTGTTGATCTTAGTGCCTGACCACTAGATCATCTGTTAAGAAATCTGTCTCCTGTACCAACACATTCAAGGCCATTCCACATTTTCTTTTCTAACAGGTTCAGTGTATCTGGATATTATGATAAAGTCTTTGATCCATTTGGACTTAAGTTTTGTACAAGGTGATAGATATATATCAATATGCATTCTTCTACAGGCTGACATCCAGTAAGACCATCATTTGTTCATTTGCTGAAGATGCTTTTTTTTCCCATTGTTTATTTCTTGCTTCTTTGTCAAAATCAGGTGTCTATAGCTATGGGGATTTACATCTAAGTCTTCATTTAGATTCCATTAATCCACCTGTTTTTTATGCCAGTACCATGCATTTTTATTACTATAACTCAGTAGTACTGTTTGAAATCAGTTACGGTGATTCTCCAGAAGTTCTCTTATTGTACAAGATTGTCTTAGCTATCCTGGGTTTTTATGTTTCTCCATGTGAATCCAAGTATTGTTCTTTCAATATGTGTAATTAATTGTGTTAGAGTTTGATGGAGACTGCATTGGCAGATTTTTCTAAGTTGAACTGTGCCTGCATCTCTGTGACGAAGCTTACTTGATCATGGTGGATGTGTTCTTGGATTAAGTTTGTAAGTTTCTTATGCATGATATTGTATTATCTGTAAAAGGAATACTTTGACTTCTTACTCTATTTGTATATCTTTCATTTCATTTTTTCCTCAGTGATTAAGATAGAACTTCAAATATTGTATTGAAGAAGAATGGAGGTAACGGACAGTCCTGTCCCCTTCTTGATTTTAATGATATTGCATCCAGATTTTTACCACTTAGTATGATGCTGGCTGTGGATCTGTTACATATATTATTCATTATGTTGAAATAAAAATAAAAGAGTTCTGGTGGGCATCTGCTTTTGAAATTTTGAATGCCCTCCTCATTGAAGTTTCCATTGAGAAACAAACTATGTTTCTGATATTTTTTATTTATGTGTAACTTGTGATTCTTTTGTTACTTTAAGAACTTATTTGTATTTAAGTTATGAACTTTTTATTTCCATCTTCATTTCATCATGAGTTTTCTTCACTCTATATTTTTACTATCTTCAGTATTCAAATCCTAAATTGCCTTTCTTATTTCTTTAAACAACATATTTTCATTCCCATGGACTTCACTCAAGAGTTTATTTATATGCTCATTATTTTCATTGAGAGATTTGTGTTTATCTGCTTTAATTGCCTTAGGTTTTTAATGCTTATATTTTTGTTTTTAATTATATGTCCTGTAGTATGTTTAGGTAAAACTATCATGAGAAAATCTTTCTAGGACTAGTGGAGATTTGGGGGAGAGGCATACTGCTTTGTAGTGTCACATGGGCATGTCTTTTAATGATTGGGTTCTTATAACTAGGATTGTGGGCTTGCCTCTGTTGAGTGGAAGTTCTGTACTATTTTGTTGTTGCCTAACGTTAGTTAACTTCAGAACATACCTAAAGACCTGGTTGGTCTGTTCTTCATGGACTTAGTGTTAGTTGTCTTATTGAGGAAAGAGAGGTGATTATAATTAAATTGTAGTGTCTTAATGTGACTCCTGTCTGGACCTATGAGGCTTAGTGTGCAGGGAGCACAATCTGAGGTATGCCTAGGAGTATGTGGTTGTTTGAATAAGCTGAAATATTTGACACTCACTAGAATGGAATGGTCCATAGGCTGTAGATCCTGAGCTAAGCCTGGGAGTATAAAGAGAGAACATGCATCTGGGCTACTCCCTACTCTAGGCTGGTGTTTGAGCTGTTTAGCCTCAAATATGCCTGGGTATATAGACAGTACACTGGAGGGTGGATTTTGTAGAATTCACTAGGCTGGAACAATTTATGAGATGCATGACTAAAGCCACACCTATGAATAAAGTATTAAGCATTTTTACTGAAACTTATTAGCAATATATTATAGTGTTGTAACTTAAACATTAAAAATTAGAAGATTTATGGACAACTAATGACACAATTGACAAATAAATAAACAAATATAGATAAAATTTAAAGCTCTCATCAAGTGAAATGACAAATATTCCATTTTCAAGTAAGAAACTTGACATTTCTCTAGTTCCTTTCTTCCAGATCTACCCTTTTGAAGGACAGGTAAAAATGTGGTCTTACTATAGAAAGACCTGCAAAACAGAACCTCATTTAGGTGACCAAAGTCAGAACCCACATGCCATATTGACTGCAAGTACCTATAACAGTGAGAACAAACACCAATTAGCCCCAATCTAATGACAAAAGAAACCTCAAATTCCAATGAAAAGTAGCCTTCAGGAGACTTTACATTTCTCAAGAACCATGAAAATCACATCAATTTCCAAACTTGTAAATAAGCATTTCTAATATGTCATTCTAGACAGTATTTTGGGACAGAAAACACGACAGTGAAAACTTGAGAAAATGTTCATACATTCTTGATTTCTATGCAAAATAATGCTTTAATATCAATGTATTCATTACAGTAAGTTCACAATAGGATGAAGCAGTGGTAATGATAAAAATATGATATGAGAATAACACTATTTTGTGTGGTTGTTTTGAAATATGTGTGTGTAAATTAATGCTGCTATAAAAATACAAACAGAAATTTGCTGTTCTATATTTTTTACTTATTTATACACTTTCTGATAAATATTTTAGTTTCATCATGTGAAACATAAACATATGATCAAGATGTTTAAACATTTCCCAGTTTTATACTAGCACTTTGTTTATAGTATATTTTCAAACTGTATGAAATACATTAGTTTAAAAACAACCAATAGGACAGCAAAAGGAGATCAAGAGGATACAAATTGGAAAGAAAGAAATCAAATTATCACTATTTGCATATGATATGATAGTATACATAAGTGACCCCCAAAGTTCTATTGGGAAATTCCTGCAGCTGATAAATACCGTCAGCAACGTAGCAGTCTACAAAATTAACTTTAAAAAAAAAATCAATAGCTCTCCTATACACAAATGATTAAAAAGGATTGAAAAAAATCAGGGAAACATCAACTTTTATAATAGCTGCAAATAACATTATATATCTTGGTGTAACTCTAACCTATTAAGTGACAGACCTATAAAGACAGACATTGAGTCATTGAAGAAAAATATTAAAGAAAATATCAGAAAAGAGAAAGATCTCCTTCGGTTCCAGATAGGTAGGATCAGCATAGTAAAAATGCTAAACTTACTAAAAGCAATCTACACATTCAATGCAGTTCCCGCAAAATCACAACACAATTCTTCAAAGACCCTGAAAGAATAATATTCAACTTCATATGGATTTACAAGAAACCAAGGCTTGCCAAAACAATCCTGTTCAATAGTAAAACTTGCATCACCATCCCTGACTTCAAGCTATGCCATAGAGCTACAATAATAAAAACAGCCTTATACTGGCATATATGGACAAAGGGAATTAAATTGAAGACCCTGACATAAATCCACAAACCTATGAATACCTGATTTTTGATTAAAAAAAAGGCCAAAAAAAAAATACAGTGGAAACAAGATAGAATCTTCAACAAATGGCACTGGCATAACTGGATGGCTATGTAGATATGTAGTTATATGTCTATAACTATCTCCCTTCACAAAACTGAAATCCAAGTGGGTCAAATACCTCAACAAAAACCCAGTTACCCTGAACTTGATAGAATAAAAGTAGGAAATATCTGTGAATGAATTGGCACAGGAGACTACTTACTAAATATAGCACCAGTAGCACAGACACTGAGTGTAACAAATGATAAATGAAACCTTCTGAAACTGAGAAGCTTCTGTAAGGCAAAGGTCATGGTAAACAAGTCAAAGCAACAACCTAAGAAATGGGAAAAGATCTTTCCAACTCTACATCTCACAGAATACTGATCTCTAAAATGTATAGAGAACTCAAAAAACTAGAGATCAAAAACCTAAAAACCCAATTGGAAAATGGGGCACATAACTAAATAAAGAATTCTCATCAGAAGAACTCCAAATGGCTGGAAGACACTTAAAGAACTACACAATATCCGTAGCCATCAGAGAAATGCAAATCCAAATGACTCTGAGATCCCATTTTACAATTTTTGGAATGACTAAGATCAAAAACACAGATGGCAGCCTAAGCTGGAGGTGATATGGAGCAAGGGAAACACTCCTCTCTTGCTGGTGATAGTGCAAACTTGTCTAGCCACGTTGAATATCAGTATGGCAGTTTCTCATAAACATGGGAATCAATCTCCACAATGATCCAGTAATACCACTATTTGAAATATAGCTAAGGTATGCACATATTTACCCCAATAGTATTAGCTCAACTATGTTTATACCAGCATTATTTGTAATAGCCAGAACCTGGATACAATCTATATATACTACTCAAATAAAAAATTGATTTAAAACTTGTGTTACATTTACACAATGGAGTACTACTCAGCAGAAAAATAAACAACATCCTGAAATTTGCAGGCAAATGGATGGATATGTAGAGTATCATCCTGAGTGAGGTAACATAAACCCAGAAAGACATACCTGTTATGTATTCAGTCATAAGTATAATTTAGATTATAATGTGAAGGATAACCAAGCTACAATATAGACTACCTCCAGTAGCTAGGTAACAGAAAAGTTAAGAGAGACATCCATAGATCCCCCTGGAAGGGGGTAATAGCGAATTTCTCTTAAGAAAATTATGATTGTTGGGGGGGGGGGGGAGCAAGAGGAGTTGATAACATGAGAGAAAGGGATAGTAGAGTTGAGGAACAACAGCAAGGGGAAAAAAAAAGAAGAAAATTTCCTGTTAGTGGAGTCATTATGGGATTAGAGAAAAAGCTGATACCAGGAAACACCCAAGAACCCACTGGATAAGACCAGCTAGGACTCCAAGCAATAGTGAAGAGGGAACTTACACTGGCCTTTTCTTATTATCATAGGATTGATTATCCTGTGTTGTCATTATAGAATCCTCATCCAGTATCTGACAGAAGTAGATACAAAAATCCATAATTAAACACTGGGATGAGCTTCTGATCCAGATGAAGAGAGGGAGGAGAGATTATATGAGCTGAGGGATCTAGATCATGATGGGAGACCCATGGAGTGGGGAGTCCCTTGCTGTTGGGAACTTGCAGACTCTGAAATAAAAGCTGATGAGCCTTCATGTAACCAATCTGGATCCCCTGAGTGTAGATGACAGTCAAAAGGCATTGGTGCTAGAGCAGTAAGTCAAGGTTACATATTACATCTTTTACATCTTAATCCCCAAGCATAGAGACAGACAGACAGACAGACAGACAGACAGGCAGGCAGGCAGAGACAGACAGACAGACAGACAGACAGACAGACAGATACACAGAGAAAGAAGATTAATTGGGTCTGGCATGAGCTTTTGAAACCTCAAAGCCTACCCCTTGTGTAAAATTTCTTCAAAAATGGCCACACTTTCCAATTCCTCTAATGTTACCAAAGAATTCCACACCCTAGTGACTAAACATTCAAATATATTAGTCAATGGGAACAGTTTTTATTCAAACTACCACATTCTACTTGCTGTTCCCCAAAGGATTTTTTTTTGCCATATTATAATGTAAAAATGTGTTCAGTCCAACTTCAAAAGTCCCCAACGTCCATCACAATCTCAACACTTTAAAAAATTTTTAAATTCAAAGTATTTTCTGAAATTTGTGGCACTATCTTAAATTTAACCTTATGCATAGTCAAATGCAAAATGTGATCATACTTCAAACACACAATGACACAGAACACATATTACATTACTAAAGGGAGCATAGTGAGGACATACAGGGCAAAAGCAAGACCAAAACCCATCAAAGCACATAACAAATTCTGTATCTCAATGTCTTATGTCAAAGAGCTCTTTGTATCTCCAACTCATGTCAGATTCCTTAACACAAATACACATGTCTTTCTTGGGCTTGTCCCAAACCTTATCTGCAACTCTTTTTGGCAGGAATTCCATAACTCTGGCATCACTAACATTATGGCGTCTTCACTGCAATCCAGGCTTGACTTTCACAAATTCATGCAAAGGCTTCTCTTCAGCTTCACACAGGGACACCCCAACACGTATCAGCAGCATTCCTTAGTCCAAAAGAATGATTCAACAACTCCTTTCTTCTGTTTTGATTCTAAAGTCAGAACCACATAGAAGCTTTCAAGTTCTGCTATTTGATACAGCTGGAACTTGGACCCTGTATTTAAATTACATTTTGTATCACATGTCTGTTCTTGATTACTTCTTTCACTCTTTAAATTTTCTTAGTTTCTTTTCACAAATTGAAAGCTTAGCTTGGTATGTTCTTGCCCAGAGATTACCACTCTACTACATTTAGCATTAGGCTTCTAATTAAATCTTTTATCTCCTTGAGCACTGGACTCAGCTTCATTGTATTTCCTGATTATCCTTTTTCCCTTACACTGTATATTTGTATTTCTCTTTCTTCAGCTTGCTCTCTTTTCATCATAGATCATAAAAGTGATTTGACCAAACCACGTAGTCAGCACTAGCCTGTCTTAAATCTCCTCTGCTCACGCTGTTAATCTAAAACTCCAAAATAGGAACATTTTTATGACAAAGGCAAAAAGCAAGCATATTCTTTGTCAAAATATCATGACAAACATCTCTAGGCTACCTAATAAATATTTCTCTTCTGAAACCTCTTGATCTGTGCCCCCAAAGTTCAAATTGCCCTCAAAACTGTCTTCCGTGCCCTTATGAGGTTGTCCTATCAAGCCCCACTTAAAGGGTTTAACTGCTTTTCAATATGAAAGTCCCCAAGTTGTCCACATTTTTCTGTAAACAAGTCAGGTATGTCACATCAATATTCTACTGTACTAGTCACTGCTCTATTCCTATGAAAAGACACCATGACCAAGGTAACTCTTATAAAATAGAATATTTAGTTTGAAGCTTGTTTACAGTTTTGGAGGGTTACAACTATGTATATACCCCCCCCAAAAAAAAACCTGAAAATGCATAAACACTTAAAACTGATGTAATAATATAATAAGACTTCATAATCACAATAGTAATAAAAAGAAAGTCTGGAGTGTAACTCAGTGGTTGAGTCCTTACTTGGGCTAAAATGTTTATAAGATACTAAATTAAATCCAAACACCAAAACCAAAACTAAAATGAATACAGCAAAAGATGAAGATAGCTAGATAGATAGATCTCAGTCCTATATTGGTACACACACACATACACACATATGAGTGGTAGACTATATATTCAAATATATAGAGAGATGGTAGATAAAAATAGGATAAATAGAGAGGTAAAGATAGCTAAAGATATATAGATATAAAATATAAGGTTAATGATCTAATTTGGTTTACTATTGTGATGAAGCACTATGACTAAAAGTAAGTTATAGAGGAAAGGATTTGTCTCATGCTTTCTTCTCTATCAATAGTCTATCACTGATAGAAGTCAAGACAGAAACACAAACAGGACAGAAATTTGATGGCAGGACCTCATGTAGACCCCTTATTGGGGTACTACTTCTTGGCTTGCTTATCATTACTTGCTCAGCCTATTTTCTTGTTGAAACCAGGATCACCAGCCCAGGCACAGGACCACCCACAATGGGTGGGGCCTTCCACAGTCAATCACTAGTTAAGAAAGTACCCTGCAGCCAGATCTTGTGGAGACATTTTCTCAATTGTTGTTCCCTCCGCTCAGATGACTTTAGCTTGTGTCAAGTTGTCATAAAACCACCTAGCACTTGCAAAATCATGGGGTTTTGCCAATCCAGAAAATGAAGGAAATACTTACCTATACAATAAATCAGTGGACTAGACAAAATACATATTGAAAAAGATACTTAAGACAATCCATGAGCTTTTATATTTCTAATTGTATATAATCCTGAAAGTAAAACTCTACACATCTTCAACTCTGATTGATATTATTCACAGAAATAGAAAAAGCAGCTCAAAATTTTATATGGAAGCAAAAAAAGATCCTGAATAACCATGGTAATCTCATACACATAGATGTCACATACTAAGTTATAATACCATTACTTATCAAAAAGCACCATGACATTGGTATCAAATCTATAAGTTAATATAGCAAAATAGAGGTCTCAAGTAAAAGGAAACCACATAGCTACAGCTAGAGCCATGTAATATTTCATAAATTATAATAATCTGCATTGTGAGATTCCAAAAAATACTCTAGATTTTAAAATTCTGAATGAAACTAGATTCGCTTCTCTCACCTTGATACAAGTATCAATTCCAAATTGACCAGAGATCTTAAGACCTGAAATGTTAAAACTGCTTTAAAAAAAAATCATACAATATATATATCAAATCCAAATTGACCAAAGATCTTAAGACCTGAAATGTTAAAACTGCTTTAAAAAAAATCATACAATATATAGATCAATATACAGATATATACAAAGATTTTCCCCAGAGGTCTCCAGAACCACATAAAATAACATCTCATGAAAGGACAAATGAAATTACCCAAAATGAAAGATGTGTTTCGACATTGAAGAAAGCCATCAACATAGCTACATAGCTGAAAGGCAGCATACAGAATGGACCACAAAAAACCTTTGTCATCCATTCATCAGACAAAGGATTAATATCTAAAATACATGTAAAAAATGCAAACTAAAACAAAAAGAACTAAATTAAAACAACAAAAAAAAATCAAACATAATGAAACAGAGCAAACCACCAGACTGTCACACATTCAGTCCATGGGCTAATAAACTGAGCAGAAGTCTACCCTGATGTGACCTAGGAGAAATATGTCTTCTCCAAAAGAAAGATGAGACTCATGGTTAAATTGATCTCTATGCCTCAGTGAACTATAATGAAGGTGCAATAGCATAAAGAAGATCACCTTAGCAAGTTAGAGTCATAACGGGTTACAAACTAGAAGAGTTGGGAACAAATCTTGAAAAAAGGAGATGGTTGAGTGAGTAAAGCAAAGAGAGAGATAGAAAGAGATGGGTATCTCAATAGAGGAAGCCAATGTGGGGTTGGAAACAGACTGAGTGCTAGGGAAATGTCCAGAAACTCGCAGGATGTCCCTAACCAAGTCTCCAAACAATGGTGAAGGAGGTGCCTAAATGGAACTTACCCTAAAATCAAATGAGTAAACAACCTAGGTGTCATCACAGAACCTACATCCACCTGGGAATGGAGGTGGGGGCAGAGATCTAAGGCTGAGTACTGGGCGGAGCTCCTGGTCCAGCTGGGAACAGGGGAGGGGTGCCTGTGTGAGCAAGGGCGTGGTGATTGTGAGAAGAGTTCATGTAGTAATGACTAGCTGGAGCTCTGGGGTGGGGGGTGGGGCTCACTGACTAAGGAGTGACTACTGGAGATCCATCAGGAAAGGGAGCTGGGCCTTCCAAGTATAGGCGACTGTCCACTGGCATGAGCAATGTGTGGAGCCTGGAGGGGTGGGATCAACCTGTGTTCCTGTGGGGGGGGGGTGGCACCTTGGAGCCCATTCTCTCCAGAGGAACAACTAACCCAGCCTTAACTTTGGGGTTCGTGGATCGGACTTGCTTGGAGTGGATTGCCACACTGAGTTGACCCACTTTGGGACTTCTTGCCCTTTTGGGGGGGGGGATGGGTGGATGGGGAAGGGGGGGCTGAGTGCTGGCTGGGAGGGATTTGGAGGTATGATACATAGATAAAAATGACATTTTTAATAAAATAAATAAATAAAGTAATAAAAAATAAACCTCAAATCCTGCCCCCATGGTGAGACACTTTTTCCAAAAAGACCATAACCACCCCACCAAAGCCACACATTCTATTAGTGCCAATCTTTATGAGAATATGGAGGCAAATTACATTCAAACTACTATGATGTGGGAATGTCTTTCTGTATGCTGTGCATATCAATCTTTAAGTAAAGGACTGTTTTGGTCATGACAAGCATCATAGAAGTAGGTGGGAAATCAGAATAGTTAGCAGGAGGGCGGAGTCAGACAGGTCAAGCCATCTGCCCAAAAGAGCAACATATAAGGAACACAGGTGAGCCACGGGCCACGAACAGGGTAGATTAATGGAAATGGGTTGAGTTAAGATGTAAGAGCAAGCTAGCAATGTGCCTGAGCCATAGGAAAACAGCGTGAAGTTAATATAAGTGTCTGAGTCATTTCTGGGGGCCTGAACAGCGGTGGGCAGCTAAAGGGTCTGGGGCTGCAGGTCTAAGGGTCTGGACCTCTGGCCTCCCATGGACAAAAACCACATTGTAATACTACCACAGTTGGCATGCATTCTTTACCGAGAGAATCCCATCCAACTGTAATGATTTGAGCCCCGCCATCAGTGAGGTCCTGGACTTTTTCCTTTGTGGCATTGAGTAATAAGCTCATCAGGCTATAACCTTTTCAGATTCCACTGAGATCCTCACTCTCAGATCCGAGGCCTGAGTTGCTTCATGCTTCTGTTTGTGCACCATTTGTTTGCCAAGAATGAAAGAAAGCTAGACATGGCACTAATCAATCTAGTCAGGTTGCTGTTGAAATTGCCCCAGAACTCTTCATCTTTGGATGAATTTTGCGACATTTCCTGTCATGTTTATATTTTGTTTGGTGTAGTTGTTTGCCTTGTTGTTTCAGAAATGAGCCCAAATCGGTCAGTATGTATGTATTACTTCCCTTGATTTCGTGTAGACTATTATTTCAGAGTTCAGAAAAAGACAGTGAAAAATTATTGGTCATATAATTGCTTAATTCATTAAATATGAAGTTTTGTTCCTCAAGATTTACAAGTGTATTGACTATGGTCTGTAAAATCTATAAAAAATTAAGTTAACTTACCTCTTGAAATATGAGGTTGAGAGTTATAAAGATATGCATAGGTAATCTTAAATGAACCATGTGGTGTGACTCCATCTTGGGATATAAGCAACAACAGGTCTCCAAGATATGTTGGGTTATGATGAAATTTTATTTGATATTTCCTGTCCTAAAAACAAGGCTTAGAAATTATAGGAGTAAAAAGAAATGCTTGTTTAATAATGTTTTAAATCTGTACTTTCACTCATTCATATGCAAGAACATACCTTTTACTGGCGGCCAACATTTGGAACATTAGAATCATCCAGATGGCATTGGTTTGAAAGACAAAACGGGTCATAGAGTACAGCCTAGGCTTGCCAATGTATGACCTGGCTGGACTTTTTAAAGAGCCCATTTGTAATGGGGGACTCTAACAACCTTGAAGATGCAGGTGAAACACAAGTTGCATTGAAGCTGAGTTGGTTAAAAATTAGAAAGCAGGCATATATGCAGCCAAGGATGGGGCCAAAGAAATAGCTCGAGTGCCTTGGGAAATCCTAGAGAATTATGAATAAATCCCAGATATTGAACATTTATTTATTTGAACTGTTGGAGCTGGGTTTTGCCTTGTGCAGATTGTGGTCATATCCTGTATTGTCCTTCTTGAAGAAGAAAGGGTACTTATTTTCTTAAATGATAGAACCATACAGTTGTGAGACTTATAAACTTTAAAAGTATGTTTTTACTGATTATATATTATTAAAAATAAATGAATAAAAAGTTAAAAAATGAAGACTACCCATCACTATAAACACTAAACAGAAACTGAGATATTCTTATCTCACAAATGCATCAAGAAAATAACCTAGACAGTCTGACAGAGGCTCTCACCTAAATTTAGGTCTGCACAGGCTAACAGAGACTGGTTTATGAATTAATTCATCTCTCTTAGTCTTGGCTAACATTACTAAGCTTTAGATATTTAGATAAATGAGTCATATAAGAAAATGTTACATTCTCTAAAAGTACACTATGTAGGGACCAAGAAAAGTTGCCAGTCTTGCTATGGACTGTATTCATGATTAAAACTTTTATTTTAATACTAAAAGGAGATTCAATTCAGAAATTGTTATTTTTTAGGACTCAAACTTAATAGAGAAAAAGCTGCTAAGTCCTAATCTTATTAAAAGCTAATACCTTATTATAAACTGTTAAAGAAAAATCAATAATTGACCTCAAACTTGTCAGAGATCTCCTAAATATAGCATTTAATATGCTTAGTGGAAAAAGTATACTATGACATATAAAGACCCCCTAGCTCCTAGAGGTCACCTCAAGGTCTCCAAAGAAGATTATGGGGAAGGACAATTCCACTTGGATTATGGTAAAGCAAACCACTGGCCCAATTGCCCATACCTTGTCCACTGCCAGGACCCTGTCCAAACTATGGACAAGCATGATACTGAAGGATTGATGGCCTCCACCTTTTCCTCAAGTTCCTTCTTCACAGGAATGCACCTTAAATCTTCTGGACCTTGCCAACAAAAGACTTATGCTGCCTTAAAACCTCTGTCTCCAGTGAAGTCATCAATACCACATAAGCCTTAGGGGGTGACTGCCTAGGTTAGGGTAAGTTTCTGTCAATTTAATTAATATATAAACCACTTGGATTCTATTTCTTTCTCTAATTTATCCTTCTCAGATTTATGATAACCTTAACTGTAGCTTTGTCAGTTTGTCAGTAGCAGACAACAGCTCCTTCCCCCAAGGCCGCAGCCACCTTGTTAGTTTTTATAAATAAAAATCAGAGCTTGCTATATGCTAGAGTTCCTAGGCATCTTAAGAGAAATACAGACAGGACTGTCTTACTAATGGGCTTCATACTGAAGGATAAACAAGTTTCAGGTGTAATTTTTTTACTCTTCTTTATTTAAGTAATCTTGCTTTACAGTGGCTCTTGCCAATAATAACTACTCATCTCCCTAAAAAATGACTAGATTGAAAAAAGTTTAAAGTCTATATAAGCTCTAAATATTAAACATGTTCTAAAACATATACATTTCTCTACATATAAAAGCTTGAATGAGTTCTTAGGATATAAAAATGATTTCAGATATATAAATAATAAAACTGCTTAAGGTTTCCACCCTCCCTTTATGCTATTACTATACTGAGATATTTTATATATACCTGTTACCTGCTTTTTATACACTGTGAATGTTAATACAGACTACAGCAATGGTGATACTTAAATATCTAAAATTTTATTTCTTTATAAACTAAGAAGTTATGTAAGCTTCAGAGAGTTGAGGGAGCCAATAAGGCTTGTATCCACCTCTTACAGGCAAATGGACTCCAGGTAAGAAGTTTCTCCATGTGTCTATTCCTGAGGATGGAATCTCTCTCTCTCTCTCTCTCTCTCTCTCTCTCTCTCTCTCTCTCTCTCTCTCTCTCTCTCTCTCTCTCTCTCTCTCCTCTCCAGCCTCCCTCCTTCTTTTCCTCCTGGTCCTGGTACTCTTCCTCTCTCCTACCTACCAGGAGTATGAGGACTATGAGCCTTCAAGTTCCAAATGTAAGTTTTTCCATTAAGTTCCGAAACTTTAACTTCTGCCCCTAGTCTATCTAGTCTATATCTGTCTCATCAGATTTCCATTTGGCTGATAGACACCATTCATGCATAAATAGCTCCAAATGTCTGTAATCTCTGGACTTGCTAAAAGCCGATGTGGACCAGTCCAGCTGATGTGATTGCTCCCTGTCTCTTCAGCTGGGTCAGCTAACCAGATGCTTCTGATGAATGTTCCATTGCTTAAACTCCCTCCCAGCCATTGACTAACAATCCAGATTTCCTGGACCATGACAATAATGTTCTAATTTCAGCAGGAAGTAGTTTAAAATATTAAATTGCCCCATATCCTTATTGTGTTGAGAGGAGATTCCCTAACCTAACACAAGGACAGATCATCTTCCTATAGTGCCTACTGACATACCAAGAAAGGAACTTGTTAAAAACCAAATAGGTCCAGATCTATTAATTGTTAGATTCAATAACTAAAATAGATTGACAATAAGATAGGACCCCCCTATCTGCTCTATATAAAACAGAGGGTTTATTGTATGAATTAAAAATGTTTCTATACAAATCATTCTGGATTAATTAGAAATAACTGGCTGTAATACAAAAGAGGGGGATTTGAGATCAAATAAATGGCAAGTCCTCATTCTCATTTCCAGGATCCTTCTATACAGTAGATGTCAGCCATTGCAAGGCCTTTGACATTTCTATTTTTGATAATTACTGTTTGCTCTTGTATCATTAATACCACCCAAAAAAGAACTATTAAAAAGGGTGTTAGCATAGTATAACAAAGGATATGACAGAGAAAAGAGGAAACAGGTTTCTTAAAACTGGTTTGATTCCCTTTTCTTGTGGTCTCCCTGGCTAATCACACTGCTTACAACCATTGCAGATTAGCATTTACTGTTAGCTGCATTATCTAATTTTTGACCCTTGTAACTCAACTGTCTTATAAGTTTTATGAGACAAAGAATAGATACGGTTAAAATAGTGTTTCTTAGAGTCCAATATGAGGCCTTAAACTAAGATTCAAGGGCTTGAATATTTTCAACAAGAGTAGGGAATGATATGACGGTGGGAAAAAAATTTCTTCTCAAAATGAAAAATTAGTATCAAGGTTAAATTGCTCAGTACCCAAAGTTCAGTGTAGGGTAATGAAAGTTCAATAGCAAGATGGATATAACATCTGTTTAAAGAAGTTGTTTAAATTTGGTCTTACCTGAAGCTATAGCTGTACTTTTAAACTCTTAAAAAAATGTTACTTAGTCCAAGCTAACTGCTTTCTATTGGGCCTTGTAACCTACTAGCTTGCTCTTGTTTGACAAGCAACAAAAACTATATAAAATAATGTAGAGTGCTTTTATCAGCATGCATTCACTCCCAAGTAGAGTGCCACCCAACTGTAATAAAAATTTGAGCTTCACCATTAGTGGGTACTTTGAACTTTTTTCTTTGTGGAATTGAGTGATGATCAATCAATCATCAGACATAGGATGTGAAAAGGGAAGTTAAATACAGAGTATTACAAGACATGAAATTTTCAGGGATGTAAAAAAATAATGTTCTGAGGAAAGTGAAACATTTTATCCTCAGGAGGTAAAGAAGTAAAACCACTTCAGAAAGTCACTGAAATTGACAAAGTTCACTAGGCAAGGGCTCCCTAAATATATAAGCAACTGGGGCTTCCGAGAGACACCTTTAGGCAAATTCTTGCTGCCTAGCAGACACTTGGCCCAAAGTAGCCACCAGGAAGAAGCAGAGATTAGCAAAGCAGCCTGGAATATACAGATGCATCAACCACCTAGAAGACCAGCTGAGCTCCAAGGAAGAGGCTGAGACCAGCTGAGCGACCTGGAAGGCCTGTAAGTTTTTCAGTGTTCTCCAACTTTCCAGCCTTCAAGAGCTGGGGTCGTCTTTGGTGACGCAGATGTCTTTAAGAAATTCTGTAAGTAACTCTAATATTCCAAGTTGGACTTTAATAACTTCTGTTCTTTGATCTGTTGTCAGTTTCCTTTTTGGGGTGAGTAGAGTTTGGCTTTCCTGGAAATACAGTTATAAAGTGGTTCTAAACAGACATTTCTGTGAGAGCCAAGGACCCTCTATCTTGTAACTAAGAGCCATTTTGAAGACTTAAGTTTCTATTTACCAAAGGTCAGGCCCACTTCTGAGTTGTCAATAGGACATTCCAACCTAATTGCAAGTATTCTTTTTCCCTTAAGACGACCAATTAACTAGCTAACTAACAGCCCCAAAACAGCATTACATGACTCAGCACTTCCCAATGACAACATTCTTGTGTTGTTTTGTTTTGTTTTTTATCCTTTAAAAGCCCTGCTCTGCACAGAGGAAGGACCACTCTCTCCTGGCTGTGATGGTTAAGAGTTGGGTCCCTGCTGCAGGTATACAATGAATAAACCTTGCATTGCATTTGCATCTCCGGTGAGTCAGTGTGTTACTATGAGACCTTCTGGGGGTCTTGAGACTGGGCACAACAATTTCCAGCACAGATCTAGCTTGATTTCTCAATGTCTCATCACCAAAATGTGCAGTGTTTTCAGTAATAAGATCTTACC
The DNA here is from genome assembly GCA_033318265.1 of Phyllotis vaccarum. Taxonomy (NCBI): domain Eukaryota; kingdom Metazoa; phylum Chordata; class Mammalia; order Rodentia; family Cricetidae; genus Phyllotis; species Phyllotis vaccarum. The sequence goes on from JARWLC010000005.1 coordinate 108,377,950, forward strand.
ACAAAAAGAGCAATAGAAATAGTCTGCATTGTTTTAGGGGTCTTGGAAAAGCTTTTTATTAGTGGGGGAGTTAAAGCAGCATCCCACAGCTGACCAAACTCCCAAGAATGTCTGATTCTGAAGTGTCTTGCAAACAACAGGGAGGTTATATTGCTCCCTCTGAGGTTTAAGGAATATTGGGTAAGAGGATGTGGAATTAATGTAAGACCTACAGTTTACGTACATGTACAGCAAAATGTCTCTGATTATGACAAGCTATTGCACTTATGTGTATTATCTGTACAACATCTGTACCACACAGGACCTGTGGATGTTTCACATTGGGCAGAAGAGGAGTCAGTGAGGATACACCCTTGTCTAGAAACTATTGGCAACTGATGGTTGCTGAGAAAGAGCTGTCATTTTCATCAGTGGTGTAGCCACTGATACTTTGCCCCATCTATGATCCTACAAAAAATATTTAAACTATTTGGAACACACACACACACACACACACACACACACACACACAGAGAGAGAGAGAGAGAGAGAGAGAGAGAGAGAGAGAGAGAGAGAGAGAGAGAGAGATTAAAGTAGGCATGCTTGCCAAAAAGATAGTTTCCTGTTGTAGTTGAAGGTGGGACAAGAGCAGAGCATGAAGACTTGAAAATAAATACAATTCCTTTAAATGAATAAAACTGTCAAACAATAAAATATTAAAATCCAAGAAATATAAATAGTCAACAGTTAGTTGAACAGCATTTTGCATCATTATCCATCAAAGCCATGCAAATTAAAACAGCTTTGAGACTATCTCACCATAATCAGAATTGCTATCATCAAGAAAATAAATGGCAAGTTCTGTTGAGAACTTGAGGAAAGAGAAATGCTTCTTAAAACTGGTGGGAATAAATGCAAACATTGAGAGTCACTATGGAAATTAGTGTAGTATTGCCTCATAAGCAAAGTATAGAGCCACAATGTGACCCAATTATACCATTCCTGGGTATATATAAGAAAGATTCTAAGTCAATATAGCACAGACATACTAGCACACCATGTTGAACATTGAACTATTTAGAACAGACAGGAAGTAGAATGCATCAAAGCATTCATCAAGAGATTAATAGATAAAAAAGAGTAGTACATATTCACATCATTTTATTCAGCTGTAAAGATATGAAATTATGACATTTGCACAAAATAGATGGAATGGAAAGTACTGTGTTAAGTGAAATAAGGCAGAAATATGTGATTACTCTGATAGAAAGTTTTATAAATCTATAAAGCTAGATTTAAAACTATATGATACATATCTCATCAAGTTGCTACCTAACTAGAGGCTTTAGTCCTCCTTGTGAACATTCATGGTACTGGAAGTAATCTGTACATTGCCAGTGAAGAAATGTAAACATCAATCTAGCTACAAGGTCTGTGATCTATAGCAGGGAACTGCCTTTCAAAACATATTGTCACTATAGTGGCATAAACATTGTGGGGTTGACCAAACTCTCTCTGATTGGATTAAAAGCTCAGTCCATGAGAGAGAAACCATGCTTGATACTGCTAGGGTGCCCAAGAACCTGAGTCTAGATAGACATAGATTTAGGGAAAACCAAATACTATTGTTCTGATAAAGGCACATTTCATTGCTATAAAATGATTCCTAATGACATTTCAGTACATTTTATAATCAGTGCTCAATCTTCATGAGAGAAGCTTTTCCTTGACATAGGAATGAACACAGAGACCCACAACTGGAAAGTTATAGAGAAGAGTCTTTGGAGAATACAACCCTAAATGGGATGTTATCATCAAAGCCTTCTCCTGAGAGTTCAGGGATCTATCTATGCAGGAAAGGAGACAAAAAAAAAAAAAAAAAAAAAGTTAGACCTGATGGAGGGTTCTATGGAAATGGTGTCTTCCAAAAACAACAGGCGTGATAAACATATTGAAGGGTTTTAACTTTCCTACTCTGTACAATTGGGCATGAGGCTTTCTCACAGAGAGTGTGCCAGCAAGGACAGGTTCTAGTCAGACTGAGTCCTGTCTCTCAGAGGGAAATATGGACGTGGACTCTCATCCACAACCAAGAAGCTATCTATAGCTGACACTCTTTCGCAAAGGAAAAAAATAGATTTTCCTATACAATCTCATCGTGTATATTAACCACAGTTCAGGGCAGGCCTCAAGCCCAGCATTTGATGGCCAATACAAATCAAATTAATTGAATAGTATGTTTGTAGACATTCTTTTCATATTAGTTCTTTGGAGCAGTGTTTTGTCTTTTAAGTTTTTTGCTAATATGTTATGGGTTGCAATGTCTGTGTGCATTTCTTTGATTTTTGTTTATTTGCTTTTATTTGATTTTTTTCTGGTTTTGGTTTGATTGAATTACTTTTTTTTTTTCAGCAAGAAAGAAAGAACAGGCCTGGAGTTGGGTAAGTGGGGAGGCAGAGAGTAGTTGGTAAAGAGTAGAGTAGAGGAATATATTGTTAAAAAATGTTACTTTTAATAAAAATTATTTCAGAAAATAAGTGTATGTGTGTTTGTGTGTGTGTGAAACTAAAGAGAAAGTCATGAATGGGAAGAAGAAGCTTAATAAAATGGTGAATGAAGGTAATGGAACAAAAAATAATAAAGCAGAAAATGAGGCACTGAATGATAAATAGAAACAGCCAGAACAGAGTAGAAGGTAAAAGAAAGACAGTAAGGAAGAAAACCTCAAGAGAACAAAGTATAATGATACATATTATGGAAATACCATAATTAAATCCACTATTTCCAAAGGTATCCTGAAAAACTAATAAAAATGTAGTTTCTCTAATATTTATGAATATGTGCTAATAAAATATAATATATTACTAAATAACTTAACTATGTTTATATACATATATACACATGTATCTGTATAATCATCACATTTAAAAATCACATTTATTCATTTACGTATGAATGTGCATGTGTTTATGAATATTTTTTGGCACACACTTGCCAATATACATGTGAAAGTTAAGTATCACCTGAGTAAATTTTCTCCTTGCAACATATGAGTCTCAGGCATCAAATTCAGGTCATTGGATTTGGATGCAAGTGCTTATATCCACTGTGTCATCTTGCTGACCCTTTCCCTATTATTACATCTCTGTGACTTTACAAATAATTACAATTGTTTTGTATTACTGATACAAATGCAATTCAGCCTTAAAGGTTGTGCTTAATGTTCCTGGGTGTTGTTTGTTAATACATTTTTTGTACTTTGCTTTGCATTTGTTTTTTTTTTTTTCATGTTTCAGTAGACAAATTTTGAATCTATAGTATTTATCACTTTTATGACATTATTATTTTACTACCTGAGAGAACTGTCGGACAATATTATTTTAAGATGTGTTATTTTTGTTTATGCTGTGGAACATTTCATTTAATGATAGAAAGATATGTTGCACTTTTTATGTTACATTTGTTTAACTCTGTGAAGCTATGACTCTGGTGGTCTAAAATATGTAAGGGTCTAATAAAGGGTCTAATAAGTCAATAGCAAGGTAGGAGAAAGGACAGGCAGGGTTGGCAGGCAGAAAAGAAACCTTGGAGAAAGAAGAGAGATAGATAGGAGTGTGCTCCATCCACCCAGCTACCCAGCCAGTCACAGAGTAAGAGTTAAGAGTTACAAATGTAAGAAAAGATAAAAGCCCAGAAGAATAAGGGTGATGGGATAAATTAAGTTTAAAAAAAAAACTGGCTGGAAACAAGCTAATCTATGACCAGGCATTTATAATTAAGAATAAGCCTCTGTGTGTATTTATTTAGGAGCTGGCTGATGGGCCCCCCAAAAAGCAAAAACAGCCAACAACTTTTTTTGCATTTTGTTGGGGGGGGTGTAGACTAAAAACGTAATTTTAAAAAGCCAACTACAGAGAACACTATAAAAGGAAGAAAGATTTTTTGGCTATTGACTTCCTAAGCACAGTCTATAACCTTCTGTCCTGCTTATTCTGAACTTGGGCAAAGCTAAGCATTATGGCAAAGCAATATGCAACAGATAGAAATTAGCTCATGGAGGACAGGACACCACTAGACAGGAAGGTACTAAGGACTACAGATAATCCTCAAGGCATAGTCCTGTGACATACTTGATCAAGCAAGACCTTGCTTCTCAATGTTTCATTCAGCTAGAAAGCAGCCCCACTGGCTAGGAAGCAAGATTCTGAAATACAAACCTCCTGTAGAAATGGTCAACCACAAAACATGTACACCATTTGCAACAGTCTTCTCCTGTTGATATTTTCTAGGATAGAACTACTCAGTGAAACTTACTTTAAAACTATCTGGAATTTATTACTTTTCATAACAATTTATTTCCTTCATTGCTCACAGGAATTTCTGGTCACCTACTCTGAGGTTTATTTCCCTTTGTTTTTTCTCTACTAACCTTTGTTTATATTAACCACAAGCTTCTATTATTTATAATGTTCAATTTTGTATTGTGATGTTTTTATTTCTTTAGAATTTATATTGATATTCTTAGTCAGTTTTACTTTTATTTTACTTTCTGAAAATATTTCCGGTTAGAAATTATCTTTACTCTATAATTACTTGTGTGTGGTATTTATTATAGTTCTATTAGTTAAAATATTTTGTCATTCTACAGTAAGTGTTTCCTTAAAATATGTGAATTTTAAAAACTTAAAGATTCTATTTTGAGATAGGGTATCATGGATTCCAGGATGCCCTTGGACTCCTGATCTTTCTGCTTGCTGCTGCTTGCTAAGTGATAGAATTATAAGTGTATGGAATAACAGAAGCAGTCAGTGCTAGGGTTGAATGCAGGGATCTATGCATGCTAGACAGTTATTCCAACTGAGCAGTTTTATATTCACAGAAAAATTGAGCAGAGAATATGAAGTTCTAATAAGTGCCCTGCTCCCATCACAGACTTCCTGTGATAACTGTCTGCCATCAAACAACATACTCATTTGTGACAGTTGATGCATCCTTCTAGAGTTTGTTCTTAGTGCTGCATATTTTATTGCCTAGGTATTGTGTGAAATGTGTATGTATAATCACAGTTCCACAGATTGGTGTCACTGCTCTCAATAGTCCCTGTACACAGTGTATTACCATTCCCCCTGTTCCCAAATCAATGCATATCGCCATCCACTGAAGCATGGGCAACCTTCCAGGGACTACACTTACATGAAAGTGACTCTCTTTAACCCAGCAATCATCAATTTCCAATAGTTTCCCAGCCATGGATGTGGCCTTCGAAGCCCATGCCCCCATGGTTAGAATTTTTGTCATCTGGATCTTGTGCAGGTATTTTATAGGTAATCTCTGCTGCCATGGGTTCATGTGTAACATAGATATGTAATATTATTTAGGATGAAAGTATTGCACAACATTTATTGTAAAATATTCCTTTATACAGTGTAAATTATCCTGTGGTTGCTTTAATAAAAATACTGACTAGCCAATATCTGGACAGGGTAAGGTTAGACAGGAGAGCCAGATTAAAGAGACTTGGTAGAGGAAGAGTAGATTCGGAGAAGTCACTAGTGAGATGTAAAGAGAAAATAGGAGGTGCTATATGAAATGCAACGTGGCTGAATGTAGATTGATAAAAACGCGTTAACTTAAATTATAAAAGCTATTTACTAATAATCCTGCACTTTTTGCTAAACATCTGTAATTAATGTTGGTTTTATGTCAGTTGAGAACTGGTGGGCAGGAAGAGGTCTGCCCACAACTTCTCCAGATCTTTCCATTCTTTCTGCCCCATTTACTCTTCCCTAAGCTGTGAAATTGAGGGGGTTGATACAGATACCACATCTAAGGCTAACTACCTCCAGTTCCTTACTTTCTACAAGGAACAGAATGTTCTTTTAAAATGAATGTTATACACTACATTAAGAAACTTTGCTGTTAAAAAAAACTGCACCAGTCTATGGATATAAACACACATATGTACTTCTTTGTGCAGCATGGTACACTTTGTCTATGCTATCCTTTATGAAGACATTCATCTGCCCCAAGTTTAGTATTTATGAGTAAACTCACTATAAATATTCCTGTGCAAATTTTGTTTGTTGATAAATATTTCAATTCATTTAGACACATATTATGCAGTACATTTTCTGTATCTTAATAATACTTGTTTAAACTTACAAAAATGTTCCAAACTGTGTTAGGATAGTGGATCTGCTGCTTGGTATTCATACCAGCATTCAATAAAAACTCCTATTTCTATAAGCCGTCTCCAGCAATAAGTATTGTCAGTGCTGTAGAATTTGGCTACTTTGATTTTCTAGTTTTAATTATTTATTTTAGTAAATATTTTAGTTGTATTTTTACTTATTATTTTACTGTTGAATTCTAACTACTTTTTGAATTACACGGTATAAAAACATTTTCATGTGCTTGTCTGCCATCTGTGATATTTTCTTTGAGTTATTTTAAGAAACTTTTATGTAATTTTAATTTGATTGATCTTTTTGCTTTTTTAAATTTATGAGTGCTTTATATGTGCTGAATATATTTCTCTATTGAGTGTAATACTACAAATTTTCTTTCTCACATGAAAGTTTGCTTTCACACTGTTTTTTTTAGAAAAGCCTTTAAATTGGGGGTGGGTTATGTTCTTTATTACAGCAGCAGACAGCAATATGATTCATGTCCACCAAAGAGACATTGGTGATACTTGAATTTTTTTCTCATGAAAAGCAAGCCTGAAAAATCAATAATGTTAAGGTTAAGAACCTTGGCATACGTAAGTGTAGTAGTCATAATTAATTCATATAACTTTCCAAACTGACTTAGATGTAAATAAGAGAAGTGTTTAATTTTGATGGATTTAGATCATCTCATATTTCTTGCTAATATGGTGTCTTCAATAATACAAAGGTCAGTGATATATCCAAAATTGTACAGATTTCCCCCACGTTATTTTTAAGAGGTTTGTTAGTTATGTGCTTTACATTTAGGTGGATTAGTAAGCTAATTTTGGAGGAAAGCGTAAAGTTTACATACTTTTGGTTTTGTATGTGGATGTTCAGTTTTTCTAAAACTATTTCTTAAGTAGGCCATTTGTTTATTTTTAATTAAATGTGAAGTCAACTGGATTTAACAATCAATAAGCATATTTCCAGCTCTGTTGGGTAATGACACCTTCACCCTACTATGCTTCCTACACTCTAATCTTTTTGAAGTAGGTGATCAACCTTAGTTATTACTCAGTGACCTACAAATAACTAACAAAAAGAAGTCTCTGAATGGTAAATTGCGCTTGCCATCTCATTAGTATTCTAGCCACTTGATATTGAAAGCAAGAATTATAAACTAAGCGAGACAAGTCTTCAACAGAGACTTTTTTCTAAGATATTTTCTCATATGCACTATATCCATTATTCTTAATGAAAGACTCATTAATTAAAAGCTGCTGAAATATTTTATTTTGCTTCATTATATGTGAAAATTATTTTATAATTCTGCATACTATTTAAATTTGGCTGCTTCAATACTTTGTGAGTTGTATATCTCAAACTCTATTGCTTTTAGCAGATTTCAAGTATGTACTAATTTTAATCACTAAAATATATTTGCCTTGAAATTTTCTACAAAATGCCCTAGAAAATTACAAAGCCATCTAATACACAGGAACACATGTTACTTTAACAAACCAATATGAACATGTAATGATGTTTTATAATTTCTTGGTTCTTATCTAGTAAACATTTACTGCTAATGCACTTTATAACATATTTTATGAAAAGCCATTAAGACCTGCAGCTGCATCTCATAATTATTTCTTAAATACAAAGACAGCCTTGTTCTAAATACTGCCATACAGATCACAAATTCTTCAGTGCCAGCCAGGAAGCTTTTTATTCTTTACAAAAAGAAATGTTAAGTAATCCATCATGTTCCAACATATTTTAAAATTTCCATGTAGTTTCCATGGTCTAGTTGTGCAAAGTACACATTCAGTAGGACAAAGTAGGATATATTCTAATATTTACACTTATTTTTTTTTTTATCAGAGTGTCATGTTGCTTCTAAGACCCAGCCTCTTAAAATGCAGCCTTGCTCTACATGTAGAGGGATTATAATTGGCTTAGCTCAGCATAGGAAACTGAAGCTCTTATGCAAATGCTTTGGGGCAGCATATCAAAGGAGGAAACTATGTGACTTACAATTTTATTAATTTTGTAACATGAAAAATACTCTGTTCAAAGATATATAACTTTTATAATGTAATGCATATTGTTTTACTAAATCAATTAATTTCTTATTTTATGATTATACCTTACTTAGCCTGAACCTCTCCCAAAAGAGTTTCAAATCAAGGTGAAAGTAGAAGATTCCAAAGAAATTTCATGGTTGAGAGAAGGCTTTCGAGTATAAAAGAAATTCCCATCCCAAAAACAGTCAGCATATTGTGCTGTAATTCTGACAATGTTCAGAAATCTGTCTAGTACCTGATACTGTGTTCATTTTTTTTTCAAAAAAGAGTCATAGTTAGAAGGAAAAATAACTGAAAATCATTTTATATACTTGTATTTTTAGATTCTTCTAGGAGTATAACAACACCAACAGAAAACAATAATAAATAATAAAAGTTAGGCTTGATTTATTACACTTTTAAATAAGTTAAATTAAAAATAGTTTTTACATGACAGAATTACATTTAGCACAGTCAATTAGATGTAATTATTTTTAATTCAAGAAGAATAAATTATCCCACTGCACAAATAGCCAATTGCCACTACTCAAAAAATAAGGGTGATTATTATTTCAAAAGGAACATTTGAATGTAAATCTACAAGATAATTCTTGGAGACCACAGATTGTTGAGATTTCTGTGCTTCCACATGTACAGGTGGTGTGCACAGATGTTCTGTAAGAACTCCACCAAGACCTGGCTCACTGTTGATCTGACAAATACAGGTAACAACACATCTTGCCACATACTTTATCCCCTCCACACAGATCAGGGCCTTCCTAGTCTGCATGGTTTAGGCAGTGAGTTAGTGTTCCACAGTGATATTCTGAAACAGCTCCCATTAATGAGTTCATCTGTCTGATCCCTCAGCAAAGAAGGGATAAATTGCCCACTGTTTGGTAGTACATTAACTCCTTTGGGTTACTGGGGAGCCTTCTAGTGTGCTGAAAAGTTAATTTGCTAAATGGTACATTGTTAATTTAGAAAACGTATTTGGCTTCCAGAAAAGTAGATAATTTACTCCTACAGGATACGCGATAAAGCCAGATTGTTACACAGAGAATCTGAGTGGTTCAAGAAAAGAATCTGAGCATAAGACAAACAGAAATTAACATTTTTATGAACTACCTGGGGATTCACAACTATCCTTATGGATTTTACCTTTTGGTCTTCTAGGTCACAGGGCAAATATGCTTATCATCATACCTGATAATTAGATTTCAATCCCTGGGACCCAAATAGCAGGAGAGAATCTATTGTTGCATGTTAAGTTGTTTCTTAACCTCCAATGAAGTATGTGCCTTGTTTTCACTAATGCAATCACACATATTTATGGACTTTCACATGTTCCACACAAATATTCAAATAAAACTTAAAAAAAAAGACAAACAAAATGTAGAAAATAAAATTAGCATGTAGTTCTTTGGAGATTATCCTGTATATTCAGATTTTTTCTAAGTTTTTCACATCAAAAACAACAATAATAATACAATAGCATATATAATGGGAACGTGTAATATAAAAAGAAACACTTCACTTTTCCAAATTTCTTTCAACCTCTCAAGTCAGTACCATGTTGCTATTAAAATCAGTACTAGAGTGAGTAAAGCAAACTTGTTATTGGTCTTTCCTATGTATTTTACATGAACAACAACTGCTCAGATTAAAGAAAATAAATACCCTCCTGTATGTGTATGTATTATTTGATATAATATAAGAATAATACATAGAAGATACTAATATGCATGATTAATCATGCAATACAATATAACTATATCCAGCATGCTATAAACACATGATCTAATGTTGTGGAGGTTTATCTATATCTATATCTATATCTATATCTATATATATATATATATATATATATATATCCACAATTTTTACATTTTTCAAATACCTTATAGCATCACAAATCCAGCAGTATCTACATTAAGAAAACTGTATAGAAAGTGTTGGTTTTCCCTTTCTGATAAAATGCAACTTTCCATCTCTGCCAATTTTTAAAATCATTCTGAAGAGTACTTCACACGATTAAAATATTAGCATTGACCTAGCAGGTGCAAAGCATAAACAGTGTCAGGTGCTTCTGACTCTTGATTCTCTTTTGCGACCTGATGGCATCTGGTCATCTGGTTTTGATTAACGTTTTTCTGTATTTCACCCAAAGAGGTGCAGTCGTACTCATAAGAGACATGGACTCTGTAGCAGAACTAAGCTTGGCTCGCTAAGACTGGATGATGCTATTAAATTATGACTATTAACACTTGGTCGTGCAGTTAAAGTCAAGACAGTAACATGATCCTTTCAAGATCTTTATATGTCTCAATATCTCTAGCAACTTTGCCAGTAAAAAATATAAACTCAAGAGAATACAGTTACAATGTCGTATTTTGTGTTCACTCTTCTTCTTAAAGAAAAAAAAAATACCACCGCTTGCAACATGAAAGCATGTGAGCTGGACAGAGGGCATAGCAGTCAAGAGTGTGATCTTAGAAAGGATCTAAGTTTGTTTCTATCAACCACAAAGTGTGCTTTACAACCACCTATAACTCCAGCTCCAAAAAAATCTATAGCTTTTGACCTTCATAAGCATTTGCATTGCCATACATATACAACATGTCCACAAACACACACACATATATATACATAATTAAAATAATATAAATAGTATTAAAAGTGACTAACGTAATAAACAAGATAAGGGAAAAAGATATCTTCCTATGCAACAAATAAAAACTGAAAAAGCATGAAAATTTATCCTAATTTTTAATATTGACTTGTGTTAGACCAATTTATGTGTTCTCAATTTCAGTCATACCATTAGAAACTAGTAATAAAAGTCAGCTTCACAGTCTAGTTGTAAAACTACATAAGTTACTCTAAAGTTGGACTCTAGAAGTCATTGACATTGTCCTACTACTGTGGAATAACTTGGTAGATAGAAAAAAAGACAAAGGTAATTTTTCTAGATTATATTTATCATATTCAATGAAGTGTTCACATAACAAGAACATGTACCCACTTCAAAATAACTGACCAGAAATTTATTTTCTTAGAATGAAAATGAAATATACAAATTACATTGATATAGTCCAAGAATTTTATTTTATATTTAATGAGAATAATCCTTAATTGGTGAAAGTTATATACTAGAGAGAAAAAGAACAGCCCCCTATATTGTACAATTACTAGACTGCCATGACCTAACTTGCATTAGTTGTAGATTCAATCTATGTATTATCCTTTGGAGTTAAATGTAGGCCAAGGTATAGATCTGTTTTAAGGGTTTAACTTCAAAATTAAAAAGATACCAGGAAGTCTAAGGATACATATCTAGCTAAACTGCAGCAAGCCTCACATATCATGAATCAGGTAGTATTAGGAAAATTTATGTTGAACAAAACTAATATAAGACAAAATTTATTCAAGACAATTGTTTTTGACCACACTATTTTGTATTTGTGTGCCTCTGATGTGGAAATGTCTTTCTGTATGCTGTTCATATCAATCTTTAAATAAAGGAGCTGTTTTGTCCCATGACAGACACCTCAGAAGAAGTAGGTAGGGGTTCAGAATAGGTAGGGCAGAGTCAGAGACAGATCGAGCCAGCCTCCCAAAGTTGAAACATATAAGGAACACAGGTGAGCCATGGACCACGTGGCAGACAGATTAATGAAAATGGGTTGAGATGAAAGAGCTAGTTAGCAATGTGCCTAAGCCATAGGCCAAACAGAAAGAAGCTAATATAAGTGTCTAAGTCATTTTTGAGGGGCCTAAGCAATGCTGAGCAGCTAAGAGGTCTGAGGCGGCAGGTCTGTGGGCCTGGACCTCTGGTGCTCAGAATTAATTTTTTTTCATATTATGTACTTATTCCATGCCACGATAAAATGCATTGTCCTCTTTTATTTGTTTAATCATTTTACAACATATTTTATAATTTTTAGCTCATTACTGTTAAATTAAAATAAAATCTCTAAAAGATTTCTCTCCTGTTCATTTATTATGAATAATTGCCAAGTTTATATTTTTTGAAAAAAAGAAACAAATTAATGAAAATTTTGAATGGGTGATAATATGTTTGCTAAATATAGTAATTATTTATTAAAAACCTGTATTACACTAGAAATTTTATTTTATAAGAAACCAATCAATTCTTTCAATTAAAAATTCCACACTCAAATAATTACAGTGTTTTATGCTCTGGACCAATCATCTAATATTTTGATCAAAAACATATTATAAATGTCTATTCTGTCACACAATAATTTATTTTTTAAACATATTTAGTGATAGCCTAGAATTCTACAAAAATAAAAATATTAATGTATGACATTATAGAAAATTACATCTGATAGAACAAATCATGACATTTGATGAAAATTGAGAGTTCCCAAAGAGACATGTGAACATAATCTAGGACCACATACAGACTGCACCTTTACAACACTTGACATTTAGTCTCAACAATCATCTCTACAGAGTCTGCATTTCACTTCAGCCCCATTGTCCATATATCAAGATAAATGCTTATTTCAGGAGTTTTTTGATAGTTTCAAAGTCTATATAGTCTTATGAGTCTCTGTTCATACTATTAGTGGTAAATATTAATCCTTCAGAGAAATAAAAATTACACAGTAATAAATTTTTTGAAAGTCAAAATAAAAGTTAGTAGAATGAAGTGGGATCATGTTGACCTAAGCTTAACCAGTTCATAGAAAACTTGGCTCTAATGTTGAATAATAAATATTTTAAACTAAATTTGACATAGTTTGAAATTTTTATAATAACAGAGGTAGAAAATGGCAGCATTATAATAAAATTTTAATATTTTTACCAAACAGGAGTTACCTGCATCCTTCACATGTAACAATTTTTTTCTATGCGTGAATGAATGTTGTTAAAAATTCATTATAATAACTAACAGATACAGCACTGAAACTCCAAAGAGATTCTCAGAACATATTTATACTTCCTGATTGTCCATAAAATACATATAATTTAACCAGTTAATTAACATAAAAAATAGGTATATCTATATGTAAATATCTGCTTCTTGTTGGCTGATAAAAGTTTCCCCATCTGGGGGAAGAACATCAGAAATCAGTGATTTGAATGACTTGTCCTATACCTTATATCAATATTTCAGGAAGCCTGATCGCTTTACTGACAAACAGCACTTGTTTGTTTATATCTTAATATATAGCATTTTGACATATCATGTTTAGCACATTCAGCTACAGAAGAAGAAAATTCTAAGGAAATGCACTCTCCATATGAATGTGCTGCTCTTATTCACTGTAAAGGTGTTGGGAGAGGTATGATGACCTATTTCTGGCTAACAATATTCTTTTTCTTCATTACCAGCTTTTGCTTCATATGTCAGACTGAAGTGAGTAGAATCATTGTCTGTAATTATAGCTTTTAAATAGTAAAATAACGCCAACTATCAAAGGACCTTGTTAAGTCTGAAAAAAAAAATAACCTCATATTTTAAATACTTTTTAATTTATTAAAACTCAATAAATTAACAACTTCAAAGACAAATCCCAGACACTCAAATTTAAAGGATCTACAATTAATTACTCAAATTTAAAGGATCTACAATTAATTAATGACAATTACCTTTGGAGAGTCAATTAACATTTAGATAGTCTAAATAAAAGTTTAGACAAATAGCTTTTGGCTTTATGATTTAGTTTGCATTTGAGTTTAGGCTTCCGATATTTTGGAACAGAATTTTGCATAACCTAACTTTCAGCTCACTGTGTATCCCATACGGGCCTCACAAATTTTCCACAGTCCTCCTTTTTCAACCTCTCCAATGATTGAATTAGAGGAATGATTTATCATTCTCACAATCCGTGTAGATTTGAGTCAATTCCTTTCTTACTTGCTATCGCTCCATCCCTAGGCAAAAAGAGGAAAACACTAGAACACATTTCAGGTCTCAACTCATCTCTGGAATAAAGATACTAATGGAGCTGATAATTGTAAACATGGACATCTTTTTTCTTTTTTTCCAATGTAAAACAAAATATCCACCTAGGCAGGAACTACTTGAATGCATTGTAGACACTTTTTCAAATAAAGAGTTTATCTCTTTTCAGAAATGTGTGCAATGAAAATGAAGGCTGATTTATGGTAACCCTCGTCCTCCTTTATTGGTTCACTTATGTGTTTATAACATATTTATTCATTTAATTGTGACAGAGATTAGCCCTTAGACAGCTGCTAAATAGGCTTGCAAAAATCCTGTCTCAGTGTTACATTTCTCCAGAGAGAGTAGCTAGCAAGAGCTTCAATACATATTCTTGATACCGGAGAAGCAAATTACAGTTATTTACTTCTGTGACAAAATCTGCAAAGGGATTAGGCAAAGGTAACTTTATTCAGTTTCTGCTCCACATGGAGAAAGCCTGCCCTCTCCACAACCAAGAAGGGAACTGCGGTCATCAGACACACAGGCTTCATTCCAGGACACATTCCCACATTTTATTTTATACTCCACTGACTGGGGGAGTCCATTTACATTAATTAATTAACAACCAAAATAATAGTCGAGTCACATACTGCAACCATCCTAAAATGTGATTACATCTTCCATGTGGCAATTTGCTTCCAAATTTTTAAACTAGAACAACAACAACAACAAAAAAAATAATTCTGTAAATGGTACATTGGAAGAATCCACATCAATTAATGCAGTATTCTAGTCCTCTAACAATCATTTCTGACCTATCTAGGGCAACAATGCCCCCAAGGAGTTTCAGCTCTTTATCTGTGATGTAAGCAGCTTCTTGGTGAGAGGTCAGTGATAGTTAAAAAATGACAATTATTTGGAGTAAAATTGTTACTCTCAGTAAATATAAAAGAGGCAGTCATTAGTTTATCAACAAGTACCACCCTGTCTTGGAGAATTAAGTGTTGAAATTGAGAAAGTGAGAGTTAGTGTGATTATGATGTAAAGGTACTTTATTTTCAGATATATATGGTTTATAGAATTAAAAGGTAAAAAATACTCAGAACTCCTGCAGTTTTTCTAAGAGACAAACTCATTACACAGACTGGGTTAAGCATATACCATCACGACTATCTGAATCATTCCTGTGAGTCAAAGCTCACCAGAGAGCAGAATGTGCTCACTGGAATTGGGTGAGCTCTTTCTGTAATACCAGACATAGACTATACATCTGTGTGACTTCTTTTACACAGAAAATCTTTCCATTAAAGCAGAATACTTATCAAGGTCATTGTAAAAGCTGTAATTTTAATGTTTTATAGGAAGAGTATATTTATAAATATCAAGAAAATATATTAAAATGTATAGTTTGTTAAGAACTGATCAGTCTCAATCACTTATTTGATTTTGGACACAAATGTGTTTTTATAGAAGTAATCAGTCAGAATGGTGTGGAAAATCCCACTTACTTAATGAAGCACAGGGAAGCCGCTCAGTTGCTGCCTTCTAGAGGGTCAAGGCTGATAGAGCAGTTTTGAGGTATCTGTTGATAAGTCTACAGGTCTAGCTACACTGGGGGGTACTGAATATAAAAGGGATCAGATATTGATATATATGTATAATTTTTGTCTGTAAATTTTTAGCAAATTATCACCATTTAAAATATTAGAAGAGATGATTTAGCCATTTCCAACTTCTTGAGTGTCAGATACAATACAACACAACTAGAATCACTTTTAACTGAATGTAATGGTCACCAAACTCTAGCACACATTAGTTTTAAAGAAATAATAAATAAGACATGAATAGATCCCCAGAGAGGTTACTTAAGCAGCCAGTAAGTGGCCAAGTAAAAATTTTTGCTATACTCGTGTATGTCACCTACATATTGCTGTCACTACTTTCACATAAGAGACTCCAGAAAAGTAAAATTCCAGACCAGTTTATCAAGGAAGAGATTTTTCTAGGATACTAATGTAGAAATAATCATTTTTAAACAACCAGAAGTTGCTTTTCTTAATCCTCAACAAAAAATGTTTACATCTTTTCTGTTAAATCTTTCAAAGTCATTAGTATGCACTGAAACATGCACATAATATTATCACATACCTGCTGAGTAGAGGAACTGATGAAGTCTTCAGCTTCTCTAATGTTGGGGTTTAGTATCCCCCAACTTCTCACAAAGCTATCTTCACAACAGCTGCAATCCAATCAGGGAAGTTCTTAAAGAACTGTGGGCCTTTAAGCATTTCAGCTCCTGCTGCAGCGCTCATGGTTCCTTCGTGCTTCTAAGAACGTCAGCTCTGCTCTTCCTACATTCCTTCCAGCCCGGTACAGAAGATTATTTTGGAAGTTGCTGCCCAGAGTTTAACTCCGTGGAGCCGGGTTTCTATGAGTGACAGGAGGCTGTGGAGGGCTGGTTTTCACCCATCAAGGAAGGGGACCGAAGGCACCGCCTTTTAGCTGCCAAGAGCTCTTGTTCATGACAGTGGCTGGGAGGACAGCAGTAGAGGCAGTGGCAGCAGGCGCAACTGAGTCCCCAAGGCTGCAGTCAAGCTGGGAGACGCTGTCCATCCCCTCCGGTGCTGAAGCTCGGGACTAGGACCCGGTAGCCACCACAGATCCTATTTTCCTGCTAAGGCCTCTTCCAGGACTTGCAGCTTTGCCGTTTTTCCTCCATGCCTCATTTCTTAGGAATTAATGGTCTCTTCAGTATAAGACCCTCATATGTATACGCTGTCAGTGCTTCCGGAGAAGCAGAAATCCGTGGGAAAAAGAGCTGAACCTCTTCTGAATTTACAGTGGCTCGGAGTTGGTTTCCTAATGGTAGAAATGAAAGGGAAAAAAAAACGCACGCGCATGAGTGGGGGCTCAGAGAGAAAGAGACAGGGGAGGAGGGAGGAGGAGAAGGAAGAGAGGAGGAGGGGATTGAGCACTGTGCAAACTGTAGAGGTGCTGTGCAAAGCTCTCGAGTCTTTAATTACATGAAACAAGAGGGGCTATTTTGGTGAGCCCAGCAATCTTGCTTCCCAGCCTGTGCGGGGACACCTTCACATTTCGAAGCCCTAAGACTTCTGAGACGACCAAGTAAAGATGCTCAGTTCCCACACACGGAGACAAAGTACTGCCAGAAAATGCGATAAAGGAGGAAGGGACAGGGAAAGGTTTGGGATACTCTTAACTCCCAGAGGCTGTAGAGCAACGGAGAGCTAGCTACAGCCCGGGAAGTGAGTCCTGGCGGCTAGGCTAAGAAGATTGCATTCCAGCGCGGACCTTCCCTCTGCCCAGTGCCTGGGCTCCCGCAGGGGTGGGAGCGTGTCACCGGAACAAAAGCCTGAATGAAGGTAGTGATCAGGTAAGCGGGCGGGCGCTAGGCCACCTCTAAAAGGCGCAGGCAAGGCCTAGGCAAAGGGACTAGATGCCTGGGCCTCTAAGCCTGACAGACCCCACTCCACCAGTGAAGCTTCCTCTGGAGCTAGGCAGGGGTTCGCGTTGGTGGCCCTGTTGGAGGCCATTGAGGGCTCTGCCACCCACGCATGGCAAGTGAATCCACCACGAATGGAGTGAGAACGGGGGAATTGAAATACACAGCATGGAAAATGAAGCCAGCTGCTTAAAACCGCGCTCCTGCAGCTCTCAGAAGACCATGGTTAAACTGCAAAGCGCAGGCCAGTGTAGCTCCAGCCAAAGAACTTGTGCAACGCAGACTTCTGCATCCAGAGTTGTTCAGGCCAAGCGAAGGCACTAGGACTCACTCGGTGGGGATGGGTGCCCTCTCCCGGCCCACAGCGGTTTTCTTCTCTCTGCTTTCGATTGCACTGGGGAAGTCGTGGAACGAATCTCCGAGCGCCCCCAGCTGTGGTTCTGTTTCCCCTCTGTTGGAGGATAGGTGCCCTCAGGACAACTCGCGTCATCAGAAAGCATTCTGCGGGGTTTGTGGGACTGTAGGATGAAGACGGGAAGCAGCTGCACCGCTTAAGGACTAGGCAGATGCTGGTAGAGGAGAAGGCATCCCAGAGAAATGCACATGAACTTGGTTCATCAAGCCCCAGGTGTGCTTTCCCTGGCTTGGGGCCAACCTCTGGCATCCTCATGGTTCCTACTGTGAGAGGCCCAGGCAAACTCAGCCCTCATTTCAGGACCCAGTGTAGAGATACACTTGCAGGAAAAATATGAGGGACCAGGCCTGTGCTCACTTATTCCAGGCCTGAACCTGACTCTGGGGCATTTACAACTCTTGAGTCAGAAGGCCTCAGCTAGTGATGTGCCTGAGCACAGGATACAAAGACTCAGTCTGGGAGATAACTTAAAGAGCTATTTTGGTTTTTGGTTTCTCAGGAAAGGTTTATGGTAAATTACATTTCCTCTTCTTACCACTAGTGCAAACACGCGTTTCTTGTATCCAAGTAAACAAATACGTATTTGCTCAAATATGTTTCAGAAGGTATCCTATTTCTGTCAGAGGATGAAAACAGCTTGCTTAAAGGTTGTGTTTGTTTTCTTTGCTCTGCTACATGCATTTCAATTAATTCTAGTACTTGTTTAAATTATTTTTTTTTAACATGTAGAGACATAAAACACCACAGGAACTTAACGCAGCAAATAACAGCCTATAAATAAAGCATAGAGATGTCGCTAATTAAAAGAATAAACACTTCGTTATCCAACCACGGGGACAGATTTCCCTTTGCAGAGCACAGATTCATGCGAATACAGAGCCTCCCTCTGCACCCTTCCTCCTCCCTCTCTACTGCCACCAAATAAAAAGAAATGGTTGATTAATTTGAGCTGTCAGAATTAACATCATAGGGGTAGGATATTTTTTCTTAAAGAAACAAATTTGTTGCACATCTTTCCTCACCTGTGTGTGCAAAGAATTGTAGAATGAAGTTGGTAATAAATGCAGTGATCTGATGCTACAAACGAACGTAAAGTATAATAAAACAGGGACAAGCAGACTGGCGTGAATTGAAGAACTAGTTTTAAAAAATGATGCTGATTTTTTTGTAAAATATTTCAATTATTTTTATTTATAAAAGTTACCTTTTAAAACTATTCTTATATAAAATTATATATATTTGTAAAACAATAGTAACTACCTTCCATAGTATATATGTATACATACATACATATATACATGTGTGTATTTGTGTATACATGTATTTATATATACATACATATAATGTATATAGAAGTGTATAGAAGTAAGTGAGCAGAGCATGTAGATATTTGTACAGCCCAGACACAATCAGGAACAAGTACCGCAGCTCCAATGGAAAAGTATTCAGGCGTTTGGGAGCCAATGAATACTGAGTGTTACAGCTTGATGGATAGTATTCAGGCAGTCAGGAGCCAATGAACTCCACAGACCACAGTTACCCTAGGTAGCAGATTATAGCCCTGCTTCAGGGAAAGGGACTGGGACAGCCTCACAGGCAAAGCTGATCCAGGGACCAGCTGGAGATTTCCCTTCTCCACTGCTGGCTGTTATCTCTTCAGGGAATATAACAAGCCAGGGAAGGTTTCCTGGGCAGCTGGAGTGTTACAGCTCCACTTCCTCAGCTGATGTCAGTCTAGGCTCCATTGATGCTGCTTTGGGAAAAGATATCTTCATCCAAACCTCATTCAAGTGGGAGGGAAGTGTCCAGGAGAGGGTGGCTGTGTCTGTCTGGGATGGGAGAAGGGCAGGGAAGAGAGCTTTTGGCTCAGGATTTATATAGGGCTGGGGGGGGGGGGTTTCCTACGGAGACTTCCAGGGTAGAGATTGGTTATATCTTTTCCCTTTCTTTTTATGCTGATTTGGGTTTTAGCTTCAGGGTCAAAGTGTGTTTCTTTCACTCTCTCTATCTTTGAAGCTTTGGGGCTCTAATTTTAGGGGCAGGGCACATTTCTTTCACTAGATCTGATTGTAGGGCCAAAGTGTGTTTCTTTGGTGCTGGTTACAGAGCCAGGGCACATTTCTTTTTGGTTCTGGGTTTAGGAATAAAATTATTTCTCTGGCTCTGATCTAAGACCAAGGGAGAATTTCTTTCACTAGCTCTGGGTTCAGGGCTATGGTTGGTTTCTTTCACTGGCTCTAATCCAGAGCCAGGGCGGGTTTCTTTTGGTGGCCATTTTTCCCTACAGAGCAGTCTGTGGAGAATAGGCAGAGACTAGAATCCTCAACTAGTCAATCTTCAATTTACAAAACTTAGACATAGCCTCACCCAGCACACACTTTGCTTGGCCATGGCCACTATCTTAGAAACAGAAGTGGAAAGAATGTGAATTGATATCAGGGAGTGTTTGGCAGTACTAAGTGAGAGTTATATGGAACATGATGCTATGACCTTTGTCAGTGTCTACAAGGGCTCTCTAATCCTGTTGATCATGTGGTCATCTTGGTTTCAAGGAAGAAAGGGTGATATATTTTGTTCTTTTGATTTCGTGGTCATATGGGACACCAATGTTTGTAAAAAGCAAATGTTTTGTACATTTTTACCAAAAAAAAAAAAAAAAAAAAAAAAAAAAAAAAAAAAAAAAAAAAACCTCATGCATGCCCCTTACATGCTCTTTCTATACTTGATTACAAGTATAGGCAATTTAGAGACTTTGTATCAAGAAATATTTGCAATCATATCTGGGTTCATTTTGGATTTAGAGTTGAAGCTGCAGGAACAACATCTACTTTGGCAACATGTTCAAATTACAGTTCAATGTCTCCTTTTAATTCTAGACTGTGTCTATCAAGTAAAACTAAAATACCTATAGGCTATTATTTCTTAAATGAAATAATTATTTTTAAATTCTTCTCAAAGTTTTCTAATAAAGTGTTGCTATGTGGTAGATTCTTTGCTTTTTTGTCTGTGTAGGGAAATGTCAGTGAGTTTTGTCTGATCAGCTCAGAAATTCTTTGTTGAACTATCACTAGGTACTTTAAGGACATCTTGTGCTTGGAGCAATGAGAATGATTAAATTTCTTCAGGATTGTAAAAGGCATATAAGAGTTTACACCAGACAGGGACTGTCAGGCTTTTCTTATGAATCAAGGAGGGAGTGATTTGTAAGGCTTCTGTGAACTCCTAAAGGGTACAGGTTTGTAGGGGTATTGTGTTGTTTCACGGTAAATAATTGTCCCACCCACTGGTTTAATAAAAAGCACTGATTGGCCAAAGACAGGCAGGAAGTATGGGTGGGGCTACCAGACTAGGAGAACTCTGGGAACTAGAAGAACAGAGCAGAGAGAAGCCGGAAGAAGCAGAGGACAACTGTGCTGCTCTAAGAAAAGGTACCCAGCCGCATGTCTGAACAAGAAACATGGGTTAGATAAAGGGTAGAGAACTAGCTAGTGATATGCCTGTGCCTCAGACTGATCAGCCAAAAACTGTTGAAAGCATCTGCGTGTCTCTGTGGGACTGTGGGTCTGTGGGTCTGTGGGCCTAAACCTAGAGTCAAGGCCTGAAAGTCTGGGCCAGAAACCTCATACTATACAGGTTCAAATGAGAGGGTGTGAGATTATAATTTAATTAGGAAAATCTAAGAATGGAAAAGAGGGAAGTCCTGTGTAAGACTACATTCCTAAGTATGGCTAGAAAATGAGCCACACTTATTAATTATTAATGAGGTAAACTGAGGTAAAGGTATGTACAAAGTGTTATGAACAGAGCCATTACAAAGACCAGAGAAGTAAGAGTGACTTGAGTGTAGGGAGTGGGGTGCAGAGTGCCCAGGTGAGACAAACTTATAGACATAAATCTGTTGTCAGCAGATTTGACCTGCTTTTCCTAGGGTACCTTGTGTTAGTAATTTGGTAGACACCTGCAACTCTAACCTTGTACACAACTAAAGTTTTAAGCTTATTATCTATTTACAAAGGCTTTAAGTCTAGTTTGAACTTGCTCTGAGGTAAAGGTGAACTAAATGTTTGCAGTCTGTGTTAGTCTGAGTAAAAGGAATAGAGCGTGCTTTAAATGTCTTCAGTCTTGTGGGACAATAGATCTGGCTATGAAGCATGTCCCAGTATGTTCTCTATTATACAACTAAATTAAAAAAAAAAAATTTCCTGACCACCCAAGATATATGTGTCCAATAAATTATCAAATCCCCACCAAACTGTGAGAATAAATCCCAATTTTGCAACAGGTGGGAATCACTATTGCCTTTTGAATGGGTAGCTATTCTGGCTGTAGATATCTTGTAAGCAATAGTGATTCCCACCTGTTGCAAAATTGGCTTACTAAGAAATAATAGAAGGACAGCTAAAATCTAAGCATCTTTGAATTTCAAAACACATAAAATACAAACAAAGGTAAAGGAATGATAACTGATTAGAGAACGTGCTATATGATCATTAATTTGGACTCATGTCCTCCACAAATTTTGTTTAATTTCTGGAGAGAAAAAATATAGAGAAAAAGAAGATGAAATATTGAGTCCAAATTAATTAAAAATAAATTAGGAAGCACATTAACATTACTATATAAGAATTCCAGAGAAACATGTTCAGGCATTTTGGTGTACTAGTGCTGAAGTCTGATACAGATATCACCACTCCATTTCCTAGCCTTTCTCCGAATTGGCTAGCTCTTTTAATCATTTAGTAAAATAACCAGTCAAATATAGCTTTAAATCCTCATCCATCAAGCCTACCTGAAAAATATTTATTGTTTGTATATTTGGCTTACTAAGAAATAATAGAAGGACAGCTAAAATCTAAGCATCTTTGAATTTCAAAACACAGACTTACACATTACTCATATCAAATGTTCATCAAAGATTTTTGCAAGGTATACATGAATATGCTGCCTCTCTGTAGCAAAGTGGGTGGAGCAGGTTACTTTTGCCTTCCTTAACACAGTTCTAAATCTTATAGTGGGACTTCTTGATAATAACTTTTGGCCTCAGCTCATATAAATTGACATTTAGAAATAATGAATTTTTCTGAAAATATTATGTGTGAGTACTCTCAGAAGTTAAGGTACTAGATCCCAGTTGACTTTTCAAAAGAAGTAAAGGAGATAACATTTTTTGGGGGAGGGGAAGCTCTGCTTGAGATGGAGATCATTTATCCATTGTTTGATAGTAATCCATTGTGTCCCACAGAAGCCTATTAAAATTCCTTGCTTTACAGTACTACCCACAGTGGTAACGTGAAACAGAAAAGTCTCTATTTTCTTCAGGAATAACTTTTACTGAATCCACTTCTTTTCTGTAAGTTATCTGTCCATCTTCTTGCTTGAATAACTATATTCATTAATAATTCCCATGATATATTCCAACAGCTGAGAACTTTATACTTTCAATTAAATCACCCTCCCCTTTTACACATAAGAAATTTCCATGGGAACATCAAAAGAAACCACTCATAATAGAAAGAAATAGTTTATTCCTCTGAAAACAGTTTTTACATTTCAGAATCTCACAATAAGAGACCAGATATATGTTTCAACATGGAATAACACTTGCTTATGATATGTAAGACATAGATATTGTAGTTTTATAAACAAACATATAATTTTTATATGTTGATGAAAAAATGTTTTTAGCACAGAGCCTTTATAGCTCATTGAATAGATGTTTATTGTTGGGAGCCCTTTCTGGCAACGGACAAGTCCCAGCAGAGCATGAAAAGAGTTGGTAGTGGGGATTTAATAAAGTTTCAGAAGTTTTGGAGATATCAGAGGGAATCTACCCACAGTCTATGTGAAGGGTTAGTAAAAGCTCCAAAAGTCCCAGAGCTCTAACCACAGTCAGTCTAGGAAAATCAAAGTGGTGATTCAAACATTTAATTCCAGCACAGGGAGTATCCTGGGAGTGGTGACCTACACCCTTAATCCTAACTGAGTCAAGGTCACCTCAGATGATAGAAAGAATTCCAAGTTCCCAAGCAGGTGTGGTGGGGCCACACCTTAATTACAGAAAGAATACTTAAGATGGGATTCAAACACAGAGAAAGCCATTCCAAGGGAATCAAGGTTGGGAAGCTATAAGACAGCTGCATTTTGACTGTGGTGTTTATTCCCTCTAGTATCTCCAACTTTTTCAGAGATCTATCCCCTAGTCTCATTCTTTCCTGCGACAGTTAGTAGGGGAAAGATGAAGTAGGCTAGATAATTGGAAGAATCTTAAAATCCTGAATGGCTACCTTGCAGCCAGAGTGCTTTTTTATTTGTACAAAATTTAGTAAACAGGGATAGATTCATCTTGTTCCAAAACATAGATAATATATCATTTTTTATTTTAAACATGTGTTTCAGATTTTCTTGCTCATCTTTTAGTAACCATTGATAAACTATGAAAGAAGAGAGTTAATCTTTCCAGTCATTTTCCCCCAAGTTTTGACATAAATGATAATCAGAGTTACTATTTTTTACTTATTAACCCATATCCCAGTTTTAAGAATCTATAGACATATGACAAGCCTGTTCTCAGTATGGTAGCTTTGGTTGCTTCAAAGATGCTAGACCAAAACAAATCTTCAAGCCAGCTCAGGCAAATTGTCATGTCCAAAACAGTGTATTATGAACTCTTAATGGCCAGAGTGCCCAAGAAAAATCCCCAGGCCAAAGGTGATGCCGTTATTATTTAAATTCTAGCACACTACAATGTTTGTAGTTTATATTTTTAAAGAATTTTTGTGTGTTTAATGCTTGCATCTTGCTACTCTTTGATCATGAGATATCACAGTGACTTTGTATGTGCTATTTTTTCTAAGAAAGAGATGTCCTCACAACTTATCATTTTTATTTTCAATTTTTATTTAAATGTTTTTACATACTAACCACAGCTCTTTCCTCTCCTTCTCCCACTCACTCCACAGCTTTCCCCTCCCCACCCCACTCAGAACATCTCATTTTTTTATTATCTTTCCATTCATAATTTGCTCATCAGTATAAGTCTCTGTGTAGGACAGAGGAAATTTCAACTAATCTAACTTTGTTGGCATGTATATATATGTATGTATGTATGTATGTATGTATGTATGTATGTATGTATGTATGTATTTATGTCATGCAATTCCCTAAGTGTATAGTGGAAGAGGCTTGTAATCTGAAATGTGACCAATTCCTCTAGCACAGAAAATATTGCTGATCAGTGTAAGTTAATTTTGTTTTGAATGTTGTTTCTGAGGAAGTACATCAACGGGTGTTTCAAAATGTCTCACAGCCTCATAAAGAGACATCTGGCTTCTCTGTGTGTGTCACAACCTCCAAAACATAAGAAAGATTTTCAAATAGATAAGAATATCTCCTTTAAAGTTGGAGGGGTAGTATGTTTGGGATTTTGCTGGGGAAACTTTTTCTCTTGGAAGAAGGCATATATGAATCATAAGAAATTTCCCATCAAATTAATGTTTCCAAATTGTACAAATATTAAAAGTATGAAACAGGTGGAGATAAAAAACAAAAATAGCATGCATGGCAGCCATCATGTGGCTCAACTCTGCTGGCTCCTAGTCAAATAGCTGTGCTGGTCTTCTGACATTTGTTCTTACCATCACATGGCTGTGCAAGTTTCTGTTTCTGTACCCTCAAATTCCTAAAGTTCCAATAAGCAGGCTGGACAAATATTTGGCATGCTTGTTTGTCATTTTGACACGGGAAGTTTACTCCACATCTTGAATGTTTCCAAATTTTGCTTAGACTTTATTTTTTTATTCCTCCCTTTTTCTTATTTTCTTCTCTTCCCTTTGTCTTCCTTTTCAGATAATTTCCTATAGGGAAATGTATAGAAATATATTATGAAAACAAAATATCTATCTCTGAAGTTTGGCATTGTGGTTGGATCTTAGTACCAAAATGTTTGCTTAGCATGTGAAAGGATCTGGTTTCTGTCCTCAGGACAACAAAGATAAATATAAGTAAGATAATTAAGCACTTAATTACAAAGATAGTTGAGCAGAAGTTCATAGAGACAAAAGCCTTTCAAATCTGCTCCTATTCTTTCCTATGGAAAAGATAATACTCCCTTCACTAAAAGGCTTGGAGGCTAGGCCACAATGTCCAGTTGAATAAAGTGGATGCCAGCACATTGCCTCTGAGGATAACATCTTTTGT
This sequence comes from Phyllotis vaccarum, assembly GCA_033318265.1. Lineage (NCBI taxonomy): Eukaryota > Metazoa > Chordata > Mammalia > Rodentia > Cricetidae > Phyllotis > Phyllotis vaccarum. Next base: position 108,404,141 of record JARWLC010000005.1, read on the forward strand.
TCCTTTGTCTTTCTCTCTAAGATACATTTATTTTTGTTGGAGTACTACTTAAGACAGAATTCTAAGCCACTGCTTTGAAATAAAATTACTTTTCAGAGAGATATACTTTTGGCTCCTGCATTTACATGCAACTATTACTAAAATTGTCTGTTTTTCTCTGTTAGTCTTTTTGTTAACAGGAATCTTTTCTGAGTAAAAGCCCATGACAGTTGAGAAAATGACAAAATTATGCCCCCATACATATGCAACACAGGCTTTATTATAAATGGAGATTTATACTTTCAGAGAAAAAAACTGTAATTTTTTTATATTATCAAAAATCATGTTGACTTTGGTAGAGCCATACTTCATTTTGTGAGTGAGCATTATGCTGGGCAGAGAGATATCGATTGTCTCTGGAAATTTTGCTTCTCTGCAGCTCCAGTGTGTGTTGAGCATACATTTGGTTATTCCATGATTCTGTTCAACATTCATTTAGTGAATCTTTTGGAGGACTAGCTGGTCAAGAAAATAATAAAAATGGAAAAGAGTTATCAGAATTGGAGATCAGCTTGAACAATAGACAATCAACACCTAGGTTCAATTATCTGTCCTCAATATTTCTACTGAAGAGAAAAGAAAAGAGAGAAAAGAGATATATTTGATATAGTACCATTGGGAACAAAGAAAAGAAAAGGATCCAGTGAAAGCCCCCCACTACACACACACACACACACACACACACACACACACACACACACACACACACACACACTCATGATCTTCTGGGTCATGACCAGAGGTTTGCATATAAAGATAGAGAAATTATGTAAAGCTAAGCTTTTCTTGTCAAAGTATAACTACAAATTTTTGACACATCATTGTTGTTCTGGTTATTTTTGTAAATTTAACACACTGAGAGTCATCTGAGATGATGGAAACTCAACTGAGAAATAGCCTCCATCAGATTGGTCTCTGAAAATGTCTTTGGGAACAGTTTGTTGATTATTTTTTTTATCTGAGAAGTCCAACCTATTATTGGCAGTGCCACCTCTTAGCAGATGATCCTGGAATATAAAAGAAAAGAAACTGGGTAAGCCATGGAGAACAACCTAATACAAAGTCCCCAGGCTCGTACTTGACTCTTTTCAACAATTAATTATAACTTATAAGCTGAATTAAACCCTTTCTTCCCTGTGTTGCTTTAGGTTAGTATTTAATCACAGCAGCAGAAAAATTACATTAGAACATTTTCCTATGTTTTATTCTTTCCTGCAAGATAATTGGACAAATTCTCAGAATTGTATAAATTCTGTTTCTCCACTGGCTAGCAACAGTTTTACCCTTTTCCTCCTTTTTCAGCATGAAAAAGTTTAAGTTATGTGAGACATTGCTTTAGTAATTGTATACCTAAAATCAGGCTACTGTTAATTTTTAAATATTCTTATTACTGTTGGGAATATTAAGAGTATCATACCTGGATGGTAACTGTATCATTTGTTGAGTTTTTAGAATCAAAATTATGAGAACATTTTTAATCTTAAGATGACTCTGAACTGCACAATGGATAGCCCCAGCTCTGAGAGTTTGAGATACTGTTAACTTCCACTGGCTTGGAAAAGTAACTCCCCACTGCCTTCCAAATGCCCCGGAAGACATCCTCAGTCCCTGAGATTATAGTTACAAGCTCTATTCACTATTTCTAACACACTGTACTATTTCCTACTGCCTTGGTGTTTAAAGCTATAAATATGTTTATCTTTTCATACAGTATTAGAGTACTGTTCTGTTGCTTGGAAAAAAACACTATGACCGAAGCAACTTACAGGAAAAAAAAGACATTTAATTGAGGGCTTGCCTACAGCTTACAATTTTAGGGGATTGTGTGTTTATTATTTTTATGGTGGGTAATATGGTGGCAAGCAGAGAGATTAAAAGCTGCACCCTCACATTTGATCCACATACTCCAACAAGACCACACCTACTCCAACACAAAAGAGGTATATATAGTCCAATAAGTACTTATAGTGTCTAGTACTAGCTAGACACTAAGCATTTAAATATATAAATGTATGAAAACTTATTCAAATTGGTGCAAGAAGTAACAGAATTGGTACCTTATACATAAATGTTGTCTCTGAGACAAAAAGATTTCAAAAAGATTAGAACTATGGACTTCATATTACACGTAGAGATAGAGCCAAAAAGTGAGTTTTTAATTTACAGTTGAGATATGTTTTGACATTTGAAAAAATATTAGAAATAGAATATCTTCACAAAATCTCTGAAACCACCACATACAACACAGTTTTCTTTCTCTAGTCAAATATATATCAACTTAAGAGTGAATATTATGGATTGGTGCTCCAGTTATAGGCCAGCAGGGAAGACTCCTAGTGGCAGATATTTCCACTAACACCCCCTTAAGACAAACTTTACAATATACAATTCTCACCTCCTCTCACAAAACCATCCACCACACTGCAACCTCGGTGGCTTTGGGGGAAACAGTATCAACCAGCTCTTATTGAACCAAGAACTCCTATTGTATCAGGAGTAATACCCTGAAAAACAGAATCTGTCAGCTCCTATTGGACCTAGAGCAGCTCCCTGAAACACAGACTATGCCTGCTCTGATTGGGCCAAGACATTTCCCTGAGACATAAGCATAGCCAAAGCAGATTGGACCTAGCAAGCTCTCTGAGACACAGACAATGCTTGCACCAATTGGAGGAAGAGATGGATAAATGCCACAATCTACAACACAAAGAACAATATGGCACAAGTGAACCTAGCAGATCTAAAAGAGGCAAGACCTGAACACTCCGTTTAGAAGAAGCAAAAGTAAACAACCTTAAAAACAATATTATGGAGATGATACAAGCCGTTAAAGAGGAAATTTAAAAAAAAAACTTTATTAAAAAATAGAGAAAAGGGCAAACAAAACAATTGGAAAAATTCAATAAATCTCTAAAGGTAAGTAAAAAAATCTAAGAAAAAGCAATTAAACCAACGTGGGCAGAGGAACAGCTCAAGATTTGAAAACTGAAATAAAAGCAATTAAGAAGACACAAACCAATAAAATGCTGAAAATGAAAAATATGAGTATATGAACAGAAACTACAGACTGATGCTAGCATAATCAACAGAATTCACAAGACGGAAGAAGAAATCTCTGGCATGAAAGATGCAATAGAGAAAATAAATTTGTCAGTCTAAGAAAACACTGAAGCTAAAAAAGTCATAACACAGAATATTCAAAAATACCTGGGACACTATGAGAAGACCAAACCTAAGAATAATAGGAAAAGAAAAAGGAGAAGAATGCTGTATCAAAGGTACAGAAAATATATTCAATAAAATCATAAAACTAAACAAGGAAATGTCTGTAAAGATACAAGAAGCTTACAAAAGGCCAAATAGACTAGATTCACGCAAAGAGTACACTCACCATATAATAATTAAGCCAATAAACATACAGAATAAAACAATAAACTGATCTACAAAAAGCCAAGTAACTTAAAAAGGCAGACCCATATAACTAATTTCTGACTTCTCATTAGAGACTATGTGAGCCAGAAGGTCCTGGACAGATGTTTTACAGACACTAAGATGCCAAACCAGACTACTTTACTCAGCAAAATTCTCAATCACCATATATGGAGTAAACCGAATATTGCAAGACAAAACCAGGTGTAATCACTACTTATCCACAAATCTAACCCCAAAGAAAACACTAGGAGGAAAACTATAATGGAAGGGACTTAGATATGCTCACAGAAACACAAGCAGTAAATAATCCCATATAAGGAAATCCCAAAGAAGAGAAATACACTCGGAGAGAGACTACTACCAAAAATTAACAAGAATTAACAATCACTGTTCATTAAAATCCCTTATTAACAATGGGCTCGATCCTCCTATAAAAAAGACACAGGCTAACAGATTGAATATAAAAGCAGGATCCATTCTTCTGTTGAATAAAAAAAACATACCTCAACATGAAAGTCAGGCACTACTTCAGAGTAAAGGCTTGGGGGAAAAAAAAAAAAAAAAAAAAAAAAAAAAAAAAAAAACTTTCCATTCAATTGGACTTAAGAGGAAAGCTGGTGTAGCTATTATACTATCTAACAAAATAGACTTCAAACTAAAATCAATCAGAAGAGATAAGGAAGGACATTCCATATTCATCTTAGGAAAAGTATATCAAGATGAAATCTCAGTGAAAAAATATAAGGGCACACACTTATGTAAAAATAAAAAACATTATTAAAGCTTAAATCACATAAAACCACACATACTAAAAGTAGATTATTTTAACAGCCAACTCTCAACAATGAATAGGTCTACCAGACAGAAACTTAGCAGAAATAAGGGACCTAATAGATATTATAACTCAAATGGATGTAATAAATGTATGCAGAACTTCTTACCCAAATACAAAAGAATATACCTCCTTCTTATCACTCAATGGAGTCTTCTTTAAAATTGACCACATATGACCCACCAACAGGTGTAAACTCAAAAGCCTCTCTCCTGGTCCACAGCTAAATAAGAGGTAAGTGGGACCCTGACCCTCAGGCCAAGTGCAGACCGTGCATGTTTCAGGTAAATGGTTCGATTTGGAGAATATTCTTCTGAGAGAGGTATCACAAGCCCAGAAAGATAGGCATGGGATGTACGCACTCATAAATGTATTTTAGACAAAAGGCAAAGAATACCAAAGCTGCAAACCACAACCTATGAACAGCTTGGGATCAGAAAGAACTTAAGAGAGACATCCAGAGATTTCCATAAGAAGAGAAAATAGAGATCACCTTAATTGGAGTTATAACAGGTTGCAACCAAGAAGAGGTGGGAACAAATCTTGAAAGAAGGAGATGGTTGAATGAGAGGAGCAAAGAGGGAGATAGAAAAAGATGGGTATCTCAATAGGGTAAGCCAATGTGAGGGTGGGTGCTAAGTAAATGTCCATCAACTCACAGGATGTCTCTGAATAGGTCTTCAACCAATAGTGAAGGAGGTGCCTAAACAAGACTTCCCCTACAATCAAATGAATAACCACCCTGAGTATTATCACAGAACCTATATCTAACAATAAGCAGAAGTGGAGGCAGAGATCCATGGCTGAGCACTGGGCAGAGCTCCTGATCCAGCTGAGAGCAGTGGAGAAGAGTCTGTATGAGCAAGGAAATAAGGATTATGAGGAAAATTCCCACAGTGATAGCTAACTGAAGCTTTGGGGGTAGGAGAGCTCACTGAATCAAGAACAACCACTGGAGATCCATCTGGAAAAGGAGCTAGAAGGGTAGACAACTGTCGACTGGCATGAGCAGTATGAAGATCCTCGAGGGGTAGGATCAGCTGTGTTCCTGTGTATGGGCTGGTACCTTGGAGCTCATTCCCTGCAGAGGAACACCCAAACCAGACTTACTTTGTTGTGAGAAAATTGGTCTTGAGTGGAGTGTTTGTGTCACACTGAGCTGACCCACCTTGAGACTTCTTGCCCTTCTGTAGGAGAGGATGTGTGGATAGGGAGGGGGAAAGCATGATTGGGAGGTTTTGGGAAGAGGAAAGGGAGGGGAGCAGGAGTATATATGCATGAAAATTACAGTTTTTTATTAAAAATAACAAGAAATTGACCAAATACTCAGTCCTAAATCATATATTAACTGATTTTTTTTAAAATGGAATAACCCTTTGTTTCCTATCAGACACCATGGGCTATTGTTAGAGTTCAACAACAACACAAATCACAGAAAGCCTAAAAACTCATGAACACTGAACAACTCTCAACTGAACCACCTCTTGGTCAAAGAAAAAAATTAATATATTCCTAGAATTGAATAAAAATGAATTCACAATATACCCAAACTGATGGGACACAATGAAAGCAGTGCTAAGAATAAAGTTTATAACACTAAGTGCCTACATAAAGAATTTGGAGAAATCTTACATATGCAAGTTAATATTGCATATGCACACCTGAAAGCTCTAGAACAAAAGAAGCAAACTCATACAGAAGCAGATGGCAGAAAATAATCACTCAGGGCTGAAATCAAAATTTAAACAAAGAGGATGATACACAAACATCAATAAAATAAAAAGTTGGCTTTTTGAGAAAATCAACTAAAAGACAGAGAGAGAATATCCATATTTATAAAATCAAAAATGAAAAGCTGATAACAACATAATAACACTGAGGAAATCTAAGGAATCTTTAAGTCATTCTTCAAAAACCAGTATTCCACAAAATTGGAAATTCTAAAAAGAAATGGATAATTTTCTGGATAAGTACCCTGTATGCAATTAAAGAAAGACCAAATAAACCGCTTAAATAGACCTATAACTACTAAGAAAATAGAAGTAGTTATTAAAATCCTCCAACCAAAAAGAAAAAAAAAAAGCCCAGGGCCAGACAATTTCAGTACAGAACTCAATCAGAATTTAAAGAACAAATATCAATACTCCTCAAATTGTCCCACACAACAAAAATAGAAGGAACATTTCCAAACTCTTTTTAGACTACAGTCACTCTGATCCCCAAACAACACCAAGATGCAACAAAGAAAGAAAATTACAGGCCAATCTCTTTCATAAATATCGGTGCAAAGATAATCAATAAAATACTGGCAAACCAAATCTAAGAACACATCAATGTTGTGGGAATGCCTTTCTGCATGCTGTGAATCTCAATCTTTAAATAAAGGAGCTGATTTGGACCATGACATGCACCACAGAAAAAGGAGGAGGAGGAATCAGAATAGGTAGGAGGAGCAGGGTAGAGTCAGAGACAGAAGGAGCCAGAATCCCAAAGGAGCAACATGTAAGGAGCACAGGTGAGCCACAGGCCACATGGCAGACAGATTAATAGAAATGGGTTGATGTAAGAGCTAGCTAGCAATGTGCCTGAGCCATAGACCAAACAGCATAAAGTTAATATAAGAGTCTGAGTCATTTCTGGGGGCCTGAGTGGCGGTGTCTGGATGACTAAAGGGTCTTGGGCGGCAGCTCTGTGGGTCTAGGACCTTGGCCGCCTGGGACCGAGAAACTCCACTACTACAGATGGCGCATCCAACGTGGGTCGATTATCCACATAATGCCTGAGAAAGTTTAAAAAGGATTTTAGCAGAAACTGAGGAAAGGCAGGTTCCAAATTGTGTATACAAAGCAGGTCTTTGTACAAAGAAAGTGTGTCGGCCGGGTCACATTCAAAATGGCGCCGGTGGACTGGCAGCAGGTAGTGTGAGCTGCAATCAGGCGGGTTCCTGAAATCTCACAGAAGACTCAGCAGCATGTGATTGATTTTAGATTTCTGTTTATTTTGAACAAAAAGGAAACAAAGACGGTTTCTGAGTAGCAGCATTTGCTTGGGTCCACTCTGTTTGCTGGTCACGAACAGAGACACAGTCCCTTTAAAAGAACTTACCGATTCAGCCTAATGTGCAAAAACTATGCTGCTCTTTGAGAGAGTGTATTTTAAAAGCTCTTATGGTTAGAAGATGATTAAGGATTCACAATAAAACAGATTCAGATGAAAAGAAAAACCTGTAAATGGGTTACAATGTGTGTAAAAGGTACATAGGCTTCAGAGAGAATAGAAAGAGGATAAAGTCTTTAAAAAAAGAAATAGAGTAATAAAAATATAGTAAGCCATGTAAAGATGGAAAATAGACACAAAATCCAGATTTTGGTTGTTATTGTGTTTTCTTTTAATTTTTTAACTGTCAATAAGCTAACTGCAGAAAGACCATGGATTGCAAATGCAAAGGCTACTAAGTTAAACAAGAATATATATATTAAAAATATTTTGATTTTGAAATTTGTGTCTAAGGATTTATTGCTTCGGAAGAGTTCTGCTTCTGTTTCCACAGAAGATGAGAACCTGTGGATTGCTTCCAGGCAAATATGGTTTCATCAACCAAGACCCCCTGAAAAAACCTGATGGGAAGAGATGGCCATATCAGCTTCAGAGCTGCAGACTGATCCAGCGTCAACAACCATGAGATTTTCAACGCCCCTTAATCAGCAGGAAGCAGTAATAGGAAACTGTGCCCCAATTCCCCAAATATTGTTTATAAATGTTTGTTTTCATTATAAATTTCTTGGTCTAAGAAGAAAAAGGGGATGTGGTATATAAATGATTTTTTAAAAATTAGATTACTGAATTTACTTAGATTAGAAAATCATCTGTTAATCTGGAAATGTTTTACATTGTTATAGATTTTGGTTTATTGATAGAAATTTAAGGTCAATTTTGTTATGCTGTATGTGTTTTTCTATTCTTGTTTAAGATATGATGTCTATGTAAAATTGTAATGTATAATTAAGAAATGCATGTTAGTTAGATTTTTAGATATACAAAGATATATTTCAATTAGGTAGGTAATCTTCAAATACTTCTAAGACCTACAGAATATGGCATTTGAAATATTTTAAGAACTTAGACTTTTCTGGACAGTGAGACAGATTTGTTCCTGGCTGCACCAATCTTCTTCAAGAGAAAAATGGGCATAGAAGATACTCCATATAGAGTCTACTCTCTTTGTGGCAATGGTTAGCCACTGGACATGAACCTGTTCTTCTATTGACTGCTTGACAGTATGCTGTTTAAACTGGACATACAGGTTCCATAGGAAGATGACCTCTGAACTTTGGCAGAACAAGCTGAGATGGTCATTCAGGTTCCTGCTTTGCAGAGAAAACTGTCAGACATTCTTCAGGACTCGGGGAGAAGCAACTGATGAACTGTGCCAAAATGGGCAGAGCATATTTCCTGCTTCACTGAAATAAAAAGAGACTCTGGGCCTGGAGGCTGAAGATGGATTCCCCAACTTTATAAAGGAACTTTGGGTTACTGTTCAGGGGGATAGGTGTCATCTCTGTCCTTTCCAGATTTTAGAAGTCACTTGCACTTCCTGTTTGCTTGGGTAAATATATCCTTCTGTGGTCTTTGATATAATTGAAGATTGGATAGTTATAGGTACAGTTTTTCTTAGTCATTTGAAAGATATATTGGATATGGAATTTTAAATTCATAAAGATAAGGTAGATGATAGAGTATTTTCTTTAATTTTGCTAAATATAAATAGACTAGATATTGTAACTGTAATTCTTACTGGATAGCTATTTTGTTATATGTAATTTTGCTATGTTAAAATTGAAACTTTCCTTTTTGATTAGACAGAAAGGGGGAAGTGATGTGGGAATGCCTTTCTGTATGCTGTGAATCTCAATCTTTAAATAAAGGAGCTGTTTTGGGCCATGACAAGCACCATAGAAAAAGGATGAGGAGGAATCAGAATAGGTAGGAAAGGAAGGGCAGAGTCAGAGGTAGACCTAGCTGAAGCCCAAAGGAGAAACATGTAAGGAGCACAGGTGAGCCACGGGCCACATGGCAGACAGATTAATAGAAATGGGTTGATTTAAGATGTAAGAGAAAGCTAGCAATGTGCCTGAGCCATAGACCAAACAGCATAAAGTTAATATAAGAGTCTGAGTCATTTCTGGAGGCCTGAGTGGTGGTTGCTGGATGACTGAGGGGTCTCAGGCAGCAGCTCTGTGGGTTCAGGACCCTGGCTGCTCAAGACCCAGAAACCCCACTGCTACACATCAGTGATAATCATCCACCAAGGTCAAGTAGGTTTCTTCCCAGAGATGTAGAGATATTTCAACATATGAAAATATATATAAATATCACCATATAATTAAACTGAACCAAAAACAAACCATGTGATCATCTCATTAGGTGCTAAAAAAAAAAAAGCTTTTGACAAAATCCAGCACCCCTTTGTGATAAAGGTCTTGGAGAGATCAAGAATACAACAAGCATACCTAAATATCATAAAGGCACTATACAAAAACTCCCAGCCAAAATCAAATTAAATGGAACAAAACTCAAAGCCATCCTTCTAAACTCTGGAATAGGACTAGGTTGTGCATTTTCTCCATATATTTTCAGTAATTAAAGTACTATCTAGAGCAAAAAGACAAGAGACCAAGGAGATGTTAATTGGAAAGGAAGAAATTAATTTTTGAAACTTTTGCTATTTGCAGGTAATATGATATGATACATAAGTGAACCCCAAAAAATCTACTATGAAACCTCTAGAGCTGATAAGCACCTTCAACAATATGGCAGTATCCAAGTTTAACTCAAAAAAAAAAAAATAGTGCACCTATATACAATGATGAATAGGTTGAAAAGAAAATCAGAGACACATCACCTCATAGTAATACTAGTCATGGGAAACTGATAAAGATTATTTATTAAAGGGTTCAAAGGAGAGCATTCACAGATTCAAGAGGGATGAAGCAGTTGTGTAGTTTCTGGAAAGGCTGGACTGGTTCCATGTGACTTGATTTAGTCGGTCAGGTTCACTATCCAAGGGCACCAGAGAGAAGAGGCTCTGTGTATGTGTGCCCCAGTCTTAAATTGGGCTCAAGTCACACCTGGAATACTGGTGCTCCAAGACCATAGGTGATTCTGAGATCTAAGCTGGCCTAGTGGTCGTGTCTGTAGGTAAAGCAATAGTAGCTGCTCTTCACTATACCTCCCCCTTTTGTCTAGATAAGACAGGTCTAAACCTAAATATAAAACTATATGCAATAGGAACAATTATCAAATACTGTTCAGGAGAGAGAAAGGCAATAACACGAACAAAGTGAACTAACTACAATCAACAAGACAAAATGTCCAGGATAATGGTAAGTGGCAAGACTACTCTAAAGGTGTCCTGTCTTAAAAATTCTGAATATAGTGCCTTGTAACTATAACTACTTAGTCTTTAATCTCATTAAAGACCTGTGGGAGGAAAAATATTACCCATGTAAGCAGGAAGTGAAAACAAGCAGGTTCCAAAATTTAGTGAGAGAAGACAGCAATGCAATGTTGGGGCATCCAATTTTTGGCTACAGGTATAGAATATCTAACAGAAATTTTATTCAGTAGTGGGGTATGTCAACATAGTATCTTACCTTGTCTTGACAGGATTTAGCACTTTCTTCATATATTTTTTTTCTTCATTTTATTATTTTTATTAAAAAGTCTTTATATATCCATATATCAACCTACACCCTCCCTTTCATCCTCCCAATCTCTCCAGTCATTCTCAGCTTCTCCTATCCCCATCCATGCATCTCCTCCCCCAAAAGGGCAAGAAGCTCCAAGGTGGGTCAGCTCAGCATAGCTCATCCACTCCAGGCAAGACTGTGTTAGGTGTTCCTCTGCAGGGAATGGGCTCTAAGGTACCAGCCCACTCACAGGAACACAGTCTGATCCCACCCCTTGAGGCTCCACATACTGCCTATGCCAATTGACAGTTTCCTACCCTTGGAGGTCTGGCTCCTTTTTCCAATTATCTGTGGTTCTGCTCATTTGGACTGAACAGAATGCTTCCTGTCTGCTGTCAAGGCAAGAGCAATTTTTTCCCCCATAGACCATTTTCTGCCAAGGAAGACAGACTCCATGCAGAGTGTCTTTGATACCCACTATTGTCTTGAGAAACAGATGTTCTGCCTGGACCAATTGCGGTTCTGTCTCAATCAGCCAAATTCTGAATAATAAAACATTTAAACGTCATACTATTTAGGTCTTTGAAGTGTTTCAAGATTACCTATCCATCTGACATATGTTAATGTATATCTAAAAAAAACCTAATTAGCATGACTATAATCTTGTTACATGAGTAATTTTTATACTAACAGCTAAATCTGTTTACAGGTAGATACAATAATCTACCTTATTATCAATTCTATCCTTTCCTTCTTTTTTTTCATTTCAAAAAGCAATTCCTGAGTCTAACTTTGTTGTTTCAATTGTTCCACCTTCAAACCTAATATAATTTGTAACCAACCATAACAAAATGACAACCTGAGAAAACAAGGCCTGTTGAGAGACAGGGTGTCATTTATTATGAATTTCCTCCTGTTTTTAGGGAGTGATCACATCTCTGTGGGGCCTAGGAGAACTAAAACAGTGGTTAAGTCTCATAGGATAGTCTGTGACATTTGTCAACAGTCTCAGATTACTTTGTAGAATTACCTAAAATTTTGTTAGATGTGTAATATGATAGTCTTAGGAAGCCATCTTGGAACTGTCCTGAACAGTTTGTAGCTCAGACCTAATCACTGAGTAGTGTACATCTTCTCAAAGGCATCATAATGAACCAGGTAGAATTATCATCTTTCTAAATACTTTAAAGATTTATGTAAGAAGATTTTGTGGTTTACTGTAAAAAAAATTTAAACATTATTGATATCAAAATGAAAAGTTGAAATTCTTTGGAAAGCTTTGAATTCAAAGAAAGAATAGTCATAAGTAAATATTGAGATAAATAGAATTGAAATAGAATTATGACAATAGTTGCTATATATTGGCTTTCTTCTGTCTCACACCAGGTGATTTTTCTGATATGAGACAGAATTTTTTTATTTTTTAAAAACATCATGCTTGGGTTTAGAGAAATAAAATGATACATACTCCAACTCCAAAGCCAGTGTGATTTGTAATTGATTTGTTACCACAGTATTTCTTAGATGTAAAAGATATCACTATAGGGCACTGATATTTTGCCCTGTAGAGAATATTCATACCAATAGGCTTTATCTTTTTGCTTACAAACTTTTCAGGGTTGCTTTTACTTCAGCTTTAAACATCTAGTCATCCAATTTGTTTTTAATTTTTTGAAGATAGGTATTTCTATATTTAAGAAAAGACAAGAAAAACCTTCTGACATTTGTTAGGTGAATTTTTCTTACAACTTATAAAATTGTCACGAGTGGATAAGCCATTATTTCTTCTCATCAAGAAGTCTCCTCTGTTCAAATCAAATCTTTATTAATTGTATTAGTGACCATAGTTTTCCTTCTTGGGTGGATACAAAAATGAAAACCCTTTGCAAACATAGCACATAGCCTGGTTTCAATTCTGAAGTCAACACATCATTGAAATAGACATGTTACTTTAGCTCCAATGTTTATTTTCTGTTTTTCAATGTCTCTTTATAGCTGTTGTTTCTTTCTCATCATCATTTGGAAAATTCAAGATTAACAATTCATTATGCAATATATTTCTGGATGCTTTTGTTCCTTCTTTCTATTTATGAAAGCATCTCTTTCAAGATGCAATTAGACATATCAATAACTGCTTGTCCTATAAGATAGTATGGACAACCTTGTCCTATAAGATACTATAGTATGCTTTATATTATAATATTAAAAATACTGTTTCATTTTATGGGAAACATATGCTGGAGCATTGCCAGTCTTAATTTGTTATGATATGCCCATAATGGCCATGACTTCACAAAAGCATGTAATTATACAATCAGCCCTTTCAGAGCTCAGATTGCCCTTTGAAATCCTGAATATGTATTAATTGTATGCTGTACATATTTTAGTTTTCCAAAATTCTGTAAAATAAAACACAACTATTTACCAAATTTTATTTCTTTGAGTACCTTTAGGATTACTTTCTGCAGGTAATGTATGTACTTTAGTTATGTCAGGAGCAAGGAGGATGTTTCTTTAAAATTTCCTTGGCTTTGTGCGAGGTGATGAAAAGCCCACTTTTTATTCTTTATTATTAATGTGATGTTTCTTATCAAATTCTGAGGCCTCCTACACATTTCTTAATAATAACTGTTCAATCTCATTATTGTCTTGTGTGAAAGGACTTGGAAGACCCAAATGGGAATTTAAAGTATGTATAATATATGGAATTTTTCTCTATTTCTGATAATTTTCTGTAATTGCATAAGTAGTGAAGTTAATTCTGTTATCAGGAATGAAGTTGGCAGTTTCAATATGTAAAACAACTCTTTCTGCATATTAAAAGTTAGTAACTATGTTGAGGGTGTTTTATAAATTTCATCAGTACCAAAAGAATGGCAATATAATTCTTACATTTGCACAGAATTGTAAGGGCTTTGAATCACTTTATTCAAGTCTTCTGAATTTTATCAGCCTTTAGAGATTTTAGACATTAGAGTTTTTTGTTTTTTTTTTTTTTAAGAGACTGTGAGTATTTTAAAAGCTCTTTGGGTTGGAAGATAATTTAGGATTCATAATAAACAGATTCAGATGGGGGAAAAAACCTGTAAACAGGTTACAATGTGTATAAAATGTACATCGGCTTCAGAGAGAAAAGAAAGGGTAGAGTAAATCCCTAAAAAAGGAGAAATAGAATAACAAAAATATAATAAGGCACATAAAGATGGAAAATAGACACAGAATTTGGATTATGGTTATTATTGTATTTTTTTTAATTTTTAACTGTTAATGAGCTAACTGCAGAAAGATAATGAATTGCAAAACCTGCTAAGTTAAACAAGAATATATATTTTAAAGGCATCTCCATATTGAAATTTGGGTCTATGGATTTATTGCTTTAGAAGAGTTCTGCTTTTGTTTCCACAGAAAATTAGAACCTGTGGATTGCTTATAGGCTAATATGGTTTCATCAACCAAGACCCCCCTGAAAAAAACCTCTGATGGGCAGAGATGGTCACATCAGCTTCAAGGCTGCAAATTATGATCCAGTCTCAAAAACTCATGAGATTTTCAATGCCCCTTAATCAGCAGGAAGTAGTAATGAAAAACTATGCTCAAATTCCCAAAATAATGTTTATAAATGTTTGTTTTCATTATAAATGGTTAGTGGTCATAGTTAATCTCTTTCTAAGAAGAAAAAGGGGATAAGATATATGAATGGTTTTTTTTAAAAATTACTTAGATAAGAAAATCAGCTGTTAATCTCAAAATGTTTTGCATTGGTTTGGACTTTGGTTTACTGATACAAATTTAAGATCAATTTTGTTATGTTTTTTGTAGTTTTCTACTCTTGTTTAAGGTATGATGTTCATGTAACTGATTTAAAACTGTAATGTATAATTAAGAAATTCAGGTTAATAGTCATCTATGATAACCAAACTCACAGTTATGTTAGGATTTTTAGGCATACGAAGATATATTTTAATTAGATAGGTAATCTTCAAAGACATAAGACTTACAGAATATGGCATTTAAAATATTTTAAGAACTTGGATTTTTCTGCACAGTGAGACAGATCTGCTCCTGGCAGCACTAATCTACATTAAGAGAAGAATGGGCATCGAAGAAACTCTATATGCAATCTACTTTCTTTGTGGCAACAGTTAGCCACTGGACAAGAACCTATTCTTGTATTGACTGCTTTACAATATGCTGTTTAAACTGGACATGCAGGTTCCATAGGAAACTGATCTCTGAACTTTGGCAGAATAGGCTGAGATGGTCATTCAGGTTTCTGCTTTGCAGAGAAAACTGACAGACATTCTTCAGGACTCAGGGAAAAGTGACTGATGAACTATACCACAGCAGATTTTCTGCTTCACTGAAATAAAAATAAAAAGAGCCTCTGGGTTTGTAGGCTCAAGATGGATGGCCCTACTTTATAAAAGAACTTTGGGTGAATGTCCAGGCAGTTAGGTGTCATCTTTGTCATTTCTAGATTTTGGAAGTTGCTTGCACTTACTATTTACTTGGGTAAATATTATATCCTTCTGAGGTCTTTGATGTAGTTGAAGACTAGATAGTTAAAGGAAGGTTTTTGTTGGTTATTTTAAAAGATATATTGAATAGGAAACTTTAGATTCACAAATGATAGAATATTTTCTTTAGTTTGCTGAATACAAATAGACTAGGCATTATACAGAATTTCTTGCTTGATAGCTATTTTGTTATATGTAATTTTGTTATGTTAAAATTGAAACCTTTCTTTTTGATTAGATAGAAATGGGGAGATTATATGGGAATGTCTTTCTGTATGCTGTGAATATCACCATTTAAATAAATGAACTGTCTTGCCCCATGACAGGCACCATAGAAAAAGTAGGAGAGGAAATCAGAGCATAGTTAGGAGAAGGGGGTCAGAGTCAGAACAGATCGACCCAGGGGCCCAAAGAAGAATCATGTAAGGAACACAGGCGAGCCATGGGCCACGTGGCAGGACAGATTAATGGAAATGGGTTGAGTTGAGATGAAATAGCTATCTAGTAATGTTTCTGAGCCATAGGCCAAACAGCATGAACTTAATATAAGTATCTGAGTTATTTTGGGGGGCCTAAGCAGCAGTGGGCAGCTAAGTGGTCTGGGAGATCAGGTCTGTGGGTCTGGAACTCTGGCTATACCAGGTCAGAAACCTTATTGTAACAGAGAAACAATGAGAATCCTGTTCAGAGTCAGATGTTGCTGAGTCCTCACAATTTCCTCAAGGAAGGGGGTGGGGAGGTACAGAATCAATGACCCAGAACCAGGAGTCAATTGAATAGACTACCTTCTTTATTGAACAATGAAAGTCCTCCCAGTACACAGGCTGTCACAATCTGGTGATATTCCATGACCATTTCCCATTGGCTAGGCAAGATCAGGAGATGTGACAGCATTTGTTGCTAGGCCATTAGGCAGACTTCATGTTGGTTCATAAAGAAATACATTACGTGTGTGCCTTGACAACTGGTTTGAGCCAATTATCTTGCCCCAATGGGCCTGTTTGATAATAGTCGGTGACTTTTTTATTATTATATCTTATAATATTATTCTCAGAAATATGAATTAGTCTGTGGTTTGTGGCTGAGATTGGATGAATATTAACCTAGGTCTTCTATTGCTGTAAAAGATCATAACTACACTAAAATGATCACTGCTACATTACTCATAAATGGCCTCAGCCTTCCTCTTTGTCCTTCTGGCTCTATGCATTTAAGCTATCTTATGCTTTGTTTTACCTGTGACAGTGTTAAAATCTCTAGAAATTGAACATCAGTCTTCTCAAGAGGTCAAGTTAGATGCCATAATTATGATGTTATTATGGACACTACAGGGCTTGTGTCCATTATGTCTTCAACTATAATATTAGTTATTCATTCCTGTAGTTTTTGTCTTTATTCGTTTATAGAAGTCTGCCAAGCTATTCATTTTATGGCTTATCGTGGAATTTTTGATTCATGTTTTAGGGCTATTCTATTGTCAGTGCAGTATAGTTTTTTATGTTAGGATCTTCTAATTGTTCTGGGGATAATTTTGCTACTGCATGAATTATAGTTGGTGTATAACCAAAATCAAGAGCCAGATATTGAGGAAAACCTTGACTGTCAGAGAAAAAAAATAAACCATCGTCAATTTTCACACATCTAACTTCTCAGGCTAAAAATGATAAATACTATCTTCAAGAGACCTCAGCCTGACTGGTCACGTCTACAGGATCCTCAATTTCTGTCTTTTTCTGAATTATATATCTTTTCCTTTCTAGCTGTTGTAATTTTTGGTTCAATTCTGCATTATAATCTGAGAGTTAGGATTGAAGGTATGACTACTTCTGTTTGCCTGTTAGACCTTGAAATCAAACAAATCCAGAAAAATATTTGTCTCCTGAAATGGAATTAAAAGTATATTTCACCACTCTCTGACCTACATAGTTTTATTATGGGTGATTCTGTCCTCTGATATTACAGACTGATTTTATTAAATATACAATGCATCACTACAATTTCTTCCATAAATATTAGGTATGACTGTACCTCATTTAATTTTGGAAACTGCAAGAGGCCTTTCCAAGGTATTTCCAGATGGTAAAGGATTTTTTTGTTTCTTGTTGATCGACATTTATCCATTCAATATCAACCCTTGCCACATCTTCTGCATAATGCAAAAGGTAGGGGCCTTTTGTTCATGTCATTCCTAGAAGAAACAGTTCTAGGAGTTCCCTATTAATAATTCCTTCTCATATGGCTTGATTTAGCACAAATAAAACATTTAATACCTTGATTTCTCTTCATGATTTTAGAAATTGCTTGTCCTACTCAAGACTCATCAACGTAATTAAGAGACTCAATATTGATCAAATGTTGAACCCATTCTTCTAGGAGTGCTGACCTGACCTTAAAGGGCATAAATATCTTTTTGTGTTCAAAATTATAATTATCAAAAGCCAAATATTTAATTAATTGTTGTCTAACTTCTGGATCTGATGCCACTCTTTGTACTATTTTGGTAAATATTTGTAAAAAGTCACTATAAGGGTCTTTTGAGGCTTTTATGACCTTAGTATATGACTCAGTTGTTTTTCTTGGTTTTGGAATCTTTTTCTAAACATTAAAATCTGTCTGCCATATGGCATAATAATAATTTATGTTAATCAAAATTTATTGACCTCAGCAAATTAGCACTCACCAAGAATTTGATCTTGAAAAATCTTAAAAGATCTAATCTTACCCTGTTCAAAGACCTTAGTCTCTTCTTTCAACCCAATTTCTCTATTGTAGTCATTTACTAGAATCTAATACAGCTTCTACCAGCTGATTACAGTCGTTTTGTATTACCCTATTTCTTATAGACTATGTGTTTAATATTGGCTTTACATATGTTTATTGCAGGCCATAGATGACTATAGCTTTCTTGACATCATTTAATTTCTCACATATGTAGGTTCCCACTTATTTTCTACATATCCTTCTTGATATTTATCATTTTCTGTCTTTTTATTAGTAGTAACTGGATAGATCATAACAGGGAAAGTAGTAAAACCTTGTAAGCTTACAACTTGATTAATCTAACTTTGTAAGGTATTGGTAATATTATTTCTGTACTACTCTCAGTTGAGAGTACTTTAGTATTATTATTTGCATTATCATGACCTTCTAGAGCTTAAAACTAAACTGCCACACAATCTCTTGGACAGAAAATATTTTCAAAGATTCTATTGAATAAATGTTTCTTATTTTCATCCTTAATTTATAATTCTACAGATTTGTTTTTCCATCAATTATGGCCTATCATCTGTAAAGAGTACATGAGTGATATTAATTTTGACTCTGAAAGAGATGTTATATATGATTATTTTTCATAACCAGTTTTCAGAAAATTAATTTTCCATGCAAATTTATCACTAGCATAATCTATGGCATGAATTTGATTATTTAATTTCTCATTACTTATTTAAAAATCTATGACAATATCATTATTATATTCCATGGATAAATACTGCCTTAATTTCTCATTGCCAGCCTGCAAAGTCTTTATCAGTTCAATCAATTTTTTATATTTAGCATTGTTACAAAACCATTTTTAAGGATATGAATAACCACACTAACATCACGTCTAAAAGCATAAACATCCCAGGGATGTTATATATATTCATCAATTGTATCACCGAAAAAGTTTTTAAATTCATGGAAGGTTATATTATTAACTATGGTGTGAGAAAGATTTAAAATTTATGAAGAGAAAATTTTGCTTAATTGTTTACCTCAATATATGATTTTTAGTTGTAATTATGACTTTTGGCCAGTAGGTGTCAGAGATGTAGCACCAGAACAAGTTGATTCAAACTTGAAAGCAGTTTGTGGAACCAGTGCAGGTCAATAAGATGATTTTTGAATTCCAAGTATCTGAGCTATATCACCAAGCATTCTATATATACTGACCCAGTTTCCAAGGTTTGGCTCCTATGGATTATAGTATAACCTACGCAAATTTCTCACTGAATCACAACAATTATACACAGCAATGAAACAATACATAGGCAGTCCAGGAGCACAGACTCCTGCTAGAGAATTGGGTCCAGGTTCAGAGAGTTGGGTCAGCCCTTTAGGTTGCATTGGCTGACCTGAGAATGAATTGGATTCAGGGCTGCCTCTGTGACAAAAAGAGATATCTGTAGTGAGAGGTTTCTGGCCCTGACTTTTGGGTCTTGCCTCAAGGTTTAGGCTGCAGACCCACTGACCCGCAGACCCACAGAGGCACACAGATTCTTTCAATAGTTTTTGGCTGATCAGCCTAAGGCTCAGGCATATCACTTGCTAGCTCTCTACCCTTCATCTAACCCATGACTCTTCCTGTTCAGCCATGCGGCCCAGTACCTTTCTTTAGAGCAGCATAGTTTTCCTCTGCTTCTTCTGGCTTCTCTCTGGCATTCTGCTCTGGGCTTCCTGTTCTCAGAGTTTTCTGAGTCTGGTAGCCCTACCCACATGTCCTGCCTGCCTTTGGCCAATCAGTGCTTTTTATTAAACCAGTGGGTGGGACAATTATTTACCATGAAACAAGAAAATCCCCTACATATCCCTTTTTCTCTTTTTAAAACAAAAGAACTCCAAATCTAATATTTTTTCCCTCCTCATCTATAACAACTTATAAACAACATGGTAAATAAACACAAACATCCATAATCCATGTCTTGGGAATGGTGATTTCTCCTGAAGTTCTTTTATTGAGCAGGAACATTTTGGCAATCCTGGGTTTCCTATTATTCCATATGAAGTTGAGTATTGTTCATTCAAGATCTGTAAAAATTGTGTTGGGATTTTGATGGGAATTGCACTGAATCTGTAGATTGCTTTTGATAAATTGCCATTTTTACTATGTTGATCCTACCTATCCAGGAGCATGGAAGATCTTTATATTTTCTGATTTCTTCTTCAATTTCTTTCTTTACTGACTAAGTTTTTTTTCAAACAGTTCTACTACTTCTTTGGTTAGAGTTATGCCAAAGTGTTTAATGCTATTTGCAGCTATCATAAAAGGTTAACGTTATCCTTATTCCCTTTTCAGCCCTTTTATCCTTAGCATATAGGAGGGCTATTGATTTTTTGAATTAACATTTTACCCTGATACCTTGCTGAAGGTGTTATCAGCTATAAAATTTCCTAGTAGAATTTTCGGGGTCATTTATGTATACAATCATATCATCTGCAACTCGAGATAGTTTGACTACTTCCATTCCAATTTGTATCCCTTTAATCTCCTTTTGTTCTCTTGTTTTAGCTAAAACTTGGAGAACTATATTAAATAGATAAAGAGAGAGAGGACAGCCTTGCCTTGTTCCTGATTTTAGTGGAATTGCTTTCAGTGTTTCTCCATTTAGTTTGATGTTGGCTTTCTGCTTACTGTACCTTGCCTTTATTACATTTAGGTATTTTTCCTGTATTTCTGATCTCTCCAGGACTTTTATCATGAAAGAGTGTTGGATTTTATCAAAGGTTTATTTCAGCATCTGAGATCATCATATGTTTTTTTTCTTTCAGTTTGTTTATATGATGGGTGACATTCATAGTTTTTCATATACTAAACCACCCCTGCATCTCTGGAATGAGGCCTACTTGATCTTGGTGGATGATTTATATATATATATATATATATATATATATATATTGGGATTTGGTTTGCCAGAATTTTATTGAGTATGTTTGCATCCATGTTCATTAGGGCTATTGGTCTATAATTCTCTTTCCTTGTTACATCTTTCAGGGACTTGGGCATCAGCGTGATTGTGACCTCATAAAAAAAGTTTGGCAATGTTCCTTCAATTTCTACTGTATAGAACAGTTTGAGAAACATTGGTATTTTATCTTCTTTGAATGTCTGGTAGAATAAATTCTTCCCTGAATCTGTGCTTTTTTTTTTTTTTTAACTTGTGAGACTTTTAATAGCAACTTCAATTTCCTTTAGAGTTTTAGATTTGTATACGTCCTTAATCAAATCTTTATTGAATTTTGGTAAGTGGTACCTATCCAGAAAGCTGTCCATTTCTTTTAAGTTTTCCATTTTAGTGGAGTATAGATTTTCAAAGTTTGATGTGACAATTTTCTGGATTTTTTGGGGTGTCTGTTGTTATGTCTCCCTTTTCATTTTTGATTATGTTAATTTGGATTTTCTCTCTCTGCTTTCTGGTTAGTTTGAATAAGGATTTATGTATCTTGTTGACTTTCTCAGAAAACCAACTTCATGATTCATTGATTAGTTGCACTGTTCATTTTGTTCTATTGTATTTATTTCAGCCCTAAAAATGATTATTTTTCATTCTAGGTGAGTTTGCTTCTGATTGTTCTAAAGCCTACAGCTGTGCTGTTAAGTCTCTTATGTGCGATTACTTTAGGTTTTTCATATAGGCATCTAGTGCTATGACTTTCTTTTTAGCACTGTTTTCATGGTGTCCCATAAGTTTGGGTATATGTTGTGGATTTATTTTCATTAATCTAAGAAGTCTTTGACTTTATTCTTAACTCCTTCCTTGACCCAGAGGTTGATCAATTGAAAGATGTTAAGTTTCCATGAATTTGTAGGCTTTGTGATTTTGGTTGTTGTTGAACTCTAATTTTAGACCTTGGTGGTCTGATATGATACAAGGAGTTATTCCCCTTTTTATATCTACTGATATTTGCTTAATGACTGAGTTTGTGGCCAATTTTAGAGAAAATTTCAGGGGTTGCTGAGAAATATGTATATTCCTTTGTGTTTGGGTAGAAGGTTCTATATGTAACTATTAAGTCCATTTGGGTCATAACAACTGTTAGATCCCTTATTTCTTTTTTGAGTTTCTATCTGGTTGACCTATCCAAGGGTAAAAGTTGGGTATTAAAATATATCACTATTAGTGTGGAGTCTGATGTGAGGTTTATGCTTAATTTTCTTTTACATATGTAAATGCCCTTATATGGGGTCATAAATATTCAGGACTGAGACTATATTGATGTGGGAATGCCCTTCTTTATGCTGTGAATCTCAATCTTTAAATAAAGGAGCTGTTTTGGGCCATGGCAGGTACCATAGAATAAGTAGGAGGAGAAATCTGATCTTAGGTAGGAGAAGCAGGGCGGAGTCAGAGGCAGACCGAGCTGAAGCCGCCGAAGGAGCAGCATGTAAGGAGACACGGGTGAGCCACGAGCCACGTGGCCAACAGATTAATAAAAATGGGTTGATTTAAGATGTAAGAGCTAGCTAACAATGTGTCTGAGCCATAGGCCAAACAGCATAAAGTTAATATAATCATCTGAGTCGTTTTTGGGGGCCTAAGCGGCGCCGGGCAGCAAGTCTGGGTCCCGGACCTCTGGCACCCGGGACCCGAGAACCCCCCCCTACTACTACAGATGGCGCCCAACGTGGGGCTCGAACCCACGACCCTGAGATTAAGAGTCTCATGCTCTACCGACTGAGCTAGCCGGGCGGCAAGTCTGGGTCCCGGACCTCTGGCGCGCCCGGGACCTGAGAACCCCCCTACTACTACACTATATCATGGTGGATTTTTCCTGAAATGAATGAATAATGTCTGTCCTTGTTTCTTTTGATTGATTTTAGTTTGAAATCTATTTTGTTAGATATTAAGATGGCTACACCAGCTTGTTTCTTAAGATCATTTGATTGGAAAATCTTTTTCCAATTTTTTACTTGGAGCCTGTGTCTGTCTTTGAAGTTAAGGTATGTTTCTTGTATGCAGCAGAAGGATGGCTTCTTTTTTTATATCCATTGTGTAAGGATGTGTCTTTTTATAGATGAATTGATTCCATTGACATTAAGAAATATTATTGACCAATAATTATTATTTACTGTTAATTTTGGTGGTATCATGTGTGTATTTTTTCCCTTTGGGTTCTT
Source organism: Phyllotis vaccarum (assembly GCA_033318265.1). NCBI lineage: Eukaryota > Metazoa > Chordata > Mammalia > Rodentia > Cricetidae > Phyllotis > Phyllotis vaccarum. The sequence goes on from JARWLC010000005.1 coordinate 108,427,526, forward strand.
CTGTGGGATTGTAGACTGTTTGTGGTTTCGTGAGTGTATCTGATTTCCTTCGGTTGGAGTTTTTCCTTTAGTTTTTTAATAGGGCCAGATTTTTGGATAGGTATTGTTTAAATCTGGTTTTGTCCTAAAATACCTTGTTTACTCCATCTATGGTGATTGATAGTTTTGCTGAACACAGTAGTCTGGGTTGGCAGCCATGCTCTTTTAGTGTCTCTATAATATCTGACCAGGACCTTCTTGGTTTCATTGTTTCCATTGAATAGTTGAGTGTTAATCTGATGAGTCTGCCTTTATAGGCAATTTGGCCTTTTCTCTTTGAAGCCCTTAGTAATTTTTCTTTGTTCTGTATGTTTAGTGGTTTGATTATTATGTGGTGAAACAACTGGGGAGGGTCTCTATTTGGTGTTCTGAAAGCTTCTTGTATCTTTGTAGGCATTTCCTTCTTTGGGTAGGGAAAGTTTTCATCTATGATTTTGTTGAATATGTTTTATGTGCCTTTGAGCTGGTGTTCTTCTCCTTCTTCAATTCCTATTATTCTAAGGTTTGTTCTTTTTATGGTTTCCCTGGATGTTTTGTGTTATGACTCTTGGTTTTTAGCATTTTCTTTAACTGAAATATCTATTTCCACTATTGAATCTTCCACTCCACAGGTTCTTCCATCTCTTGCATTCTTTTGGTTATGCTTTTATCTGTAGTTCTGGTTTCTTTCTTCAGGTGTTTCATTTTAAGCTTTTCCTCAGTTTGTTGCTTTTTTATTGCTTTAAAAGTTTCAATTTTTAATTCCCAGAATTTTTCTTTCACCTCTTTGTTTTATTTTTCTTGGTTTTCTTAATTTTTTAAAGGGATTTTTTAATTTCTTTCAATTTTTTGTTTGTATTTTTTTCTATTTCTTTAATGGATTTTAAAATATCTGCTTTTAAAGCTTCTGTTGTCTTCATAAAGTTGTATTTAAAGTTGTTTCCTTGTGTCTATTTTTACATTGATATACTCAGGTCTTGATGTTGTAGAACCACTATCTTCTTCTGTACGTTTCTTTTTGGTTTTATATATATTGTTAAATGTATTCTTACACTGGCATCTGCCCATTAAGTCCTTGGTTCACTTTTATTCAGTTCTTAGTCAGTTGTGGAGGCAGGTGCTGAATGTCTCCAATAACTGCAGGGGCTGATCTTATTAGGCTCTTAGTTGGCTGTATGTCAAGTAGCTGTGTGTCTCCAATTATCACATAGATCTTTCTTAGTTGGCTCTTAGTCAGCTGTGGGCCAGGAGGCTTTGGGATCTCCAGTTGTCAGAGTGTGATAATATAGAATGTTGTTTGTGTGGAGTTTGGTCCATGGGGTGTTCTTCTAGCTGTGTTTTGCTGGGTATTGGGAGGCTCTCCCAACTTCTTTGGTTTAGGGCAGAGCTGGGTGTGGTTGGGTTGCCAAGTTTTGTGATCTCAGATGTTGGTTTTGAGACCACAGTCTAAGCTTGGCCTGAGGGTCAGCGTTCCTCTCACCTCTTAGTCAGCTGTGAACCAGGAGGCTTTGGTGTCTTGCTAATATTTTTATAGTTGTACAAATCACAATAAAATATTTATTGTTTCTTTATCTCAAGTAGGCAAGTAAACTCTAGTACCTGAGTAGAGACCAAAGACCAACATAAATCTATCTGCTTTGCAATATATAAAACAAGTAGTCAAAACTTAACATAAAAATGATGAAAAAGTCCAAAATATTTCAAGAAAACTGAAAAGTGATCAGACATCATTCAAAACAGAGGAACAAGAAACAAACTGTATTCACCAATTTGGTTCAGAAGAATTTAAATATTTCAAAGATCCTCAAAAGTGAGGAAGAAAAGCATGAGGAAATAGGTGTGCTAAAATTTGCAAAGGGTAAGACTTTTGCAAGAGAAAAAATTAAACAAAACAAAAGTCTAAATTGTTACTTCTTCACTTCTCCAACAGGGGAAATGTAGCTGTTGTCAACTAAAGCTGGAAGAATTCTCTGAAAAGTCGGATGTGACCCAAATAATAAAGCTTAATTAATTATCAGAAGACAATATATAATTAGGGTTAATATTTATGTAAGCAATTTACAAGATAAATACATGAAATGGAGAAAGGGTCTACTTGTTTGGAACAGATCTTCCTTCCAGGTGGTACAGAAACAGAGAGAGCACTGTCCTCACTGTATAGAATTTAAGCTTCTTTTGGCCATGCCTTAAGGCTATAGCTCCAAAGTTCATAAGTGACCCCCAAACCTGTGTTAGCCCAGAGGTCATGCCCTCAGTTCAGGAAGGTGCTGAATCCCACTACATCTCCTTTTGTCTTAATAAGAAAAGATGTAAACACATATACTTATAATATATGTATATATATATATATATATATATATATATACAATAGAAACAACTACTAAGCAATGTCTAGTAGAGCGAAAGTAGAGGCCATGTCATAAACACAACAAAGCTACAGCTATATGAACAACAATAAACACAAGACATATGTTAAATGTCTAGAATACTGATGCATGGTAGAATACAAAGATTATTCTAAAGCTGTTTATCTTGAATAATATGAATCTAGTACCTAAACACTCATAAGTTGGATAGGACATGGTTATAACTAAAGCTGCCTAATCTTAAACACCATTAGAGACCTGGGAAGGAAAATAAATTACTTGAGTAAGCTGGAAGTCTGAGCGAGTAACTTTTAAACTTTAATATGAGAAGACAGAAATAGTCAGTTGCCTGGACAGTCACCCAAAGCTTTTTTGTAAAGTTGGAACATCTAATTTTTTGGCTATAATCCTAGGATATTTGACAGATTTATTTAGAAGTAGAGTATTTTAAGAAACTGTCTGATCATGTTTTTGCAGTCTTTTGTGTTTTGTCTTGCTTGTCTAGATTTGACAGCATGTTTCTTGTGAGCAGTTGAAGCAAGGGAAATTTTTTGCCCAATAGGCCATTATATGCTAGGAAAGACAAACTCTACATAGAGTATCTTTGATGCTTAATACCATTAAAAGAAACAATGCTGTCAGAAGCAATATGTCTCTCATAGTTGAATTTTGAATAACAAAACATTTAAAAGCCACAATTTTGGGGCCCATGAAGTGTTTCAAAACACTTGTCTATTTGACTTATTTTAGTATATATCTGAAAAACATAAACAATATGACTAGTACATGGCAAAAATAAGTAACTATTATCTGTAATTTTTATCATCTTGAAGACTGAAGCTTATATTGTAAAAGTAGATAATCTATTCAAGGCTGTATAGTTTTTGGATAATGACTTTAAGTATGACAATCAAATAAACATTAAACAAAGGTAAATATGTAGTACAAATGACAACATTATTTAAATGTATATTATTAGATAAGATATCTTAAACAGAGGTAGAATATAACATATATAAATATAATAATATAGCATATATTTATATGCATATATAATAACTAGTATAATTAAACAGAGGTAGAAACTGCATAGTGGAAATTACAATGATATGCTTAATATGTATTAATGTAGAAAGCATTTTAAAGAGAGGTAGAAGCACATGTAAAATACAACAAATACTATAGTGGGATTATGTTTTTACATTGTAAATAATTGTCCTTCATACTGGTTTTTGCAGTTTTAATAAAAATGCTGATTGGCCAAAGGTATATAGGAAGTATGGGTGGGGCTGCCAGACTAAGAAAACTCTGGGAACAAGAAGAACAGTGTAGATATGCCATAGAGGCTCCAGAGAAGTCAGCAGATGTAAAGGACAACAATGCTGCTCTGAGAAAGGGTACTGAGGTGCATGGCTGAACAGGAGAAGAATCATGGGTTAGATTAAGAGCAAGAGCTAGTTAGCAATATGCCAGAGCCATAGGCTGATCAGCATAAAATTAATGTAAGCATCTGTGTGTCTCTGTGGGACTGCAGGTCTGCAGGTCTACAGGTCTGTGGGTCTGCTCATCCAAACTTTGAGGCTAGACTGAGAAATCCAGAACAGAAACTTATTACTATGAAATAAAAATTTAATTTTGTATAAATATACAAATTATTTTAAACAAATACATAAAATAATTTTACGTTTGTATCACTATATAAGAATCTATATCAGTGTAAATTGTCTATGGCTTATATTTGGCTAATAATTGTTTACAGGTAGATACAAGTATCTACGTATACAGTGTGACTTTTAAAAATCTCTGTGGCAGCTGTGTGGGACAGTTTAATCTCACTTGATCTATGCTACACTTGATGCTACCAGTTGCCACATGAAAACCCATCTTTTCTACTGGCCCTGTATCATCACAATAGCTGTTAGTGTTGGAGCCTGAGGCTTTGTATTCTGTGGCAAGTCTGCAACAGTCTAAATAAAGATATAGCCAATAGTAAAAAGAAAAAAAGGAGAGATCTACTTCGTGGCTTTTTTGGGCAGAATAGATAAGAGGTCCAGTAGCCACCCAGTCAGTATGAAGAGTCCTAATGTAAGATTTAGGTTCAATTCAAAGGCACAATTTGTGTATAAATTAGCAGCTCTCCATCCATTGACTCACAATTTCATTTTCTAATGTCCATTTTCTTATACATGGTTGTATACATATTATTTAATGGTGTAAAATTCCTTCTGAAGAAGCAAGTTTCTATTAGACTGGCAAAAGACTTTAATCATGTTGTTCTCCCATTATGAGGTTCCTAAAAAACTGCAATCTAGGAAGGATTAATTGGTTCAGTAGTCTGATATCTGAAGGAGAGGCACAAATATCTCTTTGAAGTATCACACTAGGACAAGTAGAAAATAAATATATTATATAGCACCATCATTCTTGTCTGTTCTCTCAACACCACTGGTAAACTTTGGTGAGATACACACATATATCCATGAAATAACAATACAAAGAGTCCACAAACTTGAAAAAGAGCAATGAAAGGAGAGTTGAAAAGGAGAAAAGAAAAAAAATGATGTAATTATACAATAATCATTATAATATCATTTAAAATGATATGAAAATAAAATTTATTCTGGTTGATGTGTATCAAGTCAGGTAAGTATAAAATGGGTTTGAACTAAGGGTTGAGAGTGCTCAGCAGTCACTTTGACAACCCCACCTTCTTTCCCTTTTTTAAGTCATTTTATTTGCTTTCTGAAGTCAATTAGGAGAATAATGGCAAATTTTTAATGAGGAATTTTAATCTATTTTTAGTGTGTACGTGTGTTGCATGAATAAATGAAATTCAGGGTTAAATCTCTGAGAAAGTTGGAGATATTAGAGAGAACAAATGCCACAGTCAGATCTTACCCAGCTGTCCTCCAGCTTCTTCAGCCTGGCTTCTCTTGGCTTCCTCTAGCATCTGTCTTTCTATGCCCACCTTAAATATTCTCTTAGTAAATTAAGGTGTGGCCACACCACTGCCTGACTGGGAGCCTGGAACTCCTGATTACTAAAATGACCTCCAACTCAGTTTGGATTAAGGGTGTAGGTCACCACTCCTGGGGTACCTCCTGTTCTGGGATAAAACTCTAGATTCTCTTAGACTGACTGTGGTTAGATCCCTCTTGTAACTCCAAAACTTTCAGAGATTTTGTTAAATCCCCACATATCCCTTTTTGTGTCAAATTTTTAAAAAAAGAAGATGATAGCTAACATAAAAACCACATACAATAGGTACAATAATTATATACAATATATACAAACAATAAGTGAGTAATGTCCAGTCAAATGTCAATTAACAATTGACAATTCAAAGAAAATATTTCATTAATTATCTTATTTTGATGAGTCCAAAGGATTATACCTAATTCACTTCAATTCTAATTTGTATTACTACCTAAAAGCTATTATTTTGATGTCTCTTAAACTTATACACTTTAACTTCAAAGTTTCTTTTCTAAAACTGTCACTAGAAAACTATAACTGTATCTCATCTTCAACTACCTCAGAGACCCAAGAAGGAAATAATATTTACCCAAATAACCAGGAAGTGCAAGTAACTTCCAAAAACTAGAAATAACAGAGATGACACCTATCTGCCTGGACAGTCACACAAAATTCCTTTATAAAGTTGGGGCATCCATCTTCAGCCTACAGGCCCAGAGTCTCTTTTCATCTCAGTTAAGCAGGAAATCTGCTCAGCCTATTTTGGTGTAGTTCAGTCACTTGTCCTTGTGTCCTAAAGACTGAACTATCTCTTCAAAGTTCTTTCCATATCTCCCTTAAGGTACTTGTTGGCTATCGGTCTTGTGCCAGTATTTAATCTTAGATGGAGTTTACCACCCACTTTGGGCTGCATTTCCAAGCAACCCGACTCTGAGAAGACCCATGCCCGGGTGCACAGGGACCACTGCAGGCCTCACATCATCCATGGGCCATATCTGATACTTTTCTCTGAAAAGCAGAAACCTGAAAGACCATCTCAGCTTGTTCTGTCAAAGTTCAGATGTCACTTTCCAAAGGAACCTGCATGTCCAGTTTAAAAAGCATACTGTCAAGCATTCAATGCAAGGACAGGTTTTCTTTGTGGCTAACCATGGCCACAAAGAAAGTAGACTCCATATGGAGTTTCTCCGATGCCCATTTTTCTCTTGAAGTACATTGGTGCTACAAGGAGCAGACCTGTCTTACTGTCCAGAAAAGTCTAAGTTCTTAAAATATTTTAAATGCCATATTCTATGGATCTCTGAAGTGTTTGAAGATGATCTGTTCATCTAAAATATATTTGTTTGATCTTGAAAACATATCTAACATGACTATGTCTGAATGTAATGTCTAACTGCTAACTTGCATTTCTTTATATTCTAATTAATTAGTAACAAAAACTTTCATGGACTAGCAACTTGTATTACAATGTTAGACAAACTGAATAAGTATAGAACCTTGAACAAGCATAGATATATTTGTACAGTAACACAATTAATCTCACTATACACATTTTTTTACAATATACAAAAATCCAATGCAATGTAAAATATTTAAAGCTAGTAAATCCTTTTAAAAGAAGATTCAATAATCTATCCTTATATCCTATCTACCTATATTCCCTTTTTCTTTCTATTATTTTTAACACAACTCTTGAACCTAATCATTCTTGTTTAACTTTTTTTCTAACCATAACTATTAACAATTTTTAACCAATTAACCTAAACAATGACAATCATCCATAACCCATTGAACAACCAAAAACAACCTACCCCAACACTTGGGAATGTGGGCGCTGTGTTCTTAAATTTACGTCCTGCTGACTGGGGGCAAAGGCATCTTTTGGGGATTCTGAAAAGAAAAGTTTTGTTAAATGTCAAGTCCTGAAATAAGTAGCTGTGTCATGTGTTGTCCAGTCTCTGCATAACAGGAAAGCGCACGGCTTGTCTGAACTCCTGGCTATAGTAGTCTGTGAAGGTGGCTCATCTCAGCAAACTGCATCAAAATTATCCTGAGCAGTTTGTAGCCCAAATCTGATCTTTGATTGGTGTTTGTCAGCCTAGTGGCTTTGTCAGAGTTCATGTGAAACCATTGTTGTGGAGCACTATCTTCCTATTTGATACTTTTTCACAATTACACATTTTCCTGGACCACTGCAGAAAACTGATAAGAGACTAAAATCCAATACAATGTGCAGAAAACTAAATATATAATGATTTATTCAGCATAGGATTAAGAATAGAATAGTCCCTTATTTTTTGTTATTCTTCTGTCCCATATCAGGTGGCTCTTCTGATATGATACAGAGATTTTTAATTATTTCTTGTAATTGAATAAATAAGTTAATTCAGATTCATCATGAATAAAATCAGACATTTCAATATGTAGAACAACTCTTTCAGCATACTGGGAGTCAGTGACTATGTTAAGAGGTTCAGTAAAATCACTTAATACCATCACAATAACACATAATTCTGACTTTTGAACAGAATTATAAGGGCTTTGAGCCACTTTACTTATGTGTTCTGATTTGTAACCTGTCTTTCCTGATTTGTTTACATTGGTATAAAATATAGGGGCTCCAGAAATAGGTTTATCTCATACAATATGAGGAAGAATCTAATTAGTTTTCTTTAGAAATTCAATTATTTTGCTTTGATAATATTTATTGTTAATATCTCCCCAAAAATTACTGCAGGCTCTTTGCCAAGGTTTACTTTCTACCCATAATTGGTCAATTTCTTTATTAGTTAAAGGTACAATAACTTCGCTTGGTCCATTCCTATCAACTGACAAAGTCTTAATTTTTCTTTAAAAATAATTTCAGAAATTTTTTCCACATATGTCTTTAACTTCTCACTCGGTTTATGTGGAAGAAATATCCATTCCAATATGACATTTTCCCTTTGCATTAAAATTCCTGTAGGAGAAAGCTTAGAGGGCAGATAACTAGAATGCAATTTAGGTCTGAATCCACACATTCTACATGTGCCTCCTTTAATTTTTTTTCCACTAAAGCCAATTCTTTCTAAGCTTCCAGTGACAATTCTTTCAGATTATTTAAGTCCTTGTCACCATTTAAGGTTTTGAACAAAATATTTAGTTCATCATTTTTAATTCCAATAGTGAGTCATAAGTTGGCAATGTCTCCTAGCAGTCTTTGAAAATCATTGTCTTCAATTTATCTCTCCTGATTTGTACCTTTTGGGGTATAATTTTTTTTGGCTTATTTTATAGCCTAAATAATTACTGGAATCCACTCTTTGTATTCTCTCTGGGGTAATCTGTAATTCCCCAAGCAGGCAAAATTCTTTTCACATCTTCAAAATTTTTTTCTAAGGTATCAATATTTTAATTGGCCAACAAGATGTCGTCCATGTAATGATAAATTATAGATTGTGGGAATTTGTTACTTATTTGTTCTATTGGCTTTTGTACAAAATACTGGCACAGAGTAGGACTATTCAGCATTCCTTGAGGGAATCTCTTTACAGGCTGAGAATTATTAAAGGAGGCACTGTAAAGGCAAGTTTTCTTTGTCTTGTTCTTGTAAAGATATTGGAAAAAATAGACTTTTAAATCAATAACTATAATAGACCATTCTTTAGGTAACAGAGAAGGCAAAGGATCCCAGACTATAGAGAGCCCATTGGCTGGATTACCTTATCGCCCTTAGGTTTGTTGCCATTCTCCACTTTCCAGATTTCTTCTTAATAACAAATACAGGAGAATTCCAAGGGCTGGTTGATTTTTCTATATGCTGAGCATTTAACTGCTCCTGTACCAGCTGCTCTAAGGCCTGCAATTTCTCTTTTGTTAGAGGCCATTGATGAACCCATATAGGCTTCTCTGTTAGTCATTTTAGAGGTAGTGCTGTGGGTGTTTTTGAAAGATCAGCAGCTGTTTTACCTTGTCTCTCTATAACCTGAATGGTCTGTGACTGTTTCTCATATACCTTCTAATATCTCTTCTGGAATCATGTGCTAGTTTTTTGCTTATTTCTGTATTTAGAGGAATATTAATCCATGTGTTCCACTGTTGCAGTAAATCTTGTTCCCATAAATTTATAGCAATGTCAGCCATATATGGCTTCAATATTCCTCTCTGTTCTTCTGGTCCTATACACTCAAGCCATCTTGCACTCTGTTTTACCTGGGATATTGACCCAATACCCCAAAACTGAACATTTATCTCCTGAAGGGGTCAATTTGGATGCCATGACTCTGGTGAAATTATTGATACATCAACACCTGTGTCCAATAAGCCTTCAATAATAACATCATTTATTTGTACTTTTAATGTTGGCTTTTGTTCTTTGATAGAAACCTGCCAACATATTTGCTTTATAATTTTTCCTGAATTTTTTTCTTTTTCTGTAGATTTTCTATTATTCTGTGTAGTATGTCTTTTAAAATAGGTTATAATCTTTTTAATTGTTCTGGGAAGTTGTTTCCTCCACAATGACAGGGTAAGACTGGGTTGGATTTGATATGGGGCATTTCCCGAGGGCAGAAAGTTACCTTGTCTGTCCCTTCTTGATCTGCATTCATTAGTCCAATGTCTTCCTTTTCCACACCTTCTGCATATTCCAGAAGGGAGGGGTATTCTCTTGGAATAATTCCTATCAAAAGCATTGTTTCTGGGAATTCTTTGTTTACAATCTCTTTTTATGTGACTTTGCCTTCCACAATTTAACATTTAACATTTTTATTTTTTTCTTATGCCTCTTAAAATAAGCTCTCCTACCCAGTTATCAACATTGTCATAAGACTCTAGATTAATTGACTAATGAATCCAATCCTCCAAAGGTTCTGACCTTGCTTTTAAAGGTCTAAGTATTTTTCTACATCATGCACTGTCATTCTCAAAAGCCAGTGATTCAATTATTATTCACCTGGCTTGTGAGTTTGGTACCATTCTGTTTACTGCTGCAGTTAATCTGTGCAAAAAGTCTATAAAAGTTTCTTTGGGTCTTTGAATTACTTTAGTGAATGATTAAGTTTTCTTTCCTATTTCTTAAATTCAGTCCCAGGCATTTAAAGCTGCCATGTGACATAAATCCAGAGTGTGTTCATTGTATAAAGACTGCCTGTCAATATCCGCATAATCTCCCATCCCAAGAAGTTGGTCTTGGGAGACTTCTATGCCTCCTACCTTGCTTCTTTGTTCTATTGTTTTAGCCTCCTCCCTCCACTATGATTTTCATTGTATAAGTGGCCCTGCCTTGAGCACAGCTGTAATCACGTCTAATCAGTCTTTAGGGGTTACCCAGTTATGACCATTTGTTCAACATTTGTTTTACAAATGGTGAATGCATCCCATATGTTCCAATTGCCTCTTTTACTCTAACATTTGCACTGGAGCCCAGCTAGCTTTTCTATCATCTCTATCATCCTTCATTTTTTTTAAAGGTTACTGGGTATATTAATGTTGCCTATTTTTGTCTAATTTTAGATGACCTTGCTGAAATTTGTTCTTCATATTCCTCTGTTTGAATTTGAGCATCTTTGTGTTCTCTCTTGACGGGCTTTTTAAGGCCTTTTTCTTTGGATTTATATTAATTGACTTTTTAAGTGATAACAAAGAAATCAAACAAAAAATATTCATCGTAAATAGTATGATAAACATTATAATATTTCCATCTACCTTATTTATGTTTTCCTTTACTGTTTTTAATGCCAAATCGTCTAACGAGAGGTTACAGTATGACCAGTCACCCTCCTTTGCTTTAAACAAATTTCCTCTTTTTGAAAAAATTTGATTTACTTACAGATTTTTGTCTGTTGATGTCTCAATTGATTGTGAAGGGGGTAGCTACCTAGTGTGATAGCAACCCAAGGAGGGGTCCAAAAAGAAAAAAGTAACAACCCACCAGGAGAAAGAGGCCACTGTCTGAAAGACTTACCCAGATGAGAGTGAAATGGAAACAAATGTGGTCAGTCACCTAAGGCTGATGGCTAACTCAGAACAGAAAGCCTATCCCACAAGTAATTACTCCTCCGGCCATATGTTGTTCTGGCCAGCAAGTGTGGTTTTTTGGGTAGGGAGGGGAGAATTTTGTGGCCCAAAGTTGAACGCCAATTGTTGCATAAATAAATGAAACTTAAGGATAGATCTCTGAGAAAGTCAGAGATATTAGAGAGAGTAAACACCACAGTCAGATCTTACTCAGTATCCTCCTGCTTTCTCAGCCTGGCTTCCCTTGGCTTCCTCTAGCTTCTGTCTTTCTATGCCTACCTTAAACATTCTCTTGGTAAATTAAGGTGTGGCCCCACCACTGCCTGCCTGGGACCCTGGAACTCCTGATTACTAAAATGACCTCCAACTCAGTTTGGATTAAGGGTGTAGGTAGGTCACCACTCCGGGATACTCCCTGTGCTGGGATAAAACTCTAGATCCTCTTAGACTGACTTTGGTTAGATCCCTCTTACATCTCTGAAACTTTCAGAATTTTTATTAAATCCCCACAGAGTGTGTGTGTGTGTGTGTGTGTGTGTGTGTGTGTGTGTGTGTGTGTGTGTGTTTTGCAGTATGAATCCCACTGAATTGAAAATTTAAAGATTATATAAAAAAGAAATTTCATATCATGTAAGAAGTAACTGTTTTTACTTTGCATTCCTATTGAGCCACTTTTATAAACTCACTGTTATCTGTCTCTAAATGAAAAGGCATCTGTTCTGTTGTGCTGTTGCTTATGGTTGTGGATGGCTGTGAGAGAAGAAAATCTTTTTTGAGATAACAAGGCCTTTTTCTTCAAACTACCAAAGTAACTTAAAGTGCATTTGTATTCCTGATTCTGCTACTTCTTGCAAACTTATGGGATTACAGTAAAGCATTACCTCATTCAACAAGAAGTCACTTTTAATATGTCACTGCATATATCCTAATGCAACTTTTCATTCTGCTAAATGTACACTTATATCATTTCATTAATAAACTTTCTTTTACTTCAATTTAACATTAATTTACAATAGCAGTCTTGACTAAAATTTAATCTTTAAGCTGTGTATTTAGGTCAAGAAATCCAAAGGAAGAACTGGAAAAATAAAAATATTGACAAAAGAGAATATTACACAGTTGATAATTACTGAGATTTTGAAGAAAATTATGTAGCTAACAAAATTGCCTATGAGGCTATATTTGTTGTTTATTTGATTGACTATTGTTCTGTTTTGTGACAGAGACTCAAGCTGTCTAGAAATTCATTACTCTCTGTCTTTTTAAAGTGCTGTAGTTATAGGCATGTGCCACCATGCCTGGCTTCAAACTATACTTGGTGAATGTTTAGGAAATATTTTCCCTCCTTAATATCAAACTGGTCACCATTAATTACGCAGTTTCAACATCAAGCAAAAGAAGCAGTCAGAGGCTGATTAGCACTTGAAGTTAGAGTCTGATGTGATCCTTCTATTTTGACCAATAATTGCTTGTGATATACATCTGCCATAAAGATTTTTTTACATTATTCCAAATAGTTAAACATATTTATATGATGTGTGCAAATGCATATTCTAGAAAGAATTCTCAATGAGGATCCTATGGACACTTTTAGTTGAAAAATCAATTGCTGCATAAATTTTGTTCACTTTCCTAGCCACAATACAACCATGAAAGAAATGCAGCTTGAACTATGCAATTTAAATATCCATATTTTAAGAATGATTACTGAGTCCTAGGAAATGCCTCCATTTCTCTAAATCTCCCTGATGTTAGACTTCTCATGCTATTGCTGCTTAGGTGAATAAATGACAAGTATAGCAATAATCATTTTAATGGTAAAGTTAGTCCCTGTATGCTGGAGTTTTCTAAGTGTCAACATTTGACTCTGTATTTCATTATCCTCATATTACTGATATCTGTCAATATCTTTATTCAGAGAAAACATTCCCTCAATAATTTAATGGCATCTCAAACTACAAGAATTTCAATAAATTACATTTAATTTTGAAGGTTTCTAGTTTACAACTTGGATATTACATTACATTCTATATAAATCCAAATGCCATGAGCTCATATAAATAACAAAAATTCAATATGTGTGAAAAATATAGAAGCAAAATGATTTTAGTAACTATAATCAATGCAGTATGTATATAAATACTGTTCTATTGATATATAAAGATTAAAATAATTTAATGAATAGGTTACACAGATACAATAAAATTTGTAAAAAAACAAAAAACAAAAAATCATTGGCACATATGACAATAAAGATAATGTAATTCAGGGTAAAAAACCATTCTTACCTCCATTTACATCATGGTAAACAGAGACATCAATTTTGAAAGTTCTATCTCTGCCTTAAGAGGCTTACATCTATGTATAGGGCATTGAAGAAAGCCTGAAATCCTAATACTCACTAGACTGAAGATTAACTATTGGATATGTGGAGATACCTATAATTACAGAGTAAAATCCAGACTCAAAAAAAGGAAAAGAGGAGAGAACAAGGTCATGGATTACTTTTCAAAAGACATTTGTACACTTTTAATTAAATACACTTAAATCTTGAATGTAATAAATATGAAAATTATTGAATTTATTTCAAAAATACTTCTGGAATGCTTACTCTATATTAATCACTGAATTTGATATAGAAAATAAAATGTTAAATTTAATTACAATTGTAAACACATCAAGGACATGCCTGTAAGATATACTAGTCCAATTGTGTCATAAACTACTTATTTAAAAATTCTATTTAAGGCCTTATCCATGATATATAATACATATGCAATACTGCTAAAGTGAGCAAGAACCTGAGACTAGGTAGGCCATGGACTCAGGAAAACCTACTAGTATTATTAATTTAAAGAAACATAAAAATATAATGATTCCATGACATATTGATATACTCATAGAACTGAGCACTAGTACTCCATAACCTTCATCACAGAAGCCTTCTCTTGTAGCAGATGGTAATTAACAAAAGGACAACTGGACAATACGCAGAAAGCAAGAATATCTGGAGCATTGAGGCCTAAACAGCATATTTTTTTCTTTATCAAACTCTTCCCCGCAAGGCTTACAGATTTATGTTAAAAAGGAAGTAGAAATATTTTAAGATCTAGCAATGGTAGATGACTCCAAAGAAATAGTGCCTTCCAGACACAGCAGAATTGCTGTAATAATGAACTCAGAAAGACTGTGACAACGCACACAAAATCTCCACAGTTTAAAACCAGATAAAATCTAAGCACTGAGAAAGGGATGTGAACTCAAGGTAGCACATATAACCAATAAACTATTTAAAGTTAATGCCAAGTGGGAAAGGGAACACCACTCTTCTCTAATAGTGTGTTCCGTGCTATATCAGCCAGTAGTACTGCAGGCCATAGGCCTATATTCTGTCATTCAGTTTTTGTTTAGTTTTGTCAGTTGTTGGTACTTTTTTGTTTGCTTCTTTGCTTGTTTTTCTTTTACTGTATGTGTCTTAGTGATTTACTTTCTTCTTTGCTTTTTAAAAAACTTTCATGCTATTTTCCCTTGTTTTTGTTTTGAGAGAAACTGAAGAACATAAAGTTGAGTAGATGGGTGAGTAAGAAGAATATGGCAGGAGAAGAGATAAAATGCAATCAAAACATTTTATTTAATTTAAATATATATTTCAATGTTAAACAGAGAAATTTATGTATGTGAAATTATAAAAGAAAAAATATAAATGAAAAATAAATAGGAAATCTGGTAAAATATGGAAATCAATTTCAGATACATATCTAGAGAATTTCTAGAAAGAGCACTTAGACTAACTAAAAAAAACCATAGAAACCAATTCTGTCATGGCTTGATCTTTAGAGTTCAAAAGTTGGTCCCTTATAAAGGTAATTGTGGTTAATAATAGGCATATTCAAGGAGTCAAAAGTCTTCGTGGCACTTTAAAAAGAAGCAATTATTTGAGCAGAAGAGTTTCAAATGCTGTTTTAAAATATTGGTACTATAAAACTGAAACAGATTTCTGGTTTCATTAACAATCTGTGTTTAGTTACAAAAGCAATGTATAAATATACACCAAATCACAGACTGATCCAGTTTCATAAAAATACTATTATTTATTTACAAAGACACTGATTAACTACACCAGAGTAATGGTGGGTGTGATGTCTTGAATAGGTGTGGCTCTCATAGACTCACTCCTACCAGCAATAGATGATTGCTCCCTTTTCCCCAGATTCTTGTCAATATGAGCTATCATTAATCTTATTGTCCTTTGCCATTTTGGTTGGTGTATGTCAAAATCTTAAAGTAGTTTTAATTTGGATTTGATTTGTGACAAACAATGCTGAAAAATTAAGTGTCTCTCAACCATTTATGTTTTGTATTTTTAGTATTTTCTGCTTAGATCTTTACCCCATACTCTATCAAGTTGTGGTTGTAATGTCCAGTTTTTAGTTCTTTATATATTCAAGATACTCACAATCTATTGAATGTGAAAATATTAGAGATATTTTTCTATTCCATAGGAAGCTGTGTAGTCAGACATTTCTGGCTTGGCCTATCCCCAAAGCCCAGACCCACAGTCTTAAAGCTATTTAATTACACAAAGGCTTACATTAATTACTATTTGGTCTATGGCCCAGGCTCATTTCCAGCTAGCTCTTAACATATAATGGAATCCATTTCTATTACTCTATGTATTGTCATGTGGCTTCATGGCTTTACGTGGGTCTCATTACATCTTATTTCCTTGAGCATCAGCCTGTAGCTTCTTCTAACTCCATGTTCTTTATCTATGCTTGGATTTTCTGCCTGCCTCTACGCTGCCTTCCCATAGATCAAAACATTATCTTTATTAACCAATGGCTATAAGCACATTCATGAAAGGCATCCCATATTATTGCTGCTTTGCCTGAATAATGGTATCTTTTGTCATACAGAAATTTTTCAATTTTATGAAGTCTCATATACTACTTTTGGTCTTACTGCCTATTTTATCAATTTCTTGTTCAGAATGCTTTTCAGGTGACAATGTGTTCAAGCCTACTCATGTTTTCTTCTATCAGATTATGAGTATCTGGTCTGTTTTTGATATCTATGGTCTCTGTTGAGTTGAGTTTTTTCAGTATAATAAATATTGATATATATTCATTCTTTACCTTCAGCTATTCAAGATTTGTATTTAAATTTTTAAAAAAAATATTTTAAATACTGACCACAGAAACCCTCTCATTCCTCATCCAATTTCTCCCACCCACCTCCATTCCCTCCTCTGAAAAGGTAAGGCTTCCCATGGCAGTCAGCAAAGCTTATGTTTAGTCGAGGAAGGTCCAGGTCCCTCCCCACTGCATCAATACTGTGCCAAGTATTCCACCATAGGTAATGGGCTCTAAAAAGCCAGCTAATGCTTCATGGATATATCCTGACAACACTTCCAGGGCCCCCTTAAACAGACCATGCTAACTGTCTCCCCTTTGGTAGGGCCTAGTCCAGTCTCATACAAGTTCCATAGCTGTTTATCTAAAGTTTGTCAGTTCCTACTATCTGTGTTAGGTTGTCTCTGTAGATTTCCTCCTCATGGTCTTAACCTCCCTTACTAATATGAGCCACTTTTTCTTCTCTTCAACTTGATTTCCAGAGCTCAACCTGGTGCTGCCTGGTGCTCTCTGCATCTGCTTCCATCAGTTACTGAACAGAGACTTTATGATGACAGGTGGGATATTCACCAATCTTATTATGAGGGTAGGCCAGCTCAGGCACTATCTCCACTATTGCTAGTAATCTAAAGTGAGGTCATCCTTATGTATTCCTTGGAACTTCCCTTGCATCAGGTTTCTATATAACCCATGATGTCTTCCTCTAGTAAGATATCTCCCTCATTGCTCTCCCACTCTGTATCTGTACCAGCTTGATCATTCAATTACTCTATGTTCTTATTTCCCATCCCCTCTTCTCTAGTGCTCCCCCTCACACCAAGTTGGGATGATATCTACATTCAGCCTTTACACTTACAGGCTAGGGATTTTCTTACAAATAGATATTCTGCAAGTTGCCTAAAGAGAAATATAAAAGTCAACCCAGCTACAAACCCTTCAGTCTACATTGTTGCCCTACCTTCAAGGTATACTAGTGTAATAATGGCACAAAGCTTGAAGGAGTAATAAATAAATAGTTTATTTGATTTAAGCCCAAATCCATAAAATTTAACCTATACCTGAAATTTTTGGGCACCCAAGAACCTGATACGGAACAGTCAAGGGAACAAGGACAAAATCAAGTCCTACTCTTCTTAAAAATGTAGCAAGAAAATGACTCCTAATGACATTCTTCTACTCTCATAGATATGTGCCGTGTTCAGCCATTATCACACAAGTTTTCCTCTAAAGCAGGTGGGAACAAATATAAAGAGACACAGCTAGACCAAGCGTAAGATTCACAATTAAACAGTAAAATAGCTTGAAATACTCAACCCTAAGTGTACTTTTGCTATTCTTTCCTTGGGGCCCAAACTTGAGTTAAAAAAATTTTAAAGCATGAGTAGATGGAGGAAAACCAGAAAAACAGTCTTCTAAGCCACCAAGATTATTTCCCATATGAACTCATAAAGATTGAGGCAGCATGCATAGGGCCTATAAGGTTTTTTACAAGATCTAGCCTAAAGATAATAAGAGAATAAGCATTCATCCATAGCACAAAGGATGTCTTCAATTGATAACCACTTATAATGGAAATTTTTCTTTTATCAGGGAGTATCATTGTGGAAACCAAAGGAAGGCCATGTGTCTGGCAGTATATAGCCAAGAGAAAATAAACTCAATGGCATCTTTTAATGGTTTTCTTTGTCTCATAATATTGTCATGGGTCTATCTATCTATCTATCTATCTATCTATCTATCTATCTATCATCTATCTATCTATCTATCTATCTATCTATATACACACCTATCTACTTACCTATCTATCTCCCCTTCATCCCTCATTTCTTCTCTTATCCCCCTCTCTCTTTCTTCTACACATTAGTTTACATATTATGACTTCCAGTTTGGGGATTTTGTAGAGTTTATAAGTCTGTGAATAAGTAGGTCTCTGAATCTATGTATGATTCTCATGTTTTTCCTGGTCTTTTTGTCACCATTTTATTTGTCATATTCTGAAGTATGTTTTTGTTTTATATTATTTTATTATTTCTTAAGCGACTGTTTTTTATTGAGAGACAGAATGAGAATATGTCTGAACGGAGGTAGAGGTAAGAAGGAACTGATAATAGTAGAGGAAGGGAAACTAATTAATGTCATGTGTCAAAGTATCTATTTTTAATAAAAAGTACCTTCCATTTCAGTGACCTGGGACACTTCACCTTCCTCTATTCCTTGTATTATTATATTTGATCTTTTTGTTTATTATTATTATTTATTAAATTTATTATTCTTAAATTTTCTTGATGTTTTGTTCTTCTGTTTTATATTTAACAAGTTATTGGACTGACATGTTAATTGCTTATACCTTGTCTTCAACAGCTAAAATTACCTTCTTGTTTTCTACTAGTGAGGCATATATCTGAGGTTTTATTTGATCTTCTAAATATTTCATCTTCCTTTTTATCTCTGTTTGAGTTTTCTTTGGTGATTCTGTTTCTATTATTGTCTTTTGAACACTTTTCATTACTTTTTTATTTAACAGTTTCTTTACTGAAATTTTGAGAATTTCACATCAGGCTCCACAATCCTGTTCACTTCCCAGTCCTTCCATATTCTGTCTTTACTCTTGAAGTACTCCTATTTTTCTTAAATCAAGCAAAAACAAAACAAGAAAGCAAACAAAAAATAAGAAAAAAAAGCTAAAGAAAAAGCCATAAACCAAATCAAAACAATAGCAAAAAAACCCTCTTTGTTCCTTCATCATTTTACCTCTCCAAAACTTCTTCATTGATCCTGGTGGCACTGGAATCCACAGTGTATCACATAGTGTACCCCTACAGTCAATCATTTTTATTTGAAAAATTTTATTTCAGTGTGTTATTAGTCTTATTCAAGGCCTCTGGTGTTTTTGGACACTAGATGTAGTCAGAAGTTTCTAGCCCAGCCTAGCTCTGATGTCTGGACTCACAGTCCCAAATAATCACACAAAGTCTTACATTATTTATATGCTGTTTGGCCTATGACTCAAACATATTACTTGCTAACATTTACTCTTAAACTAACCCATGATTAGTCACTTGGCTTTGTATTTTTTTCTCAGAGCAGCGATCTAGTCTTCTTTCCTCTGTGTCTGCTGGCATCTCTTTTCTGTTCTTTCTCTTACCAAAGTTTTTTTTTTTTTTTTTTTTTTTTTTTTTTTTTTTTTTTTTTTTTTTTTTAGTCTTGTACCCCTACCCATACCTCCTGTCTGCCTTCTGACCAATCAACTTTTAATTAAAGCAGTAGAAGGAACAAATGTTTACAAAGTATAAAAGTGTAATCCCACAACAACTGGATACTCACCAAAACTCCTCTATGTTATCCTGCAATCATACCAAGATATGGGAACCTTGAAGTTATTGTTTCACAGGACTAGTGTCTTCATGAACTACAGCAGGTCCTGGGTGGCATAGATGATAGAGTAGGCCAACATCAGGCCTGAATGTGGGCCAATATTAAGCCTGGCTACGGGCCTGAATGATAGTTGATCTGGTAATTCGAAACTAATGGAACTGATTCTCCCAAATGTGAGACAGAGCCATCTTCCTTATGCCCATGGTATCAGGTCAGTCCACTCTTATTTATGGTAAGGAATGTGGCCAGCTCTCTGCAGTGCTGTGGAGCACAGCTCTCCCATGAGTATTAGGGCAAGCTCTCTTGCTGCAATGTCCAGTGAGTTGCAGGGCCAGCTATCCCAGGGATAGCAAAGGGTGGGGACAGCACAGCACTGTTGTTTTGTGTTCTCCATATTCATTAAAAGATTTATTTATTTATATCCTCTTTAAAGTAGTAAAACTATTTATAATTATTACTTTGAAATCTTGGTCTTATGTTTTAGCTATATTAAATGCCTCACTATCTGTACAGATGTTACAAGGAACCATGGATTTATATTGTCTTGGCTGTTTGTATTTGTATTTTTTTTTATTCAGGATCTAGAAACCTAGAATTATGGTGATAAAGGTGGCTTTGTATATTCAATGTATCTGACTTTGTCTTTTCTGAATGTATGTTCTGCTTTTTGTTTTCTGTTTTCTTTTGAGAATCTTAGGAAAATGCAGTGGTTATGGAGTCCTAGGCTGATAGTGCTTCTTCAGGTTGGTGGTTGCCTGATAGGAACAGAGAAATAAGAGAAAAGGCTGAGATAAATCATGTGAGAGAGCTATGTAAATCCTGTCCATACCAACAGTTGTGGTTTCCAGAGAATAGAGTCCCCAGGTAGGAAGGCTCCTAAAATTAGAGTTCAATAGAATGAAGAATATATACGGAGAAACAGGAATGAGGGACTAGAAGACTTTAGATTTGAAACAACTCCATTCACTGGAATTGGGGTAGAAAAAGGAGCACAAACACACATAATGCTACAAGATTGTATACAAGACTAGGGTTTGGATGTAGCCATGTCTAAATCTTTGCTGTGATAATTCTCATAAGGTTTTACTGTACTTAAATGTATAGAAAAATATAAACCACTTGTCTAGACTTCAGAGGTTTCTGACTTAGTACTAACCAAATCCTTCATTTTTTATCTTAGGCAGACTATTTCCATATTGGTTGTGGTGCATGATGCTTGCAGATATAATAGAAAACTTCCAGGTAGAAAATCCCTGTCTACAGATTGACTGCTTAGAAATTTTAGACTATTAGTGCTTGGTTGCACTTTATTTGCACTAAAGTTGTACTCTGTTTTTTCCTGCTTGAAACAAATAAAGGGTTACATTATTTTTTTGAAGATCTTTTTTAAAAATTTTAAGGTTTAAATTATAAGCATACACCATTACTTGCTTTTAACTCATTCTTTGGTTGAGAGCCATCTAGGTTGTTACCAAGTTCTGGCTATTATGAATAATAGTCCTATGAACAGAGTTGAACAAATGTTCTTTTGGTATGAATTTGCATCCTTTAGGTATATGCCCAAGAGTGGTGTTGCTACATACTGAGGTAAGTTGATTCTCAGTTTCCTGAGAAACTGCCATAATAATTTCCAAAGTGACTGTACATGTGTACATTCTCAACAGTAATGGAAGAGTGTTCCCCTTACTCCACATCCCTTCCAGCATGGGCTGTCATCAGTACTTTTGATCTTATCCATTCTGACAGGTGTAAGATAATATCTCAGCATTTTTGTGATTTGCATTTTTCTAATTGCTAAAGATGTTGAGCAATTTCTCAAGTGTCTTTTGTCCATTTAAAATTCTTCTATTGAGAATTCTCTGTTTAGATCTGTATCTTATTTTTTAATTGGATTGTATGTTTTTGAATATCGAATTTCTTGAGTTCTTTATATATATTAGAGATTAGCCTTTAGTCTGATGTAAGATTAGAGAAGATATTTTCCTGTTTTGTAAGCTGACATTTTGTCTTATTGACCATGTCCTTTATCTTATAGAAGCTTCTCCATTTTAAGAGGTCACATTTATTTGTGGTTGCTCTCAGCATCGGTGCTACTGGTATTATATTTGGGAAGTGGTGTCCTGTGCCAATGCATTCAAGACTATTTGACTCTTTCTTTTCTATTAGGTTCAGTGTAATTGGGTTTATTTTTAAGTCTTTGGTCCACTTAAACTTAAGTTTTGTGTAAGGTGATAGATATGGATTTATATGCATTCTTCTACATGCTACCATTTAGTCATGCCAACATCATTTGTTGAAGATGCTTTCTTTTCTCCACTGTATACTTTTTGACATCTTTGTCAGAAATTAGGTGTTTGTAAGTGTGTGGATTAATTTCAGGGACTTCAACTTTATACCATTGATCTATGTGTCTGTTTTTATGCCAAAACAAAGTTAGTCTTATTACTATAGCTCTATAGTATAGCTTGAAGTCAAAGATGGTGATACCTCCAGAATTTCTTTTATTGAAAAGAATTGTTTTGGTGATGTTGAGTGTTTTTTCTTTTCTATATGATGTTTAGCATTTTTTTAAGGTCTGTGACGTACAATGGACTACTACTCAGCAGAAAAAAATAATATCATGAAAATAGTAGGCAATTGGCTAGAACTAGAAAAAAACCTGAATGAGGTAATACAGACTCAGAAAGACAGACATGGTATGTATTCATTCATAAGTTAATTTTAAACATAAAATTAAAGGGTAACTAAGCTACAATCCACAACCTCTGAGCAACTAGGTAACAAGGAGAAACCTAAGAGAGGCATTCATGGATTCACGTTGGAAGGGAAAATAGATAAGATCTCCTGAGTAAATTGAGAATAGATGAGCAGGAGGTAAGGGAATGAGAAGAAAACATAATGGAAGAGGATTGTTGAGCGGTGGAAGAGAAAGAAGAGAAGAACAACAAAATAGACATCTGGATAGAGGAAACCACTTTGGGGTTAGAGAGGAACACGGTGGTGCTAGGAAAATACCCAAGAACCCACAAACATGACCCCAGATCAGACTCTAAGGAATAGTGGGTAAAGGTGCCCAATCTGGCCTTCCCTGTAATCAAGTTAGTGACCACCATAATTGTCCTCATAAATCCCTAATTCTGTGACTGATGGAAGCAAATGCAGAAGCTAAGCACTGAACTGAGCTTACAGTTCATATGAAGAAAGGGAGTAGAGATTATTATATGATCGAAGGGGTTAAAATTATAATGGAAAAACCCATGGAGACAGTTGACTTGAGCTATTGGGAGTTCAGTGACTCTAGATTTACAGCCAGGGAACTTACATATGACAGAACTAGGGCCTCTGAATGTGGATGACAGTTATATGGTGTGGGCAGTTTGTGGGATCTCTGTCAGTGGAACCGGAATTTATTCCTCGTGCATAAACAGCCTTTGTAAAGCCCATTTCTTATAGAGAAATAACTTGCTCAGCCTTCATTCTGGGGGTAGTATCTTGGTCCTGCCTCAACTGGATATAGTCCAGTCTATATTGACTTTCCATAGGAGTCTTTATCCTCTATGAAAAGTGGGGGGTAGTTCAGGTTGGGAGAAAACTGACTAGGAAGAGGGAGGAAACAGGGACAGTGTGTATATAAAAAAACTTTTAAATAAAATAAATAATAAATTATAAACAAGGTTAAATATATTTTAAAAGAGCTTTTAAAAGTAATTTAATGTTTATAAGGCAATAAAACATTTTAAGTTTGTAAAATATTTTGTTATAATTTATTTTCATATATAATCTTGATACATAGATAGCATTAACAGTAACAAACATCCAGTGTCTTCTCCAAAGATTCAGCTGTCTTAGTTTTCTTCATTTGTAAAATTTAGGCTACAAGGGTCACTCTCCTGGAGATACTAGTAGGGCTAGATACTGTTCACTGTGTTATTAGACTTAGGAAAAAGATAAACTTAAAATGAAGATTCCAATGTAACATTTTACTATTCCTTTATTTAAAGGAAATCACTCTGTAATTATTGCCATCAGTAATCAATCAACTATGCCTCCTGGTAAACAATTGGATAAAAATACAGGTGAAAAGTTTAAACCTTAAGTTCTGAGGATTTATGAAAATATCAGGGTATAAGAAGATGCTTTATGGTACATAAATGCAAATTACACAGGTCTGAGGATTTAAAAGCTTAAATTGTGATAAGAAAGAGACTTAGGTGTAAAAATGTAAGTTCTAGAGAACTGAGAACCTCAAGACTTGGGTTGTGAGTATCTATAAGCGTGTTTTGAGACATGTGGAGAAATATAATTTCTAAAGGTATAATGATAGCTCACAGTATATATAAAACGTTTTGGAATACTTTCCCCTTTTCTGCTATTGTTACACTAAGATTTCAAGATTTCATACTTTTTATATTAACCAGTGGAATTCTGAGAAGCCATTAATTTAGCTCTGAAAATACTAACTACTTATTGTTTAGTCAGAAGCTCAAGGTTTTTTCCTTTGGTTGTCCTCTAAATAGACACTTAAAGGTACTTTTCATTGAACTAAAGATATCTCTGACCATTGTATATCTCAACAGGTTTCTTCTTTATTGGCAATCACCACCCAGGGAGTTCCTGTAAACTACAAGCTACTGAGTTCTGAACTTGATGAAACCAGTATAGCTGATATGAATGTTTCCTTTCCTTTGACCAGAAACAACTAATGAGATGATTCTAATAAATGCCCTTTGACTAGCTTTTCAACCTTCTTGGGTCCTGGCAATCTATACCCCAGTTCAGCTGGAAGAAGCTATAGAAGAGATTACATTGTCCCTGCCCCCATAATAATTGCTAAACAAAGCAAAGTCAAGAGAAAACTCTCTGATGTGGGGGACTAAACAGCTACCCATAATGCCAATTGACATAAAATATGCACTCAAATTTATCAACAGGTAGATTTATTAATTAAAATAGTTCTATAATATGTTAGGAAATTTAGCTTCTCTATGAAAAATAGTTATTTTTGATCACAGGGACTTTGTACTTTCTGTTTTGTATTGGCTCTTACATCACTAATACAATAACTACATGATAGTTTCTGCTTTATTATTGTCAACCCAATGGTCATTAGATTCTAATATAAACTAGTACCCATTATAGAGTCAAAGATTTGACCCAAGACATAACTTTAAGGATATTATACCACAAGCAACCTATAATCCCCAACTGCCCAAAGACCAAATAATTTCCAAAGATTTTGGGAATTTTAGCTTTTTAAAAGATGACATCTGCCCAAACAGCAGGTAGCTTTCTAGGATTCTGGTAGTTGTACTTACTAAAATATAGCAACAATGCCTTGTGAGAAAGAATTATGGCCTATTGATTTTGTTCACATAAGCCCCCAACATACAAGTCTTAATGCCATACACACAGGTGGAAAGTTTCCAGATGATGGTCATGACTAAATTTTACCTAGGTCAATATTTAAAATTTTTAAGAAGTTAACTATAAACATCTATCTGTTTCTCTGTCTCTCTGTCTCTCTGTCTCTCTCTGTCTCTCTCTGTCTCTCTCTCTCTCTCTCTCTCTCTCTCTCTCTCTCACACACACACACACACACACAGAGAGAGAGAGAGAGGAGAGAGAGAGAGAGAGAGAGAGAGAGAGAGAGAGAGGGAGAGAGAGAAACACATGTTTCAAGCCTGGGAAATAAGACTAAAGTGCCTATTTAACATATCAAAGTTGGCTGTGTTTCTACTATTCCAGCTATATGGGAGGAGCAGAGCATGCCACTTAATGAAAATTAGGGTTTTCCCCAGCTACTGCTATACAAACATATAGATTTCCTATACTCTGTAATAATGCTCATTTGTCTCACTGAAGTCATCTCAGGTAGGGTTATCTCCATCATACCCATTGCTGTCTAAATCCTGTTCTTTGCTTCTGCTCCATCATTTTAATTTATTTGTAGCCAACAATCCTCAAGAAAGAAGAAAACCCACATTTCCCCTACCTCAAAGAATGAACATATCACAGAGAATAGTCTACAGCGTGCAACTGGCTCTTAGAGAAGCACAACCCACAAACTTATTATGTCATAAGAAACTGTATTAGCTCTCTCTAGATGACACATTTGAGAAATTGGACTTCTGATGTCTTGAGTCCCATCATATTTGCAAAAATGTGAGATTAATAATCTTCAATGGTCAGTGAGAAAAGATGGTGTTAGGGTAAAAGCTGAGAAAGTTGATCCCCAAAATAGCACATGAAACTGACTCAAAAAATATTTGGAAATAAAGAGTCATATGGTATAATAGCTGGCTTTATTTATGATAATTATTAATTTGAAAGTACTTGGGAAAATGGGGAGAAACATTACTTTTAAAATGCTTTAACTAGCACAACTAGCACAGTTCTAGACAATGAAAAATTTAAAACTCCAATGCATAGCCTGCTCTAATTAAAATGTAAAACATAAAATTGAAAATTTCTAATGAAAGGGAGCTCTTCATAAGTGTTCGGTGTAATTTAAATTTAATATTAAAATAAAAATTTATGTAAAGCATTTCAGAGCTTAAAACCAAAAATAAATTCTAAGTAACCACTTCCTCTTTTTATTCTCTGAACTTACTTTTTCAGTTGGTTAGATAGGTTTTCTTGATTGGCTTTTCTTCTCTTAACTTTCAGGCCTATACAAAATGTCTTAATAATACAAAACAGTCCTAAAATTTCCCAAAGCCTTAAAGCCCTAAATCTCAGTTTGGCCTGAGTTAAGATTACTACCATTGATAGAAAATCCTCTAATGTTAAGAATAACCAAATAAACTTATGTCTATGCCTCTCTCTGTGGTGAAGTGAATGTAATTGGCCCCAATAAGTTAACAGGGAGTAACATTATTAGAAAGTGTGGCCTTGTCGGAGTAGTTATGGCCTAGTTAAAGTGTTTCCCAGTGGAGGAAAGCTTTAAACTGTTGTATATGGCCAATCCCTGCATCTCAGTTTACTTCTTGTTTTCTGCTGATCAAAATTTAGAATTCTTCATGAGCCCTTCTTTTCAGAGTCATGTCTGCTACATGCTACCATGTCCTACCATAATGCTAAATAGAATAAACCTCTGAACTATAAACCACATAATCAAATGTTTACCTTTCTATCCACTTTTGTGCACATGGTGCTTCTTGACAACAATAAAAACCCTAAGATACTATACAAAAATTCCTGGAAATTTATACTGAGACTCACTTTGATGGTTTAAATGATATGAGCCATATAGGGTCATACATCTATTGCTTCAGGTGGTGGAACTATTTACAGAGAAGAATTAGTTATGGCCTTATGAGTATGTCACTGGGTTTGACTGTGAAGACTGAAAAGTTGATGACATTTCCCAGTTAAAGTTCTCACTGCTTTGTTTGCTTTCTCCACACATAAACACGTACTCAGTTCTATGTCTGACTGCAGGAAGAAATGTCCCATATTATGATCCTTTTGAACGAGGATAATCTGAAGCATGAGCCCCCAGATTAAATACCTTGGTCATAGTATTTTATCATGGCAATAGAATGGTATCTATCAGACCCATCTTCAATAATCTTAGTGAATTTCCCTATTTGTAATTTGACCACTTTATCCTGTTAAACATGGATTTGAGTTCATCTTCACAAAACAAGATTCCCTCATGTAACCTGAAGCATGAAATTAATTAGTCATATTAATAAAAACCAAAATTCAAGTATCAGGGTAATAAGATCAGAGAAGCAGAAGAGTGGCCACCACTAACCTCTTACCTCTCTGGATTCTTAGACCAAAAGGAGTTAGGATCCTGTCTTAGCCACACTTTATCGCTTTCTCCACCTCCTGAGTGTTGGGATTAAATGCATGCTCCTCCCATGTGTTGTGAATAAAATCTTGAGCCACTATCTTATTTCTATTGTTAACTAGTGGCTAGCTATACCCTCTGATCTTCAGGTAAGTTTTATTTGTCACAGTTTATCACAATTTCCATTTTTTGTCTGAATGAAAAGTGAAGTTTTAACTGACATAGAAAAACTATGCAGAGTAAGTAAAATATATACATTCAAATGTATGCAGGCAATAATTAGATTAACAATGTCTAGTCCAAAGCCTTTGAAAAAATCAGAGAAAATGTCCATTATCTATTTTGACTTGGTGATCCAAAGTGTTGTACCTAATTCATTTTCAATCTTAACTTGTATTACCAATTCAAGACTATCTTTTTATCTTTTTGTCTCCCTCATCCTTATACAACTTACACCTTTTTATGAGTTTAAATTTTGAATTTGTTAAAAAGGAAAACTATAACTATCTGGTCTTCAGTTCCATCAGAGACCTGAGAAGGATATAATATTTCCTAGATCAACAGAAAGTGAAGCGCAAACAACTTCCATAATTAAGAAAAGGCAAAAATATCTGGCTGTCTAGACAGTCACCCAAGGTTCCTCTGCAATGTTGGAGCATCCATTTTCAGCAGACAGGCCTAGAATACCTGACAGACTTTTCTGTAAAATAGGATTTTTGAAGGATTGTCTTGCCTTATCTTGGCAAGTTTTGACGGTCACTTTCTTTTGTGTCCTACTTATCCAGTTTGTGTAGAATACTCAGCAGTCAAGGCAGAGGTAGATTACTGACTAGTGGGTAACTTTGACCCAAAGAAAGTAAACTTCATATGGAGTTTCTGTGATGCTCATCATCTCTGAAATATATTGGTGCTACCAGAAGGAGAAATGCCTCATTGTCAAGCAAAGCAAAACAACAACAACAACAACAAAAAACCACTTTTGTAATTTTAAATGCCATATTCTGTAGATCTCTGAAGTGTTTGAAGACCACGCGCCTATATAAAATATATCTTCTTGACCTTGGAAACATACCTAACATGACTACAAGTTTGGTTGTAATAGGTGACTAATTAACCTATATCTCTTTATTATTTTAAATAGTTTATAATTATAACTTTTAAGAACTAGACATTTATTTTACATTTTTAGATGAGCTGTAAGGTATATAATACCTTGAATGAGTGTGAAAACATATGTTTAGTATACTCTAACAACAATACTCTTAAATTGTATCAGTATACACAAATCCTTATCAGTGTAAAATATTTAAATCTAGTAGTTGCTTTAGGCAACTATTATTTGTCATGGGCATTATGTGGAGCCAACTTAGGGGTGGGATTAGACTATGTTCCTGTGTGTGGGCTGGCACCTTGGAGCCCATTCCCTGAAGAGTAACACTTAACCCAGTCTTGACTTTGGGATGAGGAATTTGGACTTGTCTGTAGGGGATATGCCATGCTGAACTGACCCACCTTGGAACTCCTTGTCCTCTTGTGGGAGGGAATGGAGGATGGGGAGGGGAGGCTGAAGGCTGACTGGGAGGGATTTGGAGGAGGAAAGGGAGAGGGAACAGGGACTTTTTTTTATAAAAACATAAACTGAAAAAAAAAGTAGATACAAAGATTTATCTTTCTATCCTACCATTTATAAAACACATATAGTGTATAACAAAAATAACCTCAAATTTGTATCAATATACAAAAAACCTAGACAACCTAAAACATTTAGAAATAGGCATTACATTTTTGGTTTAATAGATTCAATAATCTACATTTTTATTCTATGTCTATATCCCCTTATTTCTTTTAGAATAAGATCCATAAATCTAATCTCTTTTGTTCAGCATTTTCCTAACCCTACCAATAACAACTTGTAACCACCACTTTTAAATAATGACAAATATCCATTATACACTGAATGACCAAAAATTGCTAATCCTACCTTTTGGAAATATGAGTGTCATGTTCTTGAAACTGCAATCTGGGGGCAATAGCATATTTAGGAAATTCTGATTTTAAAATATGGGATAATTTTCAAGTCCTAGGAGACTTAGTATTATCATTTGCTGTCTATTCTCTATGTAATGGAAAGTGTGGGGCCTGTCTCAAGTCCTGCCTATAGTAGTCTGTTAGGTTGGACCATCTTAACTAGCCACCTTAAATTTGTACTGAGAAATTTGTACTGAGAAATTTGTAATCTAAGGCCAATATTTGGTGAGTGTTTGTTGGATAACAATCCAAGTGGAACTGTTGTAGTAGCCCATCATCTTTTTGTAGACTTAGAAAATAGTGTTTCAGAAAGTTTATTATTCACTTTAGAAAGCTTAAACATCATTAATATTAAAACAGAAAGTTTAAATTTTAAGATAGTGCTTTACCTAAAGAAATGTTTCAAAGAGTCAAAATAAATTTGTGGGTAGGAGATTTGTGACAATAGTAGTCCATAAGTTTAGGTTTTCTTCTGTTTGATAGCATTTATCTCTTTTGATACATGACAGAGAGTCTGAACTTTCTTTTAACAATCTGCTTGGGGATAGAGGAGAGAGCCACATTATAACTCCAAAGTCAGCTTTAGATTTTAATTGAATTGGAACTATGTAAACACCACCTGTTAACATGATTGCAAAGACCATTAAAGAGAAGCATTGTGAAAGATAATGAAAGTTTACCCTGCTAAAGTGAATTATACCATTAGTCCAGGTTATCTCTTTTTTCAGTTTTTTTTTCCATGCATTTCTCCCTTTTTCTTTGGATGCGTATTTGTCCAAAATAATTTAAATTTCTTGGGGTGATTGCTTTTATTCTCCTGGATAAGCAACAAAATCCTGCCTATACCCTACTTTGGAGATCCTTTCAACAGGTTGAATTACCACATCAGTTGTTGAATTATTACCTCTCCTAATCAAGAGGTACTCCTCCTGTTCATATTAAACCTTTATTAATTTTGATGGTACCAGCTGTGGGATGTCTTTCTATAATTTGTGAATATGTATGAATATTAATCATTAGTTAATACAGAAGCTGTTTTAGCCTATGGCAAGGCAGAAAATGGCTGGGCAGAAAATCTAAGAGATATAGACAGAGAAGAAAGGCAGATTGAAGCAGCTGTGAGGCTACCAAATTGAGTAACATATAATAAAACACAGATAAAGCCATGAGACATATAGTGATACATAGATTAATAGAAATTAGTTCTTTTAAGGTAAAACAGCTTGCTAGCTATAATCCTGAGCCAAACAGTTTGTAATTAATATTAAGTCTCTGAATCATTATTTTATAATCAACTATAGGATGGCCTAAGACAAGGTAAGACAGAGAAAATCTTCCAGCCATAGGTATTTATAACTTTTCTTCTCCTTTGGAACCAAAAGTTAAACCCTTTACCCAACATATCACATATCCTAATTTTTTAATCTGAGATCAAACAGCCTTAGATAAAATTCATGGTTAAATTTTTCTATAAAAATATTTTTAAGTATTAATTTGTTCTCTTTCTCTCTATTTTTTTAACTCACTCATAAGTGGATACTAAAGCAAAGGATAACCTGACAGCAACTCACAGCTCCCAAGAAGCTAACTAATGAGGACACTAAGAGGGATGCATGAATCTCCCTTGGAAAGGAAAATAGATGAGATCTCCTGGGTAAACCACAGAAAGGCAAGGTGGGGCAGGGAACAAAGACTCTTGAAACAGCAATTCAAGAGATATCTTGATAGAGGAAGACTAAAGGGTTAAGGGAAAACCTGATGCTAGAAAAATTCCCAGGAATCTAGAAGGATAACCCCAGCTTAGACTACTAGCAATACTGGAGAGGGTGCTTCAGCTTGCCTACCACTTGTTCTTAATATTCTTTAACTAAATGAACATTTCAAATCCTATGACTAAATTTTAGCTTTTTATGAATAGCTATCAAATAAAGACCGTTCTTTTGGGTATTCAAAATAGCATTAATTATTAAAAAATTCTTATTAGAGAGTCTTGATTATTTATAATTTACATACTAAATTAAATAATCTTTGTAAAGTTTGTTTAATAAAAGTATTTAAATATGTCTAAAATTGGTTTCTTAGACAAACATTCCATAATATTGTTAACTCTGGTAAGTTAACA
Organism: Phyllotis vaccarum; assembly: GCA_033318265.1. NCBI lineage: Eukaryota > Metazoa > Chordata > Mammalia > Rodentia > Cricetidae > Phyllotis > Phyllotis vaccarum. The sequence goes on from JARWLC010000005.1 coordinate 108,459,338, forward strand.
GAATTCAAATTTAATTATTGCAGCCCTCAAAAGATAAAAAAATCAAAAGATTTATCCACTAAAATAAAAGAAAAAAATTACATTATAGACTCCATACTGACTAAAAGACCAGATATGTATCTATGGATTTTTTTACTGACACTTAGGATGTAGAAGACTTTCTAATATCATCTGAAAGCATTCCTGTGAAATAATTGTTCATTTTAGAATGAAAAAAGAATAGTAATCTTGATTATAATAGATATAATTTAAAATATTATATTTTTTCATTTAACCATATGTGGTGGAATTTGGGTGTTAGCTGACAAGTATGGGAGGTTTGTCTCTGGAATTCTGGGATCTTGCACAGGGTGTGGCCAGCCCTGTTTAAAAAGGCTGCTGGGATCTTGAGCAGCCTGTTTTATTCCTGCATTCTTGAAGACTGGATCGGCAACCCAGGGTGAAATAATCCTAACTTCAAGAATTTCACTAAGGTTTAATTTGTATCCATGAGTGTTAAAAATACCCTCTAATAAATATTAATCTTTTATATAGTATACTGCATGTGAGAATTACTGTAATAGCTGGAACCCAACATGGGTCCTCATTTGTTACAATGGAATTTCTGGCCCATCTGACCAGAGTTTCAGACCCACCGACCTGCAGTCCCATACTGCTTATCCACTCACTGCTGCTTAGGCCACTCAAAATGACTCAGACACTTATATTAAGTTCATGCTGATTGGCCTATGGCTCAGGCATATTGCTAGCTAGCTCTTTCATCTTAAACCATTTACATTAATCTGTCCTGCCACATGGCCCATGGCTCACCTGTGTTCCTTATATGTTTCTCCTTTGGGCATCTGGTTCAATCTGTCTCTGACTCTGCCATTCTTTTTCTACCTATTCTAATTCCCCACTGACTTCTTCTATGGTGCTCAGCAAAGGCCAAAACAGCTCCTTATTTAAATATTGATATAAACAGCATACAGAAAGACATTCCCACATCAACCATGCCTTTCAGATATGATTGTTTTCTGAGCTTTAACCCATAATTTATTCAAAACTAATGTTTTGAAATAATCAACTATTTGTATAATATATATGGAATATGATATTTAAAATATTGTACTAACATAGGTTCTTATTATATTTATGACAATGAGACTCTGCTTCTGGCAGCACCAATTTATTTCTGATGAGATAATTGGCACTGAAGAAACAACATATGGAGTTTACCTTCTTTTGTCAAAAGTTAGCCACTGGGCAAGAAAGTGCCCTTGCCTCCACTGCTGATGTCCAAAATGGACAAGCAGAACATAAAGGAACTGTTGAACCTTGCCAGGACAGGCTAGGAGGGTCTTTAGAATATTTTGCTTAACAAAGAAGTCTTTCAGGCCAAAGGGGTGCTCCAACACTGCAGAGGAACCTTGGGTGACTGTCCAGGCAGATATGTGTTTCATTTTTCATATTTTTTGAAGTTGCTTGCTTGTACTTCCTTTTTATTCACTTAATATTATTTCCTTCTTGGGTCTCTGATGGAGTTGAAGGTGAGATAGTTATATCTATAATTTTCTAGTGAGAGTTTAAGAAATTGACTTAGAGGTTAAAGTGTATAAGTTTGAGAGACATCAAAAGATATTTTACAGTTACTAATACAAAGTAGATAGAAAATGAATTAGGTACAATGCTTTGGACTCACCAAAATAGGAAAAATAATGGAACATTTTCTTTGAATTGTCAATTGTTAATGGACTGGACATTACTCATGCAATTATTGTTTGTATATATCACATATAATTCTTTTACCTATTGTATATAGCTTTTATTATATTAGTTATCTACTCTTATTTTTTGTCACAAAAAGGATATGTGGTGATATATATTTAATAAAATTAATATACATATTATTATACTTACCTCTTTCAAGTATCTCATATATATACCATTATTCAGTATAATTTAGATAAAACAAAACAAGGTTTTAGTGAAGCTTTAAATCTATATGCTATTGCTAAATACACAGAGTTTTTAATTAATTCTTTGTATCATAAATATACAAAAGACATCGATCTCAATGCAGAAGTAATATAAGTAATAAAGTGATGCTATAAAGAATTTTATAATAAACTTTCTTTGGAAATACACATTTATAGGAAGGAGTGGTACATACAACATGACTGGAATATAAACTGTGTAATAACCAGGCTTCTTAGAAAGTGTGAGGAAGGAAATTCTATAATTCAAGTTTAGAGCTAGTGAGAAAATTTCTGCTAATGTTGCACCAAGATAACCTCCAATTACATTCTAGGACATAACCCAGACTTAAATCCAGGCATAGGTACATTTCCTTGTCAAAGAACATTTCCCAAACAGACAAATCAAGGGTCAGTGCAAGGTTACAATAACCATGAAATCTAGGATTGCCATTACCATCCTTGTACTCTTATCAGAAAAATCATAATTCTGCCATGCTAGGAAGATGAACCTTGGTAATGATATTTTAAAGGGCAACACTAGTGTACTTAAGAAATAATTGTGGCAACGTTTTTGCTGTGTGACAAATTATATAGGAAGAACTTTTGCTTTCTGTCCAATTTACAAGAGATGTACCCTGCTATGTCTTTTTAAAATTTTCAAGGTAAAATGCAAGTCATAACCTAAAAGAAACAAGGATGGCAACAATTATGGAACACACAAGGCCAAGGTATATATAAATAAGTCAATAAAATCTTCTATTTGGAGCTGGTTTCTTTTGAATATTAGCTATAGCCATACATGTTATATTACAGATATTTTCCATTATACATCTCCAAATCTGAGTACTTATATCTTACTGAAAAAGCATATTATTTCTACAACAAAATAAAAACATTTATAATATTTTATATTATGCTTTAATTAGTATAAAAGTACCTATAGAACAATTAGTTGAAACTAAAAAAAGGAATTAAACATTTGTATTTTATAAATTAAAAGAAGGGACAATACTGTAGTAACTCTTTCCAAGGTCCCATTTCTAACTATTTGAATATAAGTGGGAGAGTTGATAGAACACAAATAACTGTACATATAAAGGCTATGAAATCTAATTTAATATATTTAAAACATGGAAATTGTAATTGTTTTAGATACGTTGTTTCATTTTTTTTCACTTAAATTTGGCTATAGAAGTTAGACACTTAAGATTTAGACAAAGAAAAAAGTTCAGATTAGATCATGATGGCTAATACTTATTGATTAGCTAACAGATAATGACTCAGTATTATTTTTATTGAAGGCATAACCAGTTATGTCTTTCTCTTAAAAGCTGCTTTGCTGACTATTATGCACCCTCATTTATCCCAGATCCTAGGAATAAGCCCTCTTAGTTTAAAAATATCTTAATAATATTTAATAATGAATACATGACCCATGTAAGTACAAAGTGTATTTCTCATCCAAAGGGAGTAGCTCTTAACAAAAATATAAAAAAGCATGTCTGCAGACATTAATTGACTAGGTATAACTGAATTACTATGAAGAAATTATAATGTTGTGTGTTCAAAGCTAATTATCTAGAGTTATTTCTAGCATTCCAGAATAGCCATTTCTTGCTTACTTTTTTTGTTGGAACAAAAACTCTGTAGTTAATAAATAAAACCCTTTTTGTATCTATTAACTTAGAATAACACTAGCTTCCACATTATATCACATCTTGGAGATACTGAAAAGCTTACTATATTATTCTGTAACTACTTCTCTGGAGTACTCAACAATATATTTTAAACTTGTTTTGATTTATAATTATTTTTGTTATTGTATAAAATGATAAAAATGCTTTCACATTGGAATATGGAGTTTGGATTAAGCAAATCTGTGTTCCCAGGCCTTTCTCTCTCAAAACTGCTCCAGAATAAACTCTCTCTATTCCCTGTAAGCCAAGAACTGTGGTACTTGCAAAGACAGTCAATATCTGTCTATTTTTCTGTGCCATGTCTGTAATTTACTGGAAACCTTGTTACACATCTTCTCCCTCCAGGGCATGATTATGAATCAGAGAAACTTTCTGTTTTTCTCATTTTCTCCATTTGTGAATGATACTCTTTCTATTATGACACAGTCAATTAAAATGTATAAATGAAGAAAAATAAATTTTAATGGAGATGTCTTATTAGACAGCAAATATTTTTACTTCTCTAAACATTGACACCCAACATGAACAAAATCCTCTAAAGTTTACCCAGTGACTCACCTGTTACTGTTTATGGCATGACAGTTAATTGGTTTCTATCCAGTACTCTAACTTCTATGATATCGTCCCTTTGCCTATAAAGCTCTGGGAAATTCAGAGCAAATTTCAATACTTAAAAACTTTACCTAAAGTATTAGGGACTTTTCTAAGCACAAAAGATCTATTTCTTCCAAAAAAAAAAAAAAAAAAAAAAAAACCAACAACAAAACAACAAAAACAAACAAACAAACAAACCTTCTCTGACTGTCTCCCATTTTGAATGTGGGTGCTGCATATTATTTCTGCTTCATTTCTCCAAGCCAGGTAACTATCTTCTTTATCAATTACTTTCCACAAATTTGTTTTAATAGAGGCTGAAGATAGTAAGACCTCCAAGTCCCAATAATATGCCTGTATTGTTTCCTTTGATTCTTTTCTTCCCCAAACTAATTGGTCTTCAAAGTATCCTGTGGTCTCCATTTTCAAATATTAATCATAAGGAAACTAAGAACTAGTAAAGAAAAGCCCTAGCAATGTATCTGGTTATTATAATAGGTTATATACAGTGCCATGTATTAACACTTAGCAAGTATTTCCTATATCAACCCATCTCAAAATTGTTAACATATGTATGTTTTAAATGAACCAAGACAAAAGTATCTCTGTACACAAGTCTGTCCTAAAGCTATTTTTTAACTTATTGAGCTGCCAGCAGGGTGTGAGATGTGCTCCATTACATTTTGTGACCTGTCCTTTGTGATGTGATAGGCTTTGGTGATGCAGCTGTCTTTGGGTCATTTCTGCTCCTGTAAATAACCCTTCACCCATATTCCTATAAGTAACCCCAATGTGCCTCATAATTTACAAAAGTTGGGTTTTGGTAGTATCTGTACATTGGTCTGCTTGTGGGCTCCTCATTAGTAATGAGCTGACATTCATGTTGTATATCCTGAGGAAAAGTCTTATCTCACAACAAAGTCATTGTATTGCCCAGTGTCAGCAATCCCCAGAAAGATCCCCAGAAACACAGTAATTCTTTTAATGCAAATGCAAAGCAAGGTTTATTACAGCTGTACAGCTGATCTCAGCTCCTGGCTGTTACACAGCAGTGCCAGTGGAGAAGTGAGCTCCACCTATTCAAAAGCAGGATTTTAAAAACCAAGATCAAATGAAGACCATAAAAATTCCATTATCAGGCTGGGAGGTGAAGAGCCCAGAGGAAGTTTCTTTACTACCACTGTCAGGTGAGCAGCTGTTGGCTGTCTGGTTTGCTTAGGAGAGGGAGAAGATACTTCGTAACTGGTCCAAAATGCCCTCTGATTACCCAGGACCTTGGGCATTTGGTCTTGGGTGCTTGGCCTTGGGGATTTAGAAACTTCTCAGCATGGGGGACTAGAAACTTCCTAGCTCCCAAAATAGCTCCAAGCCTTAAGGTGGAGAGACTTTAGTTTCCGTAATCATCATTTCTAAATTCTATGATCTTATTTTTCTCTCAACCAGAGTTTCCATAGTTAATAACTAAAAACATGATATCCAAACCACTGTCAGAAGTAAATTTAAGTTAATATTTCAATTGATTTTTTATAAACCTGACAGAGGCAAAATGTAAAAACTTGTATGATTTTCTTTTCTTTTTTAATTTAAATTGTCACAATTCTTGAAATTTATTCCTCAAAGTTGATGAGAAGTATTTTTTCTCATGTGGCTCAAAATGATTTGAGCACACTCATATACAAAACATGCAATGCTTTTTAAAAGTGCATTGATAATTACCAGTTGATTAGTTTCTTATAAGGTAGGAAAAAATGAAGTGACTAGAATTTTCTGTTGAGGAGATCCATGGGGCAAAGTTTGAGTGTGGCTCCATTATTTTCTTATAAATCATCCTATGTTTAACCAAGTTGAGCAGCTGCAATTATCTCCAAAGAGTGTCAAACTAGTGGGGATTTAATAATTTCATCATTCATTCATTCATTCATGATTACATGAATCAGAAAAGATCCCTCAAAATGCTTTCTTTTTATTTCCAAAAGCTCTGGACAGTTTCAAACATTTCCTATCATATTTGAATACCCTAAAGATTTCAACAAAATTGCAAGTTTGTTCTATGGAGCTTCCAAATTGACAATGGTTGTCCTTCAAATGTAATTATTGTTAGATTACGTGTCTGTCCTTTTAAGCTCCCTGCCACTCTAGAAAGACAAGCTTCCAGGTCTCTTCTGCACAGATCACAGTAGGGTATATAAAGTGAATTAATCATGCCTCTCTAAAACCTCCAGCTGAAGGAATGCCAGCAGACCCTGACTTTGAGTTATCTTCAGATTCTCAATAATTTTGGGTGTCCTCACTTCCATGGTAAATTGTTTTTTGTTTTGTTTTGTTTTACACTGATACTCAAAAATTGTTCAACAAAACAATTCTGAGAGATAAAGCCAGTTATGAAATGCCAACATTTCCAAATGACTCAGAAGATCCTGAAACTTATTTATTTATATAAAAGTTCCAGGGCAAGCAAGAAAGCAAAGTCTAAGACACACTAGTTTAGAAGATAATTATTAAGGGTCAGATTTTCTAAATAATTAAAAATAGAGATTGTGATGATTTGAATAAGAATGGCCCATATACACCAATATAGTTGAATATTTGGTTCTTATTTGATGGACTATTTAGGAAAGATTATATGGTATGACAATGTTAGAGGAGGTATACCATTGAGAGTAGGATTTGAGTGTTCAACAGCCCATACCGGGACTAGGCTCTTTCTATCTTCCTTCCTACAGCCTGTGGATAAAATGTAAATTCTGAGCAGTATCATAAGTACCATGCTTAACAACATGTCTCCCTACACCATGATGATTATTGACTAACTGTGTGAAACTGTAAGCAAGCCTCCAGTTAAATACTATCTTCTTTAGTTGCCTTGGTCAAAATGTCTCTTCACATAAATAAAAGAGAAAGTCCAAACTAATTTTCTACTTTATCAAGTGGGAGTAAAAAACTAGATAATGTTAGCTGAAGTGTCAAGGTAGTATTACCTTCTTAGAGTCTTGATTTTATTTCTTCTGCCAGTCAAAGAATTGAAAGACAGGAAAAATACTGAGTGCACTTAGTAGCAGTCAGGAAATTCTTTAATACAGCAGAGAGAATCAGCTAGTAAATATAGACTTTTATTAGGGTTAAAGAAAAGCTCGTATGCAACAAGCACAAAGAAATAAACAGACCCTTTGCAAAGCAGGGCTGTGTGTAGAGGGAAGAGACTCACGAAGCCAAAGCCTTGCTTCTTCTTGAGGATGGTGCTCTTCAGAGTTCTAAAGAGCTCCCACCCACCCCCATTTAGAGTTGGCCAGTGGAAGAAAGACAGGATGGATGATTGCCATAATCACATTATATCTCACCTCAAACTTGCTGAGTCACTTCTTTATCAGGGGACCTATGGGCAGAAGGAAAAGCCCATAATGTCTTTGTTTTAAGATGCCAGGCTTTTGCCTCAGGATAGGAAGGTGTGAAAAAATTTGTTCATTTTGGAATGTCACCTGTTTTATTACCTAATTGTGATCCCCCCTCACTATTTGCTTATCGGGGGTTTATGTAACTATAATTCTTCAATAGAGATATGTCCCTGGAGTAACATGACTCATGAAGTTTCTGGAAATTCCATCTTTCCTCTTCTCTGAAATCAGCCTACTTTCAGTGGCGGACTCTCACCCTCCATCAAAGTATCTTCATTTCGTCATGGTTTCTATTGGGTTATCAAAGTTCAAGTCAAAACCAGTGGCCCAATTCAAGTCCAGCCAACTGACAACCTTTACCTCAGTTATCCAATTTCTTTTTTTAACCAAGAATTGAAGCATTTAATATGTTTTATACAGCAAATTTAGAATAAGCAAACACTAGCCAAAATAATTTAAGTGAAATGACAATTAAAATTTAACCTGCTAAAAGTAAGAACATAAATAACTTTAAAAGATTTTTTTAACATACCTAACACTGTTCCTCCCCCTTCTCTGCTTGTCAGTCATTTTCCAACTTTCCTCCACTTCATCCCCCCATCTATTCATCAGAGAGGGTAAGGACTCCCAGGGTGAATAAATGTTGAATGGAATATCCAATTGAGGTAGGACCAAGCCCCTCCCACCCGTATCAAAGCTGAGCAAGGTGTTCCTCTGTAGAGAATAGGCACCAAGAAGCTAGTTCATGCACTAAGAATAAATTCTGATTCCACTGCCAGAGGCTCCTTAAACTGCGCATGCGATTTAACTGTCATCCACATAAGAGGGCTTAGTTCAGTCCTATGCGGGTTTCCAGCTGACAGTTCAGGACAGTGAGCTCCCAGTAGCTCTGGTCAGATTTCTCAGTGGGTTTCCTCATCATAATCCTGACACCTTTACTTATATAATCACTGTTTGACTTGACTGGGTGCTCAACCCAGTATCAATAAGCCAATTTCAAAAGCCAAATAAAATGTGGAAAGCTGACTAGGAGATTTGTTCAGTGTGAAGTCATTGGGAAGAAGAACAGACATCCAGTCTGGTTTCCACCCAGCTTTCTAACTGAAGAAAAACATAATGTTTGTTTAGCGTGTTGCCTCAAAAATTGTTAGCCATGAGATAAACGGGGAGCTGTAATCTTGAGTATGACTGATTATCAGGACTGTTTTTCTAATAATCATATGATTTCTACAGGAAAATATAAGCATGATGGGAACAGAAAAGGTTGCTTTAGTTTTCAGTATCTTACCTGAAACATAAATTTTAAAAAGCGGAATTATTTACAAGGTATATTCTAAGCCTTGTATCCACACCATGTTGCTCACTGCTTTAGGTTTATGTAGTGTGTGAGGTGAGTTGAAAGGGATATACCTATTTTTCCATCCAATTTTAAGCTTCAATACTCCTAGAAAGTTGAACAAAGTAAAGCTGAATAAATTCAGTCTCAGATCAACCTCTTTGTTCTGAAGGCAAATTAATTACAGATTGATATAAACAGAAGAAACATATTATAGTGAACTATGAAATTGAGACCATTGTGATAATTATTTGAAGATTCCTTGTGTGCCATGACTTCTGATAAAGCTATAGGTGACTAGATGTTCTATTTAAGCCACCCAGAGAGATGATTCATCTGCATTAGATCTGTTCCATCTGTATTAGAAAGCTTACAACATTTTCATGAATCAAAATATCCACAAGAATTTTTTTCTTATACCTGCCTGATGTTAGAGCAACATTTTAAAGTTAAGTTTAGCTTATGCATTATTTTTCTAATGCTCCCCAGTGGATCATTATTAACCTGAAAAAAGAGTTTATGCCATGAATTTTATACAATGTTATCTGCCTTGGATTAAACCTCTTTGAAACAGAAGCTAACGTTTCATATTTAAAACTATGAAAAATGAAGGAAGTTATCGATAGCATTAAAAAAGTTGTTTCAAAATAAATCTGTTTTCTTGTTTATGAGGTTGCCAAGGCTTGCTGGTATTGAAGGAGAGAAATATTTTCAAAAGTTGGCATAGTGAAGAGAGCTGACTGATAAAGTGTATATTACTCTTTCCTTACAAGTTTAGACAGTGAAAATAATAGTATATATTCTATTGCATTTACACACTATTTTTTGTGTACAACTTAGAACTGAAGAGGAAAAAAGAAAAAAAATGATATAAACACTAACACTGACAGCCATATAAGATAGAGATACAAGCACAGAAGTTATAAAAAACTAAACAAGAACTGATGGTAGGAAGTATTAAAACCCTCCAAAAGAATTATTTATAGGGACATGGGTCAGTCAGCAAGACATAATACCACAGGCAAGGTCTACTGCACTTGAGTGTTTAACTCTTGACACTATTACTAATAGTGCTATGGTAAAGATGGTAAAGATGGTAGAACACAACAGAATCTAAAGTGGCTGTATCAAAAGTGACTTGATATTTTCAACTTTAAATTTTAATTTTAATATTTTTTATATCTATAGATAGGTGGTTCATTAAAACACTACTAAACACACACACACACACACACACACTAATCTGTCTCGAGTTTTTGAAAATCAACAATATTTGCTTTCATTTTTCTCAGTAATTTTATTGCAGTAAGTAGTTTCTGGCCCAGCCTAGCCCCAGGGTGAAGGCCAGTAGTCCCAATTAATCACATAAAGTCTTACATTAATTACAAGCTTTTTGGCTTATGGCTCAGATGTACTGCTAGCTACCTCTTGTATCTTAACCCATTTTTACTCATTTATATTTTGCCATGTGGTTTGTGGCTTACCTGCACTTTTATATCTCACTCTCTTGGCAGCAGCTTGCAGAATCTCTGCCTGACTCTGCCCTCTTTCCCCTTTATCTATGGTTGGATTTACTGGTTCCTATAAGCTGGTTTGCCATAGCCAAAACAATTTCTTTATTATCCAATAGTAATTCACAGCATACAGAAATATATCTCACATTCTTTTATTAGCCTAGAGTTTGTATTGTGTGAATTCTAAGATTTTGATAACTATAGTGATTATGTAGGTTCTTCAAATTAGTTGAGAACCAGAATGCTTGAGGCGAAGATGGTTTTGATATTCCTCAATTTTTCATTGGGATAAATGCTATTTTACAGTCAATAACTACTTAGTCAAGAATAGGGGTGTGTGGCTTCTGAAACACTGTTCACTACATTCTACAATGTTGGCTTATTCTTACATAGAATTTATGCAGAAAGCTACAGATTCTATGATTTTACAAGTACAATATTCCTGTCATAATTGGATTATAGTGTTTCTCCCTGTTTCTTCCTGACCAGTGGTTCCTACATATTTTCTGCTTACTCTATCTTTCTTAGTGTTCACTTATATAGGAATAAGAGTAGGGAGCATATATGTTCAATTTCTGACTGATAAATGCACAAATATTCTCTTGAATCTGGCCATTGTGAGTTTCTGCATTAAGCACCATATAGTGATCTTTCTTTATTTAAACAATAGTCTAATATTGACTCTGTCACATGGTATCTAATCATCATTCTTATGCATGTGTATAATGCATAACAGGAAGTAAATAAAATGAATTACAAAATGTACAGTTTTAGGGGAAAATGATCACCATATGTTGAGTGTTGGAGACAAGTTTTGTGCAGAAAGAGAAAAGGATTTATCTGAAATTGAATAAGAAAGAGTTGTCAGGGCAAAAACCTCACCCACCTAAATATCTAACTTGTGAAAAGCAAATGCCTGAGGAACTCTCTGCTGTTACAAGAAAAATATAGAGGAGAGAAACTGTAAATGTAGGGCCTAAATATACCCCAAGTGAGCAATAAAATGATAGTGTTCTGGCTTTTAGGATCATGAAGAACACAGAAATAAGGGAATTATGAAATCTTCCTTCATGGTAAAGGACAGCTTCTGAGTCCAGGTATGTGGAAGGAGATTCTCTATGGAAACCATGAGAGCCTATGTGTGGAGCTATGAAAGTGAAGCCTGGATTGCACTGGAGACCCAAGGATGTTAGAGATTGCAGAGCCATGAGTTATATGCTGTGGAGAGAAGCAAATGAAGAGCTAAATTAGACAAAAAGACAGGAGTATGTTACAGGCAGCAAACCTCTGAAGGACAAGTTTGTCTAAGCCCTTTAACAGTATATATAAAGTTAAAGGATTTATAATTTTTTCTTGTTTAATTTTGGCATTGCTTTGGCTCATTATTTCCTCACTATGCTCCAATTTTACACTTTGGGAATAATAAAAATGTTCTGTGCCTTGGTATGTTGGTTCTTTGATTTGATATGTGATTGTACAGTTAAAATGCCTTAAATCTCAGAAGAATCTTTGCAATTTAGAATTTTATACTGTGTTTAGATTGTGAAATACTATAGGGGATTTTGAAGTTGAATTAAATGCATTTTCAAGTATGATATGGCCACAAACCTAGGGTTATGTAGGAAATAATACTATTTTAATTGAGAACAGCTCCGGTAGGCTCATGTATTTGGATACTTGATTCCCAGTTGGTGAGACTGTTTGGAAAGGATTAGATTCCTTATTGGCCTTATTAAAAGAGTTATGTTACTGGGAGCAGAAATGTGGTTATAAAATTCTTATGTAATTCCTAGTGTTTTCCCTCAGCTCTCTGCTTATGAATCAAGAGGTACACTCTTAACTTTAACTTTACTCAGCCACCATAAACTCTAACCCTCAAAAATTATAATCTAAATTAAATACTTTCTCTTATAATTTGTCTTGGTCTTAGTCTTTGATAACAGCAATAAAAGAGTAATAAGATAAACACGAAAAGCAAATACACAAGATATATTGTAGATAAGAACACTTATATTCTGATCATGTTCCTCCTGTTCTTTATAGATCAACCAGTACAAAAGGCTCCTTATCCCAGATATGTTGTACATTTCCCACAAGCAAGTAAACAATCTATATGGTATGCAATACTAGATGAGTGTCCTCTAGTCCAATACAGTTCTGACACTAATTAACTGGAGAGTAGTCCTACAAACTGGGGGCACATTTTCTGAGATTGGTTCAGTTACCAGCTTTTGTCCCCATAGATTTTGCCCATATATAGTTGTAGCACCTCCCTGGCCTTTGAAGCTGTAACCTGGAGGCATGGCTAGAAACAGCTTAAAGATCAGGTTTGGGACCGCAGCACTCTCTACTTTGCCACCACATGGAAGGAAGACTCGGTCCATCTGGATGAGAGATCATTTCAGGATTCTCTCCATTATTTGTCGTAAGATGCTTTGAATAAATATTAAGATACTAATCTATTTCCTATGATTATTATCTGGCTACACATGGGCTGATCAAAATCATGTTTAAAACATTTCCTGTGATTCTGTTGATTTTCTCATATATCTCACAATATAGGAGAACATTTATTTGCATTTACCAGCTTATTGAAAGAATATTGCAAAAGACACAAGTGAAGAGATATACTGAGTGAGGGGAGATGAAGACCCCTGACCTCTCTGGACATTTTTCCTTCCTAGCAACACTAGATATCCAGAAATTCAAAAGTATTCAGGATTCTGAGTGTCCATGGAGACTTCAATATAAAAGAAATGTTCTCAGCAAGTTGACTTGTAGAGTTCAGAGGAGTTGCCTGTTCAGATTCATTTTTTTGTGCTTATTTTTGGATAGGGTCCTATGTGACTCAGTCAGGCCTTGAACTTACTATGATGTAGCAGAGAATGACTACAGACTTCTGAACTTCCTGTTTCTACTTTCTCTGTACCAGAATTTCAGAAATATAACACCGTATCTGGTATGCATGACACTGGAGACCAAACACAAGGCTTCAGGGACGCTAGATAAATTATTTACCAAGTTAGCTATACTATCATTCCACCTACTCCTGTCTTTTTTGTTAGTATCTTTTTATAAGACGTGGAGTATCAGACCTTTGTATGTGGAAGGCCTTCTGACCTCTTATTAGGAAGAATATGTCATGAACTTTATGTATGAATAGGAAGACTGGAGTACATAAGGCTCTATTGAGTAGGAAAATTTTAGATTCTATGAAGTCTTTATTATAATTCTAGAAATCACAGCGCTAAATCAAGGTTATAAAGTATATTAGTTGTGCTCAGAAAACAATTTTTTATATACATTCTCCCTGTCTCAGTAATATCATCTCCATCTCGATATTGGATTGTCTATTATTTTTTAGATCAAAAAGTCTCTTTTAAATCCTTTTCGACTATTATTGTTTCTACAAGAATTCATTTGAACTTTACAGCTGCAAACATAGCAGAGATGTTCCATCCTTTGTATCATGGACAATCTTTGTGATTTTTCTAATTTGAATCTATTATAATCTATGGCTTTCAGGAAGACCCACATATTTCTGCGTATGGCCCACATTTTAGAGTCTAGAGATCGTTTCATTCCCTCTATGCTCTGTAGTCTTTTTTTTTTTTTTTTTTTTTTTACTTTTAAAAAGTTTTATAGTGGACACAAGTGAGGACATACTAAAAAAACCAATCTGTAGCTGTGTCTTGGCTGCTCCTGATTTATCCACTCTTCTCTCCTCTTCTTCCCTCAACCTTTTTCTATGTTTTTAGTATTTTGCTCTGGAGGTACTTGTTGCTATGTTGTAAGTAAGCATAAAGGAGCTTAGCTCCAGAAAACTAAGGACAGCACCCATCGATGTAATTGAGGTATCCCTTGAAAACTAAATGTCTGGAATGAATTCCAAGTGTATCCTGTAGGTAAGAACAAAAAAAAATTCTGAAATTGGAATTGTCAGCAGACTGGAAATTCTAAATAGGAACAACACAGTTGAAGTTTTTTCCAGGTTTTCGCCTAATAACCAAGTGAGAACACCAGTATGTATATACACACATACACAAAACTAGTGTAACTCCTAAAAATCCATAAATCTATTTGTTATTATATCCATAAGGCCCCATAAAAATACTTCTCTTTGCCACAGACGGAAACTATCACAGAAAACCAAAAATATTATAACTAATTAATATACAGAGACATGGAGCCATGTTCCAAAACCCTCCAGTACCTAAGGTTCATTGGGCAATATGGAAGAGGGATCAGTAAGATTATTAGAGTCAACGGATAAGAGACATTGCTAAGAGGGTGTGTCTCCTTACAAAAACTATTTACTTTTATATTTATCTCTCTGATATAAACAATTGTAGTAGGAGGTTTCTGGCCCGGACTTTCTCAGGCCTTACCTCAATGTTTAGACTCACAGACCCACAGACCCACAGCCCAGCAGTCCTACAGTCCCACAGAGACTCACAGATGCTTTCATTAATTTGAGGCTGATCAGCCTAAGGCTCAGGCATATAACTTTCTATCTCTTTACCCTCAATCTAACCCATTACTCTTATCTTGTTCAGCCATGCGGCTCGGTACATTTTCTTAGAGCAGCATAGTTGTCCTCTGCTTCTTCCAGCTTCTCTCTGGCATTCTTCTCTGTTCTTCCAGTTCCCAGAGGTTTTTTAGTCTGGTAGCCCCGCCCACACTTCCTGCCTGCCTTTGACAAATCAGCACTTTTTATTAAACCAGTGGGTGTGACAATTATTTACAATGAAGCAACGCAATCCCCCTATAAACAATGATTGTATTTTTAGTTCAGAGATGAGAAGTGGAAAGTTTAAGTGAACTTCCAAAGGAACCAAGACCAGTATTAGTTCTATTGCTAACCTACTCTTTATCAAGAGCTCAACTTTTTAAGGCTTCCATTCTTAATTTCCATCTCTACACAAAAAGTAATCCTGTCAGTGATTTTGCTTCTTACCCACAAAGACAAGGCTGAACATAGTCTTGCCAGCTCACAGAGGTGGGTTGTCATATAGGGACTGTGCTCTCAGATGAGCATCTTGGGGTCTCTTTTCATGCTGGCTCTACATTAAAGTAGTTTTTCAAGATTTTAGTGTGGAGTACCTTTTCTTCATAAATATGCTTTCACAGTCAGATCTATACCACATCTTGCAGCTTCCTCCACCCATATCATTTAACATTTTTAATTAGTTTTCCTTCATAACATCAGAGTTTCAATTGACATGAGTTAATTGTTTTTACCAGAAGTACTATTACCTTCCTCTTGTTGCCCTTGGTATTTCATGTGTTTCTTTCTTCTGGATGCTTTTGGTACTGCATGATGGATATGCATGGATATTTATTTGTGTGCTTTGGCCATTTCAGAGGGCTATGTATCATTCTTTAATTGGCACATTGGGTACGTCATGCTGATTTACAAATGGATCTATTGCTCTCTTTTGAATGATGTGGATTCTCTAAGGAGATAAATCACATTTTTCTGGATGGTTTTGATTCTGTGTGAGTAAAATAATGGAGATCTATACCCTCTTTGTTATCCTGTAGAAACTACAAGGATAATCTTCCACCCAATTTTGAATTTTTTTCTACTGTATGGGACACTATATGCTTTTATGGATGCATCATATCTCATTCCCTGTCATGGTCTTTTCCACCATAATGATAACAAAGTAAATCTCTGAAGCTTAAAGTAATACCCACCTAAATAATTTTTATAAGATAACAAGTCCTGGTGTCTATTTGCAGAGATAGAAAATTAACTAAGACATTTGGGTACTTCATGGAGAGCTATTGTACTTTTCTGGGTGCTTTTGGTACCACAGAGTGCTCTATTGCTTTCTGTGTGCTTTTGTAATTTTCTTAATGGAGGTTTATTGCTGTGAAGAAACAATATTGCCATAGAAACTCTTATAAAAATATTTAATTGAGGATGGCTAACAGTTTCAGAGGTCTAGTCTATTATTGCCACAGTGGGAAGCATGTCATAATGAAGGCAGACATAGTATTGGGAAGGTAGCTGAGACTTCTATATCTCGATCTGCAGAGACCAGGAAGAAAATAAGACACTTTTTTTTTTCTAATAAGGCCACATCTATTTCAACAAGACCAAACTGCCTAATAGTACCACCCCCATGGCCTATAGGGGCCATTTTGATTCAAACCAAGACATTCTGTTCCTTGGCTCTCATGTTATAATTCCATATTATAATCCAACTTTAAAGGTCTCCATAGTCTATTATAGTATAAGCATTACTTATAATTCCAGAGTTCAAAATCTCCTCTGAGACTGATGAAATACTTTAACTTTAATACCCTGAAAAATCAAAATGAAAAGCAGATCACATACTTCCAACATAAAATGTCACAGAATGCACATTGCCATTCCAAAAGGTATCTTGGTAATAAAATATTGGACAAAATCAAGTCAAAAAACCAACTGTATAAACTTCAAACTCTGCATTTCCATGTTTGATGCCAAATTGTTCTTTAGATCTCCAGCTTCCTTTATTTTTAATCCATTTATCTCCTTGAAAACAGTACTTAGTTTCATTCTACTTCCTGGTACTCTTTTATCTCTCCCAAATTTGTATTTTATAATTTGCCCTGACCACCTTGGTCCTTTACATAACAAATCTTCCTTATGGTTGTTTCTAATAATCACATATCAGAGTCTATATTAGGCAGACTTTTTGGACTAGGGGAAAAAACAGACACATTTTTCACCAAACTATCATAAGAACAATTACTAGGCAAAATTGTAAATGCTCTTTCTTTTGAATCCTCTTGAGTCAAGACCCCAAAGTTAAAGTCTTCTCTTCTCCTACTAGTATAGCCTATTAAGCAGTAGATAAAGTGTTCCAGTACTTTCCTAAGACAAATCAATGAATTCTAAATTAATTGTCTCCTAACCAAAAAACAGGTCCGGTCTGTCACAGCAATACCACAGTCCTAGTACTAACTTTTTCCTTAGTTAGAGTTTTATTACTGTGAAGAGACACCATTACCATGACAACTCATAAAGGAAAACATTTTAATAGGGGTTGTCTTATAATATCAGATTATATTATATTATGACATTATTAGTCCATTATTGTCATAATGGTAAGTATGGTGGTATACAGTCAGACATGGTGCTAGAGAGGTAGCCAAGAGTTCTACATCTATATCTATCTAGAGTCAGAAAGAATAGAAATGAGACACACTTCCATCAGCAAGGCCACATCTCCTAATAGTGCCATTCCCTGTGAACTCATGGGGTCATTTTTATTCAAACCACCACAGTAATCCATGGGGATATATTTCCCTTTCTTCAATTATGATAGTACTAAATTGAAAGCAATCATTCCCATCTATATACCCTCTGGATTTTTTCATTATTATCTGCAGCTCAAACAGTTTTGTTTGGATATATTGGCTAGTGAAAGTTGACCTATTTAGATCTTCTTCGTGTTTATAATGCTACATAGGGCTCTATCATACTTTTCTGGGAGCTTTGGGTACTACATAGGTGTCTACCACTCTTTTCTGACTTCTTTGTATACTTTCTCGTGGTACAAATGAGGATGTATCACTTCTTTTTAAAAGTTTTTGATATTTTAAAGGGTACTTTGGATTCTGCAAGTAGATCTAAATTGGGATCTATCACCTGTGTGTTTTTTATACTGAATGGTGTTCTATAGCATACTCTAGTCACAGGCTGTTCCTTATAGGAACCTATAACTGTCTTTTATATGTTTTCATGAGTAATTTGGGTACTATAATATGCATCTATTACCTTCTTCTGGATACTGTGAGTAATGCATAGGGAATCTATTCTCTTCTGGGTACTTTGGGGACTGTAAGGGATTTAATGGAGCTATTTATCCTTCGTGATTTGATAAATACAATGTGGAGTCAAAAGTTTTTCTCTCTCCTACAGCTATTTAGATCCAAATAATCACACAATGGCTTATATTAATTATAAACTGTTTTGCCTATGGCTCAGACTTGCTATTTGCTTTTACTTTTAAACTAAAAAGTGATTCTTAAACCTATTCATCCATGTGGCTTGGTACCTTTTTCTCAGTGTACCAATCTTGTCTTGCATCTTTGCATCTGGCTAGAATGTGTTCTTTGCTGTTCTGCTTCCCAGAAATTTCCTAGTCTGATTACCTTACATATTCTTCCTTCCTTTCTTTCATTAAATCAATATTTATAGTAACAAATATTTACAGTGTACAAGAGTATAGTCCCACAGCAACAATGGGATCTATTGTCCTCTTTTGGATGTGTTGCATACTGCATAAAGTTCTGGGGCTCTTTTGCGGATGTTTGGGCTACTGGTACTTTTTGAGAATCTACATAGGTAACTCTTTCCCTTTTCTAGATGTTTTGGGTACTGCATGGGAACATCTTACCCTCTCCTGTCTGCTTTGGTCTTACAAAATTTACTTATGACTTTCTTCTGGATGTTTTGGGAACCCTTTTGAAAATCTATCATCATCTTCTTGGTGCTTTGGTGACCATAAGGCAATCTATACAGATATTATCAAAATTTTGTAAATTCAAGGGGATCTAATGCCTCTTGTGGGTTGTTTGGGTACTGCATATATCTTACATTATCTTCTCTGTTGGCTCGGGCACAACATGGGCATATGCATACCCACCTATTGCCCTTTTCTGGATGTTTTGGGTACCAAATAGGGACCTAAAACTGATCTTTCACCTTCTTCTGGATACTTTTGTTACTGTATAGTTCACTATGTCCCACTTCTTGGTGCTTTGGGTATTGCATAGGGATCTATCTGCCCTTTTACATGTGTTGGAGATTGTATCGGAACATATCAGCCTCTTCTGGGTGCTTTAGTTACTACATATAAATTTATTTGTCCACTTCTGGGTGCTTTAGTTACTACATATAAATTTATTTGTCCTCTTCTGGGTGCTTTTGGTAGTATAATTATCTTTGTCCTTCTTTTTGGTTAATTCTGGTACTGCTTGTGCAATTCTTGCTCTTTTCTTTGTGCTTTTGGTAGTGCAAAGAGATGTATTGCTCCCTACTGGATGTATTGGGTACTACACACGATGTACATCGGGATCTACTACCCTCTTTCAGATGTTTTGAGTACCGAAGTGAATTTATCATCCAATTCTGGGTGCTTTAGGAACTGTACTAGGAACTATCTATTTCCATTATTTTGCTCTTTCTAGAAACATAAAGAAAAGGTGATATAAATGTTATAGGATAAAAGAGTAGATTCTACTTTAAAAAGAAACTACTTGTTTCAAATAATTTACATTGATATGGACTTTAGTTTGTTGATACAAATTTAAGGCTAATTTTCTTTCACTGTATGTATATTTCTTCTCTTGTTTAAGGTATTATGTTTGTGTAACTTATTTAAAATTGTAATGTATAACAGACAAATAGTTAATCATCTATGATAATCAAATTTATAGTAATTTTAGTTAGGTTTTTTTAGATATATATTTCATTTAGATAATCTTCAAATACTTCAAAGACTTACAGAATATGGCATTTAAAATATTTTAAGAACTTGGACTTGTCTGGACAGTGAAACATGTCTGCTTCTGCACCAATCTCCTTTGAGAGGATGATGGGTATCAAAGAAACTCCATGTGGAGATTACTTTCTTTGTGGCAAAATTTGGCCACCAGACAAGAGATTGTTCTTGTCTTGACCGATTGACAGTATGCTGTATAATTTGGACATGCAGAATGCATAGGAAAGCCATCTCTAGGGCTTTTCCAGAACAAATTGAGATGGTTCTTCAGGTTCCTGCTACACAGAGACTGACATTCTGCAGGGCATAAGGAGAAGTCACAGACAGAATGGGTGGAGCAATCCTTCAAATTTTCTGTTTCATTGAAAGATATGCCAGAAAGTCTAGGCCTATTGGCTGAAGATGGATGCCCCAACATTACAAAAGAACTATGGGTGACTGTCCAGGTGGCCAGATGTCTCTGTCCTTTCCAGAATTTGGAAGTTTCTTGCCTGCAATTCACTTCCTCCTTTCTCAGGTAAAATTATATCCTTTTGTGGTCTCAGATAGTTTATAAGTATAGTTTTCCATAGTTATAATAAAAGGTAAAGTAGATTAAAACTTTGGACTCACAAAGATAATGTAGATGATAAAATATTTTCTTTAATTTTGCTAAATGCAAATACAATGGATATTGTAACTGTCACTCTTGCTTGATTGCTGTTTCGTTATATGCAATTGTGCTATAATGAATTTGAAATCTTCCTTTTTGATTAGACAGAATAAAAAAGAATTGATGTGGGATTTTTTTGTGTGCTGCGAATATGCTGTATTATTGGTTAATAAAGAAACCTGTTTTTGCCTTTGTCAAGGCATCTTAGAGACAGGAGAAAAAAATTCAAGTATAAACAAAGGATAAGGAGGGCAAAATCAAACTGAGAAGCTTCAGGCTGCTGCTCAAGAAAGCAAGATGTTATGGGATACAGGTACAACCATTTAGCCATGTGGCAGTGGAGAGATTAATAGAAATGGGTTAAGTTGTAAGAGCTAGTCAGTAATGAGCCCAAGCCATATGTCAAACAGGTTGCAATTAATATAAACCTCTTTGTAATCATTTTATAAGCATCCATATGGTCATGGGTGGGAAATATTCCTCTGACTGTGGGCCTGGAGAGGCCAAAAACTTCCCAGTATATGAATAAGATTTAGGCTTCTCTATATCATGAGTACAATGGCTCTTGCAAATATGTCACTCTGTCTTATTCTTTTCACTTATGTGTTCACTATATGTTTTCTAAGATTCTCTCCTTCTAAAATTACTATTCTGGTACTTGGATCTGCTATTCCTTTTGTGATATTCTAACCCTAACCTGAATCATAACATAACCCTACATTTAACCATAATACTAACCTTAACATTAATGTCTTTGTGCTATGCTCCAGTATTATGTTCATATTCCCTAATTTCTTGAAAGAGGAAATCTTTGGTTTCTTAAAATTATTATTGTTTTCACTGTGATTTTAAGAAACCTCCTTTATCTATCATATTACATCCAGCTGTTCTGAAGCAAGCAACATCAGAATAGTAAACAAGAACAGCCCATTTCTTTCTAAGGAGGTTTCTGATTCTAGGTTGCAAAAATATGTTTGTTTTACCAAATTTGTCATTCTGAATCATTCTCTTCACTTATGCTTGTGTTTTCCACAGATGACACTCTGTTCTACTTACCTTACTCTTTCCATTGCTCAGAAGTTCTGTTCCTTTCATGACCTTATAACCATTAATTAAACATTAATTGATTATCATTAACTGATAAACTTTTAGTAGGCACAAATTATAAACACATTTCCTTTGATTTCTTAAAGATAAAGTTCTTGCCCTTGGGAAAGTATTATTATTTTCACTGTGTTTTTTAACTGATCTTATTTACTTAGAAATATATGCACAGTTGTGATGCTAGCAACTTCAGTTTTATGAAGTGAAAACAGTCTACTTCCTTCTAAATGGGATTTCAAACTCTCTTCAGGATATGAACAATGGTGTTCACAAATATGTGCTGTGACTTGGTTTCATAACTTATACATATATTTCCTACAATGACACTCTGTACTGCTAAAGTTACAGATAGTTATACATGGATCTTTTATTCTTTTTATTATTTACATCTTGTTCTTCTAAACCTCGCCCCAACCTTAATGCTAAGCCTAACACTATCCCAACTCCCTTATGACCCTATGCTGTGCTCCTTAATAAACTTATGATCCTCACTTTATGAAAAATTTCCCTTGCTCTTGTAAAAGTACTTCCATTAACATTATATTTTAATAAACCTGTTTACTTAGGGAAAAACACACTGCTGTTCTGATGCCAACAATTTGAAGCTAGTAGAAAAAAATAGTCCACTTCTCACTAAACAAAATTTATAATTTGCTCCTCTAGAAGTACAATATTTTGTGCAAATATGCCAGTCTCAGAGGTTCTCTTAATATATGTATGTGTTATTTAATACTGTGTTCAGATAAGGTATTCTTTTCATGTTCCTCTACATATAATATAAATTATAACCATAACTGTAACCCTAACACCAACTATAAGCTTAATCTTAAATATGCCATTAACCCTAAAACAAAATCTACCTAAAATGTTATTGTCCAGTAATAAACTTGGAAAATAAACTCTTCTTTTTCCAAGTGCTTTTGTAAAAGCATTGCTGTTTTCAACAAATTTACCCAGGAATACAATCCCAGTTATTCTTATGCAAGTGTAGAGTTGTATGAGGAAAACAGTCTGAAGCCATCTGAATGGGATTTAGTTTTCTCTACAGTGGAGTGCAATGAATTTTTGTTGTTGCTGTTGCAAATATGCTACTTTGTCTTATTTCCTTCACTTATGTGTATTTCTTAAGACTCCTTATAAAAATACATATTTAATACTTGGATCTCATTTTTCTTTAATGATATTCTAAGACTGAACTTAACCTTGTCCCTAACATTAACACTATCACCAATGTCTTTGTACTATGCTCCAATAATAAACTTATATCCCCTGTTTTCCTTGCTTTCATAAAGTTTTGCCATTTTCACTGTGTTTTTAAGTAATGTGCTTTACCAAGGAAAATCTGGATATTTCTTTTGAACCAAGCCATTTCAGAGTAGCAGGAGAAAAACAGCCCACTTTCTTCTAAACATATTTCAGTGTCTAGGCTATAAAAATATAATGGTGTTTGCAAATATGCTGATTTGTTTGTTCTCTTAACTTATACCTTTTTAAGGAAGATTCTGTCCTTTGTTGTGGTGGCTGGCTTGGAACTCATAGAGATTGTCTGCCTGTGGGATAATGCTCTTATACACTGTAAAGGTTTGTAACTGGTGTTGGTTCAATAAAATGCAGATTGGTCAATAACTAGGAAATAGAAGTGAAGCAACATGAGTAGAAGAATTTATGAGTGTATCTTACTGAGAAAAGATATCAAACCACATGGTTAAACATATATATGAATTATGGGTTAATTTAAATTTAAGAGCTAACCAGTAATATGCTTGACTACTTGCCTAGCAGTTACTATAATATTAAGCCTCTAAGTTAATTTTTTCATAAGCAGCTATGAGACAAGTCAGGTAGAAGAGAAAAACATCTGACTGACTACACCAGTCATTGCCTCACAAAAGTTGGGATTAAAGTACATCTCTTAAGGTATATATTCTTTTGTTTGTTGGGATTAAAGCACATCTCTAGAGTTAAATATTTTAATGCTTGTTAAAGGTTTTTTGAGATAGCATTTCATTTGTAGCTCTGGCTACACACTTAGTGGACCAGGCTAGTTTTGAACTCTTGGATCTGCTTGCCTCCCAAATGCTATGATTAGAGGAGTTTATTACCATATCTCTGAAGTTATATAATCTAATGATAAAATCTCCTATTTCCTTGACATTCTTTTAACCCCAACTCAGCCATAACCTTAATATCCTTGTATAATAATAAATTTAAAGTTCCTTGCTTTCCAGGAAAATTGCTTTTTCTCTTGTAAAAATGTGTCTATTCTCACAAAACTGCTTTACAAAGGAATGTGGTACAGCTGTTCTTATGCAAGTTTTCTTAAACAGAAGCAGTCAACTTCCCTTCAAAGGAGACTTTATACCTTTTAGAATAGAATGGCAATGGTTTATGCAAATATGCAACTGTCACATCTCTTATGCCTGTGTTTTCTAAAGCTGTCACTTGATTCTTGTAATCTTAGATTCTTATCCTTAAATATTTAATTGCTCTTATCTTCTAAAATTATCCCTTAAACTCTCCCTAGCCCTAATAGTAAACTTCAATATAATAAACTTTTGGTGTGCTTCAATAGTAATCTATATTTCCTTTCTTGGAAAACCAAATTCTTTTTCTTGTAAAAGTATTGCCATTTTCACCAGGCTTTTAAAAAAGCTGGATGTTCTGATGTAAGCACTGCTGTTCTAATGTGAACAACTTTAGAGAAGAAGGAAAATAGTCAACTTTACTCAAGAGTGTATAGGAGTCTCTGCTATAGAAGAACATTAAAAAAATATGCCAGTGACTGGTTTCTTTGTGGGGTGTGTGTTAGCCTTAATATTCTTGTGCTGTGCTTGAATGACAAACTCGTGTTCTTTGTTTTCTTGGAATGTAAGATTATGTTTTCAAGATACTTTTGTAAAAGTACAGCTGTTTTAAACAAATTTGCTCTACCTAAAAACATATATCCAGTTGTTCTGATAACAAAAAGACATTAAAGTGAAGACATTAAGAAAATTGTCCATATCTATATAAATGAGACAGGAATCTCTGCTGTATGAATAGAACATTTTTTGTAAATATCCTTTGTTTTTTCCCCCTTCACTTATATTCTAAAGCTCAGATCTCCTATTGCTTTCATGAATTTCTAACCCTAACATTAAGACTAATATTAACTTGAATGTCTTTGTTCTTTGGTCCAATAATAAACTCATCTCTGATTTCTTGAAATACAAAGTCTTTGCATTAATAAAATTTGGGGCATGCTGAGTGTGTTTTTAGCAAATCTGACCTAAGAATGAAGGCAAAATGTTCTCATGCAAGCAGTTTCAGTTTTGTAAAAGGCAAAGAGTTCACTTTCCTTAAAATGGTATTTCAGACAGTTCACAGTACGGTACAATGGTGCTTACATACATGCAACTGTAACTTATTTTCTTAAATAATTCCTGTGTTTTAAAAAAATTCACTTAGTTCTAGTAAGGTTATAGATTCTTATCCATTGATATTTTATTACTTTCATGTTTTTCTAATGCTACCCATGAACCTACCCTAACCCTAATTTTGGTGTGTTCTAATAATAAATAATGTTCTCTGCTTTTTTGAAAAACAAAACTCTTGCTCTTGTAAAAATTGCTTCCATTTCACCCTGTTTTTAATAAACATGTTTTGCTTAGACTGTTTTTCAGATGCAATTACCTTTATATTAGAAGGAGGAAACAGTCCAATTTCCTCTAAATTAGATTTAGGATTCTCTGTTCTACTTTGTGCAAATGTGCCACAGTGAATGGTTCTTTTCATTGGTGAATGCATTTTTTAAAGACTGACCTCATAAACTACAAATTCTAATGCTTGGATTAATTACTTTTTATGTTTTTCTCACCATAAAAATAACCATAAATATAGACATAAACCTAACCCAAATACTAACCCTAAGCATAGCTATAAACCTATAGCTACCAACAACACAAAACCTACCCTAATGTCGTTGTTCTTTGATACAGTAATAAACTAAAGTTCTGTGCTTTAAGAAAAACAAAGTCTTATATTTCAATTAGTCTTCTAAAAATACCACTGTTTTCAACAAACTTATTGCCTCTAGAAACATACATTTGTTTCATGATACTCTATTCATATTCCCAACATAAGCATAACCCTAACATTAAAATTAACCCTAATGTTCCTGTGATGTGCTCCAATGACATACTCAGGTCTTCTTCTCTCTTGGAAAATAGAGTCCTTGCTTTTATAAAACTTTTGCTGTTTTCTTCAAACATACATTAACTAGAACATATGTCCACCTGTTTTGATACAGGCAATTCTAGAGTAGTAGGAGAAAAACTTTCTACTTCCAGATAAATGGATTTTGATTCTAGGTTTTAGAGATATATATTTTTTCAAATATGTGAGTCTTTTTCTTTTGTATTATTCATGTGTTTTTGATAATACTCTGTCCTTTGAAAGTTACATATTCTAATGCTCATATCTGTTATTCTTTTCATGCTCTAAACCTAATGTTAACCCTAACCCTAGACCTGACCTTACCTGTATTAGTTAGGCTTTATATTGCTGAAACAAAACACCATGACCAAAAAGCAAGGTGAAGAGGATATCATTTATTTGATTTATACTTCCATATTATAGTTCATCGCTGAAGGAAGTCAAGACAGGAACTCAAACAGGGCAGGGTCATGATGCCAGGAGCCATGAAGAGATACTGTTTACTGGCTTGCTTCCTATAGTTTGCTCAGTTGCATTCTTATAGAACTTGGGACCACCAGGCTCAGGATGGTATCATCTATCATGGGCTCAGCCCTCCCCTATGGATTGCTAATTGAGAAATGCCTGACATTTTGGCCTCATGGTGGCATTTCTTCAACTAGGGCTTCTTCCCCTCTGATGACTCTAGCTTTTAGCAAGTTGACACACAAAACTAGGCAGCACACTTACCCAAACCCCAATGTCCTTGTCTAACTCTCCATAACAAAATTATTTTCCTTACTTTCTTGAGAAATAAAATTATATCTGTTGTATTTACACTAACAGTTTTACTACTTCGAACAGAACCACCTTACCCAGGAAAGGAAGCAGAGTTGTCCTCATGCAAGAAACATCAGTTTTGTAAAAGAAAAACAATTTGCTTCTTTGAAAATGTTATTTTGAACTCTTTAGTATAAGTATTATGGTCTTTACAAATATGCAACTGTGATTTTGTTTTTAAGTATGCCCATATATCCTGGAGATGCCATGGTCCTGGTAAAATTACAGATTTTTCTGCATAGATATTTTAATTTGTTTATGAGCTTCTAAACCAACCCGTAACCTTAACCCTAACCCTAATCCTAACATTCACACTACTGACTACACTTCACACTATGTTCTAATAATATGGAATATGTTCCCTGGTTGCTTAGTGTCTTCTTTTCTTTCTTCTCTTCCTTCCTTCCTTTATTCCTATCTGCTCTGTCTGTCTTTCTTCCTTCCTTTCTTTTTCTTTCCTTTATTTCTTTCTTTGTCTTTTATTTTTTTAAATATTCTGAATTATATAGGATAGGGCAGGTATGTGAATGTGAGTAATGTTTTTGGAAGATCAGAGGGAGAAGATCTTCCTAGACCTAAAATTACAGGAGATTGTGAACAATTAAATATGTCTAGGTTACAAACACAAGTTCTCTTAACTGTTAATTCACTTCTTTTCCTGCCCCTTCAATAAGTCTCAATTGTGAAGTTTTCACATTTTTCTCTTAATAGAAGATGGCTAGTGCATATTTTTTGTGGAGCTTCTTCTAAGAAAAGTAGGAGTTCATGTGACTAGGTCTCATTTTATTACATTAATTTGATTATTTTAGATCCCAGATAAAGTTTCTCCTCGATTCTTTCCTTCCGTTCACTCCTCTCACTTCCCATCAACCACCCAATCACTTCCTCTATTTCTTTCAAGAAATGGGCATGCCTCCCATGGGTATACACAAGAAAGGCCTATAAAGTTCCAGCATGACTAAGCATCCTTCCATTCTATAAGGACTGAGCAAATCAACCCTAGGCTCTACAAAACTAAAATTTGCCTAAAGATTGGAGGACAAAGTCAGCAACAAAGTTAGCCATAGAGGCCAGGGACTAGTGTCACATGCCTTTAATTCTAGTGCTCAGTAGGCAGATGCATAAATCCTTCTGGATCTCTGAATTCAATACCACACTGGGCTTCATGAGATTAATCCTGTCCAGGAGAGATACAGATCCAGGCAGTGGTGGGGCACACCTTTAATCCCAGCACTTGGGATCCCATGCCTCTGCTCCCTGTACTTGGAAACACATACACCTTTAGGCCCAGCACTAGGAAGTTTGAAAGAGAAAGTAATATGACTGAACAAAGAAAGAAATATAAGTTGAGAAGAGACAGGTCCTCCCCTTTGACTGAAAAGTTTCCATGGTGAAAAGTGCCTGTGGCTTATTCTTCTGTCTCTCTGACGTTTTAACATTTGCCCCAATATCTGACTCTGGGATTTTATTATTACTACCAATTAGAATACGTGCAATAGTCAGTATAAAAAACAGATTCCCAAAGCTAGTCAAAGTGTTAGGGACACTAAAGAGTCCCACAAAGAGTCCAAGTTGTACAATTGTCTTGTAAATATTTGAGGGCCTAGGTTAGTTCTATGAAAGTTTCCTGGTTGTCACTTCAGACTGTGAGCTCCTATGAGCCCAGGTTAGTCTTTTCTTGCAATGTGCTTGACCCCTCTGATTCCTATGATCCTTCCTCCTTCTCTTCAGCAGGAATCCCTAAGCTTGGTCTAATGTTTGACTGTTGGTCTCTACATATGTTTTTATCAATTAATAGATGAAGGCTGTCTGATGACAGTTGGAGTAGTCCCAATCTATGAGTATAGTAAAATATTATTAGACATCATTAGAGTGACATTTTTCTCCAATCATGTTGGTTCTATTCTAGGTTTCTGGAACATCTACCTTCTTGGTCCTCCAGGGAGTGTCAGGGTTGAGCTCACACTCATGGCATAGGTATTGGGTTGAATAGTCATTTCCACAATCTCTGCACCACCCTTACCCTAATACATCCCATAGGCAGGTCAGATTATAGGTCAACAATTTTGTGACTGGTTGGTGCTCAAATCCTTCCACTGGAAGATTTTTCTGATCACAGATGATGGCCAGTTCAGGCTATGTATTGGCCATTGCCAGACTCGAGTCATAGTTGGGGTCATTCTTGTAGATTCCTGTGAGTTTTCCTTGCACCCAGTTTCTATCTGAACTCTAAATTCCACTCAGTTTGCATAATCTCATTCATTAGTCACCCTCCCTAGCCACACCCCCTAGCCTGATCCCTCATGTTCCCTTGCCCATCTGATTCCAGTCAATCCGTAAGATTTCTTTTGTTTTCCCTTTTCAAGATGACTCACATTCTCAAATTGGGCCCTCCTTGTTACCTAGTCTCTCTGGGTCTATGGATTGTAGCATGGTTATAATTTACTTTACAACTTATATACATTTAGAAGTCGGTATATAGCGTGTGTCTTTGTGGGTTTTCTAACTGGATATTTATTTTTTCCTAGTTCTATTTTCTTTCAAAATTCATGATGTTTTAACAGCTGAGTAATAATCCATTATGTAAATATACCATGTTTTCTTTATCCTTTTTTTTTTTTTGGTTGAGAAAAATCTAGGCTGTTTCCAGGCTCTGGCTATTATTAATAAATCTGTTATAAGCACAGTTGAGCAAGTCTCCTTGTATTATAGTTAAGAATAATTTGTTATATTCCCAAGAGTGATATTGCTTGATATATTGATTCCAAATTTGATGAGAAACTGTAATGCTGATTTTAAAAGTGGATTTACAAGTTTCCAATTCAACCCAGCAATGGGGGAATGTTCCCCTTGCTCCACATCCACTACAGTATAAGTTGTCACTTGTGTTGTTTATCCTAGTCATTCAGACAGGTATAACATGGAATCTCAAAGTCTTTTTGATTTGAAATTCCCTGATGACTAAGGATGTTGAAACTCTTAATTATTTTTTGATCATTTTAATTTTTCTGTTGAGAATTCTCTATTTAAATCTGTATTTGATTTTTTAATGTATTATTTAGCTTTTGATTTTTAGTTTCTTGAGTTCTTTATATATTTTGGAAATGAGCCTTCTGTCAGATGTGGGGCTTATAAAGATCTTTGTTCATTTGGTAGCTTATCATATTTTTCTATTAACAGTGTTGTTTGCCTTGCAGAAAAATTTTAGTTCCATAAGGTCTCCTTTTCTATTAATCATAGTGTCTGTGCTACTGGTGTTCTATTCAGTAAGTTGTCTCTTGCTCCAATGTGTTCTAGGACATTTCTCACTTTTCTACCTAGTGTAACTGAATTAATGGTGAAGAATCTGATCACTTGAACTTGGACTTGTTACAGGGTGATAAATATGGATCTAGTTGCATGTTTCTACATGTCCACATCCAGTTATGCTAGCACCATTTGTTGAAGATGCTTTCCTTTTCTCCATTGTAAAGGTTTGGCCTTGTTAAAAATCAGTTGCCCATAGGTGGGTGGATTTATGTATTCCACTGACTCACCTTTCTGTTTTTATGCAAGTACCATGCATTTTTATGACTATAACATTGTAATTGAGCTTGAAATGAGAGATAGTAATACCTCTGGAAGTTTTTATATTGTGCAAAAATGTTTTAGCCATCCCAAGTTTTTGTATTTTTTTTCCATAAAAGTCAAGTATTATCAAGATCTGCAAAAAAATGTATTAAAATTATAATGAAGATTCCAATAAATCTGTAGATTGATTTTAGTAAAAATAGCCATTTTGCTATTTTAATACTACTTATCCATGAGCATTGAAATCATTCCCAATTTTAATATCTTCTATAATTACTTGTTTCAAAGACTTGAAGTTCTTGTCGTACCAACTTTTCATTTGTTTGGTTAGAGTTGCCCATATATATAAATTGTGGCTATTGTGAAAGGTGTTTCCCTGATTTCTTTCTCAGGGTATTTATTGCTTATATATAAATGGAATACTAATTTTTAAAAAAAAATCTTATACTTAACCTTATATCCACCCATTTCAATAAAGGTATTAAAAGAGATCCATGGTAGAATTTTTGAGATTGCTTATGAATAGTATCAGATCATCTGCAAATAGCAACACTTTGACTTCTTCCTTTCCAATTTATATCCCTTTGATCTCTTTTTTGTCTTATTTTTCTCACTAGAACTTTTAGTACTATGTTAAAAACCTATGGAGAGAATAGAGGGCTTTCCTTTTTCTTACTTTTAGTATAAGTGTGTTAAATTTTATTTATTTAATTTGGTGATAGCTGTAGGCTTGTTACATATTGTTTTATTATGTTTAGGTATGTTTTCTATTTCTGCTTTTTCCAAGACTTTATCATAAAATGGGTTAGATTTTGTCAAAGACTTTTTCAGCATCTGATGAGATAATCATGTAGGGGTTTTTTTCCCATTTGTTTATATGGTGGATTACACTGATAGATTTTTATGTGTTGAATTATTGATCTTTGAATCTCTGGGATGAAGCCTACTTGATCAAAGGCTGACTTTTTGACATATTCTTATATTCAGCTTACAAGTGTTTTCTTGAGTACTTTTGCATCAATGTATAAGAGAGAAAGTGTAATTATCTTTGATGAGTCTTTTTGTGGTTTGTATTGCAGTGACTGTGACCTCAGAATTAGAATTTGGCAATGTTCTTTCTATTTCTACTTTTTGCAATAATTTTCAGTGTATTAGTATCTTCTTCTTTGAATATGTGATAAACTACTGTATTGTAACTATTTGGCTTTGAGCTATTAGTGGTAGAAATACCTAATAACTACTTCTATTACTTTGTGTTTTATACTTATATTGTTTATCTAATCTTTACTTGCTTTTTAATTTTAGTATGTAGTATTTAGGGGGAAAAAATTGCCCTTTTTTAAGTTTTCCAATTTTGTGGTATTGTGGAGTAATCTTTTTTCTTTTCTTTTTGTTTACACTTTTAAGACAAAAAGTGTAAAGCCATGAATCAGAAAGTGAACTAATACTAATGGGTTAATTTAAGTTATGAGAGCTAGTCAGAAACAAGTCTAAGCTATGAGCTAAGATTTTGTAATTAAAATGAAGACTCCATGCCACTACTGAGGAGCCAACAACCATAACAGAAAGGTTCAACTACATTGTAGAGTACAGATGTTTAAAATGTGGCATAATGGTTATCTGGATATTTTTAGTGTCTATTTCTATGTCCCCCCTTTTATTTTTGATTTATTAATTTGGGTATTCTTTTTCTGACTTTTAGGTAGTTTGAATAAGGATTTGTCTATCTTTATGACTTTCTCAAAGATCCAGCTCAGTTTCATTGATTCTTTATGTTGTTTTCTTCATTTCTGTCTTATTGATTTCAACCCTAAGTTTATTTTATGTCTGTACTTCTTGGGCATGTTTGCTTCTTCTTGTTCTAGAGATTTTCAAGTGTGCTGTTAAGCAGATAGTATGAGATTTCTCCAAATTCTTTATTCAGGCACTTATTGCTATGAACTTACCTCTTAGCACTATATTTATTGTATCCTGTGACTTTAGATATGCTATGTATTCATTTTCATTGAATTTTAGAAAACTGTTAAATTATTTCCTATTTCTTCCTTAACTCAATGATAATTCAACTGAAAGTTGTTCAGTTTTCATGAATTTATAGGCATTTTGTACTTTGTGTTGCTATTAAAATCTACCTTTATTTCATGGTGACATGATAAGAATTACTTCAGTTTTCTTTGTATCTGTTGAGACTTGCTTTGTGATTGAGTATATGGTCCATTTTGGAGAAGGTTCCATAAGGTCCTGAGAAGAGGGTGTATTGTTGTATTATTAAGTGAAATGTTCTGTAGATATCTGGAAGTTCCATTTGAGACAAAGCTTCAATTTTTTTCATTATTCATGTTTAGATTCCTTCTGAATGACCTGTTCATTGATGAGAGTAGAATAGTAGTAGTATAAATGTAATTGGCTCCCATAAGTTAATAGAAATAATAGTATTAGGATATATAGCTTAGTTGGAGAAGGTATAATGTGAAATATTATTTTAATGTTTCATATTTGTTTATGTTGTGAAATATTTGCTTAATGATTCAAATATGTATTGTATTCTTTTACGTTAGATTTGTCTAACTCTGTAAAGCTATGTTATTTGCTTGTCTAAAACATCTAATTGGCCTAATAAAGAGCTAAAAAGAGAAATAGGCAGTGCTATCAGTCCGGTAGAATAAATAAGAGAATAGAAAGAAGGAGAAGGAAGGAGGACTACAAGGATCAGCCACCCATCTACACAACAAGTCAGGGAGTATAAAGTTAAAAGGGAGAATAGAGAAATAGAGAAAGATAAACATTTAGAGGCAAATAGAAGATGGGATAGTTTAAGTTAAGAAAAGCTTCTTAGAAACACACCAAGCTAAGACTGAGCACTCATTAGAAAAAATACGTCTCCACATACTTATTTGGAAGCTGAGTGGCTGACCCTCAAAAGAGCAAAGAGTTATAACACAACTCTAAGTTATGACTTTGTTGCAGGAAGTATGTCACTGTGGGGACAGTCTTTGGGGTTTTCCCATGCTGAAGTTACCACTTAGCATCTCGGGCCACTTCCTGTTGCCTTCTGATAAGTATGTAATCAGAATCATGTTTACCTGAACACTTCCATGTTATGCTCCCTACTATGCTCCCTGTCATGATGATAATGGACTCATCTTCTGAAACTGTAACCAAACCACTCCAATCAAAAGTTTTCCTTTTAAGGGTCATCACTGACATGATATCTCTCACAGCAATTGACACCCTTACTAAGACAAAGTATTGAAATCTCCCACTAATAGTATGTAAGATTTGATGTGTGATTTAAGTTTTAGTAACGTTTCTTGTATTTGTGGTATAGACGTTCAAATTTTAAACATCATCTGGTTGGATTTTTCCTTTTATAAGAATAAAGTATTTTGTCCTATCTATTTTTATTAATTTTTTTAAAAGTATATTTTGTTAGGTACTATGAGAGCTATACCAGCTTGCTTCTTAGGTCTGTTTGATTGGAAAATCTTTTTCAACTGTTTACTCTTAGGTAATATATATCATTTTTGTGTACAGCAGAAGATTGGATCCTGTCTTTGTATCCACTCTGTTATCTCAATTGGTGAATTTAGTCCATTGCTGATGACAGACATTAATGGCCAGTGATTATTAATTCTTGTTAACTTTTAATGTTGGTGGTAGTGGCAGAGTATATATGTGTGAGTGTGAGTGTGTTTGTGTGTGTGTGTGTGTGTGTGTGTGTGTGTGTGTGTGTGTGTGTGTGTGTGTGTTTCTATTGCTACTGCTGTGTTTTTGTAAGTGTAACTAATTTCCTTCGGTTAAGGTTTTTCTTCTAGTTCCTTTTGGAGGGATGGATTTTTTGGATAGATAGTGTTTAAATTTGACTTTTTAAAAATAAAATATCTTTTATTGTACTGGCATCCATGGTATCTTAGAGTCTTCAAGATGTCTGCCACAGCCTTGTAGCTTTTAGTTTCTCCATTGAGAAGACTTGTGTAGTTCCAAGAGCTGTACCTTTATATATTACTTGGCCATTTTCCTTTGTAACTCTTAATATTCCATCTTTATTCTCTATGTTTATTGTTTTGATGTTATATGGCATGTAGAAGTTTGTGGTCTGGCTTATTTGGTATCCTTTAAGTTGTTTTATACATTTATAGGCACACCCTTTTTAAGTTAGAAAAATTTTATTTTGTGATTCTGTTAAATATATTTTCTGGTCCTTGAGCTGGAATTCTTCTCTATCTTCTATCCATATTATTCTTAGGCTTGGTCTCTTCATAGTTTCACATATTTCCTGGATGTTTTGTGCTAAAAATTCTTTAGCATTACATTTTTCTTTTATTTGTGAATCTATTTCCTATATTGTATCTCCAATGCCTGAAATTTTCTCTTCCATCTCTTGTATTCTGTTGGTGATGTTTGCATCTGTAGTTTCGGTTCGCTACCCAGATTTTTCATTTCCAGAATTTTCAGTTTTTGTTTTCATTATTGTTTCTATTTCCAACTTTGTGTCTTGAATATTTCCCTTCACCTGTTTGCCTGTTTGCTCTTGGCCTTCTTAAGTAATTTATTGATATCCTCTAATTTTTGTCTTTTCCTGAATATTTTTAAAAAAATCTTTCATTTCCTATTTTAGATCCTCTATCATTTCCATAACATCATTTTAAGGTTGTTCTCTTATCCTTTAGCTGCAATGGAATATTCAGGTTTTGCTGTGTTTAGAATATCTGGGCTCTGGTGGTGCCATATTATTCTAAATGTTGCTGATTATATACATACACTGGCATCTGGGATTGGGGTGATTATAGGTCTAGGTCCTGACTTATGAGTCTGTCTTTGTTTGGTGGGTACTTTGTTCTTTAGTTTCTGTTCCACTTCTGGTTCTCTCTAATTGGCCAAGGATTCTAGTGATGATGAGTCTTCTGAATGATTTGAATAATTCCATTGGGGTTTTGGGTTTCTTGAGTTTGTATATCCATTCTGGCCTCCAATAAAACCTAAGTCTTTTTCCAAAATTAAAGATCAGAATATGGAGGCCAGGGGAGAAGGTAAAGTCTGGTGTTGTTGAGCAGGCTTTAAGAAGTATTAGCAAGCACTAGTCAATATTTTTCCTGAGGTCCCTAGAATAATTCTGTCCTCTAGTCATAGCTGCTGAGGCTATAGGCAAAAAGGAAGAACATGAGTTGTACCCTAGGGATCAGTGTCTGGAAAGTGGGCCAGATAACCTGAAAGGCAGGTCACTCATATGTTCTTCAAATTAGTATGGACTGGACCTGGGCCTAAAAAGTCTTCCAAAGTTGTGGGGATGTGCTGGCAATGAGGAGGAGGATGAGATGGGAGGGTTGTGCAATAGACTGGGTTTGGGGGAACAGGATCTAGGTGACAAAGGAAGTTGAGATGTCTGGAGGTCACTCACCCACTCCTTGACTGGTGAGGGCTACACTCTGTTTTCTTTAAAGAAAATCTTGTGCTTATATGAGTAATTACATTTTCATTGTGTTTTCAATAAATCTTCTTACCCAGAAACAAACAGACAACTATTCTGATGTCAATAACTTCAAAATATAGAAAGATAACATTCTAATTTTCAATGATCAGGATTTAAGTTTCTCTGATTTGGAGATAAATTGGCTTGTGCAAATATGCTACACTGACTAGTTTTCTTTGTTTATATGTGTGTTATTAAGACTGTCCTTCTAAAGCAAAACATTCTAATGCCATATAAATTAGAACTACAACCATAATCATAACTTTAAATGTGGCCCTCAAACTAACCCTTTCAATAATCCTAAATCTATAGCTAATACTAATGCAAAACCTACCCCTGGTATCCTTGTGCTGTGATACTGTAAAACACACACACACACACACACACACACACACACACACACACACAACTCTTGTTCCCATTTCCAACTTTTGCAAAATTGCTGCTGTTTTCAAAAAACTATTTTCAACTAGTAAACTCTATCCATCCGAATGCAATTTACTATGAGTGTTAGCATATATGGCTATGAATCTTATTCTCTTCACTTAAGCATTTGTTTACTAAAATTCTGTCCTTCTTAAGTTACATTGTCTAATGCTCAGATCTTTATATGTTTTACACTATTCTAACCCTCAAACCTAAACTTAGTCATAAATGTAACTACAAATTTTTGCTTATTTGGAAAACATGTTTTTGCTATTGTAAATTTTCAGAATTTTCAGTTTCTAACAAACTTGCTTTACATAAAAATGTGTATACATATCTTATGAAAAAAGTAACTCCAGAGTAGTAGAAGAATACATTTCACTTTTCTCTAGATGAATTTCAGATTCTTCACAGTAGAAGCATATTAGTTTTAGTAAATATGCCACTCAGTCTAATTTTCACTTATTTCTGTGTTTTATAGACAATGTCCTTCTAAAGTAACATATTCTAATGATCAAATATCCTATTATTTTATGATATGCTAACACTATCTTTAATAACCTTAACCCCAAAACTTTCTTAGCCATAATGTTTCCTGCTTTCTTGGAAACCAGATTTGTGCTTTCATAAGTTTATTACCATTTTCACTCTTTCTAACAAACTCATTTTACCTAGAAATATATGCCAACCTATTCTGACACAAGTAACTTCTGAGCAACAGTTCACTTTCCTTTGATTAGGATTTAGTTTTATTTTCAGTATACATACAATGGTTTTAGTAAACATATCACTGTGACTTGTCTCTTCATTTATTTACTTATTAAGTGTTTCTTAAGATTTTGTACTTGGAATGTAGGATGGAATGACATTAGTTCTTTGTTGTGGTATGAGGAGGTCATCAGCTATAGTCATGAATGTAAAGGAACAGTGATAAGAAAGCCTTGGGCATCTTCGGGCTGTGGGTGGCTCTAAAGGCCTCACAAACAGAGAATTGGTTTGGGCCAGGAATCTGTCTCATTTCTTCATCATAATCACAGAGAAGAAGGTTTTGTCTTTACCATTAACCTGCATTTGGCTGTGGTGTGTTCATTAAGGGATGCCACAAGAGGATGCTCTAACTGCCAGTTTTAGACCAAGATCTCCACAGAGCTGGAATACAGGATTGGTAGAAAACAGTTTAAAAAAAAAAAAAACAGTTTGAATTCTAAATAACCTTTACACAGAAGCAGAGGTTTGAGGCCCAGTCATAAACTGAAGATTGTTTGGCTTACTTAAGAACATATACAATCTTCTTTTTCAGGGAAACTCAGTATGAGAGGATCCTGAAGAAAGTCTACAAATACATTAAAGACAGAATGAGAAGATGTATGCTCCCCAAAGCCTCCTCCTAACAAAACCCATTGAGAGAGGACTCTGAATTTTTGACACTACTATCTATGGAGACAGACATATGAGCAGTAGAAGAGAAACCATAAAGCAAAAGATATCACCTCCAGCTTGGACCTTTGTCTACCTACTGACTGATGACTATGTTCTTGCCAACTCTCCAGAGCATGGTTCTCTTATATTTCCTGACAGTTCCATGGGGCCAGGTCTAGAGTAATTACTTATTAATCAGCATCAACTTCATGCCTCCCAATTGTATAGGATTCTGTAATAATTTGACTCATTTTCAAAAAAATAAAGAAGTAATTTTTTAAGACTCTTGCTTATTACAGACTTGGGGCAAAGCAGAGGCAGGCATACCTTATTGTGCTTATTTATTTGTTCATTGAACAACCAACACACATATTCCCAACATTTTTATTTTTGGTAATGCATGTTAACCTAAATGCTTTCAAAGAAATAACCTGAATTGCATTAAATACTATTTAATAGTAACAACAATAGAAATACTAAAAATTAACATATTTCCCTGAGCAGCTTGGTAACAGAAGGAACTTAAGAGAGACACCTATGGATTCCCCCTGGGAAGGGAAATAGAGAAAATTTAAGTATATTGGGATCATCTGGGGGGGTAAGCAAGAGGAGGTGGTAAGAAATCATGTGAGAAGATGATGGAGTGGGAGGAGAAACAGAGAGATAGAGAGAGAAAGAGAGGGTGCCTGAACAGGAATTCCCCTGTAATCTAGTGAATGGCCACCCTAATTGTCATTATAAAACATTCATCCAGCAGCATATGAAGACAGAAGCAAAGATCTATAACTAAGCACAGTGCTGAGCTTCAGCTGAAGCGGGGAGAGAAACTATATGTGCAAAGGGATCAGAATCATGAGGAGTCCTACAGAGATAGCTGACCCAAGCTATTGGGAGCTCACTGACTATGAAATGACAGAGAAGGAACCTTCATGAAAAGGAACTAACCCCTCTGAATGTATATAACAAGCCTCTCATAGAAGGGGTGGAATTTATTTTTAGTGCATGAACTGACATCTCAGAGGCTATTCCCTGCAGAAGAACACCTAACTCAACCTTGATATGGGGGAGGGACTCAGACCTACCTCAACTGGATATGCCAGCCTACACTAACTTACCTCAGTATTCCTTGCCCTCCATGGGTAATGGATGGGGTTAAGGAATGGGGGGAGCTTAAGGAGGACTGGAAGGAGAAGAGGTAGAGAGGTCAGTGGTGGGTGTTTTAAATAAAAAAATAAAGACTAAAAACTTCAAAAGAAGAAAAAAATAGGTAATTTGTCTGCCCAAGAAAAAGTCTGTTCTTTAACTGACACCAGTATCATCCTTCATTCCTTGAGCCAGTTCCCTACATGGCTTTATAATTTTCAAGACATGTCATATTTCAATTACTCCCCCAGATGAGGAACAGGCTTTGAGGGTGTGTTATACCTGCAGTTTGCCTAATGCACCTCCCAGATCTCCAAATCTTCTAGTCTTGACATGTTTCAGACCTTAAAATTGATTTCTGCTGCTTAATTTCAGAAACTAAAGCTCCTTAAAAAAAATGAAATATGTTAATTTTTAGTATTTCTATTGTTGTTACTATTAAATAGTATTTAATGCAATTCAGGTTATTTCTTTGAAAGCATTTAGGTTAACATGCATTACCAAAAATAAAAATGTTGGGAATATGTGTGTTGGTTGTTCAATGAACAAATAAATAAGCACAATAAGGTATGCCTGCCTCTGCTTTGCCCCAAGTCTGTAATAAGCAAGAGTCTTAAACATTTAACTCTAGTTTTGTTATAAATATAACTTAGGAGAAAAATTTGATAGGAATTAAACTGTATGTTGCTAGTTTGTAACTTACTCATAAACGGTGATTCACAGCCACTTAAGATACAGAAATATATTTATTGACTTACATAAGTATTGGCTTCCACATTAAACTTGCAAGTTTAAGTCAATTTTTACAACTCTTCTTTATCATTATATTCTTAAAATTGTAACTTCTTATGTCCTTTCTTTTAGGAGTTTGAGTGCATAATATTTCAGAGAAAGTTAAGAAATACAAGGAATGAGCAAAGTAGTCGAAATTTTAACTTTTAGAGATATTGTAGGTGTCAATATTTGATTTAATCTTTTAGATTTAACATGTTTTCTGGGCCTTGTAGCTATTCAGTTAATCCCATAAATAGGTGTAATAATTTTATTTTATAAATCTTATTTACTGTATTCAAACTTATATTAGTCTGTCTGCCTTTTTTAAAAGTTAAAATAAGTTTGCTGAAATATTATGACATTTGTAAAACTTTCCTTAAATAAATTAAGACTCTGTTCTTCCAAAGGTACATATTCTAATTTTCAGATCTTCTATGTGTTTTATATTTTGTTGTAGGATTATGTTACATTGTAAATAATTGCCCCACCTACTGGTTTAATATAAATACTGATTGGGCAAAGGTAGACAGGAAGTGTGAGTGGGGCTATCAGACTAAGAAAACTCTGGAAAGAAAGACATGCCACAGAGACACCAGAGAAGTCAGCAGATGCAGAGCACAACTATGCCACTCTGATAAAAGGTCTGCATGGCTGAACAGGATAAGATTCATGAGTTAGTTTGAGTGCAAGAGCTAGCGAGCAATATTCCAGAGCCGTAGGATTATCGACATAAAATTAATACAAGCATTTGTATGTTTCTGCAAGTCTGTGGGGCTGTGAGTCAGAGCCTCAGGGCTAGACCAGAAAGGCTGGGCCAGAATCTTCATACAACAATATTTTATTTCCATTCCCAATCCTAAACTCACAGCTAGCCCTAATGTCTGTGCTGTGCCTCAATAAGAAACTCATGTTCCTTGCTTTCTTGAAAAACAGTTACATTTTTAAAAATTTTTATTGTTCTCAAATATGTTTTCACCAAACTTGCACTACCTAGGAATATATGTGCATTTGTACTATAGCAGGAAACATGAAAATAGCACGAGAAAACCTGTTCAGTTCCCTCTAAATGGATTTTTCAGTTTCTAGTCCTGTTGAAACATATTGGGTCTTTCAATTATGCCATTCTGTATTTTTTCACATGCACATGCCTGTGTGTGTGTGTGTGTGTGTGTGTGTGTGTGTGTGTGTGTGTGTGTGTGTATTATGTGTGTGTGTTTATGATTCTGTTCTTCTAACATCACATGTTATAATACTCAGATTTCTTGTTCTCCTCATATCTTTCTAACCCCAATCTTAACTATAATCTCAACACTTACCTTAATCAGAACCGTAATACTATGCTAATGCTAATGTCCATGTCTAGTCCTATAATAAGAAAGTCCTGTTTCCTTTTGAAAACCAAGTTATTTCCATGTTATTGTGCTGTCATTTTCACTGTTTTTAACACATCTTCCTTATCGAGGAATGTAATAGTTATCATACAAACAATTGCAGTTTTGTAAAACAAAACAAATCTAGATCCCTCAAAATAGTATTTTGGACTTTTTCAGTATAAGTAAAATGGTCCTTGAAAACATTCAACTGTGACTTCTTTTCAACTTATGCAGATGTTTCCTAGAAATGCCATTTAATTCTGTTAAAGTTGAGACTTTTAATTATGGATATTTTATTTTATTCAGGTTTTCTAAACCTATCCATAACCATAAACCTTAGCTTAATCATAATTCCAACCTTTACACAAATGAATTTGTGTTGTGCTCCAATAATACACTTAGTTCCTTGCTTTCATTTTAACTGTGTTTAATAAACATGTTTATCTGGGAATAAAGGCACAGTTTTTCTGATGCAAACATCTTCAGAGTAAGAAGAAAAAACTAGGTTACTTCTGACAAGTATAATTTATGATTCTATCCTACAGAAGTAAAATGATTTGTGCAAATATGACACACTAACCATCTCTCTTCATAAATGTGTGTGTTTTAGCCTTGTCCTGATAATGTTACACATTCTCATATTCTGATAAATTACTATTTTCATGTTTTTCTAACCACAATATTACCCTAACTGTAGCAGTAAACATAATCATAATTATAACCTTAGCCCTGATTCAAAACTAACAAAACCACAATCCTGAACATATTACTATCACAAAGCCTATTAATACTATTCTTGACCAGTCATCAACAGTACATCCATGTTCCCATTTTTATTGGAAAATAAAGTCTTGTTTTCAAAGTACTCTTGTAAAAATACAACTATTTTACTAACCAACTCACTTTACTTAAAAATACACATCAAGCTTTTCTGTTGGAAACACCTTCAGTGTTTATGAGGAAAACATACCATCTACCATTATGTGAATGGGTTTTGTTTCTCTGCAGTAAGAGTTCAATGGTACTTACAAAAACCAACAATGTCTTGTTCACCTCATTTAAATGTGTGTTGTCTTAAGGCTCTGATCTTTCAAATATACAAATTCCAATATGTAGGTATCTTATTTCTTTCATGTTCCCTGCAGTTTGAGCACAATGATTTTTGCAAATATATAATTCTGTTTTGTTCTCTTCACTTATGTATGTTTATTAGAACTCTTTTCTTCTAAAGCTATATGTTTTAATGGTTGGATAAGTATTTGTTTACTGATATTCAAATCTCACACCTAACTCTATATGTAACCCTAAAACTAACCCTAATGTCTTTAGGCTGTGCTTCCATAAGTATCACATGCTTCCTGCTTTTCTGTAAAACAGGATCATTGCTGTCATAAAATTATTGTCATTTTCACTGTTTTTAATAAACTTCCTTTATGTAAGTAAACAGATGCATTATTTCTGAAAATAGCAACTTCATAGTAGTAGGAGAAAAACAGTCTACTTCATTCTAAATGGGTTTCAAATCAAATTCAATATTTAGAAATATATTGTTTTTTGCAAATATTCCACTCACTCATGTTCTCTTCATATATGTATGTGTTTGGAAGAATCGGTCAGTCTACAGTTAAATATGCTTAGGTCTCCTATTCCTCTCATGTTTTTCTAATAATAAATTTAACCCTATCCCTATCCTGACCCTAATGTCCTTGTACTGTACTCCAATAATAAACTAACATTTCTACCTTTATTGTGGTCAGATCCAGCTGACAAGTCACCTGGAGCGCTAGTGGAAGGCATAAAGCTGAAAATGTAATAAGAGATAAGAAATAAATTGAGTGGGACCTGTGATTTGAAAGCATGAAGACCTCAAGCTTATTTCTGACATATATATATATATATATTTAAGCCAGAATTCAAACAAAGCATAATACAAATATTCAAGCATTCAAGCACTATCTTGAGAAAATTCCATTTGTCCTTGAATCAGGCAATGAGCAGCTTCATTATCACATTATGAGCCTTTTGTTAGACCATGCAGCCTACACTAGTGAGATAATGAATGATTCCTAGTGGCTAATCAGTCTAGTCCCATAGTTATAAAAGCTAAACCAAGGAGCAAGCTGACCTCACTTGAACTCTAGAATAGGTGAATCACTGTGAATCTTTTACTCTGAGAGTCAGAAAAAACGAAAGTCATTATGGAAAACTGAGTCACTGTATGGGTTCCCACATCCTGGAAAATGAAGTTCTTTGTTTTGTAAAATATTTCCAATTTCACTGTGCTTTTGACAAACCTTCCTTATCTAGGAATGTAGTCACTACTGTTTACATGCAAGCAAGTTCACTTTTGAAAAATGAAAAGATTTTATTTTATTTTATTTTATATGACATTTCAGACCTTCTGCAATATCAGCACAATGTTCTTTGCAAATATAGAACTTTGACTTATTTTCTTAATTTATGCCTCTGTTTACTGAAGATGTCCCCTGGCCCTGCTAAATTTACAGATTCGTATCCATAAATATACAATTAATTTCATGTTCCTGTAAAGATATCCCTAACCTTAATCCTAATCCTAACTTTTACCCTAATGACTTTTGGTGTGTTCCAATAATCAAATTCATTCCCTGTGTTTTAAAAAACAAAATTTTTGTTAATGTATAAGTAGTACCATTTTCATTTAATGGGTCTCCTCATGAACCTGACCTCTTAACTCATATACTCTCTTCTCTCTCTG
The DNA here is from genome assembly GCA_033318265.1 of Phyllotis vaccarum. Taxonomy (NCBI): domain Eukaryota; kingdom Metazoa; phylum Chordata; class Mammalia; order Rodentia; family Cricetidae; genus Phyllotis; species Phyllotis vaccarum. The sequence continues at coordinate 108,503,013 of JARWLC010000005.1, forward strand.
GACTGGGAGCTCAACCTGGTGCTTAGCTATTAAATTCAGCTTATGCCTATATCCATTGCTGGATGATTGTTGTATAACAGCAATTAAGATTGTCATTCATTTGATTATATTGAAAGTCCTGCTTAGATACCCATTCTATTATTGCTTAGAGACCTATCCAGGGACATCTTGGATCTTCTCAGGGGTTTCCTTAGCACCAGGTTTCTTTCTAACCCTTAGTGGTTCCTACTATCAAAATATCCATTATTTTTTTTTCTCCCTCTTTGTTGCTCCTCTCACTTAAACATCTCATTCTATAGTGTTTTGTTCTCACCTTTCCTTGCTCAGGAGATATTCTATTTCCCCATCCCAGAAGGATCCCTGGATGACTCACTTAAGTTGCTTCTGTTACCAAACTGTTCAGAGGTCATGGTTTGCAGTCTGGATATTCTTTCTTTATTTCTAAAATACACTTATGAGTGAGCAAATTCCATGATGCCATGTATATTTCTGGGTGTGTGTGTTACCTAACTCAGGGGGATACTCTCCAAATCCATGCATTTACCTGCACATCCACTTCAGGAAAGTCTGATGTCCTCATCCCCAAATCAAGACTGGGTTAGATGTTCCTCTGCAGGGAATGGGCTACAAGTTTTAACTCATTGATTCTTTGTATTGTCCTATTTGTTTTAATTTTATTGATTTTATCCCTGAGTTTATTTCCTGCCATCTACTCACTCTAGGTGAGTTTGCTTCTAATTGTTTTTTAGCTGTACTGTTAAGTCCCTTGTGTGAGATTTTTCTACGTTTTCCATATAGGCACCTAGTGCTATGAATTTTCCAATTAGCACTGCTTTCATTGTGTACCATAAGTTTGGGTATGTGGTGGATTCATTTTAATTAAATACATCTGTTAGATCCCTTTTTTTCTGTTGAGTTTCTGTCAGGTAGACCTTTCCATTGGTGAGAGTGGAGTATTGAAATCTCCCACTATTAATAGGTTGAGTTTGATATGAGATTTAAGCTTTAGTAGTGTTTCTCTTACATATGTGGGTGCCCTTGTATTAGGGGCATAAATGTTGAGGATTGAGACTTCATATTCGTGGATTTTTCTTGAGATAAGTAAATAATATCTGTCCTGGTCTCTTTTGATTGATTTTAGTTTAAAGTCTATTTTGTTTGCTATTAAGATGAATACACCTGCTCCTTTCTTAGGTCCATTCTGATTAGAAAGTTTTCCAACTCTTTACTCTAAACCACTGTCTGACTTTGAATTTGAGGTTTGTCCCTTGTATGCTGAAGAAGGAGGTATTCTGGTTTTGCATTAATTATGTTAGGGTATGTCTTTGTCTTTTTATATGTAAGTTGAGTCTGTTGATATTAAAGGATATTAATGAGCAGTGATTATTATTTTCTGTTAATTTTGGTGGTAGTAGGTATATGTGTGTGCTTCCTTTCTTTGGTTTTTGTCTTCTGAGGGATTACCTATTGCTTGTGGTTTAGTGTGTGTATTTATTTTCCTTAGGTGGGAGTTTTTCCTCTAGTGCTTTCTGTAGGGCTAGTCTTGTGGACAGATAATGTTTAAATCTAGTTTTATCAAGAAATGTATTATTAATTCTATCTAAGGTGGTTGATAGTTTTGCTGGGTGTAGTATTCTGGGCTGGCAGCCATGGTCTTTCAGTGTCTATATAACATCAGACCAAGACCATCTGGCTTTCATTGTTTCCATTGAGTAATCTGGTATTATACTTATGGGTCTGCCTCTATAGGTGACTTTACCTTTTTCTTTTGCAGCCGTTAGTATTCTTTCTTTATCTTGTAGGTTTAATGGCTTGATTATTATGTTTTGAGCAGGTTTGGGGGTGCTAGTATATTTGGTGTTCTGTAAGCTTCTTGTATCTTTATGGGCATTTTCTTCTTTAGGTTGGGAAAGTTTTCTTCTGTGATTTTGTTGAATATATTTTCTGTGACTCTGAACTGGTATTCTTCCTCTTCTTCAATTCCAATTATTCTCAGGTTTGGTCTTTCATGGTGTCCCATATTTTCTGGATGTTTATGTTATGACTTTTTTGGTTTTAGTGACTTTTTTGACTGACATATCTATTTCCATCTACTATTGAATCTTCCACTCCAGAGACTCTTTCTTCAATCTCTTGCATTTTCTTGGTTATGCTGGTATCTGTAGTTCTGGTTCATTTCTTCAGATTTTTATTTCCAGCCTTGCCTCAGTTTTTGTCTTCACTTTTCTATTTCAGTTTTTAAATGTTGAAATATTTCCTTCATCTGTTTGATTGGTTTTTTTTTTTTTCTGGGTTTTCTTGTATTTCTTTATTTTCTTTCAAGGATCTGTTAATCTCATCCAATTTTTGTTTGTATTTCCTCTTTTTTTCTTTAAGGAAGCTTTATATCCTGTTTTTAAGGCTTCTATTTTCTTCATAAAGTAGTTTTAAAGTTTGTTTTCATCTGCTTCTTCAGCAATTCCATCCTCAGCTCTTAATGTTGCAGAACCACGATATTCTCGTGTTTCCATGTTTGTTCTTTATATTGTTATGTTTTCTTACACTGGTGTCTGTCCACTGCTTCCTCCATCCACTGTAGGATTTGTTTGAAGCTCAGACAGCTGATTTTGATTCAATCTGTTTTGGGTATGTTTGTGTCTCAGGAAGCCTCTCCTGGTTCAATATGGGTTCTTGGTCTACTTGGAGGTAATGTATTTTGTGTCACAGTGATTCCTCTTAATCCATTAAATGCTGATACACTGTGGGTCTCAGGTGGCCATTTTTGATCTAATAGGTGATGAAAAATGGAGGGTCTCAAATAGCTGGTCTTGATCCAATAGGAACGGAGGAACTCTCTTTGACTCTTTGTATCTTAGTCTCTTAGTCTAATGTGGGCTGGGAGCCTCTTAGTCAGCTATGAGCTGGGGTTCTGTGGGTTTCTATTTCCTCCTGAGGTGGCTGAGGTGATTGCATGTGTTGGTGAATGGGGTGGGGTTTTGAAGCCTTCATTGAATTTTTAACAGATCTGCTTTAATGAGGAACATATGACAAGCTGTTCTAATGCGAGCAACTTTAGTTTTATAGTCTACTTCTTTCTAAATAAATTTTGTAATCTCAGGCTTATAAAATCTTTGGTGGTTTTTGCAAATATGCCACTCTGATCTCCTCTCTGTCTCTTTCTCTCTCTTTCTTTCTCTCCACCATCTCTCTATATATATAAAATTTACTCCTCTTTCTTCCCCCCAGAAAAAAAGTAGGTGTTTCAGAGATATAAACCAAAGATGACATAACAAATTACAATAAAACTAAGTACAAATCCTCATATCATGGCTGGTTAATGCATTCCAGTAGGAGTATATGTGTCACATAGGCAGCAGAAACAGTTTGAGACTTTTTTTCTTCTCACTGTTTGAATTTTCACAAATATACAAGCCAACAGCCATAGGTCACAAACACATCAACCTAATAACTACATTTACAGAGGACCTAGAACAGACCCTTGCAGGATCCAGAATTGCTGCTTTAGTCTCTGTGAGCCCATATGACCCCTGCTTAGTTGATTATGTGGGCCATGTTTGCATGATGTTCTCAATAACTCTACAAATATCCCCCCTTTTCAATGGACTTCCCTGAGCTACAGGGGAAGAGATTTGCTGAAGTTCTACAATATGAGATTTTCTTCACCTAATGTTTGACTGTAGGTTTCTGCATCTTCTTAATCATATATTGGAAAAATGCATCTCTGATGAAAATTGGGCTTGGCAACCAATATATGCGTATAGAAGGTTATTATAAATCATTCTATTAATTTCACTTTTTATCCAAGTTCTTTAAGCTTTGAAGCCTCAGTTCCCTAGCCATTGAGGCATATTCAGACATGGGATTTTATTTTTGGCATAGGCCTCAAATTAGACTACTCATTGGTTCATCACATATATAAGTTATGTACCTCTCTTGCCTCTGCACATTTTGCAACCAGGGTAAGTTGTAGGTTGAAGGTTTTGTGGCTGAGTAGGTGTCCCAGTTACAACACTGGAAGTTTCTTGGGTACAGAAAGTAGTTCAGATTCCATATTCTTCATTTCTAGGAGTGTTCAATAAGATCATCCTCTTAGAATCCCGGGAGTTTCTACTGTACTGCTTCCATGACATACACCAAGGCACACCATATCCAAATGCCTCTATCTATACTCCCTTTTTTCATTACCCTACACCTAATCCCTCTTACATCCCCACTTACACCTAGTTTGCCTATAAAGTCTATTTTTTTCACTTTTCCAAGGAGATTCATGCATCCCCTTAGAACCTTCCTTGTTACTTTCATTTCCTGAGTCTGTAGATTGTAGTATTATTATCCATTACTTAACAGCTAATAACCATATCAAATTTTCTTAAGTGTGAATAGCCTGAATCAGGATCATTTTTTTTGATCCATCCATTTGCCAGAAAATTTTATTATGTGATATTTTAACAGCTAAGTTAAATGTATAAATTATCATATATTTTTATTCATTCATTATTGGAGGGACACCTGGGTTGTTTCCAGTTTCAGGCTGTTATAACTAAGACTGCTATGAATAGTTTTCAAAGTAATATTCACTTGCAATATATCATAGAAAGGATTAATATTTATTGAGGAGTGTGGGAGCACTCAAAATACCAATGAGCCTTATGACAATTCTTCAAGATAAAAACTGTCCCATGACAGGCAATCAACGTTCCAAGAACATGGGAACAAAACAGGGAATGGCTCAGGGTCCTAGGGACTTCTTCACTGGGTATGACCATGCCCCATTCAGGTTCCTGAAACTCCATAGACATGCTTCCAAGCCTTGTCAGCTAACACCTGAGTTACAACACATCTCCCCCTTTTGTATAACTAAGAAAGTTCTAAACTAAGACTATATAAAATAGGAATTATTATAAGCTAATGTCTGGAGGAGGTAAAAGCAAAACATAAGCAGGGTCAAACTACAACTAAAAACAAACAAATATAAGGTACATCCTACATGTCTAGAGTATTGGTGTGGGGATAATATAATAAAAACATTTCAGAGATATCAGAAGGATCTAACCATAGTCAGTCTAGGAAGATCAGACAGTGATAACTGACAGCTTTAATCCCAGTAAAGGGAATATCCTGGTAGTGGTGACTATGCCTTTAATCCAATCTAAGTTCCAGGCAGTCTTAGGTTACAGAAGGAGTTCCAGGCTCCCAAGCAGGCAGTGGTGGGACCACACACTAACTGAGTGAAGAAAGTATTTAAGGCAGGCATAGAAAGACAGAAAGGCAGAAGAAGCAAGGAGGAGCCAGGCTGAGGAAGCTGGGAGATATCTGGGTAAGATCTGACTGTGGTGTTTTCTCTCTCTAATATCTCCAACTTTCCAAGAGATCTGGCCCTGAGTTTCCTTTATTTGTGCAACACTAGGTATCCAACTTTGGGGCAGGAACTCCTTCTCTCCCTACCCAGAAAACCACACTTGCCAGCCAGAACAACACATGGCTAGAGGAGTAATTACTAGTGGGCTAGGCTTTCTGTTCTGAGTTAGCCTCCAGCCTTAGGCAGATTGGCCACATGTATTTCCATTTCACTCTCATCTGGGTAAGTCTTTCAGACAGTGGCCTCTTTCACTTTATGGGTTGTTTCTTTTTACTTTTTGGACCCCTCCTTGGGCTGCTATCACACTAGGTAGCTGCCCCACTTCACAATCAATTGAATCATCAATAGACAACATTTAGTAAGAAAATCAAATAATTTTAGAAGAGGGAATTTTTTGAAAGCAATGGAGGGTTCCTGGTCACACTGTGATCTTTTGGTAGATGATTTGGTATTAAAACCATTGAAGGAAAACATAAATAAGTTAGATGGAGCTATCATAATGTTTATCATACTGTTTACTATAAATATTTTTTGTTTGAGTGCTTTGTTATCACTTAAAAAGTCAATTAATATAAATCCAAAGAAAAGGGTCTTTAAAAAGCCTGAGAGATAATGCAAAGATACTCAAATTTAAACAGAGAAATATGAAGAACCAATTTCAGCAAGGTTATCTAAAATTAGACAAAAACAGGCAACATTAATACACCCAGTAACTTTATGCCTTCAGGAAATGCCCCAAGGGTACTTTCAGAAGTTCCCATATCAAATCCAATCCAGTCTTACCCTGCCGTTGGGAAGGAACCATGTACCCAGAACAATTAAAAGATTAAAACGACATTTTTAAAAAGACATACTACACAGAATAATAGAAAATCTACAGAAGAAGAAAAAAATTCAGGAAAAATTATAAAGCAAATATGTTGGCAAGTTTCTATCAAAGAACAAAAGCCAACATTAAAAGTACAAATAAATGATGTTATTATTGAAGGCTTATTGGACACAGGTGTTTTTATATCAATAATTTCACCAGAGTCATGGCATCCAAATTGACCCCTTCAGGAGATAAATGTTCAGTTTTGGGGTATTGGGTCAATATCCCAGGTAAAACAGAGTGCAAGATGGCTTGAGTGTATAGGACCAGAAGAACAGAGAGGAATATTGAAGCCATATATGGCTGACATTGCTATAAATTTATGGGAACAAGATTTACTGCAACAGTGAAACACATGGATTAATATTCCTCTAAATACAGAAATAAGCCATAAACTAGCACATGATTCCAGAAGAGATATTAGAAGGTATATGAGAAACAGTCACAGACCATTCAGGTTATAAAGAGACAAGGTAAAACAGCTGCTGATCTTTCAAAAACACCCACAGCACTACCTCTAAAATTACTAACAGAGAAGCCTATATGGGTTCATCAATGACCTCTAACAAAAGAGAAATTGCAGGCCTTAGAGCAGCTGGTATAGGAGCAGTTAAATGCTCAGCATATAGAAGAATCAACAAGCCCTTGGAATTCTCCTGTATTTGTTATTAAAAAGAAATCTCGAAAGTGGAGAATGGCTACAGACCTAAGGGCAATAAACAAGGTAATCTAGCCAATGGGCTCTCTACAGTCTGGGATTCCTTTGCCTTCTCTGTTACCTAAAGAATGGTCTATCATAGTTATTGATTTAAAAGACTGTTTTTTTTTTATAATATCTTTACAAGAACAAGACAAAGAAAAAATTGCCTTTACAGTGCCCCTTCTAGTAATTCTCAGCCTGTAAACAGATTCCAGTGGAGGGCCCCCCTCAAGGAATGTTGAATAGTCCTACTCTGTGCCAGTATTTTGTACAAAAGTCAGTAGAACAAATAAGTAACAAATTCCCACAATCTGTAATTTATCATTACATGGCTGACCTCTTGTTGGCCCATTCAAATATCAATACCTTAGAAAAATTTTTTGAAGAAGTGAAAAGAATTTTGCCTGCTTGCAGATTAGAAATTGCCACAGAAAAAAATACAAAGAGGGGATTCCATTAATCATTTAGGCTATAATATAGGCCAGCAAAAACTTAGATCCCAAAAGGCACAAATCAGGAGAGATATATGGACAATGATTTTCAAAGACTACTAGGAGACATTGCCAACTTACGACCCACACTGGAATTAAAAATGGTGAACTAGATAATTTATGCAAAACCTTAAATGGTGACAAGAGAATTGTCACCAGAAGCTGAGAAAGAATTGGCATTGGTGGAAAAGAAATTATAGGAGGCATATGTCAATCATATGGATCCAGACCTTAATGGCATTCTAGTTATCTTGCCCTCTAAGCATTCTCCTACAGGAATTTTAATGCAAAGGGAAAATGTTATGTTGGAATGGATATTTCTTCCACATAAACTGAGCAAGAAATTAAAGACATATGTGGAAAAGATTTCTTAACTTATTTTTAAAGGAAAATTAGGACTTCATCAATTGATGGGAATGGACTCAGTAGAAATTGTACCTTTAACTAATGAAGAAATTGACCAATTATGGGTAGGGAGTGAACCCTGGCAAAGATCCTGCAGTAATATTTTGGGAGATATTAACAACAAATATCCTCAAAGCAAAAGAATTGAATTTCTAAAGAAAACTAATTGGATTCTCCCTCATATTGTATAAGATAAATGAATTTCTGAACCTCCTACATTTTATCTGCTCAAAAAAAATCAGGAAAGGAAGGTTACAAATCAGAGCATTTAAATAAAGTGGCTCAATGCCCTTTAATTCTGTTCAAAAGTAAGAATTATATGCTATCATGATGGTATTAATGGACTTTAATGTACCTCTTAACATACTCACTGACTCTCAGTATGCAGAAAGAGTTGTTCTACACATTGAAATGGCTGATTTTATTAATGATGAATCAGAATTAACTTCACTATTTATTCAGTTACAAGAAATAATTAGGACTAGAAATCATCACTTCTATATATAACACATTCTATTCCATACGGGTCTGTCAGGTCCTTTATTACTAGGTAATGATAAAATTAATAAATTATTAATAGGAAGTGTACTAGAGGCCTCAGAATTTTATATAAAGAAGCAATCAATAGCAAAGGCTTAAATAAAGATTTCTCTATCGCTTGGGAGTAAGCCAAAGAGATTGTAAAAAGGTGTCCCACTTGTTCTTTCTATAACCAAACTCCATTGCCAGCAGGAACTAATCCTAAAGGCATACATAGAAATGAAATCTGGCAGATGGATGTATTTCATTTTATAGAATTTGGGAAATTAAGATATGCCCATCATGCAATAAATGCATTTTCAGGATTTCAATGGGCAACTTCTTTGAGTTCAAAAAAGGCTGATTCTATAATCACACATATGCTAGAAGCTATGTCCATCATGGGAATACCTGTACAGTAAAGACTGACAATGCTCCAGCATATGTCTCTACTAAAATGAAACAATTTTTTGCTTATTATAATATAAAGTATATTACAGGAATACCACACAATCCTACAGGGCAAGCAGTCATAAAGAGATCAATCTGAACTCTAAAGGATATGCTAACTAAACAGAAAGGAATAACAAAGACCCCCAGAGATGGACTACATAATGCTTTATTAAATTTGAATTTTCTCAGTGCTAATTAGAAAGGAACAACAGCTGCTGAAAGGCATTGGGCTATAGAAAAAAACAGCTCTACTAAATCAGCTGATTTACTTCAAAAACGTACTAACCTCTGAATGGAAGCCAGGATATGTGCTACATTGGGGAAGGGGTTTTGCTTTTGTTTCCACAGGTGAAGAAGTGTTATGGATACCATCAAAATTAATAAAGACTCTATTTGAACCAGAGAAACTTCATGAAACTAAGAATTGATAGCTCACCCACTCACATTACAGTTCTTAAAGTTGTAAGAAAAAACAAAATGTTGGGGCAGGTTTCTGTTTTTGTCTTTACATAAAAGAAATACCCATCTTCAAGAAGTGAAAAGACCTTGGACATCTAGACATCTAAAGCAACAGGGAGGCTATCCAGGAAAATTTACAAGCTAAAGAATATCATAACTATTGGTACCAGTATACTTCATAGGGTAAAATTTCATTGCTTAACCTCTAAAACTTTTTTTGGAAGCTGAAGTCCCAGTTTAATTATAATCTAAAGAGGGCTTTAGAGTGTAGCTCTCTCCTTCTCTAAACTCAAGCATACTTGTTAAAGGAATATAAAAAAAAATCTCTGTATCATATCAGAAGAGCCACATGATATGGGATAGAGAATAACAAAAAATAAGGAACTTTTCTATTGTTACTAATGCTATACAGAATAAATAGTTATATATTTAGTTTCCTGTACATCATGTTGGGTTTTAGTCTCTTACCAGTTTTCTTCAGTGATCCAGGACAATGCCTAATTGTGAACTTGAAGTATCCAAAGGAAGATGGGGCCCAACAATAAATTCACATGAACTCTGACAAAGCCACTAGGCTGACAAACACCAACCAAAGATCAGATTTGGACTACAAATGGCTCAGGACAATTTCAAGGCAGCTCACTGAGATGAAACAGCTTCACAGACTACTATAGCCAGGACTTGAGACAAGCTGTGCACTTTCCTGTTATGCAAAGACTGGACAACAAATGACACAGCTACTTATTTCAGGACCTGACATTTAGCAAAACTTTTTTTCAAGATCCCCAAAAGATGCTGTTGCCCACAGACAGCAGGAAGTAAATTGAAGAACACAATGCCCACATTTCCAAGAGGTGGGGTGGGTTGTTTTTGGTTGTTCAGTGGGTTATGGATGATTGTCATTGCTTAGGTTAATTGGTTAAAAATTGTTGATAGTTATGGTTAGAAAAAAGTTAAACAAGACTGATTAGATTCAAGATTTGTGTTAAAAAATAGAAAAGGGGGATACAAATATATAGGATATAAGGATAGATTATTGACTCTTCCTTTAAAAGGATTTACTAGCTTTAAATATTTTACATTGGATTGTATTTTGTTTATTGTATACAAATTGTGTATATTGAGATTAATTGTTATAGATATTGATGTGGGAATGCCTTCCTGTATGCTGTGAATAGCAATCTTTACATAAAGGAGCTGTTTTGGCCCATGACAGGCACCCTAGAAAAAGTAGGAGGAGGAATCAGAATAGGTAGGAGGAGCAGGGCGGAGTCAGAGATAGAATTATCCAGAAGCCCAAAGGATCAACATGTCAAGAGAGAGAGACCAGGCTAGAAGCCCAAAGGTGCAACATGTAAGGAACACAGGTAAGCCATGGGCCACGTGGCAGACAGATTAATAGAAATGGGCTGATTTAAGATGTAAGAGCTAGCTAGCAATGTGCCTGAACCATAGGCCAAACAGCATGAACTTAATATAAGCATCTGAATCATTTTGGGGGGCCTGAACAGCAGAGGGCGGCTAAGAGGTCTTGGGCTGGAGGGTCTGTGAGTCTGGGCCTCTGGCCGCCCAGGACCAAGAAAACACATTGTATCAAGATATATAGCATATAAGGATAGATTATTGAATCTACTTATGTCAATCCTATCTATTCATCTTTCTCTTCTTTAGAAGGGATCCCTGAGTATATATTATTGTTCTACCTTCAACCCAATTCTAACCTATAACTACCTTAACAGAATGATAATTATCCATAACCCTCAGAAGACAGAACTTATTGGGAGAGGGTTGTAGTTTTTCATATGGTTGCTTCCTGCTGGCTTGTGGGTGGTGGCATCTCTTCAGGATCCTATAAAAACTAAGACAATTGTTAGGCCCTAATGAACTGACTATAAACATCTATAATTATTCTTTGATACTGAGTAAGATCATCTGGGACTCTTATTAAAGATGTGACATGAAGGATAATCATAGAGAGCAATCCTCCAATCATCTTGAATAGTCTATATTCAAAAAAAGCATTGAATGGTGTACATCAGCTTCTTTATTTCTCTGTCTCTGTCTCTGCCTGTCTCTCTCTCCTTTCTTAAAACAGATAGAATCAAAGTGGCAGCACCCCATCTTCATTCTGGATGCTTTGGAAACTGTGGGTAGGAGAAATTGTTGTTTAAAGTGGAAAACTTAAGTACTATTGATACCAAATGAAGAGTTTTACATCTGACTCTACCCTCCTCCTGCCTATGCTCTGATTCCTTCCTACTTTGAAGGTGCTTGACAAGATTCAAAAAATTTCCTTTATTTAAAGAATGATATTCACAGCATACAGAAAGATATTCCCACATCACTCCATGTCATAGATGGCATCCTAACCTGATCTGAACATGGAAATGAAGCCTTAGAAAGCTTTAAAAGGGTTCTAGAGAACAGAGATAGGCCCAGAAGTGGCTTCTGAGTTGTGTCTCTGAAAAGAATCATTGTACAGAGATGGCATGACATCCAGGCCATGGACAAAATAGTGGCAGACTCCCTGCAGGTAGTATAACATGGAACAAAGCCAGTTTCCAAAGTCTCACAGAAGACTTGGTATTAACCATGAGTTGTATACAATTTAAGACTTCTGTTTATATTGAATAAAAAGGGAACAGAGCCAAAGATGGCTTCTCAGTAGCAGCATATTTAGCAACTGTTCTGTTTTCTAACAGTGAGTGGATGCAGCCAAAGCAGAGTTGCATAGTGTAGAATTTTAAATGCTATTCTCATCAGAAAATGATTAATAATGGGTAATAAAACAGATTCAAATAAAAAATACCCTAAGTGGGTTGCAAAGCATGAAAAAGAATATATAAGCTGGGAGAAAGAAACAAGCTGGGAGAGAGAAAAAAAGGGTAGAGAATTTTTTTAAAAAAGAGAGCTACAGTAATAATATATAAGCTAAAATATAAGCAAAGATGGAAAATACACAAAGAGTCTGGATTATGGTTATTATTGTATTTTCTTTTAATTTTTTAACTGTTAATGAGCAAACTGTAGAAAGACAATTCCAACGGCTGCTAAATTAAACAAAAAAGATATTTTAAAGGTATCTTGACTTTGAAATTTGTGTCTAAGGATATACTGCTTTGGAAGAGCACTTCTGCTTTTGTTCCCACAGAAGATGAGAATTGGTGTATTGCTTCCAGGCTAACATGGTTTCATCAATCAAGATCACCTGAAAATTCTCTGATGGAAAGAGATGGTCACATTAGCTTTAAGGCTATATACTAAGATGATCCAACATCAGGATCCTCAAAAGATTACCAGTGCCCCTTAAGCAGCAAGAAATAATAATGAAAAGCTATGCCCAAATTCCCAAAATAATGTTTATAAAAGTTTGTTTCCATTATGAATGGTCAATTGTCATAGTTAATGTTTTTCTAAGAAGAAAAGGGGATATGGTACATGAATGACTTTTAAAAGATAGATTATGAAATTACTTTAATCTAAAATCATGTGTTAATCTCAAAATATTTTAAATTAGTATGGATTTTGGTTTATCAATACAAATTTAAGGTCAATTTTGTCATGCTGTATATATTTGTCTACTCTTGTTTAAGACATGATGTTTATGTAACTCATCCAAAATTGGTTCTAACAAATTCTCATGTTTTACAGTGTGATCAAATATGCCAACATGTGGTTGCCCTTTCACTTGAGATATAGATGTTAAGAATTAAATAATAATCTTGTTTTATTTTTATTTTTTCTGTGGTGATATTTTGTGATCTAACAAATATAACTTTTCTTGAGATCTGAAGACAGAGCTAACTACTAGTCAACCATAAAAACCAGGCAGTGCTCACACATCTTGGGTGGAGGATGCAGGAAGATCAGGATTTCAAGGCCATCCTGAGCTGCACAAATTTGATCCAGTCTAAAAGAGAAACAGAGCCAAACTGTGTAGGCTAATGCCTTTGATTCCAGCACTTGGGATCTCATGACTTTGATCCCAGGACCTAGGAGACACATGCCCTTAATTCCAACACTGGGGAGATGAAAACAGCAAGTGATATAGCTAGGTGAAGAAGAGAATAGAAGATGGGAGGAGACAGGAGCTCATCCCCATTTCCATCTGAGGAGTTGTAAAGGTAAAAGCTATCTAGTTGCTGGTTGTTCTACTTCTCTGATCTTTTAGCCTTTACCCTAATATCTGGCTCCAGGATTTTATTATTAAGGACCAATTATAATTGTGCTACATTTTCTTTTCTTGAATATAAAGTGTTTTTATTTGTCTCTTTTGATTGATACTGGTTTAAAAACTATTTCATTAGGTATTAGAATGGCTACACAAATTTGTTTCTTATGCCTGTTTCTTAGTTAAATCTTTTTCTAACCTTTTATACTGAGGTAATATCTATCTATGCTGTAGAGTTGGGTTTCTAGTATAGAGCAGAAGGATGAATTCTGTTTTTGTATTGATTCTGTTGGTTTGTTTCTTTTTTACTGGAGGGACTGAGACCATTGCTATTGGGAAATATCAATAACAAGTTATTGTTAATTTCTAGGGTTTTGTTTTGTTTGTTTGGTTATTTGTTTTTCATTAGTGTATGTGTGTGTGTTTCTTTTTTGGCTTTGCTGGTGGGAGGTTGTTTATTTACTATATTTTCATGGGTATAGTAATGTCCTTTAGTTGGAGTTTTCTTTCTGGTATCTTCTGTAGGCTTGGACTTGTGAATAGATATTGTTTAAATTGACTTTATCATAAAGCATCTTTCTTATTTTTTCATCTATGGTGACTAAAAGATTTGATGGGAATTGTAATCTATTCTGACATCTATCTTGATATCTGTCCTGATCCAGCTATTAGATTTCCCATTAAGACATCATGGTAATTCTAACAAGCGTGCTTTCAAACGTTGCCTGGACTCTTTTCCCTTGGAACTTTTAATATTCTTTCTTTGCTTAATATGTTTAGTCTTTTGATTATTATGTGGCATTGGGACTTTCTATTCTTGTCCAATTTATTTAGTGTTCTATAAGCTTCTTGTATATTTTTAAGTATATCCTTTAAGGTTCAAGTAAATTTCTGTATTTTTCTTGAAAATATTTTCTGGAGCTGTAACCTGGGATTCTTCTCCTCCTCTATTTTTATTATTCTTGGGTTTTGTCTCTCTTGGTATCTCAGATTTTGAAAAGTTTTTTTTTGGGGGGGGGTCAGGACATTTTTAGTTATAACATTTTCTATGTTATATATATATATATATATATATATATATATATATATATATATATATATACCTAATACATCTCTTTTGTAGTGGGATAGTGGGAATATTCTGGTACATTAATATTTGTTCATCCTACTGGTTTCATAAAAAGCTGATTGTCCAGAAGGCAGACAGGAAGCATGGGTGGGGCTACAAGACTAAGAAAAAGCCTGGGAATAGGAGGAGCAGAGCAGAGACACCAAGAGAGACGCCAGCAGATACAGAGAAAAGAAGACAACCATGCTGCTTTGAGAAAAGATAGCAAGCCACAAGGCTAAACAGATTACTGAAAATAAATTGAGATAAGAATGTCTGAGCCATATACCAATCAGCATGAAATTAATGTAAGCCTCTGTGTTTTTCTTTGGGACTTGGGGACTCTTGATCCAGACTATGCAGAGCTAAGCAGCTTCAGGCAGATCCAGATCTTAGCAATAGTTCAGGCCAGAAACTTCATAATACACTCTTTCTTCTACTATATCCCCAATACCTTAGATTCTCTTTCCCATCTCTAGTATTCTGTGAGTTATGCTTGTTTCTATAGGAATTGTTCACTTCCTTTAATTTTTTCCTTTCAGAATTCTATCCATTTTCTTAAATGCTTCTATTTACATTTTCAAGTCTTTAGCAACTTGATTCATTTCCTTCAACTGTTTTTTTATTGGAATTTCTTGCTTTATTTAAAGAACTTATTCAATTTCTCCATTTATTTCATTTTTAAAAGACATTCATTTTTATAGGACCCCTATTATCTTCACAAAATTGGTTTTAATATCATTTGGGGACTTCAGCTGTGTTGGAATATTCGGGGCTTGTTGTGGTATGATTTCTAGGCTTTGGTAGTGACATATTGCCATAATTATTGTTGATTACTTTCTTATGCTGCCATCTAGGCATCTGAAGTTTGGAATATTATATGTATAGATACTGATTTCTCAATTTGCCTTTGATAGATGGTTGTATTGTTCCTTGGTTTCTAATTTCTCTCAGGTTTTCAGACCAGTGTTACCTGTAGCTGAGCAGAGGATCTTCAGTCTTGGAAATTAGAAATGGACTTCTTGTGGCTAGAGTGGCCTCTGTTCAACTATTGCATCTCTGTTCTACTTGAATTTGAGACATGGTAATGAGGAGGATTGGAAGATTGGGAACAGTGTGTTTTGGGGAAACTTAGAGATTAATAGTCTACTTAGAGGTCTGGTGGTCTGCAGGACCTCTGGTAAAACAGAGAATTTCTACACAAATCTGTATTTGGGACAAAGCAAGATGGAGGGGTGAGAGACAGGGAATAGGGTTGTGAGCGCTCTGAGAGTAGGGAATATGCACTGGTCGATAGACTACGTGGGCTTTTGGCAACTAGTCAACCTCTGATCAAGCTAGATCTCTCTGCCTGAGTTGGGCATGCAACATGGTAAGAAGGAGAAAGGGGTCTTTCGACCTAGGATGTTTGAGTGAGGTTGGATATATAGTCAGACATTTCTTTTGACTGCCAGTCCCCAAATAATTACACAGAAATTTATTAATTATGAAAGCTTGGCATTTAGCATATGGTTTGTTTCCAACTATCTCTAATAACTTGACCTGTTTCTATCAATCTAAATTCTGACACATGGTTCTTTACTTCTCCTCAACTCTGTATGTACAACTTCATGTCACTCTGGCATTTCCTGCAGTACTTATATTGACCCTGAAATCTCTCTCTCTCTCTCTCTCTCTCTCTCTCTCTCTCTCTCTCTCTCTCTCTCTCTCTCTCTCTCTCTCTCTCTCTCTCTCTCTCTCTCTCTCTCTCTCTCTCTCTCTCTCTCTCCTTGGAAGGCCTGCCTACTCACTTCTGTCTAGCTATTGACCATACATACTTAGTTATTTACTAAATTAATGATAAGGTGCTTTGGCAAAGACACATCTTCAGAGTGTACCAAAAGATTCTTTAATAACACGAAGAGGTCTGCAGGTGAGTAGCATACCTCGCAATCTTTCAAACAGTGAGTCATTTCAAAGTAGCCAATTTTTATGTATCGATATTTTATATATCTTATGTTCTTTAATCCTAACAATAACCCTAACCTTAACTATAATGCTAAAATTCACTCAAATGACTTATTGTGTCATCCAATATTGAAGTATCTCCCCTGCTTTCTTAGAAATCAGATTTCTTGCTCTTAATAATGTATAGCCACTTTCATTCTGTTTCTAACAACCTACTTTACCTAGGTATATACACACAGTTCTGATATAAACAACTTCAAATTAGTATGTGTTCATCTTAACCTTAATGTTCTTGTGCAGTGCTGCAATAACAAATTACATTCCCTGCAGTTTTGGAAATCAAAGTTTTTGTTCTTCTAAAAATACTGCTGTTTTTCTTGTTTTTTTTTTTAACTACTTTATCAAAGGTCCTGCCTACAGATGCTCTGATGTAAGTAACATCAGAGTCATAGGGGGAACACATTCTGCCTCCATCTACACAGGATTTAGTTTTCCCTGCAGTCTGAGTACAATGGTTTTTGCAATGTTTTATGCCATTCTGTCAGGATATCCAAGATTTGGGGCAACAGAAGGATAGCCTAGAGGATTTTCCATGCAGGTCCAATGATGGAAAAAGTGACAAAGGCTTGGACGAAATCAATGATTTATTGCAGTAAAAATTTGTGAGAATAGGAGAGCTAATTGGACAAAAGGATATAATACATGACAGTGCAGCTCACATTGCTGCAAGGACGGATGAAGAGGTGTGGAAGACACAGGAAAGACAGAGGAGCAAGGTAAGTTTCTATTTTGTTGTTGTTGCTTTGTCTTATTTTTTAAATTATTTTTATGGGGTTTCCTTTTAGAAGAATGATGATTCAGTGGTTAGGGGCACATATAGGGGGGTGGGGAGGTGAGTGGAATTGAATGCATGATGTGAAACTCCCTATGAATCAATATATATTATATAAATTATAAAAATAAAAGAAAAATTAGACTGTATCCCTTTCAAGTTATGTTTTCTAATTCCCAGATCTTTTCATCTTCTTCTAATCTTAACTTTAACCAAACTCTAACCTTAACACTTCTCTATACCTAATGTCCTTATATACTCCTCCAACAATAAACTCATGTTTCTTGCTTTCTTAAAAAAAAAATGTTGTAACCCTTACAAAACATAAACTTACTTTACCTAGAAATGTATACACAGCTGTTCTGATTCAAACAACTTCAGAAGTCTAGGATGGAAATATTTCACTTGCCTCTAAATGGAATTTAATATTCTCTGCAGTAAGTAAAAAAATGGTTTAAGCAAATATGCTCCTGTGAGTTCTTTTCACTTGTGAATGTTTTTTCAAATTGGCCTGTTAAGCTACAGGTGCTTATGCTTGAAACTCTTCCTTTCATGTTCTTTTCTATAACCCCAACACTAATGTTCTTGTGCTGAATTCAAATAATAAATAATTACTGCTGCTCTAAGGAGAAATATAGCACCAGAATCAGAGGTATCTCCTACAGCTGCGGGTCCTACTAACAGGTCCCTCCCTTATCTCAGAAGTGGGAACATTTGGGGTCAGCCAAGCTGGCAGGGAATCTGGTGGTGAGATGGCTGCAGCAGAACTGGGCATAAAGAGAGGAGGGAAGATATCCTCTGTGCTGCCTCCTTGGAAGATCTGCAGCCTTGGAGCCAATGGAGTTTCAGCCAAAGCCAAGCCTTTCTATGTATCTGCCAGGACTTTAAACTGTCAGGAGGGTTTAATCCAAGAAGAGAGGTCTTTGACTAGGTTTTTTATTAAGACCACTACCTCGGCCACTTGGTCGGGGTGTCCCACTCATGGTCTGAAGATTGCTTCCTCTACTGCTCCTATGAAGGCCAAATTGAAGGTTCCTCAGAAGGCCAGTCGACACCGAGTGCTGGCCATTTTAACCTGCAAAGGGTGGCAAGTTTAGACTTTTTCATCATGACCAACAGATTATGAGCACATGCATTAACATCCAGGTAATGAGTTGAGACTAAGTCAGTCAAGAGGGGAAGAAACAGTCGGTCTCATGGCATTTGCCATAGTCAGAAACACAAATACCAAGAAACGCAGACACCACAGAAGACAGGATGTTAACATCTCGGTAATGGATTAAGAGTTAGTCTAGAGATAAGCCCAGAGAAGAAATCGTCTGTCCCATGGCTAAACTAAGTTTTGACTCTGTTGGCTGTCAGGTGCATTCCCGAGATTTTTCCTAGATTCTTCTTAAACATGGGCCCTGCCCTCAGGTGTTAAATGGTCTTTCCCTGGAATAAGGTTTTATCAATCTACACCTTTCACAGTGGTTATGTTTCCTACTGATGCTATCCTGTGCTACTGAAATAATAGATTCTTAAGTACAAATCTGCCCCTTCATGTTCTTCTAATAATAAAACAGTGATTCTGTGGATTTTGACTTTTTAGGGGTCAAAATACTCTTCCACAAAATATCAGGTATCAAATATCCTTCAAATCAAATATTTATAATAAGATTTATAACTAACAAAAATATAGTTTATAAGGAGTAACAAAAAGAATTTTATAGTTGAATTGACCACTACGTGAGTAATTATATTGGAGTCATGAAGGAAGAATTCCCACAAGTTATAGCCTTTTTGAAATGTTAGCATGGAGCTTTGATCTGCATCTTGTAATTGTTAAACCTATCTCCATACCATCTGTTTGAAGTCTTGAGAACTAGAGGAAATTTGCTGTCAGGGTAAAAAAGTTACTTCCAATATAAAATCCAGAAAAGCTGCAACTCAGAGATCTCACTGCCTGTCAGCTCTTTCACAGATATGCAGTCAGCACAGGATAATGGCATCTAAATTAAAAAGACTGACAGGCTGGTGGGGGCTGGTATTACTGCAGCCAGAGTGAAGAGCACATGTGGCTGAGAGTTTAGAATTTTATGGTATGTTTTATTAAATTTGGCTTAATGGGTTTTTTCCCACTCAGATTTGGAATAACTCAATATTAAAGATTTCTTTGTGAGATATTTTTCTCTAAAACAGAGAATAACAAATTATCAATTGTTCTTTCATGGGAGATAGGAAAAATTTTAAACAAGCCCAACTTCTTAGCAAAAAAAAGCAATTGCAGTCAATGCATAAAGTATTAAATCACTGCTGTTTGGATTTCCAGAGATATTAGTCATTCATCGTATGTAGATATTCTCTCTTGCATGTGTAACTAATGTTTAATGAATGTCTAATTTTCATAGTAAATGAACTGAAAGAACAAAATTTATGATTTTTTTTTAAAGATTTGTTTATTAGGTATGCAGTGTTCTGTCTGCGTGAATGACTGCACACCAGAAGAGGGCATCAGGTCTTATTATAGATGGTTGTGAGCCACCATGTGGTTTCTCTTAAGTTGAGGTCCTCTGGAAGAGAAGCCAGTCTTCTTAATCTATAGTGAGTATAGTCTTGTCTATTTATCTTTACTAAAAATTTGGCTCTACTCAAGTTATCTTCTAAAAATTCATGCTTAAATTCTATAGAAATATAACACCTGAAACAGAATTGGTTGTGCAGTTGTTAGATAATGTGGTTACTAAGGTAAAGGCTTATAGAAAGTAATCTCTTGCTGATGGGGAGCTTACAATTGTTTTTATACTGAATGGAATGCAGGTATATTGTTTGATCTCTGCTGTTGATAGTTGGAAAGTTGTATTGACATATTGTTTGGGTTCGATAAAAAGGTAATTTTTCTCTTAAAATTTTATAGAAAAGCTCCACAACATTGCCTAAAAATATCTCTTAAAATTGTATGGTGATTGTTTTAAATGCTTTTATAGATGGTTTATATTTAAAAGACTATGCAAATAAATGCTAGTGGTAATGTTACTCCATTGTTGTCACTCTCATATTTTAATGGAAAAACAACTCCAACTGTAAGAGAGGAGATTTTAGAAATACTAAAAGGAAAGTATTTTTGACAAACTGTTATTGATGATGAGAGTCCAAAGCTAAAAGTACAAGTAATTGGCATTCAAACTTCAGGCCTATTATACACCAACAATTATGTGTCTATAATTTCACACACACACACACACACACACACACATACACACACACACACACACACACACAATGATCTCTGATGTGGGAATATTGTTCTGTATGCTGTGAATATCAATCTTTAAATAAAAGAGCTGTTTTGGCCCATGACAGACACTATAGAAAAAGTAGGTGGGGTAATCAGAATAGGTAAGAAAGGAAGGGTGGAGTCAGATAAGACTGAGCCAGCCACCCAAGATGAAACATGTAATGAACACAGGTGAGCCACGATCCACGTGGCAGACAGATTAATGGACATGGGTTGAGTTGAGATGAAATAGCTAGCTAGCAATGTGCCTAAGCCATAGACCAAATAGCATGAAGTTAATATAAGTGTTTGAGTCATTTCTGTGGGCCTGATCAGCTGCGGGCAGCTAAGGGGTCTGGCACGGCAGGTCTGTGGGTCTGGACCTCTGGCTGCACGGGACCAAGAAACCATATTGTAACAGATCCCAGTTGGTCTTTACAAGAAATATCCACTCATTTTTAGGCATTAGAACCTTATCTCAAGTAAAACTGATTATAGAATGAATTAACTGTATAGAGCCTTCTGGAAGACAAATAGGGATATTAAAGTCTTATGTAGATGATATAACTATAAATTTATAGGGGAGAGATGTGTTACAACAATGGGTATTAGGATCTCTGGCCCATAGTGGCTGGACTGTTAAATGCATTATTCCAACATTGTGCCACCAAGGCTTTCAGGCATATGTATGACCAGGCATGGCCTTGTAAACTCTGCGTACTACCCATATCCTTATAAGCCAGGACCCTGCATTGCTCCTTCTCTTCTATTTCTCTTCCCCCACATTTCCATGGCATCCATGTCACAATCCTATTAAATACACTCTAGCATGGGTTACCGGTATTTGTGGTTCATTGCCCATGAGTGTTAACAACAGAGAGCTCCAATTAATAATTTTTACAATTTAAGAAACAATTCATAAAATGATGCTCAAATAGGGTATGTTCCTGTGAAAGATAATAGAATACAAATTAAAAGTCACAGACTATACAGATTGTACAAAGCAAGATAATACAGGAATTGGCTATCTAAATTTGAAGTAGGGACCACTGCTGATAGCCCAGTTGTTTTGCCTTTGAAATGACTAACTAAAACAGCCCATGTAGAGAGAGAAATGGTTTTTAACTAAAGAAAAAGTACAGGTGCTTGAACAATGAAAGAACAGATGCTTAGCACATAGAAGAAACTATTGGATATTCTATATTTGTAATAAAAAGAAAATACAAAACAATGGAGAATATTGACAGATTTGAGAGCTGTTACTAAAATAGTTCAACTGATGGGAACTTTAAGCCTGAATTCCATTACCTTCTTTATTACCTAAAGAGTGGTCTATTATAGTTATTGATCTACAAGACTGCTTCTCTACTATTCTTTTAAAAGAACACAATAGAGAAAATTTTGCTCTTACAATTTCTACTTATAATAAAGTTCAGCTAATAAGGTGCTATCATTAGAATGTCCGCCTTCAAGAAATGTTAAATAATCCAATATTGTGTCAATATTGTATACATCAACCACTGGAAATGGTTCATTACCAGTTTCCTCAGTTTATTATTTGTCATTACATGGATGATATTTTATTTTCTGCTTCTGATGTAGACACCTTAGAAAAAATGTTTAATATGTATGGAAAATTTTACCCTGTGGGGATTATAAATATCTCCTGAAAAAAAAATACAAATAGGATATTTTCTTAATTATTTAAATTATAAATTAAATAAACAGAGAACTCAACCATAAAAGGTGTAAATTAGGAGAGGTCAGTTGAACGCTTAATGATTTTCTGATATTATTGGGTGATATTAATTAGCTGCAGCCTATCATTGGATTGTCTCCTCAAGAATGAAATAATTTGAAATTTTACTGCAGTCATTGTATTATAAATCAAAATAGTGCAAAAAAAGTGTTAAGTTAGTGTTGATCATATACTTATGTTTTCACAGGAGATAAAAAAGATTATGGATCCCATCATACTGATAAAACTTGGAATGAACAAAAGGTCTCTTGGATGCTGCTGAGATGCTGCTAAGAAGGAAAAAACACAGAGGTCTTTGGAACAAACAACTAATTCTCTCACCTGGGCACAGATAAGAATTTGTGTGACAAAGGAAAGATGATACTTTGCATGTATCACAAGCCTCTAAATGCTGCAAACTTATTTCTTGCCATGCTTTCTGTGGTGACTGTGTAGGTAAAAGGGATGTATCATAATTATTGGTTCTTTCTACATAAAAACCAATTGACTTAGCCTAAGTTGGAGAGATATGAATATTCCTGTATTAGTTAATGAATTGTTTTGGCTACCTGGTCCTTCTTAGGACAATTGAGGTCCAGCTCAGTCTTGGAAAAGAGTAGAATGGTTAAGAATTACATTTTGGGAGTACACAGAATTTCTATTTGTATAGAAAATTGATTTCAAGATCTAAAAATAACCTTTCAAGTGTGAGTATCCATAACCCATACTACACAAGATTATCATACTAAGTTATATATCCTTTGTGCATCTGATTTCAAAAGACAGGGAAATAATTTTACTAGTTACATAAATCTACTATTCTGCTTTGTGAGATGAAGGTTACCAACAAGGAATCTGAGTGGGTGGATTGACAACGATGTAAGAATGAGAAGCCTCTAGTGCTAATTAATATCTTCCAAAGAGACTACATAAATTAGAGCCCTTATGGCTTCCCTCAAAGCAAATATTATCACTCTGAGTTAAGATGGATGTGGGAGGTGTAGTTTGAATGAGACTATGAAAATTAGTGCTACTGTTAATGAGCCTATCCAATGGCATGGAGTTGAAATGTCAGGTCCTCTAATTTGGCAATGCAGTTCAAGCTAACTTGTAGAAGTTAACAAGTACCTTCCACCTTCTTAAAGTCTTCATAATATATAAACCACTAGAAGGAATTTTAATGGCATGTTATTTTTATTGTATTCGTTTTTTCAATTATTAAAAGTCTCCACATTTATTTTAATTTTTGTTTGGTTTTGATACAACCTGATCATAGATTCCATTTCCTCCACTTCTCGCAGTAACTGCCCCACTTCACCATCTCTCTCCTCCAGTCTTTTTTCCCTCCACTTTCCTTCATAAAAGAGCAGGCCTCCCAGGGATATTAACTAAACATGGCATAAACAAGATGACTCGCTACAAATCCTCATATCAAGCAAGGCTGGGCAATCAACCCAGTAGGAGTAAAGGGGTAACAAGAGCAGGTGAAAGAGTCAGAGACACCCCCAAGCCCACTGTAAGGAGTTCCACAAAACACCAAGCTAACAAATCATAAATATCAAAAGAAAACCTAGAACAGACCCATTGTAGACTCAGTGGTAGCAGCTTCAGGCTCTGTGGGCCATATTCACCTTTTTATTTTATTTTACCTTATAAGTATATGTATATAAACACAACATATACTTTATGCACTCACAAATATACATATCATTAGAAATAGATTTCTCTCCAAAGGGATTCTATGTTGATGCCTGTGGCCCATGCTGCCACCAAAGACCAAATAGATGCCTAGGATATAGGCCTCAACCTAAAATCATGTTGTTGTCTGAGGATTGTGTCACCACTATGCCCATGCCAATTTAAATGGCCTTCACAGTCACCTGGGGCCATTGTACCACTCGAGCCAGAGCTACTATTGAAGACCAGTTCTATATCTGTGGTCCTACTCCATGCAGAGTTTGTATTAGTATCCATAGTTCAGGGTACCATCAATGTCCATGCAAAGGACAGAGATCTGGACCAACATTTGAGGCCATGTGGTTGTTTAAGGTCCACATTGCCACAGGGTACATGATGATCTTAGTGGCATGCACTGACACCCATGGCATTGAAACCCAGGCTGTTGCCTAGGACCATGTCTGAATCTGTGGAACTACCACAGCTAAAAATCCTATGGACGTCTGTGGCCTATGTTTCTACCAAAGGTCACATAGATGGCCATGATCCAGGCTGCAACTTGACACTATATGGGTATCCAAAGTCCTTACTGCTTCCAGGGCCATGTCTATATCTATGGCCCTATAGTAGCCAGGGTCTAAGTTGATATCCATGTTAGTATCAAGGGCTGTACATATGCCCAGGTCCAGGTCAAACATTTGATTCCATGTTGGTGTCAGAGGGCAATGAAGCTGCTAAAGCCATACTAATCTGGGTTATCTGAATTGCCACCTTAGAGCCATGAAGATGTCTGGGCCTGGGCTTTTGTCTACAGTCATGTCTGGTTCTGTGGGCCTGCAGTAGCCAGGGTCTGTCCTTACCACCTGATTTTAACAAGAGTTCTGGGAGTGCCCAGAGTTCAAGCAGCTAGCTGAGATTATGTTGATGTCAAATGGCCACCCTGATCTGAGTGGCCTGTGCTACATACACCAGGGCCATGGTGACATCTGGGCACAAGCTGATGCCAAGGTCCATGTTACCACTGATGCTGGGGTCCATGGTAATATACTTGGCCCATGTAACCATGAAGTGTCTTAGAAACCATTGTTGTAATGTGGTTTCTTGGTCTCGGGTGGCCTGAAGTCCAGACCCACAGACCTTCAGCCCCAGACCCCTTAGCTACCTGCCACTGCTCAGGCCCCCAGAAATGATTTAGACACTTATATTTACCTCATGCTGTTTGGCCTATGGCTCAGGCATATTGCTAGCTAGCTCTTACATTTTAACTCAACCCTGTAGTATGAGGTTTCTGGCCCAGACTTTCGGGCCTAACCTCAAGGTCTAGACCCACAGACCCGCAGTCCCACAGAGACACACAGAAGCTTCCAATAGTTTTTGGCTGCTCAGCCTCAGGACCAGGCATATCACATGCTAGCTCTCTACCCTTATTCTAACCCATGTCTCCATGGGGCTCGGTACCTTTTCTTAAGGCATCATAGTTGTCCTTGGCTTCTTCCGGGCCTCTCTCTGGAATTCCCTCTGGTGTTCTGATCTGGCATTCTGTTCTCAGAGTTTTTAGTCTGGTAGCCCCGCCTACAATTCCTGCCTGCCTTTGGCCAATCAGCTCTTTTTATTAAACCAGTGGTTGGGACAATTATTTAAAATGAAACAACACAACCTCCCACACAACCCATTTTCATTAATCTGTCTGCCACGTGATTAGTGGCTCACCTGTGTTCCTTACATGTTGCTCCTTTGGACTTCTGGCTTGATCTGTCTGACTCTGCCCTGCTTCTCCTACCTATGCTCTGATTTCTCCTCCTACTTTTTCTATGGTGCCTGTCATGGGCCAAAACAGCTCCTTTATTTAAAGATTAATATTCACTGCACACAGAAAGACATTCCCACATCAAACCATAGATATTGAACTCTACAGGCCATGCTGAGCTGACCCTGACCTTCACTGGCCCTGGGTTAGATGACTCTGCAGCTTGCTAAATACTAAAGCAGGAGAGCTGGTCCTATCCCTCACAGAGAGATACCCCCTGCACTTAAGAAGTATGGCCCTATCCCTCAGCATGGATGTTCACCTCACATGGGCAGCACACTATAGCTGATCCTGTTGATAGTGGCACAGGAAAGCTGTCCCTGAGTGCATGAAAAAAGGACAGCTGATCCCACTCCTCCTTGTCTGCCATATTGTTACATGGCTGAGGAAAATATTCCCCACACACTCCATGCAACTTGCTGGACCCTCACCAGGAAAGTCAGCCCTGTGTTCTTCGTTAACAGTACAATAGAACTAACCTAATTTTTTCAGTGGAAATGCAGGTAAGCCAGCCCTAAGGGCAGGGGAGCAGGAGAGCTAATTCTGCTCTCCATATTCTCTCCTTCAGCAATCATGAAAAAGGACCCTATAGTTCACTTGGCCAAATTAGTAGACCTGTCACTGGTAGTGTGAATGTGGGTGTGGGTGAGCTAGAACTTAGGGCCTGAAAACAGGAGTACTGGCTTTTCTTCTTAGTACATGTGGCATTAGGTGAGCTGTTCACGACAAAGCTGGAGAGCTTGCCCTGGTGGTGACAATAAGGGAAAGAAGGTGGGCCAAACCAACTCTGACCCAAACCCCAAATCAGACATATGAGTTAGCTCACCCTAACATCTATCTCACCTGTGAACTGCTGGGGCATGTGAAAAGGAAAAACGGTCAGATCCAAAACCCCAGGATCTCCATGATATGACATGTTATTTTCCCAGTAAAATAACAAGATATCCAAGATGAGCCCGAGGGAGGATCCATGATAGAGAATATACCAGAAGCCTCAAATTAGACCAAGGATTCATAACAATGAACATTGACATGTGAAGATGAATAGACTCAAGAGAAACCTGTGTGACTCACAGGGCCATGAATTATAATAAGATGATTCTTATTCTCCTCCTCTTCCTCCTTTCTCTGTCTCTCTTTCCTCCCCTTCATCTCTCCCCCTCTCTCTCCCTTCTTTTCTCTCTCCCTCTCTCTATTTGACTTCTTTGAAGGTTTTTCTTTTAATTTTTTTGTTTTGTTTTATGAGGAGGTTACAAAGGTAGATAGTAGATGTGAGGAGATGGGGAGAGAAGTGTGATCATGATGGATAATGTAAAATCTACAAAACAATCAATTAAAATTTTAAGAATATGTTAGAGTCTTACAGGATTCCTGGGTAGTCATTCTACACTTCTCTGTGGTTGTTAGGGACAGTGGTCCCAGGATAGCATCACTGTTTGACTGTTAGGACCAGAGATTCTACAGACTTCCCATAAAGTAAAATCTTGGTAGGAACTGACCTACCTTGTCTAGGCAAAGCAGGGCAATCAACTTCCCAGGTTCCTGCTTGACCACATAAAAGGATGATGGGGCTCTAAGAACTTCCTTAAGGAGTTTCCTTTTATTGCATAAAAGCTACCCATTTGGAGAAAAAAACAAAACAAAACAAAACTACCTTTGTCTTGACTGTTAACATTATGCTGTAAAAACTGAACAAGCAAGACACATAGTAAAAAGATTGTCAAACTTTTCTAAAACAAGGCAAGACAATCCTTCAAAAGTCTTGTTTAATAGAATAGTCTGCCACGTATTTTGCTGGACACAAAGGAAAGTGTTGTGGGATTCAGGTGTCAGCTGACAAGGTCAAGGGACATTTATACAGAGCACCGGGGCCCCGACCTGAAGGGGGCCGGGGAAAAGCCCCATTGAAAAGGGTCTGCGGGATACGAGACACTCTCTTCCTGGTTCCTGGCTGCTGGGATCTTGGGAAGGCCCGTTCTTCCTCTCTCTTTTTATCTTTATTTTATTATTATTTTTTTTTTGTTCCCTGACTGGGAATCGAACCTGGATCTCAATGGTGAGAGCGCAGAACCTTAACCACTAGACCGAGCCAGCCACCCCCAGGAACCAGGAAGAGAGCGTCTCGTATCCCGCAGACCCTTTTCAATGGGGCTTTTCCCCCACCCCCTTCAGGTCGGGGGGGGGGGGGGGGGGCGGTGCTCTGTATAAATGTCCCTTGACCTTGTCAGCTGACACCTGAATCCCACAACAGGAAAGTTACTGTTGAACCTTTCCAAGAATATAAAGGACAATCACCTATTTGGAGATATGGATGTTGTATTCTCGAGACTGCTTCCTGTTGTTTAAGAGTAATGTGATCTTTCAGGAACTCTAAGAAAATTGAGATAATGGTAAGTCCTGGAAGAACCAGTTGTAACATTTGTTGTTCAGCCTCAGAATTGTTCTAATGCAGAAAGATAAGCATACACATCACTTGTCTTGTAGTCTTAATTAGCTTATTTCTTTATGTCTATAGCCAAAATTTTTAGGAGGGTCTCCCCCAATGAAACCTGATCTCTATTTATCTGGAAGAAATCTACACCTTTATATTTCCTATGGAAACAAAGCATAGCTTCTCCCCCAACTCAATGCATTTTCTGAATTAACTTAAGTTAAAGAGCTAGTTAGTAGTAAGTCAGAGCTATTGTTCCAGCATTTATAAGTAATGTTAAGCCTCCAAGTCAATTATTTGGGAAGTGGCTGACAGATATGTTGAAACTACTGTAGTGACAAAACTTCTCCCCTACACTGCTGCCTGTCTATTAGCCATTTAGCTTTTTACTAAGCTATTCAGGTGTTTTAGGCAGACAAAAAAAAAAGGCATCTTTACATTATTAAGTAAGTGAAACATTTAAGAATGAGCTGGAGATATTGCTCAGTGGTTGAGAGCACTAATTGTTCTTCCAGGGAACCTGAGTTTAATTCCCAGTAACCACCTGGAATCTCACAACTGTCTGCAAGCCAGTTTCAGGAGTTCCAACACTCACAAAGACATACCTGCAGGCAAAACACTAATTCACATAAAATAAATAAATTATTTTTAATGTAACACCATTCATCATGGTTGAATAAATGCAGTATAAACAAAAGTAACATACATAGGCCTGAACTTTATAGTAATTGAACTGGAAAGCATTTATATCTACCATATTATAGTTAAAATATAAACAGTTTCAAAAGCTAATAAAGTGAATATTACTACCTTGGAATAAACAAATCTTTTTGTCATAGTGATATTTATATAAGAAATTCTAAGTTGGTAAAAAAAAAAATAGACCCAGAGTGTTTGTCTTATTGCATAAATTGAATAGCTCACTTATCCCTTTTCCTTAATTACAATTGTGAGATCCAGAATTAGCCAACAGAGTGTGTTCAGAAGGTACTAAGAGTTATGCCAGTGAATGGAGTAACACAGATATTTGGTTTCCATAATGGAGGTGGTTAGAGAGCTACCTGGGCCTGAAAATTTGGATGTTTGTGTAGGAATATCTGGTGCTAGAAATCACAGGAGCATGCTTATAAAGTTGTTAATGATTATTCCTGAGATGCAGAAGATGTACTGACACTGACCTTCACTGTGTGAGTTTCATGGCATAATATTTCTTGGAAACTTAATCTATAGTATGTTTCTTTGAAAACCTCAATACATTCATAACCCACAAAATTGCATTGAATAAGTGTTCAGATTGCATGTGCTTACTTACAAGCAGGAATCCTTACTAGTAAAAAGGGCCAGTTCTCATCTCAGAACCAAAAGCTAAAAATTTTAAAGTCTAACACTAAAATAGAAATTATGCTGCCACCAGTATGCACTAAGATCCGACAGGTGGAAATCATGTGACTACTTGACTGATTTTCAGCTATTGTACCTTATACAATGTGTGAAATTATTGGTGTTAGAAAGGGTACAGAGCATCATGATTCTGGTGCATGCCCACCATTTTTTGTTGTTGTTTTTACTGCCATCAATATTATTGACCCTTTGTCAACTTGAAACACAAACAATCACTATTAAGCCACAACCCTTTCTTATTTTTTCCAAAGTTTAAAATCATAAATAACTTTAAAAGTTCCTCGGTATTTTCAAATTAAATCACATTTAAATTTCATCCTCTTTAAACTGCCCACTTTCTTTGAAAATACAAAATCTCTTTCATAAGTCTTTCAGCTCTGAGATCCTGTAAAATAAAAATTAAATTAAATACCTTCTTACCTCAAGAAAGAAGACTCTGGACATGTTCACAAGCAAACTGAAGCAAAACTCATCTCCAACTACGTAAACAACATACTGTCCAGTGCTTGATACCCATTCGTGATCTTCTGGACCCTACAAAGGTGGGGTCACTGTCTCTGCTCCATCATCTGCAACACACAAAACCTGTTTTTGCAGGCTCGAGCTGACACCACTACACTATCTCTGTTGTCTTTCCTGATCTTCTCATGGTACCGGCATCTCCAATACTGCTCGATACCATCTCTGCAACTGGGCTCCACTTTCAATAATAGCTTCTAACAGATATTTTTCATTGTGCCAAAGCCCAACTTCTTTGCATTATGTCTTCCATCACGGACCTTCATCTGCTGCTGAGGTTACACCTTGACAAATGGCCTCTCCTGGCCTCTTAAATCATCAAGTCTCAGCTGCTCTCCATGATCTTTTCATGGTTTTAAAGCCGGTACCACCTGGATGTCTCCTACACTACCACATTCAGATGCCAGAAGAAGGTACAGCCTAAGGCTGTCTCTGACACACGGCTTTTGTGTGCTGCTCCCAGGAAATACTTCTCAGAAGATTTTACCTCAACAATATTTGTCTTCTCTTGATTACTTCAGAATTCTCAGCTCCAGCCAACAAGCATTAGGTATCTGAGTATCCAGGTAACTCAAATATTTTCCTTTAGTAGTCCTGGTATCTTGTTAATGACAACTGATCGTTCAGCTATAGCAAACCAGAAAGTAAGAATCTTAGGACAAAATGGCTGGTGATAGAGTCTTTAAACTTCCCTCAAGTCTTCTCAGGGGAAGCCTTCATCCTCTGCACTGCTCTCAGCTTTTTTATCTTTCTGCTCCCACAGAACATTCCACTAAGCTCTCAATACTCAGTGATTTTTCTAACTCAATATTCAAATCCTTTTATGATCCACTAAAAAAACATGGCCTGGTCTGTCAGAGCAATGGCCCACAATCCTGATATAAGCTTTTTAAAATTAGATTTTCTCTGGCTTCAATCAACTACCATGACAAAAAAAAAAAAAAAGGAACAAAGCAGAGAGTACAAGGTATATTTGGTATACTTGCATTGGCATTTCCATACTGCCCTTAATCATTCAAGGAAGTCATGACAGAAACTCAAACTGGAGGCAGGAATTAATGCAGAAGACATGTAGAGGGGCTGCTTACTGGTTTGCACCATCTGCTCTCTTATAAAACCTAGGACCACCATTCCAGAGATGACGCCATCCACAGTGGGCTGACCGCCTTCAATCACTAATTAAGAAAATGTTGTACAGCCATATCTTTCAGTTGGAGGTTGGTTCTTTTCTGATAACACATGCCTGTGTCAAGTTGACATAAGACTGGCCAGTACAAAGTCTTAGGACTTTGTTGTGATTTTGTATGTAAGATTATAATAATGCTTCAATAAGTAGTATGTTGCAATCAATATTTAAATAATCCGTAAGAGTTTGTGCTTCTTGTTTAGATTCCAGTGTCTCTGTTGTCATGCTTGCTCTATCACTGCCCTGGGTGCCTCACTTGTTGTTTGACGACACCCAAAGATTTAGAAGTAGTAAATTTACAAGTGTCTAGACTTTTCTCCTTCAATTTTCTTTCTAAGTTCACTATCATTTTTTTATTTTTAACATTTATTTCTGATTACTTATTATTTTCATGTCATCCAAATATAATATAATTAAAGAATCCCAATTTTCCTGATAAACGTGGAAAAATAGCATTGAATGTATGATAACTTGAGTGTTTAAATGGTATTGTAGTATTCTGGATACTGAAACTGATTACGTAAAGGCATTATAATCCTGGCTTGAGGTTCTGTATATATTGTGAAGAATATATATGACACATCTATTTTATTTAGTATTTTCACTACATTCAGCTCTACTACGAATACGATCAACACACAGTGATGATGTATCTATGAGCTTTAGGGGGTGCATTATTTGTTTTCCTAAGCTGTAGTTAACCTGTTTGAGGCATTAGGTTTTTAAACTGGCTACACTACAATACAAAGTTAGTAAATGTTTCAGCTATTATTGTTCTTACAAGTCATTCCATTGTCTCTTCTGAAATTTATGTTCAACTTCAGTGGATGTTGTTTAGTATATGCTGAACAGTACCGTGACAAGCTATTTGTGATTTCATAATCTATAGCTTAGAACTTTTGTGTGTTATATTGGCCACCACCTTTTATCTATTGTAGTTATAATAAAAATGTCACACATCTTTTTTAATTCAAGGACAATGTATTATTAATTTTATTAGGTTATTATTATAGCATAAAATATTTCTCTATTTGTTTTACCTTTGTTTATTTTGTCCATTAGTGTTAGTTATTGATTTTATTAGTTTATTTAATAATGTTATCTGGAATCCTGGGTGTATTAAAATGCATATGTTTCTATGTGTCTCTGAATTTGTATTTCTAATTGTATAAATACCCTATAATTTTCAGCTGTAAAAGAATTTCAGACCTAGGGTATTGATTCAGTATAACCATAGGTAGAGTTGCAAATTTTATAAATAATAATGTTATAAATTTTCAAAAATATTTTGTGTATTTCCAATCATTTTGCCTATAGTTGAATTCATTCTTTAATAAATTACATTCAGTGACTGTCTTAGTTACATTTTTTTTTATTGCTGTGAAAAGACACCATGGCTACAGAAAAATCTTACCAAAGAAAGCACTTAATTGAGGTGATGGATTGAAAATTCAAAGTTTCAATTTATTATCATCATCATGGGAAGCATGGGAGCATGCAGGCACATGTGTTGGCTACATCTTAACCACAATGAAGCAGAATATTGACTGTCACATTGAGTGAAGCCACAAAGAAGAAAAAGACCACAAAGCATGAACCCAAAGTGGCATACTTCCTGCAACAAGGTGACACTTCCTCCTAATAGTGCCACTTCCTTTTGGGCCATTTTATTTCAACCACTACATTTCTCTCTTGGCCTCAAAGGATTATAGCCATATCATAATGCAAAATTTGTACCTCACCCCCCACCACACACACACACACACACACACACACACACACACACAAGTCCTTGTGGTCTACCACAGCTTCAACAATATTTAAAATTCTAAAGTTCAAAGCTTCTTCTGAGATTCATGCAACATCTTTATGGCAGAAAAACAGATCACATACTTCCAATATATAATAGCATAGGATATATAATATATAATATTATTTCAGAATGTAGGGAATAAAGCACAGTGAGGAAATACTGGACCAAACAGAGACCAAAAACCAGGTGGGCAAACTCTAAAATTTGAATCTCTATATCTAATGTCAAAATGTTCTTCACATCTTTACCTTCATTCAGCTTTGTTAACTGCCACACACTTCTTTCTTTCAGGCTGGTTCCACTTTCTGCTAACAGCTCTCATCAACAGGAATCTCGTGACTCTGACACTGATGTGGGATGTCTTTCTGTATGTTGTGATTACCTATGGATAATCAAGGAACCATTTTGGCCTATGGCAAGGCATCTTAGAAGCAGACAGGAAATCCAAGCATAAATAAAAGGGAAGGAGAGCAGAGTCAGACAGAGATGCTGCAAGCTGCCACCCAGAGTGCAACATGTAAAAGTACAGATAAGCCATGAGTCGTGTGGCAAAACATAGATTAGTAGAAATGGTTGAGTTATGTTTAAAGAGCCAGCGAGCAGTAAGACTGAGCCATAGGCCAAACAGCTTGTAATGAACAAAAGCTTCTGTCTGATTATTTGAAGCTGAACAGCTGTGGACAGGTCTGAACCTTGGGACTAGGCTGGGCCAGAAACTTCCAACTACATGGCACCTCTCACATTTTAGGTTCTCTAAGGCAATTGAAGCTTCAGCTTCACAGTTTTATACAATGGCCTCTCTACTAGGCCTTCATTCAAGAACACATCTGATACATGCCTAGCCTCAGCATCTTTCTTTATGCATGGAAATAAATTTTAAAACCCGTTTCTTCTATTCTTTACTCTAAAGCTTGAACCATGTTACCAAAGCTGCCAATGTCTACTTCTTGCTGGGGCTGCACCATGGTTCCCTTACTCAATTACATCTTCACCAGCTTTCTGTTTTTGACTGCCTAAGTTTGGCTGTCAGTAGACCAAATTGGCCTCAAACTCAGTGATTCACCAGGCTCTGCCTTGCCGGTGCTGGAATTAGTAATGGGCCTCCCCAATAGCCAGCTGTATGCATTTTTTAGTTCTTTTTCACAAGTTGAAAACTTAGCTAAGTGAAATCATGCCCTGAGGTCACTACTTTTTAAATTTGATTTCTTAATCTGTTTATTTCCCTGAACACAAAGATTAGATTTATTCCACTTCCTGGTGCTCTTTTTCTGCATCAAAATTTTCTTTGCGTAATTTGCCCTAGTCAGTCTTCTCTTTCTAATTAGAAATCTCCATTAGAGTTACCACTGTTATCCATGTGACAGACTCTATACTAAGCTGTTTTGAGATTTCATCTGTAAACGGAATTAATCAAAACTTTTATCCTCAGGCAAACTCATCAGGCAAGGGCAAAACAAAACCACTTCTTTCACCAAAATTTCACAGTAATAATCTCTAGGCAACATACTAAAATATTTCAAATTACGAACAGCACCATTGTCTTCCATGTTCCTACTAGTATGCCACATTAAGCAGTGCATAAAGCATTCTATTGCTTTCATTATATATATATATATATGTTTATATATAAATTTATTTTTAAAAGTTTTATATGTATATATATATATATATATATATATATATATATATATATATATATATATATATATTTCCCTACTCATTCTCCCTCCACTCCTCCCAATCTCTCCCAGTCCTCCCTCAGCCTCCCCCACTCTATCCCCCCATCCATTCCCCAAGAAGGGCAGGTAAACTCAAGGTGTGAGTCAGTTCAGTTTGATCCATTTGAGGTAGGACCAATTCCCTCATCCCAAAATTAGGGCTGGGTTAGGTGTTCCTCTATAGGAAATGGGATCCAAGATGCCAGTTCATGCACAGGAACATAGTCTGATCCTACTCCAAGAGGCTCCACATACTGCCCATGCCATTTGATAGTCATCCACCTCTGGAGGGTTTAGAACCTTTGCTGAAGATTCTTCAGTGGCTATTTCTGAATCAGTGAGCTCCCAATAGCTCCAGTGAGCCATCTCTGTAGGTCTCCTCCTCATGATGGCAATCCCTTTGCTCATATATACTTTCCTCTCTCTTCAACTCTCTTCAGAATGGTGATCTCTACCTGGTGCTTAGCTATGGATCTCTGTTTCCACCTTTATTCATTGCTTGATGAAGTTTCTATAATGACAACACACCTGATCTCATCTACTGCTTTCATAACCTAAAGTATACAAGTCTATATTTCTCAGAACAAAGCATTGTCAGGAATATCATAGAAATACCCTAGCCTCTGGTACCAACTTCTGTCTTAGGGTATTTCATCGCTATGAAGAGACACCATGACCACAGCAGCTTTTACAGAAAAAAAAAAAAAAAAAACATTAATTGATTTGGCAGCTTACAGTTTCAGAGTTTCTCTTTAGTATCAAGATGATCAAGCACGACAACTTGCAGACAAATGTGGTGCTAACTATATCTTTACCACAAAGCAAGAGGAAGCTGACTAACTGTGACACTGAGTTAAGCTTAAGAGGAATACATCGCCTACCCCCTATACACACACACACAGTGAGATACTTCATCCAACAAGATCATATCTTTTAACAGTGCCATTCCACTTGGTGACTGTTTTCTTTGAAATCACCAAAATGACTTTGTCATATAAACACATTTGTGTCTTTCCATAATGTCACAATTTTTGAATAACAAATTTATAATTTATGAAGTTTCAATAGCAGTAATTTGTCAAATAGACAAACTAACTTTCTTTGATATCCCAGAAGTAGCAAACAGGTTATTTTATTTCATTCTTATCATTATGATTTTTATTGCTAATTATCAGACCAAACATTATATACTATACTGTGTGTATGTGTGTGAAAGTACATACATGTGTCATGTTTGTGTCAATATCAGAATGTCTACAAGAGGTTTAAAGACATAGAGTTTGAAAGAATTTTAACAAAGCCTGTGCGATCAAACAGGGAAACTGATAGTGATGTAGTCTATTCAGATGATATATAATGACTCAGATGAGGGTCTGCATCAGATGGGGGTCTGCATCAGATGGGGGTCTGCAAAAATCCACCACAGTCAGTTCACAGGTTTGAGTGAAGCTGCACAATAATATTCCTAAAAATAAATGTCAGTGTTATGTCAATTAAAATGCCCTATGGATGGATAGATAGATGTCATTCTAACCACATCTGGTGGTCAGCCACTCTAACCACATCTGATGGTTAGATGACAGTTTGATCGGTGCAATTAGCGTTGCCCCATTAGGTTTACTTTCCTTTAGGGGGCACTTTTTCTTCATCTGTTTTGTGTAGGTTCTTAGGCCTGTTTCTCCTGATGTGGCTTTAATACATCTATTTGACTCTTCAATTCCAGTTCACCATTAATTTATAGGGAAGAACATTTTTTTTTGTCAGATGTAAGATATGTATATAAGTCTCTGCTGCTTTGATGGTTCAGGAAAAATGATATTGTTCATATGATCTGCTTCAATGGAGCAAATGCTTTCTGTAAAATGGGAATCTCTGCATTAGCAACTACATATGTCCAAACTGCAAATTGTATTTATAAAAGAACTGTGAGTAGATTTTTGATATTTTTTGATACTCATGGATCAAATGAGCTATCTTACATACCACAACTATTTCTTTGGCTATGAAATTGTAATATCCATTTGCTTGAGATGTTCTTGCTATTTTTTAGGTGTATAAAGTGACTTAAAAGATGAAATAAAAGATCATTTTTGTAAGACAATTGTATAGTATTTAATAAGAATACCTTAAAACATATATAATCAATTAAAAAACATTACTATGACAAACTTAAAAGCAACCCACACCAATGCATGTCTTTAAAACATATAAGGACTCGGAGATAGCTTAGTGATTAGAAATTCTTGCTCTTCTAGAGAGGACCAAAATTTATTCCCATATCAAGTGGGTAACAACTGGTGCCTTTTACTCTAACTCCAAGGAATCTGATACTCTCTTTTGACCTCCATAGGTAACCACAGAAGTGTTTGTATACAAATACTAGAAACACAGCTACACAAAGGTACATACACATGAAGAAATATAAAATATTTAATAAATATTAAAATTTAAAAATTAAATGAAATTTAAAAGATTAAAGTGAAAGATTAAAGCGATGACTTAGTGTGTAACATATATCTTGTTTTGAGATATTCTCAATCATGAGAGTATCAAAAAGAATTAATTTTGGAGGAGAAGCAACAAATGAACCAAAGAGACTTAGCAAAGAATCTGTTTGTCCAACACAGTCAATTAGAAATTAACTTACACTAACAATGGGAAACAATAAGGAGTAATTTATAAAAGATCTAAACAATTATCACAGCCAGTTCACTGATAAGTGTGTATTTTAGATCCTTAGAAGTGCTGTGAAGCCACAGATATGGTTAACAATTATGCTTCAGGACATGGCAGCAATAGAAGTGAAGATGTGCTGGTTGCAGTCTGAGGTATACTTACACAAGTCCTGTGCAGGCTGCCACAGCTTTGAGAGTTCATATGTGGATTGTTCCTGCTCTGTATAGGCCTTTTTCCCATAATGTCCTCCATTCCCACTGGCTCATACAATCTTCTGGCTCTTCCTCCATGAATTCTCTTGAGCCCTAATTGGAGGGATTAAATGGAAACATGGCACTTAGGATTGAGTTTTCCAAGTTTTATCACTGTCCAGTTGTGGTTTTCTGTATTTATTCCCATCTACTGCAAGAGAGAGCCTTTAGTAATAGTTGACCAAGGATACTGAAATATGAACATAGAAAAATGTTGTTAGAAGTCATTTTACAGCTACATTTGAAAATCAAAATGACAGTATTTGGCTTTTTCCTAGGTCATGGCCCATCTAGTTTTAATTTCTAAGACACATGAATATTGCCTAGCATGGGTTCCATCTCATGAACTTGACTATAGTTTCACTCATATATTTGTTACTCTTATATTAGAGTCTAGTGCCAAGACTGGAAGTAGACACAATACCCATCTAGAAGCTATCTCCAATTGATAACTACTATTAGAGGAAATAAAAAGTTTTCATTAAGAGAAGGGCTATATATACAAATCACACTTATGAGCAGGCTCCATGCACTTCCAGAAGTAGCCTACGTAAAATAAACTCAATGGCATTTTTATGTTTGTATAATATGGTTTCTGATTTTGTTTCTATGGGCTTTCTTAGTGTGTGGATGTATGTGTCTCAGTGTCTGTAGGTATTGCCTTTGCTTTGGGGGCTTTTTGTTTGTTTGTTTTGTTCTTTTTATATTTGTTTGTATTTTCATATTATCTTGATTGCTATTGTTGTTATTTTATGTCTATATTCTAATAAGAAAAGTTTCAGATTTGAGTGGGAGGTTCTAGTAGGACTTGGGAAATGGGAAATTGTAATCAAAATATAATGTGTAAGAAATCTAGTTTCAATTCAAAAATATGTGTTGGATTGATTCCATAAAAAGAACTAGTTTTCACTGCTCTTAGGAGTATGGAAAACCATCATTCTTTGCTATCTGTCTGGTCTTGATGGTCAAAATTGCAGAGTAGTTGTTATGTAAGATTTTCCCTAGGGTATGTAATAAAATGTCTATTTAGTCCATAATCAAACCACAAAGTAATAATTTTCCCAAAGCCCAACTTTGACAACCATTGAATTTACTAGTTACAGGAAAATGAATGTGTGGTTACTAGAGCAAGGACTACTCAGAGGCGTGTATATCACCAAAAGCCTATCTCTGCCTGAGTGCCTTTTTCTAAGAGCTGTAATGCTCTGTTGTAGAAAATTATTTTCTAAGATGTGTTACCTTTGTTTTTGTTGTGGAATATTTAGTGATGAAAAGGTATGTTGCGTTTTTTTAACTCTGTGAAGGTTTGTTACTGTGCTTGTTTAAAATACTTCAATGGTATAATCAAGAGATGAACAGCTAATATCCAGGCAGGAAAAAGGATAGAGAGGTCTGGCAGGCAGAGAGACTAAAGAAAAGGAGAAATCTAGGAAGAAAAAATAATCACAGGGAGAGAAAAAGAGAAAGACTTAATGGCCATCTTCCAAGTTACACAAACCAGCCACAGAGTAAGAAGAAAAGGATACAGAAGCAGAAAGCCCAGAGACAGACAGAAGATATATGAGCTAATTTAAATTAAGAAAATCTGGCTAAAATAACCTAAGCTAAGGCAGGGCATTTAGAAGTAAGAATAAGTCTCTGTGTGCATTTATTTGGGAGCTGGGTGGTAGGTACAGCAAAGAGTCAAAAGAGAAATGTTAAAAAAACAAAACAAAACAAAACTTCATTTTGTCATATAAGCATGAGGCTCTTGAATTTGCATAGAGAGCCTTAGCCAGGGGAATGAGAGAGAGAGAGAGAAAGAGAGAGAGAGAGAGAGAACAAGGCTCCTTTAAGAGTTTCCGCCTGCTAATGAGCCCCAGAGCAGCCAGTATATTAAATGGGAACAAAAAAACTACGTAAAAGATGCCTACCACAGTTCAGGGCACCAGCATTCCATAGCTGGGGGTTGAATACAGTTCCTGGTCAAAAGTCTGAGCCTGTTTGTGAACTTTAGGCTTGTTTTGCATAGCCCAAGAGTAGCAGCCAGGCAAAAGGATGCTGAAGATCCAATTTAGCATTCTAAAGTTTGCTTGTGTGGTCAAAAAAGGCTAAAACATATGCAATAAAAGAGATCCAGAAGGAAAAACTTTTAAACAGCTTCCAGTGTGTTCTGCAATGTGTGTAGGCTTTAAAAAGGGGGGGTGGGGGTGGAGGTAAGATCAGTTATAGAAAAATATGATACTTTAGAAATAATAGATATTTGAAGAGAGAGTAAAAGTAATATATTTTTTTTAAAGTCACATAATATGGGAAACACCTAATGAGTCTGGGTTTCTAAATAGTATTGTGTTAACTTTGAATTTTTGGAATGTTGCTGAGCAGAGGAAAGCTGCTGACAGACATGGAATTGTGCCAACAAAACTGAGCCAACCTTAGGGTTATCTAACTTTTAAAAAAAATAAATATATTTTTCAAATGGAAATTAAAAAAAAAGCTTTGGAGAAAAGTTTTTGCTTTTGTTCACACAGAAGATGAGAGGCTGTGGATTCCTTCAGGAACAAGATGGATCAGATTTGATCAGTGGGAATCTCCTGAATCTTGACAGCTAAAATTTATAAACAAAGGTTGATAGTTGGTCTTCACAAGACTTGGGCATTACCTCAAATTTAATTTAAATTTGAGGCCAAATGGTGCCTTCACCCAAGGACAAAAGAAAGCAATTTGAAGAACACAACATCCACACTTCCAAGAATTCCAATACAGGAGGCTTTTGGTTATTTGGTCAGTCATAGATGCTTGTTATATTTGGGGGAATATAAAAATATAGAAAGGTAGGTTACAAAAGACAACTATTAATCTCAGATATTGTGCATTGGCTTGAATTTTAGTATATTGATACAAATTTAAAGTTAATATTTTGCATTGTTATACATTTCCACTGTTGTCTGGGTATTGTGCTTACTTACGCTGGTCATCTAAAAATATAATGTATAATTATGAAATAATGTTAGTGGTTAATCTATAATCTCTGGGGAAACTTATAGGCAAGGTCAAATCTTTAGAAGTGATAAAATGTTTGTGTTAAATATTATCTAATTTATGTTTGGGGATAAGCAATATATCACGACAAGTTTATTGCAAGCAACACTGACACAAGGTAATGGACTCATGATTGTTAGCTCATTCTAGGAAGAGGCAAATTATTTTCAGTTCTCAAAGATGGCCTAGCAATTTTCTCCTTGTCTAAGCTAAAGCTACAGATTACTTACTTTCTCATTGATAGCCCAGTTATTTTTTAGTAATTGATCATCTATGAAGAAACTCCTGTTAATAATAAATAGTATCTCACCTTTTTCTAGGTGTATATCCTGTAAAATATAAGGGGTAAAAGGCCATCTGAAAAAAAAGTACACAAAAACACAAATCTCCGAAGAAACCTTCCAGTTTTTTATCTGCAGAAAATCACTCAAGAACAAGAAATGGAGAAAAAAATACAATGTTGAATGTGCATCTTTTTAGCCACAACCTGCTATGAAAATAGTCTAGGTAACAATAGATGAGCAGAGTGTACTATGGTATAAACAACTTAAAAAATATCAGAAATTATTTAAAGGATATGATTCATGAACAATTTGAAAATTCTGAGTTTATTATTTATCCAACATAAGAGCCTCTACCTGATGTCTCTAGAAGAGCAGAATACATAAAGATAATTCCCATCATGTTGAAAGGTAAGACACTTGGAAGCAAGATAAGTGATGCTTCTAGAGCACCTGTCTCTGCAATCTATGG
Source organism: Phyllotis vaccarum (assembly GCA_033318265.1). Lineage (NCBI taxonomy): Eukaryota > Metazoa > Chordata > Mammalia > Rodentia > Cricetidae > Phyllotis > Phyllotis vaccarum. Next base: position 108,544,575 of record JARWLC010000005.1, read on the forward strand.
ATTGTTCCAAACAAAAGAAATGCACCCTTGAAAATGTTCTTATACATTTTTTATGTTCTTCATTACATTCATTTGACAGTGAAAATTCATTAGACTGTAAGAGTAACAACCCAAGAAGTTAACATGCTTAATACAAATAGAAATATTTTATTCTGATATAGATTTTTTATGATGATACAGAAAGTAAATGATAATGGTGTTGAGTATGACATGTAGTCAGAAGTTTCTTTGTTCTGACCAGCGAGTCCTGCAGCCATTTAGTCCCAAATATTCAATTCAAAGACTTATATTAATTATAAACTGTTTGGTCTATGGCTCAGGCTTATTACTTACTAACTCTTACTCCTAAACTAATCTATGATTCTTATTCCTGTTTAGTTATGTGGCTTGGTACCTTTGCTCAGCTCAACATTCTCATCTTCCTCTGCATCTGGCTTTTGTCTGCTCTGCTCTTTCTCTTCCCAGAATCATCCTTATCTGATCACCTCACATATATTTTCTGTCTGCCTAGCTTCTGGCCAATCAGCATTTTATCAAATCAATATTTATAGTGTACAAAAGCATAGTCTGACAGATATTAATGATGACTATGGAATAGTTGGAGTTAGGCATGAAAAGAACTGTCATCTTTGATATGCAAATGATTAGAATATGAACTCCAATATCGCTAATTGCAAATTGATATTAGAGATGTCAGAATCTACCAAACCAAAAAGGGCTATAGTTTCCATCCTTCAAAAAAATAAATGTGTCTGAAATAAAAAAGAACATCACTTTTATGCTGTTAAACCCACTGAAAATAAAACTATCACAAGACTTTCCCAGAAGCCATTACCTGTTAATTAAAGTATAGACATTATAAAAGTCATAGACTAAGATAGATAACGTTAGTTCTTTACCACAAGCTAACAGATTACTAAAGAGAAGTCTTCATAAAGAGGTACCGTTGTAGTGGGGTTTCTCGGTCCCAGGTGGGACTGCCCGAGACCACTTAGTAGCCCGCTGCCGCTCAGGCCCCAGAAATGATTCTGATGCTTATATTAACTTTATGCTGTTTGGCCTAAGCTCAGGCACATTGCTAGCTTGCTCTTACATCCTAAATCAACCCATTTCTATTAATCTGTCTGCCAGGTGGCTCGTGGCTCACCTGTGTTCCTTATATGTTTCTTCTTGGGCAGCTGGCTCGGTCTGCCTCTGACTCCACCCTTCCTTTCCTACCTATTCTGATTCCTTCTCCTACTTCTTCTATGGTGCCTGTAATGACGCAAAACAGCTCCTTTATTTATAGATTGAGATTCACAGCATACAGAAATGCATTCCCACATCACTTCCCCCTTTCTGTCTAATCAAAAAGGAAGGTTTCAATTTTAACATAGCAAAATTACATATAACAAAATAGCTATCAAGCAAGAATTACAGTTACAATATCTAGTCTATTTGTAGTTAGCAAAATTAAAGAAAATACTCTTACCATCTACCTTATCTTTATGAATCTAAAGTTTCATATCCAAGATACCTTTAAGTGTCTAAGAAAAACTATACCTATAATTATCTAATCTTCAACTACATCAAAGACCACAGAAGGATATATTTACCCAAGTAAGCCAGACATGCAAGCCACTTCTAAAATCTATAAAGGACAGAGATGACACCTATCTGCCTGGACAGTCATCCCAAGTTCCTTTATAAAGTTGGGGCATCCATCTTCAGCCTACAGGCCAAGAGTCTCTTTTCATTTTAGTGAAGCAGGAAATCTGCTCTGCCCATTTTGGCACAGTTCATCAGTTGCTTCTCCTCAAGTCCTAAAGAATGTCTGACAGTTTTCTCTGTAAAGCAGGAAGCTGAATGACCATCTAGGCTTGTTCTGCCAAAGTTCAGAGGTCATCTTCCTACGGAACTTGCATGTCCAGTTTAAACAGCATACTGTCAAGCAGTCAATATAAGAACAGGTTCTTGTCCAGTGGCTAACCGTTGCCACAGAGAGTAGAGTCCATATGGAGCTTCTTCGATGCCCATTTTTCTCTTGAAGTAAATTGGTGCTGCCAGGAGCAGATCTGTCTCACTGTCCAGAAAAGTCTAAGTTCTTAAAACATTTTAAATGCCATATTCTGTAGGTCTTAGAAGTATTTGAAGATTACCTACCTAATTGAAATATATCTTTGTATACCTAAAAATCCTAACTAACATAATTATAAGTTTGATTATCAAAGGTGACTATTAACCTTCATTTCTTAATTATACATTATAATTTTAAATCAGTTACATTAACATCATACCTTAAACAAGAATAGAAAAACACATACAGTATAACAAAATTGACCTTAAATTTGTATCAATAAACCAAAATCTATACCAATGTAAAGCATTTTGAGATTAACAGCTGATTTTCTGATCTAAGTAAATTCCATAATCTAATTTTTTTAAAAAATCATTCATATACCATATCCTCTTTTTTTTTTCTTAGAAAGAGATTGACTATGACCATTAACCATTTGTAATGAAAACAAACATTTAGAAACAATATTTGGGGAATTTGTGTGTAGTTTTCCATTACTACTTCCTGCTGATTAATGGGTGCTGAAAATCTCATGGATTGTTGAAACTGGATCATAATCTGCAGTCTTGAAATTGATATGGCCATGTCTTCCCATCAGAGATTTTTTTCAGGGGGTCTTGGTTGATGAAACCATATTGGCTTGGAAGCAATCCACAGGTTCTCATCTTCTGTGGAAACAAAAGCAGAACTCTTCCAAAGCAATAAATCCTTAGACACAAATTTCAAAATCAAAATACCTTTAAAACATATATTCTTGTTTAACTTAGTAGCCTTTGCATTTGCAATCCATTGTCTTTCTGCAGTTAGCTCATTAACAGTTAAAAAATTAAAAGAAAACACAATAACAACCAAAATCCAGATTTTGTGTTTATTTTCCGTCTTTTCGTGGCTTATTATATTTTTATTACTCTATTTCTCTTTTTAAAGACTTTTTCTAACCTCTTTCTTTTCTCTCTGAAGCCTATGTACCTTTTACACACATTGTAACCCATTTACAGGTTTTTCTTTTTATCTGAATCTGTTTTATTGTGAATCCTTAATCATCTTCTAACCATAAGAGCTTTTAAAATACACTTTCCTAAAGAGCTGCATAATTTTTGCCGAGGAAGCTGAATCAGTAAGTTCTCTTAAAGGAACCGCGACTCTGTTCATGGCCAGCAAACAGAGCACACCCAAGAAAATGCTGCTACTAAAAAACCGTCTTTGTTTCCTTTTTGTTCAACATAAACAGAAATCTAAAATCAATCACATGCTACTGAGACCTCTGTGAGATTTCAGGAACCAGCCTGATTGCAGCTTACACTGCCTGCCACCAGTCCGCTGGCACCATTTTGAATGTGACCCAGATGCCACGCTTTCTTTGTACAATGATCTGGTTCGTATACACAATTTGGAAGCTGCCTTGGCTCAGTTTCTGTGATCTTGAACCCTTTCTAATCTTTCTCAGGCTTTAAGTTATAATCGCCCACCCAGCAACGCCATCTGTAGTAGTGAGGGTTCTCAGTCCCAGGTGGCCAGAGGTCCGAGACCCACAGACCTGCCACCCAAGACTGCTTAGCCGCCCAGCCACGGCTCAGACCCCCAGAAATGACTCAGACGCTTATATTAACTTCATTCTGTTTGGCCTATGGCTCAGGCACATTGCTATCTAGCTCTTACATCTTAACTCAACCCATTTCTATTAATCTGTCTGCCATGTGACCCGTGGCTCACCTGTGCTTTTTACATGTTGCTCCTTGGGCAGCTTCAGCTCAGGCTGCCTCTGACTCCACCCTTCTTTTCCTACCTATTCTGATTCCTTCTCCTACTTCTTCTATGGTGCCTGTCATGGCCCAAAACAGCTCCTTTATTTAAAGATTGATATTCACAGCATACAGAAAGGCATTCCCACATCAAGGTACAGTTATACAAGGTTTACAATGACACAGCTGTGTTACAAGGATTATACTTGGTTTGGGAAAAGAAGAAAACTCACATGCCAAGGAAGAGCTGTTGCTCATGGTTTTTTCTTTATCATTTCATTCTTAACTGCTAACAAAAAAACCTCATATTCATATATGAGCAAGCAACAAGGCTCAGATGTTCAGAGCATTTGCCGTAATGACCCAAGTTCTATACCAGAAAGCACAAAAAGTAGCAAGTGTCTGACATGTATAATCTCAGTATCCCTAAATCCATATTGGAGCCTAAAAGGATAGAATATCTCTGAAACTCACAGGCCAGCAAGACTAGAACACACCAAGCAGCAGAAACCATGAGAGGACATGCTTCACCCAGGGAAAAGGAGAGTCAGCTCCTAAAAGGTGTTCTCGTCTTGACACACAAACAGCATAACACTCATAAGCACATGAATGCAACTACACATGTTTGCCCATGCCTCATTTGCACATCCCCTCCAATAAGGCCACACCTCCTAAATCTTTCTCAGACTTAATCTACCCACTGAGGACCTTGCAAATATTAAAATGTTTGAGTATATCAGGGCTGTTCTCAGTAAAGCCACCAGAGTTCTGCTGGAATAAGTGTTTGCTCACACATGTAACAGTTATGGTTAAGGAGACAGAAGTCATAAGGTGCCCTCTGCTATGGGTAGTGGCACAATTTGTTCATGTACCTTTGTTCATGCATGTTCAGTTCACCTCTACTGGCTTTTAATTTTTTTATTTTTTAAATATTTTTTATACCTGAAGCTCCTCATTGTCACATCCCATTAATAGGTCTATAATGTAAAATCCAGGTCATGAATTATATTTGGAGAGGACACATTTTGTCCTTTCCTTTTTATATCTTCCAAAACACAAATGATGATGATGATGATGATAGATGGCAAAGAGCAGAGGAAAGAAAGGCATAACGGTAAGCATGTCTCCTTTGGTGGTTTCTGAAAACTCTAGGCTTTTTCTTCAAGCAAGAAGGAAGCAGAGGTTATAGAGTATCAGTTTCTGTTATGTTAACATTAGACTGAGCAGCAAACATTTGGGAACTAAAACCAAGATTGTGATATTAACAGACAAGTTCTAAAACAAATGAAAATTGCAAATTTTTAATGAAAATTATTAGCTCAATATTTCTTTAAAGGTTGAACAAAGAAGCCAGCACATCTGTGTGTACCCTTTTTAGCTCTAACAATTCTATGCTCAAAGCATAGAATTGTTGCACTATGGGCTACTGCATACATTGAGCCAGCTCCTCCTGCCTGAGCTGGTGCTGCAAGTGACATGGGTGGCACCTTGCAAGGTTGAATTGACTGTCTTGCTTGCTTTAGCTGTTCATACGGATCACCGAAGTATCTGACCACATACTGACCCCAAGCTTGTTCCTGGTCACTGGTGACAATGTGAACTTTCCTTATAATACTGACATACCACTTGATTCTTGTCTTTTACTTTAGGCAAGGGTGACAGGCTCAGTACTGATCCAGAGTCTGTTTCTCTTTATGCCCACAGTGATACTGAGGATCCTGCTAATAATGCTGATATAGCTGTTTCTGTCGCACATCTAACTAGTTCAGCCAAACCATGAGCAACGCCAAGCCCACTCGTTCAAGGCAAGCCTGATGCCGTGGATCTGATAATGACATATCTGGTTTCTGCCCTTCCTGTTGTTGTTGGCTGAAAACATGGGTGTTACACAAAATTCTACAAGGGTGATCCAGAAAATCTTACCAAGAAGCTTCCTGTAAAAAGAGCAATAGTCAGGGTAAGTTAGTCCACAAACAATGGTTTAAAATAGATTATTTTTGTCCTAGAAAATTAGTTTTCTTTGGTGCTAATACTTATGATTAGTAAATTTCATTCTTCATATAAGGCATTTTAGGGGTTACTTAGTACCAGAATAAAAAGATTATTTTCTCAATTACATTGAAAATACATTATATAAAAATAAAAATTTTAAGGAGCTAGAGAAATGGCTCAATGAAGCCACTGACTGCTCTTTCAGATGGCCAAGTTTCAATTCCTAGTGCCTGTATGGCTGCTCACAACTGTGTGTATCTTCAGTTTCAGATAATTATACACCTTTACAGAAATGCATATAAAATAAAAATTAATAATTAAAAATGCATGTATTTAAAAATAACAAAGACAGTTCAACAAAACTGATCAAATAATATTAGTTGGTTTGTAGCTGCCTCCTATTCTGGAATGAGGTAATTGTTTTCTCTACTAATGACAACTTTTTGTTCTGTGAATGGCTAAACACAGACAGAGATACTGGTACTTTGAAAGTAGCCCATCTCAGTTACACCATGATCTCTGAATCTCCTTATTTCAAATAGATATTGTGTTATCAACATTTTATAATTTAATGCTTGTGTGCAACCAAAGACACTGGCATGTAATGTTTTGTAGGAACCTCCTTTACTCACAGCTCATAGGGAACTAGCTCACAATGGTACAGTGACTTTTGTTTAATGGTTTTAATTTTGTGAGAGGAGTGGTATCCACCCATGCAAAGTTCCTATTTGCAATTGTTTTATTTAGGATTCCAAGATATAAATATATAATTAAGGTTATTGTATGCAAATGGAAAAATCTATTTTTAGATTTGCTTATTTTCTTCCACCTTGTAGGTTTCAAAAATCATGTTTTGGAGTTGTTTCTTCTATCTTGTAGGTTCCCAAAATCAAACACAAGTCCTCAGGTTTGACAATGACCATCTATACCAATTAGCCATTTACAGTCACTCAAATTGTACTTAGAACAGTACAATTTCATAAGACTTTTGCCTCAGTGCTTGGTTTTGATTAGTCACTCCCCTCACTGTACTGCTCCTATCATTCTTTAGACCTTTCCACTTGAGGTGTCCCCTCTATCCCCCTTTACAGAACATTTGTTTTGCCATTTCATTTCCCTTAAGGCCTTTTTTCACCTCCTCCTTTAACAGTCTCTTTTCTACTTTATGATTCCTACAGTTAATCCAAATTAAACATACTAATCTGAAAATTCAAAGCTAGGACCCACATGCAAAACAGAATGAGCATATAAACATTTAGCCCACACACAGTCTTGATTTTCTTCTGCTTACCAGTGTCTTGCTCATAGGTCCTCCACACAGAGCTGCTTATAGAGACTAGAGAATCTGATGCCTCAAAGTCCCTGCTGCTGGGTAGAGGTTTGGAAAGGGTTTCTTTTTGTTTTGTTTTGTCACTATTTCTTCTTTTGTTTTTGAGAGAGGATGCTGTATAACCCAGGCTGGCCACAAAGTCCCCATGGATTCAAGAAAGGCCTTTATTCACAACACACACACACACACACACACACACACACACACACACACACACACACACTGACATCAAGCAAAGAAAAGTAAAATGTTATTGTTTTAATAAAAATCTAATAGTAATAGGGATCAAAAATTACTGTTAAGTATTGTGAATCTAAAGCTAATTACTCTTGTTGAAATTTGCACACTTGTTCCTAATATACCCATGAATGTCCTTCCCTTATCTATATGCATCTTGCATAATAAGGTTTTCTGAGAAATGAATGAAGGATAGATTTTTAATAAGTCCATATTTTCCTCTTCAAATATCTTGCTCTTCAATATCTTTATCATATTTTCTAATGTAATTTTCTCTATAGTAAGAAAGTACTTCTAAGAAGTGTATTCTTAGAAAACAGCTAAGACTTTTTTGAAATATGTTACCAACATCAATTTTTGCACTGTGTATCTGAACCAAATGGACTCCAGGAAGCTTCCAAGAAAGCCCAATATACTCAGTGTGGACAAGATTACAGATAAAAATATAATATGGCATCCATAGAATGGTAAGTAAAAAATTTTATAAAATATTCATTACTGAGAATATTTGTACAAAGCAGAATCATGTTAAGTAGCCAAAGAAAATGTTAACTAAACATATAACTGAAAGGCATAAAATGATAAGACACATTGTCTACTTTGAAGAACAGGTAAAAATTGAGCTAGTCTCTAAGATGCTGTACTATGATTTCAATTTCAGTTTTCTTTGATACTTGAGAAATCTGATGAAGTTAAGGGTGGAAAGGATGACAATGAATGGAAAAATCAATTCAGGAAGAAAAAGGAGATAAATGTCAATTTTTCCATTTTACACAGTGGGAAAATTTAAAAATCTTAGGCCATAGAAAGGCTTGATGTGGGCAGTGAGGTAAGAATATAAAATGATCTCTTTATACTAAATGTGTTTGAGAAGAAGGGCTTTAAATTTCCTATCCCTCATTGTTTGGCATCAAGATTCAAGTGTCTGGTTAGGCAGAACTATATTTTGTTCACAGAAAAACATAAACATGATTAGTGATTTTTGTAGAGTATTTAATAGGACATCAAACTGTTACCTTATAGACTAGTACCTTATATTATTAAATAATGGTATTGGAAGAAAGAGAAGCAGTGATTCCCTTGGAGGGATAAACAACACCATCACAAAATAACAGTTACATTAGACAAACTATTGCTTTTATTGAACTTTAGGAAATGAGCTAGCAGGAGCTACAGGTAACTTTGAAAAAAAAGTGACTCAAGACAAAGAAATTTAATTATATATTGTCCAAAGTCTTCAAAATTTTATAAACTACCTATTGCAGAGCATATTGAAATAGATATCCCCATTTTAAATGTCTGAAATTCTTAATTGTAGAAGGCTGAATAATTGTTTCTTCTACTAATATTTCTTCATAAAAGGACAGAACTTATCTTTAAAGAACTCTATTATATATCCAAAGCACACTAGTTCAAGAAGCATTAGGACCTATGGCAAAAACTGAGTTTGCTTTATTTCTGCACAATTCTCTGCCTGAGAAAATCAAAAATAATACTATATGATTCTATATAAAGCTTGAATTCTATTTCTGCAATTTAAAAAAAAAATGTGGATTAAGAATACAACCAAAGTACATTACATTGAAGAGAGAAAATCAAAAAATGGGGGAAACATATCATTTTACATCTTTCTGTCTGTTTAGTTACCTATGATGATCCATCTGAAAAACTGAGACAAATCACATTATTAAAATCCTTTAGTGGATGTGAAAAGGATCAAGTCAACATATATGTGCATAATTTATTCTGAAAAGGAAGTGTGGTCTGTGATAAAGGTAGAAGGAAATAATTAAATGGCAAATTTTGAGTTTATTTTGCACAGTTTTCTAAGAAGTCTAACAGTGTATTGTATTCATATCAAACAGATATTTTCTGCTGCATAGATTTTTTTTGAAACATGAGGAAGGACTGTAACTGGTGTCAACTGCACCAACCAATCCTCTCTTTCACAATTCTCAAGTGTCCAAATGTAATCTTCATTAACCTTAGGTAACTTATGAGACACCTGAGAATATATCAGGAAAGGTTTACTTTTAATTTAGCCTATTTTGCTGCAAGTGGTTATAAAGAGGAACCTCAACAAAAGGAATGTGAATTCTGTAAGAGAAGCCAATCAATCTATTTGTCTGTGTCTGTGTGTGTTTCAGTTTTTGTGCCAATTAATTCAGGGCCCTTGATCAGTCACAGGTATAGGTCAGTAGCTATAGTGCCACAATATAATTAAGGCATGTTTTTGTATACATAATTAACATATTTTAATACATTGTCATAAGCTTGTAAATTTTGAAAAAGAGCCAAAACCAGCACCTGAAGAATCCATGGAGCTGACGAATCTGTAGAAAACACTGTGGATAACTGTACCAAACAGAAGGCTCTATCTGCCCTCTGACAAACTGATCTTGAAGGTTCTTCATTCGGCAATAGAGGCCAATGACAGTAGCTCTGTTACTAAGAAAGCATCTAAAGATAGAGAAATGAAGTTAAAGTACAGAGAGTTTACCTCTGTGAAAATAAACACAGACTTTTTTTGATCAAATTAATCACAGTATTTTCATAGGAAGATCTATGAAAAAATGGATTAAAGAGGGGTTTGAGAACTTTTTAGAAAATCTAAAGTTAACATTTGTCCTGGATGGGGGAGTGGCTCATTCCTAATTCCCCTGAAAAATGAACATCTTTAAACAGTGTATCTCCAGACCCAACAATGGTGAGGCTTCATAGAGAGTCTGTACATCCAGGATTTTCTCCTGAGAACAGAAGTGAAGATATGTTGATGCAGCAAAAGTTTGCACAAGCCACAGACCCATCAAAAAATACACAGTAAAAATATTTCGTGGCCTTTCTGAAAAAACTGAAGTTAATATTCCTCTTCTGTAAGACCAGCTACCTAGTACCACAGAAGGAGAAATACACTCCATGACAATAAGTTAAATCCAAGAAAAATTAAACATGACAGTGAATACACACCTGCCCATTTTCAGCCTCCCTCTGAGGACTCAGATGAAAAAATCATGGGTCTAGCTGTTTTCAATATAGTATTCATTTCTTAGGTAAAGACTAATGTAGAAAATGAAAGAAGGTACTGAAAACTCTGAATCTGGTGCTTCTGGTGTAGAACCATTATGTAGTACCTCTGCAGAAAGAACACACTCAATGAAAATGTCTCCCAAACTCCTCAAGCAATATTTAATGGGGAAAGTCCATAAGTATATATGAAAAGTCTGAAAGTCACATCTGTTCTAACAAATAACCACCTCCTGATAAGCCTAAACAGAAAATGCACTTAAAAACTGACCAAAGAAAAGAATAAATACCATGGAAAACATACAGATGTGCATTCCAGACATTGTTTCATCAAACAGAAGGAGGACATGAAGGAGAAACTGAAGGAACTCCTCAGAGGATGTAAAGCAAATACTAAAGAAACAATTGGCTGTAGAGCATGCAAAGCTGAGTGAGTGCCTCAGAAATGAATTAAGTCAAGCATGTATAGAGCAGAAGATACTGAGCAGGAGAATGGGACTGTGAAATACTCGCAGCAAGGATCTCTTCAGAAGAGACTGAAAAGAGATGGTTCATGAACAGAATGAAAATTAGAAAAAATTACTTTGTCCTAATAGAGTACTACTACATAACACCTCTAAAATAATTGCAGTCTTACAGGAAAAATCCCTAGAACAAGATGTAAAGGAAAGGTATGAAGGTAACTGTGCCTGTGTGCCATCTATATTCATGAGGAAACTGATGGAGAAATGGTGGACAAGCACAGAGTGACCCCAAAAACTAAGAAGAAATATGACATAAGTCCCTACATTTAGAGCAACATGCTGCCAAGAAAATAAAGCAGGTAAAAAATGAGAACCGTGAATTGCAGTGCATGTATCTTAAGAAAGTAATTTAAAAGACTTCAAACTGAAAAATCTGTGAAGTACTTTGAAAATAGAAAAATAAAAGATCCACAGAGATAAGCTGATATGCATGTATAAACACAGAAGGAAAGGACGCATTTTCTCTCAGGAGAGGCATCATAGAAGAAAGTAGCTCAGTGGACACTTTTATCCTGTGCTTCCAAACTCTGAGGAAATGAATGTCTACTATTTTGGTCTCCAGCCCGTGATACCTTGTCATGGGAACTTTAGCAAGAGAACACAAACACTGGTAAGACAAAATAATTGTATAGCCTCAAAGCAGCAGCACTCAGTTAGAAGACTGGGGTTATATGATGAAGGAACTAGAAGACAGAGAACAAAATGAGAAATGTAAGTGAGAAGAAATGGCAGCTGAGCATGGCCAGACACACTTAACCTGCATGAGAGTCTTAGGAAGTGAGCAGAGAATGCTGAGCATGGAGCCAGACCATTAGTTCCCTGGAATTGACTCACTGGTGCTGATGGCGTTGGAGTTGTATTGACTTAAATGAGATTCTGCTGAAGTATTAGAAATTTTAATTGCTGTTTTGGAAGCATTATCTAATAAAATGTTTCCAGGTACCCATCACAATTGATGGACTTGCAGAGCAGAGCAGTGCTCAGGACTCTGGCTCTAGGCCCTCAGACGTGTTCTGACCTTTCCTCTTGTAGCAGTTCTTATATTTACCTGGATTCCTTGAGTTCCATTGTCAGAGTTGACAAAGGCATAGGGATGACTGTACTCTTCGGATATGCTCACAAGTGAGTCTCAGAAGTAGCCTCAGCAGCAGATAACTATGAGGAATGTGTAGTAAAGAGTCATGATCAAGCATGATAAGGGATTTCAACCCAGTGTTTTGCTGGTGAGATCTCAAGTTTTGTTCTACAGAGAAAAGAAGTGTGTGTTTTATTCTACGTAGAGGATGAGATTGTATTATGATGAAACAAAAATCCATAGTGGTTATTTTGAAATAGAGACACTGTTGTGTGGATCTTCAAGAAAGGAGTTATTTATCATCAATTTTAAGAGAGACTCAGATATGCCTAGAAAAAAAATTGTCTCCTTCTGTGGACACTGTACTGGATCCACTTGGTCTCAATACATCTTTATATATCATCAGGAACTAAGGAATCCATGAGGCCTATCTTTCCAGTATCACCTGAGAGTTCTCAGTTAATCGCATGTGAGGTTTGTGAGAGCACCTTAATACTAGAGTAAATCAGTTGTCTCATGGAAGGAACTTTGAAAACCTTTTGTTGTTGTCATGGTAAATGTAGTCCAAAGGAAGATTAGCAGTTTATTTGCCTACACAAACCCTATAGAATCTGTATTAATTATCAATTTGACACAGAGGAAGCAGGCTTCTAGAAACATCTTTGAAGTATTGTTTAGATTTAGGATGTCTCTTTGACTGGCCATGTGAGATTATATTTAGTGAATTGATTTGGAAAAACTCATTTTAATTTTGGGGCAGAAAATTTTTCTGAGCAGGAAATCTTGGATATACATACAGTGGAGATGGCAGGAGCTGAATAGTAGCATACTTGTCCAAATTTATCACTGACTACTATTGTCAATGAATAAAATATGACTCTGATTCAAGATCTTGTCATCTTGAATTCTGTGGTGCTGTAATATAAGTTGGAGATTTGAATAAATAAATCTTTGCTCTCTTAAGTTGCCTTTTCTAGGTTACTGTATCATGGCATTCTGATTTCCTCCTGAGAGCAAGTAATGTGTACTCATTAATAAGTATCTGCTTAATGGAGCATGAAAGGGGATAGCACATTGTGAAGGGGAAAATATGTGCGACTTCATGAAGCAGGGAGAACCTGAGGCTGACACACTGATGTCCAATGTATATTCTGGATGAAAAGCAGATATTTCATTTTCTGTTGTGTGCAGTTAGGATCCAGAGAGAGAGAAGAAAAGGGACCTTTACTGGCCACAGACATGGGCCTACAAATCAGTGGAAAAAAAATCCAAACCTTCAAGACCCAGTTTTCTCTAGAATCTAGGTATAAGAAGAGTAACATAGAGTATTTTAGTGGGTGCAATGGCTAAAGTTGGCTATGAACCTGACACCTGAAGATAGGAATCTCAGTTGAGTAATGACCTGTTTAGAAATGGCTCCTGGCCACATCTGTGGGGCATTTTCTCCATTCATATTTAAGAAGAGTCTAACCCACTGTAGGCAATTTCTATAGCAATAGATTGCTAACCAAATGTTTAGTGGAAATATTGGGGTAATATGAATACTTAAAATATATAGCAGTAAGAGTGAGAATAGCTTCTAGCTAGCAAATGACTTCTTGTAGGTAATTGGAATATAAAGATGTGAATTAAATGTCAAAGCTATTCCCCATGATTCTCCATAAAGTAGACATACACCCAGCAAAAATTCAAATTTAAATGTTTGCTTTTTTCACACAATAACATTGAATTATCTTCAACAACAAAGTTGCATAATATGATAAGTTAACTTGCCTTTGAACAAATACTCATTAACTTTTATTAACATTGTAGAAAAGTGCTATTGTCTACCAAACTTGGTGGGCTTATCTATGTGTCATGTTTTGTCAAAATGATTGTCAGTAATTATTTCATGAGCTTAGAAGAGAGTGTGAGCACTAGCCATTGGTAGAAAAAAGATAAAGAGGACTGTGTTCAGAAGTTTCTGAACTAGCCTAACCCAAAGGTCCAAACCAGGCCTCAAAAAAGTTTGTTTTACAAAGGCCAGGATATACAATATGCTTAGAATCATGCTCAAGCAATCATATACTTACCTGTTGAATTGTAGCTAATCTACCCATATATTATAAAGTGATGCATTCTTATTATTCTGTTACTTAATGTTATGTCAGTTATAAAAACTGATAGCTAGGAAATATTCTGATGTATTTATTCTGAGACATGCCACACACAGCCCTCTGCTGAGACACTCTACACACTGACCTATACTGAGACATGTCACACAAATACCTCTGCTGAGACATGCTACACACAGACCTACTGAGGCATGCCACACACAGACCTCTGCTGAAGCATGCCATTTACAAATCTCTGCTGAGACATGGCAAACACAAACCTTTGCTGAGACACACTACACACAGACCTCTGCTGAGACACACCATACATCTTCTATCTTAAATTGCCATCACCCTCATTCTTAGTCACTCTGTGACAGTGCTTCCAAAATTTTCACCTATTCCCAGCTGTGTTATCAAGACTGCAGTTTTACAAAGATCTTCCTATGTAATACTTAAATTTGAAAAAAAAAAATTCAGGTTGTCAAAATAAAACTCTATAACCCAATGCAAGGTTGTCTATGTGGGACACTTTTTACTCATAATTAATCATCCAATATCTCAGGTGAAACAGAGTGTGAGATGACTTGAATGCATAGGACCAGAAGGTCAGAAAGGACGGTTGAAGCCATATATGGCTGACATAGCAGTGAATCTGTGGGGTCGTGACCTTCTAATGCAATGTAATACCCAGATTAAAATCCCTCCCGGTTCTGATATCAACCGGAGACTCAATTATGTTTCCAAAAATGATGCTTTAAGGTACTATGGAGAAAATTCACCAGCCATTATGGTTGTACAAAAGAATTGCCCAATAACCACAGAACCTAAAAGGACACTCACAGCACTGCCTTTGAAATGGTTAACAGAAAAGCCTATTTGGGTTCAACAATGGCTTTTGATGAGAGAAAAACTTCAGGCTTTGGAACAGTTGGTACAGGAGCAGTTACAGGTGATTCAACCTATGGGCTCTTTACAATCTGGTATTCCCCTGCCTTCTCTGCTACCTAAAGGATGGCCTATTGCAGTTATTGATTTGAAGGATTTTTTTTATACCATACCTTCACAGGAACAGGACAAAGAGAAATTTGTTTCACAGTGCCTACTCTTAATAATTCAGGGCCAGCTAAGAGGTACCAATGGAGAGTCCTTGCCCAAGGAATGTTGAATAGTCCCACCTTATGCCAATATTTTGTACAACAACCACTAGAAATACTGTGCAAGTGCTTCCCACAATCTATCATTTACCATTATATGGATGATATTTTGTTGGCAGACCCAAACGCAAAGACATTAGAAACATTGTTTGAAGAACTAAAGAAAATATTGCCTGATTGGGGACTACAAATTGCTCCAGAAAAAGTACAGAGGGGAGATTCTATCAATTATTTAGGATATAAAAGAGGTTTACAAAAAATTAGGCCACAAAAGGTAAAATAAAATAGAGATTAATTGAAGACTCTTAACGATTTTCAAAAGTTACTAGGAGATATTGCTCATATACGGCCCATGATTGGTATAAAAAACTATGAGCTAGTTAATTTGTTCAAGACTTTGGATGGTGACAAGGATTTAAATAGTCCAAGAGAATTATCTGATGAGGCTGAGAAAGAATTAGAGTTGGTGGAAAAGAAACTTCAAGAAGCACATGTGGATCGTGTGGATCCAGACCTGGATTTCATACTTGTTATTTTACCCTCTAGACAATCTCCAACAGGAATCTTAATGCAAAGAGAAAGCATTATATTAGAATGGATATTTCTGCCACATAGGCCAAGCAAGAAGATGAAGATATATATCGAAAAAATTTCTAATCTGATTCTTAAAGGTAAATTAAGACTTCGCCAATTAACTGGAAAGAACCCTGCAGAAATTGTTGTGCCTTTGACTAATGAAGAAATTGAACGATTATAGGTAGACAGTGAACCTTGGCAAAAGGCTTGTAGTGACTTTTTAGGAGAGATTAATAGTAAATATCCTCAAAACAAGAGAATTCAATTCATAAAGGAAACTAATTGGATCTTTCCTCATGTGGTACAGGATAAACCTATTTCTGGAGCCCCCACCTTTTATACTGATGCGAACAGTTTAGGAAAGGCTGGCTACAAGTCTGAAGACTAATTAATGTGGCTCAGAGCCCTTATAACTCTGTTCAGAAGTCAGAACTATATGCAATTATTATGGTGTTGTTGGATTTCACAGAGCCTCTCAACGTAACCACTGACTCTCAATATGCAGAAAGAGTTGTTTTACATATTGAAACTGCTGACTTCGTTCCTGATGATACAGACCTGACCTTACTGTTCATACAACTACAAGATATCATCAGAAATAGGTTACATCCTATGTACATAACACATATCAGGGCGCACACAGGTCTCCCAGGCCCTCTAGTGCAGGGGAATGATGAAATAGATCGGTTGCTGATAGGAAACATGCTAGAGGCCACAGAATTTCATGAGAAACATATGTTAACATCAAAGGGGTAAAGAAGAGTTTTTCCATCACTTGGAATGAAGCAAATGAAATAGTATGGAATTGCAACACTTGCTCTTTCTATAACCAACTGTCTTTACCTGCTGGAAGTAATCCTAAAGGTACACAGAGAAATGAGATCTGGCAAATGGATGTGTTTCACTTCCCAGAATTCGGAAAGATGAAATATGTACATCATACTATTGATACTTACTCTGGAATGCAATGGGCAACTGCTCTGAGTTCTGAAAATGCTGATGCTATACTAACTCACCTTTTGGAAGCCATACCCATAATGGGAATTCCCACTGAGATTAAGACTGACACTGCTCCAGCTTACATTTCCCAAAAAATGAAGCTAATTTTTGGATACTATAATATAAAGCATATTACGGGGATACCACACAATCCCACAGGACAGGCAGTTATAGAGAGATCTCACCACACGTTAAAAGAGATGCTTTATAAACAGAACAAAGAAATGAGAAAACCCAGGGAGAGGTTGCACAGTGCATTTTTGACTTTATATTTTCTTAACACTGATGAAAAGGGAACTTCAGCTGCTGAGAGACATTGGGTAATAGAGAAATCCTCCAAGATAAATCAACCCATCTACTTCAAAGATGTGTTGACTTCAGAGTGGAAGCCAGGATGGTGTTGAGCATCGAGGATACTCCATTGGAGTTTGTCCTTTTGGCAAAGAATGGCTGGTTGGGTAAGGAACTGCCCTTACCTTGATTACTGACAGTACAGTCATGGTGTCCAAGCTGGATGAACAAGTTGATGGATGGAGACTGACGAAACCTGCCTGGACAGGATAAGACAGTACCTCCAAAATTGCCCTGCTAGTGAAAAGATGTGTCAGATACCATAGACCTGTAGCCAATATGGAAGATGCTCCAACGGCATACAAAACCAGAGGTGATTGTCCAGGTAGCTGTGTTGCTGTCCTCTCCCAAAGTTTGGAAGCCACTACTTCCATGTACTTCTGACTTTCAAGTGATATATCTTCCTTCTCAGGTCTTTAAGGGGTTGAAGAATAGGTATTTAAGGTTACTAACTCATAATAATTCCTATTGTACATAGTCTTAGTTTAGAACCTTCTTAGTTAGACAAAAGGGGGAGATGTGGTGGGATTCAGGTGTCAGCAGATAAGGTCCGAAGACGCTTATCCAGGGTCACGGGCTCCTGGAGGAGGTGTGGCCAACCCCATTGATAAGTGGCTGCTGGGACACGAGGAGGTCTCTTCCTGGTTCCTGCCTGCTGGAGAGACAGGATCGGAATCCATCATCCGTCCATCACTCGTCCATCGCTCGGATACTCCAGTCCCTGTTCAGGTGCTACTATAAGCTGTTAGTAATATCATGAGTGTTGACTTATATTCCAATAAATATTTATCTTGTACTGGTGCCTTGTAAGTAAAACTCCACCAACAATCTAGAGCCTTATAACTTTGAAGACAACTGGGTAGGAGAGGTTATTTCTGGAGGTAGAAGAAAAAACCAAAATGTTAAATGTTATAATTGTGGAAGACAAGGCCACATAGAAAGAGACTGTAATCAAAGCGTTCCTTGAAACTGTGTCTTTGTTAGAAATAATCTCAAGAGAACATTTCCCCTTCTGGAGAATGCAGAAAGTGTGGCAAGGAGAAGCATTATACTAATGAGTGCAGGCCACCAAGTGACAGACAAAATAATATTTTGTCTTCAGAAAAAAACCTGAGCCAAAGCTCCCAAATCCCCCAAATCAAACCCAGTTCAATCTTATCCTGTCATCTTGAAATGAAACACTTCCCAGAGCAAATAAATAATGCAATGCTTATTGTTAAAAAACAAAACACATTGCTCTGGATGATAGAAAAGCTAAAGAGAAAAAAATTAGGAGAAACCACAAATCAAAATTGATAAAGATTATATAAAGAGAACCTCCTCAAAATGGTTGGAGAAGAGTTTTGTTTTTGTTTTCACAGGTGAAGAAAAGCTTTGGATACCATCAAAATTAATAAAGACTTGATTTGAACTGGAGAAACTTCATGAAAACAAGAAATGTTAGCTCATCCACCCATCTGACAACTCCTTAAGTTGTACAATAAACAAAGAGTTCAGGCAGTTTTTTGTTTTTATCTTTACAGAAAACTAGAAATATCCATCTTCAAGAAGTTAAAAGATCTTGGAAATCTAGACATCTAAAGCAGAAGCATAGGCTATCCAGAAAAATTTATAATCAAAGGAATATCAGACCTATTGGTACCAGTATACTCTATAAGGTAAAATCTCACTGCCTAACATCTTTAAGTCTTTATTTGTAAGAGAAGTTGAAGTCCCAGTTTAATTATAATTTACAGCTGGCTTTGTAGTTAGAGTGTGGCTCTCTCCTTCTCTAAACCAAACATGTTTGCTAAAGGAAAATACAAAACTTCTGTATCATATCAGAAGAGCCACATGATTTGAGATAGAAAAAATAACTAAAAATAAGAAACTATTGTATTGTTACTAATTCTATGCTGAATAAATTGTTTATATCAAAATTTATAAGATTATGTATGTATATTTTAAACTTTTTGTCAAGATATTGATGTCCATATAGAGCACTAATTAATTATAGAAAAAAAATTTTATTTAGTTTCCTGTACATTGTGTTGGGTTTTAGTTTCTTATTAGTTTTCTGCAGTGAACCATGACAATGCCTAATTATGAATTCATAAGTATCTAAAAAGAAGATGAGGCCCCACAACAATGATTTCACATGGAATATGACAAATCCACTATGCTGACAAATACCAACCAAAGATCAGATTTGCATTATAACCTTTTAGAACAATTTTGAGCTGGGATGAAACAGCTTCATAGACTACTCTAGGCAGGACTTGAGATAAGCCATGTAATTTTTTCATTACACGGAGATTAAACAACAAATGATACAACTACTTATTTCAGGACTTGGCAGCAAAACTTTCCTTTTCAGGATCCCCTAAAGATGCTCTTGTCTCAAGACAGCAGAAAGTAAACTTAAGAACACAGTACCCACATTCCCAAGAGGTGAGGTAGGTAGTTTTTGGTCTTTCAATGGGTTATAAATGATTGTAATTGTTTAGGATAATTTTTAAAAAAATGTTATTAGTTATGGTAAGAAAAAAAATGAGGGATTAGATTCAGAGTTTTTTTTTGAAAAAACTAAAAATGGAGATACAGATATAATAGAATTTAAGAATACATTATTGAATCTACTTATAAAAAGCAATTACTAGTTTTAAATGTGTTACATTGGATTGGGTTTTTTATATAGTATATACAAATTGTGTATATTGGCATATAGTTTTGATTAATTTTTTACTGTACATATATCTCTATGCTTATTCAAGGTATTGTACCTATACGTAGTTCATCTAACAATGTAATACAAATTGCTAGTGCATAAAAGTTTTTATAAACAACTAATTAGGATATGAAGAAATATAAGTTAGTAGTTAGATATTACAATCAAATTTATAGTCATATTAGATATATTTTCAAACTCAAACTAAACATGTTTTCTTCAGAAATTTCAGAGATCTACAGAATATGACATTTAAGATATTTTAATAACAAAGGTTCTTATTATTTTATGACAATAGGACTCTGCTTCTGGCAGCACCAATTGACTTCAGAGAAGATTGTGGACAGAAAAGAAACTTTTTATAGAGTTGACATTCTTTGTTACAAAAGTTAATTCCCCTTACCTTGAAGGCTGACAGTATGATGTTCAAAGTGGACAAGCAGGACACACAAAAAATGAACTGTCAAACCTTGTGAAGACAAAGTAGGAAGGTCTTTGAGAAGATTCAGATTTACAGAGAAGTCTGTCAGATATGCTAGACCTATACACCAAAGATGGATGCTTTAACAATACAGAAAAACCATGGGTGACTGTCCAGACAGCCAGTTGTTTCATGTCTTACATTTTTTTGGAACTTGCGTACATGCATGTAATGCTTACTTAGTTAATATTATTTCCTTCTTGGGTATCCAAGGAAGTTGAAGATGATATAGTTATAATTTTTTAGTGACAATTTTAAAAAAGAAATTCACTTGAGGTTAAAGTGCATAATTTTAAGAGACATCAAAATATAGATTTTAGTTATTGTTACAAGTTAGATAGTGAATCAGGTATTATCCTTGTGACTCACCAAAATAGTATAAATAATTGAATGTTTTTTGAATTTGTCAGTTGTTAATAAACTGGGCATAACTCATGTAATTATTTTATATATATTGTATATAATTATTGTACTTATATATGGTTTTTCTTATGTTAGTTATAATGTTATATTTTTATTTTTGGCACAAATGGGGAAATGTGGTGATATATTTTATTTTTAATAAAATAAGTCTGGGATAACAGAGAACAGAATCACCCACAGTCAAGCACAGAGGATCAGAGAGTGGTAACTCACACCTTTAATTCCATCACTCAGGAGACAGAGATCTTTCTGTGTTTCTGTGAGTTAAAAGCCTAACCAGAGAGTGATAGTTCACACCTTTAATCCTAACTCTAAGATTATGATTAAGATTTGAACCTGGAAGTGAAACAATTGCATACAGAAGCTATTTAAGGCAGGTGTAGGCAGACAGAAAGGTTTTCTGTAGAAGTAATGAGTCAGACTGAGGACTCTTGAAGATAGGTTTTACACTGAAAAGTTGGCTGAGTGAGAATTGTCTGTGGTCTGTTTCCTCTCTCTGATATTCCAGCTTTTCCCCAAATATCTGGCTCTGAGTTTTCATTAAATACCAACCATAATTTATGTTTCAATATACTATTGTCAATGCTGTGTATAAGGCTACTTTATTGATATATTGAAAAGGGTATATGATAGCTCTAGTGTACCCTCAGTCATTTAGACCATAGCTATTAAGACTTTATGTTTTACACATGAATATTAAAAGATGTAAATTTTAATAAGAAGCTACACCTGAAGACTGGGCTATTAATCTGGAAAAAATACCCAGAACCATGGGATATCAACAAACATTTGAAGGGATAACTGTTGAAAAAGTATTAGATATTTTTGCGTGGCAGTTTTATCCCAGGTAGATGTAAGAGAAAGTCTGAATTGCTTAAAGAGACGTTAATCATCTTAAACTAGGAATTATTCCTCCACCTCAGTGTGTAAGTAAAGGAAGGTGCATTATTCTGTAAAGTTACTGTGACAGCTTCAGTCTTCTAACATTCTGCTTAGTTTCTACTGTACCCTTTTCGGAAAAAGTCTTGTTGCAATACATCTGCTTGACTTTTATATTTCTTTGTGCCATATGAAAATTATTCAGCCATTGATTTACTATAGCTAGTGTTAGATGAATTATGATCCAGAAAGATTTCTAAGGCTATCTGATAACACCTCTTGCTAACTTATGGAGATGGGTAGTAGAACCTACTTTCTTCAATTAGAACAAAATGATCCATTGACAGATGAAGCCCAATCATACTATAGAGAAGAATTGCTTTACACTAAGTTCACTATTTAATCTAATCTCATAACACACACACACACCTTTGTTAAAATAGCCAGAAGAAATGTTTTCAAAGTATTCAAGTACTGTAACCTATGCAAAAGACTGGTAAAATTAACCATCACAAACCAGGCATGGTGGCAGTCACATATAAGCTCAGTTCTCAAAAGCTGACAAAAAAGAATCATCAAAGCCCAAAAGTTGAAGGTACTCAAAACTTGAAATTAGAAATAGAACTCATTCTTAAGAAACTATGGAAGTGAAAACTTTAAGAGCTCAAATAGGCATCACAGAGGCAAACTCCTCCAACTGGATGCAAGTGATGAAATGAAGAATCTCAGGCATTGGGGACATTATAAATTAATATATATCAATCGGTCAAAGAAAATGTTAGATCTAAAATGTTCCTAATGGAAAACATCCAGAAAATCCATGACACTATAAAAAGAACAAATTTAAAAATAATAGAATGTGAGGAAGGAGAAGAAACATTGGTCAAATACACAGAAAGTATTTTCAACAAAATTATAGAAGAAAATTATCCTAACTTTAAAAAGATGAAGCCTATCTTACTACAAGAAGCATACAGATCACAAATTGATTGGATCAAATCACAAAACATCCAGACCAAAAAAAGAATATTAAAAGCTACAAGGGTAACATATAAAGGAAGTCCTATTAGAATTCTGACTAACTTAGAAAGGCCTATAAGATTGTTCTTCATACTCTAAGAGACCACAAATGTCAGCCCAGACTACTATACCTAGAAAAACTTTTAATTACCTTAGATAAAAAAAATGACATTAAATGTAAAACCAAATTTTAGCAATATCCAGCCTTAAAGAAGCATCTAGAAGAAAATTTCCAACCTACAGTGATTAACTGCACACAACAAAACACAAATAATTAATCACAAGAGAAGCAAATCATAAGAGATGAGCACAAACATACACAAGCACACCATCATAATCACAACCATCACTGGCATTACCACCAACAACAGTGACAAACACCACAATAACAAAATAATAAGAATATGGGTCTTTGATATCTCTTCAATATCAATAATTTCAATACCCTAACAAAAAATGCCACAAACTAATCAAGTGGATATGAAAACAAGATGCTTCCATCTGCTGTATTAAAGAAAAAATACTCCAATATTAAGAATAGACATTCCCTCTGCATAAGAAGTTGGAAAGGGATATTGCAAGCAAATAAACCTAAGAAGCAAGCTGGTATAGCCACTTTAATATATAATAAAATATACTACAAGCCAAAACTAATTGAGTGAAATAGGAAAAGTTATTACATATTCATCAAAGGAAATGGCCACCAAGATAACATTTTAATTCTTAACATCCATGTCCCAAACACAAGGACATCAAAGTTTTAAAAACACTATTATATCTTAAATCACATATTAATCCTTATAAATAGATACGATAATATTTCAGTGCACCATTTTTTGTCAAGACACAGGTTCCCTGAATTGGAACACCTAACCCAGTCTTGATTTGGGGTTGAGGAAATCGGACTTGCCTGGAGTAGATGTGCCACACTGAGCTGACCCACCTTGGGACTTCTTGCCCTTTTGGGGAAGGCTGAAGGCTGACTGGGAGTGACTGGGAGTGATTGGGAGGGGAGAAAGAAGGAGGAGCAGGGAATACATGGATTTTTTTAATAGTAACTAGATAGATCACAGCAGGGGTAAAGAAGAACCTTTATGTTTATAACTTTTGATAAATCATCTCTTACTTTTTAAGCTGTTGGTGATGGGTTTTTCTTTTAACTGTTTTGTGTTGACCTGCTTTATCATTTTTATCAGTTAAAGCAAAATAAACTTTTTATTGATAAAATTTAGAAACGATTGATTTATATAAGAGGTGAATCTCTTGAATAGCAAATCATTTTAATGATTTTATGGAATTAATTTTTTATGTTTATTCTTAATATATTGTTTATCATAGATGGTTTATTATCTGCAGAAATTAGTAGTATGGTTTTTACATTTGCTTCTAAGGATGGTCTATCTAAAAGTTTGTCATAACTAGGTCTTATAAAATTAACTTTGCATGTCAGCTTATCGTTGACAGATTTTTGTTATGAATCTGAGTAATTCTTTTTTTATTTGCCAAGCTTGTGACAATTTATTATTGTTAGTCTGTAGGGTCTCTATTGGCATAATTAATGTCTCATATTTAGTATTGTTATCAAATTATTTTTAGAGATATAATATGAAGAATCAAACTAAACAATCTGGATTATTAAGAGCATGACCATCTCAGGGAATTTGTACACATCTTGCAAAATTTCCTTAATCGTAGCAACAAATTTAATGGTTCTAAACTTTTGAATGGTTATAGTGTCTGTCATGGCATCAAATAAATTTATTTTATGAAGAGAACATTTATTTTTACGTCAGCCTCTGTTTTCAGGTGGGGTGGTTATTTGGATGTAATAGAGATGTTTGGCCAGCAGATGACAAAGGTGTTGCACCAAGCAGTCCAGGGGCACAGACTGTTTCTAGATTTTGTCTTTTGTGAATAAGTGGTCTAACCAAGGCACGTGTCATAAAATTAGAAGATATTACAACAAACCGATGAAATTTTTACTCAACCCAAGCAGACTTTGCCAAGAAAGGCCTGTGAAAATGGTCGCAGGCCACAAATCATAGGCTGCAAGTGGTAGCAGTGGGTAGGCTCATCAGCAGTGCATGGCTGTTTGAGCAGCAGTGTCTGGTGTGCCAGTGGTGCTCAAAACACTGGGAGCACACTGTGAAGGTGAGCCGGTCCACTGTGTTCAGATAGCCAAGCAGCAGAAGGTGGCCACCATCAGGAGTGTATGAGAGGGTCAAGGGTCGCTGGCTGGTGGTTGCAGGAGCCAAAGCTGCTGAGGGTGCACATGAATTGTCCCAAAGAAAAAAAAGATCTGGTTTGAGCTGAACCCAATCCCAGTGCAGAGAGGTTTAGCATTCTCTGGCTGAGTCTAGTTCCAGGCTATGGGTTAGGAGAAGCAGCAATTTTAAAAGAGGAAGCAAAGCATGGGAGAGGGGTGGGCTGGGAAGTGGGATGAGATGGAACTGGGAAGTGCCCCAACCAGCAGGCAGGCTAAGAGCAGAAGTCATGTGGGCTTAAGGAGTATGCCCCATATCGGGCACCAGATATAGCTAGTAATAAATCACTGGCAATTGATTAAAAGTTTATTATTTATTAAAGGGTTTATAGGCAAACTTACAAATATAAAGAATTAAGCAGGAAGGCTGGAAGGATCTATTCAAATGAACAGGTCTTCTTTTTAAGGACAAATGGTTAAGCCGAGAGACCAAGTGTCTACGTGCATCTTAAGTTGCTTTTTAGACATGCCTTAATGCTGTAGCATTGGTGGTCATAGGTGAATCTCAAACCCAAGCTGGTTAAGAGCTCATGCTTCTAGGTCAAGTTGATACACTTGCTCCCTGCTATAAATAAACCTAACCAAATTAACTAAAATGCCGAGAAAGAAGATCAAAATTAACCAAGTTAGAAATGATAAGGCGGACATAACAGATATTAAGGAAATTCAGAGAACTGCAAGGTCATACTATCCAAAAGCTGTACTTCATCAAATTGGAAAGCTTAAAAGTAATGAATAATGTTCTTTATTGGTACCATTATCAAACTTAAATCTAGATTAGATATGGATTTTAAATAAACCTATAGCCCTTAGTGAAAGAGAAGCAATTATTAACATTGTCCTAATTAAAAAGAAATCCCAGTGCAAGATGGTTTTAATGCAGAATTATAACAGATTACCAAATAAGAGTTAATTATAGAACTTAAAATGTTTCATAAAGTAGAAACAGAAGGAAGATTGATCAATTCATTTTATGAGGCCATAGTTACCACGATACTAAAAGTACATAAAGTACCAAGATAAAAGGAAATTACAGACCAACTATCCTTATGAATATAAATGAAAAAACACTTAATAAAATACATGCAACTCAAATCCAAGAACATAGCAAAAAGCTCATACACCCTGATCAAGTAGGCGTCTTCCCAGGGATGGAGAGATGGTTCAAAACATGGAAATTTACAAGCTTAATCTTTCATACACAGACTATAAGAAAAAACTACATGATCACTGCATTATTTGTCTAAATAGCCTTTAAAAATCAACAGTTCTTCATTATGAAAGTTCTGAAGAGATCAGAAAACAAGGGGAATTCCTCAATACAATAAAGGCAGCTCACAGCAAGCCCAGAGACAACGTAAGTATAAAAGGCAAGAAACTGAAAGTTATTCCACTAATTCAGAACAAAACAAAGTTGTCCACTCTCTCCATGTATGTTTAATATAGTACTTAAAGTTTTAGCTAGATCAGTAAGACTTCAAGGGGATATGAACTGGAAAGGAAGACAGATATTTTATTTGCAGATTACACAATAGTTTGCATAAGAGATGGAAAAATTGCACAAAGAAACTCTTCCAGCTTTTAAACCCTTTCTGAAAAGTAGCTGTTTACAAAATTAACTTAACAAAAATCAGTAGCCCTTCTATATATGAATGACAAGTAGATTGAGTAAAAAGTCAGGGAAATAACACCTTTTACAATAGCTTCAAATAATATAAACTACTTAGTGTAAATCTAGCAAAGCAAGTGAAAGAGTAATGCTATAAAAACTTCAATTCTTTGAAGAAATAAATTTATTAAAATATCAGAAAATGAAAAATATTTCATGTTTGTGCATTGACATGACAACTCATGACGATGAGTATGTTGAGTAACGGGAATAAGCATCCATTGTTGTTGTATATTTGTACAGCCATTATGGAAATCAATTTGGTGGTTCTTCAGAAAGAGGAAATCAATCTACTACAAGATACACCTACGGCACTAAGGCATACACCCAAAAATGCTTCTTCTTACTACAGAAACAATTACTCACCCACATTTCTTTCTGTTTTTTATATAATAGTAAAAAATTATTTTTAAAAATTAATAAAAATTTTGCAAAAGAGTAAAATAAACATGTTGATGTCTCTTAACAAAATAACAGATAAAATGTGACACATTTGCACAATATAGTACTTGACAATTAAAATTAAAATTATGAAATACACAGGTAAGTGAATGGAACTAGAAAAAAAACATCTGAATTGAGGCATCCCAGATCCAGAAAGACATAGATGACGTGCATTAGCTTATATGTGGATATTAGCTGTTAAGTCATTAATAACCCAACTAAAATTCATAGAACTGCAGAGGTTAGCTGTAGAAAAAGAGACTATGGTTGACAGATTACATCACTAGGAAAGGAAAATAGAATCGTTATATATAGTTGGAAGGGTAGAATGGTTAAAATGGGAAGATCAAATCAAGATGCAAATAGCAGAAGGTTGTTGTGGAATATTATTTTAACTGAGCAAAGATTGTTACATTTGTTTATGCTGCAGAATATTGCTTTAATTACATAAAAATGTGTTGCATCTATTTCATCTTGCCTACATAAGACACCTGACTGATCTAATAAAAATCTTATAGACCAATAGCTAAGTAGAAGAGGTATAGGTGGGGCTGCCAGGTAGAGAGAATAAAAAGGAAAATAGGGGGTGGGCGAGGAAGGAGGGAAAAGAGAGGGACATGCCCAGGGCAAGAAGCCAGAGAGCCACCAGCTAGCTGGACACATGACATCAGGAAAGTAAGATATACAGAAGGAAAAAAGGTAAAAAGTCCCAAGGAAAAAGAAAAGAAGGTTAATTTAAGTTAAAAGACCTAGCCAGAAATGTGCATTCAAAAATAATAATAAGTCTTCATATCGTGACTTAGCAGCTGGTTGGTGGCCTAAAAGAAAAAGTCTAATACCGGGAGGGATGAGAACACAAATATGGGGAGAAACAGTGAAAACTAAGAAGCATTTGAGGATGGTATGGAAACTAAATACAGCACAAACTTCCTAAACCATAGTCATAGATGAAGGCCATTGAAACTAAAATTTTCAAATCATAATTCCAACAGGCTATATCTTGTCATCAAATGAAGCTTCAAGTACCAGGATTGAGTTACATCCAATAGAGTTGTTTGTCAAAGAGGTTCCATGTAAACCTTCAACAACCCAGCCTGTTGCCAAGACTGTGGATTGCTCTCCATAAACTGTCAGCAAGCCCCATTGCTGAAGACAGCACCCACACAACTTATTGAATATACAGAAATGAAGTTAGTGTCTAAGTATAACATCCACCCCTATCTGTTAGTGTCTTTGGTACAGGAAGGTTCTTATCAATCTTCTAAAAGAGAAGCATAAACTAAATCAACCTCTAATATATGATGGTGTCCTGCCTGAAAAATATAAAAGGGAAATAGAGCCTGTGGGAGAAAACAACCAATATTTGATTGATTTAAAGTCCACTATACAAGATGGAATCCATTTACCTGACACTGATTGAATCACCAAGAACCAGAAACTGAATAGTCCAGAGACCAAGGGTAAAACCAAGTACTGATGTTCTGAATAAACAAACACAATAAAACAAAAAAACAACAAATCCTCACAATAAAATGACTTCCAGTAGCAATCTACTATGCTCATAGATCATTGCCTTGCTTAGCTACCATCAGAGAAGCCTCTTCCTACAACAGATAGAAAGAAATGTTTTCAGAGCTGACACAAGAATGTTCTTAGATGGCTATAAATTCTTGAAGTATCTGATTATTTGAATGCATCAAAGTACCTTACAAAAATATTATGAACTGCCAAATTGCAAAATCCACAAGATTGTCATGGTATTTTCTTCTTTGCCTATTATAACACATAAACTTAAATTATGTTCTTTCATTTATGCAGGAGTCAGGGTGTCTTGGGCTTGCCACTTTTGTAAAAATATCTGTTCAGCTACTTAATGATATAATATGTCAGAAGAAACATCTCTGAGGAGATTGGTGCTTTTATATATGATTTTCTATTTAGGGATTGCAATTCTGTTAGAGATGACATTTTTTGTGGAAACTATTATCATCTACAGTAAGGGACTTCAGCAATGTCCTCAGATAACTAACAGGGAAATCAATATTATTCAAGAGTTGGGGAAAGTAGCCCTCTCTGCTTGACGCACATCTGCTCAGGTGCCATTAGCTACAATGCTAAAGGGTTAGTCAAAACCATCATTTGTATGTCTCATCAAACCTACTTAGCATTCAGAAAATAGTATTAAGCATTATAGTATTTAAATCATGGAATTTTTAAGATGTAGTAAAAAATATAAATTTTAATTTTAATAGAGAATTTTATGCATGAACACTGCATCTATATATATCATTCATACTCCTCACCACACTTTTCATGTGCCACTTCTAAATTCACAATTTCTTCTTTAATTGTTCTTGTTCAGTGCATATACATTACATGCCTTCATATATACATACACACAGAGGTACCCACACCCAAACACACACACACAGAGACACAGGGATAGATAGATAGATAGATAGATAGATAGATAGATAGATAGATAGATAGATAGATAGATAGATAGATAGATAGATAGATAGATAGAGAGGGATAGATAGATAGATAGATAGATAGATAGATAGATATAGATAGATATTTTATAGATATAGATGTGGATAATACAGATATAGATTCTACTGAGTCCATTTAGCTTTGCTCATATGTCCATATATCCAGGGCTGACCATTTGTATTGGACAACCTATGTGTTAGCTCACCTCATGAAGGAATCATACTCCCATCTCTCAATAGCCACTATTCTCCTATTACCCTTCATTTAAGAGTGGGGCCACTTCCTCCATCTGAGTAGGCACATCAAGTAGTGCTATACTTATACTTGTCTTTTAGTCAACCACATGTGAGATTATAGATGTTATTTTCTCATTATACTGGGCCCCTGACTCATATAATCTTATTATCTCTTCACCTCCCCTTCCATTATAAATATTGAGCCTTAGTAAATTGCCACTGCAAATGCATCAGTAGGGTTTGAGCATCATGAAGCCCTACAAATTTTTGCATTTTGATGAGTTTTATATCTGTGTAGTAGTCCCTATCTGTTAAAAAAGGAAGTTTCTTTATGAGAGATAATTTCTACACTTACCTGTGGATATATGGTTAAATATTTAGTATGCAGTAAGAAATTATACTGGTTTATTAAAGTTTAGTTATCATCGAAGCCTATAAACTTGCTAGTCATAGGTTTACATTACCAGACATGAATTCCCCCTGTTGATAGGGGCTTAAGTCTAATCACCTACTCTTACAAAGTTGGTATTATTATACATGATGCAAATTATTATACATGATGTGTCTTTAATTTCAGACGTTTGCTTCTACAACATTGGCTACGCCAAAGTTTTAAATATCCAATTTAGAATTGCAATGTCTTCTTGGTTATTTGTTTCCTTAATTAGAATAAAGTCTCCTTATCATAACTTCTGAGTATTTTCATTTGAAGTCTATTGTGCTGGGTATTTGGATAGTGACACCATGTTGCTTCCTGGTGCCATTTATTTTTTACCATCCTTTCAAACTTTAAAGTCTTGTCAGTCTTTAAGGCTAAGATGAGTCCCTTAGAGATGGCAGAAAGATGGATTTTGTTTCTTAATCATTTGAGCATACCCATATTATTTGACTGGGGTATTGAAACCATTAATGATTAAAGTTCTTTGAAAGCCCTGTATTGTTTATAGTTGCTTTATTGCTGTTTTCTGTTTATGTTCTTGGTCCTATTTTGTGCTTCAGTAACTACAGATTTGTTTCATTTTATATTTTCTTGTTTATGTTTATTCCATATCTCAATCTGAAGTGTTGCTTGCAATATTCTCTATAGTCATGGCTTGGTGGACATAAATTATTTAGCCTGCTTATATCATATATACATGGCTCAGTCTTGGACTTATTTTAATCTTTTCTCAAACATGCTCTTCCCAGTGATGTTCAGACACATTCTCTGTTTTGAGGCTCTAACTTCTCAACATATTCTCCTTAATTTATTAGCCATCAGGACATATTTTCCATTATGTATTATTTAATAAGATAGTGTGCTATTTATGTGTTTGTCTGTCACTGTCATTCACCCTAATAAAAGATAAATTACATGCTGGCAACTATACTATCTATTTTATCTGTCAATGATACACATGTTCCTATAACAGCATCTGGTTTATATCCAATAAATATTTGCATCATTTATGAGCTGTTTGGTTTGAAATCTCCCCATGTCATTGAAGTACATTTTAAATTGATCATAATGTGAAACTTGTCAGAAAATCAGTTTGTATAAATACAGACTTGTGAAGAGAAAGCCTTTTTCATACAGGGAGGAAACTAAGAAAGTCCAGAAGAAAAATAATCTCTCTCTTCCCCTCAGCCATTTTCTGTCAGTACCTTATGACAGAACTGGGAAAAGTACATAGGAAGTATAAAATTATTGGAGAAAGTAATGCTGAATCCATAACCGCAGTATGACTACCAGAACTTGGACTCAGCTCTAGTCGTTGCTGTTGAGGGATGTTGAAACTCTGTGGGGATCTATTTTATATTTAATAAAATCATCTTGGAATATCAGAGAACAGAATCATCCACAGTCAAGCCATGAAAGTCTGAGAGTGGTGACTCATGTCTTTAAGATGAGATGACAAAGTGGTGAATCACACCTCTAATCCCATCACAGAGAATGACCTAGTTGTAACCCACACCTTTAATTCACATTACTCAGAAGACAGAGATCTTTCTGTATTTCTGGGAGTTCCAGGTCTAACAACCAAACAGTAGTAGCTCACACCTTTAATCACAACTCTAGGATTATGATGCAGAATTGAACCTGGAAGTGAAACAACTGGGTAGAGAAAATAATAAAGGCAGGCATAGGCAGACATTCAGGTATTCTGTAGGAGAAACAGTCAGGCAGAGGATTCATGAAGATAGCATTTACCCTGTTCAGCCTGAGAAGTTGGCTAGGTGAGAATTGACTGTAGTCTGTTTCCTCTCTCTGATATTCCAGCTTTTCTCTAATATCTGCCTCTGAGTTTTCATTATATACTAACTACTAGTTTCATTATATACTAACTAGAATTTGTGCAATAATGTTCCTAATAACAAAAGCTTCCAATTCACTTTTTTTAAAGTTCTCACAATATTTTATTAAATCTACATTAGGGACCAAGCCGTTTAAACCCATGGGCCATTACAGAACACTCCAAACTATTGCATTATCCATCTATAAATTCCTCCTTTTCTCCCGTGATTGCAAGAAGAGGAACACACTACTGTACAGAGGTTCAACTTTCAGAAAAAAGTTATTTTATAAAAAGGAGAAATTCCTTGCTGTAAATATTTAGAGAAGTTGAAAGAGTTTGTAGAGGAGAAGTGAGTGGAGAACAATTCTGGAAGAAACAGAACCTGAAAGTACAGCCCTATGTAAATATTATATGAATTGAAAAACTAAAGTAACAGTAAAGAGTTTTTTAAGCCCTAGGTTTTTCTGCATACACTGATACACACATGTACACACAGAACTATATACATTAAAAAACATGTACAAAAGTGCTTTTCCATGATATTAAGTTCATTTTAAAGAAATGAAATTTTAACACTATGGAAATCTTGGTAACTAACATATATGCAGTGAAAGATAACATATCATTTATGAGAATGTGAGCATGTACACCAAGTTTTGTTTCTAGTTATATAATGTTAATCAGTTTTTAGCCTGATTGTAATAATAATCCCTGTAGTATTTACTTAATACATTTGAGTGTACCTTTATCTTGTGAAAATAAGAAGTCATGCTGAACAGCCAGCATGAGCCAAGACACAAATTTCTTCCTTCAAATCAGCTAACCACAGTTATTCCTCACCCACAAAGCCTGTGTGGGTAAGGGGTGGATATTTCTGTCTGCTTCTGTGTCCTTTATATTTTAAAAATTAATTTATACCCCCACACACACCAAAAAAAAAAAAAAAAAAAAAAAACCTAGTACCATACTGTAGTTAAAATGAAGAAACCATGGTGGAGGCATTGCTGAATTTGCAATGTGACAGTAAGCATGAATTAGTATGTGTGAGACATGATTTTAATCCCCAGCTCCAAAACAGAAGGAAGGAATTATGTAGGAGAAGAAATCTCAATAGGCTGGCCTAGATTTAAGTTTAAGCTCCTTTTCTGAGTAAGATAGGTAAGGCAATTCCTCTCTCTGACTTATTGCCCTCCCCAAGTGAACAGGATAATTGAAAAAGCTATTTAGGGAGATATGGAGTAGATCTGACACTGTAATGTTAATGTTTTTAAAAGTTATATTCTGGCCCTCCTTGACTACACTGAGGATTCTGAGAGCTGCTGAGACCAGATCTGAGTGTGGTGATATGTTTTATATTTAATAAAACCAGTCTGAAATATCAGAGATTAGAGCCATCTCTTCCAGGCTTTTTGTTTATTTTTTGTTTGCTTTTGGTTTTGTTTTCAAGACAGGGTTTTCTGTGTAATGCTCCCTGCTGTTCTAGAACATGCTTCATAGACCAGGCTGGTCTCAAGCTCAAGCTCTCTGCCTCCCAAGAGCTGGGACTAATGGTGTGCACCACCTTTGCCTGGCTTGATTGTGGGTGCATCTATTCCAGACTTGTTTTAGTAAATATATAACATATCACTACATCTGGGGACATAAATGTGGATACATGACAGTACTTTGGGGAGGGAAGTATATTATGAAAGCATGAGTAGGC
Organism: Phyllotis vaccarum; assembly: GCA_033318265.1. NCBI lineage: Eukaryota > Metazoa > Chordata > Mammalia > Rodentia > Cricetidae > Phyllotis > Phyllotis vaccarum. The sequence goes on from JARWLC010000005.1 coordinate 108,578,324, forward strand.
CTGGAGTGTACTTACTCCTCCATATCACAGGAAAATAGAGCATTCTGGAGAAAGTCAGGAGGACTAGAAATGTGTGTGGACATGTTATGGATGAACCAATACTGGATATAAGGCAAACCCACAAACTTTGATAGAAGGAATATGACTTTATTGCTTATAGAATCTTTAAAGGGGAAGTTAAGGTCAATTCAGATCATTAACGTGGGTCTCAATCCAACACGACTGGTTGTGTTACAAGAAATAAAAAGTATACATCCTGAAGAAAATTCTATGTGCATACAAGGGGAAAAGATGTAATCAATAATGAAAGCAGGAAGGCCAGAGACAGAAGCAACTCAGTAAACACTCCCTGGGTTTCTAGGCTCCAGAATTATAAGGACTTAAATATCTACTGCTTTATGGCAATTCTAGAAATGGAACACAGGCATGTGCAAAAAATTATAAACTCTCAAAAAAAGACTCAGAACATGAAGGAAAGCAAGCAGCATGGCAGAGACCAATCGATTACAAAGATTGGGGACTGCACTACAAGGGATATTCTACCTTTACCATATAAAGAGGCTTTAGTGAGACTTGACAGCCTCCGAATTGAGCAGAGAGTGCTGAGTTTGGAGCCAGACAATCTTAACAGCTGTTTGGCCTTGTTCGACAGCTTTAAAGTCTTCAGATTCCAAAATTTACAAGTGATTATTCTGAAAAAAATATTTGCACAGCTATTATCTAAAAAAAATTATTGTTATTTGAAGCATTATCTGAATGGATTTTCTGGCCTTCTGCTGCAGATGATTGATATGCAGAGTCATTGCTTAGAATTCTGGCTCTGGGCTCTCAGACAATGCCCTGAACATCCCTTAAGTGATATTCCCTGAATTTCATGTGCAGGGATAGCCTGTGAAAAACCAGAAGAATCAAAACCTACTCTTGTACATGTTCATCAGCAATCACAACAAGAGGACCCAGTAACAGGACACTGTGAGGTGTAAGTGAACAAGAATCAGAGTCCAGGCTCATGGGGCTCTTAAGACCTGTTCTGCTCAGACTTAATGCTTCTAGGATTCCAGATTCTGCTCTATGGAAGAAGGGATGCTTTATCTCTTTCTGTATAAAAAGAATGGCTGTCAATAGTTGTAAACTCTAGTTGGTTACACTATTAAGAAATATAAATAAAGCAGTGCTAACAGCTGCAAAGTGACATTTGTAAGGGAATCACATGAGCCTAGCAGAGATTATATTTCTTTTTTTCTGGAGCCTGATTTGGACCCACTCTGGCCCTTTGAGACATATTGAGGTCTTGGTGAATCACCAATTAAAAACATATTGAAATGGATATTTCCAAAATTCCCATGAATGAGAGCCAGATGGGCTGGAGTTATACTTCTTCCCACATCTCATCTGGAAATACCTTCTAAAGTCAAAAGGAGGTTTGTGATAGCTTCTCAGTGCTGGAAATAAAGCCCACTCTCTTGAGATGATCCCCTCTGAGAATCATTAGTATATCAATAAATTTATCTGAAGTGTAGCTAAATAGGACACTTAGTATGGCATAAGCCTAACCCAGAAAATGCAATCACTTCCTGATATCTTCCAGAGAACATTTTGCACCTTGATTAGCCTGAAAGAAATGGGGTGGTAGAATTTACCATGACAAGATATGAAGCTACACTGGTGTGTTCATTACTTTTATATTACTCTTATAAAACACCATAAACAAGTCAACTTATAAAGCCAAACATTTAATTTGACTTATAATTACAGAGGTTTGGAGTCCTTGATGGTGGTATAAAGGCATAGTAGCAGATATAACTGAGCTATTTTATGTCAGAATATCAAGAATTAGGCAAATAACATGTTGGAAATGACATGAGTCTTTTGAAACTTCAACCCTATCTCTAATAATACACCTTTGAATTCTTCCCAAACAGTTTAATCAGCTGTGTACCAATTATTTGTAGCTATTAGCCCATGGGTACATTTCTCATGCAAACCACCATAACTGGGATAAAAATGGGGTACATAGTTTCCCATGGAAGGTTCTGGGCTATTGTATTGATTTCTAAGCCATTCTGCATCAAGAGCTTCTATTCTGTTATTCCCCCACTGCAGAGATGAGATCTGGATGAGAAGGATGAATGCCTTTCCAGGGTTCGAAGAAATGGTGAAAGAAGACCTCAGACTCAGTATGCAAGAAGAAGGGGCATTTACTTCCCTATCTTGCATGTGGGGTTGCTTAACTGTACAAAATGGCAATGGCTCCCAGAGGGAAGTGCAAGCTTCTTTTAAGCACAATTGAGGGGAGTTTTGAGGCCAGCTACATAATTGGTTAAACAAGCAGAAGGTACATTAGTATATTTCTAATTAGCTGAATTTTACTCTTATCCTTTTGGACACATCTGCACAAACTTGGACATGACTCAGAAGGGGAGATGCTGGGTTTTTCTTGAGATACTACTGTGAGGCTGACTTAGGCCTTCTGTGTTTTTTCTCTGCTTCAACCCTGAGTGCCTGTAGATAAATTTACTTTGTTGGAAAAGATAGCTATTTGCCTTTCTCAAAGAACTGGAACCTAAATCCAGTTGTGAAAGTGGAAGAATTTAACCTTTTATTCCCTTCTTGAGCTCAGCTCCATCTCAAATCTCTGAGATGGGTCCAGGGCCTGATATTGGGATTTTAGTCTGATTAGCTTGACTGTGAAAAATTGTTCCTTAACAAATCTTAAGAAGGAATTAAGAATGCAGAGGACACAGATCAAAATAAACAGTAACAAAACTACAGTCCCAACTACTGCAGATAGAAGGTGTAGTGAGCCAGGAGACCCATTAAACAATGATTCAAACCAGTTTTGTCTCTGTTGTCTGGCCAATTCATCCAGTTGAATTTTTTTCTTAACTAGTGACAGAGATTATTTAATAACTCCAGAGTAGTTAGCATAAAAAAAACATTGTTCCTCCGGAGCTGCACAAAGTCCTCCTTGCTGAAAAAATAATAAATCTAAGACAAAACGGCTTTCCAAGGAAAATTCTGCTGGAGAAAAGAGGGAAACTTCCAAGTGAGCAATGGATTTTCCAAAACCTAAGAGGTCACTGTCAATGGCCTCTCTTAGAACATTATGCTGATCCTAGCTGTCCTCAGACCAAAATGAGTTGAGACTAGAACAGTGGCTACTCCCATGGCCCATCTATGTCTGGACCAAGGAGAAGAAGAAAGCTGCCTCTCTATTTCTATTATATATAGAGAATATAATGTGTAAGGTGAACCAAAACACAGAATTCACCTGTCTGGTGCAGTATCTGAGAGTAAATACAGGGGTTAAGAGTTGATGAATGTCCCGCGCCCACTTCTCGCCCGCAAGAAAAGGCACGACACACATAGGATCCTTCTGCAGCAATGCTTTAATGTATCTTGAGGGAGAGCATTAGCATACGGAAAATGGAGAGACCACGAGGTAGGAAAGCCCAACTTTTATATAGACCAAAGGCCTCTGCCTTGGACGTGTCACCTTTCTATAGGCTGCAGCTCATTATCCCACATGACGCCACGGGAGAGGCGGAGAGACCAGTCTCGTGAGAGTACCAAACGCATGCGCTCTTGCTTTGTTTACTGACTCAGGTGGGTTGGCCAGCACCGGATATCAGCGCCACCTTGAGGAGCTGGGGCCAGCGGCTCCCAACAGATGAACAGGCTCACCAGTCATTTTCAGGGGATGCCATATAGACTGAGTTTTCTTCAAAGATGACTAGGGTCTCCTTATTAAAATGTACATGGGTTCCAGAAATTTGTGTTCTTGACCAACAATACTTATGTTCATGCCACATGCCACCCCTAAGGTAACACCTGGGGCATGTCTCAGAGTCTACCTGCAAGGTGATTGCACTGGAGTCTGCATAGAGTCAGTTGATACAGCTATACCCTCATGACAAGGGGAATGTGTGTCCAGGGAAAGCCAACATTCAGCTTTCTATCCTGATTGAGAGGTTTTTAGGACTGTATATGTGGCCTTCGAGAAATCTCAAGGAGTAGATCCAATGAGGAGAGTGAACACAGGGATGTCTGACATAGGAAAAGTCTGAGGGACCATTGTAGTGGGAATTTGGGGGTCTCTGAGCAGAAACCTGAACCTGGGGTGCCAATGCCAGGATGGAGTTAAGCCTCTTTGGGTTAACAATTTGGACAGTGTGGTGTAAAGTCTAAGAGCAGAACCTGTTCTTAAGTAAAGCTTTAGCCCCAGGTTTCTATTTTGAGATATTTTTGAATGAACTGTATGATATTTTTAATAAAGTGGACTATAGGTCAAGGGAAAAGCCCTCATCCTAAGATTTTAGTGACCATGCTAATGTCATCTTTTATGGATGGGTCCCATGAAAGATTCCCAGTGAGCTCACAGCCCCACCATGAGCAATAATAACTATATGAACTTATTGGCTTGAACTTGGGACTGCCCACTTCCATAAATGTAAAATGGATATCTATTCAGACACATAGATAGTCATCCTCCTGACCACATCCACAGGTAGGGTTCTATGTCTGATGCTTGCCATTTCCTCCCTTTCAGAGCACCTAGGTCAGTTTTGAAATCAGAAAACCATTTGTTGAGGGGACTATATTTGAAGTAGAGTGGACTACTGTTCCTGTGTTGTTATTAAACAATATCCAAGTGATGTTAACAGGAAGGAGTTGGTTGGCATTACCTGAAGCTATGAGCAAATAACAATGTAGGCTGTGGAGGATAAGAAACATTTGAGTCTCAGCTTTAACAGGTTTTGGATATGTCGCTGGGCTCCTCATCTTAATGTCCCAGCTGATCTAGGAGTCTCTCCCTCGAGTGGCTATGGCACAACTATTGGGTTGTCTCTCATTCTACAGACTTGATGTGGGAGTAGGGGATACAAGTCCTCATTCTGTCAACTTTTACATTTGTGTGTGTTGTAAGGATCACATGTGAGGCCCTTTCCATGTGGTACAAGTGTCTGGTAGTTATGTCACTTAATCCATATTTGTTACCAGGTTTAAAGTAACAGGGGTTAGGCATGGGAGCTGATTCATAGATATGCTATATATCAGGTCAGCACTGTTTCTAGATAGTGTATGAGACCTGTAAAGATGTCAGAAACCTTTGGTGGTCCAATTCTGCAAGAATTTCAGATTGAAGTTTAGGCAAAAAGAGGTGTGAGTATCCCATAGGGTCAGTCCCTGAGTATAGAGGATATTTCTTGTCTTGTATAATGCATATAGAAGGAGAGCCAATCACTCAAGTTTCTATAGTTAATTTAGTTAAAGTCTCCTTTAAATTTGGTTTATACATTCTACTTGTACAGAACTTTAGGAATGCTATGCACAATGAAGTTTCCGATCTGTCCTCAAAACCTCAACAAGTGTATTACCTGAGAGGTAATGGCAGGTTCCTTGTTGGATCCCAATAATGTAGATTAACCCATACCTGGGAATTACTTCTTCCAACAGCTTATTTGCTGGTATGCAGGCTCTTTTTTTTTTTTCTTGTTGGAAAAGACCTTAATCCAACCTGAAACATTTTCTAAGACCAGAAGATATTTATATCCATACAAACCAGGTTTTATTTTTGTTGCATAAATAAATGAAACTCAGGGATAGATCTCTGAGAAAGTTGGAGATATTAGAAAGAGCAAACACCACAGTCAGATCTTACCCAGCTGTCTTCCAGCTTCCTCTGCCTGGCTTCTCTCAGCTTCCTCTAGCTTCTGTCTTTCTATGCCCGCCTTAAATACTCTCTTGGTAGGTTAAGGCGTGGCCTCACCACTGCCTGCCTGAGAGCCTGGAATACCTTCTGTAAACTAAGATGACCTCGACTCAGTTTGGATTAAGGTCATAGGTCACCACTCCTGGGATACTACCTCTGATAGGACTAAAGGTGTAAATTACCACTCTCTGATCTTCCTAGGCTGACTGTGGTTAGATCCCTCTTATATCTTCAAAACTTCTGGAGCTTTATTAAATCCCCACATATTTCTATATAGTCTAGATCCCAATTGGCACCTGACCTTCATCTGCACAGCCTGGTCCCTGGTGCCCCTTGTCCTTTAGTCAGGGGATACGCTGCCCTACATGTTAGTGAGAGATCATTTTGTTCACTAGGGCATCCCAGGCGAAAGATTTTATAGTTGGTATTTCTCAGCAGTTCTTTAAATTTCCTGTGACCATAGTGAGTATTCAAATGTATCTGATGAATAAGTTGCTTACTAAAATCTGAGGGAAGGACTGTGCAACCATTTGCTACATGGAGCCATCTATCCTTTTGATAAAGTTCATGACATTTTTTCCTCATCCTGCTTGTCTTCTAGGCTATAGTAAAGGGCCAGGGGAAGCACCAAGGGAACCATGGCTATCAGGGCAGCAGTGTTAGTGCCCAATCCAGCCTCTTTAGTGAACCTCATCTGCCAGTCTATTTGCCTTGATCCTGTCATCAGATGTCTTTTGATTCCCTGGGCAATGAATGATTGCTACTTTAACAGGTGGGTGATTTAATCTTTATTTTTAATTACTTTTACTTCTGCTGTGAATAATCTCTTTTCCATATAGATGAGTCTATGGATACAAGCCACCTTAGCAAAGGCATACCAGCTTTCCTCATTAATTTTAGGAGCCCAGTTCAAAGAGTGTTCCTGCCCTCTAGTGGCCACATACAGGATCTTAAATTTTTACCCAGAGCCTACAGAATCCTGATAATCTCAAGAACGTCTAAATTTGTCTCCTCATCTTAGGGGTTGGGATATTAAGAATTGCCTCTTTCCAAGCCTGGGACAACAGATATTATCCCTTCTTGAGTAGTACTAAACTTACATTTCCTCTCTTTTGCAAATCTGTGCTTCCTTACTGACAAGTTACCCTATCTGGTTCAGCTCCTTGAGTAAGTCAGTAGTTACAATATGATATGTTTCCTATCGGGAGCTGCTATGTGAGGACCATTTACATATTGAAAAAAATTTATTTGGGGGTAATATCATGCGTACTCACCCAAATCCTTTCTCATCAAAAATGTTGAGCAGTTCTTAAATCCTTGTGGCAACCTGGTACCTGTAATTTTAATCGACAATTAAAGCCATGGTCTGGGTCATTCCATTCAAAAGCAAACAGAGACTGACTGGATGGATGGAGCCAGCAGCAAACTGAAGAAGGCATCATTGAGATTAAGTACAGTATAAATGATCTGCTAAGGTGCAAGACTACTTAATAAAATGTGTGGATTGGGGATTGTAGAGTGTAAAACTTCTATCCTTTGGTTAACTTCCCATAAGTTTTGTATAGGTTGGTAGTCATTGGAATGGGGTTTTCTCTTTTGGCAGAAGGAAGTGTTCCAGGCAGACTGTCAAAGTATCAGTATCCCTCATTCCCCAAATCAATTTGTTTGTGGTATTATTCCCAACATGGCCTCTCATGGCAGGGGTTATTGACAGACCCTTGCTGTACTGGCATGAGAGATGTTGCTAGTGTCTGCCCAAGATGTAAAGAATCACACATTAGCCACAAGCCATGAGACATACACAGATTAATGAGCATAAGTTAAGTAGAAAGAGCTATCAAGTAATGAGCCTGAGCCAAAAACCAAACAGCGTATAATGTGTGTGTGTGTGTGTGTGAATATTTGGGGCTAAGTGGGTGTGAGACTACAGGTCTAGACCTCCAGATACATCTATATTGTGTTAACCTTTCTCTTCTGTTGCCACAAGCTCAGCCAATTGCCTATCTGAAAATCTAGCCAGTTGGTGTCGCTCTCATCAGAAATCCAGCTCTGCATGATTTACGTCATTTTCCCAGCAGACTGATTTTCTCTAACTTTCTGTCAGTACCTGCAAAATCTGCTGACAATCATTCTGAGTGGGCTAGTGAGTGATCATTACAGAGTCGAACAAATATATTAGGCCAGAGAGTTTTTCTAAAAATTTTTCAATTGTACAAATTGCTAGTAGCAATGGGTATGTGGGTCATATATTGATGAGCTGCCTGATCTGGTGGCTCCTTTGTCAATAGGGGGAAGGCCACTACAATGAACCTACCTATGCTGTCTGCCGTGTTCTCCAGGCTTGAATGTGAGGAGGACTTCCATATTTCCTTCCTCTTTCCTAGGGCCTGGCTCAGAGACAGCTACCTGAAGGGAAAGGCCTGGTATGGAAGCAGAGCATAGGAGGAAGATAGAACTCCTCCTTTAGCCCAGAAGGGGTTAGAACCTCTGGCTTTAGATCCTTCTGCTGTTTTGACTCCTTTGCTTGCAGGATTGTCAGGGTCTGTGCCAAGAAGTGCATCAACCAAATGAAAAACTCTCCACCAGGTAATGCCATGTGGTAACGTATGGGAGCTGGTCAGGGCATCCAGGGCTCCCATATACAATATCTTTAATCTGATAGATGAAAAGGAGGTAGAAGATGTCCCTCTCTGGTCACCCTACACCAGAGGCTGGCTATTTATTCCTGCAAAAGATTGTGAGCTTCTCTAGCTGTACAATTAGCCCCAGACTCTCTGCTTGGCTCTTAAAAGTCCTTGACATGGGTCTGGACTAGGTCTGGGCAGGGGGTAGGGAGGTTGGAGGGAGTGTCAAGCTTTCTGCCTGTTCCATAATATTTTTCAAGAGCACAAAAGAGGACAAACTAAACACCAACACACACACACACACACACACACACACACACACACACACACACACACACACATGAGAGAGAGAGAGAGAGAGGAGAAACCAACCCACCAGTGTTAGTGAAAAGAACTGAAAAGATACAAAAAGTGGTATATTCCTTGCTCTATTCACTGGGCATAACTTGCCACTCAGTCTCAGGATCAAATTCAAACTGGAGTCTCCAAACTCTGACAAATTAGAATGCCTAAGTTCCACCAGAAGGGAGCATTTGAGCATCCCCAGACTCGTCAACCATAAGGCAGTCATTGGAGCAGCCTCCCTTCTTTAGTTGGTCTCTAGTTTGCCTGTGATCACCAAACCAGAACCAGTTTTTTATATCCTGTCACCAAACCAGGGCAACTTTTTTATTGTTGTTGTCGTTTTGGTTTTGGTTTGGGTTGTTTTTTTTTTTTGTTTGTTTGTTTTTGTCTAGTCGCCAAACCAGAACAAACAAAGACTAAACAAAGACACACAAAGATAAACCCAGACTCACTAATCATCAGAGAGCAGAACCTGCTTTCCTAAAGCCCCACTAATAAGTTTCAGGGGACCCAGAATTTCTGGCCATTTTTACCACATGTAGGATTTGAGAAAACACTAAAGAAAGACCCCAGACTCAAATAGTATGCAAGAACAAATAGAGTTTATTATACCATCTTGCATGTGGGATTGCTCACCTTTACAAAATGGTAATGACTCCCAGAGAGAATGCAAGCTTCTTTTATGTATAGTTAAGGGGAGTTTCAAGGCCAGCTACATAATAGTTTAACCAAGCAGTTGTTACGTTAGTATATTTTTAATTGGCTGTGGTTTAGTCTTATCCCTTTTGGAAACATCTGTACACACTTGGACATTACTCAGAAATCAGAAGCAGGGCTGTTAGGTTTGTCCTTGAGATACTGTGAAGCTGACATAGGCCTTCTGTGTTTGTTCTCTCCCTCACCTTGAATGCCTGGGCCTTGTAGATAAATGCCCTTTATTGGAAAAGACACTAGTTTTTTCATTCTTAAAGAACCAAAACCTAAATATAGGTGTCAAAGTGGGAGAGTTTAACCTCTTCACTGGACTTATGAGAGTATATGCCAAGTATTTGGGTAACCAAGTGAAGCCCCTTAGACTCACATTTTCCCCCTCTGTGCACAGGAGTCAGAAGTGTTTAGTGAAGTATTTCAGTGAAAATTAGAAACAAAACAGATTGTAGCTGACCCGAAAAGCCAATAGGTACTTTTATTTTAATGATAAGACAAGAAAAACTGATGTAATTGTTGAATGTACCTTACCTCCCAGAGGTGGCTTCTCACCAGTGGCTTTCTTCTGTTCTCAAGATCACAGATATGTGCCTTTCTGGACTGCCCCTGACTTCTGAGATATGTTTTCATCCTTGGGATTCTGTGTTTTTATTCTTCATTGACTCTTGGAAGTTGCAGCCATTTCACATGAGGCTCTTGGCTATCTCAAGGTTTATACCTGGCATCACCAACCATACAAATCTAGGTTAAAGATGCAGATAGCAATGCTGGGTCTAATTTTCTAAAATAAAGTTTGTCTGTTAATGGCTAGGTTTATATAGGGCAGTGTGGAGTGGGAAGAGGCATGATGAATAATCTTGTCAATTTGGCAGGATCTATAATGACTTAAAAACAGGCCTCCAGGCATATAAGTGGGGGATTATTTTGGGTTTGATGATGGTCAGACATATGAGGGATTAACATTTGACTAACAGAGCTACAAAGATCTGTTTGATGCCTCAATGTGGGAGGCATCACTTACTGTACCTGGGTCCTGAACAAAGTCAGTCAAAAATGTGTAGCTAAGCAGGAATATTCATTGCTTTCTTATTCCTGACTTTATGTGACCCGGATGTCTCAACTTCCTCCTACTGTGGCTATGAGCCAACTTAGCATTTTTTCTTTAAATTTCTTTTAACATGGCATTTTATCACAGTAATGTAGAGGTCACTAAGACAAATATTGTCTCTTATAGAAGCCCAAAATAACTTCAGCTTGTGGTTTGTTTTTATCTTGATACAAGGTCATTGACTCTGAGTTTGTCTTTCTTCACAAAGCTGTATAGAAGAATGTTTGGACAAAGGTGTGATTGCAAGATATTTTGCTTCCTGAGACTGTATAACAGGGGGCTTTGCCATATGGTGTGGTTACCAGATGTTTTGAGAATTAAGAAAACTTGTCTGTATCTGAAACAATGGTGCCCTGGAGAGTGGGAGGTCTCCCCCACCTTGAGGTATATAAAGGCCCTAAGAAATAAACTTGAGGCTACTACAGTACTGACTGAATGTCATTCTGACTCTATTTTTCTGTCTCTGTCTATTCTGTCTCTGATATTCTTCAATCCTCACTCACATATATCAGGAACAGTTCAATAAGTCAGGTGGGATCTGCAGTTCAGACATTTCTGCCTAGGCCTGAACCACACTGCCATCTAAAACCTAGTTCTGTGATTTATTATTTTCAGATTTCTAAATCCTCATCTTGATGTAGAAACTATATTACCATAGACTTACATTCAGGTTGTACCCAGAATTTTATTTAAAAAAAGGAAACACCTAACTTCAGTTTCCTCTCATCTTCCTTCACTAGAAATGGAATACCCAAATTCAGCATACTCCAGACACTCTCTTTTCATCTTCAGATCTGGTCCTGTGATATCCATTTGTCAATGGATTGTGTTCACCTACAGATCAGGTGCCAACTCCCAAGGATAATGTGTTCTCACAGTAAGGAATTTATATGTGATCTGGATGTGGTCTGTTCATGTTCTAGCACTTCAGTTCATGTGCTGGAAGCTAGATTCAAGTGTGAGGAAGGTCAGGTAGTGGAATTTTGCAGAGGTGATATCTATTACGAAGTATATAGGTCATCCTACCGTGAATTGATATTATTTGTAGCTATCTTAGAGTGACCTAGTTGTCATGATAGTTTGTAAATTAGTGAGTCTGATCCATATGCCATTTTTTAGTTTATTTACTTGAAAAAAAAAGGTATTTGCAGAACAAGGTTATCATCCTTTATGCTTCTTGACCCTGTTGTGGTTCTGTCATTGAGGTCCTTCCCTTGGGTATTTTGCAATAAACAGGCAAAAGAATCTAAGAATGTGTAATCCCAAGTATTAATGGAGTATTACACTGGCCTGTATGATAAGAGCTTAAAATATACTTGAGTTCATAAAATTGTTAATTGAACATTGACACACTTAATAACAAAGGACAAATGTTAAAATGTTAACAATTCTTGAATGAACCTGGAATTCTTGGTTGACTCACCAATAGCTAACTCTTCCTTCTCATGGTGAATGAGCTTTCTCTTCTTTTTCTCTTCCTCCTCCTCTTCTACCTTCTCCTACTACATCCCTTCTTCCCTCCTCCTTCAACTCTTCCTTTTGTGTAAAAAGAACACAACAGCAGTGTGCCACCTGCCTCCCTTCCTCTTGCTGTGACAGCTGCTCTGTGACTAAAAACCATGTGACCATTGTGTGCCTAATGGGAGTAAGCTACTGAGAGAAGGTTATTGTCCCAACTACCCATGTATAAAATAAAAAGAATGACATATATATAAAATATGTGTCAGGACCCTCCTTCATATATATACATTCCTAATATATATATATATCACCTTGACCTAGAGGTGCGGACTGTAAATATTAAGGCCCCAGTGTGCAGGCCATGGCCAGGCCAGTTTAAGACCTAGTGTGTTCTAGCTCTACTCTTCCTGATTGCTCCCTTTCCCTTTCAGACCCCCTTTTGTTATTTGGACCTGTCCAGCTTTCCCAACTGTTCAATCTCTTGTATCAGTGAGTATTTTAATAAACACATTATGAATATCAACCTTTTAATCAGTTGCTAGCGGTTATTATCAACTATATAATACCAATCATGGGACATGTACACCCATGTAAAGCTTGAGAAATCTTTAAAAGGGGTTCTAAACACTGAAATGGAGCCAAAAAGAACTTCTTAGTTGTATCTTTAAAGTAAGCTGTGGTCCCTCTGTCACATGTGTGCTTGTGTGGTGATACATATTTAATAAAATTAACTTGGAGTATCAGTTAACTACAGAACCAAGCTATAAAATGTCATACTTGCAATGTGCTGCTTAACCTTCAACATGGTGTGTTCCCAAAGTCCCACAAGAGTCTTGGTACAAGTACAAGCTGCATATGATGAATTTAAGATTACTTCTCATACAGACAAAATGGGTACAGAGTCAATGCTTCTTAGTGGCAGCATTTTGTTGAGAGGGTTCTGTTTGCTGGAAATAAGCAGAGGGATGCTCCATTAAGAGATGCTTCCTGACTCAGCAGTGGTGGCACAAATAAATAAATAAATAAATAAATAAATAAATAAATAAATAAATAAATAAAATTTAAAAATATGTGGCTCTTTTAAGAGGCCCTGCTGCCAAATACTTAAATGGAACTTATGAGCAGTGGGCCACAGTACTCTGCTTGGTGACAATGTGAACCCTAAAATTTCCTAGAGTTGGCATGGTAAATGTAGCTCCTATCAGTACCTCTGCTATGAAGATAAACTCTCTATGAAGCTAGACTAAGGAGCTAGGTGGATCTGGCCAGTTGTCCTAGTCAAGCCTTTACTCCTAGCCATGTTTAGGAGACCACAGGTGTGGTCAGAAAAATATAAGAGATACACAGTAAATACAGATTCAAACCAAAAAACCTCTAAAAGGTTTACAGAATGTTTAAAAATATTCATAGGCTTGAGAGAGAAAAGAACAAGAAAAAATGATAAAGTCTTTTAATAAAGAAATAAAGTAATATAGTAATATACATACATATATATGCATGCTACATAAAGATGGAAAAAACACAAATAATCTGAATGCTGTATGTTATGTTGTCTTTGAATTATTTGATTGCTGAAGAAGAAACATGATCTGCTAAGGGACATTTATGAATGCTGCTGAATTAATCCAACCAATATATTTTGTAAATGACTTGACCTCAAAATTGAAATTAAAAGATATGGTACTTTGAAGAAGAGGTTTTGTTTTTATTTTCATAGAAGATGGGAGGCTGTGGACATATTCTGGGTTAAAGAAAATAAGGTTTAATTGAGGAAGACCCCCAAAAATTTTCAATAGAAACAAATTACCCAAATGATCCAATGTTTCAGAGCACCTCTTTTGCAGTTTCCATTGAGATATGCATTCAGAACAGCTTCAAGGAGATTAAATTAGATGAGCCAGCTTCAAAGAATACTTGTCAGGACTTACATAATCCTGAATTTTCTCAGGATCCCACTAAGATTACTCATGCTCCCAATCATCAAGAGGTAGTCTAGAGAAATATGCCTACATTCCCAAAAAAGTTAACTATATATGTTTATCTTTGTTTAGAGAATTTGGTTATTAGTCATAGTCAATCTCTTTCTAGGGACAAAAGGAATGTGATTTAGAAATGATAAAAAGAGATAGAATATTGAATCTATTTTGATCCAAAAGGCAACTATTAATCTCAAAATACTGTATATTGCTGTGGGTTTTGGTTTATTGATACAAATTTAAGATTACTTTTGTTGTATTATACATATTATACATATATTTCTACTCTTGTATAAGTATTATATTTATATAACTCATTTAAATTGTAATGTATAATTAGGAAATGTAGATTAATAGTCATCTGTGATAATAAACTTATAATCATGTCAGTTAAGTTTTTAGGTATACAAAGATATATTTTAGTTAGATGGGTATATCTTCAAACAAAAGACCTACAGAATATGGCATTTAAAATGTTTTAAGAACTTAACCTTTTCTGAACAGTGAGATATGTCTGCTCCTGACAGCACTAATCTACTTCAAGAGGGCAATGGACATCTAAGAAACTCTGTGGCATTTATGTTCTTTGTGGCAAAGGTTGGCCACTTGGAAGAGATTGTTCTTGCCTTGAGGGCTTGACAGTATTCAGTATAAACTGAACATGCAGAACCCATAGGAAAGTGACCTCTAAACTTGGCCAGAACAAGCCAAGACTACCAGACATTCTACAGGACACATCAAGAAGAGACTGATGAACTATGTCAAAATGGGTATATCAGTCCTTCAAATTTCCTGCTTCACTGAAAGGTATGCCAGAGACTCTAGGCATGTAGGCGATGGATGCTCCTGATTAACAAGAAAGGGTTTTATAAATTAGCTATTTCCTCTCCAACATTATGTGATGTGGAAGACTAACTTGGATAGTACAATTTAATTAGTAGCAAAAGGATCAGCTGTATCCCTCTCATTTCCACCTGTGCCTTTGTCTTCCTTTAATTCTGGCATCTCCCAACATGCCATATTTCTGTCTTTCTTACATTGCCCTTTTTATCAGTGAAATATGATATGTTTTGTAGAACATTTTCTTTATCTTTGTAACTGGTACATTTTTATTAGAACTCCATAAATTTTTACCTCAAAAATGCCAAACAACAAAACTAGCAACAGGAATATTTAACAAATTTTCAGTTTCAATTCTCTCCCATTTTTTCTGTAAAAATATTTTTAGCTGAAGCACATGACATTATATCATACTTTTATTTGACTCTTGGAAAATTATAAAAGAACAAAAACCACTTAACACTGGTTAATAATATTGTTCACAATATTATTCCATTGTTGTGTATATGAAAAAAATTTATGCTATCTTTCTCAGTTAAATAAATATAGCTCCCTCAGTATTTAAACAAAGTAGAGAATAATAACCTATTTGGCATTTAATAAATATTTTAAGTTATTATGTCATGGAAAATGTTTACTTCTGAATACAACATAGTGGTTGTATACTCGTGGCATTTTCCATCACAAAAAGAGACACATAGTGTGCAAATGAGTGAATCAAACTATGACATTTTTTTTCTAAGTATGAATGTTTTTGGCACAAAAGATGGAAAAAAATGTATTAAAACACTGCTTCTTTTTCTGAGCTATCTGAAATACACACACACACACACACACACACACACACACACACACACACACATTATATAGCTAGATTCCAAAGCCAGGGTAAATGGTTCAACCATGTCTGATTTTAGAATAATAATCTTTGATGAGTTTATCTTTATCCTTCATCTGCAAATGTGGGAGATTATGTCCCACCCACTGGTTTAATAAAAAGCGCTGATTGGCCAAAGGCAGGCAGGAAGTGTAGGCGGGGCTACCAGGCTAACAAAAGCTCTGAGAACAGGAAGCACAGAGCAGAATGCCAGAGGGAAGCCAGAAGAAGCAGAGGACAAGTATGCTGCTCTAAGAAAAGGTACTCAGCCGCATGGCTGAACAAGAGACATGAGTTAGATGAAGGGTAGAGAGCTAGCAAGCTATATGCCTGGGCCTTAGGCCGATCAGCCTAAAACCATAGTAAGCCTCTGTGTGTCTCTGCAGGTCTGTGGGTCTAAACCTTGAGGTTAGGCCCGAAAGCCTGGGATAGAAACCTCTTACTACAAGTAATTAAGTTCCTAGCTCAGTTTGCAGCTCTCCTCACATCTAATGATTCACTTTTTTTTCTGTAGGGTCAGGACCTTGGGTGCTGTTCAGTGATGCATGAAGCCCTGGGTCCAAGGCCAAGGACCAGAGCCACAACAACAACAAAGAAGAAGAAGAAAATAATACAATGAAGGGTGGGGAGGAAATAAGGAAGAAAGTAATTAAGGACTGATGGAGGAAGAGAAGACAGAGGGAAGGAGGGAGGGAGAAAGTAAAGGGCAAGGAGATTTTTTTTCTCTTTATAGTGTAGACATTTGAATCTTTGAGATTGCTAATAAATAGGCAATAAATGGGTTATTAGGAGAAAACATATAATTTTTTAAAATATACACATGAGTTCTGAAGCCACATATAATATAAAACTCAAAGAAAGCCCAGATAATTGACACATGCATAGGAGAGATAAAATGAGGGAGCTGTAAGCTACTTTACACGAGTAGCAAATGATTTATAGGTGGAATAAATGTACTTAGAATGGCCAAGGGCAAAGTTACTCTATATTCTGTGTGAAGACAACTTCTTTGTCTGTTATATGAGTTTCATTTTCCATGATTAGTCATATTCTATTCTTTGAGTAGGGCTTTAGATTGTCTTTTGTACTTTACCTGCTAGTATTGTGCACAGCATGGTGATGATGTCTGCTCAGCAGTTATTTGGGGTCTTCTTAATGTATAATAAGACCACAAAATTTGACAAGAGAACCGGCTTGAGTCTCATAAAAACTGCTAATGCTGTCACAGAGATTCTGTCTTAGTCCCTCATCTAATTATCTCCAAGGAACTCTCCCCAAATACAATTAACCTATAACTTTAAGGACTAGTTTTCTGACACATAAATGATCTTTAGAAAATTTGTTGGATTAGAAGCCAGAAGAACCAGGGACATCACAAAAAAACCGATGGAATCAACTAACCTGGGCTAGTACAAGCTCACAGAGATGGAACCAACAACCAGGGAGCCTGCATAGGATTGACCTAGACCCTCTGCATATATGTTGCAGTCATGTATCTTGGTTCTCTTGTGGGACTCAGCAGCATAAACAGAAACTGTCTCTGACTCTTTTACAGACTTTAGGGACCCCATTCCTCATACTGGGTCACTTAGTCCTATTGCAATTTGATTTGCCATGATTTGTTGATATCCATGAAATACCTGTCCTTTCGTGAACAAAAAATGGCAAAAAAAAAAAAGTAGATTAAGGGCGGGAATAAAGTAAGGGAAGGACTGGGAGGAAAGAGGGGAGGTGAAACTGCAGCCAAGATGTAAAATAGATAGATAGATAGATAGATAGATAGATAGATAGATAGATAGATAGATAGATAGATAGATAAAAATGGATGATACATTGGAACCATAGCATTCTATTCTTGACCACAAATGTATGTCTTAGTCATAAGCCAAATATATAAATTAAATTAAAATGGCCTCAAAGCCTTAACACTTCCAGCACTCATTCAAAAAGGTTATTCATATAAATTAAATATGGGTCAGACCTAAAACATAGGCTATCTTGGGGTAAATTCACTCTAATTTTAAAAGTGTAAAATTAAATCATCCACTTCTAAACACAATATTGGGATAGGCAAAGGACAATCATTGCCATTCAAAGGGGAATACAGACAAGCACAAAAAGAACATGGCCCAGTTATGCTCAAAATCCCACAGGAAAAAAATTAAGTTTTAAACCTGGAGAATAATTTCTACCTCCAAGAATTTGCTGAGTCTAGCTCTCATTTCTTTGTATCTCCGAGGTGAGAGTCTCTCAGCCATAGCTCTCTTACTCTAGACCCAGAGTCAGAGTCATCAGGTCTTTGGTCTCTATAGATACCCTATTTCTGTTGATCTACTGCACCCTTTTTAGGTGAGATTTGTTTAGTTCTTGATTCTATGAGCTAACACCATGGTGGGGGGCTGTCTGTGATGTTTCTGATCTCACATTTTGAGAAGAGATTGTGATTCAAAGACATTATTATACAGGGCTTATGCAGTGGCTCTGTCTATGCCTTGTCACCTCTCCTATAGTTCTTGAACTCTGCACAGGTCTGGAATTATTACCATGGGAACTATGTTAAGGCTTCCTCACACTGTCCTTTTCTGAGAACCTAATGAAGTTACATTGTACTCCGAACATCTTGACCCCATTTTGGCATAGTGGGGCAGCTGAGCTGTACTTTGAATTGCTTTGCTTAAGTGACTCTTGGGCCGAGGCCTCCTCAGGAGCTGGGATAATGGGAACATTACATCCTGTGCAACTGAGAATGGATGCATTTTCTGCCATGTTTTCATTTTTGATAATAAATTCTGCCTGAGTTATTTTTCTAATCTCATATTTTCTTATAAACAGTTAAAATTGGCCACAAATAATATACATATGCTTATAATTCCAGCATTTGGAAGGCAGAAGCAGGAAGGTTGCTACAGGTTTTTATCCTGGTCTACAAACAAAGAACCAGGCTATAACAAGGTAGGAACAGACAAACCAACAAACCAAAT
This sequence comes from Phyllotis vaccarum, assembly GCA_033318265.1. NCBI lineage: Eukaryota > Metazoa > Chordata > Mammalia > Rodentia > Cricetidae > Phyllotis > Phyllotis vaccarum. Next base: position 108,596,957 of record JARWLC010000005.1, read on the forward strand.
TACCTCCATAAAAAGCTTAATTTCTCAGACTTACATTTTTTCCATTGGTATACCTATTCATCACTTCTAAGATTTCCCCTTAACCTTACCAGTCCCTGTGGAAGCCTTTGTAAGAAAGCTGTGAACTATGGATTGGACAAGTACAGAATGGTCTCACAGAGAGGTCTTCCAGAAACTGTAAGTGAATGCACTTGGAAGCAAGAACATGGCAGGAATTCCTGGCATGTCCACATTATCTCTGTGGGAATAGGAACTATCTGACAGGAAGACACAGGTTTTTGTTTTTGTTTTTCACATGATAAAAGTTGATAAGACATAACATAGGTATATCCTTCACTGTACTATATTTGTTTAACTATTAGTAACACCTCATGCTTTGCTTGGTTTAATAAGAAAACTGAGTAAGGCTTCATTTTTATTACCTTTGAGTTCCAAAGACTCTAGGACCTTTGGAATATACCCTTTGATCCCTCAAAACTTAGACTTCTTGGCCGTGGGACAGGAGGACAACTTCCATATTGCCCTAGGAGAAGGTGAACGCAATGTAGTCAAGTTCTTTGCAACTTTATAGCGGGGAAGATGATTAATCTAGTTTCCAAAATCTTGCTAGCCAATTGTGTTTGAGACCCCTTCAGAGTGATTTCTGTCTTCAACATAAAATTTTATATTAATAATTTGGGAATTTCATACAATGCACCTCTATCATGCTCACTTCTCAAATTTTTTGAGAAGGGGAAATTGTCACAGAGGTTTCCAGTGTCTCTCATTCTGTTATATGTCTGTACTCACTGGAAAAGAAGCTTCCATGACCATAGCAGCTGTCAGCAACATGGATCATGGAGTTACTTACACATGGTCTCGGCCAGTCCTTTGGATACTAGACTTGAGCATGGTTTCTAGTGGGAGCTCAGATCATGGATATCCACATGGTCCCTGGTGGAAGCAAGACCCATCATGAATTAGCTTTGCCTCCAGTGGCAACAAGGATCATATACATCAACAAGACCTTTGGTGGCAGCAGGAATCACAGAAGTCTTTCCAGGAGAGTTAATCCAAATAAATGACCCACTTTTATCTTTCATATATTCTTGTTGTTCAGAGGCAGTGAGGTTGAGCACTATATCCCTGGGAAGGACCTATGGGCGCTCCAAATTGCTGATCATCACAGTGACCTTGATAGTCACCCTGCTGGCACCCCAGTATGACCATCTTCCTTACAGCAGTACTGCTAACCTTGCTGAGGCCTCCAGGGATCTCTCAGACTTCCTTTGAGCAGCACTTTGGCCTGAGAGTGCTGGTAGCCACTGCCATCTTGAATCCCAAAATGATCTGTGTGTGTGTGTGTGTGTGTGTGTGTGTGTGTGTGTGTGTGTACATTTTAGTTAACATTCTGATCTCTGACAAGCTTTGCATTTTCTTCTCTTGTTTTTAGCCTTTACCAGAATAATTCTAATATCCTTCTAATTAAAACAAAAAAATGACAAAGATAAGTTATCATAAAGGGATGTAGGAGAATCATGAATTTGGGGGAGGCCTAGTTTCAAATTTACTGTGTTGCTCAGGTTAGTCTTGGACTCTGAATACTTGCATGTCCTGGGTGTTGGACTCAACAGGCTTGTCAAATACAACTGCTAACACTGTCTTGATTACTAGTTTCATTATACTTTTGATTTTAAATTGAACTGTGTTTTTATAATTTACTTATCAATTTGTTAATACTTAAAGCATATGATTTATGACTCATGGTTTATTCCGCTATATTTTATCACGGAGGATAATACACATTGAAAAGAAATGAATGGATAAACTCGTATGACTGTCTCAAAAAAATCTGAATCTAAACAAGTATGGTGATATTTATGATTAACTTTAAAAATCAAATTATTATTGATTATTATTCTGCCTTTAACAATATTATATCTCTTTTTTTAAAGTAGGAGCAAAGGTAATTCTTGAAATCAGGCTATGCCTTTATCTAATTTGCTACAAATTGTGAGAAAAGAAAAACAGTGGATTTTTTAAGCTGTGCCTTGGCTCAGGAGAGCCACTTTTACAAGCCACTTTGACTGTATCTTAAGGAAGAAGGATGATTGCCGTCCCTGGATGGACCCAGAAGCTAAATATCTGTCAAGTACCATCCACTGAGCACAGACTGATACATGAATTATTTTTGCAAATAAAAGGGAGCCACCATATAATTTATCAAGGTAAAAAGTTACTGTAGGGATATAAGGGTATGTTAAAAATTATATCAGAGAAACCAATCCCCCAAACTTATCAGACCATGTCATACCAAGAAAATGATGTAATTCCTTCATGTGGACCCCATAATGTGACAAGCATCTAATTTCTTACGGCATTGTCCCACACCAATGTATCAATCGATACCTTCTAGGTGCATCAAGAACCCAGAAGCAGAAGATTCTACAGCTGACCTTGCAGCTTTGACTCAGCTTGCATCCTTGCTTTTGACGTGACATATTCAACTGCTTGCCTATCCACCTGCTTACTTTCTAGACTTGAACTTGAACTTTTCATTTCCTGATCACAGATCCAGACTTGGCCTCTAACCTTACAAAAGAACTTATTTCTTAAACTCCAACTCTAACAGCTCTCCCCGGGCAATAATCCAATCCATTATCTTACCAATATAAACTCTTCTCAGCTTAAATCAGAAATGTTTGAGCTCTTGTCAGGCTCTTTCTTTAACATGTATTCATTCTTTAATGAATACACATATACAATATTTGCTGTGTACTGCTTGATATGAGAGTTAATATTTGGAATTAAGATTGCAATAAAAGACCTTGCATTCTGTTGGCCAAGCTACCAACATAGGTGGAATTATATGACAGGTATCAGTGAAATGAACCTTGTGAATTTATTGTCATTCAATAAATTTTGATGGTTTAGTAAAACACAAAAATGTTCACAGTAATCAGGACGATTTTCTTCGTGATCTATAGGTTTATGGAGCTGAAACATTTTTCTGTATAGCTGGTTTGATAGGCTATTTTTTTCATATGAATTTGAGTTATGATCTCATGTCTTTTAGTCTCTTTGAGGCCAGTTAGGACAAATCTGCTGTTAGTGAATGACTTAGTTTATCTTAGAATATCCATTTTCTCCTCTACAGCTGTTAGAGTTGTATTATATATGGAATTCCTTCTGATAGTTTCTGGACATTGCCATGGCCCTGAATACTCACTTATCTATCAGGAATATATATAACATCTTTTTGGAGACCCTCTGGACATTTCCAGTCCATAACAGAGTTTTGTTTGACTAAACTACAACTCTCAACATAGAAAATTGCTGTGTTGAATTCACAGTTGGTAGTTTCAGACTTATGACCTACAGACAGTGATTTCCCCGTTGAACAATCTCTTAGTCAGAACAATTCATTTATGTTCTGCAGTGAGAGCATTTTTCAAGACCTAAGAGGAATTCTTAGAGCATGTCTTAGAGGCAGGAAGTGTTCTAGCAGATTCACACTGTAATCGCGGTTTGCTTTCTTCAAAGATTTTTTTCATCTGAATGCCCTATTTTCATAATAATTAAAAGACAAGTTATATTAAGGTGTAATAAGTAATCTATTGTATTTCACTTAACTGTGTCACAAATACTTTGCTAATCATTAAAAGTGGACTTGTTTGCTGAAAGTGGAACAGATGCACAGCACAATTTTCAAACTTCAGAGTCCACAAACATCTCTTAGGTATTTAGAGGAAAACCTAAGAAATAATTTAGATAGAATCGTTTTGTTTTTTTTTTCAAATATAATGAATAAAGAAAAGGAAATAAAGCTCAAGAGAGACCTTGGATATTTCTGGGGGGTCAATTTTTTAATTATTAATATAATTGGTGCAGGAATTTTTGTGTCCCCCAAGGGGGTGCTGGAGTACTCATGCATGAATGTGGGAGTCTCCTTGTGTATTTGGGCTGCCTGTTCAGCGCTATCCATGACCAGTGCTCTCTGTTTTGCAGAGATTGGAATAGCTTTCCCATACAGTGGGGCTCGGTACTATTTCATCAGGAGATGCTTTGGCCCTTCCATCGCATTCTTGAATCTTTGGACCTCCTTGTTTCTGGGACCAGGTCTAACTGCCAGCCAAGCTCTACTACTTGCTGAGTATGGCATTCAGCCTTTCTATCCAAGCTGCTCTGCCCCGAATCTACCTAAGAAGTGTCTGGCCCTGGCGGTACTGTGGATTGTTGGAATTCTGAATTCTCGTGGTGTGAAGGATTTGTCATGGCTTCAGACAGTGAGCACAGTGCTCAAGATGGTCATACTGGGGTTCATTTCCCTCAGTGGCATATTTATGCTGGTGAGAGGGAAGAAGGAGAATGTGGGAAGACTTCAGAATGCTTTTGATGGAGAGTTCCCAGAGATCTCCCAGATAACGGAAGCCTTCTTCCAAGGATACTTTGCGTTTTCAGGAGGGGAATGCTTTACATATGTAGCAGGTAATTATCAATATTTGGAGTAATAAGTTCATATCTGGTATAGTACATGTATGAAATGAACATCTTTCATTGTATTTTGAATTTAAACTTTAAACAGTTCAATTATCTTTTTTGATTGCAATCTGTTTATTCTCTCTCTCTCTCTCTCTCTCTCTCTCTCTCTCTCTCTCTCTCTCTCTCTCTCATTTTAAAAGAGGAATCTTCAACTTCTAACTGAAACCAAATTCATGTTCTTGCTTGTGTGTCAGAGATATTTCAGGTTTATGGAGCTGTCTCTGCCATAAAAGATCCAGAACACTGCTTATAACCTCTTGCATAATGTAGAATTTCTTTCAAACAGATAACAGTAAATAGTGGGAGTATGTAAAGTTCCATTCTTGAGGTTAAATTTTATGAAGTTTCTGCTCCTCTTCTATTCCTAATATAGTCTAAACACAGAGCTTTCTTCCTACTTAAGGAGCCTGGAGATGAAGGAAGGGTGAAATGGAATGTGTATCATTACCCCATACTCTAGTGTCTTCAGAAGATCAGTAAGCAACAGTTTGACTGTATATGTATGTGGAGGGGGTGGAAATTGGCTGTAGAGTGCACAGAAAGAAAAAGGTCCAAAATTTGAAACATGAATAATTTTAAAGATAAATTTAAGATACATATTTTTAAATAAAGATTGATGTTTCAATTTAATCCATTATAGGAGAACTGAAGAAACCCAAGAACACAATTCCTAGATGTATATTTACAGCACTGCCTCTAATAACTGTGGTATATTTACTGGCTAACATTTCCTACATGACAGTTTTGACGCCCAGGGAAATCCTCTCAGCAGGTTAGTATACAAATGACAAGACAATAAATAAGATCAGTCTTTTCGATACAGTTAAGTGTCACTTTGCCATTTATTATTAATTCACATTGATGATTATTTTATATTGAATCAATTCATTGTCTAACCTGGTTGAAAAGAATATGACTTCGTTTAGAAAAAAAGATTCACGTTCCAGCACAACTGTGCATTTTCTGAACCTGGATGTGTAGTGCTGGCAGCTGTAATAGATCAGATTAAAAACATTTGTTATTGTTTCCATGATCTCAGTGGATTGACACAGTGCAATCAGTAGTAGGATCTTAAAAACCTTCAAAAAGTTTGGTTTTCAAAATTTGAGTAACACCAAAAAAGTCAACTTTGAAATTTATGATATTGGTTGAATGAGGAAATACTGAATATCAAATGATAACTATGATTAATATAGGTTAGGAAAAAAGTAAAACAGGGAAAATTGAATACCAGCAATTCTCATACCATCTTTCAATTTCTAATTATCATTTCTAAGATAAATTTATCACTAAATATTTTGAGACTAATCCATTTTGAGAAACTATTTTTATTTTGGTAAGTATCTGAGGAATTAGAGGTAAATATAAAGGAAGCTTTAGAAAACATTCTATTTATTGACAAATAACTACATATTTATATAGCATTATTTGGTGATTCATTATATTGTATTCGATGTGTAGTACTAAAATCATTATCTCATCTTTGTAAATATAGTCCTTTTTTATTTATGAAGGATTCAAACCTATGAAAAGGTTTAATAACCGCAAATTGCCTCTGTGGAAGGTGGCTGATCTACAGACTGTTGCCTTGTGGTGTGTCCTTCCCAGTTTTGTGTTATTGCTCTAGGTATACTAGTGATGAGAGCACAACGTGGAAGCAAGCTTTTTTTGGAAACAAACCAAATATAGCCCTGGACAAACCCAGACAGTGTTTCATTAACTGCTTTGATTGGTAGGGTTCATTTGTGACATTAACTGTGGCTGGGACCAGGACCATTGGCCATTTAGAATCACTGCTACGATTTTTTTTTTTTTGAAGCTAATATTTATTATGCTTAAAAGTTTCTGGACATATTAATCATTTATAAATTGTATAACTTTCTCTGGCATGTTGTAATGATTGAAGCCGTTGTGTCACTGTGTAGGTAACACAAGAGTTCCAGCTTGTGTGAGAAACTTGGGAAGTTTCTAACTAATGTGCTAGCAATTTATTTTTACTGCTTCCTTTTGAAGCTGTTAATCCTCTGACTTAATTTAAACTCCAAATTACTATGTGTAAATCTTAATAGCTATTCTTTTATTGTATCAGGAATTCAAATTTTAAAAATTCGGAACCTTATATATAAAAATGTAAATTTATGAAAAGTCATGGAATCAACAGTTGTAGCAGCACAAAAGTGAAGATCACCAACATAACCAGCAGCTTCCAGTGAGGACAGGTAAATCTGTATAACAGATCACTCAGAGCCTCCAAAAGGTCACTTTGTTGGTGAATACAAAGAGGACAATGGCTATAATGTACGAATGATGGAATGGCAGGCTTTATATCTCATATGAAATAGGAACTAGTGAACAATGGTGGGCAGCTAGAATGAGACTGTGAGTGATTTGCTATTTATTATTAAAACTAAATTTAAATAGGTTTGTGACTATATAACTAGTGTGAAAGTTACCAACAAGAGAAATAAGAACTTGATGTTATGAGTTCAAAGGGTTGGAGATATATTTTGTCTATCAGACATAACAAAAAGGCCTGACAGTTTTGCAAAGAAAATTTGGGGATTTTTATAACACAGCATGAATTGGATGCTACATTTTATTCAAGGCACAGTGGAAGAAATTGTGACAATCTGCTGTATTAGTTCCTGTGGTTTAAAATAAATTAGAATAATGGCAGGAGCCATTGTGTAAGGTGGTGAACTCTTAGTGTCAGTTTTCCTGCCTTTTTCTTACTTTATTGTTCCCTTAAGGGAAAAACGAAACTTACCCCACCAAAAGTTCTACAAAAAAGAACCTGTTAGGATGTGGAATGTGGAAATAGCATTGTAGGTTTCATGGGTCCCCATTTTCACCCTATGAAAAAAAGGTGTTTCAAACTTTTTGCTGACACAGGATCCAGAGTGCTTACACAGTGTTCTAGAGGCTTCTACTCCATAGTAAAATGAGGATATTAACATATGGCATGACAATGTAAACATAAAGAGGTTATGTGGAGACAGAAGCTTAGGCTTTCTTGTTCATGCACAGCAGGTAGAAGGTTGTCTCTAATGTTGGGCATGTTTAAGGGGCTGAGTATGTAAGTGGAGATTTTACAATTAGTTTCTGATAGGTAGGTATATTCATTCTTTGGAAGATGACTTTGTAAAATTTCTCTCCATTGAAGAATGTGTACACTCACAAGTCCCTCTTCAAAGAAGTCCCACCTCAAGTAGTTTATTCAGTGGGTAATTATAGATCTATTAAGAACTGAACATGTGACAGGTTAAGTCAGATATTTAAATGTTGTCATTCTCAGGGTATTATGTCCAAAATATTTTACTTTCAATGATTTGTTTTAATTCAATCACTTATCTCCTCCTTTTCTTTGTGTGGATACTCAGACTTGCAATATGCCATGGGTTGCCATCAATAGACTTTTTCTGCCCCCTGCTCTCCAAGTTCTAGCATTTCGGGCATGCTCCATCAAGCACTGCTTTAAAGCACATTTTCCATCTGCCAAAACACACACACACACACACACACAAATTATATAAATCTATCAGTACAGAATAAGTACATGATTTATTTTTAAATAATAGTGAGAATTATCTAAAATATTTATAAGGACGTGTATGTACATATAATCAAAATATGTTAGAATGTGAAAAAAATGTAAGCATGTAATCCCAAGAGCATTTACTTTTTATTTTAAACCTACATTTTACCAAAGACATACGTGAAGGAGTTTTTAAGAGAAATAAACATGGGAATGAATAAAAACAAAGAAAAAATGACTATAAAACAGAGATGGTCATGTATGAAGAGAGTATTGTGAATAATATTTTCCACTCAATTCTAGCAGAGCTGCACATGTCCTGCCTTTGATTGTCTTAAAGCACACTTGTAGAACATCTATCATGACACTAAGGAAGATTTTCACTGCAGTGTGAGGAAAACGTTTCTAACTATATCTGAAAATGTGCAGTGTGTGGTGTGAGTGTTCAGAAGCAAGACATTACTTGAAATGAATTAGAAGTGTAGCACGGTTTCTCTTAAGTAACACTCCAAATTGTGGGATATTCAAGAGAAAAGCAATGTGAAACCCAAGTCTTTTGTAAGTAAACTAATATCTGGGTGTGGTTATTTGTGCCTATAATTTCAGAACTTAGGAAAGTGAAATATAGAGCTCATGAGTTTGAGGCTATTCTGAGATACACAGCAAGTTCTAGGACAGTTTGGATTACATGGAAGACTCTACTGAACAATATTTGAAAAGTCTTATCGCTTGTTATGGCTCTGTATACTGAAGTCCTGGGAAATTTCCCAGAAACCAACTCAGAGGACACCTACCTCCAAAGAATAAGTACATGATGCTGCTTTGTTCATTCTATTGAAGGGTTGTCACTGTGTTAGAATGTTCTATACTACAGCAGATATCTACATAATACAAATTTGCCTCAAGCGAATTTCCACAAATAATGGATATTGTTGGGTTTTGTACAAACTTGCGTGTTAAACCAATGTTCATAATGTTTCTTCACTTTGAAGCGTCAAAGAAAACAAAAAAGAATGTTCTCTACAAGTTGACACACTGCAGGAGTTTCCATATCATCAACATGCTGGAGTGTGCAATTTTGTTTTGAGGTTCTGGATATTGAACCCAGAACCTCACAGATGAAAAATTTTCTAACACTGAGCTAATTCTTTGAAGCGGTCCTGACCATCATCAGGACCTATGACTGCCATTCACTAGGATGCCAACAGCAAACTCCTACCGAATTTATGTAGCATCAGACAAAACTCCAGTCACCTGACTACTAAGATGCAAAGTACCTCTAGCTGAGGACCTCTGAAGCTTAAACAAGCCTCAGAAGTTATAATTCTTTTACCTGTTTGTAATGGGTATGCTCATTTTCTGTGTAATTTATTTTGCATTGTAGTTTGGTGAGTCTCATTTTCCTGGGAGCAGTGCTCTGCTGCGCTTTTCTGACTCTGGATGAGTTTGTATGAAATCTGTATGTTAGTTTTAGACAGTAAGTATGCCTTCAATTATCCCAACACAGTTAACACATTTCTTAAGTAGTTATTGAAAATTAGCTATGTTGTACCTGTCAGTGAGTGGATTAAATCAGGAATTTTTATACAAGATAGGAGGAATCTTTATCTTCATGAACTTCCTGATATTCGGGGGAAGACATTACAAACAACCGTTCATGGTGCAGTGTGATGAACTAAAATGAACATAAATCTAAGGTACTTAGGTGTAAAAAATTTTTTTTTAAATGGAAATTAAGTTAAAACCTTTTCTTAGATTTTTAGAACTTGTTTTATTTTTGAAATATCATTGTTTAAATTTTATCATATTTTCTTTCTCAACACACTTGCTTTTGTATATTTTTTTTTCTCTGCAGATGCTGTGGCTGTTACATGGACTGACAGAGTTATCCCACAATTAACATGGGCTGTTCCCTTTGCTATTTCTTCCTCATTATTTAGCAACCTTGTGATTACCGTACTTGAGTCAGCAAGAGTGGCATATATGGCAGGCGAGCATGGCCAGCTGCCCTTGATATTTAATACTCTTAATGTTCACTCCTCCCCATTTATAGCTATGCTTCTAAATGTCACTATGGGATCCATTGCAATTGTCCTAACAAACTTAATTGAACTCATCAACTATCTTTATTTTGTGGATTCCATTTGGACTATGTTATCCATGATAGGAATCATGAAACTGAGGTACCAGGAGCCTAATCTACACAGACCTTATAAGGTAAAAGTGGGCTGGGTAAATTTGTTTTATGTGAAGCAAGATACTTAACTGTATTTGAAGAATATATTCAGAAGATGCAAGAGTGGATTTGTTATTGCTCAAAGACTTGAGAAGCAAATAATGACAATCTGGTCTTCATTTTTATTTTAAAATTTGGTTAATTGGCTTTACTTAACAGAAAGTTCCACTTAAAGATTCAGGTAAGACAAAGGTAGTTCTTTAGGTGAGGGATAGGGCATTATAAATCTTTTGATGTGGTATTTCTTTATTTATTTATGCTCCTATCTGTGCATGTCAGTATCCTCTACAGCCAGGAGCAGATTTAACAAATAAGAAATAGATACCATTCTGAAATTCTAGTGTCTCTTGCTTAAAAACAAATTCTGTCTCTTCAACTTTTCTACTTGTGACCTTTCATCCTAGATGAAAAAATAGCTCACAAGGGAGGGAATGGTTCTTTAATCCTAGAAGAAAATAATCCTTGGAAGGTTATTGGAATAATAAATGTGTCCTAGAAACTCCTTCTGAATAAGCCATCCCATCTATGCCCACAGTAGTCATCTCATCAGCAAATGTTTATGACTATTTCTGTTTGTGAACCTTCAAAAGTAAAAGTTCATTCTCTCAAACTAAACCCTCATCTCCAGTAGGCTCCAGCTCCTTTCTTTTGGGAGCATTAATCTGAGTACTGAGCATGTCTGCCTAATGAAGGATGTTATTTGGTCTGGTGTCATCATTAGCATTGTAGTTTTGCTTGCACAGATATGTAGCTATCACACATAGATTTCCACATCTAATTACTTTCTTTAATTTTATCTTTTCAGGTATTTTTGCCATTCACAGTCATAGCAATGGTCATCAGCCTGTGCTTGGTCTTGATCCCCCTTATCAAGTCTCCAAAGATGCACTATATCTACGTGCTCCTCTTCCTCCTCAGTGGACTGCTTTTTTACATGCCATTGATACACTTGAAAGTGAAGTTGGTTTGGTTTGAGAAGTTGACCTGCTATCTACAGTTATTATTTAATATTTGCATACCGGATATATCTGAAAAACAGACAGAAGCATAAAATTAAAAAGTAATAGCCTTTTAAAATAATCAGTTCCAAATAAAAAACATTAATCATGGTAACTTTAAAAACTTAAATAATGTAAATAAAGGTACCCAGGAAGTGTCTGAATTTAAAATAAGGAAACGATTTTTGCATATGACCAAAGCTCTGCTTTGATTCAAAAATTAAGTCTGTTTGTGTAGTTCCATATATTGATGATATATTTTCCATTCTTCTGCTTATTCTCAGAGTTTCCATTTTCTATTGAATATCTAGTTTTCTCAAAATCTAAGTTAATGATGTAAGTTTTTTTAAAAAACTTTGTATTTCTTGAGTCCTTATTTGGTGATGATGTGAAGATTTAAAAAAAAATCAATTTTGTCTGTCCAATTTGCAGTTGCCTTTTAGAGTTGTAAATTTGCTCTTACCATAGATCCCTGAAATGACTAGTCTCAGAGTCTTGGTCACTCAAGCAGTGTCCAATATGGACTCCATTTCCTGAAATGGGCCTTGAGTCAAATCAGTTATTGGTTGGTTATTCCATAAGCTTTCTGCCACTATTGCCCTAGCAGATCTTAAAGGTAGTGTATAGTTGCAGAAAAGGGGTTTGTGGCTGGCTTGGTATTATATTTCTTTTTTGATACCTTATAGAGTATCTCCCTGTAACAAAGACACTAGGACATAAGAATAAAGGCTCAATATTGACATCTCCAGCTTCACTGATAGAGATGCTGTTGTTATCAGCAATTGACCCCTACAGTCAGTATGTGGAGAGCAACCTGTACTATTGGCAACAGTCTGTGTCATTTTGGGAATTCCCTTGGGGCACTTTTGAACAGTAACTCAATTAGATGTAGCCCAGTTCCAATACTGAAAGCATCAGATAGTAACATGAGCTGAGCAGTTGGGACTCTATTTGCCCCAATATTTGGCAGTTTCATTTAGATCACCTTCATATATTATATATTTTAGGAAATGTCTACAATATTAGGCTTCTGTAATACCTTTGAATTTTCCTTAATTTTATTCGTCTGTCCCTTTATTCCTTCCCCAAATCTCCTATTCTGTAGTATGAGGTTTCTGGCCCGGACTTTTGAGCCTAGCCTCAAGGTTTAGGCCCTCAAACCCACAGACTCACAAAGACACACAGATGCTTACAATAGTTTTAGGCTGATCGGTCTAAGGCCCAGGCATATAACTTGCTGACTCTTTACTCTTAATCTAACCCATGATTCTTATCCTGTTCAGCCATGTGGCTCAGTACCTTTTCTCAGAGCAGCATAGTTGTCCTCTGCCTCTTCTGGCTTCTCTCTGGCATTCTTCTCTGCTCTGCCTGTTCCTAGAGTCGTCTTAGTCTGGTAGCCCCGCCCACACTTCCTGTCTGCCTTTGGCCAATCAGCGCTTTTTATTAAACTCATAGGCAAGGACAATTATTTACAATGGAATAACATAATCTCCCTACGCTATTCCCTACCTCAAATCACTTGATACTCCATTTCCAGCCCCCTCCCATTTTATTCATAGCTATCTATTCTATTTAATTTTCCTAGTGAGATCTATCTGTTCCCTCTCATCTCTAACTTTATAACTAACCTCTAAGGCTTTATTTTAGCTTGGATATTATTGATTTAATAGCTAACACCCTCCATAAGCAAATACATACCATATTTTATTTCTGGGTTAGGGTATATCACTTGGGATATATTTTTATATCTTTTTTCTTTTCTTTATTTGTATTACTTATTTTTTCTACATTCAGACCTGCAGGTTCACTTCCTTCCTCACCTCACTTTGCTCCATCCTCCCATTCACTCTCCTCAGTTTCTATTTAGAAAAATGCAGGCCTCCCATGGGTATCAACAAAACATGGCAGACCAAGTTGCAAGAAGATTAAGCACTGCCCTTTTAAGACCAGACAATGCAACTCAGCATGAGGAATGAGGTCCCAAAAGCCAGAAAAGGGGTAAGATACAGCCAGAAGACCAAGCTAGACAACTGTAACATGTATACAGGCTCCCTGGTGGTTTATTCAGTCTCTGTGAGCCCCTATGGGTCCAGGTGTGTTGATTCTGTGAGTTTTCTGTGGTGTCCTTGACCCCTTTGTCTCCTGCAACCCTTCCTCCCCCTCTTCTGTAGGACTCCTTAAGCTCCACCTAATGTTTAGCTGTGGATTTCTGAATCTGTTTTTATCCATTGCTGGCTGAGGTCTCACTGGTGACAATTGAGCTAGGTACCAATCTATGAGTATAGCACGATATCATTGGGCATCATCACATTGATATTTTTTGTCAGTCATGTGATTTTATCCTATATCTCTGGACTTTCCAGACTCTGGGGCCTAGTGCTCCCAGCAATGTCAGGGGTAGGCTCACTCTCATGGCATTAGTATCAGGTTGGGTCAGGCATTGCTTGGCCACTACTACAATTTCTGCATCGCCTTTACTCCAGCACTTCTTATAAGAAGGACATACTATAGGCCAAAGGTTATGTGGCTGAGCACCCCAATCCCTCCACTGGAAGACTTGCCTGGTTACAGGAGATAGTCCGTTCAAGCTATGTATTTGCTATTGCTTATTGCTGGGAGTGTTATCTAGGGTCATCCATGTAGATTCCCTTATACTAGGTTTCTACCTAATCCTTAAATGCCACCTCCCATTTTCAGTCATCTTTTTCATTACTCTCCTCCATTACCCCTACCTGATCCCTCATGTTTCTTTCTCCACCTGCTTCCTCTCTACTCTTGAAATTTCAAGGGAGATCCAAACATTCCCTCTTGAGTCCTCCTTACTACTTAGTTTCTATGGGTCTATAGATTTTAGTATAGTTATCCTTTACTTTACAGCTAATATCTACTTATAAGTGAATGCATACTATGTTTGTCTTTTTAGGTCTCTAATTACACCACCAATAATGTGACACAATCTAAAATCACCTTAAGGGAGTCTCAAGGAGGGATTTTCTAGATCAAGTTGTATTGTGTGCATGATTGTAGAAGATCTCTTTGATTACATTAGGTGATGTTGGAATATAAATCCCAGTGTGGGGCTCACTATCCTGTGCTTGGGTCCTGTGAGGTATAAAGCAGTACATTTATTCTCTCTCCCTCTGCACTTGACTGTGATGGGAAGTGAGAACATGATTTGAATTTCTGTCACCTTGACAATCCATCAGTGAAAGGTTATAACTTGGAATATAGAGAGAATTAGGTCTTTCTCTGCTAAGTTCAGGATATTTTATCACACCATCAGAATTGAAGCTAGGACAATAGGCAAAATGAGTGATCTTATTAACTCAACTATACTATAATTGGCAAGTGGGATTTAACATTTTAAATTGAAGAGGTAAAAGAAATGTCATTACAAGAACCATGACCAAAAGCAACTTGGGCAGGGCAGGGGGTGTGTCTTTGGCTTACATTTCTACATCACAGTTCATCACCAAAGGTAGCTGATATGCTTCTACTGACACAAAAAGCCATATCAGACCAAATCAAAAGCAGATAAGTGCAGGTTTATGAGAATTGTTCCTGGGTGAGTTCATGGATCCCAAAGAATGGGGCCAGAGAAGTCAAGTAGCTGTGGTAAGGTAAGAAGTTGTCATATATTTTACACAAGGGAAGATGACCTGCCAGCCAATAGACGGGACTCTGCCCAAATATAGTCAAAATCTACACCCCTTGCAAGTTACTTGGGTATGTTGGTTATGTCAGAAAGGTTGCTTTAACAACTGCCAAAAATTTAGAATGGGGCTTTTGGCCCCATTCTTTTGTTCAGAGATTTCTCAGTGTGGCCAGAGTTGGGGGAAGTAGGGAAGACAGTGTTTCCTAGTTTGTCTTGGTCTAGACCCCAGCTGGCGAGATACCAAGGCCTGAAAAGACTAAGTGGATACTCAGTAAACTTCAGAAAGAGATGACTTCTGCTAGGTTTATCTGAGTGTTTCTGAAAATGCACCCTGAACAGCCCCTCCCATAGAGCTGCCTGTACCACCTCATTTCTATTTCTAAATAATGAAAAATAATGAATATGGTTTCCATCTCACACCAACTAATCACTATACAGAGAGAACTAAGGCATCTCTTCAGAGCATAACAGATTCTCTCATCTTGACAAACATCAGACAAAGCAGACTCCTTAAATCTCAGCATGTGTGAGTCTGACTCCTACCCTGAGACTCCTCACAATCTCCTGCTGCTAACATTCCTAATGCTCACAGGTGAGCATGTCCCCGTAGAATCCATTCTCCTGGCCTGTGGACCAGTCCTCCCCATAGAATCCAGCAATTCCAGAAAAACACAACTGCCACAGAAGGGGAGGTGAGGGCCCTGTCTGTGAACCCTATAGGCACCGTCTCTGTAAGTTCCTCAAGTGCAGCCGGTAGCCAGATGAGTCCAACCAGATCATATTTTAAGTAGCAATAAAAATGTAATGCCATATTTGGCAAAATTCTTTTCAGAAGACTCAACATAATCCCACCTACTGTGTCTGTAAGACTTTAGTGGCAGATGTGGACAGTGATTTTTTTTCCCACGGAGCTGTTCAGTTCCTTGCTACGATTCCTCATCACATCCTCTGTCCTTCACTTTCTCTTCACATAATGAGTCTTACAATCTACTTCTTCTTTCTTTCTTAATGGTGCCTGTGTTGCCAGGGTTGCCATAGTAATATGCCATGTTGTCTAAAAACAGTGCTTAAGCATATCCTCACAATTGTTGAATTGTGTGGAACCCTAGACAGAAGATGTTCGCTGGGCTGTTCTCTTCTTAGGCCCCTCTCTCTGCCTTGTAGGCAGCATCTTTCCATCTGTCTTTCTCTTTCTATCTTTTTGTGTTTCTTCTTGCATGACGAACATAGTCACATTCTATGAACATGGACCATTTTAATTGCTGTATCTCTAAAGACTTAGTACCAAATAGAGCTATTTTTATAGGCAACTGAGTTACAGCTTTGACATATTGGGGAAACTCCTTTCATCTCAAACAATTCTGTATATACCTTTTTTCTTTTGACTTTTTATAGTTTTATTTATTTGGGTATTGTCTCAATGGTTCTTAATATAATGAATGCTTTTCCTTATTTTAACATTTTACAGCAATATTTTGATTCATTGCTTATATTGTTTTTTAGTATTCATTTTCTTTTAGTGTGTTAGTGTGTGTGTATATATAATGTGTATACTTGTGTGTGTGTGTATATATATATATATACATATATATATATGTACATATATATATGTATGCCTGGCTGTATACAAGTATTCTTGTGTGGATGCAGACACATGCACAGTGTGTGTGTGTGTGTGTGTGTGTGTGTGTGTGTGTGTGTGTGTGTGTGTGTGTGTATCTACTTTAGGTGACATTCCTGCATTCTATCTTAAGTCAAGTCTCATTGTTGTTCTGGTTTTTGTCTACCCCACAAATGAGTCATCAAGCTCCTGGACTTTTTTTCCTGTCTTCACCTCCCACTACTTTGTGGGGATATGTGTCACCACTCCCAGATATTCCCTGTTCTGGGATTAAAGATGTGAGTTACCACTCTCTGATCCTCTAGACTGACTGTGGATAGATCCCTTTGATATCTCAGACTGGTTTTTATTAAATTTGAAACATATCCCCACACTACTTCATGGTAGATATAGGATTACAAAGCTCACATTACTGTTTTCAGCTGTGCTGTGAGATCTGGGTGTGTCAACTGAGGTTCTCAAGCTTGATGAGCTGAAAGCTCTTTTACCCAATGATCCTCTGCTCAGTTTTCTACTTCCCACTTATAATTTCTTCTTAGTTATTTACCACCATATCTCCTCTCTTCAGTTCTGCACTTGGGTTGATCTTGCTTTTTCTAGATTCTTGAGATGCATTGATAAGTTGTTTATGAAACCTTGCTGGTTTTGTAATGAAGGAAATCTACCACAAACTTGGTGCTATGCTTCTGGCAGCAAGATTATACAGTGAGAAATTCGGCCACCATTAAAGGCCAACCCACCAGAGCTGAAGGCTCTGATGGAGGATTTAAACCAAAGAATGCAAGGCATATTGGTTTTATTGCCTTTTGAATGATTTGATTGTTTCCTGTTGTAGATTTCTTATGTGAAGCCATAAGCTTTCTCCAGTTGATTACAAGTTTGAGATTTGTTCCATGGCATAGCAGTGTTCTGATATTTAGTGGGCACAATTTCTCACATGTGCTGCTACATTGGGTGAGTTCCTCCACACTGTGGGACCTTCAGTGAGAGAATTTAGTCACATTGTCATTAACCTTTGTTCCCACAGTCTAATCTCTGCTCTAGTCTCGGAGACAGACATTAGAACTCATTTCCCTACAATTATCTCCCATTTGACAGAATACACAGTGAGGAAAAGAGTATTTCAAATAGATCACATTTAGGGCTTTCAGTGATAAAGGAACTTCCGAGCTTATTTCATTCTTGGTCTATATTGATTATGGAGACTGAGTGCCCTAAATTCTCCTGCAGCTGACTTGGAAAGTGCTAACCTCAACTGACTCTCAGCTGTACCCTGAAAGAAACTATTAATCCCCCCATTCTAACCTCTTAGATGATACATGTAAATTGTAGATCTAAAGAAGTTCTTTCTGGTTGGTTTAATTAAGCTCTCCCAGGAATATACTTCATACACGAACTCCCTTATGATGTAGAAGCTTATTAAGTCAGCCTTTCTGCCTCTTAGCACTGCCTGGATGTCCTTCTAGGCATGACTCCCTGGAACCCACAATGCTGATGCTATTACTAAGGACAACTCCTATGCTTCCTTGTCACTGAGAAAACAATCTAGCTCTGTAATTTTGTGATTACCAGAGAACTGTCTTTATTTTGTATATAAACTAAAAGACTTTTCAGCAAAGAAAGCAACAGATAGAAAAGTCATGCACAGAAAGAACATTGTGTGTGTAGACATATTCCTCAACCCTCAGAGTCATTGAGCCTTCTCTGTGGACCCTGAGAGGACATCAAGACTGGCCCTTGTACTATGAGGTTTCTGGCCTAGACTTTCTGGCCTAACCTCAAGGTCTAGGCCCACAGACCCACAGACCCACAGAGACATACAGATACTTTCAGTAGTTTTAGGCTGACCGGCCTAAGGCCCAGGCATCTAGCTTGCTAGCTCTCTACCCTTCATCTAACCCATGACTCCTATCCTGTTCAACAATGGTGCTCTGTACCTTTTCTCACAGCAGCATAGTTGTCCTCTGCTTCTTCTGGCTTCTCTCTGGCCTTCTGCTCTGTGCTTCCTGTTCTCACAGTTTTTCTTAGTCTCGTAGCCCCGCCCACACTTCCTGCCTGCCTTTGGCCAATCAGTGCTTTTTATTAAACCAGTGGGTGGGAGAATTATTTACAATGAAGCAACACAATACCCCCATAGGCCCTCCATTGCTCTCCCTAGTGCTTCTTAAACTGTGTCTCCTGAGATTCAGGCTGTTTCATTTCCAGCCCACTAATGTCAATAAATTTGTATATTTTCTACATTTCCCATTATTTGTTCTGTAGCATTTTGGTAGATATCCAAAATGTACATAATTTTGCATATTTTCTGGGGTTTTTTGCTTTGCTTTTTATTGTTTGTTTGTTTGAGATAGGGTCTTACTATTTAATCCTAAATGCTAGTATGGGACTTACTATACAGATCAAGCTGACCTTGAGTTTACAGAGATCTGCTTGGTTTTGACTCTGAAGATTTTGTTATTGCAGTGATTGTTCCTAATTTAAAGTTTGATTCCATAATTGTCAGAGAGGCACATGATTTTATTTTAGTACTTCTGGGTGTCTAAGAGTTTTTTGTTTTGTTTTTGTTTTTGTTTTGTGACCTCATAAGGACTGTTATCCATTTACTGAAGGAAAAGAAAGGAATGTGTAGTTAAGTACAAGAGCATGTTCTTCTAATATTATCACTTGAGTTAAAATATGGAGTTATGAGTTCAAGGCCAGACTAGGAAAAATAGTAAGACCTTGCCTCAAAATAAAAATAAATGTTGGAGAGATAATTCTGTGGATAGAACATTTGCCATGTAAATACATAAAGCATAATTTGAATCTCCAAAATCTACCTAAAGTCTTGTTTATCTGGGAAGCTTCAAAACTATATAGAAGACACTAAGTGTTTAAAATGAATTCTGAGGTATTTATTTACTCCCTTGTTCAACAGTACTCTGTCCAGCTACTGAGATTTCCTCTGAATATCTTAATGTCTTGGCCATTATTCAGGTTGATTGAGTGGGATGGATAATGAGGAAGGGCACAACTATTACCAGTACACACATTGCAAACTTTCACTAGAAAAATATTCACTCTTTTTTCTTCTTAGCACTCCCCTGACCCTGCTTTAGTATCCTTGGAGCTGACAAATGCTTAGCAGTAGTCAACGTGGTTTCCATGGGACCACTCCATGGCTGGGTGATGATCCAGTTTAGCAGTAAAACCTGGGCCTCAGTAATAAAAAATAAGCCAGTAAAAAGTATCTCTCCATCCTTACCTCTAGGATGCATTCTTGAGACTCTCAAGCCACTTAGCCTTATGCCTTACCTAGACACCACCAAGCTTATCCATTATTACACAAAGAAATGGCCTAAGTACCCCTTAGATGATAACTTAAAATAGCCACCAAATGGCTCACTAGATGCCAATGTTTTACAAGAGCTAACTTTTCCAAGAGTAGGGTAAATAAAAAAAATAATTTCCCTGTCTTTTTTTATATCTCAGATCTAAGCCTTCTTTTCCAGCTTCCTGTTCTTGAAAAAAAGAAGTTTCCCTGTCTCTTTTCATATCTCAGCTCTAAACCTTCTCTTCTTGTTCTCCTGCCCATCTGCTTCTAGCCACACAACCAGATCCTTTACCTT
Source organism: Phyllotis vaccarum (assembly GCA_033318265.1). Taxonomy (NCBI): domain Eukaryota; kingdom Metazoa; phylum Chordata; class Mammalia; order Rodentia; family Cricetidae; genus Phyllotis; species Phyllotis vaccarum. The sequence goes on from JARWLC010000005.1 coordinate 108,617,131, forward strand.
TCAAATCTCAATGCTCATCCTCACCTCTTCCAACCTCTTCCTCTCTGGGGACTCCAAATCTGGTGCCTACATTTACCCCACTGGTCACTTGCTCTCATGAGCCTAAGGATCCTGATCCAGTTCTCCCTCTGTGGGAAGTGGCTGGCATAGATGAGATAGTAAAAGTTTATACCGTTTCCTCTGTCAAAACTTTCTCAAGTGGCGAAAAAAATAAGCACTTATAGTTCTAAATATACTATACATATACTATTCTAACAAATAATCTCCTCCCTGAAGAGTAAAGGCAAGTTTGAGAACAGGCCAAAACTCATGAACAAGAGGTTCATCAGACAAATGCAGCACCCCTTGTGTGGGGAGGGGGGCCTGTTTCAGATGTAGACCCCCACTGGAATTGCAATACGCCAAGAGAGGTCTTAGCCAGAGGCAATTTTGTGACCTGCTTACTGGCAAGTCTGTGTAGAGCTGTTCTGAAGCCTGTCGATTTTTTTTAATGCAAGAGATAATACAAAATAAACAAAAAAAAAATTCATCCCAGTTTTTAGAATGCCTCACAAGTGCTCTCTTAGAGCATACTAACTTAGATCCTAAAGGACCACTGACTCCACAGGCAGAAATTTTAGAAATAGCTTTTAAGGTATATCACAGGAGAGATGAAAAAACATGCCAGGGAAGATACCTTCTGCTGGCAAAAGCTATCTGACCAGGTCCTTAGCCTCCTCTTGGCAAAGAGACCTAGACCACCTGGTGTGTGCTTTAAGTGTGGTTAGTTCAGCCACTCAAAAGGCTGCCCACGCCTTGTCCTAGGTACCATAGGAAACACTGATCTAGTGACTATCCCCAAGCTCCAAGTGGCAGGGAGACATTACACACAAACCTCTCCCCAACTGATCTGTAGGCCTGGCCATGGACCGTTGATGCTGCCCCTGCTTCCCTGGCCCAACCACCATCATCATGAAAAGGGAGTCTTAATCTTAAGTAGTCATAACAGTATCAGGGCAGTCCATCTCCCCCCTCGTGGATACCAGTGCTAAATACTCAGTCCTGCAGGAGCTTTGGGCTCTTATCTCTCTCTCTAGCCTCTCCATTTTTGAGGTGGAAGGTAAACAATTCTGGTCTGACCAGACACCACCACTTAATTTGACTTTCAGAGATATCCATATCACCCCATCATTTTTGGCCATGCCAATCTGCCCCATACCCCTAATGGGAAGGGAATTTTAGTTAAAAGCAGAAGTTTTCATTTCTTTTACTCACCACATTTGCTTGAATCCAGACTTTTCAGCTGCTCCAGCCACTCCTTTGTTTTTCTTTCTATCTGCCCAGCCTGTCAGTGCCAGACTGCAATACCCACTTCCAGCCTTCCAGGTAGACCCCCAAGTGTAGAACACCCAAAATCCTTGTGTCGCTAGACACCTTTCCTAAAATTCCCCATCTCTGAGTTTTCCGTTCCTGCTTGCTTCTCAGAGCCGGAAGTCTAGAGAGTTACTGGCAAACAAAAGGCTTCCAGGTATTTTGTGACCTCTACCTCCCCCTCCCCCAGACTAACCCTCCAATTGCCACTCCTGGAGAATTTTTAAAAAGCCCAGAAACCATCTTACCAAAACAAAAAACAAAAAACAAACAAACAAACAAACAAAAAAAAAAAACAGTTGACATCGACCGCCTGAGGAATAGAGAAAAAAAAAAAAAAAAAAAAAGTCAATTTTTAAAGCTACTCACAAGTAAAACAGAAACTGCCCTCCCTCTCCCAGGACCAAAGGAAAGGATCCAGAAGTCATTTTAACTTCAGCAGCAGGTAAACAAAAACATGAGACATTTTAACCTTCCCATCCCCAGACCTAGCAGAGATCCACAAACTTTATTGTGCATCCACTAGCCACTGGAGTCCTCTAAAAGGAAGAAGCACAAAACAGCTACCTTAGGCTTATTTAAAGCATAGGCAAAGCCTAACTTAAGGTTACACGTGTCCCAATTTCAAACCTTCTTTCTCTCCCCCTTTTTCCTCTTCTCTTAATCCGACTCCAGACCCCATAATAGCAGAGACCCTCACTATATCATCTGAATTCTGTCACTTCCCAAGGCTCTCTCATTAACTCATAGTTTTTTCCCTGAGCTCCAGAAAAATCAAAATTTATCATCCCATGCCTTAAACTTACCCAGAAGGCAGGAAATAAGCTAAAAGAAGAAGAAGACCAGTCTCCAGAAAACACAACTCTTCCAAAAAGACAAACCTCACCCTTAAGACAGCTTGAAGCAGCCTTAAGAGATCATCGACACTGTTCTGGTCCAATCCATATACCCCTGAACATCCATCCACATGGACCCAGCTTCCCTTTTTATAATAAACATAAAGGTGAGATGTAAGGATTCCTGAAAAAACTCTAGTGTCGCAGCTGGTAGTGTGTGTCTTTTGTCACATGCAAAACCAACAGTATATGACATAATGTCAGGAACAAAATTATTCTCTGGCAAAATGTAGTCATCTTCTCATCCTAATGCACATGATACCAGTGCCTATTAATCACAAGGGAAGGCATGGTGGATCTTCTCAGCCATAGTGGAACAAGTGTGTGCTTAGAAAGGTCCAGTTACAGCAAACAGGAAATAGCCAGGCTCAGCTTCCAAAGCCCATCACATCACCTGTAGACCATATCTCCTAAAGAGTCCAAAGCCTCCAAACTTAGCACCTAGACATAAGACATTCAGATTAGACATTCAGAACATGAGCCTGTGGGAAACATTTCAGATTCATACCCTAACAGAAATTATTTTAATTTCAAATAGTTATATATGAACTGAATAAAATATTTATATCCTACCTTAAAGCTGGATTCACAAATTGTTGGCCCCCTTCTTATCATTTCCCTGACCATGCTTTTAGAAAACTCTTTTTAATATTTTATGAAATCATGCTTTTAGCGTTAATGAATAAATTTGTTTGAAGAAATATTATATACAATTGTCCCAGTGATCCAAAATTATTATACTCTTATTATATTGATTTTGGAAAGTAATTTTATTTTTTCTCAGAAGCAATTAGTTAAATGATTAGATATAGCAGTCTTTATTTGATTGGTTGTTTTTCTACTGTAAATGTTTTAAGATAGCTATATATTTGGCTTGAGTAGAATATGAATGCAGGAAAATATGAGCTAGAAGGTAAGATTAGCATACAAAAATAAAAATCTTTAAAAATAAAAATCAAATTGTCACCATCAGTATGTTGAAGCTAAATTTCCTGTTTGAGTTACAATTAAAGAAGTAAGCATGTGCACGCCTTAAAATCTGCAGAAAATTAAAACTAATTCTAATTAGTTGCAATAGACAGCTTCCATATCAACCAAGCACATCCCAAAGTGATTTCTTACTATTACATTATGTTTGTAGCTCACAACAGTGACTCTAGACTCCATTCATAACCAGCCACTGAAGGCTGAAGGTTGCCCACAAAGCCATCTGAGGACACAGTCCTCTTCTTTAATCATTAATGGGAATGAGACAGCAAATGTGTGGCATGAATTTAACAAGTGCCTAGCCTATTCTTCACATGGAGCTAGGATGAGGGTCACCTTTGAAGAATGCTTGAACTTTTGTCCAGAAATTGGAGTCCGCTGTATTGCTCAAAACAGTAGGCAAACAAGATCGCCCACACGCAATGGCAAATGCCATGAATCACTATATTTGAAAAAAAAAAGTCCTAGTGTTTGTGCAAAAATAATTTCAATTTAAAAGACCTGTAACAATTTTAACTGACTTATCTTGTATGCAATTAAAACTTCAATTGTAGCAATAAGTTGGGGATCAATTATAGAAAGTGACCTTGATTGTTGAAGAAGATAGATAACTAGGCCTTCTTTCAACAATTATCAAGGAACAGGTTCATTTTTCTAATAAGAGTAAACGTGGACCAGAGAAAAGATGATCCCACTTGTGACTCAGTTAATAAATCTGATAATTATCATAAGAAAATATATTATTAGGGTCAATATTATTCAAGCTGTGTACAATTTAAATGTAGGAAATGCAGAAAATGGAGAAAGGATCCACTGATTCAAAATGGAGTTTTTTTCCAGGCAGTGAAGAAGCAGAGGGAGTCCTCATGGTGCAGAACAGCTGTTCTTGGCCATGCCTCAAGGTTACAGCTTCAAAATGAAGAGATGAACCCCAAACCTTCACCATCCCAGAGGCCATGCCCTAAGGTCAGGGAAGTACTGAATCCCACTATATCTCCTCCTTTGTCTTAATAAGGAAGTTATAAACCTTTCTATAAAACTATACATAAACACAACACACACACACATGCACACACACATACACACACATACACACACATACACACACATACACACATACACACACATATGCACATACATACACACACATACACACACACATACACACATACACACACACACATACACACACACATACACAGGCATACACACACACACATACACACACATACACACACATACACACACACATACACACACATACACACACACATACACACACATACACACATATACACACACATACACACACACATACACACACACACACACACACACACACACACACACATACACACACACACACACACATACAATAGAAACAAGCAAGTATCAAGCAATGTCCAGTGGAGGGAAGTCAGGGCAATGACATAAACAAAATAAAACAACTAGAACAACAACAAGCGCAAACATACACTCAGTGTGGAGAATACTGATATGCGGCAAGATACAGAGGTTATACCAAAGCCGTTCATCCTGAATCATATGAATCTAGAACCTAAGTGCTCTTAAGCTGAGACAAGAAATGATTATAGCTGAAGCCGTCTAATCTCCAACCCCATCAAGACCTGAGAAGGAAAGTATATATGACCTGAGTAAATTGGAAGTACCAGCCAGTAACTTCTGAAATTTAGTAGGAGAAGACAGCAACAGTCAGCTACCTGGACAGTCACCCACAGCTTTTCTGCAAAGTTGGAGCATCCAATTTGGGGGGCTAAGGCTTTGGATATTTGACAGATTTGTTTGCTTGTTTGTTTGTTTCAAAAGCAAGATATTTTGAGAAACCATTTTATCCTGATTTGCAGGTTTCAGTAGTCTCTTTCGTCCTGCTTGTTCTGATTGGATGGTATGCTTACTGTCAGCAGCTGAAGCAAGAACAGTTCTTTGCCCAACAGGCCATAATCTACCAAGAAAGATAAACTCCATGTGGAGTGCCTTTGATACCCTACACCATCTCAGGAAAGGAACAGTGTTGCCAGGAGCAACATGCCTCTCCTAGCCAAATTTTAAATAGCAAAACATTTAAATGCAATATTCTCTACGTCTATGAAGTGTTTGAAGACTCCTGACCATCAGACATATTCTACTATATATCTGAAAGATCTAAACAACATGACCGGTCCATGGCAAGCATAAATAACAGTGAACCGTATTTCTTATTATCCTAAAGACTAAAGCTTACATTGTAAAATTAGACAATCTATAAATGATCATATAGTTTTAGGATAATGACTTCAAGGATAACAATAATACAAAATTTAAACATAGGTAAATGTATAGTGAAAATTACAACGGTGTCCTAAATATATATCATTATATGAAATATCTTAAATAGAGGCATACAAAATATGTTAAACAGGTAGACTATGCATAAACTATCTTAATAAAGGTATTATATATGTATATAATGACTTGTATAATTAAACAGAGTTAGAAATTGCATAGTGGAAATGACAACAGAATGCTTAATATTCATTAGTGTACAAAATATTTTAAACAGAGATAGAAGCAACTCAATTTTGTATTAATATACAAATTACAAAAAAAATAATTTCATATTTGAATTTGTATCAGTATACAAATTATCTTTCACCAACAAAAAAATATTCTCACATTGTATCAATATGTGAGAATTTATAGCAGTGCAAATGGTCTATGGCTTATATTTGTCTAATAATTATTTATAGGTAGGTGCAACAATCTACCTATACCTGTCCTATCTACTTCCCCTTTTTCTTTTTTTAACACACATTTTTCTTTTATTCAAAATGCTTTTTTTTCCCTCATACCCTCCACTGTTCCACCTCTCCTCCCTACTCCCCATCTTCCCTCAGGCTCCCTCCCACTCCATCCCCCCATACATTCCCCAGGGAGGGCAAGGAATCCCAAGGTGAGTCAGTTTGATCTGGCATATCCAGTTGAGGTAGGTCTGAGTCCCTCCCTCCAGTACTGAAGCTGACTAAGCTGTCCCTCTATTGAAATGGGCTCTGAGAAGCCAGTTCATGCACCCAGGAAGAAAATCTGGTCTTACTACAAGAGGCTCCACAAACTTCCCACACCTTTTGACTAGCATCTAGATCTTTAGAGGGTTTATTTCTTTTCCATGAAGGTTCCTCAACTGTGATTTCAGAATCAGTGAGCTCCCAATAGCTCAGGTCAGCCATCTCTGTGGGTCTCTTCCTCATAATCCTCATCCCTTTGCTCATACACTCTCTCCTGCCTCTCTTCAGCTAGTCCAGGAGCTTTACCTGGTGCTTAGATCTGGATCTTTGTTTCTGACACTATTCATTGCTGGATGAAGGTTCTATAATGACAATTATGGTGGTCATTCATTTGATTATAGGGGAAGTCCTGTTTAGGCACCCTCTCCACTATTTCTTAGAGTCCTAGCTGGGGACACCTTGTGGTTTCTTGGATATTTCCCTTGCCTGGGCCCTAGGTCAATCAGCATAAAATTAATGTAAGCACCTGTGTGTCTCTGTGGGTCTGCAGGTCTGCAGGTTTGCGGGTCTAGGGGTCTGAACCTCCAGGCTAGACTGGAAAGTCCAGGCCAGAAGCTTAATACAGCAACCATGTTTCTCTCTAACCCCTCAATGTATACTTCTATCAAAATATCTATTTCTTTGTTCTCCCTCTCTGTTGCTCCTCCCAATCAACCATCTCCTTCTCTCGTGATCATTCCCACCTCCCTAGGAGATCTTTCCAATTCCTCCTTCCCAGGACAATCCCTGGGTATCTCTCCCAAGTTCCTCCTGTTACTTAGCTGCTCATGGTTTGCAACCTGGTTATCCTTTGATTTATGTCTAAAATCCACTTAGCAGTGAGTACAAACCCTGTCTATCTTTCTGTGTCTGTGTTACCTCACTCAGGATGATACTTTATAGATCCATCCACTTGTCTGCAAATTTCAGGATGGCATTTTTTTTTTTTTACTACTGAGTGGTATTTCATTGTGTAAATGTACCACAATGTTTTAAACCATTTTTCATTTGAGGGGCAATTGGGTTGTTTTCAGGTTCTGGTTAAAACAAATAATGCTGCTATGAACATAGTTGTGCTAATGCCCTTGGGGTAAGAATGTGCATCTTTTGGGTATATGCCCAATAGTGGTATTGCTGGTTCATTGAGAATATTGATTCTCAGTTTTCTGTGGAACTAACATACTGATTTCCAAAGTGTCTGTACAAGTTTACTCTCCACCAACAATGGAGGAATGTTTCCCTTCCTCCACATCTCCTCCCCTCATCTGTGTTTTTGATCTTAGCCATTCCAGCAGGTGTAAGATGCTATCTCAGAGTTGTTTTGATTCACATTTCTGATGGCTAAGGATGCTAAACAATGTTAATGTCTTCAAATGTCTTTCTGCCATTTGAAATTCTTCTGTTAAGGATTCCCTGTTTAGCTCTGAACTCATGTTTTAATTGGGTTGTTTGTGGTTTGGGCCTCTAGTTTCTTGAGTTCTCTATATATTTTATAGATCGGTCCTCTGTCAGATAAAGGGTTGGTGAAGATTTTCCCATTCTATAGGCTGACATTTTGTCTTATTGACTGTACCCTTTACCTTACGGAAATTTCTCAGTTTCAGGAGGTTCCATTTATTAATTGTTGTTCTTAGTGTCTGTGCTACTGGTGCTATAGTGTCTGTATCAATACATTCAAGGGAATTTCCCAATTTCTTTTTTATTAATTTCAGTTTAATAAGGTTTATGTTGAGGTCTTTGATCCACCTGGACTTGAGTTTTGTGCAGGGTGATAGTTATGGAATTATTTGCATTCTTCTGCAGACCACCATCCAGTTATGCCAGCACAATTTATTGAAGATGCTATCTTTTTTTCCATTGTATATTTTTGACCTCTGTCAGAAATCAGGTGTTTACAGGTATGTGGATTAAGGTCTGGGTTTTTGATTGAATTCCACTGATCCACAACTCTGTTTTTATTCCAGTACCAAGCCTTGTTTTGTTTTGTTTTGTTTTGTTTTTATCATTTTAGCTCTATAGTATAGCTTGAAATCATAGGTGGTGATGCCTCCAGAAGTTTTATTATGGAACAGGATTGTTTTGGCAATCCTATTTTTTGTTGTTGTTTTTCCATATGAATTAGAGTATTGTTCCTTCAAGGTCTGTGAAGAATTGTGATGAAATTTTGAGGGAATTGCATGAATCTGTACATTGCTTTTGGTAAGAGTGCCATTTTTACTATGTTGACCCTACCTATCCAAGAACATGGGAGATCTGTCCAATTTCTTTAATTTCTTTCTTCAATGACTTAAAGTTTTTGTTAGACAGGTCTTTCTCTAATTTGTGAAAGACTTTCACTAATACCACTCCAAGATATTTGACATCATTTGCAGCTATTGTAAAGAGTGATATTTTCCTTATTTCTACTTCAGTTTGTCTTTTTATCATTTTTGTATAAAAGGGCTATTAATTTTTTTGAGTTGGTCATGTATCTTACTACCTTGATGAAGATGTTTATCAGTTGGAGGAGTTACCTGGCAGAATTTTGTGGGTCACTTATGTCTACTCTCATATCATCTGCAAACGATAGCTTGAATTCTTCCTTTCCAGTTTGTACGCCCTTGATTTTTCTTGTTGTTCTCTTATTGCTTTAGCTAAAGCTTCAAGAACTATGTTGAATAGATATCGAGAGAGCTGACAGCCTTGTCTTGTTCCTGGCTTTAGTGGGATTGCTTTGGATGTCTCTTCATTTAGTTTGATGTTGGCTGTTGGCTTGTTGTAAATTGCCTTTATGATATTTAGGTAATTTCCTGTATTCCTGATATCTCCAGAAATTTTATCATGAAGGAGTGTTGAATTTTGTTAAAGGCTTTTTCAGCATCTAATGAGATGATCATGTGGTTATTTTTCTTTCAGGTTGTTTATATGATGGATGACACTGACAGATTTTCATATGTTAAACCATCCCTATATCTCTGGGATGAAGCCTACTTGATCATGGTGGATGGTTTTTATGTATTTTTTTTCTTGAATTTGGTTTGCAAGTATTTGTTAAGTATTTTTGTATCAGTGCTCTTGAGGGACATTGGTCTATAATTCTCTTTATTTTTGCATTTTTTGTGTGCTTTGGATATCAGTTACTATAGTCTCATAAAATGAATTTGGAAATTTTCCTTCCATCTCTGTTGTGTAGAGCAATTTAAGGATCATTGGTGTTATTTCTTCTTTAAAATTACATTGTCTGGGATTTTTTTTCTGGGCAGAATTTTAATAACTTTTCAATAACTGTTTCTATTTCCTTATGGGTTATAATTTATCTGTTCTTGATTTAGTTTTGTTAAGTGATACCTGTCCAGAAAGTTGTCCTCTTTTTTTCCTTTTTCTTTTATTTCTTTCTTTTTTTTTTTTTTAGGCTTTCCAATTTTATGAAGTACAGATTTTTGAAGTGTGACCCAGTGATTCTCTGGATTTCTTCAGTGTCTGTTCTGATGTCCCCATTTTCATTTCTGATTTGGTTAATTGCTTAATTTTAATAAATTTGGATAAGGGTTTGTCTATCATGTTGACTTTCTCATTGTTCATTGACTCTTTGTATTGTTCTCTGTAACAAGAGGTAACAAGAGGTTTCTGTCTAGTCCCAGTCACCACTGCTTAGCCCCTCTCCCAAAATGATCCAGATGTTTATATTAATAACATACTGTTTAGCCTATGGCTCAGACATATTGCTAGCTAACTCTTTCATCTTAATTCAACCCATTTCTGTTAATCTGTCCTGCCACATGGCCTGTGGCTTACCTGTGTTACTTTTACATGTTGCTTCTTGGGCACCTGGATGTTATCACTGTCTGACTCCATCCACCTTCCCCTAACAATGCTCCGATTTCCACACCTACTTTGAAGATGACTGCCATAGGCCAAGACAGTTCCTTTATTAACAGCATACAGAAAGACCTCTCACATCAGTTCTCTTTGTTTCAATTTTATTAATTTCAAACCTGAGTTTGATTATCTCCTGCTGTCTATTTCTTCTGCATGAGTTTGCTTCTATTTTTTCTAAATCTTTCAGCTGTGCTATTAAGTAAGTCTCTTGTGTGCGAATTCTCCAATTTTTTTTATATAGGCACCTATGCTATGAACTTTCCTCTTAATACTGCTTTCATTGTGGCTCATAAGTTTGGCTATGTTGTAGATTCATTTTCATTAAATTCTAGAAGTCTTTAACTTTTTCTTTACTTCTTCCTTGACCCAGAGATGGTTTCACTGAGATATGTTCAGTTTCCATGATTTTAGGCTCTTTAGGCTCTCTATGACTTGTATTGTTGTTTAACTCCAACTCTATTCCACTGTGATCTGATAGGATACAAGGGGTTATTCCCATTTTCTGTATTTATTCATATTTGTTTTATGAGCACGATGTGATTAATTATAGAGAAAGTTCCATGAGGTGCTGAGAAAAAGATATATTCTTTGGTATTTGTTCTGTATATAATCGCTAAGTCCATTTGAGTGACATTATTTGTGAGGTCCCTTATTTCTCCTTTCAGTTTCGGTCTGAAAGTCATATCCATTAGTGAGAGTGGGGTATTGAAATCTCCTATTATTAGTGTGTGAGGTTTGATGTAAGATTTAAGCTTAATAATGTTTCTTTTACATATGTTGGTGCCTTTGTATTGGGAACATAAATGTTTAGGATTGAGATTTCTTCTTGATGGATTTTTGCTGAAATGAATAAGTAATGTCCTTCCTGATCTCTTTTGACTGAATTTAGTTTAAAGTCTATTTTGTTAGATATTAATTAAGATAGCTATACCAGCTTGTTACTTGAGTCCATTTTATTGGAAAATCTTTTCTTAACCCTTTACTCTGAGGAAGTGTCTGTCTTTGAAGTTGAGATGTGTTTTTTTGTATGTAGTGGAAGAATGGATCCTGGTTTTGCATCCATTGTGTGAGTCTGTGTCTTTTTATAGGTGAATTGAGTACATTGATACTAAGAACTATTAATGGCCAGTGCTAATTCCTATTATTTTGATGACAGCGGTTATGTGTTTTGATTCTTTGGAGTTTCTTCTGTGGGATTACCTATTGTCTGTGGCTTTGTTGGTGTTTCTAGCTTCCTTAGGTTGTTTTCCTCCTAGTATATTCTATGAGACTGGATTTGGGTATACGTATTGTTTAAATCTGGTTTTGTCATAGAATATTCTTTTTACTCCATGGCAAATGGTAATTGACAGTTTTGCTGGGTATAGTAGTCTGGGATGACATTCATGATCCCCTAGTGTCTTTATAACATCTCAGGACCTTCTATCTTTTATAGTCTCCATTGAGAAGTCAGGTCTTATTCTGGTAGGTCTGCCTTTATAAGTTACTTGACCTTTTTCCTTTGCAGCTCTAAAAATTTGTTCTTTATTCTGTATGTTTAGTGCTTTGATTACTATGTGCCTAGCAGACTTTGGGGTTCTGTAAGCTTCTTGTATCTTCATAGGAATTTCCTTTTATATGTAGTGGATTTATGATGTTACATTGTAAATAATCGCCCCACCTATGAGTTTCATAAAAAGCGCTTAAGGGCCAAAGGCAGACAGGAAGTATGGGCAGGACTACCAGACTAAGAAAATTCTGGGAACAGGAAGAACAGAGCAGAAAAGCCACAGAGACTCCAGAGTTGCCAGACAAGCCAAAAGATGCAGAGGACAACTATACTGCTCTGAGAAAAGGTATCGCGCCGCATGGCTGAAGAGGATAAGAATCATGTGTTAGTTTAAGGGTAAAGAGTTAGCAAGTTATATACTTGGGCTTTAGGCTGATCAGCCTAAAACTAATGTAAGCATCTGTGTGTCTCTGCAGGTCTGTGGGTCTGTGGGCCTAAACCTTGAGGCTAGGCCTGAAAGTCCGGGCAAGAAACCTCTTACTACAATTTTAGGTTGGGAAAGTTTTCTTCTATGATTTTGTTGAACATATTTTCTGTGCTGTTGAGCTGGTATTCTTCTCCTCATATTCCTATTATTCTTAGGTGTGGTCTTTTTATGGTATCTTATATTTCTTGGATATTTTCTGATATAACGTTTTGGGTTTATTATTTTCTTTAACTGGCATAACTATTTCCACTATTAAATCCTCTATAATGAAGAGTCTTTCTCCCATATCTTACATTCTGCTGTTTATCTTGCATCTGTAGTTGTGATTTGTTTCTTCACAGTTTCTATTTCTGGCATTCCCTCAGTCTGTGTCTTCCTTATTGCTTCTATTTCAGTATTTAAGTCTTACACTGTTTCCATCACCTGTTTGATTGATTTTTCTTGGTTCTCTAGTCTTTCTTTAAAGTTTGTTTTCTTCCAATTTTTTGCTTGCCTTTTCTTCTATTTCCTTAAGGAAGGTTTTTATTTCTTCTTTAATTTTCTCTCTAAAGACTTCTATCATCTTTATAAAGATATTTTAAGGTTGTTTTCCTCTGCTTCTTCTACATTGGAATGTTCAGGTCTTGCTGTTGTAGAACCACTAGGTTCTAGTGGTGCCATATTGCTCTTTATGTTGTTGAATAAAATTTTTAACAGGTATCTACTTACCTCTTCAGTTGGTTGATGCAAGTGTTGTGGGTATTTCAGCTAACTTTTTTCTGCTAGGTGTTCTTGAGGCAACTGGAGCTCTTGAAGAACTCAGAGGCACTGGAGTATCTTCTGCTGGAGCTCTCCAGAAGCTGTGTCTCCGGAAGCAGCTCTTCTGCTGGGTTTCTCTGCAGGTTGTGACTCAGGCAGCATGTGAGGTTGAGGAAATGGGTGGTTTGAGGGAATGGATTAGGCTTGGGGAGTAAATGTTCCATTGTGGGAGTGTGGATAGTCCAGTTTGCAGACTGTCCTGCTTCCTTGCCTACATCTGGAGCTGAGATGGGTTAGGGGTCCTGATGTGGGAATGCCTTTCTGTATGCTGTGAATATCAATCTTTAAATACAGGAGCTGTTTTGGGCCATGACAGGCTCCATAGAAGAAGTAGGAGGAGAAATAAGAGCATAGGTAGGAGAAGCAGGGCAGATCGAGCAAGCCGCCCAAGGAGCAACATGTAAGGAACACAAGTGAGCCACGGACCACGTGGCAGACAGATTAATAGAAATGGGTTGATTTACGATGTAAGAGCTAGCTACCAATGTGCCTAAGCCATAGGCCAAACAGCATAAATATAAGCATCTGAGTCATTTCTGGGGGCCTGAGCAGCAGCAGGGATGGCTAATTGGTCTGGTGCGCAGTTCTGTGGGTCTGGGCCTCTGGCCACCTGGGACCAAGAAACCAAATTGCAACAGGGCCCATTTCATGTCCTGTGGCTCAGAACTGGTGGCTGCCCTATCTGTCTGAGGAGGGACCCCCTTTTTCTTCTTTATAAGGGATTCTTGAGTCTGTTATATTCTTCTGCCCTCAACCCAAATATAACTTATAACCACCCTTTCAGAATACATGTCCATAACCTTTAGAAGACAAATGGAAAGCAGTATAGTTTTTTAATAGCATTGCTTCCTGCTGACTTGTGGGCAACAGTATCACTGTGGGGTCCTGTAAAAACTAGGACAATGTTTAGGTCCCAAAGGACTGACTATAAACATTTATAACAAATCTCAGAGTACTAGGTGAGGCCATCTGGAATTCTTGTTAGAGATGTGATATAATGGATAGTCATAGTAAGTTATTTTACAACTGTTCTGAACAGTTTGTAGTTAAAAATCAGTCATTGAGTGATATATACTAGTTTTGTTTTGTTTTGTTTTTTTAAAGGAAATATCATCACGGACCAGGTAGAATCATTGTAGTGGTGTTCTGTCTTCTTTCTGAATGCTTTGGTGATTGCTGTTAGGAGAATTTGTTGTTTTCAGTGGAAAACTTAAAAATTATTAATATCAAATGGAGAATTCACATTTTAGGAGAGCATCATATGCAAAGAAAGTTTTTAAAGGTCAGGGGAGAATAAGTACAGGGAAAAATAGGATTAGAAATAAAATTATGATAACAATAGTTCCTATATATTTTGACTGTCTTCTGTCCCACACCACATGACTTTTCTGATATGAGACCAAATCTCTTAATTTATTTCTTTACAAGTGTGATTGGTTTAAAGAAGAAGAAAGCCATTTACTTTAACTCCAAGCCAGCTTGATTTGTAATTGAATCATGACCACATTTTTTTTTTAAAGATACAGATGTTAAGCAGTGAGAATTTACCCTGCATTATATATTGGTAACAATAGACATTATATTCCTTTGCTTGTAAACCTTTCAAAATTTATGTCCTTTCAGCTTTAGACATTTATGTGCCCAGCATCTTTTTAACTTCTCAAAGATGGTTATATTTATCTTTCTGTAAAGAAAATTAAAATCCTGCCCCAACCTTTGTTAAGTAAATTTTCCTTACTATTTATCAATTGTCCTATTGATGGATGAGCCATTACTTTTTCTCTTCAAGAAATTTCTCCTTTTGGAATTGGATCTTTATTAATTTCATTGGTACACATATGTGGGAGATTATGTTGTTACATTGTAAATAATTGTCCCACCACTGGTTTAATAAAAAGCGCTGATTGGCCAAAGGCAGGCAGGAAGTGTGGGCGGGGCTACCAGACTAAGAAAAACTCTGAGAACAGGAAGCAGAGAGCAGAAGGCCAGAGAGAAGCCGGAAGAAGCAGAGGACAACTATGCTGCTGCTCTAAGAAAAGGTACCGAGCCTCATGGCTGAACAGGATGAGTCATGGGTTAGATGAAGGGTAAAGAGTTAGCAGGTGATATGCCTGGGCCTTAGGCTGATGAGCCTAAAACTATCATATGCATCTGTGTGTCTCTGCGGGTCTGTGGGTCTGTGGGCCTAAACCTTGAGGCTAGTCCCGAAAGTCCGGGCCAGAAACCTCTTACTACACACATAGTTTTTCTTCTCCTACAGAAACAAAAGCAAAACCCCTTCCCCGATGAAGCACATATCATGACTTCCATTCTGGGGTAGGCATATCCTTGAAGTAGACAGGTTAGTTTATCTCAGAAGCTTTTTCTATTATCCAATGTCTCTCCACAGTTGTTCCTTTCTCATCAGCATTAAGGAAATTCAAGGTTAGGAAGGCATTGTGCAATCTATCTCTGGGTGTTTTGTTTGTCCTTTCCGTTCTTGGAGCATCTCTTTCAAGGTGTGATTAGATCTTTCCACAACCGCTTGTCCTGTAGGATTGTGTAATATACCTATAATTTGCTTTATACTATATTATCCAAAAACCTGCTTCATCTTTTGGGAAACATATGCCGCAGCATTGTCAGTCTTAATTTGTACAGGTATTCTCAAACTGGCCATTGCTTCCAAAAGGTGTGTAATTACAGAATCAGCCCTAACAGAGCTCAGAGCAGTTGCCCATTGAAATCGTGAATAAGTGTCAATGGTATGGTGTTCATATTTCGTCTTTCCAAATACTGCAAAATGAAACGCATCCATCTTCCAAATCTCATTTCTTTCCATGCCTTTAAGATTGCTTCCTGCAGGTAGTGGTGGTTGATTAAGGATCAAGTAGGACATTTCTTTACAATTCCCTTGGCCTGGGACAAGTAATGGGAAAATTCTTTTTTAATCCTTTGCTATTAACATGGTGTTTCTTATGACATTCTGAAGCCTCCAACATATTTTCTCTTAATAATCAATCTCATCATTATATGTATATATATGTATATGATGAATTCTATTTCTAATATCCTATAGTTGCATAAATAATGAGGTTAATTCTGTTTTATCAAGAATAAAATCAGCATTTTCAATATGTAAAACAATTCTTTCCGCATGCTGAGAGTCAGTTACTATAGTAAGAGGTTCTGTAATGTCCATTAATATCATAATAATAGCATATAATTCTGACTTCTGGACAGAATTATAAAGGTTTTGACCCACTTTACTTAAATTTTCTGATTTGGAAACTGCTTTTCCTTATTTGTTTGTATCAGTATATAATATACAGGCTCCAGAAGGCGGTTTATTTCATACAACACAAGGAAGAGTCCAGTTAATTTTCTTTATAAATTGAAATATTTTGCTTTGAAGATATCTGTTATTAATCTCTCTCAAAAGTTACTGCATGCCTTTTACCAAAGTTCACTGTCTGCTCATAATCAATCAATTTCTCCATTAATTAATGATAAGACAGTTTCTGCTGGGTCCTTTCCTGTCAGCTGATGAAGTCTTAACTTTCCTTAAAAATCAAATCAGAAACATTTTCCACATATGTTTTTTACTTTTATATGGACTATGTAGCAGAAATATCCATCCTAATATAATATTTTTCTTTTTATTATAACTCCTGTAGGAGAATGCTTAAAGGGTAAAATGACCAGAATGCAAGTAAGGTCTGGATTCACACATATAGCATGTGCATTTGTAATATACTTTTCACTAAAGCCAATTCTCAGCTTCATGAGAAAATTTTCTTGAATTGTTTAAGTCCTTATCACCATCTAAGGTTTTGAACAAACTAACTAGTTCATGATTATTTATTATAATAATGAATCATATATGAGAAATATTAGTCTTTGGAAATCATTATGCCTTCAGGTCGGGGAGGTGCTGATTCCCACTACACATACTTGTTTCCCATAATACTGCAAAGATTTGGCCTGAATGGGAGAGTTGTGGACTTTAATGTTAAAGCCTTGTACATACATCTCTCCTACTTTCCTCCGGGCTAGCAGCTTCAACATTTATAAAATGGGCAGGAAGATTCCAGTAGGGGGTGCCTAAGGCTACTTCATGTTTGTATCACTGTCCAGGGAATTAACTCACAGCTTCATCTGGGTAGTTCTCTGAAATCAAAGGATGTTCTCCTTCTTGTAAACTATCTAAAGTTAGATTTGTTTGCTGGGCTGTGGCCCTGTTACCTACTTGGCATGCCTGCTTTGGCCACACTTTAGACCACCTTAGAAGGGCCTCACTTCAGGGGTGCCAAAGCTGGCTTCAAGTTTAAAGTGGCTGGAGAAGGTTATTGCTTGGCACCTTGCATTTCTGTGGCTCCAATTGCTCACAACATTCTCTGCCACAGTGAACACAATGTTCCCATCCTTGGAGTGGCTTAGGACCAACAGAAAGGTGAACAGAGGATTCATGGGGTACAAAAGGGTATTCCACATCCCTCTAGGAGACACCTGCCCTCAGGAGACAGAAAAGAAAGGAATTTTGACAAGACCCCATCTCAGTACACATTATACAGCAGCAAGTAGGTGACTCATCTTCTTCCTAGGGAACATCAAACTGAAAATCAACCTCTGTCTAGACTGGATAAGGTTTATCTGTCTGGGATTCAGAGTCTGGCTTCAGGCTTTCACCAACACAGGCTCCTGCTGAGACAGGAGACTCAAGACTGGCCCCTTTCTGAGGTTTATTCCCTTTCCGAGGTACTTCAAGAAACTATTTCTTCCCACTCATGACTAGCTGGGGACCATGTTCATTGCTGAAGCAAAGTCGGGGGGATGGAACTGTGACAGTGTATGAAAGCCAGCCATGTAAAATGGCCTTCTTTTTAGTAGTACTGCCCGATCAGGAGCCAATGTCTGCAATAGTCCTATTAAATGTTGATTTTAATGAATCAAATATTGAGAGTGTTTTATCATTAAATTGTGATCCAAGGATATTTTTAAACCTTTTATAGTTTTTAGATAAAATAATTATTAAATAATAATATTGACTAGGTATGGAAGCTGAGGCATGGTTATCATGAGCATGGGACCAGTGTGGATTAAATAGTAAAATTACATAGTAAAATTAAAAAAAAGTTATTTTTCCTTTTGAAATGTTTTGTTAAGTATGACCTTTCTAAAACATATGACAATATGATACATATGCGTGTAATTTTAAAGTTAATAAATATACATATTTGTGGATGAAGGACCGAACAAGGAAGTTTGAAGTCCATCTACAATGTTACCCTGCACACTCAATGAAATAAGATCTACATGATAATTTAGAGAATAGAAATATAGTATGTATATTTCCAATGTTATTTGCTTCATTATTAATATCCTTCATCTTTTGGTTTGTTGGGAATAAACAAAAAATTCATAGTAAGTATAAGCAAGTGTTGCAACTCTGGGGAGGGGGTGAAATGTATCCTGACTGTTCTGGAAATCAGGCTGTACCTGAAGTTGGGGTGCAGTGGAGGATGGTCTCCCTGCAGAATATAGCAATCCTACTCTTCTGGAGAGCAGCTACAGTTGAGCTTTGCTTCACCCCCCCACTTAAGGGGGTTTCCAAGCAGAGCTCTGCTTCTGCTTCTCTCTAGCCCAAGATGTTACCTCTTTTGCTTCAATCTACTAAAGGGGAAGTCCCTGCAGAAATGTAGCAATTTCCTCCAGATCAGGCTTTTTTTTTTTTTTTTTTTTTTTTTTTTTTTTTTTTTTTTTTTTTTTTTTTTTCCTGCTTTGCCCTGCTCAGTACCCTGAAGGGGAAGGTTCTGCAAGGTTTTTCTGCTCTGCCCACTAAGGGACATCTCACTAAGTTCTTCTCTGCACCCAGAAAATGAGGATCTTCACCAAGACTCTTTTGAGAGAAAAGATTTATTTGGGAAGGAGGAGTCCAGGAGAGTGGCTGCCTCTATCTATCAGGGTGGGAAAGAACAGCCCACAGTTAAATAGGCAGAGGGGTTTATATAGGAGCTCTTAGAGGCAGTTTCTCCACAGATATTCAAGAATTGTTTAGTTATTTGTGCTCAGGAATTGGTTAGTTTCATTAGGGCCAGAGATGAATCTGATTCCAAGGCCAAACTCTGTTTCTTTCACTGGTCCTTGTTAGCTTTTGAGCTTTATTCTAAGGCCATGGCATATTTCTTTCACTGGCTATGATTCGAGGGACCAAGTGTGTCCCTTTGGTAGTAATTTCAGAGTCAGGGCAAGTTTCTTTTCTTCTAGGTTAAGGGATGAAGTATTTCTTTCACTGGTTTTGGTCCCAGATTCAGGCTGTTTTTTCCACTGGGTCTGGGTTTAGAGCCAGGGTGAGTTCCTTTAAACAGCTCCTTTACCCTCCATTAAGAACACTGTACTATGTCTTCTTGGCAAGTTATACAAAATAACTGTTTATTTTATTATTTTTGAGACAAAATCTTATGTAGCCTAAGCTGACCTCAAACTTACAATGTAGCCAAGAATGGCCTTGGACCCCTAATCTCTCTGTTTTGCTGGTTTTAGAGGCAGATGAGGGAGAACTGGTCTAGTTGGTCACTCCCTGGCACTGAGCAGGATGGTGAGTGTTCACAGCCCAGACCTCCCCTAGCCCAGGAAGAGGCAAACTAGGCCTAGAGACTTGTCAAAGCAGGATCTCACTTTATGGCATCAGGCAGGGACATTATATAGGCTTAGGGAAAGGGGAGCCAGGAGTCTTGGGTGAGGGAAGATATATGGGGCTTAGTGCCAATGAGATTGTGTTATGACAGCAGCAATTAGGCAGAGGTGGTCTTTAGGTGGGCTATGCTGAGTCACTCATATGCAGAAGTCATAGCCAAAGACAGGTCACCAAACTTGAGCCAGGCTCTAGAAGTTACACCAGGATCATTATGAGGCCTAGAGAGACGCCCAACATTGTGGTGGGATTCAGGTTTCAGCTGATGAGGTCCTAAGATGCTTATCAAGGGTCCCGAGCTCCTGAAAGGGGTGTGGCCAACCCCATTGATAAGGGGCTTCTGGGACACGAGGAGGTCTCTGAGGTAGCATCTAGGAGAGGTCAAAGTATAATTGCTAATTAAAGCCTAACTTATATAAGGTATATCTAATAGTTCTAGAATATTGGTAGATAGTAGGGTGTATAGATTATTTTAAAGGGTTAATCTGGGAAAGTGAGAATCTAACACCTGAGTGTTCTTATCTAAGGGATACTAGGGTGGAAACCTTAAACATCTATTCTTCAACCTCTTCAAGACCTGAGAAGGAAGGTAAATTTGTCTGAAAGACAGAAGTACATGGAAGCAGCTACTTCCAAAATTTGGGAGAGGACAGCAACACAGCTACCTGGACAATCACCTCTGGATTTGTGCACCGTTAGAGCATCTATCGGATTGGCTATAGGCCTATGGCATCTGACAGATCTTTTCACAAGCAGAACAATTTTGAAGGGACTGTCTTATCCTGTCTAGGCAGGTTTCTGCTCCCTTCACGAGATGATGTTGAGCATCAAGGATACTCCATTGGAGTTGGTCCTTTTGGCAAAAAATGGCCGGTTGAGTAAGGAACTGTCCTTACCTTGATTGCTGACAGCACACACATGATGTCAAGCTGGATGAACAAATTGAGATGGAGACTGACGAAACCTGCCTAGACAGGATAAGACAGTCCCTTCAAAACTGTTCTGCTTGTAAAAAGATCTGTCAGATGCCATAGGCCTATAGCCAATCCGATAGATGCTCTAACGGTGCACAAATCCAGAGGTGATTGTCCAGGTAGCTGTGTTGCTGTCCTCTCCCAAATTTTGGAAGTAGCTGCTTCCATGTACTTCTGTCTTTCAGACAAATTTACCTTCCTTCTCAGGTCTTGAAGAGGTTGAAGAATAGATGTTTAAGGTTTCCACCCTAGTATCCCTTAGATAAGAACACTCAGGTGTTAGATTCTCACTTTCCCAGATTAACCCTTTAAAATAATCTATACACCCTACTATCTACCAATATTCTAGAACTATTAGATATACCTTATATAAGTTAGGCTTTAATTAGCAATTATACTTTGACCTCTCCTAGATGCTACCTCATAATAATTCTTACTGTATATAATCTTAGTTTAGAACCTTCTTAGTTAGACAAAAGGGGGAGATGTTGTGGGATTCAGGTGTCAGCTGACAAGGTCAAGGGACATTTATACAGAGCACCGGGCCCCCCGACCTGAAGGGGGCGGGGGAAAAGCCCCATTAAAAAGGGTCTGCGGATACGACACGCTCTCTTCCTGGTTCCGGGCTGCAAGAGGGGATTCCATCGTCCGTCCGTCTGCAGACTCCAGTTCCTGTTCAGGTGCTATTATAATCTGTTGCTGGTACCGTGAGTTCTGGATTATATTTTAATAAATATTTTTCTAGTATTGGTGTTCTTGTGGGTAAACTCCGCCTACAGGTCTCTTCCTGGTTCCTGGTTGTTGGAGAGACAGGATCGGAATCCATCGTCCGTCCATCACTAGTCCATCGCTCAGATACTCGAATCCCTGTTCAGGTGCTGCTATAAGCTGTTACTAATATTGTGAGTGTTGATTTATATTCTAATAAATATTTATATTGGACTGGTGCCTTGTAAGTAAAACTCCGCCTACACAACATCTTCCCCTTTTGGTTTTGTAAGCCATGGCCTCTGTCTTAGGTTGTCTCCCACGTGGAAATCTTACCCATCATTGAGTACCATGGATCTCAAATAGGGGGCCCTGCTCCATGACCTGGAGAGGGAGAAGGAGGAGAGACTTAAGTAGGGGAAGCAAATAAGGAAGGAATCCATGAAGGCTGGAGATTTTCTTGGAAATCTTTTTGTCTCTTTTCTAATTCTTCTTGTAGTTTCTCTATCTTATCCTGGACAATTCTGAATTTATTGACATAAAAACAGCATTTTTCCTGTAAGGACAAACAGAGACCCCCTTTTTATGCAGTTAGTGGATCTAATCTCCTATTTTGGAGGACTGCTTCTGCCAGGGAATCTAATTGACTTTGTAAGTCCCAGTATAGTGCTGGAGATGGCTTTAACATCATCAATTAATTGAAGGGACAACTCTCTGAAAAGCTGGGAAGATAGGCCTATCCCCGTGGCCCGTGTCCATGCCAGCAGTAATCCCTAGCCCAGCGAGGAAGGGTATCATCTGAATGGCCATTTTTGATCTTCCCCTGTATAATCAAAAGAGGCCACAGGAACAGCCTCATCTCCAAGGATTATATCTGTATCGGGGATGAGAAAGTCAAGGGCACAAAGGCCTGTCCAGTTAATAGACGGGAAATCATAGGCCTTTCCCCTTCCATACATGAGGAGTGTCTGGGAGGTGAGCATTGTTAAATATTAGATATGGTCACATTTTGGTTGCAAAAGGAGAATGAAATATGGCCTGCATCTATACTGAAATTACCCAGAGAGGGCGAAGCCAACATGCAAGAATTAGAGGGGAGGGAAGAGAGAAGTTGAATAATATTGGGGAGCATGGTCAAGGAACAATTATGCAAATCAGTAAAGGTAACGTTAGTAAAAATAGTATTGCTCACTATGGCTGATGGTCTGGGGGGCCCTGATCGAAACGCCAACATTTTCTGCAAGGGATGGAGTTGTTTGATTAAGCAACATAAAAGCCATATAAAGGAGAGATTCTGTTTGGGGGTCGAGCACAAGGTCATCCAGGTTTTCAGGATGGGTGACCGATGATAATTGAGCTCTGGATAAAGAAACAGGACAAGTTGTTCTATTTTGTGTTGAAATTGTTGCTTTCTGGCTTCATCTTGGACTCCTCCACCATTGGAATAGCCAATGGGAGAGGTCAATTCTCAGCAGACAGTCTGTCCAGAGGACCCATAGCAAGAGGAAGAAGCAGATCAATAACCAACTGTCACTGTCCCACCCAGAGTTCCCTCAAGGCTGAGGCCTCCAATGCCATTTTGACCCCTGCCGCTCATCCAATAGGTTTTATTAGAGCCTGTGATAGTACACTTCTGGTCTGAGAGACAGCAGGTGGAATGCATTGTGGGGTAAAAGTCTGGCAGGGGCAGGGTCCCAGTCTGCTCTTTAGTGGGGGTTTAATTTTTGGCTTTTCTATGCATAGCCACTGATTGGATCTGGAGACCCAGGATCCAGACAAGTGAATGTAATTATGGGCTACTTTAGTGCCACAATCTATAGAACTAATGGCGTGTCTGGAAAGGAGCTGAAATTTATGTGTTCCTCTGCCACAGTCACAGGGTTTTCCCCTGTTTTTGTAGGAATTTAATGGCATCATGTGGAGTTCCAACCTCCCCCCACACACATCATCAGGCAAAATGGTTGACATCAGCATCAGGATGAATGACAGCATCCATATTTTCAATTGTTTCTGGAAAAAAGAACAGAAAGACTATTCTCAGGGGTGGGACACTCGCTGGAGCCATCATCATTATTATCTACTTGTTGGGGTAAAGATTTATGATCTCTAGCTGGTACCCAGATTGGCTTTTTTTCATTTTGAGGGAAGACACATCCAAACCCTCCTCCTGCAGTGAGGGGTGAGTCTAGTCTTCTCCAATCTTCTCCAATTTCCAGTCAGGGGGTCCTTCCATCTAACCTAAATGGTACAATAGGTAACTGATGAGGGCCAATGTTTCTGAAAGAGATTTATCTTCTCTGGAAAAATTCAAAATATTTAAAGTTGATAATGCCTTTCTTAGTCGATCCTGCAGAGATAGAGATTCCCTCTTTTGTTTTTGTAATTGAGCCTTAAGTATTTGATTAAATCTTTCCACAGTGGTCTGGCCCCTAGGATTATAGGGCATTGCTTGTAAAGGCCTTGCCAATGAAGCATGGGCTGTTATCTGTTCTAATTTGGCTAGGTAACCTAAGGGGGGCAAAGCATTGTAGCATATGGCTTATAACATGTTTGGATTTTTCTCCAGCATGTGCTGAGGCCCAGCAGACTTAGGAAAAGGTATCCATGGAAAGGAAAATATATTTAAGATTTCCAAATGGGGAGTCGTATGTAACATCAATCTGCCAAAGAAGATTAGGACAAAGTTCTCCAGGATTGCTTCCTACATTTGGGGGGGGGGGGGGCGGGAGGGGGTGAAGAAAAGGTTAGCAGGTTTTGCAAGTCCAGACAATTTTCTTGAAGTATTTAACAGGAACCTGTGGGAACCTGCTCTTTAGCCCCCTCCAGTTGACATGAGTTAAGAAGTGAAAGTCTGTAGCCTCAGTAACAGTATTACATTGAGGCAATGAAGCCAGGTCAGCCAGATGCTTTCCCTTGGATAGGAATCCAGGTAAAGTCTGGTACCTCCTGAGATGCTGTAAATAAATGGGATTGAGCCTTTGTTTAAACAAGGAGCGAACCTGAAGCATAAGAGGAGATATGGGATTGGAGTCCAATTTAATATGGGCCTCAATCAAGTTGGGCAAGAGATTAACAACATAGAGGCTGTCAGAACATAGATTAAGTGGTTGTAATATGAAATCGAATGCCATAACAATGGCAAATAACTCTTTAAATTGTGCAGATCCTTTACCTTATGGGAGATTGATTTTATAGGTATTGGTTCCTCCCCCAATGAGGGGTGGGAATACGACTAGGGAGGCCCCTAAACATCCCCCCTCATCAGTAAATACTGTAAAAAAGTTGGGGTTGGGTTCAGACAGAAAAAAACCCAGGCATCCTCCACTCCAAGCAGGGAAAGTGTAATAGGCGGGCGCCCTTAGGGCACCCCAAGACACCCCAAGACACCCCAAGACACCCCAAGACCACAGCTAATGACCACTGTTAACATTAAAGAAAAAGAGAGTTTAATTTAATGAATATGAATACCGGTACACACATGTGTGGGCTCCAGGCACTGCAGAAAAGCCTGGCGCCCCGGAAAATATTCGGGGCAGAATTCTTATACCCTACTCTGGGTAGGGGAGAGGGCATGGGCGGGCTTGGCAAGATAGCAGGGCAGAGCAAACGGTCAGCTTAGGACAGAGTTTAGGAATGCAGGCAGGCAAGCTATTTCCTGTGAAACAATAAGGACCACCTGAAGACATTCATTTCCTGGAGCAGGACACATTGTACAAGCTTCAAACAGTTAACAGTTAACACTTTTCATGGTAGGGCTTTCCTGGGTGACCCCACCTAGGTTGCTAGATCAGGAATGTGGTGTCAGAGCCTTATCTTGGAAGGTCAAGCTGATCACCAGGTGGGTCTCAGGAATTCAGGAAGTATCAGGCTCAGGCTGCTGGGTGTGTCTCAAGCAGCCATCTCGACCTTGGCTAGTTTCAGAGACCTCAAGAAGGGGTTGAGAGTTACAGGATTTTTCTATCTTCACAACAATGGTTAAATGATAATTGTTAGGAATGGCTGGTATCCCGGGGAGCCCTCGCTGGGGGGGTCCCAAATGAAATCATTCTCTTAATTTTTCTTAAGTCATGTAAAAACCTCCAGGATCCATTAGCCTTTTTTATAACAAAAGCAGAGGAGCTTCACAGACTAGTGGAGGGCCTAACATGACCCAGTGTTAATTGTTCCCTAACCAAGGCATCCAGCTGTTGTAATTTAAAAGAAGATAAAGGTCACTGCTCTAACCATATGGGTTTCCCAGGTATCCATCAGATTTTTGGCACCAGGTAGTGAGCAGGAGCAGTGGCCCTTAGGATTGGGGGTGAACCCGGAAGAAATCTTTTCTAAGCTTTTCAAAATGTGGATTATTTCGGTAATTGGGGTGGGCAGCTTGTCCTTGTTCAAATCGTTGTTCATATTTCTCCATGTCAAGTATGTTTCAGCTTCTCCCAAAATATCCTGGCTTACTGGCTAAGGAGGTTGTTAGTTATGCCAGGGACCACTAGAGGGTGCACTTCCCCGCGATTACCATCAGGGTCCTACCAAAGCAGCCAATGCTAGCACTGGTGAAGCCTTTTTTTTTTTTTTTTTTTTTTTTTAACTCTTTAAGCTCCAGCGCTTCCAAGGAAACCAGCAATTTGGCCAGTTGCCACCAGGATTAACGTTAATAGGGGAAGAGAGCAGCGGCTTCCCTTCCAGATGTACTCTCCCCTGATAGGGCAGGAGCCATGAGGGAGCATGGAAAGGATTAGCAGGAGGGTCAGATGGGGAATGATCCTTCCAAGGACACAGGGCATTGTCAAAAGGATCTCAAGGGAAGGGTAAAGTGAACTAGATGAGCCATACTGAGTTGGGGGCTTTGGGGGAGGAAGAGGTTGAACCTGTACATTCCCTTTCACACTCGCCTCCTTCCTATCTCCCTAATTTTCCCCCAGGGTAAGCTCTCGTCTTTTCTCCTTATGAGGCTGGAAAGCAGCCATTCAAGGCAGTAACCGTTCAGATGGCTCCTAGAGGAGGGATCTCCCCCTTTTCCATATGTGCTTTATGACTTAGGGTCTCCACCCTCTCCCAGGTTTCCCAATCGAACAGGCCATTGGGAAACTTTGATAAGATATGTCCATGTCTGGAGTGCCTGAGCATCAGAATAAGTCCCTTACCTTTAAGTAAAACTCTCAGG
Organism: Phyllotis vaccarum; assembly: GCA_033318265.1. NCBI lineage: Eukaryota > Metazoa > Chordata > Mammalia > Rodentia > Cricetidae > Phyllotis > Phyllotis vaccarum. The sequence continues at coordinate 108,643,547 of JARWLC010000005.1, forward strand.
GGCTCCAAGGCAGGATTTGGCTTAGAAGGAGACTGCCCCATATTTTATGGGGGTACACTCATCTGCAGTCCGATTGCCAAACAGAATTGTTCCACTGAGGACAAAGAGCTCCTCACATGGGGCACCACTCTGCACTGGCAGATGAGGGCAGAGGGAGAACTGGTCCAGCAGGTCACTCCCAGGGCCTGAGCAGGATGGTAAGTATCAATGGCCAGGACCTCCCCTAGCTACGGGGGAGAAGCAAACTGGGCCTAGAGATTTGTCAAAGCAGGATCTCACTTTATGGCATCAGGCAGGGAAGTTATATAGGTGAGGGCAGGGGGAGGCAGGAGTCTTGGGTAAGGGAAGATATATGGGGCTTAGTGCCAATGAGATTGTGTTACAACAGCAGTAATTAGGCAGAGGTGGTCTTTGGGTGGGCTATGCTGAGTCACTCATATGCAGAAGTCATGGCCAGAGACAGGTTGCCAAACTTGAGCCAGGCTCTGGAAGTTACACCAGGCCCCAGGATCATTATGAGGCCTAGAGAGAGGCCCATTACTGTTTCACCTCTCTTGTGCCTCGATTATGGTCTTGGTAAATAATCTGGTTTTATGGGGGCTGGGGACCATATAGTTTTACACATATTAGACAAGTACTCTAGCAACTAAGTGAAGCTTGGCGCCCTAAGTTGCTATTTAATGAGGTATTCTTGGTGTGCCCTGTGCTGTTTCTGCTATCAACATCAGTGGTGAGAAGGAGTCACAGAATACTGCTCAAAGATGACTCCTTTTATCTCACGACTGAAGGAAGTAATGTTGGTTTCTAACCTTTGATGTGAAGCATGGACAATAACAATGTCATTTGTCCAAAATTCTTAATGGGAAGAAATGTAAATTTTTTAAAAATGTTTGAGGATCACATTGTCTCCATAGTATCTCTTGTAGACAAATGAGTCTGTCCCACCTGCTGGACCCAAACAACCAGTCAGAGGCATAATATTAATTACAAACTGATTTATGGCTCAGGTTTCTTACTAGCTATGTCTTACATCTTAAATTAACCCATGTAATTATTAACCTATTTATTGCCATGTTTCTCATGGCTTTAGCTGTGTTTCATTACGTCTTGCCCCCCTGGAAGCTCTCAAGTGTCTCATTGTCCAGAAAAGTCTAAGTTATTTTTAAACATTAACATTTTAAATGCCATATTCTATAGGTCTTTGAAGTATTTGAAGATTATCTACGTAATTAAAATATGACTTTGCAAACTGAGAAAACTTAACGTATGTTTGATTATCATAGCTGACTAATTATTAATCTGTATTTCTTAGTTACACATTACTTTTTAAATGAATTGCAGAAGCATAATGACTCAATCGAAAGTAGAAACATACAGTATAACAAAATTTACTTCAAATTTTTATCAATAAACCAAAATCCATACCAGTGTTAAGTATTTTAAGATTAACAGTTGTTTTTGGGGAGGAGGATTAAAATATATTCAATAATCTACCCTTTTATCATTTCTATATCATATTCCCCTTTAAATAAAAGCAGACACATAAACAACATTTTTAAAGCTGTGTGTAGCTTTTTTATACTACTTCCTGCTTATCTGGGGTGCTGATAATCTTGTGGGGATCCTGAGAAATTTTATAATTATGATGAAATCTTGTCTGTTGTAGTCTGTGAGGCTGAATCATCTCAGCCAGTTGCCTTGAAGCTGTTCTGGATTTTGGATCATCTGAGCCATTAATCCCATTGGGGATCACTCAGGGGTCTTCCTTGACAAACCATACTAATCTAAAAGAAATCCAAATCTTTTTATCCTCTGTAGAAACAAAAATAGAGCCTTTTATTTTCACAACAACATATTCTTACACTCAAATTCAAAGTCAAGACACCTTTAAAATATATATGTTGGTTTAACTTAGCAGCCCCCACAATCAAGTGTCTCTCAATAGTTAAAAATCTCAAATACAACACAATAATACACAGTATCCATATTCTGTATTTTTCATCTCTACATAGCTTTTCTTACTCTATTTCTTTTTAATGACTTTCTCTACTCTTTCTTCTCTCCCTCAAGCCTACGTATATTTTTAAACACATCATAAGTATTTAGGTGTTTTATCCATTCGAACTAGTTTTTACTGTGTATCTATAATCCTTTTCCGACCAGGAGAGTTTTTAAACTGTTATGCTATATGGATAGGACAAAAGTGGTGACTTTGGCTACTGCCCCCCACCCAGCTTTTCAACATGGCACAGGAACCAACAAGTCATGCTTACCTCCTCGGTTCTGGGAAGTAGTATTAAGCAGTGTGAAGATGTGTTTTTAAGCCCACAGGTTTGCTCCCAAGCTTGCAGGCAGCAGCTGGGAAAAGCCTCTTTGTATGACAGCCTGTGAGGGAGGATGAAAGCAGAGAGTTTGCCATGTCCCTAAAGCCAACTGCAGCCAGGGGACTTATCTCTGTATTACAGTCTGTAATGAGTGACAGGAACTAGGAAATTGTTCCTGGCTCTGTTTTAGAAATTTTTTTAGGTTCTCTCAGGTTTTAGGTAGACATTCTTGCTACCATATTTCGGTGCCAATTGATTTTTCTCTGTCTCGATGCGACTCGGTCCCAAATAAACATACAAAGGCTTATATTAATTACAAACTCTTTGGCCTATGGCTCAGGATTCTTGCTAGCTAGCTCTCACATCTTAAATTAACCCATAATTATTAATCTATGTATTGCCACAAGTTTTGTGGCTTTACCTGTGTTACATTACATCTTGCTTCCCTGGCACCTCTCAGTGTCTCCTCCAATCTCTCCTTTCTCCATGTATCTCTCTTGAATCTCATGCCTGACTGTATCCTGTCTTGCCATAGGCCAAAACACCACCTTCACCAATGGTAGCAACACATATTCACAGTGTACAGAAAGACTGTTCCACAGAAGTCTCTTTACATTTTCAGAAAAACTCGATGAATTTGTTCTTACAATTTAGATAAACTTTCCTGGAACTGTAGTCCTAGACCTTTATTCAGTTTTCAGTAGTTAAGGCCATCTAATATATACTTTTATATCAAAGATAAAGAAAATGTAGAAATCTGTTCAGTCCCATGATTACATCTTCATGAATGAGAATCTTAGCACCTGGACTGCTGTTGGCAAGGCAACAATGATCATCAGATATAAGTGGGATTTTGTGGGATTGTTGAAGACATACTTAGAGGACAGCTTCATGGAAATTCTCCAAGAACATATTGAGAAAGAAAAGGAGACTTTACTGAGAACAGACACCCCAAAACACATGTGACCCATAAGTACTTCCTCAGCCCTCTATCCCCATCACACCAATCATTACTGACATGGTTCTTGGAACTGTACTCACGGGAGCTGAGATAACTTTTCTGATATGAAAGAGGAGGGTTAAAGGATAGACAGCTGCTTCCATATGGTCCTGAGGCATACAGGCTTTGTTCTGGTTTCTTGTTTTTCCATTGTGGCTTCAAAAGATGGTTCCTTCTCTTTCTGCATAGACTCTGATGGTGTGCCCCTGGTGTGAGTACAGTGTAAGCAGATGATGAGTTCAGTTCAGTCCTAATCAGTAGCAATCCTCATCCCTACACTTCCTTGTGTGTCCTGTCCTGTCATCTCTCCTGTTCCGATACTGGCTGGCCTGGGAAGCCTCCATCCCTGACTGAACTGCAGTTTTTATTGAGCTAAACTTCATGCTTCTTTCTTGAAAATATGAGTTTGTTTAGGGTTGTACAACTTCTTGTCAGGATAGGTGATTGATTTGTGTACTAAAGGAAAACTTGATGGAGGAAAGTAAAGTCTCAGAACTTTAAAACAAAAATCTGCCCAGCCATTGACAACTTCCCTCAAGGAATGAAAAGCCAAGTTCTTTTTCTCTGATATATCACAGATAAATCTACTGTTTCTCATCTTTGAATAGATAACAAAACAAAACAAAACCATGTATAAGTGAAATAGAGAAAAGCATGGTTATTCACCTGAAGTCTCCTCTAAATTTGTGCAGTGTGATACTGACAAAGACAAAAGTTTTAGCACTGCAGTCACACATGACCCCTTGCAAACTGTTTCATAAAAAGCCTATTGATGTCAATAACATGATATGGACAGTTATTTCCCATAAATTCCACTGTACTTCTGGTCATCAGACACTAGATGGAGCTCTAGACGTGCATCTGTTAGCTACGCAGTGGACCAGAGAGATAGTAGCTAAAGGAAAGCTCCAGGCTGAAAAATACATTGCAGAAAGGACCATAAAGTTAACAAGAGTTTGTGTTCACAAAGACATACTTTTTCTCAAGTGTGCCACATACATTTTATGTCATTATAAAATACATGATACATGTTTTTCATTTAAATTTTATTTATCAGATAACATGTAGCTCCATTTTTTTTTTTTTTTTTTTTTTTTTTAAATTTGGGAGCCCAGGTCTTTTAAATAGTTACTGTCTTTAGTGTAATATATTATACAAGTGAAGCTAGCATTTCTTATAGTAATAAAGATGTTTTCCAATAAGCTGCTTTTCATAAGACTTTGAAGAGCTAAAAACACCAGAAGAAAACAGAGAAATTGAACTGTAGTGGGAAACTATTCGGTGATTTAAATTTCATTTGAACAAGGGGCAGTGATTGAGCTGGGAGTTTTCAAACATAAACATTATCAGTTTTCAATGGGAAACAGTACAAAGGTTCCTTCTCTGTGAGAGAAAACCAGTGTCAAGGAAATTGAAATTTGCAAGAAATCATATTGTTAATAAATGACAGAGTTTGTGTCAGGTTGCTTAAGACCAGATGTGTTCCTTAATGTAAAATTTAACATTTAATTATTTATTTACTCTTCAAATCTCTCTCCTGTCTCTCTTCATGCATCAGCTGGTTCTATGACCTAAGTGTGAGGGAAGGGGAGGCTCCTTCCCCATCTTTCAAACACCATGCTTCTTATTTCCTTATCACTCCTTGCTTTACTCTGGATAATTTCCTCAATATGACTTTGCTACTTCATTCAACTAGGGTGCCTAGTCTGTTGTTTAACACCCCCCAACACACACACACAACACACTCCCAAGAGTTAGAATTAAATCCAGACCCTTAGTCCTTTGTTGTTCAATCTTCAAATCAACCCTTTGTTCTTATGTTTCCAGTCCTGCTTCATTTCTTTGTCTGTTCTTTTTCACAAAATCTTGTCAAAGGGATGCTACATGGGAGAGAGTTTAATGCAAAAATTAAATAAAGATGTGGATTGTGGAGTGAGGCAACCTGGCTTGGATTACTTTTGGTTCACTTTCCGTGTGTTCTCAGGTAAGTCACTTGACTTCCTTGTGCCTCATTTTTTTTTTTTCTAAATTATTACAAGAAAGTTCCACCTACTCAGAGAGTTACTGTCAACATATAAAGTCACGTGGACCAATCAGCATAGTATTTTGTGTATTATGACTGCTCAGAAAATGTTGTCATCACTGTTTCACCATTTATCCTCAAATGCTCCATGGTCCTAAGTTCCTGAGAAATTAATCATTCTTTCTTCTCCATGCCTGTTCCTTCCCATAAGCAGTTTGTGACTTAATTATGAACTTACCCTAGTGACAATTATTTCCCAGGTTGTCCTGCAAGGCCCCTGGCTATGAGTGTTGCCCAAAGAATGTGTTTATACTTAACTGTAGGTCTAGATCCGCACCAGTGATTACTTCTGTTTGTGTGGGGCCTATCATGAGCAGTGTCCCATCTATCACATTAAAATAGATGGAGATTTGATGCTCTGATTTTCTGAGAGTGATTCTCTTCCTAAGGCCTTTCCGTACTGTCCCAAAGCTTAAGGGAGGATGGGCTTACGTCTAGGTTTAGTTCTGGAACTGAGTATAGATGGCCTTTAAAGTGCCTATATTAGAACAAAAACATTTCTCGGTGTGCTGTCCCGTCTCCCTCTGCATAGTGTCCAGCCCTGAGGTCTCAGCTCAGCTCTCTAGGTTTGTTTCTTTTCCTGGCTTTGGCTCTCATAACTGTGTTTCCAGTTTGTACTCAGGCCATCCCTTATATTGGTTAGACTTGTTCTGTTTGAAGAACAGTGGTTGTTTTGTCCTCCTAGGTTCCCCGTCAACCATGTGGGCTTGAAGTCCTTGTTACCGCTTGGAAAATGAGAACCACAAAGCAAACGACACTGCTTAAGTGATATGAGCTGCTATGTCCTGTGTCTTTTCATTCAGACCCACTGTATCTTAAGAGATAGTCATCCAGCCTATCAAGCCTCACTATAAATCACTTTTAAATTCACCTACCAAGTTCATTGCCTTTCATTTGGGCTGTGGAAATGTGCCTGAATTTTTAAGTTTCTTTTACCTAGTCTTCGAGGCTTCAGCCTTGCCTCACTCGAACCCATTTGAGTTTGAAACTGATTTCAGAAGCACAGGCCTGGTCACACCCTACACCTGCTGTTATGACTTCACAGCGCAGTGGCTCCAGGCTAATCTGAGTGATCACTTTGTGTTAATCGTCATTATTATTCTCACTTTCACCTTAGACCAGAAAGCTCCAGTTTTCTCAGAATTTCTCATGCACTGTATTGATAGTAAAACTCTAAATGTATATTATGTATATTCTCATAAGTCATGCTCCTTTAAGAAGTCGTTCTGATAGCAGAGCCCAGAGAGATATGTTTGGGAGAGGGGCTTAAGGACTGTTTTAAAATGTTTGTTTGACTTCACTCAGCTCCAGGGAGCTCAAGACAGATTGTCTTCTTGACCAAGGAAACGACTCTTTTCAAGTTTTAATTCATAAGTTAGAAATGCTCTACATAGTCATAGGAACTTGGTGAGCATAAAAGTAAAAAGTAAAGTTATTTGGAAAGTTATTAGGTTGGTTGGAACAAGGTAGGGAGAAAATACAAGTGTAAAGTAGGCACATGTTGATGGAGAGAGATAGAAATTTGGGAAAACACAGTTGTAATCACGTCTTTTCTTGGGATTACAGTTTTCTGGTAAGTCTATGTGCCAAGAAACAACCACAAGATGGTTGCAATGAAACAGGTAAAACCAAGGACCACAATCAACTCTCACTGAAATGTATACAACAGAGAAGAATTAAGGGAGGCTACAGAGAGGCAATGCATCACACTTGGAACTTGCCATGTGGCAGAAAGAAGGAAGAATATTCCAGAAAGAAGAAGTCACATTGACTGTGATTGGGTTGAAGTAATGGGCAATGGGAGAAGTGGGTTACATAGCTTCAGTAGCTTCAGGCTATGTGGACCTTATCTGTGCTCCATGTTGAGAAATGTGTAAGATATCTAGATCAGGCCACATGCAGAAGCAGCATGGTGATTCACACAGTTCCTGGAACTGTTGGGTTTCTGGTAAATCTTCTCTTCTGATATTCCAGCCTAGGAAAACAAGAAGTGCTTCACCTAGTACAATTGTAACTTCTTACTTCCAACTGTAATTTCTTACTTTGATCTAAAGAGAGTTTCAAATTCTGTAACATGTCTGACATGGCCAAAGTGGAGCTCTGAGAAGATACAATATCATTTAAAAAAAAAATTACATACCAACCAACCACAGTTCTCCTTCATTTCCTTCCTCTCAATCATCTTCTCCTTTCCTCTGCCCCACTCCTCGGAGAAGATAAGGCCTTCCATGAGGAATCAACAAAATCGGGTATTTCAAGTTGAGGCAGGACCAAGCCCCTCCCCCCTGTATCAAGGCTGAGCAAGGTGTCCTTCTATATAGAATGAGCTCTGAAAGCTGCTAGTTTCATGCAAACAGGATCAATCTTGGGGACCACTGCCAGAGGCCCCACAAACTGTCCAAGCCACACAACTGTCATCCACATTCAGAGGGTCTACTTTGGTTCCATGCAGGTTCCCCAGCTGTTAGTTTAGAGTCACTGAGCTCTCAATAGCTCGGGTCACCTGTCTCTGCGGGTTTCCTCATCATGATCTTGACCCCCTCTTTGACTGGACTAGGAGTTTTGACCAGTGCTTAGCTGTGGATCTCTGCATCTCCTTCCTCCAGTTACGGGATGAAGGTTCTATGATGATAATTAGGGTGGTCATCAATTTGATTACAGGGAAAAGCTAGTTCAGGTACGGTATGCTCTCCACTATTGCTTGGATTCTTAGCTGAAGTATCTTTGTGGATTCCTGGGAATTTCCCTAGCACCAGACTTTTCTCTAACTCCCGAATGGCTCCCTTTAGCAAGACACCTATTCCATTGCTCTCCATCTTAGTCCCATTTCCTCATGTTCTCTCACCCCCTCCTCTCCTCATATTCCCAGTTTTCTCAGGAGATCTTGTCTATTTCCCCTTCCTAAAGGGATCCATGGGAAGACATAATATCTTATTCACACTTTCTGTTATTGTGGCAGATAACATAGAGAAAAAAAATTAAGTGAAACTGTCTCATACTTTAGAGGGTTTTGTCCAAGACAGGCTGAATTCATTGCTTTAAGTTAGGTGAAATCGAGCATCATGACAGCAAAACTGTGTGGCAGAAGCTGTCCCCTTAGTAATCATGAAGCAGAAAGAAGGAGACCAAGGCAAGAGGTCAGGGGGAAAGAGTCTTCCCTCAAAAGCCATGTCCCCAGAGTTCCAATTCCCTCAACTATTTCTCCCTGTTACTGACTGCCCAGTCAAGGCATCAGAGTTAATCCATCCATGAAGAACATTCATTACCCAATCACTTCCACAAAGATGGCCTCTGAGCACTTAAAAAAAGAAAGAAAGAAAGAAAGAAAGAAAGAAAGAAAGAAAGAAAGAAAGAAAGAAAGAAAGAAAGAAAGAAAGAAAAGAAAAAAATTTCAAAGCAAACTGGCTTCTAGCCGTTTTTTAGCTCTGAACGTGTGAGACTTGAGAGTCTCAGGTCCCCCTTCTGGGAGATAGTAGGGTGATTTTATTACTCATTTCATGGAGTCACATAAGGTTGAATGACTTATGCAAACTCTTCTTTGGAAGACTCAATACAAATTAGCTAACAAAATGTCCAAAGTGGAAAAATATATGTGAAACACAATGGTCTTTCATCATGGATCCTGAATCAGTCAGTGTTCAGTCTAAGAGTGACCTCACTGGAAATTCACTGGCATTGGAGTTGGCATTGTTTTCTTGCATCTGTATTAAATAGCCATTCCCACAATCTACAATTAAATTCTAATAGCTCTGGAGAAACAGGCACTCTGCCTGTCTGTTACCCCAAGACCTTGCTATTAATACAGTAATCTATGCATAAAACATTTTGTCTTACATTTTCTTGAAATAATGTAGACATTTAAAATCATATTTGTGTTTTTATTATCATTTTTGTGAATTAAATAATAGATATTTTGGAGTGGCCATTACTCTTGTCATCATAAAAAATTGGAAAATAATGAATGACCACATGCAAATTTATAAAAACTATCCACAACTCCCTATACAATGTTACTTTGAAATTCCAAAGAAATGCTGTAGTTATGCAAGAGGTAAGATCAGGAACAGGAACGGCCAAAGTAGCAGACAGACTTTTGAGGAAAGAGTAGACAAAGACAGTTCTGTACGTGTTTCTGTGATTTAGCCTGTCTTCTTTGTGAAGGGGGAGAAGGAGAGAGGGAAGGGAAGGGAGAAGTGGGTCAAATTACTGTCTTAATACAGCCAAGTACAATGATGACCTCCTGGAGAAAAGCCCTAGACATCTCCACATTTTAAAGAGAGGAAAATCAAACCAAAAAATTCAAACTATCATTTTCACGAAAAGCTAGGAAGAGCTCCCATTTGCATTATATTATGGGGGAAATGTCCTCATACAGCCCACCCCACTAACCTCAAGGGTGAATACAGACAAGTAGGAGGTAATTAGAGAAGAGACCACACTCCCCTAGGGGGCAGAATCCCAGACATGTAAAACTACAGGTAAGTAGACATTGGATAAATGATGTTAACTTTGATAATCACTTCAAGGCTACTGTAACGTCACTTGGGGGATTATGAAACCAATTTTCCTCATCTATGATGACTATGTAATACACTTGGTTGACTTGTACTAACATTTTCTAAGGTCTGCTAAGGATTGCATCATCCCTCTCTCTCCCGTTAACTAACTCTAATTAGTACTTATGGGTTTTTTTTTGTTTTAATCAACATCCTAAACAAAACCAGAGTAAAAGTAAACTGTGCATGTGTATGCCTTAGCTATATCCTAAATTTTCTCCTCTTTCAATGTTCTTAAAGACAAAAGACATTAAGCCTTCTGGTATTACCACTACACCTTGTGTTTACTGGTATTGGGCCCTGAGTGAGCACCTGAAGTTGTGCTGTGGTTGTATAAGTTATAAGTAATGGACAACAACTTATTGCATACTTAAAGTAATAAGTTCAGAAACACTGTTTACTACTATTTAGCCAATCTTTATAAATACATTGCTAGACCATTCACTTGGTGATATATTTGTCAATTTTAAAATTAGTTTATTCTAATTATTTTCCTAGAGATACTGCTAAATTAAAATAAAATAACCTCAAACCCTATGGTTAAACACTGCAAAAGCTGGGATTTTTTTTTAGCTCTAGTAGATTTAAGTCTGATATCAAGATGGCAGCACAGACACATGATCTCTGCATCCATTATCTCAGAATCCTTTATTTTCCCAGCCTCTCTCCCCATGGTTAGCTGTCAAACTCTGGTGTTATTTGGTTCATAAGAACAGACTTCAGTTTTTCCTCTAACTTGTAAACCCTCCATGTATGGTTAGTTCTCCTTTTATGAGAACAACAATCATATAAAGAGGCCTAATTTAAATAATTATTCTTCCAATGTTGCTACTTACAGATGATGCCTTGTCCTTCATGATCAGACAGTGAATGGGAGGTGGTTTAACTATCTAAGATAACAGAAGATCAAGTCTTTGCTTCAAAGAAAAATCCCTAATTCAAATAGTACCTAAATAAAAGATATTGTTAGTAGGTATTGCTTCACTGAAATATATTTACTCTCTTCATATTGGTTTTCATCCTGAACCAGTTATGACTGTGCTTCAGTACAGGTTTTGCTGTGCATGGACGTGCAGCTACAAAGGGCAATATGAAGCATATGAAACAGCAGCTCACACTAGGAACATCACCTGGTGCGGACGAGCAGACATTCGCACTGAAGACCTACATTGTTTAGTTTGTGGCATAGTTTGTCTTTTGCTTGTTTAGGCATGAAGAAAAGAGTTTTCCAGGCATAGTGGGAATCTACAAGAAGTAATTCAAATACCGAAGCTGAAAGTGCTTATGTACAGGAGAGCAGAACCACATTTGCCTTGTAGGTGAGCTGAGCAGCTCCAGGCTTTGTGGATATGGTAGCACAGGTACTCTAACAGGCATTCTCCAGAAAGAAAAAAAAAATGGCACTGTGAATAGGTTAAACTGGAAACCACTGCTTAATTCACCCCTGCATGCAGCCTACATTTACATACTATTGTGAATCTCCTGCCTGCCTCCTCTGCTCTGGGATTAGAAAACACATTCCGAGGGGTGGGGTCTAAATCCAAGGCCTTTCAAAGAAAAACCCTTCTGTCTGGACTGAGAATCATTTTAGCTCAGTGCTTCTGTTCTTTGCTGGAAGCTGGCCATGTCCTAGGCTTATGCTGTTCATAATTTGTTCTCATTTACAGCCATTATCTGCCACCACTGTTCTGTCTTGGGTGTAGTTAAACACTAGTTCTTCCGGAGTCACCCAATAGTGTTGCATGCTGTTCCTGGAGAAACAACATATTTGCAGATGATGGACTCTGGTGTCCACAGCAACAGCTCATCACTCTCTGCATCTTCTATGGTTATTCACATAAAGATACCCATCCCCCCACAAAGGCACACAGAGGGCTTTTGAAAAGGAAACATTTGTGCAAAAAAGATGAAGCTTTTTGAATTTTCGTGGTGTTGACTTCAGCTTTTTAAAAGGTAATTATTGCACTGAGTGATTGTTAGCAAAGAACACAAGGCCCTCATGACCTCATCTTATACAGTCAGCATTTCTATTGAACTGAAAACATGGCATTCATATTCCCAACCTATTTTTGTCTTTCTGGAATTTGCCTGGGTGAGTACATTTCATTGCTCATTTTAATCAACTATCTTTTCTTTGACATGTAATTATTCAAATCTTTATATAGAAAACAGGAAGTCCACAAAGGCATTCTACATTGAGGGAAGACAGCAGCTTGCAAAACTTTTCTGTGTGTGAGCTCTAGGGCCTGCCAGATGTTTTCATACTGAAAACTGATAAGTCTTTAGTCTCACTCCATCTTCTAGCAAAATACGGATAAAGTAATTCCACCTGTTTCTTGGGACATTAATGAGCATTAAAAGAGACGTCATGTCATCAGAGCAATGGAGAATCATTTCCTCTTCTATTCTTTTATAACAGAGTCAACAGAGCATAAAGGGGGGATTTTTTTTTTTCTGTATTAAACCATACTCTAATTATTCACATAAGTTCATTTCTGATGGTAACAAGAGTTAGAGAAATTCTTAGGCTAAGGGCTCACTCCCGAATTACTGTTCCCACTCCTAAATTTCAAGCAGAAGATCCCCAAATTACTCACAACTTCTGATTCATTAACTGGAAACCAGAAGTTCTTCTAAACTCCTTCTTGGGTCTGTTTACTTGGTGGGATAATTCTTAGACTCAGGAGTGTATTATGCGTTTTTACCTACTAATTATAAAGTATAGAGCTCAACCAAATGGATGTAGCAAACTTATTAGAAAACTGAATGTGAAAGGATGTAAGAATGCAATAGGTATAAAAGGAGGATCAGTTACTTGCAGCTGGGGTTCAAAACAGCTGTTACTCACATGACAGGGCACACTGTAAGATGCACACTTCCTTTTTTCCTTTCTCAGATAGCAAGCAGTCCCACAACATTTACCTAGCCATCAAAACATCAACATTCTAGTTAGAGGCTCATCAACTATGGCCTACACTATGACAGTCTTCTTTGCTATGGTTGTATAATGCCACAAGGATCTATAATCGTCTATTACTTTGCATGAGACCAAGGTTCAGGTATATCCGGTATTCTCACTGTTTTCTCCTCAGGTACAAGAACTCTAAGTGCTCATGTGAAGTAAGCCATTGATTAGGAAAAACAAAGAAGTTCTTTGTTTAATACAACCCCTTGGCTGTGTCACCTGTTCAGCAACCACCAATGAAGATGCATTCTTAGGAAACAAAACACTCAGTGCCCTTCAAGGCCTGGTATATTCTTTGTGTTCCAACAGCTTCCTAAGTTTATAACTATTATTGTACTTAGTGTGCCAGCATAAGTGATAAGTGAGTGAGTGAGTGTGTGTGTGTGTGTGTGTGTGTGTGTGTGTGTGTGTGTGTGTGTTTGTGTATAACATACTCAAGGATTATAAGATTTTTACATTCAATATTCATTTGGTTTGTATCTTGAATTTTTTCTTAGGTATGAAGAGTTCACTTAACTTCTCTTCCTTTTTTAAATTTTTTTTATTATATTCTTTATTTAAAAGTTTTTTTTTTAACATACCCATCACTGTTCCCCATCCCTTATCTCTTCCCAATCATCCCCCAGCTCTCCCTACTTAATCTTTCCAACCATTCCTCAGAGAGGGTAAGGACTCCCAGAGTGAGTCAAAGCAGTCTGACATATCCAGTTGAGGTAGTACCAAGCCCCACCCACCAGTATCCAGGATGAGCAGGGAATTTCTGTTTAGAGAATAGGCTCCAAGAAGCCATTTCATATACTAGGAATAAATTCAGATCCCTTTGCCAGAGGCCTCATGACTGCCTAAGCCACACAACCGTCACCAACATTCAGAGGCCTAGTTCAGCCTCATGCAGGTTCCTCAGCTGTCATTTCAGAGTCAGTGAGCTCTCAACAGCTTGGGTCAGCTGTCTCTATGGGCTTCCTCATTGTGATCTTGACCCCTTTCCTTATATAATTCCTCCACCCTCTCCTCAGCTGGACTGGGAGCTCGGCCCAGATCTCTGCATTTGTTTCTATCAGTTACTGGATGAAGGCTTTATAATGACAATTAGGATGGTCATTAACTTGATGATTTGGGAAGGCCAGTTCAGGCACCCTCTCCACTATTGCTTGAAGTCTTAGCCAGGGTCATCTTTGTGGGTTCTTGAGTATTTCCTAGCACCAGGTTTAACTCTAACCACACAATGGTTCCCTGCATCAATATCTTTACTGCTCTCCCTCTCTGTCCCTCCCCCATCCAACCATCTCATCCCCTCACGTTCTCTTCCGACCTCCCCTTACCCCTTCCTCCTATGGTCCCAATTTACTTAGGGGATCTTGAGAATTTGAGAGAAGGGATATTTTACAATTTATATATGATGTATTTCCACCAAAAATACATAGCCTGAACTGGCCATCGACTATGGTCAAATTGATGACTACCCCAATTGTCTTCAGAGTGCCTTTGTCCACTAATGGAAACAGATGCAGAGACATACAGCCAAACTTTAGGCCAAGCTCAGGGAATCCTGCTGAAGAGATGAAGTAAAGGTTGTGTGTATGTTTGGGGGGGGGCAGTCAAGAACATCACAAGAAAACCCAAAGAAACAACTATCTTGTGCTTCTAAGAACTCACACAATCTGAACTAACAACCAGGGAGCCTGAATGGGACTGACCTAAATCTTCTACATATATCTGAGGGTTGTGTAACTTGATCTACTTCTAGCAATGGGAGCAAGGTCTGTCCCTAATACTTTGTCTGTCTCTTGGGAACCTATTCCTCATACTGGATTGCCTAGCCCAGCCTCAATACAAACAGAAGTGTGTAGAGAAGCCTTTCCCTCTCGGGCAGAAACAGAGAAATGGATGGGTGAGGGAGAGGGTAGGTGAGGGAAGAGGTAGGTGGGGGACAGAAGGAAAGGAAGGTGGGGAAATGTCAGTCAAGATGTGAAATACATCAATGAAGCTTGGCTGGAAGAAGTTGGTCATTAGGGTGGAGGAAGAAGGGTTCCTTTAAAGGATATATTTTGCTCCTGTATCATTTTCTGTGCTCTCCTCTACCATCAAATGAACAGCTCTGTTCCACGACAGCTTCCAGCATGATGTTCCTCCCTACCACAGGTCCAGAAACAATAGAGCTAGCTGACCACGGTGGCCTCCGAAAGCATGAAGTAAGGAAAACCCTTCCTGTTTGAGCTGGCCTTCTTAGGTTTTCCTATGGCAGTACAAAAGTGACTATTGCAGATGTAAGTTCCTTGCCAATTGTCATGATGAGACTTTGAGTTGACTAAGATGGACTTGACCATGCCAGGATTAGACTTGGACCTTCATTATAATCATTAGCTTCTGTGTTGCAGGTTGTGTCAGCACTTTGAGGGGTGGTATGGTGGTCACTTAGCTCACAGCCACAAGTGTGAAGCCCCTTCACCTTTAGCAGGCAGAAGAGAGAGAGTTCATAAGGGTTGAGTTGTGTTCAATGATCAGGCTCCTCCTGAAGTTTGAGAGAGCAAGTATACCTTCTCTGTTAATAGAATATCCAAACTAAGAATGTATACAGTGCATACAACTCAAGCAAGCTAATCTCAGTTTTCACAGGTCAGAGTCATGTCTAATTAACATCTGCTCGCTTTTCTTCCCCAAGAAAGCTCTTGTAAAATCAGATAAAGATCTAGTGAGAAATTTGCTGGGCATAATTGTGGTTTCATCCATTCAGTCATGCAATTAGTTATTTACTGATTATTAAATAACTAGTGTCCAACAATATATTCCTATTCTGTAATATATATTAATCTACGGTATGGGGATAAAATAAAAAATAAGTCCCTATTCTTACTATTGATAAACTTCTGGGAGAATAAATTCAATGAACAAATTAGCAATAAATGGATATCAAGTAACAACTTAGTAATAACTCTGGAGAAAGAGAAAAGAATATTTGAAGTGTGGTTTTTCAATGTATTATTCCAGGTAATAATATTTTTATGACCAGACCAAGAGCTCCCTCAGCCATCCAGTACTCATTTGAATCAGGCTACTGCAATGAACACAGCTAAATTCCCCAAAGCACTGTTATAATTTTCAGATTGAAATGTTAGTATGCACATACTGTATAAATTAAAGAAATTATACATACAGTTTAATCATTAACAAAGCCTGAGACCCAGTACAGACAGAATAAGTTCCTCTCACTGAACTCTTTCAAGGTAAACTCCAAAAGATGACCTTAAGAAATTTTATTTCTATTTTTCTATTTCTGTTTCTACACATAGATAGGGCTCTGTGGACCAGGTGTCATCTGTCTCATAACTAAGAATACATAAAAAGTCACCCTTTTGATTGAAGGCTGCTAAGAGCATATTCATTTGCAGATGAAATGACTTGTGAAAAATGTACACACATGTCTAGAAATTACCTTTTTGTATATAGTGCTTCTTTAGATAAAAATTAAACACAGTAACTTATCCAGCTTCTGCTGCTGCCCTGGCTTTATCTTTTTGTGGGACTAGAGAGCCTTTTCAGCTCTACTCTGAAGACCAGACCAGTCCTAACACTGCCAGCTGGAACCACTTCCTCTTCTCACAAAGTAAGGACAATGGTTTTCTTCTCATGAGAAGGTGAGTTTATATTTAAAAATTGTCCAACATCATGAAAATTTAAAAGATAATATAGTATGTGTCATGCAAAATTAAATAATATAATGTCTTAAAGCCAGCAGGTAGGAGTAACTTAGTTATTAGATGTTCTTGAGCTAATTTCTTAACATAATTTCAGTCCTATGTATCTTTTTCTGTTTTGCAGTTAAATAATAATGATAATAACAGTGTGAACAATGGTGTTGTTGATGGTGATGATGTAAATGATGGTGATAATAGTGATCAAGATAATAATTGCAATGTCAAAGCAACTGATATTTATTTAGTACTAGTTTTATGTTTTACTTATGTATTGATGCATTATAACCCATCTTCAAACTCAGTGGCTCAAAACTGCCTGTGTATAATTTCTCTCATTTGTGTGGTCAGGGTTTGAGGAGCAGCTTAGTTGGACAATTCTGGCTACAGTTTTCTGGACAGTGAACCACAGCCCTAGGAGGAGTAAAGTGCATGGATCACACAAAACCTCCCTAGTTCTTAAGATAATCTATGTACAGTCTCCGAGGCCCCTATGGATGCCCGCTATTTTGCTCCCATAATAATAAGACAACACTGAAGCCTATGGTATAGAACAGTCATTCACTCAACATGCATTTTCTAAGTTTCAGTTGTATTCCAGACAATTTTAAAAACTTGGAACACAGCTGTGAGAAAAACTCCTTTCTCTATTTGAAAAAAAAAAAAAAAAAGAATAACCAGAAACTCAATGTCATCTTTTTTTTAGTTGACATCATAATATAACACAGGAACTAGGTCGGACAGAAACAAAATAATTTTAAAATACTTTCTTATAGGATGACTATAGCAAAGAAAAACTGTTTGAACTTGTCTCACTGTGCCTCATGCCAAAGGCTGCTGATGTCATACCAGGCACACTGGAGCTCCACTCTTAATGATGCCAAGATTTCCATGGATTCAGCTAATAGAACCATACCTGACTATCAGCCCAATATTCAAAAGCACTTATTCTGGGATTAATATGGTCAATAATATGAAAAAGAATTCAACGAGTATGTGCACAGTGATGCTTCCTTTGTGGTAAGAGAATAGTTAGTTTTCTAAGGAACTAAATTACATGTAACATGTAGTGTCATAGCTGAGACCCCAACAATGATGAGGACAGACAATTAGAAATTAGAGTTTAGCAAAAATAATTACAATAGAATGTTATTAAAATAAGAGAAAAAAAGTAGAAAATTGACCTTGCATGACTCTTATCTCATATTCAGCATTTCCAGGGCAATATACATATACATAATTTTTAAATGTGAGTGTGTTGTAGGTGATAGAAGGATGTTCCTTATCCCCACCTCTCTCTCTTTCCTATATACATATTCGCTTCTAGATTTTATTTTTACATTATAAGAATTTATTTATATAAATTAAAAGTAATATTCTTAGAGGTTAAAAATCTACTTTGGATAAAATGTTATGAAGCATATTCCCCCACAGTAAATTTAATTAAATCTTTACCACATATTTTTTTTTCTTCTTCTCATCATTTTATAGTAGCTCAGAAATAAGACTTTTATTGTAAACTTTTTGGCAAGGGTGACAAAATTCCTAAGTCATCAAAGCTACTGACAGGATGGTGAGTTATTTTGGTTCAGAAGTATAGAAAGAAGGAAAACTACTGAAAATTATTTCCTTTGAGAATGTAAAATCTCTCTCTCTCTCTTTCTCTCTCTCTCTCTCTCTCTCTCTCTCTCTCTCTCTCTCTCTGTCTGTGTGTGTGTGTGTGTGTGTGTGTGTGTGTGTGTGTGTGTGTGTGTGTGTTTATTTACCCTGGGAGGGGGGAAGGGGTGCTGGTTAAAAGGTATGCACGTATGCATGTTGACTTGTAATTTCATAGTTTAAAATGTACATGTTTGAAACTCACAGGTCCTAATACATTTCAAGAACTTACTGCAGCTTTGTCATTAACAGGCCAGAGTAGAAAACAGAGGCAGAAAAAGCTGAAATACTCAAACAAACATAGACAGATAGGGGCATTAGTCTTCATCTGCCTTTGAGCAATGCTGGTGTTTCACACACAATTCACAGAGGTTCTCACATCTTTAAGGAATTTAATTAAAGGAATCCTTATGCTTATCACCTACCAATAGTAAGGGTTATTCAAATGAAAGTTAAAAATGCCATTTTCTTAGGTCTGATTGACTGCCCAGAGCTGGACTGAGTGATGAAGCTGACCATCTGATGTCTGTAGTGCTGTTCCAGCTTGGCTTTACAGTCTGTTACTTCTGTAGAAATGGTCTCTACCAGGCTCCGACCAAGGTAGAGAGTGTTCTTTTGCTTGTTTGCTTGTTTTGAGATAGTGTTGTCCTTACTAAGTAGTCCAGGCTGGCCTTCAACCCCTGTTTCTCCTACCTTGGCCTCTAGAGCTCAAGAGCAACAGGTCCATGGCATCAGATCCTGAAACCATTTTTCTGCTGTCTTTTCTGCCTTTCTTCTTAGCATTTCCTTTTACTCAACTGTTGAAGTTTCTGTGGACCTGAAACTACAACCATCACAGAACTCTTTTTGATGTCTTTGGTGATATATTCTATATTAAATAAAACCAGTCTGGAATATCAGAAAACAGATCCACCCACAGTAAAGCCAAGGGTCAGAGAATGGTAACACATGCCTTTGATCCCAGCACAAGAATGACAGTTAGTAACTCACACCTTTAATCCTAGCAAGGGAAAGACTGAGTGGTGACCTACACCTTTAATCCCATAACTCAGGATACACAAATCTTTCTGTGTTTCTGTGAGTTCAAGGCCTAACTACCAATAGTGGTTCACACCTTTAATCCCAACTCTAGGATTATGATGCAGAGTTGAACCTGGAAGTGAAACAACTGGTGAAGAAGATTTTTAAATCCAGTGAAGACTGACATTGAGGTATTCTGTAGAAGCAATGAGCCAGGCTGAGGACTCTTGAAGTTAGCTTTTACCCTGAGAAGTTGACTGTGGTCTGTTTCCTTTCTCTAATATTCCAGATTTCTCCCCAATATCTGGCTTTGAGTTTTTGTTAAATAACAACTAGAATTCATGTTTCAAAGGTCACTCTTGGTACCTCTTATTGAACACTTACCCTTCCTCAGAGCAAGCAAATATAAAAAGATTTCTTTGTCATTGCTTTGAGGCTGCTTTTCTACCATCCTGCCACTGTCAGCTGACAGTGCTGGGATTCCCCATGGATGCCACTGGTGCTGCAATGGATGATATTGCTTACACTGCAGAGTGCTATGCCAGAAATGTGCTCATTAAACACTGATTGAATGATTACAGCAGAGTCCAGCACCCGTATCTTCTTTCTCACATCCATGGAACATTTATCTCCCAGTAAAACAATAGGGAAAGAAAAGAAAAAAGTCAGAATAACAGTTAGAGGTACTGAATTAAATAGGTACTTTCCAAGGGTCCCATTGCACAAAGGCTTACAGAATTGTGGAGCTTTGCATTTTTTCCACAACAGCCTTCCTGATCCAGGTGGTCTTTAAGAGTGCAGGTGAGATACAATTATGTTTGTGGGTAAAATGGAAGTTATCCCTGGCATGTCTCTGTCTGATTTGTGCACAGGGCTAACAATGTGAGTGCAAGGAAAATTGTTTCTTATCTAACAGAAACTGTATCCATCACTCCTGCTTACTTCCATTGGTGCAAAAGTGCACCCAGTGGCCACCATAGCTTCCAGGATGGTGTAATATTTGGTTTTACAAAGGGCCTGGGAAGAATAGAATGGTTACTCATGGACTGCAGCCAATAACTGGTATCCACTCAAAACAAAATATGATGGTAATCCTGGGAAGAGAAAAGACTACAAATAAATGCTTACATTTGGCTTTAGAAGAGGAAAACTATCTAGAATATTAAGAGTTGTGATAGTACATGGCTAAAGTTAAATCATGGTAAAGTCTTTAATATTTAAAGTTGAGATGCAAGACTGTGAGAGACCAAGAACAAAGACCATCTGCATTTGTTTGACTGCCAAGGTCAATATAAAGTTCCTTTGCCAAAGGTGATGGTCAGTGATGCATCCCAGGAACCCAAAACCTGTAGTGTGTGGTCAATGACCAGTACCCCTTCTTCTGAAGAACTGTGCAAAAATTTTAAAATGTCAAGGTTCCAAAGGCTTAAGCAAACAACAGAAGGAATGGAGAGAACAAGACACAGGTGAGCGGAGGGCAAAGAAACCAGATTAATGAGGGACAGTCCTTTGGGGGTGTCAACTTTATACTGAATGCGTTGGGATCTGCAATGAAGACAGCAAAAAGCTCCCGCAGCGTTATGCACTGCCTGTGGTGGAAGCTGTGAGCTTTGCAGGGTGTGTATTTCCTATCCTTTTTTTAAACTGCAGAAGCAATCCTGACAATGTTAAGTGATTTATCTGTTCTGTGGAATACAATACAAGCTGTAATAGCTTTTCCTAAATGGTGGCAGCTCAGAGGACCATTATTGTGCCTGTGGAAGCCAGGGAGAAACAGGTACCCAGAGTAAAATTTAGAAAAGGAAACGATGTCTACAGAATAAAGAGGAATCTCTTTGACCTATAGTCTTCTTCCTGGAGGAGAAAATTACATAGCAAATAAAATATTGTAAGTTCTAAATGTGGGGAAATTTTCATTACAGATATATAGGATATAAGGATAGATTATTGAGTCTTCTTTTAAAGGGATTTACTAGCTTTAAATAGGTTCTCAAGATCAAACAAATATATTTTAGATGAACAAGTCTTCTTCAAACACTTCAGAGATCCATAGAATATGGCATTTAAAATATTTTAAGAACCTAGACTTTTCTGGACAGTGAGTCAGGTCTGCTCCTGGCACCACGAATCTACTTCAAGAGAAAAATGGGCATTGAGGAAATTCCATATGGAGTCTACTTTCTTTGTGGCAATGGTTAGCCACTGAACAACAACCTATTCTTGTATTGACTGCTTGACAGTATGCTGTTTAAACTGGTCATGCAGTTTCCCTAGGAAAGTGACCTCTGAACTTTGACAGAACAAGCTGAGACAGTCCTTCAGCCTCCTGCTTTTCAAAGAAAACTGTCAGATATTATTCAGGACACAAGGAAAAGTGACTGATGAACTTTACCTGAATGGGCAGGACAGATTTTCCTGCTTCACTGAAATGGAAAGAGACTCTGGGCCTGTAGGCTGATGATGGATGCTCCAACTTTATAAAGGAACTTTGGGTGACTGTACAGGCAGATAGGTGTCATCTCTGTCATTTCTAGATTTTGGAAGTTGCTTGCACTTCCTATTTACTTCGGTAAATATTATTATATTTGAAAATATCCTCACTTCTAAATAATTTCCTTATTATTAAAACAGCTGTAAATATGGGAAAAAATTCTAAGGATCCAAAAGAACCTGAAATGTGCCTATGGAGAAAATAAAAACTAGGGCTAAGATGTTGATTTTGGTTTCAATATGAAAAATAAGTTAACAGGAAAGTAAAGAAGCCAACATTTAAGACCATAGAAAAATGGCAAATTTTAGAGGGGGAAAAAAAGATATTCATATCTTTGATACATTAATGCAAATTTTACTCAAACAAAGTAAAAGACCCCATTTTAGAAAGCAGAAACCAGAGTACATGGTGATCTCTGGACTCACTATGAATTTTCAGCTGCCTAGTCATACATGCCATTATTTCTGTCTAATACAATATCTACTCACATCTGTCCCACCCATCTCCTTCAGCTCTTCCTTCTAACCTCCATATTGATAACTTTGCCTTCACAGGCCTCACTATCTTTTGAGCATTTGTAATGTTTACTATGACACCCAGGTAGTGGCTGTGTTTATCACATAACTGTCCTTTACGCTTAGGGTATTTCTCTAGTCTTCCCTCACATATGTACCTTAACTCCCGCTAATTTAATCCACAATCAATAGTCAAACAGATGCTGTCTCAGCAATGCATGTGAGGAATATGAGAGTAAGACAGGACAGAGAATGTGGGGCAAGAAAAATATAAGGAGGCGTTGAGTCTATACACTATATATACTTATTTATTTGTTTATAATTATTAATTTAAGTAACACCCACCGTGTGCCTGGGCCTGTCCTAAATTTTCTGCAAATAATAGTTTTTTGAATGCTCACAAAGTCTCAAAATACACAAATATTGTACAATATTGTTCACAGAAGCCAGTTAGTACTGTGACACTCCAGATCTCAGAACTCCTTAGAAAAACTCTGCCTGGCACAACATCTGGCTTCCATGAGACAAAAAAATTAGTGCTATTTTCTTCTCTGCTGAATCTTCTCTGAAGATTTCCCCAACCCCCAAATCTCTACCAATGCTGTAGAAGAAAAGATGGCAGTTCATATCATGTTTTGATACAGTAAATCTTGTGTGTCCTTCACCTTAGATCTTTCTTCACAAACCTTCAAGACCACAGGAGAGCACAGGCCAAACAGAGTCAAACTGTGGAGTGCCTCATCTAAACGAAGGGACTTAGAACTCATGTATAAAATGGAAGTAATCAATAGCTGGATGCTGTATCCATTAAGTCAACTGTGTGATTAGAATTTACTATAGAATCGTGACCCAGAGAAAGCACCCAAGAGATTTTGCTATCATAATTCTTCATTATAGTCTTGTTACATTTATCTCTGTCAAACATGTTTTAAATTCAGTTCAACACTTTACTAATTCATTATAGCTTTGTAAATCCTTCTCGGATGGGAGACTACTGCTGAGCTCCTAGCATTCTTGGTAAGAAGTGCTGAAGGTAAGGAAGTGTGGATCCCGAAGCTTGCCTAACTGGCCTGCAGCTACCATTTGCCAACTGAGTCTCCTTATATACTTGATAATTAGGAGAATATGTGGCTCTTATACAACAGTCTGTTGAAAAATTCCAAATTATTTGGACATGTAACTCATGCATTAATGTGAGCGTGCACACACACACACACACACACACACACACACACACACACACACTCACACACACACACGGGGCGGGGAGATACTCAATAAGGGACAATCACTTCAAAACATTCCAAGGCTAACTTTACTTTTCACGTGAGGTCAATAAAGAATCCATAAAGTGTTTCTGGTTGCAGAAGTAGTCATATGACTTAGTTGGGCAAAAACATGAATAAATAATTTAGAATCTAAAAAAAATTTTGATAATCCTTTATGGAAGAAAATATTTCTGTTCAAAGTCCTGTATAAAAGAAAATTTTTCTGTTTAAAGTGCTAACTTGCCAGTACAATGAAACACTCAGATCTATTACAGAGACCTTCTTAGAGAAAGAGCTTATAAAATAAGTTCTGTCACTTGTGAAGTGAATTCTGTTTTACTAGAAAAAGGCCTACTTGACGTAAACAGTTTCCCTTTCTGTTCTTTAAGCCTCATTAAATTATATTAAATTTTTGAAAAGAAAATAAATCCAGTAATTTGGCTCTTATTAATATTCCTAAGATTAATGGTATATTTTTAATAAATATTTTGGGACAATCACTTCTTAAATTATTAGGAAAATTAAATTGAAGTTTATTGGAAGACAATTGTATTCACTAATAAGGCATTTTAAGTCTGTATCAAGACTAAGAAATGATATTAAACATTTTAAATTAAGATTTTGATTACTCCAAGACATTTTAAAAATAGAAAAGTGCATCCATCCGTCTGCTTATTGATCAGTTCTGTTCTGGGTCAGAGTAGCTTTCATACTACAAATAGTTTATAAATGAGTCTATTCATCTATCACAGTTTTTCTAATACTCAATTATTTTTCTAAGTTTAATTTACTTAGGTAAATAAAAACAAATGCAGGCAAGAAGATTTATATTAGTTTGTCTGAGTTTTTCCTTTTGAAAAATAAATGTCCTCAAGCTGACTCTACTTGCTGATTATTTTAATTCTGCATTATAGATCTTTAGCATACTCTCTTAAGCACGTAGATATTCAGTAAGAGCATTACAAATTTAAAAGCTTCATCAGGAAAAATAGGAGGAATATGATAAATAGACCATGAAGAAAGAAGGAAGGAAAAATAATATGAGAGGAAAGGACATAGTTTCAAGAAGACCAACATTCTAGAAAAGACTGTAAGTTAAGCAGACTGTTGGACACATCGAGTAAGCAAAAGGATTTTTAAGTATCACATTATGGGAAGCTCAGTAGCAAAACATTTTTTTTGCCTTTTCCATGTTGTTCTGAAGGAAGTTTGACACATAAGGACCATCAATGAGTGATTGGTTCAGTGATGGAAGTAGCAAGTCAGCCAGGAGCAAACCAACTTTATTCCAGAAAATTAACTGGAGATACTTTTAGTCATTATTTTAATATCCAAATGCCCACTATCCAAGAAACTAAAGAAAATAGAAACAAAAAATTGGAAGAGATGAATAAATCCTCAAAAGAAAATAAAGAAAACCAAGAAAAAGAAAACAAA
Organism: Phyllotis vaccarum; assembly: GCA_033318265.1. NCBI lineage: Eukaryota > Metazoa > Chordata > Mammalia > Rodentia > Cricetidae > Phyllotis > Phyllotis vaccarum. The sequence goes on from JARWLC010000005.1 coordinate 108,668,554, forward strand.
CAGGTGAGAGAAACATTTGTAGTAGTGGGGTTTCTAGGTCCAGGCGGCAGAGACTCACAGACCTGCCGCCCAAGACTGCTTAGTCGCCCAGCTGCCCGCTGCTCAGAACCCCAGAAATGACTCAGACGCTTATATTATCTTCATGCTGTTTGACCTATGGCTCAGGCACATTGCTAGCTAGCTCTTACATCTTAAATCAACCCATTTCTATTAATCTGTCTGCCACATGGCCCGTGGCTCACCTGTGTTCCTTACATGTTTCTTCTTGGGTGGCTTACTCGATCTGCCTCTGACTCCGCCCTTCCTTTCCTACCTGTTCTGATTCCTCCTCCTACTTCTTCTATGGTGCCTGTCATGGCCCAAACAGCTCCTTTATTTAAAGATTGAGATTCACAGCATACAGAAAGGCATTCCCACATCAAACATTCTAGGAATTAAAAATTGAAATAGAAGTAATAAAAAGGCACCAACTGAGACAAAACTGGAAATAGAAAACCTGAAGAAATGAACTGGAACTACAGATGCAAGCATAACCAACAGAATGTAAGGGATGGAGGAGAGAATCTCTGGAGTGGGAGATTCAATAGTGAAAATAGATATTTTAGTTAAAGAAAACACTAAAAACAAAAATGCCATAACACAAAACATCCAGGACATCTTTAAAAGACCAAACCTGAGCATAATTGGGATTAAAGAAAAAGAACACCTGTTGCACAAATAAATAAAACTCAGGGATAGATCTCTGAGAAAGTTGGAGATATTAGAGAGAGCAAACATCACAGTCAGATCTTACCCAGCTGTCTCTTAGCTTCCTCATTGTGGCTTCTCTTGGCCTCTTCTAACTTCTGTCTTTCTATGCCCACCTCAAATACTCTCTTGGTAAGTTAAGGCATGGCCCCACCACTGCCTGCCTGGGAGCCTGGAACTCCTTCTGTAAACTAAGATGACATCAAACTCAGTTTGGATTAAGGGCATAGGTCACCACTCCTGGGATACTCCCTGTGCTAGGATTAAAGGTGTGAATCATCATTCTCTGATCCTCCTAGACTGACTGTGGGTAGATCTCTCTTATATCTTCCAAACTTTTGGATTTTTTATTAAATCCCCACAAACACCAGCTCAAAGACACAGAAAATACATTCAACAAAATCATAGAAGAAAACATTCCCAACCTAAAGAAGGAAATGCCTATAAAGATACGAGAAGCTTATAGAACACCAAATAGACCCCCCCAAAAAAGTCTTCTCACCACATAATAAAGAAGCCATTAAACTTGTAGAACAAAGAAAAATTACTAAGAAATGCAAAGGAAAAGGTCAAATCACCTATAAAGGCAGACCCATCAGAATAATACCTGACTATTCAATGGAAACAATGAAAGCAAGAAGATCCCGGTCAGGTGTTATACAGACTCTAATAGAGCATGACTGCCAACACAAACTACTATACCAGCAAAACTATAAATCACCACAAATGGAGTAAACAAGATATATCATGATGAAACCAGATATAAATAATACCTATCCACAAATCCAGCCCCACTGAAAGCAGTAGAGGGAAAGCTCCAACATAAGGGAACCAGATACACCCATGAAAACATAAACAATTAATAAACCCACAGAAGAAAAACCCAAAGAATGGAAATACATACATGCTACCACCAAAGATAACTAGAAATAACAATCATTGGTCATTAATATCCCTTAATATCAATGGACTCAATTCACCTATAAAAAGGCACAGCCTAACACGATGGATATAAAAACAGAAGCCATCCTGCAACATACAAGGAACATACCTCAATGTCAGAGATTCACAGGCTCAGAGTTTAGGATTGGGAAAAGACTTTCTAATCAAATGGTCCTAAGAAACAAGCTGGTGCAGCCATTCTAATATTTGACTCATGTAGAAGGAGTAGAGAGCAGGAAATAAAGAGTTGGTTCTTTGAGAAAGTCAACAAGATAGATAAACCTTCATCCAAAGTAACCAAAAGCAGAGAGAGAGAGAAAGAGAGAGAGACAGAGAGAGAGAGAATCTAAATTAACAGGATCATAAATGAAAAGGGGGACATATCAACATACACCCAGGAAATCCAGAGAATTATCAGGTCATATTTTGAAAATCTATACTCCACTAAAATGGAGAACCTAAAAGAAATGGACAGCTTTCTGGGCAGGTAAAACTTACCACAATTAAATCAAGATCATATTGAAGACCTAAACAAACCTATAGCCCCAAAGGAAATTGAAGCTATTGTTAAAAGTCTCCCAAGGAAAAAAAGTCCAGGACCAGACAGTTTCAGTACAGAATTCTACCAGACAACAAAAGAAAAACTAATACTAGTACTCTTCAAACTGTTCCATACAGTAGAAACTGAGGGAATATTGCTACAATCTTTTTATGAGGCCACAATCACCCTGATTCCCAAGCCACTCATAGATGCAACAAAGAGAATTACAGACCAATCTCTCTCATGAACATTGATGCAAAAATACTCAATAAACTTGGTGCAAGCCATATATAACAACATATGAAAAAATCATCCACCACGATCAGAGATGGAAGGATAGTTCAACATATGAAAATCTGTGAATGTCATCCATCATATAAGCAAACTGAAAAAAACCAAAAACACCTGGTAATCTCATTGGATGCTAAAAAAAAAAAAAATACTTTGACAAAATCTAACACTTCTTATGATTAAAGTCTTAGAGAGATCAGGAATACAGGGAAAATACCTAAATATACTAAAGATGATATACAGCAAACCGACAGCCAACATCAAACTAAATGGAGAGAAAATCAAAGCAATCTCATTAAAGTCGGGAACAAGACAAGGCTGCAATCTCTCCTTATCTATTCAATATAGTTCTCAAAGTTTTAGCTAAAGAAATTAGAGAACAAAATAAGATTTAGGGGATACAAATTGGAAAGGAAGAAGTCAAACTAACTCTATTTGCAGATGATATGTCTTTATACATAAGTCACCCCCAAAATTCTACTAGGAAAATCCTACATCTGATAATCGACTTCAACAATGTAGCAGGGTACAAGATTAACTCAAAAAAAAAAAAATCATAAGCCTTTCTGTACACTAAGGATAAAAGGTATGAAAAAGAAATAAGGGAAACATCACCCTTTGTGATAGCTGCAAATTGCACTAAATATATTGGGATAACGCTAACCAAAGAAGTAGCAGATCTCTTAGAGAAAAATGTTAAGTCACTGAAGAAGGAAGTTGAAGAGGATATCAGAAAATGGAAAGATCTCTAATGATCCTGGATAGGTAGGATCAATATAGTAAAAAATGGCAGTTTTACCAAAAGCAATCTACAGATTCAATGCGATCTCCATCAAAATCCTAACAATTATTTACAGACCTTGAAAGAACAATGCTCAATTTCATATGGAATAACAGAAAACACAAAACACGGGATTACAAAAGTAATCCTGCTCAATAAAAGAACTTCAGGAGGTATCACCATCCCTGACTTCAAGCTATACTATAGAGCTACAGTACTGGCATAAAAACTGACTTTTGGATCAATGGAATCAAGTCAAATATCCCGGCATTAACCCACACACCTATGAACACCTGATTTTTGACAAAGAGGCCAATGGAAAACATATATTGTCTTCAAAAAATAGTATTGGCAGAACTGGATGTTAGTATGTAAGAGAAAAAAATAGATCCAAACCTATCACCCTGCACAAAACTCAAATCCAAATGAATCAAAAACCTCAAAATAAGCGCAGATATACTGAACTTGATAGAAAAGAAAGTAGAAAATACCCTCCAATGCACTGGCACAAGTGACCACTTCCTAAATGTAACACCAGTAGCACAGACACTAAGAAGAACAATGAGTGGGATCTCCTGAAACTGAAAAGCTTCTGTAAGGCAAAGGACACAGTCAATAAGAAAAAAATGACAGCCTACAGAATGGGAAAATATCTTCACCAGCCCTACATCTGACATAGGACTGATCTTGAAAATATATAGAGAAGTAAAGAAACCTCAAAACCTGAATAACACAATTAAAAGTGGGGTTCAGAGTTAAAAAGGGAATTCTCAACAGAAGAATTACAAATGGCTCAAAGGCACTTAAAATTGTTCAACATCTTTAGCCACCAAAGAAATGCAAATCAAAACAACTTTGACACCTCTCAGAATAGCTAAGATCAAAAACACAGATGACAGCCTATGCTGGAAAGGATGCAGAGCAAGGGAACACTCCTCCATTACTGAAGGGAGTGTAAACTTTTAGAGCCACTCTGGAATACAGTATGGTGGTTTCTCAGATAATTGGGAATTAATCTCCCCAAGGATCCAGCAATACTACTACTAGGCATGTACCCAAAGGATGCATATTCATACCCCAAAGGCATTAGCTCAACTATGTTCATAGCAGCATTATTTGTAGTAGCAAGAACCTAGAAACAATCTAGATGTCCCTCAACTAAGCAATGGATTAACAAAAGGTGGAATGGAGTACTACTCCGCAGTAAAAAAAAAAAAAGAAAAGACATCCTAATATTTGCAGACAAATGGGTGGATTTGGAGAATATCCTCCTGAGCGAGGTATCACAAGCCCAGAAAGAGAGGCATGTGATGTACTCACTCTTAAGTATATTTTAGAAAGAAAAGCAATGAATACCCAAGCTACAAACCACAACCTCTGAACAGCTTGGAATCAGAAGGATCTTAAGAGAGACATCCAGAGATTCCTCTAAGAAGAGAAAATAGAGAAGATCACCTTAGCAACTTGGAATCATAATGGATTGCAACCAAGAAGAAATGAGAACAAATCATGAGAGAAGAAGATGATTGAGTGAGAGAAGTAACAATGAGGGAGAAAAAAAAATGGATATCTTGATAGAGGAAGCCAGTGTGTGATTGGAAAAAAGACTGGGTGCTAGGGAAATCTCCAAGAACTCACAGGATGTCCTTGTCTAGGTCTCCAACCATAGTGGAGAGGGTACCTAAATGGGACTTCCCCTATAAGCTTAGACCATGGGAGGAGAGTCTGTATGAGCAAAGGAATAGGGATTATGAGGAAAATTCCTACAATGATGGCTGACTGAAGCTCTGGGAAGCTCACTGAATCAAGAACAGCCACTGGGGAACCATTGGGAAAAGGAGCTAGGCCCTTAAGTGTAATGATAATGCAAGAGCATTATTATTACCATAATACAGAGGTTCTAGGTACGCATATCTGAGATTCTTAGAACAAATTCCAGGAATAAGTATGTGGCCAGCTCCCCATTCTAGGAAGACTTCACATTACTAACTTTTATGGCCATCAGCATATACTACAGGACTCTATACTTGCTTCCCAATGAGCTTGAGTATTTGTTGTGACTCAAAGTCAAACATGGGCAATAGCAGCATAAAAATGATGGGATAAGAGTGAAGGAGTGAGACCAAGCAATCATTTCTCCTCTGCTCTTGGATCCTTCCAGTCCTCTCCAGTTTACCTATCCTCTTTCCAGTAAGGATGAGTTAGGAGTATCTACCGTTTCATGCTTTAGGATCCATAGTCATAGATGCTGTGAAGTCTCTGGCAAACATGTGGCTCATCCCAGGGTTTGAAAAGAAGTAACTAGGAATGTCCTGACATTTTATTCCTATCACCTAAGAAGAAAATTACCAAATAATGAGGACATTTTGTAGAAAGTTTATCTTTCGGAGTGGAGCTACACAGATGAACATGCTCTGAAGGGAAAGGAAAGCTCTTGCCCTCCTGTCAGTAGTAAAAGTCTGCCCCCCAATTTCACCCCAATTTAGTTCTTCCGTGCTTAACAGAGATAACTATGCTCATTGGTTAAAGTTTTTCACTGGTTTGCTTTGGTTTTGCAGTGGTGTAAATCAACAGTAGCACATCCAGCGTGCCAGGAAAGCTCCCTGTCACCAGTCTTACTCACAGCTCCCTCTGAATACATCCTTTAGTAAGCAAATCCTTCTTTCAAGCTCCACATGTGCCAGGAAATTCTGTTTTCCAGTTTTCAAAACTAAGTGAAATCTTATGAATTCACTTTGATTTTTAGGAAAGAAGAGGACATTTAGAATATGTTGTTTTCCTCTTTATTTTGATGATTCTGATATGGATTTATCGATTTTTATATTTCATCACTTTCAACATTTTAAGGACATTTTTAAAGATTTAAAACTTCTACAAATCTTATAAATTACACATTTCATAATTATACTTAATGACTTTTCTTGTCTTCTCTATATTTTCAAGAATATTGGCAAAAGTGAGATACTTGGGAATTGCATATCTAAATTCATAGAAGATGCAATTTATTTATTTATAAAGCAAGAAAATGTCCCATGTGCCACAGACTGTATGACAGGACCTTTAAGACTCCAACAGTCAGCATCTTCACCTCTCAATTGGTGGACTTTTCTGTCGTACACCAGAGCAAATCTCCAGTTCTCAGTTGAAAAACAGAAATCCGAAGCCTTTCCTCAGGAGTGAGATTTGTTAGATTATCTACTAGGCTTATTAGCCCTCAGCTGTCCTCATCCAGCAGCATGTCATCTCACCCACCCTTAGACTTGATTCAAAGGCCTGAAAAAAATTTTGCCATGAGGCACGGCTTTTAGCCACAGACAGCTTACAACCTTTCCTGTTGTACTGACTAGATTAGACAGATATGAGACCTGGGAGAGTGACATAAAATGCATACTAGGGAATGAAATAAATTACATACCTTTGGCAGCAAGAAATGACTACATATCGTTCCCAAAAGACTGAGACAAGAGGGATTCCCTAATTATTGATGCCACATGTTTTTCTGAGAGATTGGCAGCATGCTCTTGCCGTCATGGCTATGACCAGGAAAAATGGGCTATACTCCAGCAGAGTAATGGTGGTGGGGTGGGAGGCTTAAGTACTCTGCTCTTACCCGTCTCTTGTAAAGAATTCTATGGAATAGGAATGGGATTTAGAGTAGTTTGCTGAATCCAGCTTGACCTGCAGAATGGTCCTTGGTATAGGGATGTGTAGATGAGAAATTGCAGAGACAGAATTAGACCAGAGACAGAACATTTAGAGTCTGAATGAATATCTGTTGTCTCTCTGTTTCTGTTTCTTTTCATCACCTCTCTCTCTCTCTCTCTCTCTCTCTCTCTCTCTCTCTCTCTCTCTCTCTCTCTCTCTCTCTCTCTCTTTCTCTCTCTCTCTCCCTTGTATGTGTTTGTGTGTCTTTGTGTGTACATACATTATACTGGGGGTCAAACTCAGTACCTTGCACATAAGATGTAATGACTACACCACTAACCCCCATCTCCAGCTCAATATGCATATTTTTATTTTTATCAGAAAACCTCTGCCTAAAACCATATGTCATTCATTGCTGTACTTTGAGTTCATAGGAATAATATACCAGAAATAATAAGGGTATCATCCAGCCTAATTTATGTGTTCTTCTGTATCATTAAGTTTGTGAGTCATGAAAAGCAATTTTAGGAGAAAATAATAGCACCATAATATCTAATATTGGCCAATGTAGTTATTTCTAATAGGCAGCTTGCTTTTCTTATGAAGCATGCACAATGTTGATCACATAGCAGCAACAGCCTCCTATGGAAAACTACAAGTGGGATGTACAAGGATAGGCAGTTGCTGCCTGATTGGTTCCATTCTCCTGAGTTGTAAGAAGTATTATTCAGCTATTCTAATGTTTTCTTTTTGGAGTAGTAACATGATATCCAAATGTTCTCAACTCTCACACAGCATGAATGGTACCACATCAAGCAGTCCACGTCTACCCTCCTAGTACTATACCCCATCTCTGAGCCCAGAGCATCACCTGCTTGGGAATCATCTCTGTAGTCCCTAGTTTCCAGGTAGAATCACACATTTCCAATTCCTGTGAATATCTTTTCATATTTGAAGGAAGTGGACTACTTATCAAAATGCAGTAAGATTATTAAGGGGTAGGATCAATGCTGCAAGGCTGTACTTTCTGACTCACAGAGTAGAGCGTGTAACTCCGGTTGAACAAGAGGGATTGAGAGTGTGGCAATTAGGAATGAGCATCTTCTGCTACCTCCGTCCTTCCCAGTGACTTCTGAGAGCATTTTCAAGGAGTGCTGCAGCTAGTTGTGTGATCAGCACCCTGTGTCAGGGTTGTTTTGGAACTTCCCAGTCTAGCCATCTCACCAGACCCTGGTGCAATATTTTGGAAAGGATCTGTCACATATTATTTCTCTCAAACAGGAAACCAAAACTTAAGTGAATGTGGAAGAAAGAATGTTGGGAAATATAGAAAAACAGCATCTCACCATTAGTAGTCTTTGCACGCTTGTCCAAAAGGCAAGCTGGGTTCTTCATGAGAAGTCCCTGGACATGGTCCAGACTTGAGTCTTATCATTCAGCTCCTAGTAACTCATTAAAATACTTTTGTTTACTTATTATAAATTACTTCTCTTTAGGTATATATTTTTGGGATCTAAGCTCATTAATATAATGAGTAGTCAGTATTTCTGTATGACCAGCCTATTCCCAAACAACCACACATAGAATTATTATTAATCATAAATGCTCAGGCAACAGCTTAGGCTTGTTAATAACTGATTCATAGCTTAAATTAATTCATATTTCTTATTTACAATCTATCATGAGACAGCACTTTTTTTCAGTATGTCATGTTCATCTCCTGCTTACTCTGCATCTTGCTGGTGACTCCCTGTGACTCTGTCCTTTTTTTTCTTTCCAGGCTCTCTCAGTTTGGCTCCCTTGCCTAATCTCTTCCTGCCTACCTATTGTCCAGTCACTTCTTTATTAACAATGAGAGTAACACCTTCATAGTGTATAGAAGAATTATTCACAACAATTTTTCTCTTTACTTCAAATATTTAAAGAGTGTTTTAATAAGCCAGCTGACAAAGAAATCTCATTTTTGTCTACATTAATATTGTTTCCAATCTATTGTCTCCGTGTTGAGGAGTTTCCAACTCACATGTTAATAGATCTATTGACTCAACCAAAGACTGCTTAAGACCTCTGCAAGAGGAGAGAGAAATTTGTGCTATGTTCTTTGTGTGCCTATTCTTAGTTCTCACTAATGTGAAACAGAAGCAAAGACAAAGGACACAGAGAAAAGAATATATCCCAAATAAAGAAAGGCAATCAATCTGAAAGAAGATTCAGCTCACATTCTACTTACTGGAGCTGAATCACTTTTCCCTTGCACCACTTCGTTGGCTGATGAGAGGAAGACCATCCTTAACTGCTTTGTGGGAAGGATCTCTGCCACAGAGATCGTCTTCCAGGCCATGTGATACTAAGCTCCTGTTAAGTATCATTTTTTGCTTCTCCTAACGTTATACCATATACTCAAGAGCCCTCCTCTCAGAGAGAATGTGCTTACCTTGGCTGACTTTCATGAAGGCTAAGATCACCAGACTTGGGCCACGAAGTGCAGTCATTGGTTGGTGTAGTAGTGTATGTTTACAATCCCAACCTTCAAATGTCAGAGGCAGAAGGGTCAGGTTCTCAAAGCTGTCCTTAGCTACACAGTAAGTTTGAGCCCAGCCTGGGCTATATGAAGTCCTGTCTCAAACAAACAAAACAATTCTGGAAAGTCAAATTGAAAATTGAAAAAAGAAGAAAATGCTTTTCAAAAGAAATGTGCCACTTGAAATTATTTAATAGCAATAATTTAAACTATGACTTAACTGCAATTATAACTACGCAAAATAATCTAGCTCATCTATATAGAAAGGTAAGAAAAGTGTGTCCATAAGATATCTCCAGAATTCATTCCCCATATAAACTGGGGAAGTGTGAGGAAGGATGTCTTTCAGATTGAGATGTGCTGCTGTACCAGTTGAACAGATCACTTTCAGTGGTGTTTCAAGGCTGCATCACCCACTCTTCCTGCTCTGTGCTAGTGCTGGATGCAGACCAGGACCTCCCAGTGACATTTGTGACATTGTACATACCATAAATATTTAAAAAGTTCAAAAGGTAATGAACCTCTAATGATTTTCTTAGAACCTCATAAAGAGAAGATGGTATTCCATAATTAGGTATTTAGATATAGGTTTTTTCCTGTCACTGGGAATAAAAAACAAAATGTTTTTTATTAATAATGATATTACTTCTGTGTTGAATTACCTACACATCAACCTGGTTATATGTCTATCAACTCATGGTCTCTAATAAATAAAAATATATGGAAGTGTTGCTTTGTCTGGTTAATACTAGTTAGTTACTTTCAGAATAAAGTAACTCAGCAACAATAGAGATTATGTGTTCTGATACATAAGGATACCTTGAGAATTGCTCCATAGAATGTTCTCTGAGGCTGTTACATTGCATCAGCTTTTCCTCATTGCTCATTATTTTAGCAATGATTAAAATGAGCTAAACATATTTCAATAGAATTTTGATACAACTATATTATTGTAATTGTCTATGAGTTAATTAAAATTCTGAATGTTATTATGGTCACAGTCATTAATGATGTTATTGTTGTGCAGTTCGATGACTGTTTCAACAGTGAACACAGCATAGGACACATTCTTTTCTCCAGTGGTTTCATAATCTAAAAAGGCACAAAGAACAATCAGAAACAGTTAAAGATTAAAGACATTTTTGTGGACTAGAGCAGCAGCTCTCAACCACTTTATGGGTCCCATATTGGACATCCTGCATATTAGATATCTACATTATAATTTATAACAATAGAAAACTGCCGCTATGAAGTAGCAACAAAATCCAGTGGAGGGATTGGAACAAGTCAGCCACATAACTTTCAACTTACAGTCTATCATGACTATGTATGTGCTGACATAAGGGTGGCACAGAGATTGTGAAAATGGCCAACCAATGACTGGTCCAGCCTAAAACCCATGACACTGTCTGAAGCACCAGGACCCAAAGGATGGATGGCCCAGAGACCTTTTGGTCAAACACAACTAGAGGAAAAATAAAATGTCAATGTAATGATGCCTAATGATATTACTTTATACTCATAGATTGGTACTTTGCCCAGCATCAGAGAGGCCTCATCCAGCAATTGGTGGAAGCATATGCAAAAACTCAGTCAAACATTAGCTCAAACTCACAGAATCATAATGAAGAGAGAGGAAGGAGCCAGAGAGGTCAAGAACACCCCAAGAAAATTCACAGGATTAACTAACCTGGGCTCATGTGAGCTCACAGAGACTGAACTGATAGCCGAGGAGCCTTCATGGGACTAACCTAGGCCCTCTTCATATATGTGACAGTTATGTATCTTGGTCTTCTTTTGGGACCCCTGACAGTGGGAACAGAGGCTGTCCCTGACTCCCTTCCTGGCTTTTGGGACCCTATTCTTCATACTGGGTTACCTTGCTAGCCTTAATACAAAGCGAGGTGCTTAGTGTTACTACAGCTTGATATGCCATGTTTTGTCAATATCCATGGGAGGCTTGGCCTTTTCTGAAGGGAACCAGAAAGGGAGTAGATGGGGGTCAGAAGAGGCAGAGGGGAGGTATGGGCAGGGGTACTGGAAGAATAGAAAGGAGAGGAAACTTGTTAGGATGTAAAATTATTTAATTATCTAATGGTTCGGTCACCACAATATGAAGAAATATATTAAAGGGTCACAGCATAAGGAAGGTTGAGAACCGCTGTACCAGAGTGAAGGAACATACTGGTATGTAGTTGATTCTGGAGATTGTAAGATGAACAAAGCTAGGGGAGGCTTGGGAAGAAATTAACAGAAAGAAAAAAGGGGGGAGGGGCAAAGAGGAAGGGAGGGAGGGAGGAAAGAAGGGAATAAGGGAAGAAGGAAAGAGATTATTCATTTCATTATATAAATGAACACATAAAGGAGGTAAGAAAATTAAGAGCATAAAATGTAAACAGTTAGCAAGGAATGCCCTTACCTGAATTAAAGACTATTGCAGGATACTTGATCACATTGCGAACACTGAAATTATGTTATTTAAATAAAATCAACCATAGGTCAATAAGTGGAGTAAGCAGCCAGTTGACTGAAAGTAACTATAGAGAGTGAGGGGAAGTTGGGAGGAGGCGGGGGGGGGGGGGGTAAGAAGGGAAGAACATCTAGCTGAAGGAGACTTTGTTTCAGATGGCAGGAGAGAAGGCTCTTTCTAGGATTACAGTGAAGAAGAAAGGTCAACAGATTGCTTTCTCTGACTCTCTGCACTAGCAGGTTTTCACTCTAGCATCTGGCTCCCAAGTTTTTATTGATAAAATAGAATGGGAGAGACTTAGTTAAAATTAACAAAAGACATTATGTGCAGTTAGAAATATATGGGTCAGAAAAGAGGCATGAATGGATTTAGAAGCAACAAGGCTGTTTATATTTGATATCAAAGTCAGGAGAGAGTAAAAATGGGTTCTGCGTTGATAATAATAAGTATAATAACAAAATCACAGAATGTGAAATTACAGACACATTTGCCCTTGCTAAGTATGCAAACCTGGATCAGAGGATTATGTTTAAGCCTCATTTTGCTTTTTTTCTAACAATGTTTGAATCCCAACCATATAACTTTCTCTGCATAGGGTACAAAAGCACAGAGACAAAATAAAAATACCTACTTTTTAAAGAACTGACAGTGTGGCTATATTGACTGCTGTACAGATGCTTATGTGTAGCCAGCACTGTAAACGGATGTAAAAGTTTTCCTGGGAAAAGTCAAGATGTATCTGCAAATGGGCTTCAAATATACATGTTATCACCTGGCCAAATGAAAGGTCTATGATTAACAGATGACATTTGTACTTCAAAGATATACCTAAGGGTGAGCATTTGGAGGTAAAGATAACTTTGGCATAACATAAATGAGACCTTAGGATGAACTGGCTTTCTTAGTAACACATGTAGACAATTACATGTGGTTTGGGGCTGGGGAAGTACTTGTTCAAAATAAAAGTCTCTGTGTGGCTCTGATCTCTCAGTGAGCTACTGGGGCCTTCTAGATACAGTGCAGAGGTGAAAGACATTGGTTTTGTTATTGTTGTTATTTTGATTTTTTTTTAAACATGCAACCAGCTTTGAAGTCTTTTTAGAGCTGTAACCAGACCCTTGTTGAGCGCACACGCAGCTGTGCTCCATCAAGTGATCTTTGGTTCAGATTTCAGAACTGACCAGGGATTAGTGCCACCAGGGTTACATTACAGCATTGATAGCACCATAGTGACCAATAAGAGCAAAGCATTACCAGCTCTGCTTTAAAATGATTTGTAGGTGCCTGTGTGATACCTCTCAACAGTTTCCAGAAAGCTCAGAACTGTAGAAACTGGGTCATACACATGATGGACAAACATTTCATTGATGGTAAAACGCTTGCAGTGTTTGAGATCTGCGATGTAGAGAGATTGGAGAACACTGGTTACTTTTTCTGAGCTCAGATGGTTTAGGTAAGACATGATTTATGACCTAGCCGTTTCTAACTAGACCAGCTTACTTTGTGACAACATTATATTGCTGTTAAAGGACTGACACCTAAAATAAATCTGGATTCTTTAAAAAATTGGCTATTTGGGGGCACATTATCATTTCAATGCAAAATGTCCCTGATAATCTCCTATGCTTGAACACTCGACCCACCGTTGTTTGTCATAGCCAGAGCTGCCTGCCAGGTAAGGATGTACATTTGTGGGTGAGAGCAAATTGTCTTTGCTTCCTGGTCTGCAGAAATGTAGCAGGCCAAATTGCAGGCTTTCTTACTGCAGAGACCCTCCAGTTGCTATGCCTTATGGCCCATTAGTCTGTGAACTAATGTAAATCCTTCTTCCCCTAAATTGCTTCTGTCAGGTGTTTTGTGAGGAGAAAAATAACTAGCAATATGGGTACATAAATGAGTTGAGATAAATTTTAATGAACAATATCATCATTTTAAAGGACCCTGGACATAAAGAAAACACTCATTCACTCTGGAAAAAAAAAGATTGGAGGTAAAGGTTCATTAAAAGCTATTTTAAAGAATTCTAAGCAATGAAAGATATTTTAATTAATTCATTAAGTTATTCATTCATTCATTGCATCATGTGGAATAAAATAGGGTCTAGTAAAATAAGGTCTAGTACATTAGACCGTATTTATCCACCACCACTAAGTTACATCCCTAACCTCAAAGACAAATCTAAAATCATCTAAAATCATCTCTTAATCTCTACTGTAGATCCTGATTTTCTCAAAAGATCAACCCCTTACTAAAAAGAAGAGAACATGATTCATTAGAGAATCACACTGCTTGGCTGTGAAAACTTCTTCATGACTTGCCATTCAAGGAGAAAGGACATTTATTATATACCCTTTGGTCATTATCTATTTCTTTAATCATGTAATGAGAACCATCTATGTATTTGGAACCCTAACACACTACAACATCTTGAAAATTATTTTTCAAGGGACATGACATAACGCCTCGAGGAGGTAATAGTAAAGTAGTCTGCTCTAGTGGGAGGCATCAGTAATTATGTACATAAATCAGGTAAGAAATATAAGGTGCAGTGGCATTTAGTTTTAGGAGACACAGTAAAAAGCAGTTTCAGAATGAAGCACGTGCATCTGAATGATATCACAGATTGGATATGAAATGTTCTGTTTTCCAATTTTTTGTGTGTAAAGATTTGATTGTTGGATATGGGCTTTGGGGATGTGACTTGAATATAAAGACAGTAGCTTTATCTACAGATAGACCCCATAGAACTTGGCAAGTTTGTGACTGAATGGGAGATTAGGAGGTAGAGTATGATTGGGGAAATCAAGTCACCAGGGGCATGCTCCTTGGGAGCATGATCTTCCTTCACCTATGTCCTCACCTCCACCAGCTCGTCCATGTCTTTCTATGAATTCCTACCACAAAGATGTTTCGCTTCTCTGTGGTCTTTTAGCTATGGCGTCATCAATCTATGCACTGGAATCTCTGAAACCATGAATCAAAATGTCTCTCCCTCATTTAAGCTATTTCCTTGAATATTTTGTTACAGTAACAAAATTTGACTAGCAAAAATGGAAGTTGCATTTCCTAGAAAGTACCTCTTCTGGTTGTCTGACCCCATGGATGTTATTTTATAGCTCTGTACAGTGTAGAAAAGAGCCATGTCTTAGTTTCCAGAAGTTTCTTTAGCCTGGTGTAATAATAATATGAAGAAATGTGTTCCCTCATACTACCAGAATCTAGACATCTGAAACGGAGGCCTCAGCAGGGCTGAAAATCTGCTGAGGTCTTTCAGGGATGTTTTGGTTTTGGTATTTTGCCTTCATAGCTTTGTGTGGGTTTAGGCATTTGTTGGCTCATGGATGCATCATTTCCACTCCTGCTTCTGCAGCTCCACCATCTCCTCCTTCTGCACTGTGACTGTGTCTCTAGTAAGCCTCCTGCCATTAACTCGACATCCTAAGAATCTATGATGATCTCATAATCTCAAAACTATTAACTCAATTACTCTTTTAAAAATCCTTTTCTTAAGAAGTTGACAAATACAGGTCTAGGAATTATGACAAGGGCACATCTTTTTTGATTCACTAATCAAAGCATTATAATGCAAAGATGTCTGTACAATTATTTATGTATTATGTACAAATATTTATGTATGTATCTCTCTGCCCATTAGAGTGTGAGTCCCATAGTAACAGACATTATTATGGACTTGTATCACTAATGTATTTCTATTGCTGAAAAGTGCTTGATGTTATAATGACAATAATTTTTAATGAATGAACCCTCTGGGTTGTTTCATGTGTAAAAACACATAGTGGAAGTGAATACACTGAAGCCAGGGTGAAAACATGGGTAGCCATGAATGGGCCATGCCAATATAAATCAATCTTAGTTCATCTGAATGCATCCAAAGTATTTTTGCTGCAAAGACTGCTAATGTTTACTTCAGAATAAAAAATGGTATTGATGAATTTTATTTCCAGATTGTAGAAATCCATAAGTGTAAAGAACTTGGTGTCAAACCAAGAAAAATAACCCACAGTCTTTGTGAGAAATTATTCTTAATTTGAGATTATATTCCATATATTGTCACTACTGAACTATATAAATACTTATTCATATATTTGCCCTATTACTTATAGTAAACATTTACTCAGGACAATACTAAAATTACAGCTAGAGACTGTCATCTCTCCCATCCACAAGTTCACAGTCAGTTTCTAATCTTGGCTAAGCCTACTTTGAACTACACACATGCCTGAAGATGGTCATGCCGAACTCACAGCACTTATGTTTACAAGTTGATACATTTTCATAAACATTCAAAACTCTGACATTGGTGCTTCTAGAACTACTCATGGCTGTGATGCTTGGTCAAATGTAGCACAGAATAAAGTGAACTATTTAGCAAAGCTCCTACTGCCTTGCTCAGAGAGGTTTAGCACAGGCCCAGGGTGTCTCTTGTTGGGGACAGACTCCGCTCCCTCTCTCTAATCAGAATCAATGCCCTGACTCTCTGTAGTCAAGGCTACTATGACGCAGTATGAGCCCAGGGAGGAATACACTCATCCCTGAAGTTGCTAGAGATAATACAGATTCATGGGACACAAATTAGCTTACAGAAAATGTTATATCATTTGTTTTTTATAAAAACAGATTTTATGTTTTCATAACTCAGACCCAAATCACCTTGTTTCAAGCCAGACTTCTTTCTGTCTCAAGAAATTGAATATTTATAAAAGAATAGGCTTTCTAAATATTCATATGGCATCCAAATAGTTTTTAGCAGAAAATACAGGGTATAGTCACACTTCAAAGTATATAAAACTATTTATGTCTTTAATAAAACTCACCAAGAATTTATGTTCTTACTGGTCTAGCAAATGAATTGTGACTAGGAAGAATAGCAGCCAAGAGACCTTCAAGTGTTTTGTTTCTATGGACTAGGCTGAACTAGGGCTACTCCTGGAGGAATAGCTGTTAGCACTAACAAACATTTCCTTTAATTGGTTGAAAACATTATCATAAAATGATCCTAGTTAACAGTGCTTATCTCTGAGTACTGGCCCAAGGCTGCCTTATTAAAAAAGAACTGCTTACTGCTGTCCAGGAGACCCTTAGAGAAATCTCATACTACTTTATTACTATGTTTCCTCTCTGTTTCTCTGTCTCTGTCTCTGTCTCTCTGTCTCTCTCTCTGTCTCTCTCTCTCTCTCTCTCTCTCTCTCTCTCTCTCTCTCTCTCACACACACACACACACACACACACACACACACACACCACACCACACCTGTAATAAATGAAGTGACCTTGAGTTAAGGAAACAGAAGTCAATGAAAGTTAAAAAGAAATCATGAAATTTGGGAAATGGATCGAAAAGAATTGAAACACATTAGCTAATCAACTAGCAAATTTGCAGTTTCTACCCTAGGGATGAGTCTTGGCTGCTGCACATGATCAAGTGGAAGAGTTCCTGCAAGCACAGATGGAAGAACACAAAGATGTCTGAGTTTTGAACACTCTGACATACAAACACAAGCTAGCCTGGAGTCTCATCTGACAGGTGGGTGCATGGATAAATAAGATGTGCTCCCTGAATCCACAAAAGGATCTACTTTTCACTAAAATCTTTTAAAATCACAAGAGTACATTTTGGTTGGAGGCAGCAATGGTGATGAAGGGGTTTATTTTTTTAACACAAGGAAAGACTGAAGCAGCATTTCTTCCTTTATTTCACATAGGCCATGAGATATCAACTTTTAAAGAATTTAGTTACACATTTTATAAGTAAAGAACTGCCATGTTTTGGTTTTTTTTTTTCCCCAAACTCCATGTAGACTAACTAGCAATTTAGTAAAATTCATTGAAGCTTTTTTCAAAACTTATACTCAGTAAATTTCACAATTTGGGGTAAAAATTTCTCATATTTTGACAAAGGCACAGAACTCTAGATGATAGGGCCTGTTTCATACTGTGCATGCCAGTACCCAGACAGTGAAGTCACCTCTCCTCCTGTTCTCGTTCCTAAATATCATGGAAATATAACCATTCTCAGAATGTTCATTTTTTTTGCCAGTATTTCAAAAACTAAAGGAGATCCATGTACTTTCTTAAAATGTAAATAAGTTGAGAATGTCATCCTCATCAGGTCCTGTACACTCATTATGCCTACAGTTATTATTTCAGTAATGAAATACACAACAGTGTGAAATTGAAATGGGTAAGTCTGCTCTTACCCATAAAAGTTCAGAAAAGCTCATATCTGAAAATAGAGAAATTATTGGTTCTAAAGAGACCCTGAGTTGTGGCCACCTCTGCCAAAGCAACTTGTTATCACTTTGTGAAGGGGGTCTATTTCTTATTGGCTCTGGTTGAGTCTATGTGGAAGATCTGTAGATGATGAGGCTCCTTTGAATTAAATCCACTCCTGTGGCTTTCTGGTGAGTTCCTAGGATGCAGACAACTTTAAGACCTCTGAATAGCTTCCAAAAACCTTGAAGTAGATTTGGCTAAAAAGCCTCACCAATTTTCCCTTACAGCAAGCTCTTTTGGCAGAAAGACCTTTTTGTTTGTTTTGCCAGATACTCTGCATTGCTGAGGGATTGAAGATGATGCATTGAAAACAACATAAAACCAAAAAAAAAAAAAAAAAACCATGCTAAAATTCTTTTTAGGATCTGTGGGGTTCGGTTCACAACACTATTTGGTGTACGAAAGCAGCAGTATAGGTAATATTTTCTGTTCTATTGTAAATATTTCTAAGACTTGAAAATATTTTACTAAATTCCCTTTTAAGGATGTCTCTGGCTAGCCTGGGCTCACAACAGACTCTAGCAACAACTCCACACCAGCTAGGAGCCTCTGCTGCCCAGTGTTCGGGAACTATTGTGACGAGAAACGTGGCCCTGCCCAGGTCCATGACACTATAAATGAAACAAGGACACCCACATGTGACCCTGTTGTGGTCTGTGGCTCCTGGTAGCACAAAAGGCAGAGAGGATAGAGCTGTACAAAGTTATCCCCACCCCTCCCCTCACTGGTCGAAACACTAGGGGGAGCTGGTCATGCCCTTCACTGGCTGAAGCACTCAGGAAAGAGGGTCTTACACCTCGCCTGGGCAGTACAATAGAGCTGACTCTGTTAACAGAGGCATGGGCGAACTGGCCCTGAGAGCCCTAGAATGTGAGAACAGGTCACTTTTCTTTTGCATGCCATGTAGTGGCATGGGTAAAGAAAAGAGTCCTTCCTACCTTATCCCTCACCGTCTACAACCGGGGTTTGGGCGGACCTGACCCAATCCTTCACCAGCAGCAGCACTCTGGAAAGCAGACCTTGTACTTTGCCTGGGCAGCACAATAGAATCAACCCTGTTGGTAGAGGTGTGGGTGAGTGAATCCCGAGGGTGAGAGCATGGGAGAACTGTCCCTGTTACTCACCTGCCATGTGGCTGTAAGGGCTAAGGAGAGTTGTTCCTCCCCATCAATGCCTGAGGCATGTAGAAGAGCTGGCCCTGAGGTCATAAGAGCATGAGAGGTGTCCCTGGCCCTCACCAGCTGTAGCAGTCGGGAGGCTGGCAGCATAGGAGAGCTGGTCCTCCATGTGTGGAAGAACGGACCACGAGGACATGAAGGCAAAAGAAACGGTCCAGCTCGCCCCTTCCTCCTTACTGCAAGGGATGCATTAGCCAGGGCGGTGCTGGAGGGCTCACCTGGTGGTAAAGACCTGGAAGATCTGGTAGGCTGACCAACTCTGCAACTATCCAGGCCGGGAATCAAGGTTATGCGTTGGCCCACCCCAACACCATCCCCGTCTGTAAGCTGCTGCTGCGCTGGTGGAGGTATTAGTCTTTGGACTCAAACCTCCATAACACAGGGCAGCAATGGGATGACCAGGAAGAGTCCAAGTTAGGACCCAGTGTTGATCCTAAAGCAGAGATCAAGGGTCAGGAATCAGACCAATGAATCTTTACAATGAACACTTGCATGTAAAAAGATATGGATACAGGGGCTTACTACACGTCTTACTGTAGTCCATGGCAAAATTTTCCCCTTCTTCCTCTAAAAAAAATATTTATTTTTTGAGGGAGGGACAGGCAGGTAGGATAGAAAGACATGTTGTAAAAGACATCAAGAATAAATTTTTTAAAACTAAAATAAGGCAAAAGTTGTCTCTGAATTCATTAATATTTTGGGATTACAAGTGCATATAAATTATTTAAATTCGTGCGGTAAGTCAATATCTTGAAAAATTAATGTTAGTTTGATTTTCTCTGTTTATTTATGCATGACTTCTCTTCCATATTAACTCAAGGAGTAGAATTAGCGTCTGAGGACTTAGTTCACGGCATAACGTACGCTTAGCCTATAGTTCTCGACTGATCCTATCATCAACTCCCCTCCCTCCTTTAAGAGGGAACAGAAGGACTGACACAGGCGGAGAGAGGAACACAAGGTCAGGAAATATTTCCCTTCCTCTTCCCTTCTCTCTCTTTCCCTCTTCTTCTCTCTGCCCACCCCCTTGTCTACTCCTTTCCCATTTTAGTTTTCTAAGCCACAGTCTTGCTATTCAGTGGGAAGAAAGGTTTCAATTACTCCAAATTAACACTTGATCTGAAGATGAATAAGAAAGCCAGGTCATCTCACTCACTGTCTTCCCACTGAAGGTTGGAAGCTGGGCTTCTAGGAAGGATGAGGGTTTACAGGGAAATCAAGAATGTCTTTAAAGGTCATCTCTTTAAAGACAGAGGAGGCTGTCTCTCTGAATCAGATCTGACTAGCCAATGTGAGCAACAGTGCACAACATGGTGGCCCAGAGGACTCTGTAAAAAGGATATTTTCATTCAGTGAGAAGGCATCAGGCCTGACCCCAGGACTTTGTGAGCACTATACATAGTGTCAACCTCCCAGGACAATTTAGGCCTCTGCAATGGAGCTTGGGCATCTTTAGTGACAGAGGTGGGGCCAGAGAGTATAAAGCACCAATCCCGAGGGTTGACTCACACTGAGAAAGGATGGAAGGTTTTAAAAATAGGCAACATAGTGGAAGTTACTTATATGTGAGTGAGTGATTATGGGTATCACTAAAGCTGTTAGAATCTGAAAGTCATCTCTAGGGCATTCAGCATCCTCCAAATGTGCATTTTCTGTGAGGTTTGCCCCCCACCCAACTGACAACTAGAAGGGACTACTGACCCCTAACAGAGGAGTTAGCTGAGCCATTAGCATTTGTACAAAGGACCACTTAACGACCAAAAATTTTCCTTGACACATGTGGAGGATATCTCATGGTGAAATTAATGAAACAGAATTAATACACTCAACAGAGACAGATCAAACACAATGATGCTGAGTGAAAGAGTTAGGTAGAAATCTGTCTACACATCATACAGTATGTCAGGAGGAGCAGTGAATCCATAGTAGTTAAGTGTTGATCTGCTGTCTGCTTTGAAATGGAAGACACAGAAGAGAGATTACAGAGGAGCACAGAAATAATACGTAGGCTGATGAATGTGCTCAGTATCTTGACTATGGGGATAGTTGTGCTGTTAATAAAAGATTAAACTGTACATGTGAAATATGTGAAGTTTGCTGTTTATGAGTTATATAACATCCCTCAGGATCTGAGGGTGTTCATTTCAGACATACCACTCATCTCTACATCTACAGATATTCCAGTTTCATATATATGTACAGTGACTATTATACACAGCCTATAAGCATGTCATAATCATGTCTTGGGTATTGACAATACACAATACAACATAGTTCTATTTAAATCACTGTTATTTAGAGGGAGAAATGATGGGAAGAGAAGTCTGTTCATATTCAATGCAGTTGGCACATTGCAGAGCAAACATTTTTACATTTGTTATTTTTTTAAGCTTTAAATTTTATTCTATGTATATGGTGTTATGCAGTGATGCATATCTGGGCACAACTTGTATGCCAGGTGCTCATAGAGACCAGAAAAAAGTGTTCAGTTCACTGGGACTGGAGTTTCACATGGTTGCATGTTGTCCATGGGTGCTAGAAACTGAGCTTATAACCTCCGAAAGAGCAGAAAGTGCTTAATCTCTGAGCCATCTTCCCAACCAATTTTTATTTAAATAAGGAACCACGGGGTTTAGTGGTCCAGCTATGCTTAGGCAAGGTGACTTCAAGGGAAGCAATCAGTAACAACAAGCTTGATGGAATTCTTTGAAGTAGAGCAGCCTTTTGCCTGCTCCATCCACAAGTCACCCATAAAGCTACAGGGTCAAGAGGTGAACTGTTTCATATAAGCCCATGGGTTAGAATGCTGTCCTCTCCTGTTTACCCATAAAGCTGCAGTGCTGAGAGATGCTTTAGCTGCACAGCATGTCCAGAGAGGTAGGGCTTCCCTGGCAGTCCTTCCCAGGAGAAGGCAGCATCAGGGCCTGGTACAGTGGCAGTATTGCAAGAAAACACTTCCATTTTCCCAGAACACAGCTTCCAATGAGTTAGTAGGTCCTGCCAGGTTGTTTTTCATTTCCCTCCTATTTATCTGTTCTCTGAGTTATTTAATAGGCATCACTATTTAGCCTTCAAGAGAGAATAAAGTTTCCTAATCATGATTTTATAACCCCGGACCTTGTTTAAAATGCTAAACTTCCTAATAGGGAGTAAAACTTCTTCAGAGAATTTGGGCTTTGGTGATAACACTTTCCTTTGATATGTTTGCATTTCAAAACTCTTTAAACAGGTTATTCAGTCATTTGGACCTTTGTGGGAAAGGGTACAGACAACGGATACATCACAAGATTTTGGACAACAATAGACTAAAGATTCGGAAAGGTGGTGAAGCAGCTAAAGAATTTCCAGATCTGGAGATGCTCTAGCCTTCCAATTGCTGCATTGCCGCTCAAGACTCATGTGTCTGTGAAATGCCTGAGGTACACGAATGCACTGTGCGGTCAGTCCTATAAAAGTACAACACATGCACATATTCACGGCATATAATAATTGAGAATGAGAAGAAGCAGTCATGTTGCTGGCTTATGTAGTTACTATACTTGTTATTTTAGAGTGGACTTCTACTTGTTATTGTAAAAACATGGCTCTGACCTCAAAGGAAATAAGAGGTGGTAATAGAAACAACCTATAAACCCAGACTTTAGTTACCACAAAAGAACATCTTCCATCGTGGAGACATTTTCATAAAGTTTTTATAATATTGGGGCATAGGTTATAAATTAAATGTTTTTTATTAAAAAAAATTGGTAGACATATCATAGAGGCAAGTTAAAGAAAAGCATGAAATCTCTGCTGTTGGTCTCAGGTTCTGATAACATTTTAAAGCTTATGGTTGGTAGAGGTCTCTTGATAGATTCCAAAAGCATATACCTAAGAGTCATAGAAAAGCTTCCAGATCATACACAGATTTGGGTAACAACTGCCTATTTAAGGAACTAAAGGCCCAAGATTATTTGACTCTGTCCCTACAGCATTAAAACTCTTCACAATCACTGAACTTCTAATCAGTTCATTTATCCTGTTCAGTGTAGCTGATACTTCCTTCTGGGAACTTGAGCTAACATACTTATGAAGAAAAGGTTTACTGTGAAATGGTATGTATCTCAGACCAGAAGCCTCAAGTATCTTGTGTACTGCCTCTGTTGATCACGTCAGGAGGCCATGTAGAGTGAGGGGTCAGCACCATCTAGACTTGTTAAGCACATCCTGTGATGTTCTCATAATGACAAGATTGGTCAGGAAAAGGTTTGCCAGACACAGTTCCAATGTAATGCCGCAGAGCTATTACCTATCATGAAGGCTACAGACCAGTAAGTAAAGAGATCAGTAAAGAATTAGGGCAGGGGATACACTGCCCAGCATATTTCCCACCCCGAAACTACACAGGAAAATTGGAGTGGCTTTTGGGGAGAGACTGGGAGCAAAAGACCTTTCCCACAGCATTTTTCCAGATATTCACTGGTATTAGTGTTTGCTTTTTTTTTTTTTGAGACAAGTCTTTAATTATTTAGTATTTCACTATTATGTAAAGCATTATCTCATTCCATGTATAAATTATAAAGTTTGGCTTCTTGGGATATTTTTTATTCACATTTCCCCATCACTAAGGAATTACTGTATCTTAAACTGGACTCAAGAGATGTGGGATATGTGTTTCTTCCTAGTGACGAGCTCAAAAGGTTCAGTTCATGTGAAAAAAATTTACAAAAATAGAATTCAAATAACTAGAAAAAATTCTACTGCCTTTACTTCACAGAAGAAATAATGGGTAATTTTTCTCCCATTCCTATATATCTATAGAGGGGTGTGTATAAGTGTGTGTGTGTGTGTGTGTGTGTGTGTGTGTGTGTGTGTGTGTGTGTGTGTGTATGTGTGCAAAATCCTGTCATTGTCTAAGGTACCCTCTTAAATCTAAGACTGTAAGCAACTCATCTCTCCCCCCCCCTTAAATTAATTCACCCATGACTGAAAACATGACTCCACGTGTGTTGATTTGTTTTGTTCTGCTTATTTTTGTCCCATCTAATCTCTCTCTTGCCTCTCTGTGTTAATCCTGCTTAGGAACCTTAACTCTCCAAGGTCAGGCATGAATATGTCACAGATATAAAGTCAGCTGAGATGACACAACAGCCCAAATCCTTTTAAATTATATTTCAAGTTGGGATCTGTCCGTTTTATTTATTTATTATTAATTGGAATATATATTTTACCTCTCTCTTCCCTGCAGACTGCAAAACCCACACAGTCCCAGGGGTCCGGGGTCTCTGTTCTGTGCTGTGCCTGGTGGAGGATGCTGAGTTCTCTGGCTTGAGTTTCACTCCTCAGAGCAGGGAGCTCCCTTAGAACTCAGAACATAATTTTCCTGAAATGAAAGGTTGGAAAGGGGGTGAGGGTGTCTAAAGGCAGACATCTGGGGCAACTGTGCTGTAGGCCTGGAAAACTGGGAGGTTGAAAGGTCAGGGAGGATTTAGCCGACATGGTCTATAATCCTGGTTACCATGGAGTCAATCAGATAGGGGTGTGTGGGGGTGTGTGTGTGTGTGTCTTTGTGTCTATATGTATTTTTATCAATACACTTAAGATAGATGCTTTGATAATTTCAGAGTAAGTAGATCACTTTTCTTCTACTCAGGTGTGTATTGTTCTTCTTATTATTTATACTAAATATATATATTTCACAGGTAAAGCAAATACTCCCTTTGTGTTGTCTGCCAAAGTAAACAATCTCTGAGCCGAGCCATCAGCTGAGCGTATTATTGCTTTTCACTGTGATGATAGTCAGACAGTTCATTCCACAATTTCAAAAGTGCATTCCAGCCTCATTCAAGAACAGAAGTTGTTGTAATACCAGCACAATCACCCATTAGTAAGAAGAACCCCAGCCCTTAACAGTTGAGCCCTTTTGCCCTAATAAAATAATAGTAAGAAAAATAAAACATTAGTCAACATGTCACAGAAGGAATTACTTAAGCAACATCTTTTAGAAGTAAGCAAAAAAAAAAGAAAAACATAATTCTTTATAGTTCCCGAGAGTTATTAATAATTATATCTTAGTATATTTAATAGCTGAAAACTTTCTGTGTGTAAGGCCATAAAGAATGCTATAGAACTTAAACACAGGCAGAGTTTTACCAGCTTTTTAAATCTCTACATTTTATGATGAACTTTAAACAGCTCTGACACATTTGATTTCTCTTTTCCTTGCTGTTAAAATACTCTATTTAGTTCCATGGAAAAAATAATTATTGTCTCAGGACTAAGGAAACCAGAAAAATTATTTAAGACCGTGATAAATGAGCTAAGAAAATTCAGATGGCAAATGTGGAGGTTCAGTTTGGAGCTGTGTGATGTCCCATAGGGCAGGTGCACATGTGTGGGTCAAGAAACAAACAAGATGAAAGTGGAATAATCTTAAATTGTATCCAGAAAGTGAGTACAACCATAAATTACAGACTTACAATAAGATGTTTAAGGGCAAAACAGTCCACTTTCAGGACTCAACCTGGAGTTGACATATAAGGTTTTCTCCGACTCCACCTTCAGTGACATCATTTTTCTGTCTTGGAATCTACCAGAGTGGTAATATTTACAAATTTACAACCTTTCATTTGAAGGATTTTTCATCTGCATCTAGAGATGGCCGCTTAACACTTGCCAGTACAAAATAGTAAATTATGACAGGTGTTTTTTTTAGTACATTTCTGACTTCAACTTTGGAAACGTATTTCATAAGTTACTTTCTTGAGTTGTAAAATAAAACGTTTGTACTTTTATTTGAGGGAAGAAGTCAAATGTACATTTTATCACCAGAATTTCATGTTGAATTTGAACAGAAAGATGGAACTTATTTTTCTTCTGTCTAATTCAGTCAGCTGATACCCTTGATATCAAATGTCATAGTTTTTCAGTACTGTAAACAGAGGATGTGATGTTTAGTCTGAATACATCAAGAAACAAGCAAGCGAACTGACTGTTTTCACTGAAATGGCAGCTAAGGGTAACTTGGAGGGGCTGAGCCCCACCCAGCCTTTTCTCTTTCCCATGCTTGGTTTTTCCTAATCATTGTGTCTTCTCTGAAATGCTGTAGCTAAACTCCCACAGCACCAAGCCTAAATCAGAGCATTGTCCAGGAATTCTATGCTTACTTTCGAAACATGCCACTCCTAGCAGGCAGCACAGTTTCTATGTGCAGCAGACCCCCACCCCCACCCCATGTACCTTCAGTTTCAAGACTGTGTAGAGATTC
Organism: Phyllotis vaccarum; assembly: GCA_033318265.1. NCBI lineage: Eukaryota > Metazoa > Chordata > Mammalia > Rodentia > Cricetidae > Phyllotis > Phyllotis vaccarum. The sequence goes on from JARWLC010000005.1 coordinate 108,695,210, forward strand.
ATCAATTGACCTAGTCCACCAATTTACAGGACGGAGTCAAAGGATGAAGAGATTGAGAAAGGATGCTTCAGTCTCCAACAAATTGATTCCCAGGTTTCCTCTGATTCTTTTCTTCATTTCTTCTTATTTTCTGATTACCTTTCCCTAAATGACTATGATCTTTTCTATTTCTCACAGAGAGCAAGAGGAGTTCCATACACGTGGCCACAATCCAGCAGCTTACACTTTACAGTTCTGCAGCAGAAGCAATAGAAACTCACGTTGTTTAACTCAGATCAAACTATCAAAAATCTGTCAGAGCCTAAGAGGATAGTGAAAGCACTGGGAACTCAAGTTTGCAACACAGTCCTTCCCTGTAGCCCAAGAAACATGGAGATCCCCCTTAGGCCTGCCCACAGAAGCCGGCATCTCTTATAGCTCGTATCCTTTTGTCCCTCTCGGAAAAATTCAAAGATGCTGAGTCAGAGACTGGATTCACTCATTTAGGCTGTATGATAATGACATGTCATCTTCGAGCAGGGACAGTTCAATTTCCTCCTTTCCAACTTATATGCTCTCCTTTTCTTTTCCTTAACTAATTTTTCAGGGTGAGGATTTCCAGCTCTGTGTGGAACAAAACTGAAAGCTGGCAAAATTGTCTTATTCTATATTGCAGTGTGAATGTTGATGATCTAGAGGCTGGGTATTATTGTTTAGAAGATCTGCTTGCATTGCTTATACATTCATTCATTTCTTTTTTGGAATTCATCAACTGTTTGTTGTATGTTTAGTATTTTCCTAGGCACTAGGGATAGAGTAGGTTTGGGATTTAAACAGAATATAGATAGATATGGCCACGCTGATGTTTTAAAACTATCAGTTTTTATTGGTCACTGTCTCTCCTATATTGATGATTAATATATCTTTGATTGTAAAAGTATATAAGCTGAGCTTCAGGCTGCAAGCAGTGTACAATGTGATAGAGAAGCTTATCATAAAAACAAATAAATATGAAACTTCTGATCTCGACATGGCTGAGTTTTAGTCTGAACTTCTAATTTTGTTTGCTGTTGTTTATTTATTAGCAAATTTTTGATGATATTTGAAGTTAAATATAGAGCCTTGAGTATATTATGCAAGCAGTCTACAACTGGATACTGAACCCAGTCCTTTAGACATCCTAGGCAAGTGTTTTATTACTAAGCTATGCTCCCAGACCTACATCCTTAATTTTCATTGTTAAAAAATGAATTCATCCAGAAAGAAAACAAAAGTCTACTACTTTAATAACCAGGACTGGCTAGAGCTCTCTGACCTACAAAAATTTCTTGCTCTAATAAATTCTTAGAAATGACTTCTTTTCCCAGGGTTTATAAATTCACACATGCTTGACTAACTGCGTAATGAGAAAGAGAAAATGCTAAATGACTGGACAGGTTCTTTACTTTTCCAATTATCTCTATGATGAATTACCCTGAAACTTGAAAACAAACATCTTCTAAGAACACACTACGTGCTAGACAAAGTAGAAGCTAAAAAATATAAGATTACACAGATGCGGATCCTTTAAAAAGCATGATTAGTAAGCATGACTGAGCGCAAAGAATGTGTGTTGAGAAATATGAGTCTTAGTAAACTCTTTACCTCATCAGATTTTCAACGAATCTTCTAGGAATCCATTTTAAAGTGTTATTGACAAACAAAAGAACATAGCACAAATATTGTAATCTCCCCTCACTCTACATTTAGTCGACAATCTGGTTGATCTGGATTTTTCCAGAAGATAAGCTTGAAAGAAGTGATACTTTATGCAAGTCAGTCTCTTTATGATTTTTTGATCAGTTACCAAATGAAAGAGGGGGAGAAGAAGGATGAGCAGGAAGAGAAGGAACCAGGGAGAGTTATATAAAAAGAAAGATACAGAACAGGAAGTAACATTTCTTTGACCTACTTAATGAGGATATTAGATTTTTACTTTCTTTTTTTTTCAATAAAGGCCTTGGCCATTTCATATTGCATATGCTTTTCACTATTTAATAAGTTCCTTGTTTATTTTATAGGCAACAGCAGCTATGAGCCACTCTGTACACTCTTCACAGATCCTATAGCTTTTAAAGAAGTTTCCAGTTCTGGTATCGTGTACATCAATGAGCACATGCAAGCTACTTAGCAGTCCTGGTGGCCAAATGACATGCAAAATTGCAAGTGGTAATGTCTAAATAGGAGTGTGGAGGTGCCCCTTCCCATCTCAGACACTCTTGTGAAAGGTCACTTGGTGAACACTAGATTTCTAGTTAGTCCATTTAAAAGAGAAATTGCAGTCCACTGCTCACAGGTCATGAAATGCTTTCAAAGAAGTTCCAGGTTAGTAAGTTTAGTGTCAAGTGCCACTGAAAACTGATTATCAAAAGATATCTCTTCTCTCTCATTTCTAACCTAGGACTAAAGTACCTGTCTTAGTGGTAACATGAAGGTAATTGGTGAGTTCCGCCAAATGAAACATCTAGAAGTGTATTGCACTGAACAAATAGCAAGAATCATTGAGTGTACTCATTTAAGTAAATATTTTATGTTAACTATTTTCTCTCATAATATATATTATTGATATGAACTAGGGACAGACAAAATAAAAAGTAACTGTGGCAATGTATTATAATATAGACATATCTTACACTCTGAGAGACTAGAATTTTTGTAGATCTCACAGCCAGAGTTAATATTACACTTGAGGTCATTTAAGACTTAAGATTGGTATCCAATATGCACTCAGCTTGTTAATAGAACAATGTAACATTTACCATTACTTGTCTTGGATTTCCCATATAATCAGCTTTTACAACTTAAGCGAATGCATAACTATAATCTTAAGATATATAGTCTACAAACAGAGAGCATTGCATGTGCATTTTGTTAATCATTTTTAAGAAGCAGGAAATAGGCTAAAGGTGGCCTCATAAAATGAATTTTCACCATAAATGCTGAAACAGTATTTGGCTATTGCTTGATTAGTGTTTGTTTCTTATCTGGGTCAGTCAGAGTCAGCGACTTAATGCTTTGTAAAACTATTTTAAAGATTTCTGTTAAGCATCCCTCAACTCTGTTTTTCATGTGACTCTTTCTGTGATAGAGAGAGCAAAGCCCTTTGTCAGGGGTACTCACACTGAGAACCCCACAGTCAGAGACACAGGGACAGATTCTCAAGGCAGTGTCCAGGCAGGCACAGAGTCAGCTCATGTAACAGACAGATTGGGACAATAAAAAGCACAGGATGAAGGAACTGGAACATTCTAATCTGGGCCTGCTCTGCTTAAATAACACCAAGAACGTGCCTTAATTTCTGTCTTCACTGTGATTCGCACACATTATTGAAGATATGCTTTATTTTTTAATGCATTAAAACATGTGCATTTATATTTTAAGTAGACATGAGCATAAGTCCTTTAAAATGCTCTTAAATGACCTCCATGTCAGTTACTAGAATCTCCTTTGTTCTATTAGCTTCTTTCCTTTAAAGTGAAACATGGCAGCTCTTTATTTTAAGATCAGTCTCTTTACCCTTAGCTGCTGTGTGCTCTGATTAAGGCTCCAGCCACCTTGGTTGAGGACTATTGTATCTTATGTGACCAATGTTCAGTTTCTCATAGATGAGTCACTAATATTTTATTTGCATTATTATACCATGAAAAAAGCTTCTAATTTGCTTTTACAAGTAACACCCAAAGACTTCCAATGCATCCATGACAGATTGTGCCAACTCTCTCTGTCCTCAAGTTGAATGTGAACTGCCTGCTTGTCCCTCAGATTGACATCCCTCCACCTAGCATGTTGGCATTCTCAACCAATAAATACCCAAATCAAGATGTGAATGAAATTCTATGTAACTCATACTTGATTTTGCTGGGAAAGAGTATTTAAGACTCAAGTGATAGCAGAGAATTACAATCCTGAATGTCTAGAAAGGTACTTACTTTACTATTGTTCTCAACGAATAGCATGGCTGCGTGAAAAGCAGGGGGCAAACCCTTTGTTCCACCTGTCTCCAGTACTGTTTTAAGAAAACAATGATAGTCTCATGTCTGATTCTTAGAATGTAAACTTTTAGCTCTCATACAGTTTTAAAAATCTCCTTGTCACAGCCATATCTGGATGGAACAGCAAAGTCAGAAGGCCCGCACAGCTGCTTGACAAGGATCCAGCAGAGCCGAGCCACATGATGGTGGCCATGCCACCTTTGGTTTTCATCTCCACCTGTGGCATACTTGAGGCACTTTTATTATTTTAAATTTGGGGATATTTGATTGATGAAAATTTTCTTATGAATAATTTATGCCTTCTCCCAGGAATTCTATTTCTAAGCTTCCCCAGGACAATCCTAAATAGCCCCCTGCTTTTCCTTATGCCTCAGAGGTTGTACGTATATACATAAAGAGGTCTCTTTATGAGGCTATGAGATACTTATAAAGCATCTGTCAGGAACAAGACAACCAACTCAAAAAGGTCAACCTTCCCCCTATATACTCAGAAAATTGCATGCCATATACAGTAATAAAATTATATTAACTAAAGTTACCTCTGTCCTACACAGGGACTTATACTGATGGGAAAAGAATGATGTAGAAAGATAATAAAAGTATGAGATGTAAGGACCTCTTTCTTAAAATAGTTAACTTGTGCAGAACCACTATGGTGTATGGTGTATGACCAACGAGCAGAAAAATGGCAGGATTAGATTTATACACAAATTATATAGAGATATAAAATACAAATATTGTATTATGCCAGCAGCAGCTCTGGCCTCAGAGTTTTTCTAGGGTACTCTGACCATTAAGAGTTAATAATACATTGTTTGGTACATGGCGATATGCCAGAAGACTTCGTTTTGGTCTAATGGCCTTGTAACTGATAAAGCTCCTGGCCGGAGAACAGACTTTCATTTGCATCTAGATTATTAAAAATTAGGTTATGGGTTAATGAGAAAAAATGATAATTGTTTATTAATGATGTCAAAACTTGAGGGAAAATGACTGGAAATGATGATCTGTTCTGTCATAGTTTGTCAATGATGACTAAAAAATGCCCAGAAGGAAGTGAAATGCATGTCTAAAACCAAAAATGGTATGATCTATGTTTTGGCACATCACGAACCTATCCTTTCTTACTGAATTCTATATAAATAAAGAAGCATTCTGGGTGCTAGTCAGACAGGCTGCAAGATTCTCCTGACCACTACGGCCTGGCTCAATTCCTTCCCTCACTGACTCCATATATTCCTCTGCAGGGACTCTTTCCACTACAGAGGATGGCTCCTGGCATCTCTGCACCCCTGATGTCTTCTATCCAAATATCTAATGGCTCCTTTAGCCTAAATTGTAAACCCTCGAGTTTTAGTTAGTGTTTCTATGTATTTAAATTATCTGAAGATTTTTTTTATCTCACTTTTTCCTTATAGAGATAGGAAATAAGGGAAATTTCACTTTTCTATCAGGTTATACAACTTTGTCTTTGAGCCATTTTGTAGAATATTTTGATATATATTAAAAATGTTTTAAATATATATTTTAAAATATATACTTAATATATTTAAAGTGGATACGACTTTCTGAATTCCTTAGAGACATTTTTTTTTCCTTGTTTAAGTATCTAAGACCTCTGTGAGGCCATACATTTGAATAGCGTAGCAAAGGGTTTCAGTGCCTACATCCAAATGATACATCTGATTAGGAGGAGATAAATCAAATCCCTGGGAATGTTAACAATTGTTTAAAACCATCACCAGACCTTTATGAGTTGGAGAAGGGAATTTTGCAAAGCTAGCCTAAGTGCCTGCTTTTTAGAAGAGAGAGTTTGCTGTCTCGGACAGGCATGTTGTCCTAGCAAGCTGTGGCTTAGAGAGCATGGCAATGTCATGATCTGTCTCACCCTCTCCTTTGAGGAGAATGTGCCTGTTGAGCCACAACAGAGATTCACAAGCTTCTGCCTGATGACACAGATAGGGTGCAGTACTACCACAAGTCACTGTATAACGTTACCGACAAGCTTCCCTCTGAAGACATGATGAAAAGGAGCCTTGGAGCTCTCTGTGAGCTTACCAGGGAGCCCGCATCAAAGGAAGCTTCATTTCAAAACACTTGTGACTGTACAGGTAACAGAATAAACCCTGTTCCAGTCTTTGATTTTTGTCTTTTAAATGACCTTTTGTCTCCTAGGACATCTGTATACTGTGTTTGCTCAAAAAAAAAAAAAAAAAAAAAAAAAAAAGCACGCTTTTTTTCTGTAAGTTACCTTTCAAATATGGCTGTATACAAAATATAAGTTGTTTTTAAAAATTTAACAAAATTTAATTAAATGCTGTGGCCTGTTTCAATGAATATCTGCATAAAGATCCACACCTTTGGTTTGGTTGGTTGGTTGGTTTGTTTGCACATGCGCGTGGAGGAACAAGGCTGGTGTCAGAAGTCTGCTACCTACATTGTCCATTGAGCAGCATCTCACAGTGGACCCAGACTTTATCATTGCAACTAGTCTTGCTTATCAGTTTGCTTCAGGACTCTTGTCTTTGCCTTGGAGTGCTGAAATTACAGGAAAGCCACCATACTCACCTAACATTTAGATGGGTGCTGGGGACCAACATGCTTGGGCAGCATACACTTTACCAATGAGCCATCTGCCCAGTCTTAGCGTACTCTGATTTTTTTTATCTCCATCTCTCAATATGTACGTTTTTATTACATATAGCCAACTGACTACTGACTCCAGGAAGAATAGCTGTTTATATTTTATTTTTACTTCAGTTTAATGACAAATTTCTTTCAGATAATTTTATTTTTTTTATAGTTAAACTAAACTATAAAAAAACCTAAATGGTCCATTTCTTGGTTTTGCGTGGTTTACCAACTTTTATATTAATGATTTTCTTAATTTTTAGGCATAATTTTTTAAGGAATATTTACTATTCCCTTCATAGCCACACCTGTAATAGTGGACATTTCATAGAAATATATTTCAAAAATGAAGATGGTATCACTGGCTACACCTGGGTGAGTTTGGGAAGGCAGGTACATGCCGATCATAGGTACATAGCTAGAGCTCCTATTGACCACTAAGTTTTTGGAATGGTATCTCTAGATTAAGATTGCTTCTGAATAGAGTTACATTGTCCATGGTTCTTCTGTTTCTCTTTCCTTTTAGATGCAAAAGAAATCTAGGTATGAATCTAAGCTGTTTGTGAGCATGGCTATAAAATAGAATTACTATTTATTCCTTAAGATAAATGAAGAGTAACTGAAGTGATGTGCTGTTCAAGGTATCTAATACAAAGCATGCTTACATTCCCAACAGATGTTCAGAGATCACACCAGCCTCTTCGGAGCTACTAATTTGGTAGCAAAATCTTGATGAAGACCTTAACACTCTTCCCCATGATAATGTTCAGAGAATAGTAGAGGTTGATCTGGTTTGTCGGACTGCCTGCTGAAAACTGTCTCTTCTTGGGGGGAAAAAAAAGTACAAAATGAAAACAACAACAGAAATTTTCCTTTAAAGAATTTTCCTTCTCCATCTCTAGAGTATTCCAAACTTGTTTTCTCGTCTGTCACCAGCTAATTCTTTCATTGGTGTCACATTCACATGACTGATATTCATCTGACTGGATCTTTATTGTTCAGACAAAGTTAGCTTCTGACCAAATGACCCAAAGTAGCCTTCAGTACTGGCTAGTTCTTTGACTTGTTTGTTTTGTGCATTCATGCATCTGTTTCTCTCCACCAGACTGTGTGTTTCCCCAAAGCAAGAATTTTTTATGCCTGTGTCTTGAATCTCCATAGGTTACATAACTTAAATATTTAGAACAAAACAGCATTAAAAATATTTGTTGAACGTATATTTAAATGGAAGGGCATGTTTTGATCATAATAATGCAAACATCCACAAATTAGTCATTGGGTTATTAACTAGAGACCTACTATTCTCTATTTGTGGTTGTAAAAGAAAATTCAATAATTTTTTTTTAAATAAATGAAAGACCAAAAGCCTCATTTAGTCTGTGGTTGAGACTAATCGCAAATAATGAGTCTGTGGTTTAGGAAATGTTTTCCAACATCGGCTCAAGATAAAGCGAAATGGAGGGATCATAAGATATAAAAACCTCTCATACCTAGTGATGAGCAATTGCAAAATGACATGCTTCCCTGATAGCTGGGTGCCATCTACCAGGACATGGAATTTTTTTAGTCTCTCCTTCTGTTCATCAAATTGTACTTCTTTCTTGAAAAGGCTCGCTCAATTCATTGCTTTCAACAATGACGAATGTGTACTTCTCAAGAAACCAGAAATCCAAAAATTCCAACATATTTTAGTATCACCCCCTATTCTACAGATAAAGAGCAGGAAACTAGAACAAGAGAGGACAGCAGAAGTGTAAATAATATTTCTGTGATTGATCCAAGATCCAGCCCTTTGAACCTTGGAAGCAAAACCACCAGAAATGACAACTTCCACCATCTGCTCTGCATCCCCATCTTCTTGAGATGTGATATTCGTGATGGCTGAATGGTAGCTCCCGGCCCATGGTAGCTCTTTGACTTCCTCAGGGAGTGTGCAAATTCTATCTACCCTGGAGTAGACAGATTGACTAGTGGCAGGCCTACGCTACTAGTTGAATAATTTCTGCTTTTTATATTGACGGGATGAAAGAAGAGGGCTACACATTTTAAAGATGTTTGTTTCATAATTGTCAACATGAGGCAATTATATCATCTCTTATTGTTTATATTATTATTTACAAAAGACTTTTAACTTGTGCTTTCTAATTTAAAGAATAAAAGAACAAGAAAACTTAGGAAACTTTTACCAAAGTTTGTCATTCTGATTATATGAAGGAGAAACAGCATTTTGATTCTAACTAAGCTGACAGACTGGGCAATTAACCCCTGAGTTCCTCTGTCACCCACCATCAGACTGCAAACTCAATAGGAATTGTCTCCAAATTTTTCAGATAAAATGTGAGATCTGGAGCTGATGTTATCCTTGTCATAGATAGCCCAGTTGGTAGATATGGATGGTAAATGAGTCCTTTGAAAGCATAAAATGTACCACAGTGTAATGTTTCACAGCTCAGGTATCCAGAACTAGCCTTGGCATTTCCATTTGTTACCACTAGAGGGCGAGTTGGTCATGCAAACACCCCGTGTTCAAGAGAAATTATAAAAGGACAATAAACCAGAAGTGGAATTTCACTGAAAACATTGCACAACCCTCGTTCACTGTTGGAGCCTGACTTTCTAGCTCTGTCTTTCCTTATTTCAGAGAAAACAATGATGGCTACTTTTCCAAACTAAGAAAAATTTGAGTAATTGTCTCAGAAATTGTTTTATATGTAATTGGAGATTGAAACAGTATCAAAGAGTAAAAAATAAATGAAACATCTACCTCCTCTACTGGGAAAACATTTCCTCAATTCAACTAGAATCTGAAATATTTAATCCTTTCTAATTTTCTTCAATTAATCTGTAGTAATCATATGGCTTTAAATTGCTGGTTACTATATTCTGGATATCATCTAATCAGCTAATATAAGGATGTTCTAAAATTCAACAAAGTCCATCCAACCAGTACAACTCAAAACTAACACATTGTTAATGTTGTGCGTGTGTTGAGAGGGCCCAAAGACCACCAGGGATCTGGATTCCAATGCAAACACATGAGGGTCAGTTTATTCTTTCAGACAGGTTCAAATGAACCTGGACCGAAACCCTCTGTTCCAGTGCAGCAGAGGAATTCTTCCAAGCTCAGAGGTGAGAGAGTTTTTAAAGAAAAGAATATGTAAGTGGAGGGCTACACATCTTGGCATCTCAGGATTGGACAAAGAGGTATGGGGTACAGTAACTATTGGCTAAACTTTGGGTACGAACCCAAGCTTTGAATCTACTGACTGAACTTTCAGTGTGAAACCAAGTTTTGAATCCATTGGCTGTCAGATGCCTTCCTAAGACCCCTCCCAGACTCCTCTCAAACCTGGGCCCTGCCCCCAGACACCAAAGGATCCCTTCCTGAAACAAAGTTCAGCAATGGAAAATCCATGTCTTCGCAGTTAAATTCAAGGAGGGCTGCAGAAGTTGTCAGTCATCATGTCCTAGAAAAATCCATAGAAATGTGATGTCAAAATACATTGTGATATCCCAGAAAGAGTACATAACAGATAAAGGACAATATATAAAAATGAGAAAGGCCAAAATGAACTCTAGTATAGTAATACTAATATAATCCATGTTGATTCATTAACGATATGAAATGTACCATAATTGTATGCACAGTTATACAAAATGTCCAGAAGATGGACATACAGACATAAAAACAAAACAAAATAGGACATTCAAAGCATAAAACTGAACAGTCCCTGGAAATTTTATGAAAATAAAATTTGAAAATTCAATAGTTTCGGAACCTGAATTTCTTCTTCAGTGTGTGTGCCTTCAAGAATCTTTGAAAGCAAAGCTGAGACATCCAAAGGGGGGGGGGGAGCATATGTATACCACACACTGCCTTATTTGGTGTTAAAAGAGGTAGGCTCTATGTTTACAAGTTACAGTGTTTAGAAATGCTACCTATGCTGAAGAGGTAAGGACAGAACTGTGTTTATGCAGAGGGCCTCAGTGACAATTAGAGCAGATGTTACACAAGAGTCCAGAAGCAGAATAGTAGAAAGTTCTCTTTCTCCCTCCCTCCCCCACTGCTTCCGCTCCCTCCCCCCTCCTCCCTCTCTCCCCCTCTCTTCATTAGGCAAATATATTTGGTAACTCTTAGACACTAAAACTGGGCAAATACACTGTTATCACTTTTATCTTGGACTAGGCCCAGATTAGAAATTTAGGAAACAAAAAGCAGAAGTGGCCACGGCACATACAAACACGAATAAACATAAGTAACTTCCACAACGATGGCCATGTTCGCGGTGCTCATTTCCCCGAATAGGTGGAAATGTTGACTTGATTTTTCTTACAGCCACCCATTGGGGGAATTTGTACTAATAAAGGATCCGGAGTGTTTGATTTGCTTTCTGGTCCCCGTGTAGTGCCTTCAGCAGTTCCGCAGCCTCTCTAGAAGCCTGAGGACAAGGTCCCTGAGCGGAAACAGGATGTCTATAGCCTCTGCACAGGAAGAGCTGGAGCTCTTTAAGAAACTATTCTTCCTCTCTGGAGGGCATTGAAGTCCAAGGGCCTGTGTGCAAATATGTCGCTCTTGGCGGGAGGGGACACTTTAAGACCAAATTTGCTTAATCTCTGCTGGATTTTTACACTTGTTGCAGATAACATGCCTTTGAGTGCTGGCCTTCTACCTTCCTGATGATCGAGTCAGCCACAGTATGTAAAGGTGAAGGTCGCTGGAGCAGTTTACAACAGGCACCTTCTGAGTGATACAGTCTAAGCTGAGAGGTATAGCTCTTGTGAGTAGAAAGGAATAGGCCGCCCTTTTCTCTGATGTTGTCTGAGGTATAGAACCAGCATCATTTTATGCTCAGCAGCTTCAAAGATCTGATAGAGCCGCTCACTATTTAGGTAATTATCACTCTCAACCTTCATCCACCCAGAAATAGGACAAGTAATGTCCTAACCCCCAATTATGCTGAATTATTGAAAATTTGGTACAGAACGTAATGTACATTCTCTTCAACTGTTTAAGACACATTAATAAATGCAGAGCTCATTATGCAGTTCCATGAAAAGCTTTACTTCCATAAAAAGTTTTACTCTTAAAAGGAATGCATTCTTACTTGAAAGTACAAAGATTATTTGAAGTTTAATTGGTTTCTTGATATCAGACTACAAGACTTTATTCGCAAGACAATGAGCAATAGAAAAACCGCTTATTCCTTTGAGATAGTTTTTCAGGGTTTAGTTGTTGTTTGTTTGTTTCAATTCTTTAAATGCTGACATAAGGCTTCAGAGTTGGGAATAGTTTAGGGCCAGACGCGTCAGCATTACAGATAAAAGGCAATGGGAAAGAGGGTCTTTGGATGTTCGTCATTTTTATCTTTAATCTTCAAGGAAATCACTTAATCTATAAGTGAAAACACCCTAGAAGTCTCTGTTATCCAGCACTCCCCACAGTGGTTGAAAATGCCTCTTTTATAAACAAAAATCAGTTTTACGTTTTCCAATGCAACTAAACAAGGTAATGGTTTTGAAATAATAAAAATTCCCATTTGACTCTTTTCCCATCTGAAGTCCCCGAAACTAGCCCGGGCTGACTGGGTTTCGGTATGGTAATTGATCAGATGGCTATTTGCTTAAAGATTTAGGCTCTCAGGCTCCCTGTGTAGCTGGTAATTGATCAGATAGATGTTTGGTCAAGACTCATGCTCTTAGCTCCTAGACTCCCTGTGTGGCTAGTGATTAACTAAGATGGCTGTTTGCTTAAAGACTTAGGCCCTCAGAACCCTTGGGAAAGCTTTGTCCACAAGGTTTTATGGTTGCTTACCTAGCTGCCCACAAGATGTGCTTCCTGCCTTCCCCTTGGGATACGCCTGACTTTCCGAACCCATCTCCACACGGAATTGTTTGAGTGGGACCACTGAGATAACTGCAAACATTCCTTTGCAATTCCCCTATCTCATAAACCCAGATGTACACCCTCTCCCCTACCCAGAATGTAGTATAAAAACTCTACCCTAAAAGCATTCGAGGCTCTTGGCTTTTCACAGTGCCTTGAGTCCACTCATGAGTGATTTCATTAAACTTTCTCTTTTTATCTTATAAGAATTCTGGGTCCAAGGACTTTTCTTTAATTCTGCCGGTAACAGTTTCTTATGCCTGCGATCTCTTGTAACATCTGACTGGTTAACAGAGATCCAATTTCTTTCAGTCTGTAGAGCTGATAAGAAGCCTACAATAGGCTCACAACAACTTGAACCACATTTCTGCAGTGTGATTACTTAGCATTAACACAAAAAACTTACAAGACTCCTAGCAATAGAGGATTTGGAGCCTGAACCAGACATCTCCTGTATCCTGGGAAGACTTCTGGGAAGGGACTAGAACACCCACCCACCAATTTTGACCTACATTTTTTTTTCTGCCTCCAAGATGAGCTGAGGTAAAAGTGGAGCAGGAATTGTGGGAGTAGCCAAGTAATGACTGGAACAGCTGGAGACCCATACGCCAAGAAAGAGCTCAGTCCTGAGGGTCAGGATCCAGAGGCTGGATAGGTCAGTGACCTAAGATAGAATCAAACAGGACTAGGAAAAAAATGAATGAAATGATTCCTAGTGATATTCTGCTATATTCATAGATTGGCACCTACGCCAACTGTCATCAGAGAGCCTTCACCCAGCAACTGATGAAAACAGATGCAGAGATCCACAGCCAAACACTAGGTGGAGCTGGAGAAATGCAGAGGGGTAAAGTCCACCACAAATAAAACCCGCAGAGAATCAACTAACCAGGGCTCATAGAGACCAGATCAACAACCAGGGAGCCTGCCTGGCACTGACCGAGGCCCTCTGCATATATATTACACTTGTGTATCTTGGTCTTCTTACTGAACTCCTAGTAATGGGAGCAGAAGCTGTCTCTGACTCCACTGTCTGCTTTTGGGCCCCATTCCTTCTACTGGATTGCCTTGCCCAGCCTTAATAAAAGAGGAGGTGCTTAGTGTCACTGTAACTTGATATACTATGGCTAACTGATATCTATGGGAGGTCTGCCAGTATCTAAAGAGAAACAATGGAGGGATGGATAGGAAGTGTGGCAGGAAAGGAAGTAGGGGAAGAACCTGGGGAGTTGAGTAAGAAGAGAAACTTTGGTTAGGGTGTAAAAACAAAACTAATAAACACACAACACCAAAAACACGTATGTATGAGGGAAATGTGGCATTAATAAAAAAAACAAACAGCCAGAACATTGCCTAATAGGTCAAGAAAAATTTAGACTAAAATGTCCCAGACTGGAGACTGGGAGAATAGGGCTGTGGAAGAGGCTGCTCACAGTGCTAATGGGTTAAATATGAACAAAGGGTCATTAACCATTAACGAGCAGCAATGTATTCTGTGTAACATGAGGTTTCCAGCCCCGTCCGGCCAGAGGTCCAGACCCACAGACCTGCAGTCCTAGAGCACCTAGCCACCCGCCACTGGCTAGGCCCCCCAAAATGACTCAGACATTTATATGCTGTTTGGCCTACGTCTCATGCTTATTGCTCGCTACCTCTTTCATCTTAATTCAATCCACTTCCATTGATCTGTCCTGCCATGCAGCCTGTGGCTTACCTATTTCATTACTTGTTGATTCCTGGGCAGCTGGATCATGTCTCTGTTTGATCTCACCCTCCTTCTCATACCTAGTCTCTGATTTCCCTGGTAGAAAATGGATAGTTAATATTTTTACTGTAAATGATAAATGTTACAAGACATATTTTTCATCTAATTTGGATTTGTATAACAATGCATATTGAAAACATCACATGACAGCACTCATGTAGCATTTCAAACAAAATCATAGATGAAATTTTAAGTAAAGAAAAGCAGCTGTCTCTGTGGGTTTCCCTATCATGTTAACCCACCCTCCCACCACCGCTTATAAAATCGTTCCTTCCTGTCTTCAACTAGGCTCTCTGAGCTTAGCTCAGTGCTTGACTATGGATCCATAAGAGTAATTTTTTTAAAACTTTTTCATTATTTGTATTGACTTTCTCTCCTATCTTGTCAGTGAGCATATATATTTTTAACATATTTCAAATACATAAGACAGTTGCCCCATATTAGAGAAAAGGATAAGTCATGTAACACTTATATCCCCTCATCCCATTTAGACATTTCTATCATAAGAGGTTTTCAACATAAGAGAAACTGTCTTCACTGACTACATTCAGTCTTAAGTAGTGAAATGATTAAATGAGATCGTGTGACTAGAGCCCTTTTAGAGGCAAGGGCTATTAACACTCTTCTGCCTCTATGAGATCATTTGTATAGTTGTACATGGCAGCATCAGAATGATTGTCTTGTTTCATCTTCCAGAGAAATCCCTGTTGCATGAAAAAAGGAAACTCAGGGTCAAATCTCTGGGAAAGGCAGAGATATCAGAGAAGAAACACCACAGTCAGATCTCACCCAGCTGTCTTCCAGCTTCCCCAGCCTCACTCCTCCAGGCTTCTTCTGCCTGCTCTGTCTTTCTATGTCTGCCTTAAATACTCTCTTTGCTCAGTTAAGGCGTGGCACCACCACTGCCTGCCTGGAAGCCTGGAACTCCTTCTGTAAACGAAAATGACCTCAAACTCAGATTGGATTAAGGGCGTAGGTCACCACTTCCAGGATACTCCCTGTGCTGGGATTAAAGGTGTGAGTTACCACTGTCTTATCCTCCTAGACTGACTGTGGATAGATCCCTCTGATATTTCCGAGTGTTTTTATTATATTTGAAAATATTTCCACATGTTATGTATTTATGGACAGAAAAATTTAAAGCCGGACAAAGATACTTCACCTGAGACAAATAAATAGCAAATGGCAGAGCAGAACATAAGGACTTTTTTCACAGGAATGTGTGACATGGTAGAACCTGCAGGATAAGCATAAGATATAGTTTCTTCTTTAAAGGAACTTGAACTTTAGTTGGAAAGATGATTGACACCACAAATGCAACGTGTGTGTGTGTGTGTGTGTGTGTGTGTGTGTGTGTGTGTGTGTGTGTGTGTGTGTGTGTGTGTGTGTGTGTGTGTGTGTGTGTGTGGTAGATGGCACATAGTCTTGGGGCCAGACACACTTTGCCACTCAAAAAAGTCTGCTTCCCTGAGTTGACTAAAGACAGTTAAAATGCCTGAAATAAAAAGTGTGTTGACTGATCAAAGTACCTGTCACGGACATCTCTTGTCAGAAGATGTAAGAATAGTTGAGATGGAGATCATCTTGTAGTTCAGACTTGCCTCACTACAGACACATCACTTCCACATTACTATGTGTCTCCCTAACAGCCTGCAGCACATAGCACAATTGCAAAATGGAAGCAGGCTACACTCCTGAGGAATGAATCTGGTTTACCATAGTACTGGGCCTCTGGGAGGACCCACTGAATGATGTATCTAAGGCACACAGACTGGCCAAGTGACCTCAAGCTCTATTCTATGTAAAGCCACTATCAGGTGATTAATATTCAGCTGGGCTGTTAACTGGGGCACTGAACGAGGAACAGGGTTTGCAATCTGTTAATGTTTTCTTAAAATCTGGTTAAGTAAGAATGAAAGCCATCGTTAATAGGAGCAATATAAATTAGGCAGTGCAATTAGCACTTCAAATGTTTACTTATGTAAAGGTTATCTTTACCTCTTATTTTTCATTTACATAATTGGGTGAATTGGATAAACATAGCCAAGGGGGGGAAAATATGGGAACTACACTGTACTCTTGCTTAGTAAAAACATGATTGATTCACTCCTGACAGGGCACTGTGCCTTCATTTAGAACAGCACTGGGAATTAAAATCATTTGGTGGAGTAGACAAGTTCATGTACATAAATCCCCTTCATAGAACCTGGCACATAGTGGGCACTGTCACACAGGCTAGCTCAGTGGAGAAGGTAACCACTTGCATAGCTCTCTCCTAACCCTTTACCCTCCCACCCCCCACCCCCCACCATTTATTTCAACCCTCCCTTCCTTCTTCTCCCATCCCACCTCAGGCTCCTAATCTTGTCTACTGGAGCCCTATCATAGAATTATAACAAGTACCAGAATGTGTCTTTTAAAGTCCAAACGTATTTCAGTTTATTCTTTTTGGTAAGCTTCTTATTGATCACCTAAGTTTAGGGAAAAAGAAGTGTTAAAATTTAATACACTTAGAATTGCCATAAATTTTATTTCTAGAAACTCAGACTCCTCAGGAATTTGCAGCCTGTCTGCTAAGTGTCCTGTGATCCAGTCAGCAGTTACACACTGCAGACTCTCTCCTGTTATGGGATTATGTTCCGGTACATTGTAAATATTTGTCCCTCCTACTAGTGTAATAAAATGACAATTGGTCAGAAGGCAGACAGGAAGTGTTGTCAGGGCTTCCAGACTAAAAAAGCTCTGGGAAAAGGAAGAGTCAGACAGAGATACCAGCAGAAGGAGAGGAAATAGGCCACGATAGTGCTCTGAGAAAAGGTACTAAGCTACGTGGCTAATCATAGGTTAGTTTAAGAATTAAGAGTTAGAAAGTTATATACCTGAACCATAGGCCAATCAGCATGAAATTAATGTAAACTTTGTGTGATTATTTGGGGCTAAGCAGCAGCAGGTCTGTAAGTGGTTCTGAACCCCGGGGCTAGGACAGAAGGGCTAGGCCAGAAAGTCAGGGCCAGAAACTTCATATTACAAATAGTACACCAACGTGGGTCACATAAACCTACATAAGGCCTTAGAAAGCTTGCAAAGGGTTCTAGAGCATAGAAAAGGAGCTAAAAACAGCTTCCGACTTATGTCTCTCAAGTGAGGCCGTGGTACAGAGATGCCCTGGCATGGCATCTGAGCTCGAGCTACAAAATGTCAGGCTTCTGAAATGCAGCTTAAGCTGCAAATAAGGCCAGTTCCTGAAGTCTCACCAGAAGACTTGGTATAAGTAGGAGCTGCATATGACTGATTTAAGTTTTCTGTTTATATAGATAAAAATGAAACAAAGACCGCTGCTTAGTAGCAGCAGCTTTATCTTGGGTTAACTGTTTGTGGGAGGCAAGCAGCCGACTGGGAGGGATTGGGGGGAGGGAAAGGAGGGGGAGCAGGGGGATACATAGATAAAAATGACATTTTTTAATAAAAGTAATAAATTGAAATAAATATATAAATAATAAAAAATTAAAAGGAGGCTTCCTGACTCAGTGTTAGTGGTACAACACTTAGGAGTCTTTTAAGAGGTCCTGCTGCCAAACACTTAAATGGAGTTCATTAGCAGCAGATGGCAATGCTTTACCTGATGATTATATGGACTCTAAAATTCCCCAGAGTGGTAATTGTGTCTGCCCGTGTCTCTGCTAAAAAGCTAAACTCTCTATGAAGCTAGACTAGGAGCTGGATAGAGCCAGCCAACCACCCTGGTGAAGCCTTTAATCCTAGTCACACCTTGGCAGATTAAGGGTATGGTCAAAACCGGGAAGAAAGAAAGTGAGCTGAGTGGAGTCAGCCACCCTAGCCAAGCAAAGGTGTGGTCAAAAACAGAAAATGATAAGAGATATACAGTAGAAACAGATTTTAAAATAATCTCTAAATGGTTTACAGTGTGTTTAAAAATATATGTATTTTTGAGAGAGAAGAGAAAAAGGAAAAAGGATAGAGAAAGTCCTGAAAAATAGATTAAATAAATAATAAGCCACTTTAACTACAGGGTCACTGCCACATTGTTGCCTTTGGTCACCTGTTCTCTTTCCTTTACCCACCTCCTCCCTGCTCTCAGCAAAACCATTATATGGAGTTTTCATCATTCTCCTGTAGTCCTTTGTAAGACACCTGATAGCTCCACATTGTTTTACATTTTATAGAAAAACATACTGTGTGCAATCTTATATGATTAGATATTTTCACTCAACATAATTTTTTGGCATAATCACATTGTACTTTACACCTATACTTCAGTGATTTTACTTGCATATCATGAACTATTATGTTGATATACAAGTAGTGTTAAGGAAAATGCTTCTGTTGGTTGATATGAATCTAGTTTGGTGTTTCTAATTTTTGCAGTTATGAATTTTTGGAATTCTTGTATCCCATTACATAGAAATAAATGTCTATATTTTTCACATGTGGCACAACAGTATAGAAAATTACACCACTCTACAGCAAGCCATTACTATCTAAAATTATAGTTATATGATGATTATCCATAATTTGGAATTACTCTGTGGTTACAATTTCACTGACCATTGTAAGTGGAGATAGCTTTCATGTGTTTCTGACTGCCTTCACAGACAATATACACATAATAAACCAGAACAGTGCATCACAATAACATGTCTCTAGACTGAATTATGAGGCTCGGTGACTTTTATATCTCTATATGCTTCTTTTCTAGTGTCTAGATCATAAGAATTATTTAATAACTGTGGGAAGCAGCTTTTATATACATCACAAATGTTGAGTGATGACAGCATAAAAACAGTGTTTATCTATTGGTATCTATCTTGTATTAATTTATTGGGTTTACAATGAATGTTCTATACCTATTTCCTCTTCAAGTTTCTCCTTTAGAAGATGAGCTAATGAAAACTGGATACTGTATGAGCTCACCTACTTCATTATAGCATTGGAAACTGGATGAATGTGGTAACTTTTTTCCATAACAATCTGAGAAAACAAGTGCAATGCAACAATTATTTAACAAAAATTAAAACCATGAATTTTATACATATACAAATATTTCCTTATTCTATTGTGTTGTGTAATAGTCTCCTCCAGAATTGAGACATTTCATCCTGTATGGAAGCTCCTTAAGACAGGAAGTAAAAAACTTGAAATAACTTAAGGAATTCCCTGAAACTGAGCAGATTCATTAGGCCCCTGTCATCTTATGAGTATATAAGAAGTAAAGACTTCTGAGGGTTGCTCTCAGACAAGCCTGTCAGCCTGGAAGTATACAAGACTAGCTGAGTTATCTGGAAGAAGCTCAGACCAACTGAGTCATCTGGAAAGACCCTCACACCTGTTGATTTGCCTATAGGTTGGGCAATGTGCTCCAGGTTTCTAGCTTTTACAAGCTGTCACCCAGGTTTCCTGAGCCTTGGTAAAGGGC
The DNA here is from genome assembly GCA_033318265.1 of Phyllotis vaccarum. Taxonomy (NCBI): domain Eukaryota; kingdom Metazoa; phylum Chordata; class Mammalia; order Rodentia; family Cricetidae; genus Phyllotis; species Phyllotis vaccarum. The sequence goes on from JARWLC010000005.1 coordinate 108,714,934, forward strand.
CCTAGCAGGACCCGGGTTGGCCTAGTTCTTCTCTCTTCCTCTTCCTTGTAAATCATAAGAGTATAGCCCTAAAGCTAGTCCCCAAAGTCTATCCTTTATTAGGATACTTTTTTATTCCAGACTTGTTCCTCAAGCAGACTGCCAAGGTCCATCTATCAAAGAATTAAAGTACAGCGATGAAAATTCCTCCATGGCTCACCTAACTAATGTGTCATTTGCTGCTGTTTTCTGCCTGAGTTCTGAGTTATAAATCAGCTACCTTACTTTTTTTTTTCCTGATTAATAAAGCATCTCTCTGTAAAATATGTGTTTGGGTGAGGTTTGTGCCTAATCTGGACAGAGCCCTTCCTTGTGTGTGAATCCCTTCATTCGGTGATGCAGCTACTTTGGAGTCATTTCCACCCTTGTAACTAACCTGTCATTCATATACCTCTAAGTAACCCCAATTAAACTCACTGGTTCACCAAGATGGACATTCCTGGTAACTGTACTTTTGTCTGTCATTTGCTCCTTCTTTGGAATGAATAGATGTTTGCTCAGACCCTTTTAAGAACAGTGTTACACAACATATTATTCTGCCATTTTTTTTTTTTTGCACCAAGATTTTTTCACTTTTCATGGACTTTAATCATCTCTTCTCGGCAATATTTCTAGGCTTTGCCAAATACAGCTTAACTTATGAAATAGCATTTCTTTGAAGTCTTTTAGATCTTTTTGGTCTTATTAGATGGCATAACAACCTGAAACCTTCTCATATGGAATTATTATGAACCATCCTCAGACTTACTTAGCCATGACTCTACTTTTCTGGTGCTTAGCCCATCTCCATCTGGATCACCCTGAAGTTTTTTACCCAGACTGACCTACTGAGTCAGCCTTCCTGAGATCGGGAACTAGAAATCTGTTAATCCAATATGTTCCTTTGGTTGTTCTCAGAACCTTCAAATTCTGAGAACTTAGTTGCATCTCAGTACAAGTAATAAATCCTGTGGGTGGCACAGGGCAATGCACTCTTGAGGAATTTGAGAAAAAACACATTTTACAGACTTGGAATACTTAAAATATGCAGAGTTAACCATAGATTAAGCATAAAACTTTGAAATAAATGTATGATCATCTTTATTAGCATGTACAGTTTCACAGATCATTTTCCATTCCCCCAAATTCTTACTTTTTAAAATTCCATACTCTTACCAGCTTTCCATTGCCCCCTTCCTTATTATCTGATCTTTTCATTTAACTAGAACATTTAGGATCCCAAGAAATCAGATTCAGCTTCTCCTTGTTCTGTGGCTGTTGTTAGCAGTGTAGCCCTTCCCCTTCCCCTCCCCTCTTCCTCCTCCAGTCCTCTTCAGAAGGGAAGCAAACTCTCCATTTGAGGCAATCCCACTCAGTGCTTCTTATTGTCATCCCTACTGAGGTCAAGCTCCATTAATCATCCCTTCTACTTTGGTTTCCTTTCCTGCCACTGGAGACATCTTTATGTCATTGTTATATGCCTTACTTCAGAAAAATGGAAAGAAAGCAAAATACCTGTCTGCTATGCCCATCCTTGTCTGCTTAGCTTATTCCTGTAAGTTTGTCTTCTCTGTCTAATATTAAGAAAGGTTCCACAGGTCTGTCCACTTCCACCCTGCTGTGCACTCACACCTAACCTGAGTCATTCTTCTGTCCTTTCTAACACATGACCCAACCCAACACCTAACTTGTCTTACAAACCAGAAACAACTTTCTAGGCCCAAGATTAATTGGGTTTTTCCTGCAGCTGCTGCTTTGGTGACACTGACACTGTTGGGCGCACCTTACCTTGGACATTTATCCCCTCATTTTCCAGTATGTGTTCCCGTTGTGCACTTCTGACTCTTGCAATGCCTGCACCATCTTCTCAGTTTCCCTTTCAAATATTAGTGCTCTCTGGGGCTTGAACTATCACCCCTTCCTGTATTTAGTGTAATTTTTGAGTTTTTACTTTGTGCTAAGGTGAAGAGTTTGATTTTAATCTTGTTGTCTTGGTACCTGCCTATCATCCTAGAACTTGAGAAGATTACAAATTTGAGTAGAGCCTGGGCTACCCACCATGAGTGCAACTTTTAAGACTGAAATTAGAAGTAAAAATAAGAGTTTACATTTTGCTCTGAGTGATGTAAGAATCTGTTAAGGACTGTTGAAATAGAGTAAAATGTTTTGAATTCATTTTCAAAGGTTAACTCTTTGGTGTTGAATGGATGGTAAACTATATGACATTGGCTATGAAATGAGACAGTCACCTACAAATTCTGAGGAGGTCTTTGAGGGAGGGGTAAGTGACTTGGATCCTTGAAAAGAATTATGAAGTTGGCCTGGCCTAGCTTCCTTGAGAACCATGCATCATAAGTTTTTCAGGTTAAAGTTCATAGCTCCTGGTATACTATGTGCCTGTCAGTTCCTGAGAAACTGAGTCACTTCCTCAGACAGTAAAACGTTCAGGTTTCTCTGTTTGTTACTAGAAGTCAGTGAGGCATTCAGAAGCTTGAGATGGAACAATCAGTCTTAGTCATTAATCTTATGCATCCTGTGCTGCTTCGAAAACATTGTTTTATCCTGACAACTACAACTGCATTAATCTTGATAATTGTCACTATATTCTATTTCTGATAAGGGTATAAAAAGTGTGACTGTACTCAATAAATTTGTCACAGGCTCAGTTTTTCTATGGCTTCTCCAAACTATGCCTGCTTTAATTCCTTGATTGACCATATTAGATTATCAGATAAACTTGGCTGGGTAAGTAAATATGGAGGCTTACAGATTCTGGTGTTGGCTGTCAAGATGGTGAGAAAAGCTTATATTGGGGTCTACTGTGTATGTCTGTCTGCTTTACAAAGCAAAGGCTCCTGGACTGTTAGGTCTCGCTTGGTGTGTAATAGTTACAGAAGACACTTGATCAAAAAATTAATGAGAAAACGGCTTTAATAGTTCAGACAATGAAGTTGTCTTCATAAAATAAGAAATCAAAAATTACGGAAGCCAGGAGATTTGTTGAAATGACTCGTGCTTAGGGTGAAGGACAAAAAATGTTTTAAAAATAACAAAGGGACACAGGGAGCCTATCATTCAGCCTTGCTTCCCACAGGCACATGCACCAGTTGTCCTAACCTTCCAACAGCCCCACATTCTTCTTGAAGAAGGGAAGAGATAAAACAGGCAATGTCCCATGACATTAAAGAATATTGTGAATGTGACATTACAGCTAGTGAGATGAATTTAAAAAAAAAAACTCAGTGATTTAATATAATCTATCACTTGCATCTGTAGGAGAAAAACATTAGTCAAAAACGGTGTGGCCTCTTGGGAACCACATGGGCTTCTGAGAGAAGGATCTTTCCTGTACTCATCTTTGCCTTCAGACAAGGCCTGCATGTCAAATGAGCATTCGTTAAGTGGATGTGGAAAGGAATAATCACTACGACTTTCTTAGGAGCAGGCCAAAGTGTAAGGAGTGTTACAATTCCCCAACCTCTGGATTCTGGCACAGAGGTGAAGACACTGAGAAAATGGAAAGATGGCAGCTGTAAACAGCACTAGGGAGAAAGCTACCCTCGGCTCCTCCGTAGACTCTAAAGGATTTCTTAGTATGGCCCAAGGGGAATGTTCCTGAATTTTATGGCGGGTGCTTGGCTAAGTAATGTTAGCTGCCACCTCAGAATGTAGCTATGGGCAGAGGGTTGAGAGTAGAAGCTTTCATCTGCCTCCCATCAAAATCCTATCTATTCTCAGGATTTAAATTGCTCTCTCTCTCTCTCTCTCTCTCTCTCTCTCTCTCTCTCTCTCTCTCTCTCTTGCCTGTCTTTCTCCCATCTCAATTCTTCTTTTATAATTATTTTAAGTCAGTATACAAAATAATTTGTCTTATTATGATACTTTCATATGTGAAGACCATTTCACTTTGCTCATATCAACACCCCACACTACCCTTTTTTTTCTGACCATTTCCCACATACCTTTCTTATCCTCAAATAACCCCCTTCTATTTGCATGTATATGCTTATATATGTATATATATATGCTTATATATATTTACATTTATGTTCCACAGATGACAGAAGTACAATATCTTATCATCTTTCTTCCCCTCATTACTATCTTAGATCCCCTCCCTTCCCTTCACTTCAGCCGCCTTCCTGCTTCAGATAGCCCCTTTCTACTTTAATTCCCTTCTTCTTGGATATTTTTTTAATATACATTTTGTGTGTCAGGCACTCCACAGGAGACACAATGGGACTTCCTACCACCTCTACTCCCACTGAGCATGCACTGTGTGCTAGCAAGAGCTAAGAATTATAAGGGTCAGCAGGTGAGGATTCCAAGACCTGCTAGAGTGAAGCTTCATTTCCATGAGGTGGGCAGAGAAGACATCTCTGAGAAGGTGACATTTCCTTTCAATTTATCTCACTTTCTACTTGTATTCATATAATGGTTACATGGCTTAGAGTAGCTGAGTCTAATACTGTGTTCCCTGTGTGGTTATACTTTAAAACAATTCTCTATCTTTTTAAAATTTTAATCAAATTTTATTTTATGTTACAAGGGCATTTCCCAATGAAGAAATTGGAAGCACCAAGATTGTACAAACGTTGACTTATACAAAGTACATAAATTAAACACATTTAGCATTTTCAATAGACATATGTAACCACATTTGTAGTAGGAGGTTTCTGTTCTTGACTTTCGGGCCTAGCCTCAAGGTTTAGGCCTGCAGACCCACTGACACGCAGACCCGCAGACCCCCAGACCCACAGAGACACACAGATGCATACGATAGTTTTAGGCTGATTGGCCTCAGGTCCAGGTGTAACACTTGCTAATTCTTTACCCTTAAACTAACCTATGACTCTTAACCTGTTCAGCCATGAGACTCAGTACCTTTTCTCACAGCAGTATGGTTATCCACTGCTTCTTTTGGCTTCTCTCTGGCCTTCTGCTTTGTGCTTCCTGTTCTCAGAGTTTTCTTAGTCTGGTAGCCTCGCCCACACTTCCTGCCTGCGTTTGGCCAATCAGTGCTTTTTATTAAACCAGTGGGTGGGGCAATTATTTACAATGTAACAACATAATCTCCCACACACATTGCTTTCACTTTATTTTTTTTTTTATTTATACAAGTCTTCTTTTTTTTTTTTAATGTATCTCCCTGCTCCTCCTCCCTTCCTTCCTCCCAACCCCTCTCAGTCAGCCCTCGGCCTCACCTGACCCTAACTCCTCTCCCCCTCCCCCCAAAGGATAAGGAGTCCCAAAGTGGGTCAGCTCAGTGTGGCATGTCCACTCCAGGCAAGTCCGATTTCTGAATTTCCATATCAAGACTGGGTTAGGTGTTCCTCTGCAGGGAATGGGCTCCAAGGTTCTAGCCCACCCACAGGAACACAGTCTGATCCCCCTCCTCAAGGCTCCATATACTGCTCATGTCAATTGACAGTTGCCTAACCTTGGAGGGCCTAGCTCCTCCAGATGGTTCTTCTCAAAATGTTACTACTTTGTGAAGCTAGTAAGAAGATTTAAGAGCAAAGACAAACACATTGGAGTCCCTATGTGTACACACACACAAACACACACACACACATATGCACATGCACACACAGACATATGCACAAATATAAACAAAGAGTGAAATTTCTACAAATATGTCAAATGAGATGACATTTAAGAAAATTTCCATTGCCTGAGACATGGTAAATAATTATAGCTAATATTATTATGATTAATGGTGTAATCACAAGGTCATAATACTTGCAATATATACATGAATCTTATATTCTTTAAATATTGCCATTCACACACATTCTCCAAGGTCTACTGGAGGCAGAGCTGTTGAAGATGATATGGGGATGATACGGATACTGTGGAAAGGACATATACCATCTGTAAGAGGAAACTCTGGAGGACAGTTTTATTTACAAAGCAGCTAAATAGAAGCCAAGCTATTACAAACATTACAGTAGGAAAGGACAACTAAAGCACCACCTCCTAGACTATATCATCTTTTAATCACAGCCCTCCTTCATAGGAAGAGCCACAAAACAATGAAGGTAGAGTAACAAGACATTCTGTTTTACATTTCTCTGTAATGGGTGCTGTGGACCTATTTCCTAGAGACAGAAGCACTCAAGTAAACTGTGGCTGCTTAAAATTGGTTTGACAATACCTGTCAATAGTCTCACTTCGTTTTGCTTTCACTTTTAAAATTCCACTTGTTATAGGAATAAGAAAATAATGTAAATTTTCAGAATTCACATTCAATCTCATGTGAGAACTATTGTCTGCAGCTTGCATGTGGAGTGGCCCAGGCTGAGCTTGCCAGGCAGAGTTGTTCTTTTCAAATAGACTGGCTCCAAATCTTCTGCTGACTAATTTCTGAACCTAGTGATGTGCTGTTAATTTGTAATTGAATTTATTTTCAATACTTATGTTCCACAACCTTCAAACTTGTGGTCTTAAAATGTACAGTTTTATTATGTTTTGGGTTTTGTGAGACAGCTACTAGGGGAAAAATGTTATTTGGATGTTTTGGGGTAATAATGATTTTGAAGTTTTCAACGGGGGGTGACTTGGAAAAACAAATGAACTCTGGAATTCTTCACAGTCTTATGACTTTCTTATGTGTGTCTTCCTGCAGCCAGATCTTCTCTATGGCATGGCCAGCCAGCCTTGGGGATCTGGCATCCAGAATGTTCAGGGCTCCTGAGTGAGTGGGCAGCTATGAGAGAAGAAACCATTCAGCATCACCTGTGCTGCTTTTCATGCTTCTTCCCTAGTAAGACATTTGAAATTTCATCGCATCCAGTGTTGAAGAGAGCTATAGGTTCAAGAGGAGTGTCTGGGGAAAGGGATCGTAGTGAAGACACAGGTAGCCTAACTGTTAAATGCAGATCTACTCTAGGCTTCCTAATGGAAGCAAAATGGGACTTCCAGCATTAGAAGTGGAAAATTGGTAATAAGAATACGAGAGTATATAGACCACTTGTCAACAATACACAGAAAAGCAAAAAAAAAAAAAAAAAAAAAAAACCTGTGATGGGATTCAGGTGTCAGCTGATAAGGTTGGAAAACACTTATCCAGGGTCCTGGGCTCCTGAAGGGGGAGTGGCCCACCCCATTCAACAGGGGCTGCTGGGATCTTGAGGGGCCTGTTTTGTTCCTGCCTTCTTGAGAGACTAGATCAATGTCCATCACTCGGCCATCCAATTGTTCAAGTATATTCCTAAGCTGTAGCCTGTTACTGTGAGTGTTAAATTGTTTACCAATAAATATTTATCTTACATTAATATATTTTAATTGAGATTTACTGCATCATCTGGCGCCCAATGTGGGGCCAGGCTATGCCTGCCGGCATAGGGGGCTAAGAGTCCATTTGTGTTTTAAACACTGTCAAAAAACAGAACAAAACAAACAAAGTGTTCAGCTTTAAGAGCAGATCTGAGCCAGCCAAGTTAAAAGTACCAGGCTGCAGCAGAGATCATATGCCATGGCAGCTATCCCTAACTTTTCTGCTTTCCTCTCATACAAGGATAAAAACAATATAGTCTTTTTTTTCCTCTTTCAAACAAAATAAGAAAGTGAATTTTTCCTTTAGAACTAATTGTAAGGTAATGTCTTTGATGAATAAAAAATAAACTTAGATCTTTCTAGAAATTCAATGTTTCAAAAACTGACAAAAAGGCCTAAAACTAAAATCAAAGTTGATCCTGACAAATTTTATCCAACTTCCAGAAAGAACAGGTAAAAATCTTGAACGTCTCATCTCATGTCCACAGGAGAAGTGTGCTAAAAACTTCCATACACAGGGAGAATCACTGGGTGCAGGAACCAGGGTGACTGGTTTACATTGCCCTCTTTGCAGTTTTAAAAATATGTTGTTTTTATTTTGTCTAATTAGGAACATAATGAAAACCTCATCTCCCTGAATTACTGCTTAATATAAGTAGACTTTCAGACAAAGGGTTCTGTAAACAGACAGAAGTTATAATTCAGCTATAAATGTATTTGCATTATATAAAAACAAATCTTTTAGCATTTTCAGTAACCATATTCAGGAGGACTGAGAAAATATGACTGTCTGCAACTCAGCTTTATTACTACAATCTTGGCCCTGATTTGCGAGGAATTAATACTTGTAATTTACTTCTCCCTATTATGTTTGTAAACAGGAACAATTTTTACCATGAGGTAGAAAAAAATATTCCTGTAACCAGTGTTCATAATTGAATGCATACTAGGCTTCTGTTTGCGAACAGTTTAGTGTAATATCTATTCCTATTTTTCAAAAAACATGTATCCAGTGTGACTGACCTAGCAGAGTATTCTTGCATGCATACATTGTAGTGAGAAGTTTCTGGTCCTGCCTAGCCCCAAAGTCTGAGCCTACCATTCTTCAGCTGTTTAGTCCCAAATAAACATGCAGAGGCTTATATTAATTACAAGCGGTTTGGCTTATGACTCATTTTTATTTCTTGCAAAATCTTGTACTTTAAATTGTTAGCCCATTATTCTTATCTATGCTTAGCCACTTGGCTTGGTAACTTTTTTCTCACTTTTTTAAATTAATTTTTTTTCCATATCTACTGTTACTCCACCTTCCTTCCCTCCTCCCAGTCCCTCATGGTCCTCCCTAAGCCTCCTACTACCCCATACCTTCATCCATTCCCCAAGGAGAGCAAGGAATCCCAAGGTGAGTCAGTTCAGTTTCGCATATCCAGTTGAGGTAGGTCCGAATCCCTCATTCCAGTATTAAGGCAGGAATTACATGTTCATCTGTAGGAAATGAGCTCTGAGATGTCAGAAACATAGTCTGATCCTACTGCAAGAGGCTCCACAAAGTTCCCATGCCATTTAACAGTCGTCTACATTTGAAGGGTTTAGTTCCTTTCCGTGTAGGTTCCTCAACAATTATTTCAGAGTCCATGAGCTCTCAAAAACTCCAATTAGCCATCTCTGTGGGTCTCCTCCTCATGATACTGATCCCCTTGCTCATATATTCTTCTCTCTTTCTCTCTCTCTCTCTCTCTCTCTCTCTCTCTCTCTCTCTCTCTCTCTCTAACTGGACTGGGAGATCGACCTGGTGCTTAGCTCTGGATCTCTGCTACTGCCTCTATCCATTTCTGGATGAAGATTCTATAACGAAAATTAGGGTGGTCATTATTTGATCATAGAGGAAATACATTTTAGGCACCCTCTCTACCATTGCCTGAAGTCCTAGTTAGGGACATCTTGTGGGTTCTTGGAGGTTTCTTCAGCATCAGGTTTCTTTCTAACCCCACTCTATCAAGGTATCTATTTCTTTTTTCTTCCTCCCTGTGGCTTCTCCCACTCAACCATCTCCTTCTCTCATGATTTATTACCACCTCCCTTTCCTCACTGTCCCTTACGATCCCAATTTACTCAAGAGATTTTCTCTATTTCCCCTTCCCAGGGGGATCCCAGGATGTCTCTCTTAAGTGTCTCCTGTTACCTAGCTGTTTGGGGTTGTGGTTTGCAGCCTGGATATTCTTTGCTTTATGTCTGAATCCACTTATGAGTGAGTACATACAGTATCTATATTTCTGAGCCTGTGTTACCTCATTCAGAATGATACTCTCCAAATCCATCCATTTCCATGCAAATTTCAGAATGTCATTTTTTTCTGCTGAGTAGTACTCCATTGTGTAAGTGTACCACAATTTTTTAATCCATTCTTCAGTTGAGGGGCATCTGGCTTGTTTCCAGGTTCTGGCTATTATGAACAATGCGGCTCTGAAGGTAGTTGAGTTAATGTCCTTGGGATAAGAACTTGCATCATTTAGGTATATGTCCAATAATGGTATTGCTGGATCATTGGGTAGATTGATTCCAAGTTTTCTGAGGAATCACCATAATTATTTCCAAAGTGGATGTATGAGTTTGCACTCCCACAAGCAATTGGAGAAGTGTTCCCTTTGTTCCACATTGTCTCTAGCATAGGCTGTCATCTGTGGTTTTGATCTTAGAAATTCTGACAGGTGTAAGGTGCTATCTCAAAGTTGTTTTGATTTGCATTTCTCTGATGGCTAAAGTTGTTGAGCAATTCTTTAAGTATCTATTAGCCATTTGAAATTCTATGTTGGGAATTCCCTTTTTAGCTGTGAACCCCATGGGGGGGGAGGTGGACTCTAGTTTCCTGAGTTCTCTATATATTTTAGAGATCAGTCCTTCAGATGTAGGGTTGGTCAAGATCCTTTCCCATTCTATAACCAGGCATTTTGTCTTATTAACTGTGTCTTTTGCCTTACAGAAGCTTCTCAGTTTCAGGAATTCTTAGTGTCTGTGCTACTGGTGTTGTATTTAGGAAATGATCACCTGTGCCAATGCATTCAAGGGTATTTCCCACTTTCCCTTATATCAAGTTCAGTGTCACTTGGTTTATGTTGAGATCTTTGATCCACTTGGATTTGAGTTTTGTGCAGGGTGATAGGTTTGGACCTATTTGCGTTCTACTACATGCTACCTTTCAGTTATGCCAGTACCATTTGTTGAAGTTAGTATCTTTTTCCTTTGTACATTTTTGGTATCTTTGTCAATAATCAGGGGTTAACAGGTGTGGGGATTAAGGTGGGTTTTTTTTTTTTAATTTGATTCCATTGATCCACAAGTCTGTTCTTTATGTAAGTGCCAAGCTGTTTTTATTACTGTATCTCTAATGTATTGCTTGAAGTCAGGGATGGTGATGCCTCCTGAACATGATTGTTTTGGCAATCCTGGATTTCTTGTTATTCTATACGAAGTTGAGTGTTGTTCTTTCAAGGTCTGTAAAAATTGTGTTGGGATTTTGATGGGGATTGCATTGAATTTGTAGATTGCTTTTGGTAAAATTGCTATTTTTACTACGTTGATCCTACCTATCCAGGAGCATGGAAGAACTCTCCATTTTCTGATATCCTCTTCAATTTCTTTCTTCAGTGATTTAAAGTTTTTGTCAAATAGGCCTGCTGCTTCTTTGGTAAGAGTTAAGCCAAGATATTTAATATTATTTGTAGCTATTACAAAGGGTGATGTTTCTCTCAGTCCTTTTATCATTAGTGTATAGAAAGGGGATTGATCATTTTGAGTTAATCTTGTACCATGCTACATTGCTTCAGTGGTTTATTATCAGGAGTTTCCTGGTAGAATTTTGTGGGTCACTTACGTGTACATTCATATTATCTGCAAAAAGAGATGGTTTGACTTCTTCCTTTCCAATTTGTATCCCCTTAATCTCTTTTTGTTTTCTTATTGCTTTAGCTAAAACTTTGAGAACTATATTGAATAGATAAGGAGAGAGAGGACAGCCTTGTCGTGTTCCTGATTTTAGTGGGATTGTTTGATTGTTTCTCCATTTAGTTTTATGTTGGTGTTGGCTTGCTGTATAACACTTTTATTATATTTAGGTATTTTCCCTAAATTCCTGATCTCTCCAAGACTTTTATCATGAAGGAGTGTTGGATTTTGTCAAAGATATTTTCAGCATCTAATGAGATGATCATGTGTTTTTTTTTTTTTTTCTTTAAGGTTTTTTTTTTTTTTGTGATGGATGACATTGACAGTTTTCCTTTATGCTGAACCATCCCTGCATCTCTGGGATGAAGTATATTTGATGATGGTGGATGATTTTTTTAAGATATGTTCATGAATTCAGTTCGCCAGAATTTTATTGAGTATTTTTACATCAATGTTCATGAGAAAGATTGTTCTGTAATTCTCTTTCTTTGTTGCATCTTTGAGTGGCTTAGGTATAGGATTTCCTGAATGATCTGTGTTATGACTTTTTTGGTTTTAGTATTCTTTTTCTATTTCCACCATTGAATCTTCCACTCCAGAGATTCTCTTTTCTATCTCTTACATTCTGAAGGTTATGCTTGCATCTGTAGTTCCAGTTCATTTCTTCAGTTTTTCTATTTCCTGCATTGCCTTGATTTGTGCCTGCTATATTGCTTCTATTTAATTTTTAATTCCTAGAATGTTTCCTTCACCTGTTTTTTTTTAATTTTTTTTTCAGAGATTTGTTAATCTCTTCCAATTTTTTGTTTGTATTTTCTTATCTACTTTAAGGGAATTTTTTTATATCCTCTTTTAAGGCTCACATTATGTTAATAAAGTTGTTTTTAAGGTTGTTTCCTTCTGTTTCATCTTTACTGCCATGCGCATGTCTCTATTTTGTAGAGACGCAAGTTTCTTCTGGTTGTGCCACATTGTTCTTATGTTGTTATATGTATTCTTCCACCGGTGTCTACCCATTGCTTCCTCAGATCATTGAAGGATTTGTCTGTATCTCAGGGAGCTGATTTTTGTACAGTTTGTTCTGGCTGTGACTGTGTTTCAGGAAGCTTCTCTTGGTCCAATCTGGGTTCTTGGTCTACTTGAAGACAAGTGTATTCTGTGTGACAGTGACTTGTAGTTAGTGTGATAAGAGCTGGCTGACTCTGTGTCTAAGAAATTTACTCTTTATTCATAGAGGGTTCTTATTCCTTTAGAGGTTCTTTGTAGGGAGATTAGGTTGTTCCATTGTAAATAATTGTCCCCACCTATGAGTTTAATAAGAAGGGCTGATGGGACAAAGGCAGACAGAAAGTGTGGGCATGGCTACCAGACTAAAAAGACTCTAAGAACAGGCACAAAGAGCAAAAATACCATAGAGAAGCCAGAAGAAACAAAAGACAACTATGCCCCTCTGAGAAAAGGTACTGAACCACATGACTAAACAAGATAAAAGTCATAAGTTAGATTAAGTATAAAAAGTTAGCAAATTATATTCCTGGGCCTGAGGCCAATCAGCCTAAAACTATTATAAGCATCTGTGTGTCTCTGTGGGTCTGTGGGTCTGCGGGCCTAAACATTGAGGCTAGGCTCGAAAGTCTGGGCCAAAAACCTCATACTACAGTTCTTGATCCAATAAATGCTGGTGAGTTGTGGGTCTCAGGTACCCCTCTTAATCCAGTATATGCTGACACACTGTGGGTCTCAGGTGGCTGCTCTTGATCCAGTAGGTGCTGAGGAACTCAGGGTCTCAGGTGGATTTTCTTGAGCCAATAGGAACTGAGGAACTGGAAACCTCTTTTGATCCAACAGGTGGTCGGGGACTCTTGATCTAATGGGTACTGAGTTTGACAGGTGATGGGGTGAGTTCAGAAATGTGGTGGGGTTTTGTAGTTGGGGGTGTACAGCAAACTGGATTTTACTGGGACTTCTGGCCTGGAGGGATTTCCCTGCCGGCTTTCATTTAGTAGAGAGATGAGTGTGAGTTAGGTTCCAAGAGCTGTGTCCCAGTGCCTGGGTCCTGGGGATGGGGATTTCTGCCTGGACTGGGCGGTGTGTCACTTACTTCTGCAGCTCGGTACTTCTTTGTTCTGTGAAGCATTCTCATATTAATCCCTCTGTGTCTGGTGGCAACTCACTGGCATCTGCTGCTCTGCTCTTCAACTTCACAGCATTCTCCAAGTCTGACGGTACCTTTTCTGCTTCCTGTCTAACTACTTAACCAATAAGTGTTTTATTAAACCAATAGGAGCAACAAATCTTTACATTGTACAACAGCAATATCTCACAGTAATACATGTTCTATTTTTATTTTTTAAAAACATATTTTTTTTGTGAGACTCACCTAACTGTATTCACAGAAGCATACATGTGTCCATGCATGTGTGCTAAGTGAAGGTACATATCCCAGATGTGTTAAGTATGTACAAAAAGAATATATTATTTTTCTGTTTCTTTCATTATGGTCCCTGAGTAATTGGCTTTTTTTCTTTTGCATTTATAAAAGAACATTTTGGTTAGGATCAGAGAATAGATATGTTGCAGATCAATGAATTAAATTGGTCATTTCTGAGGAATTGTGTGGCTTTTTTCAGTGCTGGTGACCACAGAGCCCATGCATATGTTATGGTCCCTAAACACTATCCACATGTTTAATTGGTAGAATCTCATTAACTCTTAATTATTTCCTATTCTTGTTTAAGGAGTTTATTTCTAGAGGTCTGAGTGGTTTTCTTTTCTAAGGATTCACATTTACAAGGCTTACCACAGAAGGTTTGTGGGATCTTCATTCCTGAAGCCAATACTGTCAGACATTTCCTCAAAGAGAGATTATCAACTGTGTAATTTCTTCATTATAAATTACTTCAAGTAAATTTACTTCAAGTAAATCTTATGTCAATCTAGACAATCTTAATCCCTGTCAAAGTTAAAGGATTAGGCAGGTTGAGAATCAGTTTGTTTCTCTTGCCACTAGACAGCTGAATACTACAGCTTAACCCTTGAAACTGCTTTTCAGTTCCTACTTTGTGAGTTAACCCATTCATGCCACATTCTAGACTAAGCAGGACTAACATGAAGCAACATTCCTCAAATTTATCTTAAAGGTAAAACGTCATCATGTAATACTTGTAGGATATTACTCTTCCCAAATATTTCCATCTTCCCTCTTTCCAGAATAGAAACTACTTTTAAGAGTTAACTGTTATTAAAAACTGCTAAGCACAAAACATGCACCAAGGTCACACTAGCATAGAGCAATAAATGTAATCTTAGGGGACCAGTCTGTGGACACATTCAGAGCAACAGTGGGTAGTGCATGCGGAAAAGTCAAGTGGTCAAGTGGTGATTAACAGTCAGTGACAATGACATAAGGAAGTTTTCTTACTTACTTCAGAAGCATTATTAGCACACAGACATTCAGGATGCTGGCAGATTTTCAGGCAAACAGACAAAATTGGAACACTCGGGGTTTTTTGTTTTTCTTTTTGTTTTTGTTTTTGTTTTTGTTTTTTTTTTTTAAAAAAAGCATCTAAAATCTGACTCACTTTCTGTTTAACCCAAATAAAAGGTCAGAACAAAGTGTGGCTTCTACAGAGCTAACTAAGTATGGCAACAGGAAACAGAAGTGAATTCTCAAGTTAAAAAGTAGAGAGATAACTAGATTTCTATTTTTAAGGAAAAAAAAAATGCTGTTGATATATACTTTGGGTAAAGTTATCAAAAACTGGAACCCAAAGAAACTGCTGTGTTCAATATGAAGACTGTGTGGTTAGCAGAGTGTCCTGTGCAGGTCCCTTGGTCATTTTTCACTTCCGTTTGTTCACCTATAAAATAAAATTAAAAAAAGTGTCTACTTCTTGATGTCACTTTTGGTGACTACTCAGCAGAAGTTAGGAGTGAGGATGATAGTAATGGAAACGGTGTAATGTTTAAAATAAATAGAAAATTCTTACAAAGCATAAGAACAAATTGCAACGGTTATATAGGCACAGGAAACAGTTTTAAATCACAAGGATAGCAAATTGGAGATCAAGTGTTACAGGAGGAACAAAAAGCATGCAAATTGCTTAAGAACACTTCTGGGAGATTAGTCAATTTTTATTAAGATATTTATATATGCTAGGTAAACACTTCCACAGATTCTCAAGGTGCTACTTATTTTGGCATTATTGGGAAAAATGAAACTTGCTAAGCAAGCACTATATTTTGAAATAGTCATGTGAAATTAATGTGCAGCAATTAAAAGAATGAGGAAGATCTATATTTAGAGATTGGAAAAATATCCTCTGGAAATATTAGCTTAAATATAAAGGTTATCCAATACGACGTGAAATTTTATACACACATATAGCAAAAACAGACTCAGCAGGCGATATATATATATATGTATATATATATACATATATATATATAGAGAGAGAGAGAGAGAGAGAGAGATTTATGTAATGGTGATAATATAAAAATAGACTATCAATTTGAGGATTGGGGGAGAGGGGAGCTTAGAAAGAGGACACTCAGGAGAGGCTACAGGGAGAAAAGGGTAGAGAAATCTGATAAAATTCTAATTAAAAATAATTATTTTAAAGATGACAAAAATGTCACTGATTAAATCAACATATAGCTCCAGTTTTTCTTACAAAATAAAACTATTTTTTAAAGTACATGTATATAATGCATAGAAAGTGACTCAAGAATACAAGAGAAGGGGGTAACAACATCTTAAAAAGTGGGAATTATGCAAAAAACAGGGAAAAGTTGTTGTACCTGAGTAGAGGGAACCCCAAAGACCACCAGGGAGCTGGACTCATGCAAACACAGGAGGGTCTTCATTGTTACCAACAAGTTCAAAACAAACCTAGCTTGAAACCCTTTGTTCCAATGCAGTGGAGTTACTAGCCCCAAGCCCTGAGGTGATGGGGAGTTTACAGAAAAGCCTGCGTAATCAGGGTGCTGCATGTCTTGGCATTCCAGGATTGGGCAAAGGAGTATGGGGTACAGTAGCTCTTGGCTAAACTTTCTGGTGTGAACCTGAGCACTGAATCTTCTGGATGAACTTTCAACATGAACCTAACTTTTAAATCTTTTGGGTGCACTCTCAGACCTGGGCCCCTCCCTCAGGCACCAAATGCTTCTCCACCGAAACAAAGCTTTGTAAGGATAACTACAAGCCTTCACAAAGTGAACTGTATCTATACATTTTAATGTTTTCAAACATGATTGTTTAAGTAAACAATCATGTCTAACAAGTGGAAATTGAAACAGTAGTAAGATTGAGTGAGGTAGGTCATTTCGCTCTAGTCTATGAACTGTTTAGAACCAGGAGACAAGGTCAGGACCTGAGATAGAGATGCACAGGAAAGTGGCCTTCTTCTTCCCAGGCTATTCCAATGTCAAGTTACTAGTTAAGCATAACATCACATACAACACCCCTTAAGCAGCTTCATAAGATATTTGACATATGTGATCCATTAAATAAAATGAATAAGACATTTATAAAGAAACTGAAAATTAGTGACTTGTATGGTATATCTATGATTTTTTAAAAAGTTAGATTATTGAATTTACTTATATCAGGAAATCAGCTGTTAATCTCAAAATGATTTACATTGGTATGGATTTTGGTTTATTGATACAAATTTAAGGTCAATTCTCTTATGCTATATGTATTTTTCTACTCTTGTTTAAGATATGATGTTTATGTCACTGATTTAAAATTGTAATGTATAATTAAGAAATGCATGTTAGTTAGATTTTTAGGTATACAAAGATATAATTCAATTAGATAGGTAATCTTCAAACACTTCTAAGACCTACAGAATATGGCATTTAAAATGTTTTAAGAACTTAGACTTTTCTGGACAGGGAGACAGGTCTGCTCCTGGCAGCACTAATTTACATCAAGAGAAAAATGGGCATTGAAGAAACTCCATATGGAGTCTATTTGTGGCAACAGTTAGCCAGTGGACATGAACCTGTTCTTATATTAACTGCTTGACAGTATGCTGTTAGAAGTGGACATGCAGGTTCCATAGGAAGATGACCTCTGAACTTTGGCAGAACAAGCCGAGATGGTCATTCAGGTTCCTGCTTTGCAGAGAAAACTGTCAGACATTCTTCAGGACACAAGGAGAAGTGACTAATGAACTACACCAAAATGGACAGAAAAGATTTTCTTCTTCACTGAAATGAAAAGAGACTCTGGGCCTGTAGGCTGAAGATGGATACCCCAACTTTATAAAGGAACTTTGGGTGACTGTCCAGGCAGATAGGTGTCATCTCTGTCAAATCTAGATTTTGGAAGTTGCTTTGTACTTCTGGTTTACTTGGGTAAATATATCCTTCTGTGGTCTTTGATGTAGTTGAAGATTAGATAGTTATAGGTATAGTTTTTCTTAGTCATTTAAAATGTATATTAGATATGAAACTTTAGATTCATAAGGGTAAGGAATGATAAAGTATTTTCTTTAATTTTGCTAAATACAAATAGACTAGATATTGTAACTGTAATTCTTGATTGATAGCTATTTTGTTATATATAATTCTGCTATGTTAAAATTGAAACCTTCCTTTTTGATTAGACAGAAAGGGGGAGGTGATGTGGAAATGCCTTTCTGTATGCTGTGAATATCAATCTTTAAATAAAGGAGCTGATTTGGCCCTTGACAGTCACTGTAGAAAAAGTAGGCAGAGGAATCAGAATAGGTAGAAAAAGAAGGGCGGAGTCAGGGGCAGATCAAGCAAGCGGCCCAAGGAGCCACATGTAAGGAACACAGGTGAGCCACAGGCCACGTGGCAGATAGATTAATGAGAATGGGTTGATTAAAGATGTAAGAGCTAGCAATGTGCCTGAGCCATAGGCCAAACAGCATGAAGTTAATATAAGCGTCTGAATCATTTCTGGGGGCCTGAGCACCAGCAGTGGGCGGCTAAGAGGTCTGGGGCTGCAGGTCTGTGAGTCTGGGCCTCTGGTCACTTGGGACCGAGAAAACATATTGTAACAGACTTGGTTGACCTAGAACATTTTAATCAATAGAAACAATGTGCTGGAAGACAGTGGGTGGAGAGGAATCAAATGTGTATAAAGAACAAGAATCAAGTAAGAAGGGTGGGCAAGATGGAGACCTTCTAGGTGGCATATGTGATAAAATGTTTAGAGTCTAGTCTTATGCTGGAGCACTGGTTTTGTAGGTAACCTCAAATATACCTCTGATCATCAGATAAATGGACCTTGTGAACATAGCTGATGTGTGGGCTAACTGGTGTGGTTGCAAGGACCTGGCATTGCCATGCAGTGTTAGAGGTTTGGCTTCTGTTTTTAGGATTGCTGATGCTGGTTAAGGTTTGCTTCATGTCAGTAGAGATTCGTGTGTTCCAAGAAATGGGGATGATTCTGTATCACAGTTTCTTAGTCTCTCATATGAAATTATTTCTCTTATTGAAGGGAGAACCTAAGACCAGGATTCATTTGCCCTTGAACTTGGTAGGAAACTTAAAGAAAAAAGAAATTCTCTGTGGAGCAGGCAGAGCTAGGCATCTCAATAATGCTCCCCACCCTGCACATATTTATGAGAACAGGGGTTGATTATGTACTTCAAATGCCTCTAAAGGTCTTTCTCTAGTGCAAAATCAAAGACACTTGCTAAAATCATTCTTAGACCTTTATCTACTCAGGATCCATCTAGATTAAGTATGCTTCTTGAATACAACATATGACTGGGAATGTTACCCCAGAGAATAATATGATGCCTAACAGGCAAAGGGAAAAATGTATATTACAAGCCACTTTTTGAATCAAAGCCAGGGTCTAGCATGGCTTTTGTTTCATGTAAAGCCTACAGTAAGGACATGAATGAAAGAGTGATTAAGCAAAGATACTTAAAATACAATTTTTGGAGATTTCTGAAATACTTTAGGACACGATACTGATTTCTAGAAATTTTAGAGATGAGATGAAAGGATTGTTCAGAAGTCTTGACTGACCCTCCAAAAAAACCCCTTTTCTCATTTTTTTTTTTTTTTGTTTGTTGAACTGTAGTGAAGACATTCCAGGACAGAAAAAAGCATTCACTGTAGGCATGTGATTTTCCAGAGCTCATTAGTATGGTGATTCCCATTCTGTAACCTGTCTAAGAAACATTATTTTAGCCGAAAGAAGGGGAATTTGAACATTTTAGCATCTTAGAAAACGTTAAAGAAATTACTTTTATTTCTGCTTGAAGTCTTTCAAATATTAATTGTATCAAACTTTCTTTTTATATTAATTTGTGATATTCTTGACATGTAGTCAGATTATTCAGAATAATCTAGAAGATGAGGCAGTGAACACAAATGTCTCTCAGGAAGCATGGACAGAAGGTTTAGAAAGTTGAAAGATCCATCTCCTAGAGTGGCATTTAAGAGAATACAATAAAAACAGAAAAGGGTTTTGGCTAATGTATTGCTACAGAGACAAATTGATATCTGACTCAACCACACAGTCCTTCTATAAACCATAGAGAAAGCACACAGTCAAGCAGAAAGGAGGCCTGAAGAAATATCTAGTTCATCAAGAAAATAAGTCTCAGATGACATTTAAAGCAGAGAACTTTGACATAGTTGAGATGGAGTTCTAGAAAAATACTAGCTGTGACACTGTTACCTGTATCTCTGGGTCAGAGGTAGGTTTCTCCTCTCTCCACCAGGTGAGATTCGTACCAGTGCATCTGAACTTAGTTGCCAAATATGGCACAAAATGGATGGCACATGTGATCAGTTATGCTTTCCTTACACACATAAAAATTAACCCATTTATAGACTTTCCATTTAATGGGGGATATTTGTGTCCCAAATAATATAAATAGATGTGGGTTAATTTCTATTGAGTAGTTTCCAAAGTAATGAAGATGGAGATAAGTTACAGATGTTTTTATTTTTTGGAAAACACAGTGGTAATTTAAAGCAGTCGTTTCAAAATTTATATTGCCTTCTATTTCTCTTAGAAGTTTTAAAAAGACAAACTCTTTAAAAACCAAGGCTTGACTATTTTAAGTGAAATAAATTTAAATGCCTTTTTTGTTTTGCAGATTTGAAATTCACAGTTTATCTTAAATAATTTTCACTTGGCTATTGAATTCATAAATATTTAGAGCACAAATAGAAGATATGGGCACAAAGACTTCTTAACAGCCCCTGCCCACTGACACACTTGAATTCATCTGTCTTTTATAGCATTATGTATTGGCATGTGCATATATGTAGGTGATGACCTAATATGTAATAGAAAATCAGGATTCCTTGGACTCTTCCTAAATTTACTACAAACAAACAAATGTAAAATGGGTGCCACGTAATAATGAGCAAAAGAATGGAAGGAACTGTGTCATTTGCTTTGCAAAATGAATATTTGGAACATCAAGTTTATTCACAAATTCATTTTGGAAGAAAATGATGATCTTTTATGCATTTAACCATGCTGCATGGTACAATGAAATAAAATAGAAATAAAAATTCAGCTTGCGCCTTCTAGCATAAGGCTGTTCTTTTAGAGGCTACAACTCATGCTTACAAACAGCATCTTAAAGAATTACTTGTGTTTTAATTTTTTCAATTTGCAGAGTTCATCCTCATAGAGAGGACCATTCTAAAAATCTTAGCCAATCTGGCCCTCTGAGATGCAAAGCAGACTCCAAGACCAAATTAAAAGTGCAAGAGATATTTTTAGGGGAAGATTCCTACAAGAAGAAGTCAGGCAAAGCCTTCAAATAGCAAAGCAGACTGACCTGTATCCCAGAGATACAGGAGAGAGGAGAAAGGAACCTGGGGAATCAGTACAGCTCAGAGAGAATCTCATTGGACCTAGGTGTGGCCTGGAACAAAGTGCACACACTGTGCCTGGTGACTGCAGCAAATGATATGGCCACTAGAGCTGAAGGCCAACTGCTTTTTTTCTCTCAAGGTGGGGCTGGAATGTCCAGCTTTTAGCTGCCTTGAGGGAAACCTCACATCTTTTAATAGTCATCATCGCAGTATCTCCGGGGGTCAGTGTGGTACAACTTTCGAAGTACCATAATTTTCTACTTTTGTTATCCTCATCTTATAATTAAGAGACACAGAGAGCTTAAGTAATACTCTGCTTATCAAAGCCAAGACTGCCTTCTCTAGACTGTGGCTGCTTCATGTTAACATACAGGATTAGAGTTTCATGTACCTTATCCAATTTTTCATTCTTTCTTGATGGAACATAATATGCCAATACAGAAATAAGTCTAGCATGCTTCTTTTTAATGACTAAATACATGCCTTGTTGACATAAAAGAAGTTCCCAGATGACTTTTTCACAGCCTCACCTTTTACTCACAAGGAAATCATTAAGGAAACTTATTTAAAACTATTTTCGTGGGTATTTATTGCCAAGTTATTTATGCAGTAGTCCAAGCAATATCAACTAATCCTGCCTCCTTGAAAAGTATATATGGAAAAATTCCAATTTATAAAAATTTGTATTTTATTTATTTCCTAATCAAGATATTTGTGAAATTATTAATGTGGTAACATGGAATGTTTTAGTCTACTGAATAAATGTACAGTGATTTCTTTTTATACCCATTCTCTTTAGAAATATTTTTACTAATTCTTTTAAGATTTTATGCAATATACTTTGATTAAAATCCCCCTCCTCTGTTTTAACCCCTCCCAGATCCAACCCCATTTCCCTACCCACCAACCTTCATCTACCTTCATGATGCCCCTCACTGTGTGTGTGTATGTGTATGTGTTTGTGTGTGTGTGTGTGTGTGTGTGTGTGTGTGTGTGCGTGTGTGTATGTTTTGGCATGTGTGCATGCATGTGTGCATGTGGTATGTATATGTGTGTGCACACATATATGTGTGCATGTGTGTGTACATGTGTGCCCATGCGTGTTCACATGCATGTGTATGCGCGTGTGCATGTGTTCTGTGAGTGTGTACGTGTGTACATGCATGTGTGTGTATGTATGTGTCTGAAGTAATGAGGGTTTTTGGCCCCAGGTGGCCAGAGGTCTAGACTTATAGACTTTTAGCCTTAGACCGCTTAGCTGCCTGCTGCTGCTCAGGCCCCCAGAAATGACTCACACAATTATATTAAGTTTATGTTGTTTGGTCTATGGCTCAGGCACATTGTTAGCTAGTTCTTTTTCTTAACTCAACCCATTTCCATTAATCTGTGTGTGTGTGTGTGTGTGTGTGTGTGTGTGTGTGTGTGTGTGTGTGTGTATATATTGGCTGGTTCGGTCTGAACCTCATTACTACATGTGTCTGTGTGTGTGTCCAATTTGTGTTGCCCAATTTCTCTCTATGTAGCACCTACCCTGAAATATGGTCAACACACCATTATAATCCAGAAGCCATCAAATATCCTCATTAAGTAATGAGTTTTTTTCTACTCCATGCTGGGACTTTTGTCTTGCTTGTGCTTATTTAGGTCTTAGCAGGCTGCTGCGATAGATACACGACTGCCATGTTGTGTCCAGAAAACACTGTTTTCCTATTGTCATTCTCCCTCTCTGTCTCATTTTTAAAAACATCTCTCAGTATATCTTTTTATAATTGAAATATATATTCCATTCTTATGTGTAAAAAATTATGATATATAATTCTTGGTTGACAATTATTCTATTTTTCATATGGAAATGATTATGCTATTTTTTTAATGAAATTCTACATCTTGTACTTAAAAATCTCAACTTCTTTTTCTCTATCAGACTGTTTTTTAAATCACATATCTACCTTTATCTTGTGGCTGTTTTCAGAGAGCTACATTTTTCCCACTTCCCATGAAGCATCATCTACGGATCATTTCATTTATAGGATTTATTTCTTCTGAATTTTGGTGATTATCAGCGGCAGTCTTTGTGATTTTTCCTCTATCTTCCACATTCTTTTGACTATCCTCCTGTATAACTCACATTTAAACTACATTAGTCCTTCTTAATTCTTTTCCAAATTTCTTCACCTTTTCTCTGTGTAAGCATTCTGACTAATTTTATGACCTAACATCACAAAACCTTCTTCAATCATACCTAATTTATTAAAGATAGAGAGTGAAATTTTATACTCATTTCTATTTTTGTTTCTATTATACTACTTTTTAAATTTGCTAAATATGTTTTAACAGTTTTCTGTTGTCACAAATTGACTGTGTTTCGGTAATACTTAAGGAAGGTAAACAATGTTGAAACTAAAGTCTCTCCACCTTGAAGCTTGGAGCTATTTCAGGAGCTGGGAAGTTTCTAGTCTCTCAACCTGAAAAGTTTCAAAACTCTCAAGGCCAAGCACTCAAGGTCCTAGGTAATCCGAGGACATCCCAGCCCAGCTATGAAGCATCTTCTCCCCCCTAAGACAACCAATCAGCCAGCAGCTTCCCACCTGACAGTGACAGTAAAGAAACTTCCTCTGGGCTCCTCACCTCCCAGCCTGATGATGGCATTTCTATGGTCTTTTTGTTTTTAAAAGGCCTGCTTTTGAGTAGGGGGGAGCTCATTCCTCCACTGGCACTGCTGTGTGACAGTCAGGAGCTGAGCTCACCTGTACAGCTATAATAAATCTTGTTTTGCATTTGCATTTGTATTTGGAGAGTTGTTGTGATTCTGGGGATCTTTCTTGGTGGTCACTGAGACTGGGCAGTACAACAGTATCTTAAAATAGAAAATGAGTGTTTTTTCTTGTTCAAATACTCTCAGTATTTAAATATTTTGGGATTTCCTCTTATAATTTTGGCTCTCCATTGGTTATTTTTCATGGTTCCTCACTTTTGCATTCTTTCTTTTTTACTTTTAGGCCAATACAGAATATATTTTTTTGTGTGTGTGTGCCTCAGAGGTAACTGGTTGCCCATAATTTGGATTAGTAAAGGTTTATATGGGCTAAGACAAAAGAGAATTCATCCCACTGTGATTTAGTTAAGTTCTCTAAATATCCAAGTAAAGTAAATTTCTAGAGCAAGTGTCACATTGTAAAGCTCCATATATGTCTAACAAATTAGTCTATTTTTAAATTTAAAAAGAATATGGGAAAATCTGATTACTGTTATTCTAGACACGTGGTGGCAGTGTAGAACCAAGATGTCTACAGTTGAGTTAACCTGATTTTGCACATCCCTCCCCTCAGAACTGGCGCTTAGAAACCTCACAGGCCCTCCTCTTCTGACATGTTCCCTGAGCTAAAGAGGGGATATAGACAGCAATCAGGAAGCAATTGTCCAACTTGCAAATAGAATTCATCGCAGCAGCAAGGCAAGTGCAATAAGATAAACAGAAAGAAATTGTGCTATGACACAGTAAAAAAAAAAAGTTCTTTTAAAAATACTTCTTGAATGTATAACATAATTATATCATTCACTCCTCCCATTTCCTTCCCTATTCTCCCATGTACTATCCCTCCAGGTGCTTACATTTAAATTTGTGGCCTTTCTCTTTAATTGTTGATATATATATATATATATATATATATATACATATACATATATATACATATATATATATATATATAAAACCTTCTGCTCTTCCCTAGAAAAGAGATATCCTCTTGCTTTCAGAATTTTCTAATTGCCTATAGTTCTCTTTTTTCCCTCTAGAGTTGAGGCCACTGCACATTAGGATGGCCGTAGTGTTCTTCTTTAGTCAGTCATATTGGTAAGAGTTCATAGACATAGCCTCTGGCATTTCTAGAAGATGCAATCTCACAGAAATCTTTTTATTTCTCTAGCTCTTACAATCTTTTTACCTCATCTTCTTCAGTGCCTCTGTGCCTAAGGTGCAGAAGTTGTGTTGTATGTGTATCAGTTAGGACCGGGTTCCACAACTCTCCACTGTAGTACAAGGTTTCTGGCCTGGACTTTCCGGGCCTAACCTCAAAGTTTAGGTCCGCAGTCCTGCAGACCCGCAGTCCTACAGAGACACACAGACGCTTTCATTAGTTTTTGGCTGATCAGCCTCAGGCCCAGGCATATAACTTGCTAGCTCTCTACCCTTCATTTAACCCATGTCTCTTGTTCAGCCATGTGGCTCGGTACCTTTCTTTAGAGCTGCATGGTTGTCCTCTGATTCCTGTGGCTTCTCTCTGGTGCTCTGTCTGGCACTCTGCTCTCAGAGATTTTTCCTAGTCTGGTAGTCCCGCCTACACTTCCTGCCTGCCTTTGGCCAATCAGCTCTTTTTATTAAACCAGTGGGTGGGACAATTATTTAAAATGAAACAACACAACCTCCCACACTGTACTTTGATCTTTTATGGACTTTTGGATTAGTCTCCATCCAAGGAAGAGAGAATTTT
The DNA here is from genome assembly GCA_033318265.1 of Phyllotis vaccarum. Classification (NCBI taxonomy): domain Eukaryota; kingdom Metazoa; phylum Chordata; class Mammalia; order Rodentia; family Cricetidae; genus Phyllotis; species Phyllotis vaccarum. The sequence continues at coordinate 108,740,493 of JARWLC010000005.1, forward strand.
TCTTATCTGTAAGGATAAAGACAAACATTTAGAACGTAGTTATATTTTGGTGCTGGGTTAGTAATTGTTGTAGATTACTTGGTGCTCTTGCACATTACTTGCTCTGATTCGCTGAGTCTCTAGAATAAGACAATTTGTACAGGGATTAGACTATGGTGACCACAGCTTCTTGACGACTGTTTTTGTGAGTTCCCCTTTATTTACTCAATGCCATTATAGCCTTTATTACAATTTTATGAGGAGTGTGTGTGTGTGTGTGTGTGTGTGTGTGTGTGTGTGTGTGTGTGTGTGTGTGTGGTGCTGGGAGAGCTGGTGAATTACTAATGCTGGTTTATATTTAGCATAAGATGTAGCTCTCTCCTAATCCTATAAATCATGCTTGCTGAGCTCATTAAATGTCCTTAAGGCTGTTCTGCTTGCTTCTCTATTCCTATTATCATTTAGGTTTTGGCTTGGTTATTTCTTATTGTTTGATCAAATATATACCTCAAAATATTTTTCTATTTTGTGTATTATTTTGTTTTTAACTGGAAATATGTCCCATGTGTAGTTTATTACTTACACGAAACAGAAATCCTCAGGCTTTTGTTCTTATTATAGAATTATCTGAAGTTTGATAAGTGGAAATAACAACACTCAGTGAATATGGAGGAATAGTACCACGGGAGGAAATGAACAAAAACCCATCCATACTGTTTGCAGAGCATTTGACTTGGGCACAAAGCATCTATTTCTCTTTCTAAAATACATCCCTGCAGCACTAGAGTTGGACATTCTTAGTCACACAGTGCAACTGTATAAACTCTTTAACACTATCTTTAGGAGATTCCCATTCAAGGCACTGGGATTATGGTTACCTACAGGAGATGAAGTATAGGGTGGTGAACCATACACTGAATAAGAAGTTAGGAAAGAATGACAGAACTAAGGTCAGCTTTGATTAAACAGATTACTGACTTTTGATAGGTCACCATCCAAAAGCCTGCTGTACTAGCAATGTGACAATGCTGCAACTCTTCAGTTGGTCAGATCCTTAGAGTTATACTTGAACTCTGTTCTGTGAATCACTCAGAAACTGCTTATTTACTTCAATTTTTAGTGTGTTCATGCTTTAAAGATAGAATCATAATATAAAAAGGGAACTCTTTAAATTATCTCCCAAACATTTATTGGATAAATACTAAAATTAATGTGAGAATGCCTTTCTGTATGTTGTGAATAGCAATCTTTAAATAAAGGAGCTATTTTGGCCCATGACAGGCACCATAGAAAAAGTAGGAGGAGGAATCAGAATAGGTAGGAGGAGCAGGGCGGAGTCAGAGACTGAAGGAGCTGGAAGCTCAAAGGAGCAACATGTAAGGAACACAGGTGAGCCTTGGGCCACAGTGGCAGACAGATTAATGAGAATGGGTTGAGTTAAGATGTAAGAGCAAGCTAGCAATGTGCCTGAGCCATAGGCCAAACAGCATGAAGTTAATATAAGCATCTGAGTCATTTTTGTGGGTGTGAGCAGCAGCGGGCAGCTAAGGGGTCTGGGGATGCAGGTCTATGGGTCTGGGCCTCTGGCCGCCCAGGACTGAGAAACCCCTATTGTAACATAAAATGATGCAAAAATATTAACTCAGCTACTTATATTTCTATCCTGCTTATAACTATTGAAAAGATATTCAATTTTGGCTTGAATATTTGTTTTTACTCTTACGTGTTTGGATGTTTTGCTTGTGTGTATGTTTATACACTATGTGTATTACTGGAGCTCACAGAGGCCAGAAGAGGGAGCTGGATCTTCTGCACCTGGAGTTACTACTCTAGGTTGAAAGCTTATTTGTGAGTCCTAGGAAGTGAACAGAGGTCCTTTGTAAGATCAGCAAATGCTTTTCACTGCTGAGCCTTCTCTGCATCCCTGAGATATAATAAAAGTGGAAATTGAATTCTTTGTTAATTTTGAGACGTGGTATCATTTATGTCATTGTTGAGTCTTGAAGAGTTTAGAGTATGCAATGAAATAATCTGGTGATCAGTAGACTGGAAAAGAGACAACAGAAAGACTGCAACCATGTTTTTCCATTTTTGTTAGGATTTTAGTAGCAGAGTCTAATTTATTGAGGCTTATCAACCAGTGATTCTTTAAGCTGATGTGTACTTCTTATGTGAAATACAAGTAAAATAAACCTTAGGAGAAATAAATCATTCACTTTTTATTATGACAAAGTCACTAATGCTTATGAGATCCCTGATTGTAAAATTCATGAGAAGTAGCATTTAGGTCACTGCTTTCTAAATATGAGATGATAAGTACTAGCAGTTCCAGATGCTCTATTTCTTAAGGTTTCTCTGGGGCTTCTCACACTATATGTTTGCTTTAATTTCCTCTGAAGATGTCAATAGATTCTTTCCAGTACTTCATACTGAAGGAAGCTATCATTGTGAGTTCTACTAAAATCAAAAGTGAATCTATGAGCAAGAGGTTATGGAGCCTAAGACCTGCTGATAGATGAGAAACTTGCTTATTTCCAAATACTAGTCTTTGTTGGGATTAACAAAATTGATTTGAGGAGGTAATTTTGAATAGCCTCTATTATATAAAAGAGCCTTAAAGTGTGAACACATTAGAAAATTAAAATAATTGGATAATTGCAAAGTGATTCACAAATTCACAAACACAGTTAAATTAGACTCCCCAGGAGACTGGTAGGCCCAGAAAGCTGGCTGACTTATTTCTATTGCAATAGTTTTGTGTGTGTGTGTGTGTGTATGTGTGTATGTGTGTGTGTCTGTGTGTAAATGAAAACACATAAGTACTATGCTTAATATTAAGTTTTAATTCTTTTCATTGAGACTCCCAGTAGAATAGTCTATAACTTGGTAACTTCTTATTAAAGATCTTACAAATCTGCTAGTGGGCCTCATATCCTATGTTAATCTAAAATACTTGACTTTTTTTTTTTTTAACTAATAGAAAATCATTTTACAGGGCACGTTTTTAGTAAATGGAATTTTCTTTTTATATCCACTGGCCAATTGTAACAGTGGTAGTGGTCATCTGGTGGTAACTTAGAGATATGTGACTATTCCATATAAACTCTGGCTGCAGCTAGGAAGAGCTAAAGAGATTGGCTCCATCAGCTTAGAAACATCTCATGACTATTATCACAGATTCTATATACACTGCACTGGTACGTTTCAACATAGACCATTTTCTTGTTCTGTTTTACTTTTCTTTATATTTTCTTAATTCTTTGTTCTTTTTCCCCCTTCCTGACATATGTTTCAGGCTGAATTGTTCACCCACCAGTCTGTGTTCTTTTCCTTGACTACCAGGTCAGCTCACAGTCACATTAATATTACAGGCGGGGAAATCTTCAGGGCACAGATGAGTTCATTCTCAGCCTCTCACCATGAGTGTATCAGGATCTCTACACCACTGCCCACTCAGTCCCCAGGGTCATTTCATCTCTTCACACTCATAAGTGTTCATCAATAAACTAAAAGCCATTGTTACCAAAAGAAATTTTCTGCTTCTTGATGAAGAGGCACACATTATTTTAGCATTGAACTTGCTGCCTACTCACACCCTGTTTCCTGTTGTGTCTTCCCCCTCCATCCACTCTTCATACTCCCTCTGGTGCTGAGCACAACTGATCTCCACTTCGGGGACAGAAAAACTGAGACTAAAAGAATACTATGGATCTGCTTGGGGTAAGACAAAGCAGATCATCTGGCTCCTCTGTATTACTGCTGCTTGGATCATCATACAGCTCCATATACTCTGTCTGGACTCCTTCAGAATCATGTATATTTTATAAGATTATGAACATCAGCAATGACATGCTAACATGAAATGGGTGGGGGGGGAAGCATAGGGAACTCCAAACCTACAGAAAGCAACCAAGGAATTCTGGGAGTAAGAGAAATAGACTTCCCAAGGTTAAAGCACCCCAACTGATTATCAATACAAACAATCAGCTGTGAAATCATACAAATAACATTATAAAGAATGAGAAGATTACATTTGAGAATAGAAATGTGTGTAACAAAAATTAACAAAAAGGGGGACATAAATCTGAAAGCAGGGAAGGTTATATATAAGGGCTTTAAGGGAGAAAAGGAAAGGAACACATGATGTAATCTCAAAAACTAAGAGTAACAATTTTCAGAGAGATTGTAAGGGCTGAGAAATCTGCCATGAAAAGGAGGGCTCCAAGAGACATTCTCTCATGCAACAAGCAAGGGAATTTTTATTTACCAAGTATACCTGGGCCTCACTGAACATGCAGAAACAGAGAGTCCCAAGCTGAAATTGAACAAAGCTTTTATAGGTCATGGGGGTTGCTACAGGCAGGAATGCAGGTATAGGTCATGGGGGTTGCTATGGGCAGGAATGCAGGTATAGGTCATGGGGGTGTTATTCCACGCAGGAATGCAAGAGGCAGATAGTGTATAACTCTGAAGCCCCTACTTGGTGATTCATCAGTTATGCAGAGTTTAACAAAATTTTCTCTAACAAGATAATCAAAGTAACAGAAAAATATCACTAAGCCAAAATTCTTCTATCTAAAATAGAAGTGTGATGCTCAAAGAAGAAATGATCTATTTGAGGGATTCCACAAACATCAGTTATTCCCTGGGTAGAAAATGTAATCACCATAAATAAAGGAAAGAGGAAGATCAAGAGAAAACATTCCTTTCCTGCCATCAAAAGAGGTCAAAGTCAAAAAAAAAAAAAAAAAAGTGTTCTTAGAAAACCGGATTGTGTCTCTCTGAGGTAGTAATTTTGCAAAAAAAATGCTTATGTGCACCATATACAAAACTGAGCTTTACTAATACATGTTGTGCAGTCTGCTTCCCAGAAACAGTATTGGTACTAACGCTGGGAATGGAGCTTCTGCATTCAAATGAACTCTGTAAAGGAATGACCGCCCCAAAGCCCCAAAGGTATGTCATCCCAGCACACCAATCCAAGCAAAGGAGGACACTATGCTATCAGAACAATGTTCCACACATGGGTCTGCTGCTTTTTCTAATAGAGAACTGTCTTCTTCCGGGTGTTGAGTTCCTTTTCATATACAATAGATGAATCCTAAATTTTCCCTCAGGAAAAATGAGACAAACAACAACAAAACCCAAGGGCACGTCCTTGTTGCTGAAAGGAAGGCAAAACCAGATTGTTTTGGTTCTAGGAGCTTTACTAAGAAGTCCCAGTATGCTCAGTCACCAGGCACAGAAGCAGGTTTAGATTTTCACATACATAAATTACAAAACAAGACCATCATCCCAAACCTTCTTTGAATGTTCCTAGCTAGTTTAACTGCAAGAATGAAAGCCATGTTTCCCACTCTTAAAGTGACCAAGTCAAAGTTTATCAAAAACAGCATGCCCTTCCTTCCCCCACCCCCCTCTGGCCACCTGAGATAAACACCCAAAGACTCCTTTGGGCCACCCTTTCTTTTTCTTAAGAGAGAGGTCAAAGAAACAGAAGACTTGGAAAAAAAATTTTTTTAAAGTCCTGGCTCTGAAAACTCTGAATAGAATTTTTCAAAGGAAAATATCTATTTTAAATGATTCCTTATTTTCATGATCTTTCCTATTCCTTCAGCTCATCCATGGAACAAATGATTCTAAACAAAAAGACATTAAAAAAAAAAAGGTAGAGGAATATACCACCTGTCTACTTAGTGTTAGAGAACTTGCCCTATGTCCTGCTTTTCATCATTCCTGCAAGATTCTGGAAAGGCTCGGCACCTCAGCTCTCTCTCTTTCTGTGTGTTCTGTGTGTGTGTGTGTGTGTCTGTGTTTGTGTCTGTGAGTCTGTCTATCTGTGTCTCTGTGTGTGTGTGTGTGTGTGTGTGTGCATGTCTGTCTGTCTGTGTCTGTCTCTGTGTGTGTGTGTGTGCACGCGTGTGTGTCTGTGTTTGTGTCTGTGAGTCTGTCTGTCTGTGTCTCTGTGTGTGTGTGTGCATGTCTGTCTGTCTGTGTCTGTCTCTGTGTGTGTGTGTGCACGCGTGTGTGTCTGTGTTTGTGTCTGTGAGTCTGTCTGTCTGTGTCTGTCTGTGTGTGTGTGTGCGTGTGTGTCTGTGTGTGTGTGCACGTCTGTCTGTCTGTGTCTGTGTGTGTGCACGCGTGTGTGTCTCTGTGTGTGTCTGTGAGTCTGTCTGTCTGTGTCTGTCTCTGTGTGTGTGTGTGTGCACGTCTGTCTGTCTGTGTCTGTCTCTCTGTGTGTGTGTGCATGCGTGTGTGTCTGTGTATGTGTCTGTGAGTCTGTCTGTCTGTGTCTGTCTCTGTGTGTGTGTGTGTGTGCACGCGTGTGTGTCTGTGTTTGTGTCTGTGAGTCTGTCTGTGTCTGTGTCTGTTTCTGTGTGTGTGTGTGTGTGTGTGTGTCTGTGTATGTGTCTGTGAGTCTGTCTGTCTGTCTGTGTCTGTCTCTGTGTGTGTGTGTGTGTGCGTGTGTGTCTGTGTTTGTGTCTGTGAGTCTGTCTGTCTGTGTCTGTGTGTGTGTGTGTGCATGTCTGTCTGTCTGTGTCTGTCTCTGTGTGTGTGTGCGTGTGTGTCTGTGTTTGTGTCTGTGAGTCTGTCTGTCTGTGTCTGTGTGTGTGTGTGTGTGTGTGTGTGCATGTCTGTCTGTCTGTGTCTGTCTCTGTGTGTGTGTGTGTGCGCGTGTGTATGTCTGTGTTTGTGTCTGTGAGTCTGTCTGTCTGTGTCTGTGTGTGTGTGTGTGTGTGTGTGTCTCGTCAGGTTAGCTTTAGTGAGCCACAGGAAAGGACCTTGACTTTTTCTTTTTCTCTTTCACAGCTTCTGAGGAAGAGCTGTTGTTTGTCAGCCTCAAACTCTCTCTTGGGTAACAAAACGTAATTTCCTTTGCATTCTATATTAAGGAAGAAGAAAAATATTGATTCAGACAAAGTAATTTAAAAATAAAATTTATCCCATAAGCATAACTAATTCCAGTGATGCACTATCTATGTGCTCATGAGTCTGACCTTGAAGTACTAGTTACTATTTATGAAATGTCTTCCATCTTGACTCATTAATCCTGAAGACCACTCATACGACAGATATTACCTTCACTAGCTAGAGTGGGAGCATTAAGGTACAATGAGCTCGAGTAAATTGTCCAAGGTGAAAACAGAAAGTGCCTAAGCTAGAGACAAAACTCAACACTTCAGATTTTCTCCTTGGGCATTCCTCACCCTCAGTTGAAAAGCAGGCTCTTTATTCTCTCTGTAGACTTCAGACATTCTCTCCTGCATGCAAAGTGGGAGTGAGTACACTAACCTTAGCAATTACTGCCACTTGATTTTACTAAGTTACAGGCAAGACTTTGTGAGTTTTCCTTTGGGAACAAATAACTGTCTCCATGTTTTAGACTGAAAAGTCCTAAACCAGAAACAGTCCTCAAATATTTGTTCTCTGCGTTTTCAGGAAAATGACTTGTGATTGATATCTGCCCTGGAAGAGATTTCCCAGGTGTTAGAGAAGGAAAGGTTGAATGCCTATCTGTCAGAACATCCATTGCAATGGGAGTCAACAAAGCTCTGCCTGAGAGTCAGTGTTTGGCTTGGGGCTTGTGGACAATCCTCGAGTGCTCTTCTGAGTCTGGAATGCCCTATACTGGGGAAGGCAAAAAGGGCTCCGAGGGATGCTCAATACTTGGGTGGGACTGTGCAGATGTACCAATGGCCACCATTTTTTTCTATCTAGCTCCCTAGGAAAGCAACACAGAAGAACCTCCCTGGGTTCCTAATTTAACATCTGACCCCATTTTACATTAGTTTAGTATGACAAATAGCCTGATGCTTTCTGCAGCCCAGCCTCTCTGAGATCTTCTGTTCAGAGTTTATCTCAAAGCAACAATACTGTTAAATAACTTTCCCACCAACTGGTAAAACTTGGGAAATACAATCAGACAGTCTATGTGAAAGAAAGCTGTTCTTCCTTAGCACAGTGAATCAGTGATGGGAGGTCACTAATGCTAGGAGTAAAACTGTGAGAAAAAAGTTACCAAACAGATTAGCAGATGACAACTCCAAGATACCACATACAAAGCAGTAAGCGCATTCCTCTCCTAGGGAATAGACTGAACAAATAATTGATGGCTGTAATCTCAATTCATTTAACTTCTCAAGGTGTAAGAGAAATGGAATATATTCAAATGCCACTCAAATTTAAGATATAAATATACATTGTTAGTAAGTGTGAGGTTTGTCTCCAGGGCTTCTTCTTGTAACACTGAATGCAGCCATTTTCTCTCTCAGGCTTCAGTCTCTCTGCCCTGCCCCAGTTACTACCCTAGTTATCTCAATAACCACATTTATAACAGGACAAACTCTGCTCTGGAGAGATTGTCTTTTATGCCAGTTTTTCTCTATCTTCTAAAAGAAGAGACAGAAAGACAGAAACATGCTAGAGGAAACTGGATTTATCACAGTTTTAGTGAAGAGAGGAAGTTGCCCCAACCACAAACACACTTTACCTGTGCTACTCTGACGATAGAGAACCACAGAGCGAAAGCCAAAGATATAGAGAAAGTTACCTATAGAGAAAATAATCTAAGAATAGTTAGTTCCTTCCGAGTGAAGAATACTCAGCCCCCAAAGGCCTTTATCCTTAGCCTGAATGATACACGACAGTAGTAGAAATTCCTCTTCTCATTCCACAGCCACCCACCCCAAAATCTCACTGTAAGCATTATGCCTCTGCCAACAGCTCCTTTCTCTCCATTTTTCTTCTTTACATGTCCCTATAGTAATTTATAATCCAATGGCTCACAAAGACCAAAAGACTTTCTTCCACATATGACCTGTTTACCATGAAAAGTATCCAGACAGCATCAACTGAAGCAGAGAATGCTGGCAGCTTGTGGAGAATTAAAATGTGGACACACAAGAAAACAATAAAGAACAATGAAAGAACATGCCAGGGCTTGGACGGGGCAATGAAAAATGAAATGGGGAAAATATGGTTGTCACCCGTTTTGGAGACATGAATGACAGGACTCTGTGGTAACCTGTATGTATCCCATAAAGAAGAGAGATATGTGGATGATTTGCTGTCTGTTTTGTTTGTGCAGTTGTGGTGGCACTTATAGAGATAAAGAAGAGCTCACAGCCCATAACAAAGCAGCAACAAACACCAACATCCAACATTTAAATACGAGAGGAGAAATAACCAGGGACTCAGAGGAAGAAAAATGGTGTTTGAGTTTCTGTTTTCAAAGAACCAGAGAATGTCTGTTCACTCAAGTCTTAGATTTGTTCTTTAGCTTCTTCATGCTCTTTTTGCATTGCTCCAGATCGCCTATGCTTCACCTCAGTTTCAGGGATTTAGGCTGGAAAATAAAGACCAAAAATATGGGCTATAACAGATGAGGAAGAATAGCATAAAATTATCAGAAGGTGATTATAAATGTTTAAGTGTCTTCCTTCTGTACCCTGACTTCTTATTCATTTGTTAGGAAAATAAGTGTTTTAAGTCTTAATCTTGATGAGGCCAAGGAGAATGAGAGAGAGAGAGAGAGAGAGAGAGAGAGAGGAGAGAGAGAGAGAGACTGAACAATGATGGTTTCTTGATTAGATTAAATATACTTCAAGTATAGTTTAAAGTCACATTAAGAGAACTTTGCTACTGTTACTAGTTAAATGCATATACATTGTATGCATATGTATTATTTTAGTATTATCACTATATTGAGAGTCATTTAAGGGATAAATTAAAGTATCAGATAAAACTGAAGAAAAATGAACAGGCTCTGTGAAATATGTGAATTTCAGAAGGGTATGTCTGCCATAGCAGCAGCATATACCCACCAGTGTAACAAGAACCATCGATGGTCTCAGCAAGCAGGCAATTGTTGTCTGTCCTTCAGTGAATTCTTTCTCTATTTTCCCTTAGCCTGTCTGGAGTGATGCTTGGCAAAATAATGAGGAATCAGAGATTCCTCTGAGTCTGGGAATTCATCCAGTACTTTCCTATTCAACATCATCACGGAGATTGTGTGGATCCAAGAACCAAGAGGAGAGAAATAAAAAGAAGATACAAAATATGTGGACATTGATCCATGGACAACTGTCTAACTGCTGCTGGCCCTCGCTCGTTTCTGTGCCCTATTTTTGTGGAATTTTGGCACAGCAGTCAATCGTAATAGATTCATGGCAGCCTAAGAAACAATTTTTAGTTCGTGTCTTGTTTATCATCTGTTTACTTTGCTTATTGCAGACTTTATTTCCATCTAATCATGTGAAAATAAATTACAGTGCCTAACAATCCCTGAAGATATTTGAAACTTTGTGTAATGGTCTCACGCTATGTCATGGTTGGGCTTGTGGCCAATGGAATATAGCAGAAGTGTTGGATGAGATGTCTGTAGTTATAGAATGAATATTAGGATCTAAATGCCTTACATCATCCTGTCTCCTCTTGTAGATGAATCATTCAAATGGAAGCAGCTGACATATTGTCAAGTCTGTGGGGCTCTCTGTGTGGAGGGGACAGAGAGCCAAGACAGTAGCTATATGAAGGAGCCTACTGGGAATTGGATCTTTCAAGCCTTTTGTTAAACTACCAACTAAATTGTAATGCCCTGGGAAGAGTAATTCAGAACAGACCAAGAAATTTTTCCCAGGCTCCCAACTCTCAGAAAACATCTTACAGAATAAATGTTTGTTTTGTGTTCCTTTAAATATGTTAACAGACAGAAATATAAATTTTCTTTTCTCCCCCCCCCCCCCCCCGAGCTCAAATTAAATATTTCAAAGGCTTTGTATCTTCTGGATTTTGTAGGCTCAGCCCTGAAGAAGTACACAGAATATGGAGAAAATATAACGTGACAAGGTCTGATGTTATACAGACATTTAGAGGGACATTGGCTGTGGATACCATGTAAGATTTTATTTAAGCAAGCAGTTTTAAGAACAGGGAATTTTTAACAGGAAGTAGAAACTACCCTTGCTGCAGTCAGTCAGGGAGGACACCAGGGTATTCTTCAGGCATAACATGCTGGCAGCAGGCTGAGTGACAGGCTCAGATCTATGAGCTGGCCAACTTATCTCAGCCACGTAAATGGCCTCAGAAAGACATTCAGCTTCATTGCTTCCAGATAGAAGGTGGACACAAAGACAGGGATTAGGAACAGAGTTAGAAGGTGAAGCTCCGGTACAATAAACAGCACAATAACCCAGGGAGAGTACCTGTTTAACAAGACGGGGTAAAGTCTTGGGGAAAATAACTGTTAGGAAAGGCCTGTGAGCCGAACCAACTTGTGGTGTGGCCCCTCAGCAGCTGGCAGGTGCTTCCATAAAGGGAGGAATCAACTCTTTGACATTAACAATGACCTCTGATCTAAGATAGGGAGAGGTTTGTGGGAAGGTTTCAAGTCTTAGGGATAAAAAGAGATGGAGGAACAGAACTTCAGGCAGATCCTGTGAGGCTAGATTATCTCATTAATCTATACATTTTGAAGAAGATAGCCAGGCCATTCTGTCTTATATAGCCCCCACAATCTCTCATGGATTATTTTATTCTAGAGGGGAAGTGTTTCCAGTACAGTATTTTCTGGACTGTATGTAGGTGGAATTAAATGGGATAAAAAACACAATTAGAAGCACCCTTGAGAAACAAGGATATCCCTGATGAGAAACCTGTAGACTCATGCTGATCACATGTTGAGCAACAAGCATGGATACTTCATGAAATATTGCAGCTCACTTCTGATTAGTAAATAAATTTAACTACAAGCTAACTTAGAAGAAGTAAAGGTATATATAAACATTATAAACGAGTAATGGATTGCCCATTCACTAGCAGATAGTCCTCCATTCATATGCATACAGGCAGTATTAATTATATTAAGTGGGTTATATAAAAGAAAAGGAGGAAGATATGAAACTGAGGTACTGTCCAGAAGGAGTGACAGGGGAAAGTAGAAGGCAGAAATAAACTAAATACATTGCATTCACCAATGACAGTTACCAAAGTATCTATGTTAAAAAGTACTAACACCATTATTTTTAAAAATTGTATCTAATTTCAAGCAGTCAAGGACTTTGGAACAACACCTAGTAGCCTGACACATTTGGATGGGTCAGTTACAAGAAACTGGAAGTCACCCAAGTTGCTACCACAGTGGCTGTCAACTACCTCCTCAGTTGTTCCTGCAGAATGTATGCAAGACATGGAGCCTTTACTTCGTGAAGAGTGGTAATTACTCAGCAGGCCATGGCTCCTTTCACATGTGATTCTAAAATATGTATAAAAGGCATTTTCAAAAATCAGTTTCTAAAATGCTTTCACATATAGCCTGCCAAGTTGTGATTGCTGAACAAGAAAAAGGAGAGAGTGTATTCTGTCAGCAGGAGATTGTTACCCCTGCTTAATGACTTCAGTGCTGAGGAGAAGCGTGGGCAATGCAAAACTCCCAGTCTGAGCTCTTAACCATAATAATCACAAGTTAATGGCAGGGAAAGAGTTGATCTTGATCTGAAATTGTTTCAGATTCTTTTAAATGTCAGTTTTGCAAAATGAATCTGAAGAAGGAAATGAATCAGAAGGAAAAATACAGTGAGAATGTTTGCATTTCTGTAGTTGGTAACAGCAAAAAGAAAAGTCTGGAAGTTTCTCCACTCACTCTTCCACACAGAGGTGAACAGTCCTAAAAAAATGCTGAGGAGAATTTGTTGCAGGCTTTCTGATATTTTGTATATAATAATGAGCATTCGGTCCACAAAGTATATGTGATCTAAATATATTATTTCATATTTTACATTTTCCTCATTTTCCAAACCATTGCCGTTTGAACGGTCTGCTGTGCATCGGATTCCAGGAAGGGCATGGAGAAGAGTGAGACTAATCTGCAGCAGTTCAATCTTCACCGAGAACTGTTTTGTAATATAAATTAAAATTCATAGATAATTTATATTAGCTGCTGATAAGACAAACTTTTTATTGGATAAAATTTTGAGTAATCATTTGCATTTTTATTTAAGTAGGATCATTATCAAATAATATTATAAAATAATTTTTCAACTCTTTCGGTGAGCAATAAGAGCTCAGAGCTAAAGTAAGAGACCATAAAGAATGGATAAATGACCTTTACTGGTACCCTTATGCCTTCTTTACTTACATAAAATTTATTCTTCAGTTTGGAGAAAGAAATATTTCTCTTTTTTTCTTTCCCCATAGAATTCTGGTTTTTTTTATGTGAATATCAATAGGATGATCTCTTCACATAAGCAACTGGAAACACATTAACTTTTAAGTGTTCACCAATATTTCACTCCCTTCTACCTCAAAGCACATGAGGGGGAAACACTCTCTTAGCACTGTGATGGAGCCCTAGACTGGCTTAAGCTAGTTGCAAAGTTCCGGACCCCAGCAGTTACTTGTTGATGCCAGATCCTCCAAAGAATCTTTCTGTAATGCTGGTAACAGTGGGAGCATGTGTAAAGCAAGATTTGCCCTCACATAGCTTAGTGAGTGACTACAGGGGACAGGACACTGAAGTAAGTTCCTCTGAACCAGGCATATAGGGGCAAGAATTCTTTACAGTTTTAAACAACTGCAAGTTGAAGGTTCCTGGTTACTAACAAGTGACATTTATCATCCTAACTGGTGCAGAAAATGCTTGATAATAATTGCTATTAAGAGTGATTCTCATATAACAGTTATTCTTGATTCTAAACACAAGATAATGTGATTGTGAAGCATATTGTGCCCTAGTCAATTTTGTCAATCTGATGCTGCTTAAAGTCACCTGAGAAAAAACCTTGATTGAGGAGTTCCCCAGTCGCATTGGCCTGAGAACGTGTTTGTGGGAATTATATGGATTATTAATTGTTGCAGAAAGGCCTAGACTACTATGGGCAGCACCATTTCTTGATAGGTGGTCCTGAGCTATTTAAGAAAGCTAGCTAAACTTGATCTAGTGTATGAGCCAGTCAAAGAGTGAGCCAAAAAGTAATGTTCTTCAGTGGTTTCTACCTTCAGGTTTCTGCTTTGAGTTCCTATACAGACTTCAACCAATAATGAATTGTAACTTGGACATTTAAGATGAAATAAATCTTTTCTTGCCCAAAGTAGATTTTTGTCAGAGTGTTTTATCAAAGCAACAAAATAAAGATATATCACCATGTGTCAGGCATATAACAAAACTACCAGTGAGGGTTTAAGACACGATTCCTACTTTACAGATGAAACAAAAATAATACTATTATTCAACATTCCAATAGGGATTTGAAAGCTGATAGTCATACTCCCTAATTTAACTAGTAACCAGAGTGTCATGCTTCTCTCAAAACACAGCATTCAATGAACCCTGAAGATTATGGTCCTCTTAGTGGTGAACTTAAGCCTAGCTTTTAGTCAGTAATTACAGCTGACAACAGTTAACTGCCACCTAGTCTTTTATTTCCATAAAAAAGGTTCCCAGTTTGAATTATCACTCCGAGACTATCTAATATGAACTAAGTGTTCTGCTAAATGTACTTTACATTTTTCATTTATTGCTCTGTAGATTCTTTTCATTTATAATTTTATTACTTCATTTAATAAAGTCATTAAAGCCTATGGAAGAGATGTCTAACATGCATGTGGCTATGCAGAACACAACCTTTTAAGTTCTGTACTATTTGACTCAATCTCTATACTTTTATTAGGAAAAAAAAATTATGTAAAAGAACATAGCAAAAGGAGCAAAGCTCTGTTAGGCAGAGGCCCTTAGATAGAATGGCCTTGAGTGATGTTGGCTTAGGGACTGTGAGAGTTCTGCCAGCTCTGAGCTGTTGGCAGTCATTGCATATCTCATCAGGCTGTTTCAGAACACTTGCTGTGTGCAGCTAGCAACCCAGCCCTTTGGAGCTGTAAAATGACTCTCCGAAGGCCTCCAGTGAAATCCAGGAGTGCCAATATGCCTGAAAAGCCACAGCTAAAGTGACATTCGTATACAGCATCTGTCATGGATTTGAGTTATTCCATAATCTTATCTTTCAAATAACAAAGAGAATTCTGGTTACCAACTTCCTGCCTTTTAACATACTGTGAACATGCTTTATTACAGAATCTAACTTGGGTCCTTTGTTGATCTCTTTACTGCAGACCTTCTTTTGTCTTTGTATTTTCCCTATTTTACAAAGAAGTAAATCTGTTCATAATTCCCTTTGTTATTATATCACTGACCTTTAGAGCTGTTGTTGTGTAACAGTCCGGTAAAACTCCAGTTCAAACTCAGGATCCGCATAAGTCTGATCCAGCAAAAGGGTAAAGCAAAGAGAGCTGAACCCCTGTTACATGCAGTCTTAAATGTACCAAGGTCTGGAGTGAAGTTCCTCAGCAATCCGGCAGAAACGTGTCCCAGATGTGAAAGGAGCAAAAGTAATGTTTCATCACAACACAAATAAATGCAGCAAGTGCAAACC
Source organism: Phyllotis vaccarum (assembly GCA_033318265.1). NCBI lineage: Eukaryota > Metazoa > Chordata > Mammalia > Rodentia > Cricetidae > Phyllotis > Phyllotis vaccarum. The sequence goes on from JARWLC010000005.1 coordinate 108,755,897, forward strand.
CCTGTTCTTTATTCAATAGTAACATTGGGTTATGTTTTTAGAATGTTCTGGTCCTTCTTTTTGGAATGAAGCTCACCTCAGATTTCTCACATGGTGGTTTTTTGGTGGTGATGGTGGTGGGTTTTGTTGTTGTTTGATTTTTGTGGGTTTTTTGTTTTTGTTTTTTTTTTTGAGGTTTAGACTAACTATAAGCCTGAATTAAAAACAAAACAAATTAATAACAACAAAAGTAAATCCATTAGAGGTGTTCATGTCTTTATGAATCTTCTGAGACTGGTAATGAATTTCTGTGTTTAGTCACAGAACTAAAGCTGCCTGGTAAAAGGGTCTCAACACTGCTAACAGAATAAAAGGTAGTTAGAGTCACTGTTTCCCTCTTGGTTTGAAAGTGTCATCAAAAGGCCGTGGGTTATTGGGTGGTGCGGTTAACAATAGTACATTGTGCTGGTTGTTCATTCATGTTTATGGGTAGATTATTACCCTTCTGCTCAACTCTTACTCTTCATTCATGAAACTGAACATGCTAGAACATTCATATTAGAGGAGCATAAGAGAGACTCACAATCCAAATTACCAAGGAATGCTAAAGGAAACCTCTGTATCTACATCAGCCAAACTAATTTTGTCATTTTTTCATGGCAATTATGGGTCCTCTTAAATTCAAGCTAGCGACTTTCCTGGATAAACAAAAATAAATACATTTCTTAAAGAAAAAAAAAAACAACAGAATTTCTAAAGCACAGATTCTTGGACTCTTTCCTCAGATAATCAGACCTGTAAGAATGAACTGGTGGCTCTAAGGCTTTCTTCTGGAAATGCTCCATTGCATCCAGATAGATAACTAACCGGCTATTGGCTTCTACAGTCCCAAGTTATTTGCAGTCAGTAGCAATAGTAATAACGATGACGAGCAGAGTGGTACTTGTACTGGAAAAGTTAAGCTTGAATGGGCAAAGAAAAGCTGGCAGACCTTGCTGCTGCCCCATAAGCAATGCATCAAGTAGATGTTCTCACATTGACATTCAGAAAATATTTAGGAAAGAGGCTGAACTGAATGCTACAGCTACAAGCTACATTTATTGCTCTTGATGAAGACCTAAATCCAATTCCCAGTACCCACAATGAATCACACAACTTCCTATAACTCTAGTTCCAGAGAATCCATTACCCTCTTCTGACCTACAAGGCTTCTTGCGAACACACACACACACACACACACACACACACACACACACACACATTTTTAAAACAACAAAAGAAAAACAGAGTTTCTAGGCTCCCAGATCAGTTATTTCAAACAAGGATATAATATCAAAAATAAAAGGAAACTCTTCTCTGGCATTGCCAAAGTTTTAGTAAATGTTCCTAAATACTCTCGTGTTAGAGAGACAAGACAGAGGATGAAAATTGTACTGCCAGGTTGAATGTCATCCAAAGGCAGTGACCCAAAGACTAGTACTGAATTTGAACTTTGGGAGATGATTTAATCAAAAACATTATTTTGATACTACCATTCATTGCATCAGGATTGTAACCTCAACTATACTTTCTTTGTTTCTTCTGGGGGATAGCACATCAGCCATGGCTGCCCTTGAAAGCTTTAAAAAATGTGTGGTCATCAGTGGCCAGGTTTAGAGAAGCGTTTTCTATTCACTCCACTGAAAATCTTTTGGTTTCATTTTCCTTTGGAGGCTGTGATTCTGATAATTGGCTCCTGGGTAGAATGTGAGATTTATATAAAGAACAGGCATTTTCAGACAGGAACCAAATGGCTTCTTGCACCACATCTTACAGAAATACTTCTGATTTAAAACCGTTTCCAAGAACTAAGAAATACCTCCCTATACATGATTTGAGGTTTGAACAAGTCAATCATTAAGTAAAATATATCAAGTAAAATGTAAACTTTATCCCTGACATTGGTGAATATGACCTATATCTGCAGACACTTTAGTGTCCCAGTGCTGGACCCAGAGCTGAACAGCTGCACGCATCCAGTCCTGAGGATCCACTCTCCCTGAATCTTATAGAATGGAGACCTTATAGAATAGAGGAGAGTAGTAACTCACAGAGGAAGAAAGGCAGAGAGGACAGGGCTGGACTACTGCTTTTATTCTTCATTAACCTGATAAAGAAGGAACACACTCAAAGGAAGTATGAGACACTGGTCTGTATTATTTCAATTTTCTTCATGTGGACAGGAGCGTCAGAAGTTGTCCTTCTCATCAACATAAAATATAATGAGAGCTCAAGAAATCACACTGTAGAACTTTCCAGCAGGTAAATAGATTCACATTTCAAAGACTAAAGCATCTTTGTGACTAAATTAATAAATGCTATCTTCTAAATGTCATGTATAATCCAGTTCTGCAAATCTTATAATTAACATCTTTATTTCTGCATTTGCTTTCATGCAAAAAGTGATCATGTGACATCTGAATGCAAAGGAAAATGTGTATTATTTGAAAACTACAGAAAAAAAAGTTCACGTTGTATGCAAAACTTATTAATCACTAGTCTATATTTGTGTGTTCTAATTCACAGTAGTTTTGGAAGCAAAACTACTTCTTTTGAAATGAATCTGTTTTCCTTATCTAAAGTAATGAATGATACTAAACATTGTGGGTATATTTTCAAATATAATAAAAACAGTCAAAGATATCAGAGGGATCTAACCACAGTCAGTCTAGGAGAATCAGACAGTGGTAACTCACACCTTTAATCCTGGCACAGGGAATATCCGGGAGTGGTGACCTACACCCTTAATCCAACCAAATCTGGGTTTGAGGTCATCTTAGTTTGCAGGAGTTCCAGGCTCCCAGGCAGGCAGTGGTGGTTCCATGCCTTAATTGAGAAGGTACTTAAGGCAGGCTTAGAAAGATCTAGCAGCTAGAAGAAACCATGGCTCACAGTGTTAGTCCCAGCACTTGGGAAGTAGAGGCAAGGGGATCTCTGTGAGTTCAAAGCCAGCCTAGTCTTCAGAGCAAGTTTCAGGACAGCCAGGACTGTTACACAGAAAACTCTGTCTCAAAAAACAAACAAACAAAAACAAACAAACAAACAAACAAACAAAAAACAACAACAACAACAACAAAAAAACCCCAAAGACTGGAATAGGTGGATCTGTCCTCTGATATCACCACAACTAAACATACAATAGTAAAGCTGACAACTTCTTTTGCTAAGGGGTCTGATGGAAGTATTCTCAGGTCATGTGGTCTATAGTGCCATTGCTAAATGCCTTTCTTGTAAACAAACGAACAAAACAAATAGGAAAGAAAATGAATAACCACTGATGAACCTTGCTGCAGTCACACAGTTTGGCCCATTGACCATAGGCTGATGGAATCCCATCTATACAATGTTGGAGACAGTCTCCCAAGAAGATGTCACACACACAGTAGGGATTTGGTACTACCAACTTCCCATCTTTTGCTTTACTAGGACACACTATTGAATTATTAGAAGTATTCTATATTTTAAAAAATATAGTATATAAATTTTGTGTCTCATAAGCTAATGCAGATAAAAATGAGTAGTTGCCATCAACTCTAAGGAATTTCATCAATCATTATAATTAAAGTTTATTTTTTAATTATAGTTATAAGAGGTCAACATTATGGGGGCCCTACCTACTCAATCAAAGGAGAAACATATATAAACAAATTTGAATATATTAAGTAGATCCTGGAGATAAGTGAGAATGTTACTTGTTCCTATTTGTAATACAAACCGAGATACAACATGGGGTCTTCCTAGAATAAAATATCTAAGCAAATTGAGGGAAAAAGGCTGTCCTTAAAAACTGTTTTCAACTAAAGTTAATTTCACCTTGCTTCTTAAATTAATGACTTTATTCTTTGTTTTTTTCAGTTAGCAGGATAAGAATCTGTACAATTTGTATACAGACTGGTGCAATACTCTATTTAAATCTAAGTCTACATGTGCATCCTAGACAAGTGCTTATACCTCTGTACTTTCTATCCATATGCAAAATAAGTCACATCATTCTCCTTGATGCAAGGAGTTACAATGTGTTCATTTGCAAGGGAAGAACCTCTCAACCAAAAATAACTGCTCCGAATTCTGCCAGTAAGTTTGAACCACCTGGGAGCTCCTGAAAAATCAGTCAGGGATCCATCTTTCAAGATTCTGATTTAATTCACTATGATCAGGGCTTGTGCTCATGTTTTTAAGAGTTCTTAACCATCTTTTCTCTGTTGACAACCTTTGTTGCTGGAACTGACTTCATCCTGAAGAGTCAGCAGCTGACTATGTGTGGGATAGAGGCTGCTGCTCTGACAGCAGGCATTCAATTATTATTTTTTAGATTAGTGACCACGTTCTTCTCCCTGCTCTTAAATGATAATTACAAAAGCACATGGAATAAAAACGAGGAAGTTGAAGAAAGAAGTTCTTGTTGCAGTTGGTATTACTTCCAGTTGTGGGCTAATTGGAAATGCTCCAGGACCACCTGGCTAGTTCTGAGGCATCCTGGGGCTCTGGTGGCTTCATCTAATAACTCTGCACATCGTTTAGTTGAGGAACCAATTTCAATTTGTTTATATTTTAATTTCTAAAAATATTTCCTTCTCTCTTTGGTTTAAAGTTAACTCACAAACAAGTAGGCTTCCTGATATCGAATTAATATTTCAGCTTCCCATCTCACAGTTGCTTTCAATTGCTACTTAGTGCATGCATTTTTAGATGATGCAAACCTTTCAAACAGAACCAGGTTAGAAGAGAGAGAAATGAAAAGGGGCAAAAGAGAGATGTGTGTTTCTAGAATTTCCCTGCGACAATTCTACTCTCTGGCCTTGACTTCCTTCTGTTTTGATTACATTCCAGACAACATCTATGTGAGCTTTTGGCTGATTTCAGGCTGTTTACTATCAGACCATTCCTCAGGATTTACATTTGACCCTTTATTCCAGTTCTGAGTGAAATATCAGTTTAAATTTGAGGTTTGGGAAAAGAAACTGCTTATAACCTGTTTCCATGATAATGACTAAACCCACCAAACTTGTACCATCACTGATGTGTGCTGTGAAGTGGTTGCTGTTTTACTTAAAAACTAACCATCCAGACTGATGCCATGGTTTTGCTCCTGATGAGATGGCTTAACAAATTTTAATGTGATGCTCTTTGATGATCCTTCTAGCACAGGTACCACAGCCAGATCAGGGTATGTTCTCCCGCACTTATGGGCTGCAGTAAAGTTCTGCCATTCAGCAAGTGACACAGATAAAAGTGTGCTTTTTAGACAGTCTGAGAATGTGCTGTTCTCTGTCTATCTGTCTGTAGCAGATAGAGCACCTGAAGTAAAATGAAACACATAGCAAGTAAGTCCTCCTGGCTCAGCTCATTCCTTTGGACATTTGTATTCAGTTGCCAGTAAATAATGCAGAGGCTGGAGAAAGATTAGGCCTCTGTCCTGATCCTCTGTTTCTCACATGTATCCTGGGATTTTTTTTTTTTTTTTTTTTTGGAATTGGGGGGGGGGGCAGGGCGGAGGAGCAGCTTCTCTTTTTAAATTTTAGTTTTCTTATCCAAAACTGTAATAACAATGTTCTTTCCTTTTTGGATCAGCAAGAACACAAAATGAGATGCTTGTTAACAGCTCAACGCCAAGCCTGTGGCAGATAGCTTTCTACAGTGCTTAGGAGAATGATAATGGCTCGGTGAATGGACAGTATCACCTCAGCAGCCACGGCATTGTTCCATGTGGCTGTTTCAGGTTCAAAACAAACTAAAATTTTCACCAAGGACAAAGGCTTTGGTTGGGTTTCCTTTTATCTTACAGTTTTTAACATCTTCAAGTTTTTAAGTAGAGAAACAAGCGTAGCTGTTGTGTAAAGAGAAAGGCTAGATAGCTTTCAAATATGGCAATATAAAATTTATGAGTCTTTTAGAACTAATGGATTTTTACTTTGTGCAAAATCAGCTGAAGCTATTCCGTTTTTATCCTGCTTTATATGGAAAGACCATTAACAATTTATGAATAGGACATTATATAGCCTTGAATTATCAAGGGAGGAAATTTTTTTCTCTCAATATCTTTTATTCTTTTATTCTTGATTATGTCAAGTTCCAGATAATAATATACTATGGTCTAGGTAATAATATATGTTAACAGAATATGTCAGGAACCAAACAACATGCCACAAAATATTTAGTGCAAATTAAATAATACAACATTGCATCTATTGATAAAGTTTTATATTTAACCTTTTAAATTTAATAGATTAAATTTGTGGATAAAAAATTTATTTTGAATAATACCTGAACTATTGGAAGAGAGGCGTTCCTAGATAATAGTGCAGTTGTTATCCTTATTTCGAGAGAGTGGAGTTGACAGCTTCTACCTGGAAGGCTAGACCAGCTGAGCTGCACTTTTCCTTCAGAGTCAAGACACTGAACAGCAAAGCTCATGTACTTAGAGAGCTCCTCTTCAAGGTGATGACTCCAAACAGCACGTGGGCTTGACTACTCTTCCCTTCTCCCTCTCTACCAGCCGCATCTCTGTGGGCTGCAGAGAACAGGAAAGAAGCTACCAAACAAAATGAGTAGGAAGATGAATATTAATTCTCAACTTATCTCAAATGGTACTTTCTAAAGTGTTTTTTTTTTTTTGCCCCTGTGTGTGAAAATGAAAAGCTTCTTCAGTTTTAACACAGCCTCACATAATTGTAGCACAGCAATCAAAACATCAAAGTGTCATACCTTTTATATTATTATGGGGTTTGCAACTATTTGTCTACCTGGTTATGTGGCTATTTTTTTCACATCATAAATTTTTCACTTTATAAATTTCATGCATCTATTTATTAATTCATCCATCATCCATCCATCATCTGTATCATCTTCTACCACCTATCTACTACTATCATCTTCATCTTCCTTTCTGTCCATCCACCTTTGTTTTACTACTTGTACTGTTCTAATAACATTATCTGGACAATCTGAAATAATCACTGAATTTAATTAAATATTTTAAGGCAGAAAACTATCAAATGCAAAATCACTATTTAGAACATTTTTGTTTGATAAAATTATTATTCCCAGGTAATCTGTAATTGTGAAATACTGATGCCAATACTAAAAGTTTATTGAATATTGCACTTTGTGCCCTTATATGACTACTGGTTTCTTTGTTTGTTTCTTGAAACAAGGTTTCTCTGTGTAGCTCTAGCTGTCCTGGAACTCCAGGCTGGCCTTAAAAATTTGCCTGCTCCTGCTTCATTGTTTTTGTTGAACCATTAGGCCGAAATTAGGTGCATTTGCTGAAGTCTAAATATGGCTTACTTTATACTAGCAAAGGAACAGGTCATTGTGACAGGAAGGCTCAAAGCATTGGCCTCTTTTCCATTCTCTTTATTCTCGAGGAGGCAGAGAACCAAAGGTCAATGAACTTTGCCAAGGTTCCTCTGGATGGCACAGCTAGAAATGGAATTCAGCCCAGGTGTCTTCAGTGAGAGTTGCAGTGCGTCATTTATCCACCAAAGCACACGTTTAGAAATCGGTCTCTTTAATCTTCTGTGACATGTCCACATTCACAGGCTTCCCAGATGCTTTTAAAAATAGGCATTTCTTTCAAATTAATATCACAAAGCTACTCATTATATGCCCCTCAGCTTTTTATGAAATACTTTATAGTGCATCATCTGGAAGGTTTAAAGCTAATTTAACACTGAATAAAAACTCATCCACCACTGACAAGACAGGCACCAAACCTTCCCACAGTACGACTGCTTTCCTCCTTCTCTCCTTCCTTCCTTCCTCCTTCCTTCCTTCCTCTTCTTTCCTTCCTTCCTTCCTTCCTCCTTTCTTCCTTCCTTCCTTTTCAGACATTAGAAGTTTTAGAAACCTGTATCTCAAGCTGCATTCTGCTTATAAATCTATCTTCTCTTCAGAGTAATGTCTTCTCTTTTGTATTTTCCTTTAAACAATGTTTGAACATTTACTGCTTAAGGGAAGATACAAAATAATGCTATTATCTAAATATACCATTTTCCCCCAAAATATTTTGATACACAACAAGAAATGTTTTATCAACTGTGATGTTTGTTTTGCATGTAGACATAGACATCCTTTGCCATGATGATTGATGGCTACAAATCATTGACATGTTATATATACTGAAGTATATAGTGCTCTGCCACATGACATTTTAGTTAGGAACAGACTACATATAGTACAATGGTCCAATAAGATTATAATGGAAGTATAAGTTAGCATATCTGTGTTAATTCCAGCATACATAAGTTTATTGAGCTCCCAGGTATATAAAAGTACAACATGTACAATTATATACACAATTAATAACAGTTCCTAATAACAAATAACAAAGCCATTGACGTGATCACAACAGATAAATTTTACTTTAAGTTTTATTTTATAGAAAACTCCTTTCAGTTAGTAACTGTGTCTCAATTCAGGGCAATATTATTTCATTTCATCTGCTGACTGCATTAGCATACTACTTTGTGACTGACCTATACCATCAAGGTTTGTGTAAATTCAGTGATGTTTGCAGAGTGTGGAAATTATATAAAGATGAGTATTGCAGAATGTATCACCATCATTAAACTGTACAAGACAGCCTCAGTCAAAAAGTAATATGCACACATTAATATCACATTTCAAATGTATCCAAATTATGCTTTGCATCATAGGAATATCAAACATTCTCTGAAGAGGTGTGCTCTAAGCCACAGCTCAGCAGTCAGTTCACTGGGAATATACTAATTCCAATTACATCCATGTTGTAAAGTCATGAGGAAAAATCACTTGGTGTTTCATAAATATGTAAGTATTGATTTTTCAATTAAAACTAAAGCTAAAAGCTAAAAAGATTATCCAATAGGTAAAAAAAAAAAAGCCTCCTGTGTAAGCCTAATGATCTTAATTCAATCCAAAGAACTTGTGACCTTCTGGCAAGACAGAAAACATGCTTAAAGTTTTCTTCTGACCTCCGTATGTACATCCTGATATTGTACCAGGACACACATGGACACACACACATACACACAATAAAATAACAAATAAATGTTAAAATAAATTAATAAAGCTAAAACTGTCAATTTCTAAGCAAAATAAAAATTATCATTGGTAATAAGACACCACACAGCAAACCTAGAATTGATGTTTCATGGTAAACCAGAAACAGCAAATGACTATGTCAAGTTCTATAATTATTTTATTCAAAAAAATCTGCTGGAGAGCAAAAGGAGTATTAAGATTAAATTTTAGGATCAAAAACTAATTCAAGTTCTTCTTCAGTGTTAAAGAGCAAACTAAAAATCTTCACTTGTCCTCCCTCCTTCCATCTCTCATGTTCTCTCTCACTTTTTCTCTCTCTCTTTCCTGGCCCAGACTAGCCCCAAGATGTGGAGTAGCAGATCCAAAGTCCCAAAGAACGCACAGAGGCTTATCTTAATTTTATACTGATCAGCCTATGGCCCAGGCATACAACTTGCTAACTCTTAATACTTAAACTAGCCCACGATTCTTATCTTGTTTAGCCACAGGCTTGGTACCTTTTCTCAGAGCAGCATGGCTGTCTTCTTTCCTGTGTCTCTGCTCTGTTCTCCTTGTTCCCAGAGTTTTCTTAGTCTGGTAAGCCCTCCCACACTTCCTGTTTGACTTTGGCCAATCCGTGTTTTTTTATTAAACCAGTAGGCAGGACAATTATTTACAATGTAACAGAACATAATTCCACTGCGCGCGCGCGCACACACACGCGCACACACACACACACACACACACACACACACACACACACACACACACACACACACACACTATAGAAAAGATGCAAAAGCAAACATTTCTTTTGAGTGTTTTGGAGCTGTATGTAGCATTTGAGGGAATGTACATTGTGCCTTTTATTGAGTCTCTGTGAGGATAACATACTAACCGCAGAGTTTTGGAACTCTTGTCTTGTGGTTTCTAAGGAGGGCTGAAGTAACCTCACTTCTGCCTTGAAAGGATTCATGCTGAAGGATTCCTTTTACATCGGCTTCCACAAAACACAAACCAAATGATAGTAGTAGAAGCTGATTGCCGTTCGGGACTGAAAGAAAGGAATGCTGGAGAAGGGATAGATGGTTGCAAGCTTTTTCTCTTAAACTTTAGACTTCTGATATTGAATGGATTCTTATTTTAGGAAGTAGGAAAACTCTTATGGATCTCATTTCCTACCAGTAGGTGGTGAGAAAAAATTGTCAAGCTTGAATGTTCCTTTTGTAACACTAAACCTCATAGTCATAATTTCTGTTCAGTACAATGACTTTTCTTATTGGCAATTCTAGGCAGCAATTCCCAGCTCACACGCATGCACAGTTCTCTGACTCTACTTTTGGAATAGCCTGGGATAACTTTATTCTATCATAATGTTCACTCACAAAACAAGCCTCTCATCCAAATCTAACTGGGAAGGTTGTGTGGAGTTGTCCATCAGGACTGTTAGTGATCGGTGAGGGCTACAAAGAGGAACACCTGGAAGCATAGCCAAATGATAGAAATAACAACAATTTCCATTATCATGTTCGTTATGCAAAAGAGACTGTACCTTCAAGGCATTATGAAACTACTCCAAGGTCCCTCTCTGAAGAGCTATTGAGAAATAACAGCTGCTGGGGGAGGAAAAATAATTCTTTGGGGACACAGAATTGGCAGGTTGTTTATGTTGTAGTGGATGGTCACATGTGTGTTTGAATGCGTTACATCCCAGTCCAGTATTAATTTTTAAAACAAAAACTATTTGTGCTCCTAACTAGTTTTGTAGGCTAACAGAATTTTCTATGACTCTCCCAGTGGCCTGTGAGCTCCCCACCCTCCCACCCCCCACACTGTGATCTGACTGCCTTTACCAGAAATTTGACAATATGTGGCCTTGAAAGATTTTGCAAATGCCTTACAATATGTTTTCAGTATTTAATTTCTATTTAAAATCAAGCACTACTGTAGTATGAGGTTTTTGGCCCAGACTTTCGGGCCTAACCTCAAGGTCTAGGCCCACAGACCACAGACCCGCAGTCCCGCAGTCCCACAGTCCCACAGAGACACACAGATGCTTTCAATAGTTTTAGACTGATTCGGCCAAAGGCTCAGGCATATCATTTGCTAGCTCTCTACCCTTCATCTAACCCATGTCTCTTGTTCAGCCATGTGGCTCGGTACCTTTTCTTAGAGCAGCACAGTTCTCCTCTGATTCTTCCGGGTCTCTCTCTGGAATTCTGCTTGGCATTCTGTTCTGTGTGTCTCTTCTCAAGAATTTTCTTAGTCTGGTAGTCCTGCCCACACTTCGTGCCTGCCTTTGGCCAATCAGTCTAAAACTATTGAAAGCATCTGTGTGTCTCTGTGAGACTGTGGGACTGTGGGACTGCGGGACTGTGGGTCTGTGGTCTGTGGGCCTAGACCTTGAGGTTAGGCCCGAAAGTCTGGGCCAGAAACTCATACTACAAATGGCACCCAACGTGGAGCAAATATGCCCACATAAAGTCATAGAAAGCTTAAAAATGGTCTAGAGCCCAAAGCAGCCTCTGAATTATGTCTCCCACAGGAGCCGTGGTACAGAGACACCCGGGTGAAGCACACGTGGGCTTGAGCTTCAATGTTGAGCCCCTGTTGCAGAAACTTGGAGTATTCCTGCAACACATTATCCTTAATTTATTTATGTGTGTAATTTGTGGTACTTGGTTCTACACACCCCTGTAGATAGTATTTCCTTGACCCAATTACCGGAAGTTTTGTGAGTACATAAAGGCAGAAAGTTGTATCTTTCATGCCTTCCTACAAACTCCTTTTTTCTCTTACTTTATTTATATCTGCTATTCAATGCAAATCTTCAAGCAGCAGAAATGTCATTGTTTACTTGTCCATTCCTCTTGATTTACACTGGGTTATCCGGTGTTTGGCTTATGATTAAAAATTCAAAGGCATAGAGAGGACCAGCAAGGACAATCCCTTTAACCTGAAGTCTTTTCCTGTTCAAATAGCACTCAACTTGTACATTCCTTTTCCTGTACTCTTCTTGCTGGTTTACTCAAAAAAATTGGTAGAAAAAAGCTTACGACAGAAACAGGTTGGGAATTTAACTGATCTGTTTAATAGAAAATTACTTATATAAAATGTGAAATTTCTATGGTTTAAGTCCTCCCCCACGCACACACACAAATCTAAAATAACTGATATATTTATGAGCTAGAATTAATTTTGTTTCATCTCTTTTTAGTAGGGGGTATTTTATTTTGTGATCTATGGCCTTAACTTTTGCCCTACTCAGTTTTTTTTTTCACAAATGTATCCAAAAAACACATTTAACAGTATTTCTAGATGGGCCAAATTGTAACTACTATCAGCTGTGACCATCATTCACCAAGATGACAATTGCTCCTAATTTGACTACTGATTTGGGATCATTATCTACTCATCAGAGTTGTTCCAATAAGTTCTACTCCTTTCGAGAGAAATGATTCTTAATCTGATGGGGTGGGAGTGGGGAACCTGACTGAAGCAGCGGCACTAATCTGTCCCCTTCAGCAGTGGTGTGTAGTCATTCTGAAATCTCATGGTGTATTTTCTTACATATTTTCAGCAGATGTGCTGGGATGTCGTTTATATAACAATAAGCTATATATTTTTTGATTTTACATAGTTTTATAAAATTCAGTCTATTTTTGTATCTATGAAACTATATTATTTTGGCAATGCAGCTATTTTGGTACATGTGTTTTAAAGGAATTAAAATATATATTCTAAATCCAGTTGGTTCACTTTCAATTTTGCTCATTTTCTTTACCAAATTTTAAATGTGGGTAATATCAGGTTGAGGATGAGCTAAAACAACACAGCATTTTAACATAACTTAAATGCTTATTTGAATGAATTTACTTAACATCTTATCATCATTTCACTAACTATATCTTTTTGCAGTCTATATTTTGGTCTTATTTTTTTCTAAATTCTGTGATATATTTCTTGGACCCACACATTATGAAGCAAATACTCATATGGCCTGATGTCCACATTTAGGTTCTGAAAACAAATAAATAGATAAATAAACAAAAAAACAAATATTATTTGGACAATTTGCTGTCCTGTTATTTGTGACATTTATGACCTCAATGTCTATTTCTGTTCTGTATTAGTATATATGCAATTAAACATTTCTAAAAAAAATGCATTGCCAAGAAAACCCTCTGTAATATTGGGCTCAGCTCCTAGGAGGGTGTGCTAGGCTTACAGAGTCTTTGCATCTTCAGGTAACAGGCACTTCTTGTTCTGCTTTGAAAGCTATACATGTTTCATGCTCTTTAACACATTCATGGACTTGATCCATTGGAAACTTTAACTCTCAAATAAATGCTTTCTTTTGTAAGTTCTCTTGGTCATGTGTTTACACAGCAATAGAACAGTAATTATGTATGACAGAGGCCATTCCTCCTTCAGTCTCACTTCATCTCCCAGATTGGAACAACTGTTGATCCAACATAAACTTGGCTTGGGCTAAGCAGATAAGATCAAAGTCCCAACAGAAACAGAATAAGGGGACCCTGCCCTTAGAGACCTTGAGCAGCTACACACTGACGGATGTTTAAAGATGTCAACAAATCTCAAAGAAGACATGGGAATGAAAAAATTTCACAAAGAGTCCAAGTTTATCCATATTTTAACCTTAGGAGAAGTCCTCTATGTATCGTAGAATCTGTTTTTTCCTTTTAGTAGCTCTTCATATCTGGTCATTGAAATTAGACTGAAATATTCCCTTTGCTTTATAGAGTATGGTCAACTGATTTTTTTTTATATAAATACAGTCACTTAAAAGTTAAGAAATAAGATAAGGCAAAAGCCCTCATATAAAGGCTGGATGGGGCAACCCGATAGGAGGAAGAGTCCCAAGAGCATGAAAAGTGTTAGAATATACATGATCCCATTGTTAGGAGGCCACCCCTTTATATTATTGTACCTTGTTTTGTCGTGGTTGGCTGTTCTGTCTTCTCTTAGACACTTGCCCTTTTCTGAGGAGGAAACAGAGGGGAATAACTGTTATCTTCTGAGAGACATGGAGAGAGGGGAAACTATGGTTGGGATTTATTGTATGAGAGAATCTATTTTCAATTAAAAAATTAAATAAATGAGTAAATGTTTCTACTTCGAAGAAGAAGAATAATCAGAACAATTCACAGGTTTAAGATTTTGTAGGGACCAGATATATATACAACTAGCAAGCTAGGAGGGCCCAGGTTTAATATCTAGAAAACAAACCTATTTTTCTTCCACATTAAAATCTCCTTGTTTCATTTTTTCTCTTATTAGGAAATTGGGTATCTGTGAATTTGTATAAATACAATGCATAGTTTTTTACTTATTATTGAGGTTTTTTTTTTTTTAAAGACTTTGACAAAACTCTTAGAAGGTTTGGACTTGAAGATTTTTATATATTTGCACAAAAATGCTTATTTGGATATCAGAAATTTAGAAGGTAGGCCAATATCCCAAGAATACTTTTGAAACATCATTACCCATTCAAACAATGAATTTGCCACAGATATCATCAAACACATGAGGAGAAGGAGCTTCGGCAGCCTGGAGCTTGGTGTTCCGGGGAGTCAGACTTTCCCCAAGCCCACACTGAGTTCACCAAAATTTAACCACCGTTCTCAGCGTCTCAAAGTCGCTGGCAAACACATCATTAAAAAGAACTCAGGCATAGATGTAACCAATCATCTTTTCACCTTCGGGCTCTTACCCAGGTAAAGAAGCAGGACTTTGTTAGTCTCAGAGTAACCCTGGTTATTTGTGAGTACGGGAAGGACATCAGCCGTAACCAGAGGCCCATCCCACTGATTATCCTGCAGTGCTGCCCATACCTCTTTGCAGTAGGATTTCTTTGCTTCAGACACATTCAAGGCCACACAGTCATGTGTGAATAACACTTCCTGGCAGCAACTCACTCTATCTGGGTAAATCTGAGCTTCTCTCATGCCAATAGATTCTGCCACCCTGCCTGTGACTCAGAATTGCTAAAAATGACTTAGGGGAAAATGATAGGTGAATGGTAGTACCTTATTCCTGAAATATGTTATTATTAGCTTGAGTCAGTTAAATATTAGAAAGCACACACAGAGACTATTAAATCACTAACTTTCTTCATTCTGTCTAGTATGTCAAAGAAGTTGGATTTCTGGGGTGATACTCTGGAAGTTCCTGATGAAAAAAAAAAATCACAAATTAGGTCTGAGAGCTAGGAAGACAGCTCAGTCTATAGTGCTTGATGCTGGAATTTGAGAACAGCAGTTTTATCACAAGCACCCAGGAAAAACCCAGGCATGGTGGTACGCACTAGTAATCCTGGTACTGGGCACACAGAGGACAGGAATAACGTGAGATAACTGCTCAGTCTGCCTAACCCAACCAGTGAGCCCAGTGAGGGACATTGTGTCAAAAACACTAGTTGGCTCTCCTGACCTGAGGCAAAATACTGGCTGACCTCTGGCATATACTTGAACACACGTGCATGTGCACACACACACACACACACACACACACACACACACACACACACCACATCACATCACAACACACACACACACACACACACTACATCACATCACAGTAGAGGAGTCAAATTAAGATATTTCTCAAAACTGCCATTTATCTAACATACAATCTGTTTTCTGTAACTATAAAACATCTTCAGACCAGATTTGGACCTTCAGCCCAACTCTGCTGCTTAGCTCCAAATAATGACTCAGATATTTATATTAATTACAAATGGTTTATCTTATGGCTTAGGTTTATTGCTAGCTAGCTTTCACATCTTAACCCATTTCCATTCATCTGTCTTGCCACTTGGCTCCTGGCTTACCTTTATTACATATTGCTTTTTGGGCAGCTGGAGTGAGTCTCTTTTGACTCCACCTTCCTTCACCTGTTCTATGCTTGGACTTACCACCTGCTTCTAAGCTGCTCTGCCATTGGTCAGAACCATTCCTTTATATCCAATGGTATTCACACCGTACACAAAGACATCTCACATCACAGGACATTTTGTCTTATTGGCCATGTCTCTTTTCATTAATTTTAGCATTCAGTCTATTTTGTTAGATATTAGGAAAGATACAGCAGCTTGTTTCTTAGTTACATTTGTTTGAAAACAAAACCTTTCCCCAACCATTTACTCTGAGTTAATGTCTGTCTTTGAAGAAGAGGTATGTTTCTTGTATGCAGCAGAAAGATGAATCCTGTTTCCATATCCATTCTGTTAACTTGTATCTTTTTACAGGAAAATTGAATCCGTTGATATTAAGAGATATAGTGGGATTATGTTGTTACATTGTAAATAATAGTCCCACCTGCCAGTTTAATAAAAATACTGATTTGCCAAAGGTAGACAGGAAGTGTGGGCAGAGTTAATAGACTAAGAAAACTCTGGGAACAGGAAGAACAGATCAGAGATGCCACAGAGACACCAGAGAGGCCAGCAATTGCAGAGGACAACTATATTGTTCTGAGAAAAGATATGGAGCTGTATGGTGGATAAGAATCATGTGTTTGATTAAGAGCAAGAGCTAGCTAGTAATTTGCCAGAGCCATACACTGATCAACATTAAATTAATGTGAATGATATGTGTTTCTGTGAGTATGCAGATCAGTGGGTCAGAACCTCAGGGCTAGACCAGAAAGGCTGGGCCAGAAACATAATACAACAAATGGTAGCCCTATGTGGGTGATATACACCCATATAAGACTGGAGAAAGATTTTTAAAAAGGGTTCTAGAGCACAGAATCTGAGCCGAAAACAGCTTCCGAGTTGTGTCTCTCACATGAGCCTTGGTACACAGCCATCCTGGTGAAGTGTTTGGGCTTGAGCTAAAAAAATGGTGGGCTTTGGAGTACAGTTTATCAGGGCCAGTTCCAGAAGTCTCATAGGAGCCTAGATTTAAGTAACAAGCTGTAAATGATGTATGTAAGCTTTCTGTTTATATAGTCAAAATATAAAACAGAATCAAAGACTGCTTCTTAGCAGCAGCAGTGGTTTCATGGTTCAGCTTTGTTAGCTGGAGGCTGGACAATAAATACAGTTACTTATTTCAGAACTTGACAATTAACAAAACTTTTCTTTTCAGGATCCCCTAAAGATGCCGTTGTTTCCAGATAGCAGGAAGTAAATGTAAGAACATGGTACCTACATTCCCAAGAGGTGGGGTGAATAGGTTTTGGTCTTTCAATGAATTATGGATGATTGTCATTGTTTATGGTAATTGTTTAAAAATTGTTATTGGTTTTGGTTAGTAAAAAGTTAAACAAGAGAGATTAGATTCAGGGTTCTTGTTTTAAAAAAAGAAAGAAAGAAAAAGGGGGATACCGATATAATAGGATATGAGGGTAGATTATTAAATCTTTTTAAAAGGAATTATTAGCTTTAAATATTTTACATTGGATTGGATTTTTTGTATATTATATATAAATTGTGTAGATTGAGATTAACTTTGTCACTGTCATCTCTATGCTTTTGGAAGGTTTTATACTTGTACAATTCATCTAACAATATAATACAAATTGATAGTCCATGAAAGTTTTTATTACCAACTAATTAGGATACTAGGAAGTGCAAGTTAGTATTTAGACATTAAAATCAAACTTATACTCATATTAGATATGTTTTCAAGATCAAACAGATATATTTTAGATGAATAGGTCTGCAAATACTTCAGAGATCCATAGAATATGGCATATAAGATATTTTAATAACATAGACTCTTATTATTTTATGGCAATGGGACATCTGCTCCTGGAATCACCAATCTACCTCAGAGAAGATGATGGACATCAAAGAAACTCCATATGGAGATTACTTTCTTTTGATAAAAGTTAGTCACTGGGAAAGAAAGTGTTCTTGCCTTGACTGCTGAAAGTGCAATGTTCAAAATGGGCAAGGAAGAGACACACACAAAAGAATTGACAAACTTTGTCAAGATGTGGTAGGAAGGTCTTTGAGAATATCCTGCTTTACAGAGAAATCTGTCAGACATGTTAGGCCTGTAGGCAGAGATAGATGCTTCAGTGACACAGAAGAACCTTAGGTGACTGTCCTGGTAGCCAGCTGTTTTCATTTTTTACATTTTTTAGAAGCTGCTTCTTTACTCATGATGTTTAATTAGTTAATATTATTTCCTTCTTGAGTCTCTGAGGGAGATGAAGATGACATAGTTATAGTATTCTAGTAACAGTTATAGAAAAGAAATTCACTCAGAAGTTAAAGTGTACAAGTTTGAGAGACATCAAAATATAGTTTTTAGTTAGTAATACAAGTTAGATAAAAAGTGAATTAGGTATAATCCATTGGACTCAGATAAATAATAGAATATTTTCTTTAAATTTGTTAATTGTTAACAAACTGGATATTCATCATGTAATTATTGTTTGTATATATTGTATATAATTATTGTACCTATTGTATATGTTTTTTCTTATGTTAGTTATAACCTTTTTTTGACACAAAATGAGATATGTAGTGATATGTTGTATATTTAATAAAACCACTCTGCAATATTAGAGATCTATCCACAGTCAATCCAGGAGGATCAGAGAATGGAAACTCACTCCTTTAATCCCAGCACAAGAAAATACTGGGAGTGGTGACCTACACTCTCCATGCATGGTAACCTACACCTTTAATTCCAGCAAATTTGAGTTTGAGGCCATCTTGGTTTACAGAGGGAGTTCCAGGCTCCTTTGCAGGCAGCAGTGGTGTCATGGCTTTAATCCTTAGCCACACCTTGGAAGATTAAAGGTGTAGTCAGAAACAGAAAGAAATAGAGGGAGCTGAGTGGAGTCAGCTACCCTCACCAAGCAAAGGTGTGGTCAGAAACAGAATAAGATAAGAAATAAGGGATATACAGTAAAGATAGATTAAAATCTATAAATGGTTTAGAGTGTGCTAATATATATATATATATATATATATATATACACACGTAGGCTTGAGAGAGAAAAGAAAATGGAAAAAGGATAGAGAAATTCCTTAAAAGAGAAATAGAATAAAAAAATAATAAACCATGTAAAGATGGAAAGTATGAAGAATGTCTTGATACTGTACATTATTATCTTGTCTTTGAGTTTCCTGACTGAAAATGAAGTAGAAAAAGCTGCTAAAAGATATTTGATTATAAATGCTGCTGGATTAATCCAACATATATTTTGTAAATGAGTGGACTTTAAAATTGAAATCAAAGATATGCTACTTTGGAGAAGAGGTTTTCATTTTATTCCCACAGACAATGAGAGGCTGTGGATTTATTCCTGGTTAAAGAAAATAGGGTTTGATCAAGGAAGACCCCCTGAGAAGTCTCCAATAGTAACGATGTCCCAGATGATTCAGCATTTCAGAGCCCCTCTGTTGAAGTTTCCTCTGAGCTCTATGTACAAAACTACTTCAAGGAGACAGGCTGGGATGACCCAGCCTTAGAAACTTCTTTAATAATGACTTATCCATAATCCTAATTTTTTATTTGGGTCCTCATGGGATTGCCAGTGTCCCCATTAAGCAAGAAGTAGCCTAGAGAAGGATGCCCCACATTCCCCCAAAATAGATTATGGATGTTTGTGTTTGTTCAGTGTTGGTTATAAGTTGTTATGGATAATAGGGAGGAAATTATATTAGATTTGGGGTTCTTCTTGTTTTAAAAAGAAAAATATGGGAAATGTAGTGAGATTATGTTGTTACATTGTAAATAATTGTCCCACGTACTGGTTTAATAAAAATGCTTATCAGCTGAAGGCAGACAGGAAGTATGGGCAAGGCTACCAGACTAAGAAAACTCTGGAAACAGGAAGATCAAAGCAGAGATGCCACAGAGATACCAGAGAGGCCAGCAATTGCAGAGAATAGCTATGTTGTTCTGAGAAAAGGTACTGAGCCACATGGCTAAACAGGATAAGAATCATGGGTTAGTTTAAGAGCAAGTGCTAATCATGGGTTAGTTTAATATGCCTGGGCCATAGGCTGATCAGCATAAAATTAATGTGAGTGTCTGTGTGTTTCTGTGAGTCTGTGGGTCTGGGCCACAGGGCCAGACCATAAAGTCCAGGCCAGAAACATAATTCTACAGAGATATTCATAACCAGTAATTGTTAATTCCTGTTATTTTTTTTATTTTGTTCTTGGTGATAATGGTGTGTGTGTGTGTGTGTGTGTATGTTTTCCTTCTTTAGAATTTGCTGATGTGAGATTATCTATTGCTTGTGGTTTTGTAGGTATACCTAAGTTTCTTGGGTTTAAGTTTTCCTTCTAGTACTTTCTTCTGTAGGGCTGGATTTATGGTTAGGTAGTGTTTAAATCTGCTTTTATCATAGAATCTATTAATTTTTTCATCTATAGTGATTGTAAATTTTGTTTAGTATAGTAGTCTGGACTGCCATACGTGGTCTCCTAGTATCTGTAAAATGTCTTTCCAGGACCTTCTGACTTTCAGAGTCTCACTGAGAAGTTGAATGTAATTCTAATAGATCTGCCTTTATACTTTACTTGGCCTTTTTTCTTTGTAGCTCTTAATATTCTTTCTTTCTTCATTCTGTATGCTTAGTGGTTTGATTATTATGTGGTGAGGGGACTTTTTTTTGGTCCAGTCTATTTGATGTTCTGTAAGCTTCTTGTACCTTCATAGGTATATTCTTCTTTAGGTTGGGAGAGTTTTCATCTATGAATTTGTTGAATATTTTTCTCCTTCTTCTATTCCTATTATTCTTAGGTTTGGTCTTTTCATAGAGTCCCAGATTTCCTGGATGTTTTGTGTTAAGAATTTGTTGGGTTTGATGTTTTCTTTGACTGATAAATCTGTTTTCTCTATCATGTATTAAACACCTGAGATTCTCTTACATCTTTTGTATTCTGTTAATTTTGTTTGCATCTGTAGTTCCTGTTTATTTACTCAGATTTTCCATTTTCAGAATGTCTTTGGTTTGTGTTCACTTTATTGCCTCTATTCAATTTCAAGTCTTGAACTGTTTCCTTCACCTGTTTGATTGGTTTTTTTCTTGGTTTTCTTTAAGGGATTAATAAATTTCTTCAAATTTTTTGTTTGTCTTATCTGCCATTTCCTTTTAAGGGCCTTCGTCATCTTTATAAAGTTACTAATAGGATCATATTCTTCTGCGTTACCTGTGTTGGAATGTTTACCTCATGTTGTTACAGAACCAGTAGGTTCTGATCCTGCCATATTGTTCTGTTGCTGAATATATTCTTACACTACTGTCTACTCATCTATGTACAGGTGTTGTTTCTTCCTGCAATCAGTGCAGGTGGAGCCTGTGCCTCTGGGGACAGCTCTTCCTCCAATAAGTGCAGGTGGAGCCTATGCCTCTGGGGCCTCTATTGTTGCTGGAGATAGTGATGGAGCAGCCTAGCCAAAGAAGAGTCTTACCAGGTGCTGGAGCTCTTCCTCCAATTTATGCAGTAGATGGCTGTGCCTCCAGGGGCTTTTTTTCTGCCTCTGGGGATGGTGGTGGGATGGCCTGACTACAGGAAACTTGCCTCCCGACATGCTGCGGGGCTGTGATGACTTTCTTTGCCTTTCTGTAGTTAAATAGAAAGAAATAATAACAAGAAAGACAAAAATTAATGAAGAAATTAAAGGGGAAAAACAAGAGTTGTAGGCTCTTAGAGATAAAAGAGCTAAGTGAAATACAGCAAGCAACTCTTTTCACCCTTAAACCATCTCACAGGTTGAATTTAAACTGTCATCAGCTGATTGCTAGTTGTGTTTAAAAAGACCTAGTTATTTCTAATTATTTGTCTCTTTATGATGATAATGGCAATAACCATGGTTTTAAACATCATAATGGAGATGATATTCAATTATATTACTGAAAGATAGCATCCTTTTAAGTTTTTGTACCATTTAGATGTATTCCAACTATACCAGACACTTTAATAATTAAACCTTTTCATATATACATGGTTAATTTCCTTTAACTATGAACATATTTCCAAGTAGTTTTGAATACTACAAGCAAACATAACCAAGTAAATGTCCCTGACACTTGATTACTCAGGAACTACATTAATATAGGATAATTATTACAAGGAAGTTAATTGATATTGATCTTTTACCAATTATAACTGGTAAATGGGAAGGGAAAATAGAGGAAAACTCCTAAGTAAACTTCGGGGGGCAATAAAGGAAAAGGGATGGGGAATGAAACATAGCAAACGGGATGGCCAAACTGAAAGAGGGATGGAGTGGAGAGCAATGAAAGAGATATCTTGACAGAGGGGGACATCATCGAGTTAGGGAGAAACTAGTACTAGAAAAGTTCCCAGGAATATACAAAGATGACCCCAGCTCAGCCTACTAGCCATAGTGGAGAGAATGACTGAGCTGGCCTACCTCAGTTTGGTGAATACCCTAACTGTCATCAAAGAACCTTCAAGCAGATGCAGAAATCCATAGCCAAGTATCAGACCAAGGTCCTGAACTCAAGTCCAGAAGGGGAGGTGAGATTATTTTAGCAAGGGGGGGGGTTAAGATCATGATGGGGAAATCTACAGAGATAAATGAACCAAGCTGGTGAGAATTCATGAACTTTAGATGGACAGTTTCTTTCTTAAAGGCCACTCACCATGAAATGCCAAGCAGTTACATAAATCTTATGACTTCTTTTACTTTGTACATGCATAAAAATGTACATACATATAGATATATAGCCCTTGATTGAAGAAAGCTCAAATTTATATCATTATTTTCCAGATCAATAATAAGGAACAATAACATCTCAGAGAACCAACACATAAAACAAGGACAATCTCTCTCAGTTAGAGTAGATTGTAGACATCAGTCAGGGCATGGATCTTTTTTAGCACCATCTGCCCCAATGCAGAGCATATAGAAGTTTCCACATATTTTTCTCATTTCATTTATAAACCTTAGAAGAGATATGTCTTTTATTCTTAGCATTTACAAGTCCAATGGCCTTTAAAAAAGTCTCACATATCTACTTCTTGTCTAAAACACATCTTCACACCAAGTAGTCTCTATTCTCCTGTTCCTTGTCTTATAAAGCTTACCAGACATCTCTACAAAAGGTTTTCCTTGGTACGCCGGTTAGTCCAATAGTGTTTTACATGTCTGAAAATTAAGTATGAGAAAACACACCAATTTCTGATTTCTAGACTTTTATCATCTTATTAATTCAGTTTCACTGTTAACTATTCACAACCTTCAATTTCATAAGAAGAAATACATAGGTTAGGGAAGAATACCACTTATTATAGGTTTGGGGGGTTCTTCAGCTGAAGACTGATTCAAGCTGAGGGCTCTAACTTGCTGAGTACATTAATCCTTTGCTGCATTCATAATATGGTAATTATTGGGTTATGGTAGAAAGCAGGAGAGGGGACCTATTTGGTCAAAGGAGATCACGAGTCCTACTTACTCTGGGATATAGCTACTCTGGCTCTTTCCTACTTTCTTGCTTCTGTGCCAACATGGTGTAGACTGCTGTACCCCATTGACTCCTGCAACATGAACTGTAGTCAAAAGTTTCTGTCTTATCCAGCTGGTCCTGCAGCAGCTTAATTTCAAATAACCACATAAAAGCTTATATTAATTAAAAACTATTTGGTCTCTGGCTTAGGTTCATTACCAACTAGCTCTTACAACTTAGTTTCTACTAATCTATGTATTATACGTGTCTCGTGGCTTATCTGTACTTTTTCATCTTGCATCTTGAGTGTCTGTATCCTATCTCCTTGATTTCACCCTTCTCCTATTCTCCACTTGGATTTCCTGCCTGCCTTCAAGCTGCCTTGCCATTTGCCAAAACATCCCCTTTATTAACAAATGATAACAAAGTATATTCACAGTGTACAGAAAGACATCCCACATCAAGGAACAAAAACTCTGAAATCATGACTCCAAATAATCACTTTTTGCCTTAAACTAATAACATCAAGCATCGCAGTTTCAGTGAAGAAGTTTGTCTTGGGACAGCCATGTTACACTACTTACTTATATCCACAATCATAACATTCTGATTATAGCTACAAAGTCAAATTTATTAACTGATTTGCACATGTAAACTACTTAAATGTGGCCACCTAACTATAACTTGAAATTATAAGTTGATTTTGTTAAATCTTTTATCATAATCATAAAATCAATATGATATATTTTTATTTCACCATAAGAATTTTCAGTTTTCCATACGTAGTGTTTATATCTTTCTTGAAGTCATAACTGGTGATTTTGACTTTGACTACTGGTAAACAATTTTTATGCATACACATACATGTGGTGATATACTGTATATTTAATAAGCAATAGTCTGAAATATCATAGAACAAAGCCACTCCTAGAGTCAAGCTATAACTGTAAAGGAATGGTGAGCCATGCCTTTAATACCTTCCCTCTGAAGGAAGCAATCTATCTGGATCTCTGTGAGCTAAAGGCCTAACTGAGCCACACAGTGGTGGCACACACATTTTAATCCTAGCTCTAGGATAGTTGAAGCAGGAAGTGAGATAGATGGACACAGAGACAGGAGGAAGGAGTCCAGTTTTGTCTAGTATTTTCCTCTTCTGCTGAAGACAGAAAGATTTGGAGTCAGAGAATTTGTGGAGTTAGGACAGAGGCATTGGCTGGGTGAGAAGTAGCTGAGGTTTGTTTCTTTATCTCTCTGCTATTTCAGGTTTGTCCCCACAATATCTGGTTCTGATTTTTTATTATAATATCAAATAGAATTTGTGTATTATCTGGAACCCAGTATTTGAGAGTTTCTGGCTAGACACAGGAACCACTGACTACATATGGCACTCCAACATAGTGCATGTACATTCACATGAAGCCTGAGAAAACTTAACAGGGGTGCTAGAACACAGACATGGAGACAAAAGCAGCTTCCTAATTATGTTTCCCAAGTGGGATGTAGTACAGAGATGCTATGGCATCTGGGCTTGAATGACAACATAGTAGATTTCAGGTCAGAAGATGCATATGACTGATTTAAGCTTTCTTCTCATACAGACAAAAGGAGAACACAAGCATGGATTCTTGGTAGCAGTTTCTCTGGCTGCCTCTCTTTTCTGGTGGTGAGCAGAGGTGTGGCTCCCTTAAGAGAGGCTTCCTGAATCCTTACCCTCTCTGAGAGATTGATGGAGGAATGGGGAGGACAGGGAAGAGGAGGGGAAATGGAAATAGTAGTGGGTATGTGAAAATAAACTTTTAAATTAAAAAGTGTAAAAGCAAAAAATATATAGTTAGTGTTTAGTAGTGTTGGTTGACTCTGAATTGACTATATTTGTGAAATGTATGCTTTTTAATAAAAGCAGATTGGAAAAGAGAGAGACTTCCTGACTCAGCATTAATAGCAGAAGCTGAAAAGCTCTTTCAAGAGTCCCTGCTGCCAAACATGAAAATGGAATGGAGTTTTTGAACAGTGGGTAGAGGTGCTATATTTGGTGGCAGTGTGGATCCTAAAATTCCCCAGAAATTGTTTGGCAAATATTGCTCCTGTCAGCAACTTTGCTAAGAAGTTAAGCTCTCAACCAAAGACCCAGGTGAAGCCAGCTGCCATAGCCACAAGGCTTTAATCCTAGCCATTCCCTTTAGCAGACTAAAGGTGTGGTCAGGAAAGCACAGATATTCAATAAAGACAGATTCAGACAGAAAAAAAAGAAATAAAGAAAACTCTAAATGGTTTACAGTGTATTTAAAATTATACCTATGCTTGGGAAAGAAGAGAAAAATAAAGTCCTTTAAAAGGAAATAGAGTTAAAAAATAATAAGCCACATGAAAAATGGAAATTACACAGAAAATCTTTTATTATGTTTTCTTTGAGTTTTTGACTTCAAAGGAAGGAGCAGCAACTACTAAAAGACATTTGATTATAGATGTTGCTGGATTAATCTAACCTATATATTTTGAAAATGCCTTGATGTAAAAATTTAAATAAAAAGATATGTTACATTGGAGAAGAGGTTTTTTGGGTTTTTTTTTTTTTCCTTTTTTACCACCCCTCCAAAAAATGAGACTGTGGACTTACTTCAGGTTAAGAGAAACAAAGTTTGATCTAGGAAAAACCTATGAAAAATCTCTGATGGGTAGAGATGGTCCAGATAATCCAACTGTTCAGGGTATCTCTGTTGCAGTTTCCTCTGAGTTTTGCATCCAGAACAGCTTCAAGGCTGCTAGCTGAGATTATCCAGCCTCACAGACTACTCTAATTAGGACTTGCTATAATTCTAAATTTTCCTTGTATCCCCATAAGATTACCAGCATCCTCAATCAGCAGGAAGTAGTCTGGAAAACTATGCCCACATTCCCCAAAAATGGATTATAGATGTTTGTCTTTGTTTAGAATGTTGGTTACAGTTGTTATGGGTAATGGCCAGGAAAGAAACTATGTAAAGGAGATTAGATTTGGGAGTTTTGTTTTAGAAAGAAAAAAAAGAAGAAGGGGATATGTGTTAATGCTCTTTTATATTGTAAAGATTTGTTACTCGTATTGGTATTGATTTAATAAAGGGATGATAGGGCAGTAGAGGCAATACAACCAGAATAGGAAAATTTGGGAAAAGGAAAAGCAGAGATTAGATGCCAGGCAGATGCAGAGTAAGGAGAATGCTGCTATGAGAAAAGGTACCAAGCCACATGGGTAAACACAGATAAGAATTATGGGTTAATTTAAATGTAAGAGCTAGTCAATAATATGCCTGAACTACTGACCCAGCAGTTACTATAATAATAAGACTCCAAGTTAATTATTTGTGAAGAGGCTGCCCAGAATTTGAGAGTTTCTGGTGGGACACAGGAACCTCTGACTACACCATACTACATATGTGCTTGTCCATGAGGTTTGCATGGGGACTGATGGGGTCAGTCGTCTCTTGTTCAATCTTTCTTTCTCCAAACTTGAAGCACTTTGCTCTTATCTCTGTCTTCCTATCTCTTATTAATTCCTTGATACAAACAAAGCCAAGCTGTAAATTCTTACCATGTCATGGGAAAGGATTCATCCAGAAATGTAATCTCCTTTAGACTGAACAGCTTTTTTTGTTACAATTTCCTCCCCTAGTTTCTGTTACTTAGTAAATTGTTAACTTTTCTCTTACCAACATAATTAAATCATCCATTTCCTTGATAGAAAGGGAAAAAATGGAAAAGTTCATTTTATTATTTCTTATTCTATCATTTCTGTACCTGAGACTATTTATTCCAGTCACCACATCTTTTCAGGCTGTATTTATAGCAAAATGTTTGTTGTTGGCTTTGTTCTTAATACTTTTTGTGAGCCATAGTTCTTTCTAATCTTGAAACTTTGGTATTCTGTTCTTGAATTAGATCCATTTCACACTTTATCCACCATGTGTTAAACTACTATATGCTGAATATTTTATATTTGTTATCTTATTTAGTGCATATAATATTCACTAATCTTTTTATGGGTAAGACATTGCGTAATTTCATACAGTGAAATGTGGTGTCAGAAGATACTTGTCCAGTGTGTGGCCAACCCTGCTCAAAAGGGGCTGCTGGGATCTTGAGCAGCTCATTTTGTTCCTACCTTCTTGAGAGATTGTATCAACATCCATCACTTGGACCATCCAATCGCTCAAGTATCTTCCAAAGCTGTAACCTGTTATTGTGAGTGTTACTTTATTTTCTAATAAGTGTTAATCTTGTAATGATATATTCCAAGTGAGATTTCCTGCGATAGTGAAACATGTAGGAAAGCCAGACTAACATAAGCAATATTGTTTTAGAGTCTTCATTTTAAGTCATTTGGGGATGTTGATTCTTTCTTTAAAGTTTCCTATTTACTTTTTGAAATCTGTGAAGTTCACTTTATAATCATAGCAATGAGCTCTTATTTCTTCTTATTCAAAGTTATTGAGTTCCAAATAATTTCTTGGACTCTTTCTGTACCTTACTGAGTCACACTTCACATTGTAAGTGGACCTGTCTCCAACTCAGTGTCATTTATTAACTCTATAAGCTACAGAAAATGAATCTGGCTTTGACTATGGCTCCAGTCTTTGATGTCCTCAATTTATAGAATGCATTCACTGAAGTTCTTATATTAAACATTTATTAGCATATTTGTTTTGAAAGCTTGAAATTCTATTCTTTCAATTTTATTCATTTGAGAGTCTATCAATAATACAGTTTATTACAGAAATGATATTTTCAAATTATCTATTGAGGATTTAAATATGGAGGCAAAAAACAAGCACTAGGCCAGACTATAAGGCAATAATATAAAATACAGTAGCTGGTCAAGTTAAAACACTGAGGTGGGGATGAGCTTTGTCTGTTATATTGAGATATAAACTGCAGCCAAGCAGAAACAGACGTAGAAAGGAAAAGTATGGATGATCTTACAGCTACCAAAATCTCACCTACATTAAAAATGTGCTTGATAAAAGAATAATTTCTAAAGAGGGGTTGGAAAATATGTCAAGAAAATCTAGAAAACATAGAAAATACAGTTACCATAAATAAGGAGAAAAGAAAACATGTAAGAAAAGAAAAGAGAGGAAAATTCCCATCTAGAAGATGCAAATGCTAACAAAAGTAGCCCCCCTCACTTTACACACACACACACACACACACACACACACACACACACACACACACACACAAGAAGAAAAGATACCCTTAATAACTGTCATTCTATAAATGATATAAATTAGCAAAAACTTTACTGTTATTAAATTTAGGGAAAATGTCTAAAATTCGTCTGAGAAGAAACATTTAAAATACTTTAACTACAAAGCCTGGGCATCCAGACATCAAAAGACTTGTCATCTCTACCCTCTCTGACTTTCTATAGACACAGCAAACGAGAGGGAGTAACACTTTAAATTTTTGGAGGAATTATTTTCATCAGAAATATAGAAACCATCCAAAATTTCAGCCAAATTTTAAGAGATATTTACAATATCTCAAAATATTAGGAGTCAGAAAAGTTATCTGTGGGGATATGTTTCAAATTTAACAAAAAACAGTCTGAGATATTAGAGGGATCTACCCACACATTTGAAACATATGTCCACAATTATCTCCATGGGATCTGTTTTCAGGGAGTTTCTATGGAGATAAATCAAAATGAGAAAGAGCTAGCTTTAGTCTATTCATGCTGCTACAACAACAACAACAAAGCATATTTGTTGCAGTAATAAATGTTTACAGATTGATAGCCATGCATGGTTTAGTCTCCTATCACTGGAGACTGGGCTATGTTCACGGCAGAACTATCACAAAAAAGTAAAGGTTTTATGAAGGCATTATTTTCCTCAGTTATAGAGGTGAAGGTGTTAGATCAAAGCATCCACATCTGGTAAAGACCTCTTCTTCATAGAAGCATTACTTGCTGCTTGTTCGCATGGCAGAGTTTTCATTTTACTCCTTTGGACTTATTTTCTACTCACAGTCCAGAGATCCTGCCTCTTACTATCATATTAAGTATTGATTTTCAATGTGAATTTGTGGTTAAGAAACATTCAGAATTTATTTCCTGAGAAGTATAATATGTGCATAATAAAATGGATATTGAAATGCAATGCAAAACAGTGAGATGGAGGTGTGAGAGATTAACTTTTACTTATCAGAGTACAAAATAAAAATGCAAAACTAATAGATTAGGGAATATGGGACAATATTGGGTTTAGTAGGGGCTATCAGAAGAAACAGCTGATAGTGTAACGTGATTGCTATTGAAAATAAGAGAAGTGATGAAATTAGGTAAAATGATCTATCATTTTTAATTATCAAATTGTTTTAATCAATGTGTTTACATTGGTTAAGGTAGAGTAAGTTTTGTAAGTAGCAGATAATGTATGAATTCTTTTGTTTTAAAATGGCAAACACTGTGCCTCACTACAGAGACAATGTTGATTAATAATGACAGTGCAAACCATGCTCAACCACAATGTTTCTGGGCTCCAGAGAAGCAGATGCTCATTTTTACCATGTTCTTTTCTTTGGGAAGGCAGGGGAGGCAGAAGGAGCTGAGGTCACATGGCCTCTCTGAATTTTTCTACTTGTGGGTTACATCTTTTCATCTCAAATCCCAGAGACTTTCAGCAAACACTTTAGAAAAGCAGTATGCAGCACATCGGCCTGTAACCCTTTAAAAACAGGTGAATATAGATGCAGTGAATGCACAACACTCTATAGTGTACCCATTTCAAATTAATGACAATTCTTTATAAAGTGGTTACCATTTTTAAAAATTGGCATACTGTTAAATATTCAGTAAACAATCAAAATGATTTCACTGGTTTTTTTTTTTCACTTTTACTGTAGCAAAAAGTTACTTAACAAAAAATTTACCCTTCCAGTATCAAACGCAGTTTTGCTGATCGCAAAGTTATGTGCATAGGACTCTAGAAACCTCTAGATGTCCTGCACATCTGAACATCAGCGCACACTGAACAATTCCCATTCTATCCTTTTTCAACCCCATGGCAATCACACTTCTGTTTTTTATCTCTATGAATATTATATAGCATACATATAATCGTGCAATATAAATCAATTGACTTGGTGTCTACTTATTAATATATCAAAAACATAGCTAATTTATGATATCAGCTCCTAAAGGATTCTTTACTTCTAGAAAAGACACCATCATCTTCCCACACTTACTTTCTGAAGGTCACATTCTTAGCAGCAAAAGGGATTAATTAAAGTTTAAAATGCTCTTCAAAATAGTCCTATTCATTCCTTTGAAAAATATTTCTGGGGTTTCAAATGAACAGAATCTTTATACCTATAAATTCGAATAATATGTGGGCTAAATGTATAATAATAAAGTAGGTATGCAAGGTAGGTTTATGTCACTTCAGAGTAAATGAAACCTAAATGGAACAGTTCCACAGGAATGTCCCGTGAGAGACAAAGGGAGTTCTTGGCAATGTCGACCTCCTAGTTTTCTAGTCACACTGCCTGGCCTTGCTCAATGGTGACTTTCTTCTTATCACATTTCGTTCTCATTCATCTGTCTAAGCAGTACTGTTGGCAAGAGCTATTTAATTTCCTGTCATCTGTAGTTTCTTAATAGGTGCACCTGTAAGTACCATATACCTTAACAAAAAATGAACCAACCATTCTTCTGGATCCATTGTTTGGTTGTTTACAAGTGAACTCAGTAGAAAGTTCTTGGCTTACAGATCAGAAGAATGAGTATGTGTGTGTGTATGTGTGTGAGAGGGGAACCTTCCATTTACTGGAAGAAACAAGAGCTCTCAATTCACTGATCTTAATTAAAGTCATTGTTCTGGACAGTGAAAAGCTGGCATCATATGGAAACATGAAAAGTGTAACAAATGTAATATATTACCACTCAGAAAGAAGTACGTGCTCACCCTGAAACACAGGAGGGGAATACTCCTCAGGTTGGTAGAAGTCTGTTATTCCCCTTAGAAAGCTGACCCCACAGATTCAGTTTTGCTTGGAAATCAAAATCAATAAAAACTCATAATTGTTCTCACGTTTATGTTCAAGATAAGAAAGAGGATTTAAAAAGTCTCAAAATAAATCCTGAAGAATTCTTATAATCTTGGTTCTAAATTCGGCACAGATTGAGTTTATTTATTTATAAAACTAGATTTCAGAGTAATCAAGCCATTTATACACAATAAATCAACTATTAGGTAAACTGAGAACTAGAATGTTGATTCTGTATTCTGTGTGCCCCTCAATCATCCCATTCTCCTTCCATGAACAAGACAACCAAGAGCTTTTAAGGTCATGATTTTTAGCTATGGCTCAACTAAAGTTCATTTTAATTCTTTCTCATTTTTTTGCAAATTTGAAAATACTCAATATCAAGTCTGAACTCAGACCTAAAACCTTCAAATATTTTCTTGAGTCTGAAGTTCTAAACAGAAATATTGTTATAAAAAGAAGTTTCCAAGACAAACGTTCTTTTCAGGAAATTGTCTCTTGATAATTATATTGTGAGCATTTAAACACTATAATTGCAGTTTTCAAGTGACCAGAAGTGGTTAATCAAAAGCTTCTTCACCACCCAATTACTGGGTCATGTGCCTCTCTTGTGATTGTGACATGATTCAACTTTTGTTTGGAGGAAGGATAGATACTTTTTGTGTCATAAGCAGCCACAGCAACAAAAAAATCTTGTAAAATCAAGTAGTAGGACTACATGTGTTGGGAATATTGCATTTTTGTAGTTACTCGATGTTTTTAAAGTTCCAAGTTAAACATATTGTAAGGACTGTCTTCTGTTTGGGAATCTCATTTTGAAGACAAATGAAGTGTTTAATAGCAACTCCTGTGTCATCCAGAACTACAAAAGAAGTACATTAGGATGTTAAAAGATCACCAGTGTTCTAATAACATGAGAGTAGAGAGAGGCAGCCTTTAATGGAAAGCACAAAATAACCGATCGGAAAGTGGCTGATGGCCGTGGAAAGGCATCAAAAAATGCAGTCGTTTCTAAGTTTCCATGAAGTGGATATCTGCTCATCAATATAGCAGTTGGAGTTGTTACTTTAGCAAATTTCTTCAGACTCCCAGCTCGATCCTCAGGACATCTAGTGGGAACATAAAGTTTCTATTTCTTGGTTCCTTGATCAAAATGGAACTCAAAGAAGTAGGTTCCCTTGAAATGAGCACTCACTACCCGTGGGAGCCTAAAAGTGCATGGAACAGAGCAGAGGTCTGGGACCAGGGATGAGCAGCTGGAGTCAGTCACTCCCACTCGGGCCAGTGTTATTTCATCAGCAAAGGCTCTGTTCCAAGCTTAA
The DNA here is from genome assembly GCA_033318265.1 of Phyllotis vaccarum. Taxonomy (NCBI): domain Eukaryota; kingdom Metazoa; phylum Chordata; class Mammalia; order Rodentia; family Cricetidae; genus Phyllotis; species Phyllotis vaccarum. The sequence continues at coordinate 108,788,677 of JARWLC010000005.1, forward strand.
AACACTTCCCAGTCTGTCAGAACAGCAAACCCAACAACGATCTATAAACAGTTTCTGGGTTTTGTTTGACTTTAAAACTCAAAGTTAGTGAAGATAGAAGTCACAAAGGATTTCTTGTCTTTTGTTCTCTGTCAGTGTTGCTGGACTCTGGTCTTTGCCCTATTGTTAATCTTGGTCACTAGACTTCGCATATCTGGTTACAAAATCTCCAAGCTGCCTGTGTACACAGCAAACAATGGTCGCAGTCCACCCGTGAGACAGGATCATGGTTCCAATAGAATACTAAACTTTTTTTGGTTTTGTTTGTTTTTTTTTTTTCCTTTTTAATGAGAAGAAAGCCCACAGGACAGATGACTGTCATCATCGGTGCTGTTCTGAGAACAGGTAGCGATCTCTACAGCTTAAAATTCCTCTTTTTTTCTGCTGTTACACTCCACTTGGGTCATTCAGTTCAAAGCAGAAAGAAAGATTTTACTTGCTTATGTGTAGAAAGCATCAGCAGATTTCCAGTAGATTTTGGAATCTACTGTACTTGAAACAGGTCCTTGCTAGTTACCATTTAATAATCAATACTAATTAAATTAATAAAATAAAGTAATATTTAAACATTAAGTCTTATTTTTATGGTATTTACAGTATCATAAACATTAATTTAGCCTCACAGTTACCTTCAATAATATACAACGATTATAATCAGGAGTGTTGAGCAAGAGCTGACGAGAGGAAGACGGCTGTGTGATATAATGAGTTAGCAATTCGAACTCTCTTCCTTGTTCTGTTAGAGTAAATCAGTAGGTTCTGATTATAACCATGGCTTCAGATACAAGAAGCGGAATACCTCCGAAATCATGAACGTTATGGTGTAAAGTTAGATTTGTCTGTTTCAAAACGTGATTCACCTAGTTCACTGCTATATTTTACTGTCACTTAGCAAATACGTTTTACCTTGAGTAGCCGTAAAAATTAAATGGTCAATAGGAAGAAAACCCATAGCTTCCACTGATTCATTAGTCCATTCTTGCAGTCATTTGTTCATAAAATGCTTTCTCTCATCTAGTATGTGTCAGGTACCATGATAAGTTATGGAGAACAAAATGGAGTAAATCATTATCTTTAGTTCTAGGAGCTCAGAAGTATTTCCAATCTTTTATTAATAGAAGTAGCTAATATGGCATGTACTGTGTTCTTTATGTGTGCTTAAATTTTCTAAGAATTTTACACATATAGTCTTTTTTAACCTAAAATATTCTTTTGCATGTACACATGACATGTTATTTATCATCATCATTATCATCATCATTATTATTTCATATGTGCAGTCATGGAGGGATTAAGTTACTTGTCCAAAGTTACACAGGGCCACAAAGGATAGAGACAGGCTTCAGACATTAGCAATGTGATTCACAGCCCCACATTCTCAGTCACCCTGTAAGCCAGGAAATGTGTGTCTTACTTTCAGCATCAAAGACTATGAGACTATGCCTCAAGAAGTTAGACTTAAAAAGAAAGCGATAAAGACAAAAAGATGAGGACCCTTGCTCTACAGCTGATTTTTTTACTTTCATGGACTCCTTTTAACAAGGAGAGTGATCACCATTACAGTGTGGCTGGAGAAGGTTCATAGGACCCTGTCAGGGTGGACTTTATGGACTTCCTTGGGTGATTTGTGTCTTATATTTATTTTTGATTCTTAGTTATGCCTTAGGGACTGCTGAATGTTTGATGCTTTGTTGTACTGTTTATTTAAACTTTTATGCGCTATAATTCTTGAACTAAATAACTAAATAACTATAAAATAACTTTTCTGATAGGGTTTATAGAGTCTGGGTTATATAGCTAACTCTGGAATCTCTTCTAGTACTGACATTGATATCTGCCCACCTTAGTTAGCACGTTGGTTTCTTGTTTCTGTGATTACATTTACCTATAAAATTTTTAGCAAAAATTCTATATCTCTAGCTCAGCCTAACAGAGAGTAAAGAATGTTGAAATTCAGACAAGTGATCTTGAGAGGAGTAATATTCCATTTGCACATTCCAATTGGACAGAATGCTGGATAGTGACATGGAAGATCGAACGACAAGGTGTACACAGTGTACTGAGTGTATCCAAGTAATGTGTGAGCAAGGAGTGACCCTCATCAAATGCTACACGTGCTGCCCTTCATTCCCTCTCATATGTTCTGAGCTTTCTTGATTCCATGACTCTAATCTAATCCAAAGCACCAACTTGGTCCTTCCATCTCTTCGGTGCTCTGTCCTGTTGTCCCATTGTCACATTGTGGCTCAATCATCTCCGGCCTCAATCTCAGTGTCTGAGAGTCTCCTCTGATTTACTGTGGAATATTCGTCTTCATTCTGCCTTGTGGACAGCTGGCTGTTCTCTCTTCTCGCAAACAGTGACCGGAGCTTCCCACCCCTTTTTAAAATCCTAGACGCTTATGGAACAAATTCAACTTGCTGTGAGTTTCTTGAAAACTGCTTGATTCTAAAAGCTTTACACCAGACAAATGGGTGATCAGGACACACGAAGAGAGAGTTTTCCTTCTTCCTCTTTTTTCTACTTAATTCTTTTTTCATCAGTTTTGTCCATTGATAGACACCCAGAAAAGTTATAAAACAACTTTTAATAGGACCACAATAGAATGTAACTACTTTTATTAGAGTAAAATACTTTAGTTGAGGAAATCAGAAAATCTTGGACAACCATAACAGTCAGGAATGAAATTACACTCAAATGATAAAAAGGTTTGCTGCAAATTGGTAACATACAAGTCACAGAATTGGCTCAAACTAATTTAGTAGCAGATATTTGGGGAAAATCTGGTTTTCTGTGTCTGAAAGACAGAAGCAAAAGCAGCAGTGAGGTAGAGCTTGGGACTGAGAATTGAGACAAATTTTTCTTAGCAGTTACCCTCTGCTGCTGCCAGGAGAAGGCCCTTAGGGACTGGGGATATATCTTGGTTGGTTGAGTGTTTTCCTAGCATACTTGAAGCCCTGGGTTTGATCTCCAATACTGCATAAATTGTATGTGATGGTACCCCTCTGGGAAATCCTGATATAGAAGCAGATGGATCAGAAGTTCAAATTCATCTTTGGCTACTTAAGAAGTTTGAGGTAATCTTAGAATGCAGTAGACCCTGTCTCAGAAGACAAAGAAGCAAACCAAAAGGATCAATAAAAATACAGGCTCTGTAATACAGAGCCAAGAAGCACATAAATGATTTTTAAAGGTCTGTGCCTTGGCAAATTATCTTCCTGAAGCCAAATTATAACAATGTGATGACATCATTTGATTCTTCTCAACAATCTCTTCAGGGTAGATTTTAGAACAACAATCTATGTTGTTATTCATTAGAGATAGCAGAAAGAAATGCTCACATCATCAAACTGTGTCTAAATTCTCACTGGAGGTCTACAATATGTGCTAGCATATAGAAACAATAAAGTCCTGCAGTTAAAAACGGCCCTTACCTTGTTACACTCCACTTTTCCCTCAGATATATGAGCCACAGTTATAGCTAGCTGCTATATCGCTGTCTCCTAGCTCATTACTTGAGTTTTTTTTTCTACATTCAAAGAATAGATGAACAGTTGATAACATTAATTAAAACTAAGTACATAAGAGTTGATGTTTGTTAGTTGATACAAAATGACGGCAGAAACTAGTTGAAATAAAGTTAAGCTTCAGAAAAGACTCCAGAAATACTTTACTTCAGGTCAAACAAATGTTCTTTCTTTTAAATTCAGAGATATAGTCATTTCAAGAGTTTATTTTTCTTAAAAATGACTGCTAGAAATACCACTGATAGCAACTTTGCCAAACTTATTTATACTTTTTCAAGTATACTAAACACAACTGGAAATGAACCTCTTTATCTGCTGGGTTGAAGTCTTTTGAAAAAGAACTCCAACATGTTTAGCAGCAGATCCATACACCAATTACATGTTTTAGATAAATATTTTTTAAAGAATTCAGGAAAAGTTTTCTCAGCAACATTTGCACATTTAATATCTCAGTTTAGATTAATAATTTATAATAATTCTATCTTCAGTTTATTTTTAACACAAAGACACAAGAAATTAATGAAATATATTTAAGTAACAATGCTGGCAAGCATTCTGAATTTAGAAAACTTTAATTAAATTATTTTCTTCTAAGCAAAATGCCAGTTGAAGAAGTATCCATAAATAAGCTGCGTGTGTTGGCGTTTCTTCTCCCCAGTTTGTTGAAGTACCTTCCCAATAGGCTCTTCTTTGCCCTGTTTTACCTATTTTCTCAACCTCCACTCACATGAATCAAATAAGCTATTCTGAAATCACTACTTAGCTATATATTCTAACCTATTCTTGATTTTAGAATTGACATATCAATTAAATCTTTTCATGAAACAACTATTATATATAGAGAAGAAATATTCATTTACCACACTATATTCTGATGAACATGAAGCAGTTTTCCACATTGGCATTTTTAAAGGGGGATTAATTACCAGATGAAAGATCCAATAAAGGATACATTTCCCCACTGAAAGCTATAGTCAGTACAAAAGACCACAACTTGAAGAGATGCCATCTCATATTTTTGTCATTGCAGAAATGGAAAATTCCAGATAGGAAGGGATCTGCCTATGATCATGCAAAAATAATTGGGAAAAAGAGATTTTAAGTTTTTTTTTATTCATAGATCAGCAGTTACATTGTTCTCTGTAGACACATCACATTTTCTGTTGATCAAATAAATTTATAAAAATATTGAAAATGAAAACTTTATATATTAGCCTTAATTGAGGGATTAGGATCTTAGTTTGGTGGGAAATCTTAGCAAAAGTTTGGTCTCGAGCAATAAAATAAACAAGCAAGCAAAAACACAGATTAATAAATAATAAATGAGCTAACTTAGCACTGACTGTATTTGTAAATAATGCAAAATAAGACAGAACACCTTGAGGTCTGTAGCAACAGCTATTTGATGAAATTTCACCACACTTAGCTACTTATGGGGCTAAGGAAATAACACAGGGTTTCTCACACATGATTATTACCTAAACTTCTTATTTTCTAGGGTGCATCCATTTACATGCAGCTATTATTCAAATATGCATCTCTAGCTAAGCCCACTGTTGTAAATCATAGCATTTTAAATCCTATTGCATCTGGAACACCTATTCAAAGATCCCCAAGTAGGACATTAAAATTTAACTCGTGTCTAAAGCCATCATAGGAAGTCCTCAGCACCCTACAATTTCCCAACCTAGAAACCTGGGCTCTTCCTCGGACACCTTCTTCTCCTGAGTCTCTACATTCAATCAGCCCCAAATCAAAGGATGCTTCTGTGTGTTGTACAGCCATGTTCTCCCTTCCATGTCTCCATTACTCCTGCTTCTGTGTCAGTGACTGTGTCACTGTCCTAACTGATTTTCTGCAGCTCCTGTCATTCTCTCTCTGGCCACTGTTCAACCTTTCTGTTGCTGGAGCAGCATAATATCTGAACCTTTTCATATTTAATGTATGGAGGTCTGTATGCATCCTTTCTTGAACAGCAAATGCTAAAGCTCATTGGTTCTAGCTGCTGCTTGTGCTGCCTCCAGTCAATACAAGAAGCAATGCTGTTTGCTTCCTCTTCTGTCAAATAGTAAAGGGTTATGCAAAGGAAAGAATGCCAGCTTTAGACTAGTTTATTGTGCCACATAATTCAATAGGTTTTTAATAATTTTCATTAGTTATATTCATTTCAATAAATAATTTTACTTGATTTATATAGGTAAGTATCAATATAGAAATGGATTTGTAGTTTTACTTATTTTCAAAGGGTTTTTAGGCCATATAAAGACAAGGAGTTTGCAATGTTTATAAATGTGGAGAATAAAAGTAAAAAAGATCACATACATATAATTTCTAGGATTTGTGTGTGTGTGTTAGCATATTTGTGCAGCTCTTTACTTCTGCCATTTCTGTCTAAATTTTAAACTATGGTTTTATCTTCAGCATTAATGTAGCTACGGCTCTCGCTTGTCTGTGTGGGGGGCTAGGGAGGTGGTATTCAGAGATTCTCTTTGACAAAGATGACCTTGAATTCATGCCCAGACTCCTAAACACTGGGATGGTAGGTATGTTCCACTGTACCTGACTCTATGACTCCAAAGTTTAAAAACTACTATTTATACATTTGGGTTACAATAGAATATGACTTGGATATTCACTTGAATCTCTTTACTGTGTAAGTTGAATATTCTTTTAAATCTTTTTGCTGTCCGCTCGCTTACTTCATAGTTCTCCTAATTTCTTTTGGCACCAATTTAAAGGCACCTGTACTTTCCTTTTATTCCAATGAATCTAAAGAATAAAATTAATGACATAATCATTAGGTAACAAAGCTGACTAATGCACTTCACACCTCTGTCCTAACAAGCACCTGAGATCACAAAACCTGTGCATTCTCTAGCTTTTCTACTCATCCTATTTGACTAAATAATTTCTGTCGTTCTTCTTCACAATAGCAATACTCAAAGGGGGGAGGGGAGTGAGGATGTAATTCAGAGATACAGTGGTTGTCCAGTATATGTGAAGCACTGGGTTCAATACCCAATATTTAAAAAATAATAATTAGTTGTTCTTATTTAGACACTCAGACCCTCCTAAAACCATCAATAAACCCCATCTTTATCTTTATTCCATTCTCCAAATGGTGAGCCTACCTAGGAAGGCTCAAGAAAATTATTTCAAATTATGCTTAATTTAACACCTCAGCAGATTGGTGCCCAGTAGATCCTCAAGTTCATTGGACTCGTGGTGTCAGACAAGTGCACAAAATCGTCTTAATTCTATAGATAAAGACATTGATTTTGCCCCAGAAATCAATCAAAGTGTACACAGCTTATAAAAGGACAACTCGATGCTGTATTGTCCAGAGGGCATTGGTGACAGGAGAGGTGATCTGAGGTGCCACTTTAAAACATATGATCTGACGCAACATGTCAGCAATGCTGTTCTAATCCCGCTTCATCAGTTTGCTTCTCTCTTTTAAATTCCTTTACTTTCCTTCATTTCCTACTTGTACGTATCACATGTGCCTCATGCCAGCCAGTGCTATAAACACTTTAAACAGAATGATTTAAAAAGCTCACAGTGCCTATGTACAATGAGCTCAGAGTCCATTCGCAGCTGTTAGAGAACCATGTGTCTTCCAATTTCAGTGTGAGAGAAGTGAACGGGAACGGGAAGCCCAATGAAGGAGATGTGAGCACCAAAGAGGATGGATTTAAATGTGAAGGGAAGGCAGATACAGAGAAAAGGGCCTTTATGAGAAGCAGAGTGAGGACCAGAGAGGTTCAAATGAAACAATATGGTAACTGGACAATCAGAGCGAATCAAGGAGGAGTAAGCTCTCAGTGGAAAGGCTATGGTAGAGATAGAAATATGTTGATTCTATGTGATAAAGACTCAATAATATATGAAGCAGAAAAAGACTACAGATCCTTGCTATGGTGGGTGACATGCTGAAGAAAAACCATGCATAGACAGGCTGAGTGAGAAAGCAGTGGGCCGTCTTACCCTTGTGGCTTTAGCATAATGAAAAGGACATACTTCTGCAAGCCTGTGTGAGTTTGGAGACATGGGAGACAGTCGGAACAACCATTGCCAGGCTAGCACTTAATCTAGTTCCTAACGTGTAATGTGGCTCTGGATAGCAGTGAACCCCTCATAGGGAATGTAACTTTTCTGTGTTATCGTATTTAGGGCCCTAAGATATAAGTTTATCCATACTATACCTCTAGCTGTAGAGTGACCTATTTGTGTGACTCTCCTTGTTGGGGATGTGGTTATAGAAGACACCAAGAAATTTCAAAACTGGTGAGAAAGTGAACTTCATAGATGGAAAAAAATAAAGTTCACACTTTTCAAATTGTAGGTGGAGGCCTTAGAAAGATTAGAGACTAATCCAAGGACATAGGGCTAGAAGCAGAGGGTCCTGCTCTTCTTACATGATAGTCAAAGATCAGGATGAAGTTTTTGTAACCATCTCTCTCAAGACTTCCTGTGGGGCTCAGACTTCCTGTGATAATTTGAATGCATCTGGTGTTTTCTAGCAGTAAAGGAATTCAGGGGAAAAGTTCCAGTGAGGGAATGACCACAGCTGTAGCAAAATCCTGAAAACACCAGTCCATCATTTTCTCTAAACATCTGCACTGCTATAGGGGAAAAGCAAGGCTTCCTCATTTCATCAACTATTTTCTGAGTGCACCAAAGAGTGTTTTAAAAATGGGTAAGTCAATAAACTCTGCCCGTTTGTCTAGGATTTTTCTTGTTTTAAACATAAAGTCTCAAATATTAGGAATTCCTTTTAGTTCTGGGCCAGGTATAATGATTCTTTTTCCTATCAGGATAAGGAACATATGACATGAACAATTTCTAAGGTCAAAGCTCAAGGACACTCCTGTCTCTTGGGGAGAAAACACTGAACAGACAATTAAATTTAAGGTTTATCTTTAATGTATGTAATTTTAATAATTCTATAACATTCTATTTAGTATTTATAAAAAGTTTGTGACCAACTGTAAGTCTTTCTATTGCTATAACAAATATGTCAGCAAAATTAACTTGAGAAAATATTTATTTTGGTTCATGATTCAGATCTTTTGGTCCATGCTTGACTGGTTTCATTGATAAGGGTTTGAGGCAGACAGATCACCATGGCAGGGAACGTATGATAGAATAAAATATTTTGCGTTGTGGAAGATAAGAAGCAAAGAAGGGAAATGACTGGGGATGAGGTATAAGCCCCGAGAGCCCTCTGCCCTCGGACCTTTTTTCTACAACCAGACCTTGCTTCTAAAATCTCTACTTCCCAACATAAGGTCAGTAGGTGGACACTGGCTTTTAATATTTCAGTCTGTGGAGAATAGTAAATATTCAAACAATAAAATCTTTTTAAATAAAAGTAGGTCTAGCAAATGTTCCTCGAGAAGTAATGCTTGCCTAAACAGAAAGTAGGTGTTACTCAAATAAGTAGAGGCAGCAACAGAAGAAAGCAAAGGGCAGCACTGGAAATTGTGCATTTGGAAAACAGACAGGAAGCCGTATGGTGCTTGATATGAGTTATGAGCAAATTGATTCCCTGATGAACAAAGGGAGTGTTGAGATTTGATGAAAATGACAGTGATTGTGAAATGAGGTCACAGTCTACTCTGCTGTTGCAAAGATCTGTAATTAGTGGGATGTGCATGAACTGTGTAGTTGGGAAAATATTGAGCGGCTCTGAATTGCAAAGTCAATGTATCACATGATCCTAGAGTTGAGGAGACCAAGGATATCTTCAGGGACTATGGAGAAGACCAACTGCTGTGAAAATATGAGGACCTCAGTTTTAACCCCTAGCATCCATATTAAATTCCAGGAATAGCAGTGCATACTTGTAACCCCAAGTATTGGGAGGCAGAGACAAGTCAGTCCCAAAAGCTCACTGGGCAACCAGCCTGTGTGGAAAGGTAAGCATCAGGTTCAGTGAAAAACCCTGTCTAATGGCAATAAGGCAGAGATTATTAGAGAAAAACACTGGTTTACTCCTCTGGTCTCCGTGTGCATGCTCCTCCCCATGTGTCTACATAACACACTCACACACACAATCTAAAAGTTAAGATTAAATTTAAAACAGAGAGGGTATCTCCAAAGCCATGCTTCCAAAGGCAACTGACTTCTGCCTTCCCTTTGGCCATCCCATGGCATGTGTTAATTTATATCTAATAGAAAATCTATAAGTAATTGTAAATATCCTATTCTGTGAGGCCTTACCTACATGCTTGTTGCTGTTGGTCTGACTGATGACAGATCCAGTAAACAATTAATTTTAGGATCTTCTATTTATAAAATCTAAAATCATGTAGATTTTATTCTAAAATTGATTTTTATAATCTATTTTCATGCAGCAGAGGGAAACCCCTTCAGAGAGTTAGATTTTCTTTTCTGAATCTCAGGGAGCTAATTTGGGCTCTTCAATATTTTGAGCTGCTAATTGGTCCAAACATTGACTTTCCGCAGCAGTGGATCTAAGAAGATTTTGACCTTTTTTCATCTTTCTTTAACCTCATGCTCATCTAACTGCTTTGCTTCACTATTTTGCTTTGCAGTTGTGTTTGCCAGATGATTCCCGTTGCTGTATACTTATCAACCGCTGGTTTTCCATTTCCTTCAGACTCAGCTTTGGTGTTTAGAAATGGGTATCTCTTTCTCACCTCAGCATGGTTCAGCTGACTCTTTATTTCCTGAACAGTCTTCAACAGCCTCATTGCAATATGAAAGGTAGAACTTATGAAATTTCCTTAAAAAGCACCCACCTGGGGGAAAATGAACACTATGATGCCAAGAATAAAGGTTACATTTGATCATTTCATAAGCTGCTTCCTTCATGTCAGGAAGTTTATAGACTGCCCTCTTTATTTGATAGATATGGAATTAAGAACTCTGATAGAAGGAAATAGTTTCACCATGGACACAAAAGTCAAGATTAAGAGCATTAGGTTCTGATTACCATCTCCTGTGCTCCGGAAGCACACTGCACATGGTGTTTACCCCTAAGGGTGAAATGGTTCAGCCTAGTCAACTAATACTGTCAGGATATCCTAGTGGCTCCTTGGCCTAGTAACAGATAGGACAGTGGGTTGCAGCTGTTTCCTGGAATTTACATACAAGAGCTTCTGCCTCTGTTGCTTGCCCTTTTACATTAAGGTCCATGGAGGAGCTTGGCAGTTTTATGTTTAGATTACCAGCAGCTGCCTTGTGCCTTGTTGCCTGCCTCAAGAAAGCCTGGGGAAGTTTCCTAGGTGAAGAACACAACCCTATTTGTTGCTCTGGATTTAGTAAAGTGAACAGTGAATGCAATTACTGCTGTGTGTTGTCATAGGAGTGAATAGAGCCTGGGCTCCAGGCCCAGGATTCCTGGGCCCCTGTGTGAGCCTTTCCTCAACATAAATGAACATGATTTTCCTAAACAGCCACACACGAGTCCTTTGCAGATGGGTCACAGGGCTCACAAAACTTCAGAGCTAGTTTCTTCAAACTGTCTGTCTACACACTCATTTATGAACCATTTTAAGAAATATGGTTCATTGGCTAAGTGCACTATGTTGATTTTAGTAAAATAAAAGCAAAACAATACAGCCAGTTGTTTTCTAGTTTGATGGCTGTGCTTATTTATGATTAATTCTTAATGAATTTTGAGATTTTTCCTAACTACCAAATGCTCGCTGGGTGGTACTTTTCAATGTTGAAGACAGTGGTATCAGCATGAAAACAATAAAAAAGAATTTGGGGATAGAAGTTGAGATTTGATGCTCTTACATTCAAGAGGCTGACCTTGTAATAGCCCTTCACTTCTTCCAGTGCCCCATTTCTTTAGTGTCAAGCGTGGTGGATTGTCATTCTCTGGAGTTGTTAGCAGCATGTTCTGTAATGTACCATGATGACCCTCTGACTCTTGTAAGGATCACATTCAGCAGTATTTGTACACTGGCTCCAAGAGGAAAAGTGCTTTTAATAAACGATACACATTGGGACTTAAAAGTGATAGCAAAACATTCTTTTAATGATTTTATTACCAGCAGCTTTATCAGAGTAAAGATCTGGCTTATCAGAGTGGCTGGAACTGTGAATATTTATCAAATGTATACATTTTTTTGAGTGCTAAGACAGGAAAAGAATCAACAGAAATATTTACGTTTTGATAGAAAACATGAATAAGTAAACGCAGGAAAATTACTGTCAAAGCACATCCTTGTACATTAAATAAGGTGGTTGAACTTAGGTTCTTAAGGGAACTTATACCTAAGTTTGATTTGGTAGTAACATTAATTCCAAAAATCTGTGTCCTAAAGAAATACATCTCTGATTCTTTCCTGGACTACCACCGACTCTTGACTTCACTGGGGAATACACCATCCCTTCATTTATTACGTAAGTAATCACTTTGTGGAGCAACTTGGTGGAGTGCATGCTTGGTATATCAAGACTGAGATATCCTTCCACCCTGTGTGAAGCTTACATTTGTGTCTTGCAGCTAACTTTCCTAAATAAAGCCTAAATAAAGGCTTCCATGCCTTAGTGTTATGTTCCCAGGAAAGGGATCTATAGATAAACTGAAAAAGAATGGGTCTCTACCTAGATAATGGAGGTCATATCAAAACAGCTTTCCCCAGAGACAAAGCATTTATGACCTTCAGTATCTAGGCTAATTTCTCTCTGTCATGTCTCAGTGTTAATAGTAATGTCAACAACAGCATAACAATGTAATGTACTAATATGTATTCTTACTTAGCATATAAAACTTTCACCTTTCAGAGCCTAGTAAACATACATCTATGAGAAGATTTTAGAACTACTAATTTCTAAGCCAATGCATCCATATTTTCTGCAAAATTTTTTCTGGTCACTTTCCCTCTTTCATTTCTTTAACATTAGATATAATGGAGAAGAAAATTGGGGTCATTCTTTTATTAAGATGTGGCTGGGAAATATAAGACTAAACATTGCGGACTGAAAAACAGTTTACTGAAATACTACCAAACATAGTCACTATTAGAATATAGAATGCATTATGGAGCCTCTTGACAGCAGAAAGAGGTATTTTGTGGCTTTTAAACCCTTTTTCAGCCATCTTGTAATGGGGTTTACAGATGTCACTTTGGAGAACTGGTGTTCTGTTCTTGTCCCAGTGAACTTAACAGTATGATTAAGAATTGAGTCACAAAACAGTGGTTTTCACAGTTTGATTATCCTTAAGTCAGTGAGGTTACACACAGGCTAGCATCAATAAGGGTAACACAGCTTATATTGCTGATATGTGGCTGCTGTGGACTGTTGAAGTAAGCCTGGTTTGGGGTCAGGAATGGAAGATGCCTCTAAGCTCAGTGTTCTTCTCCCTTTCCCCTTGAGGGAGAAGGCGAAGATGGCATGGAAGCAACAACATAGCCTCTAAGAACAAGTTGAAACAAACAAGTTCAATTTCATTATGGAGGGGAAGACCTTAAATATTTTTTCCAAGACCCTACTCCCAGTCAGCAGAAAGGACTTTGATTCACTGGTATCAGCTGTCTCCTGCTGGTCTAGGAATGTTGTATCTGGACTCCACCCTCTTCAAGGCCCCAGGCTCATATCCCAGGTTGACTTATGCGGAAGTGCTTAGGAGCACACATCTTAAGGCACTAGTTGTCACCAGTTTGTACTGGCTGAAGCCAGACTGGTTTCCGGACCCTTAGAAGCCACTACAGTGGACAGCAAAGCAGGCTGATAGAGAAGGTGCCTGAGGACTAACATTGTGCAGGATGTGAGCCGTTCAGGTGAAGCACACTGTCACTATGCCAGGAGAGAGTCCAGACTTCTTGGACTACTCTGAAGATAAGTAAAGAAGTGGGTTTTAATTTGAATCAGAGACCTAGAAGTCAAAAAGACCAGTTTGGGCCTCACTTCTCTTTATCAGTTGTTTGCCATGGAAGGATTCTACCTTCAGAATTCTGTGCCTCAGCTGACTTACCTGTATGTAACATGGAAATAATGTTGCTACCATAAAGAAGATTCAATAAGATATTATTGGAAAACAGTTAGTGTAACTGGTGAGTGGTTGTGTGTTAGAAAATAATGTCTTTAAGAATTATAGAAGAAAAGGCCATTATGTGCAAATCAGTAAGTTAAAGATGTTTCTTCTTTTGTGCAATAAAATAATGTAAATTCTAAGTGATATGTGCACCCTGAAGTACAAGAAAGTCCAAGGAAATGAGTACTGTGCATGGATACAGATCAGATGTAAAATTGAGGCTAAGGGGGCTGAAGGGATGGCTCAGTGGTTTCATAAAAGCGCTTGTTTCATAATCATTAGGACAAGATTTCAGATCTCAGCACCCATATAACAAATCATATGTATATTTCCACGTCTGAAGAATTTGTAGATCCTTTTTTTCTCTATACACCTGGAAGTACATGTACCTGCAAACACATATACTCAGAGAGACACAAATATCCATGTACACATGTTAAAATTTAAGACTATTAAAACATGGAACTAAGCATGAGCAATACAGCATTACACACACTTGACAATATCAACTACAAATCAATGTATACAAGCTACTCATTCCAGTGTAACCTGAATTGGAGTCAGTTCCAGGAAACATGGTAGAATCCTATCTAAGGGGGAAAGTCACCTTCTAGGAACTTCTTCAAGAGGAATCAATACATTTGTTCTAATTAAAAAAATATTGATCATGAGTCAAAAAATTAGTATGATGATGTTGGTTATTTAATGTGGCTGAAATGCCAGGGGTGTGAATTTAAAGTATAATTATTTTCCTATTATCTAAAATGTTACCTTCTATGTATTCCATGATTAGCTACAAACCATGACCCAAAAGTAGTAAGTAGAAAATTTCAAAAATGATACCTAAATTTTAAATTGTGTACCATTGTGAATGACACAATAAACCCTATGCATCATTTTCTGTTTTTCAAGAGCATAAGTTGACACTCTGCCCCACATATATACTCTGAATATCATCTCATCACATGGTATATGCATACTATAACTTATTCACTTGGTCCAACCTATAAATACTGAAAGTCACCCTGTGATCTGGTATATGCACAGTGCATGTATGTATTGCCTGTAGTTACCTTATAGATGTCCAAGCAAGCAAACTGACTGTCACGTTGACTTGTGGCTTGTGTTAAAGTGGAATTTGTTTTACTTGGTCCCATGTTGCAAAAGCAGCAATGGTAGCAATTTAGATCTACCAAAGAGAATCCATGGAGTACTTCCTGCTAAATGATATGGTGAAAACAATTCTTCTCAATGAATGGTAATAATGTGATTTATGTTTAAAACTGAGGTAAGTATGATCCATGAAGTTATAAACAATGGGAAACTGCTAATTTTGCTGTCATTTTAAATTGGCATTATATCCACAGAGTGTGATGAATACTTAGTGAAGATCTTAAACCTGAGTAAATATGTTTTTTTTAAAAAAAAAAAAGTTCATAGTAGGTAATGCTACATAGTAGGTAAGTACTACATAGTAGGTATGCTACATAGTAGGTAGCAGAGTGGGTTTAGACTTTCAGTGGAAGTGTCTCAGCCATGGACAAGGGCCTTACTATAGTCTAGAAGAGTTATTGGCCTACTTTGTTTGTACTTTAGTCCTGGATTTCTTGCTTTCTCTGGTCTAATTTGGTGCTGGTAACCAATGTGAGGTTTCTATTGCTGAGAAACAAATTTTCATAAGGTTAGCTCCTTACATAATTATCCATGTGTCAGCTGGCAGTTCTGTACATGGAAATATACATGACATCTCGGCGTCTCTGTTCTCCTGGTAGTTAAGAGCTGAGACCCAGGCAGGTTAGCATCTAATCTGGAGGTTCTAGGGAAGCTTGAGCTTTTAAGTCTACTCTCTGTGCTGACAGAATACTGTTTCTTGTGGCTATACATCTGAAGCCACTTTTGTCATTCAATGTAAGTCATGGTGTCAGTCTTTTCTCTGAGGCCATCTGCATTCCATGTCACATTTTCTTTCACATACTCAAAGCCAGCAACAACATGTGGAGTGTCTTCATATGTGGAACATTCTTGTGTTAGCTAGAAAAATTCTGCACTTTCCAAGGACTCAGATTGGATCTCACTTCCCTCTAGATCCCTCAGTCTTCAACAATTTAAGTACAAGTGTAAAATTTCTTCCTAGTTCTGTGCCTCAGAGAATGGTGTGGGAATCTTGGAGTTTCATTTATGTGTCTGTTTCACTAAAATTCTGGGGTAATATTATGTATACCTTGTCAGACCGGGCTAAGGATGCAATGCAGCTGTAGTATACACAACATCCCCACAACAGTCTGGGCAGTACTAAAGAAACAGTTACCTGCTTTAGGAATGCAGACCCAGATCTAGGCAGCAGCACCTAGGTGACTTCATGATGAATCTTGCAGCCAGGAACTATATCTGTTGTGTGGTTCAGTGAGCAAGAGGCATTTGCTTCTGGTAGAAACCTAGAGGGACAGGGCTGTGACAGGTAGAGAGACGGGGTGCCCAAGGGAAAGACACAGAACAGGAAAAAAAAGGAGAAGGTAGAGCAGATAAAAGGGGAGGCGAAATACAAGGGATGCCCCCATTAGAATCTCCTGAGAGGGTTTTTGTTTTGTTTATTTGTTTGTCTGTTTGTTTGTTTTTTCTAAATTACTTAGCCAAATTTAATCACAGACCAAATTGAATTTAAATTTCAGGCCAGTGTCTTTAAAAGCTCTGCCTTCAAATTAAAAGCATTCTGATACTCCATGGGGATTTAAAACGTCACGGCTGAAAGACTGGGAACACACAAAGTACTCCTGAAGTAGACTCCTAATTTCTACATACTTTCCAAGGTGGAATAGGAAGCAGTCCTTGGAGACAGATCTCCTTCAAATAAAAAATAAAATTTGCTCCAACTCCCAATAGAATAAATGGAGGTGCATCCCAGTCTTGCTTTCTGCAGTTTATAATGGGGAGCAGGTCACCTCAGCAGGGCTCATGGGGGAAACAGCAGAATCAGGAAACACGGCCTGCCAATTGAATAGTATTCCAGAGAGCTCACCCCTCCTAGTCCAACCAGTAAATTCCAATCTGTAAACCCCACTTAAGTGTGGGCTTAAAGTAGGACAGGGATGGATGAGAGAAGAGACAAAGACTTAAACACATGGAGGCTTACAATCATTTATAATGTCAAATTCAGAGATTTAACACCCTCTCTGGCTTCCATTAGCACTAGGCTTTCACATGGAGGATGCAGAGTCATGCATGCAGGCAAAAAACACATATACATAAGACAAAAATATTTTTTAAAAAATGCCTTGGCAGTCTATGAAAACATACAGATTTCTTGAAAATATAGTTATCTTAGAAGTTCCTTCAAAAGTTGTATGCAAATTATTTAATACTGCTTAGAATTGAAAAACAAACACATTTAATCATCAGCATCATTTTTTTTCTTGCCAAGCAATTTAAAATAAATTATTGTTCCACTTATAAATCCTAGGTCAATTTATAAAATATGAAAAGTGTCTTTTGCACTTCAGAAAAGGAACATTACAATCTTCATTTATAAAGTTGTCTAGTAAAAGCTTAACTCTGAAGCAAGAGCATTAATGAAAACATTGCCATTAAACTCCCACAAAATTTTTTGGTCTTGAAAGCACTTTCCAGGAAAGTTCACTTCCAGGATCCATTCACTGTTCTACTTAATGTCCAGCCTTTGACTGGCGAAGATATTGGTGGGCGAATTTGTATAAATGCAGAACCTTGAGCACTTTCAATTCACTTCTTGGTAAAGTCAAAACTGGAGGCAATATTTAATGTTCTTCACTGTCTTTGAATAGCTTTTTTTTTTTCCATTGTGCCAGCTTGACATGCCTACCTGTCTTCGGGCTTAGTGCTGAGATGGATTATTAATAAGGCTAGTAGAATGATCAAGCAGAAAACTAGATTACAGGATTCAGAGACCTACCAGCCCAATGCCAAAGTGGGGGTGGAGGTTAGGAAATTGGGCGAGAGGACAAAACTTCTAAATGGCAGAAAAAAGAATCCACCATTCATCTGTTCAGACACATAACAGCACATAGAAACTGGCAGTTCTGATTAAAAGAAGTATCTTCGCACCTAAGTGTTTTATAAATTAATTTTTATTAAAAAATCTATACAATATATTTTGATCATATTTCCCCCCTCAACTCTCCCCAGATACTTCTGCCTCACTTCCCATCCAACTCAACTTTGTGTTCTCTCTCTCTCCCTCTCTTTTCGCTCTCTGTATGTCTTTCTCCCTCCACCCAAACAAACAAACAAACAAATAAATAAACAAACAAACAAATAAATAAATAAATAAATAAATAAATAAATAAATAAATAAATGTAAAGGAAAAATATCAAAACTAACCAGCTTTACTAAAAGGAGACACCAAGTCTCCAAAAACCACATAACAATTATAACAATTTTAATAAAGGGGGCAGAGAAGATCAGAAGAGCAACATATTCACAGCTGATGAGTTCTATCCCATATTCTGTATAACTGGCTACCCAATGCCCTCTTTGATCCTAATTTCACCAAGGGGCTTATATTATATTGAAGAGCTGAGGGCCAATAAGATTATGACAGTTTCAGGATGCTCAGAGACAATCCACAAACAAAGCAGGAGAAAACACATAACTGGTCTTTTTTTAAACTGATATGCCCTTGAATCTAAGTTGGTCCTTAACTAAAACATATTTGTCCTCTCTAAATTACATGGGAAGGGGCTGGAGCTGTGGCTCCGTGTCTAGGGATATATACTCTTCTTACAGAAGCCAGTTTCCAGCACTAGATTGCTCACAATTACCTGTTATTCCAGTTTCAGGAGACCCAAAGCCTCTGTACTCCAATGGCACATGTACACACACACACACACACACACACACACACACACAATTTTAAACAAATACCTAATCTACTCTTACCTAAATTTTTTGAGGAAATGTGGACTCTGTTTTGATGTATCAATTCACTCTTATTTATCATTTAATCTTATTTCTTTTATAGATTTGACTTAGTTGGGCGCACTTCATTTTCTTTGGATTTTTCATCTCCCCCCCCCCCCCAGAAAGTATCTTTAAACACTTTCAATGTAAGCATACCAAGGTTTGGGTGTCATTTTACTGGCCATCAAGCACAGAGGCTCTGAAATGTTTTCCAGCCATTAAATGGGGTGTAGAACAGAAGAAGCTACACTATCTCATTGTGTCCTTCTCTATGAACACCATCTCTAGCTTTAAAATACAACCTATGACCTTGTTAAAAAGAAGGAAGGAAAGAAAGAAAGAAAGAAAGAAAGAAAGAAAGAAAGAAAGAAAGAAAGAAAGAAAGAAAGAAAGAAAGAAAGAAAGAAAGAAAGAAAGAAAGAAAGAAAGAAAGAAAGAAAGAAAGAAAGAAAGAAATCGTGAACTGAACAGTATGTGGTCTAGTGGAGACGTTCTGTCCTTTATTTTCACTTTAAAAATGCAAAACTGCCTGAGAACACTGAAGTCCCAGGCTGAGAAAGCAACTGCTATTTTAAGCATGTCTCTGAAGAATATCCCAGAGGAGGGCAGTAGACACATCTGGAAAGCTATTTTCAGCCTCCTGGATTTCAGGAAGACTCTGGAAAGTTGGGAGGGAACCAGAAGCGTGACAGGAAGTGATTTATGAGTGAAATCAGGGCACAAGGACAAGGATGACCAAAGCAAGGATAGTAGGAGTGCGCACAAAAGATGCCCTCGTCTGCACCTCCCCCCAGGGGACCACACATTATCAAAACCGTGCTCTGTTAGGTACACTGTCGCTGGTCACACTGAGGCTGAATGCATCCGGGACCATGAGGGAGGCAAAAATTCAGGAGAAAGACTTCTCAGTCCCTCTGGGACCCTTTGGGACCTTATTCCTGGTGTTATTCCAATACTGTAAATACCTGTGTACATTACTCGAACTGTCTGCAGATCACTAGAAAACTTTTAAAGGATTATTTAGGGCATAGACACTTCTAAATGGCAGCATAATATTTATAGAGGACTTCTCAGTTAATAGATAAATATGAAACAATTTCAACTGAAAACTATTTGATTCGTAGTTATGAAGTAAATTTTTGTGATACCTTTCATTTATGATTATTTTCTTTAAAGAATGATAACTTTTGTACTCTATATCAGCATTTCTTCACTTTAATGAGCATAAGGATCAGTTTATGACAATTATTAAAGTGCAGATTGTAGATTTGGGTGGATATTGATACTTGATTTTGTTAATAAGTTATCAAACAGGACTGAACTGCTAATATGTGCACAATGGAATCTGGGAGAAGAGAGAGAGATGTTGCCCCAACTAGACATCTTACCCTACCAAGTAAAACCCCCAGTACCAGAAATAGATTACATCTTGTTGAGTCATTGACTACACAGATTCCCTAGGTGACACCCAAACATTATAGGATATAGCTAATAGTATTGGTTATCCTTAGCAACTTAATGATAAGGCCCGATTGTTAAAGATACCACTTACTTATGTCACCAAAATGAAACATTGAGCTAATGCTCAACTAGAGATTTCATCCCTACTGACTAACATTCATTATGCTGTAAGGTACTATATACAGTACCAGAGAATAAAAGTAATCATCAATGTCACACAGCTATGAACCCTGTGACTTACAATGCTACCTGCCTACAAGATACATAGGTGCAATGATAGTACAAATGTTTTGGGAATAACCAGCCACCTTTTAAAAAAATGCATTTCAGGCCTACTCTATGACATACCTGACATTAATATATTGGCCAAGGACCTAAGACTAGATAGGTAATGAGCCTACAGGAAACCTTCGCTATTACTTTAGTAAAGGGACATAGCAATAAAATAACTCTTAATGACATATTGTCATATCCTTAGATTGCTGCCTACTTAAAACTCATCAGAGAAGCTTCTCACAGTAGGAAATTAACAAAGAGACTCACAATTGGACAACTGAGATACTTTGGAAAACTCAAGCCTTAATGGGGTATCTTTATCAAGCTACTATGGACAAGGCTCATAGATCTTCTTGGAAGAGAAGGTGGAAAGAGTGTGTAGCTGGAGGGAGTTGGTAGGTAATGCCAAGGAATAGAACCTTCCAGGAAAAGCAAGTCTGATACACATATGACAGCACATATAAGACCTGTTACAAATTCAAGCTAGGGGGGAAAAATCACAGCACAGAAAAGAGAAAGCGCGTTGCAAAGTCCCACCCTTAGCCAGTATGCTGCAATTAATACCTGGTGGGAGAGGAGAAATCAGTTTTCTCTAATGGAATGGCACTGAGTGTATCAACCACACTCCAGGGCAAGCCTCATCTCATGCTCAGCACTAGGTGGCCAACACAAGATTCCATGAATTCCATGATCTCTCTCTCTCTCTCTCTCTCTCTCTCTCTCTCTCTCTCTCTCTCTCTCTCTCTCTGTGTGTGTGTGTGTGTGTGTGTGTGTGTGTGTGTGTGTGTGTGTGTGTGTATCTGTATCTGTGTATTTTTTCTTTTGTTTTTGTCTTTTGGGTTTTATTGTTTGGGGGGTATTTTGTTTTGTCGGTAGTGGTAGTTTGTTGGTGTGTTTCTGTTTTTTGTAAAAGAGTAAGAACATAAAGTTGGTTAGGTTGACAACTGGAGAAGATCTGAGAGGGAAAAGGGTGTGATTAAAAATATATTGTATGAAAAAAATTTAAGACAATTTAAAAAAGAATGAAGACCTTAAGAAAAACATTTCTATGTCCCAAATGTGTCAATTCATGTACGTTTAAATTATGCCAAGAAGCAAAATGTTAAATACAGTAAATAAACTAGGATGCCACAAAAGTGATTTTTTTTTTTAAAACATGTTCTACAAAGTATCTTCTACCTAATGATTCTGGCTCTTTTTTTTTTTTTTTTTTTTTCATTCAAATTCCATGTTCGTTTGCAGTCAATGCACTCATGTGCATATGAGTGCCACAGAAGGTATAGGTTGTTCTGCATAGATTGTGTACCACAAATTCTAATTGTTACTAAATGAAAACTCAAAGCCAGATATCGGGGGAAATCTGGAATATCAGAGAGAAGAAACAGACCACACTCAAATCTCACCCAGCCAGCTTCTCAGGGTAAAAGGTATCTTCCAGAGTCCTCAGCCGGCTCCTTATCACTTCTACAGAATAATTCTGTCTTCCTACATCAGCCTTAAATACCTTCTTCGCCCAGTTGTTTCACTTCTGGGTTCAACTCTACATCTTATTCTATAGTTAAGATTAAAGGTGTGAGCTACTAGTGTTTGGTAGCTAGGCCTTGAAATCACAGAAACACAGAAAGATCTCTGTCTCTAGAGTTATGGGATTAAAGGCATAGGTCACCACTCCTGGTCTTTCCAATACTGGGGTTAAAGGTGTGAGTTACCACTCTCTGGCTCTCCTAGATTTATTGTGAGTGGATCTGTTCTTTGATATTTCAGACTCGTTTTATTGAATATATAATATATTACCACAAGGTTGAGGAAGGCCAGAAAAAAAAAATTGAAGATAACATCGTAAAGAATGTTTCAAATGCTGCTCACTCCCTCAAGAGCATATGGCACGTGTTCTTTAGAAAACATTTGCTCGTGTTAACTTACAGTCAAGAGAATTAAGTAAATCACCCCCTTGGCAACAATTACATCACAAACCTAGGGATTTTTGTTCTATTAATATGTGACTGGAAGCAATGGTTACTTTAGAAGTATAATTCTTGATTTTTTTTTTTGACAATTTTTAATTTAGGTGTGTTTCCTTCTCACAAGTCACAAATTAGACATATATTAATATACTCAAAGAGGCTTTCCTGTGTACAGAGACACAATAGTGTTTCATGTGTGTGTGTGTGTGTGTGTGTGTGTGTGTGTGTGTGTGTGTGTGTGTGTGTGTGTGTATGTTTCTCCCAGGATTAGATTTGTAGAGCCTTTAAATGTAAATTAAATGATTGTGTGTGACATTCTCAAATGTTTATCAGTAACTTACAAAAGGAGGAATTTAAATCCCTGGCTACTGATCTTTTAAACCATATTAGAAAGTCTTTATAATCCAATAGAAATAAAAAAAAGAATATGAGAGATACTTCACCATGTGATAATTGATAGACATAAAAATAATAACATTCTCTTTGAGATGGTTTATTTTCCAAGTGTGTTTCCAACAATAATTTCTCAAAGACTATTCGAGAAAGCTCTACAAGAATGGCAGAAATTGTTGTGGACTTGGAAGTCTGTGGACTTTCTAAAGCTGTTTGGTTTACGTTTTTCAATAAAAGGTTTTAAAAAATGCCTTCTCTTTCCCATGTAATAGCCTAACAAAAAGAACCACCAGCCATGTGAGATCACTGAATGTTTGGAAATGATCATGTTCAAACTAAGATGTGAATTACAAAATATGCTATTTCCAGGATTTAGTATGAAATTCAAAGTAAACTATTAAAAATAATTATGGATTCCACACTAAAATAATATTTTAGATATACTTGGTTTAATGAAATTGTTATGATTAATTTTATTATTTGCTTTTCCATGTCCTAAAAATGGGTATTTTAAAATGCACAGTGGATTGGTATTCAGTGTCTTCTGGACAGTGCTGTTGTATAGTGTATATGTAGATTACTTGATTTTTCTTGAAACGATATTCAATTTATGACTATGTTCATAAGTATTTTATCAGTAATTAACTTACTAATTTGATTGTCTACAATTGATAAATGAGAATTTGAGCTTAATGAAAGCTTGAGGAAGTGACACATCCAGTCCAGCCTAGTCCAAGGCCGTTCTAAGACATTCAGAGCTACATAGTGAGGTCTTGTCTAATAATAACAACAAAAAATTAGTACTTGGAAAATCCTTGGTGAACTGAACATTCCTTTAAATAAAAGCAGAATCGATCTTATAGTCTACCATGCAGCCTAACCATATCTCCCCTCCCCTGCACTCCTATCTTGGCCTTGCCCATCATTCCACCTGTGTTACTATTTTTTAATATATTAATAGCATGACAAGATAGTCTTTCAAACACACAACAACTAATTTTATGGGGTCCAAGCCTGTAAAGTAACCAAGCACCAGTAGGGTATTAATAATACACCAATAGGTAAAAGATGGAAAAAATATATTAATGTTTAGAGAAGCTTATGTACACTGAGACAAACATTCTATGTGGTGTGTGTGTGTGTGTGTGTGTGTGTGTGTGTGTGTGTGTGTGTGTGTGTGTCTGTGTTTGTGTTATAAAACAAAGCTTTGCTAGTTTCCAAAGTTTACAAACCCATTCTAAACCAGAGAGCACATCTCACTAAGGAAGGTACTGGAAATACAATCTTGCACAAGCAACTAAACCCTGTATTGCATGTCTAATCAGACCTTGTATTGTTGGGAAATACTGACCTATCCATCAAATTCTCATTATTCATTATATGAATCACAGGGTGGACCCTTTAAAACAGGCTGATATGCTGTAAATAAAGGCTTCAAGAGCCTGAGCAGCATTTCTTCATTAAAGGTTCTTAAACTAGTGAGTAAAATAAACAGGCAGTGAGACCTTTGTATCCTTCTTACCCTACCCCAATAGACAAATCTTCCATAACCTTCCCATGTCTTTCCTTACTAAGTCTCCAGAGAAAGTATGAAAACCCTGTATTTCTCCACTCACCTTACTCCCAAATAATGTATTCTACTGCCATGCCCCAGTTAGTATTAAGCAGCAATCTAATGGCCTCAATACTAATGGACTGTAGTGCATGCCTTTCTCCACCTGGCTACTTTTCACAGTATTGACCATTGCCTTTTTAAAATACATTCTTCTTGCCCCTGCCCCATTTTGACAAGTCTCACTCCAAAATACTGCCTTTTAGGAACAGGCAAGCCTCAAACCTCAGACTTGTAGCCATCTACCTTCCCACCTCTACCTCTGAGTTCTGAGACTGTACACAGATCTGCCACTCATTTCCCAGATTGGTTCTCTACTTTCCTAGGCTTTGGCATTCACAGACACTTCTTGGTCAGCTTCAAAGGAAGTCCTTTGGTGGGAGCTCCATGCCATCTTTTTGAGGATAACATTCGCCCAGTGCTCTCTATACAGTTCCCTACATAAACCCTCATTCTGCTCTTACAAGTCTAAACTCTTCCTCTGGATTTGCCATTGTTTGTCTGATGGCAGTTGCTTTCCCTAAATTAAAGTCATAAAGTCATCCTCACAGTGAGAACAGCACATTGAGGAATGATAACTGACATAGATTCTTCGATGAAAAGCACATATTCGTTTCTACTCCACTCCTATTTAGTCCATCACAAATTCACTACTGTATTTTAGCATTTGGAGGAAGACCTGGCACATAACAATAATATAGTATAATATATATATACTTATATCTCAAATCACCTAAACGAAGAAGAAATGAAGTTCTTGCCATGATCACTGCTCAGTCATGTTATGGGTCATCGTCATGCCTGAAGCAGATGTCACTCGTGTTCACATGTGCCAGTGGGAAAGCAGGGAGGGGAGATAACCACTGCTGGAGAACAAGTTCCTACCCTTGTAATCTGCACTACTTGTGCACAGTGGATAAGCAACAGGAACAGTCACTCTGTTTGCAGGAACAACAGGGAGGAACACCCACTTGAAGTACTTTACCCAGAGGAGAGATTATACATAAAGCCAATCAGATTTAATGCACTATATTAGCTTATATGGCATGACTGTAGGAACCATGCTTACCTACTTTAAGAGGAAAAAAAAAAAAGCAGTGGGTGGGGGAGAGAAGGAAACACTTTGAAATTTGCCCCTGTATAAATCTTTCTATTCCTGTAAATCTTTGGACGTCAGTTTCCATACTTTGCTCCAGGAAACGTGCTTCTACTTTGTCTTACAAACCATGTTTTGTTTTTGTTTTTTTCTGATTCTGAATTTCTGAAATGAAGTACTTCTGGACAGCTTTAAACCCCGAGTCTCAGTCTTTCTCTCTCCTCTCTGTCTGAATAGTTCCCTAACTAATTATCTCAGGCTTAGATATGTAATTCTCAGTAACATCTCGAAGCTCCACTTTGGAGAGCCTCCTCAGCACCGTCGGGTTCTTCTGCCCGATTTACATCAGCCAATTTTAAATGAGAACCACTTGTGAAAACT
The DNA here is from genome assembly GCA_033318265.1 of Phyllotis vaccarum. Classification (NCBI taxonomy): domain Eukaryota; kingdom Metazoa; phylum Chordata; class Mammalia; order Rodentia; family Cricetidae; genus Phyllotis; species Phyllotis vaccarum. The sequence continues at coordinate 108,814,377 of JARWLC010000005.1, forward strand.
GTCCTTCCTTTATTTGTCAACAACCAAGAAGTGTCCTGTCACTCTTCTTCTTGCTCCTGTTAAGTCCATGCTTCACTTCTCTTGGCCTACGCACTATTCTTAGCCAGAGCCTTCCCTATGCATCTGTCAGACACATTTATCCCAGACAGAACCTTCCACGGTTTCTCAAAGCTTTGTGTGAACTCTCCCCTAGCTGCTGCCCTTTCCTACTTAAGCTCTCCAGTCCCGAGATGACGAATTCCTCCAGTTGCCTTGGACAAGGATCTTTCCCTCTTTTCTCACAACCACTCTTCCAGTTTCATCTTTAAATTAGGTCTTTTAAATCAATTCTTATCAGTGCTGGGCAGTCTAAACTCTAATTTCCTTTAAAGAACAGCTCACACTTGAAGGCATTACATTTGCCTGGCACCACACACCTTTGTCCTTGAGCTACCTGGGTTGGTACAGCAGGTTCGGGTGAACAGGCCTATGCCTGTGTGGCTTCCTCTTCCTTGTGTAACTGAGTATAACTAAAATCTGGCGGCTCATGCCTGAGATCGAATTATCTGATAGTCACCTGGAGCCATCTGGCTCAAGCTTGTCAGGTTTATAACATCGGAAGGGTCTCATTATACATGAACGCTGAAAAGGAATAGCGTTAGTTATTAGGAATAAGCAACAGGGCTGTCTATATAAGAGTAGGCAGGTATTTCCTGCTATGAAAGTAAAAGGAATATCATGAGGGAAGCCACCAAGAGGCCACTAAGGAAACTATTCACAGGCACATCTCAAGCTGCTGCTGACTTAAGGTATCTGAGGAACATTGTCTCCATGTCTACAACTGCAGAGTGATCTAGAGTTTACTGGGACTTGTTATATATGTTATCCACACATTTATATGGTTGATATGCCTTCTATTGTTTACAGTTCCTCTGTCACTCAGAAACTGTTCTCAACACCAGCAGGTTTCCCCACCAAAGAACTTTTACTGCTTTGCAATGAATCAGCACTATCCAGCTCATACAAGCTCTGCCTTCCCTGAATTCCTTAGTACAATGACCTGTATTTCCCAAATGTCAATTCACAAGACACCCTCTCCCCCACCAACAAAATGCTTTGAGCTTTGCAGTTTTCATTTGGATTAATTAACTCTGGAAACTATTGACAGTAAATACACTTGGCTTGTGGGCCCTAGGGCTTCTGCAATAACTACATAATTATTCCTCTGTAGTGTGGAAGCCACCACAGATAACACTGAATGATGATATAACTCTGCTCAGACAGTGTTATTTACAAAAATACAGTGGGCCTACCTTACTCGTAGGCGGTATTTGTCAACCTCTTAAAAGGCCATTATGTACACGATCCATGTTCCTGGTAAGTGACCCTCAATATGGTACCTGTTGTACAGCAGGAAGTTAAAAAGAAAGGATATCTGGTTACTGAGACTTGAATTTCCCTGGTGGTGAGTTCAAAGAAAATGCTTTAAGACAAACCTAGATATTTTATATCATAGAACGCTTATATAATTTTAAAATGAAAAATTGCTACATCAAAGAACTGTGGACTTTGTTAAGACAGAATCATAGAGAAATATCATTGAATTCTCTCTGCTCATAGGGAAATTTTAGTGATAAAGTTTGAGAACCACTGGTGTAGGGCCACTCACACAACCAGCTGCTACATAGAACACCATTGTAGCTTCATTTAACTATGCTTAATATGTAAATCAGGACAAATGTTGGCCCTTCTTCCTTTCACTGAAGCTAATATACTTTGTATTCTTCTAAGATTTCAAAGGAATTCAGCTGTTTCTCTCCTAAAGTTTCCTGTTGTTCCTTTGCAGAAATTTGGTGCAATTGTTATATCTTTTCTCACCCATCTCTGTTAAAAGTCATCCCTTGTGGTGAGTGCTCCGCATCTTATGTACCAATGTCAGCCAATATTAGGGAGATGTCACCATTTGGGGCCATCTGTTTCTCTTATATAGACCATCAAAGGTCTTGCTATCCAGGCTAGTATGAACAGGTCATAAAAGAAACACAGAATTTCAGATGCCACCTTCAACATAATAGATGAGAATCTTTGTAATAAAAATCCACAAGTGATTCATAGACACAGGAACTTGGAAAAGAACTGTGAAAATGTGCCCTTCTCATGTCCACAGTGACCTTGCTAGACCCTGGTTTGTGTCTAGTAATAGTATTGGAAGCTGCATTCAATTTCTATGTGTTCTGATCATGTTTTATGTGGCTACTTGGCTGTGCTGTGCTTCCCAGTAGTCTGGTCAAACATTAGTCCAGATTGTGCTGTAAAGTGTTTTGTAAATATGATTAACATTTACAGCTCATTAACCGCAAGTAAGGAAATCACCCTTGAAACTATGGGTGGGCCTCATCCATGGAGCTGAAGGCCTGAAGTTTATTGGAGAAGGGTTTCTGCCCCAAGACTATAAAATAGAAACCCTGAGTGTTTATAATCATGTAGCTTGCCCCATATAGTGCAAACTCAAGGCTGCAACATTGACTTCTACTTGTGTTTTTAGTTTGCCTAACTGCTCCATGAAATTTTGATCATATAAGCCAATTCACTAAAATCTCTCTTTTCTACACACACACACACACACACACACACACACACACACACACACACACACGCACGCACGCACGCACGCACGCGCACACACACACACACACGCACCACTTAATAATCTATTCATTCAGTTAATGAGTACTCTAAAGGTTGCTATTATGAGATAAAATGTTGATAGTGAGAGTACACAGGAAAAAATAATCTTTCAAAAAACTTCCGTGTTGGTAAAAGAGATAGCTACAAATCTAAGCCACAGCCTATCTACCAAAGCACCACCATGGGTCCAGCAAGTAATACACAACCCAGAGAGAAACAGTAGCTGAAGATATTTGTAAGTACTTTTTGGAGAAAGGGATTCGAACACCAACTAATGCAATCCCTGTCAAATGATTCAGCAGAAAAAGGTATTTTTAAACAGTCATTGATTGTCCAAAGGCCTCTATAACACTCTCTGTGTACTTACAATGCCATTTGATTATAATAGTTTCCCACCCTGGGCACAGGGAATATCAAGAACAGGCATGCTCTTAAGAACCTACAGACTTCGGCCACCTTCATTTATCAAGTACTTTGACATAAAATAATTCAGTCCCTTTCCTTTTCTATGACAGATTCTAACACTGCTGCAAAATGAGAAAATTCTGGTCATACCCTCACTCTTTACCTCATATGACCCAATTCTGGTCAGAACTCAGTGTCAGATACTTTGCTTTTTTTCCTGCACTTTCACAAGTTACTTGCCCTTCCTATATTATATGATAAAATTATATTTAGGCATAAGAAATGGGACTAAGATGATCTGTTGAACCGAACAGTGTGTACAGTTTGGGTTGTATTACTTCAAGGCTTGTCGTAAAACTGACTCCAGCTCAAGTCTACTAATGAGAACCTTAAAGCACTTCATTTCATGAGCCAGAACAAGCAAGAAGGCCAGGAGGAAATATAAGCTGCAGGCAGCTGGGGTAAGATGGTTCTGAAATCTGCAGGCAACTATGTGAAGAAGTAAACTGAAATCAAAAACTGTAATTAACTCTCTAAGCTGAGTTTTGTTGTATCTTATTCATTATGGGATAATGAAAATATTCTCTGTGACTCTGAGAAGTAAACACAAGGAGGGTGATTGGAAATGGAAACCTTTCTGAAAGCTTTGCAAATGATGCTGCGGAATCCATGATATGTGAATAATGGGGATGGTGTTATTGCATCAAACGTGAATATTCTATCAAAATTACGAGCAATTAATGCAAAAATACTAATGGACTTCTGAGTAAAGGGACTCTGAATCACCCAGAAAAAAAATACCTGAATTTAAAAAAACAAAAAACAAAAAACAAAAAAACCAACTCTTCAGGACTCCTCACTATTCACTTCTATAGTTGGTGAGAAGTTGGCACAATATGACATAAGGCATGGAGTTTGAAGTGTGAACCAAGAATAACAGCCCACACGGGCAACTTGGAAGCCCTGCCTTGAGCAGTTGCCTTTCCATGGACAGTCGCTGTTCTGTCTGTAATTCATCTGTAATGATAGGGAGAAGCTGAATTAAGTTGTCTCCAGAGTCTCCTGAAATGTACCCTTTCTGCCCTGTACCCACTGACTCCTGAGAAGCAGAAACTGTGCAGCCGTCATCTTCAGAGCCACTTTCAGACAAGCATATAAATGAATAGCAAATTTGTCATCCTGATTCCTTTCTCTTTCCTGGGATAGTGACCACTTCTTCTGAAAGGCAGTGTTTCCTAACTGGGAAGAAGGCTTAGTAAGCTCTCCCACAGTGTAATGGAATGTGCCAAGGATTCAAAGTCTAAAAAAATCACATGCCACATTCCCTTGCTTAACAGCTTCAAATGGGACTTGATAATGTTTCTAAGCCTCGGTTTCTGCATCAATGATAGATGTAAAATAGTAATTATATGCATTTCAGACTTAGCTTGTATGAATTAAGCACATAAGTCAAGTGATTCCATGTTAAAGAATACCTGGAACACAATAGAATTTACTGTTCCTTCCACTGTGCCTCCTTAGTACTTGAAGATAAACAGACCTTCAAAGACAAATTTTGGACAACAGAAAGAACAGCCTTAGCATCTCACCCTTGAAACTCTATTAGGTAAACAGTTGTTCATTCTGCTTAAACAGCAGGTCAAGACATTTACATGCACTATAACCAAGACCGTTTGGACCTAAGACAGCAACATGCTAAAGACTAAGTGAGAGGAAGTAGATGCATGGAAGCTTTAATACAAGTGTAGCATTCCCTTTTCTGTCTACATGTGGGGCCGAGACGTTAGAACAGATTGTAGAGACTCTTGTTGTGCAGGCAGAAGGTTAATGATGATATAGATGCTGAAGGAATGCTTGATGAGCTACCAGAAACTGATTCAGTGAAAATACCGTAGATACAGCAGAAGACACAATCACACTTAGGTGGTGGAGCACACACTGGGCTTCCACTTTGTGCTTAAATACAACCTCAGCAAGAAACAGGCAAAATAATTTATCCTCCAAATTCAACTTTCTATAGCACTTTTCCTGAACATAAAAAAAAAAAGGCAATCTTAAGATAGGCATGGCTGTGTGTACCTGTAATGCCATTGCTGTGGAAGGAAGAGATAGCAGTATGCTGGCTGCCAGCCAGTCTAGCTCCAGGGTCAGTGAGAGATTTACAGGAATAAAGTGGGGGTGATATAGCAGAACATACAGAATTCTCTTTCAGCCTCTGTGCATGTGCACGGGAGCCCACAACCCCCCACCACACACACACACATGCACTTACATACATACACATATACCACACACACCCTTATTCTTTCTCTTCATCTGTTCTGAGCCTGAAGACTAGCAACTGGGAACAAGGTATGGAACTGGGAATCATAGGTAAACTGCCCTTGTAAATAAGGCTCCCTTCATCCCATAGCCTGGGCTGATGTTCCTAACTTGATAGCCATTTCAATTTGTGTTCTATTGCTGTGATAAAACACCATGGCCAAAGCAGTTTGTGAGGAAAAGGGTTTGACTCACAATCCTGATCACCGTTCATCACTGAGGGAGGTCAGGGAAGGAACTGAAGACAAGAACCTGGGGATGGATGCCATGGAGGAAGGCTGCTTATGAACTTACCATGGCTTACTCAGGCCCACCTCCCCAGGGACAGTACATTCCATAGTCAGGTAGGTCCTCTCATATCAATCATTTTTTAAGAAAATGTCCTACAGTCTTGCCTACAGGTCAATCTGATAGAGTCATTTTCTCAATCCCCTTTTCCATCATAACCACAGCTTGTGTCAAATGGACCAAAAGCTAACCAGTCTAGCAATGGAAATCTCAACATATAGCTATATTATCTGCATACCACTTAAATTCTTTAAAGATAACATGTGTCTGAGCTACAAAGTATCTTTAAAAAGAAAAAAAAAAGAAATCAAAGTATTCTGTTAAGTTCACTGAGTGTCCTAAAATTTTGAGAGGTAGAACACATACAGCAGGAGCTTCTGTTTCTCTTGGGTAAGCATTTTTACGGACTCCAAATAGAATGATTGTCAACCAAATGCTTTCATTTTTCACTTCAAATAAAGCATGGCTCTGGGTTTCCTGATATGACTCAACATGAGCTTGGGTTTTCAAAGGAGGTTTTATGCCTTAGGAATCCTGAACTTTAATCCTGTAAGATTAAGGAGATTATTTTTGCAATCACTTCTCCACTTTTAAGTGTGAGCATCAAACAGTACTACCCAGATGACTTCAATGGCATGGTATGTTTAACCTACACATACTTTCTCACATTATCGCAACTGTGTACAGATGTGTACAGTTATTGCCCAGCTGAGTGGATGCCATCACTTGGTAAGTAGAATCCAGCTCTGACACTAAACCAGTGTAACAAAGTGACCGTGAAAACTGAGAAAACTTGTATGATCAGGCTTCTGCAGGCACACAAAAGCTCCTGACTCTGGTGAACTCAATGTGAGTGTTAAAAGTTTGGCAGACAAACAGCGGGGTCTTTTGGAGGAAGATAGAGATGATGGATTCTTTGTTTTGACCCTTGATTCACTTCATATCTATGAAAATGACCATTAAGGTTTTCAACTTTCCCAATAAAAAGAAGTCTTTGAAAGAAAGAACTGTCATTGATATAGTATTATTTATCTCAAGCATTAAAACAGAAGAAAAGAAGTAACAGGTTGAGGTTGAATGTGTTTCTATGAAGGTAAACATGGAAAGTTGAGTACTTGGATTATCCAGATGAGATGAAGTCAGAATGAAACTATTAGCTGGTTGTAAATGTGTTGAACATTTTTATGTTGTTTTCATTTTTGTGAAATTAGATACCATGATCTTCCTCCCCTCCCATACATTTTCTTTCACTAGATGTGATCCCACAAGGCTGAGACTATGAGGAGTCTGTGCCAAGGATTTTTAAATTTCTTTGGAGACTTAAATTCAGGGTATACTGTGAGGGTGCTCTACCACTGAGCTCTACCTCATCTCAATGTTCTGAATATAGTTTCACTAAAATAACTTTAAACTTGAGGGATTCCTGCCTGTGACTTTCCGGCAGCTAGAACTACAAGCCTGTGCTATCAGGCCTGACTACAATTCAACTTCTTGACATTTACATATATTTACAACATACTGCTTTTTATAACAAAACCAAAATGAACTCCCTTGAGAGAAGTTAAATACTTCATTGAGATAATAAACTTCACTGAGAGAATGAATAAATGAACTTCACTGAGAGAAGTGTATATTTATATAAAAAACACTATGCAACTGTTCACACAGAAGCAATGTTAATATATTCTATGGTTTGTTGATAAGGGGGAAAGGAGGAAACCAGTCTTGTTTAATGCCTCCTTTGAGGGGTGAGGTAAAGAGATGGCCTGTACTGTCATGAGTTGGTGAATTAGAAAGAAACTCTAAAGGACATCTTAGGATTTTCTAGCAGTAGCTTTTCAGGCAGTGAAGAAATAGAGGCTAAGCTTCCAAACTATTGCTGCATGGGATTAGTGTTAGGATTCATAAGAAGTGACCCCCTCAGCTTCAGCTCCATGACTTTGATCTCAGTGTCCCCAATTCTTGCCAGCAGCACCAAACAAATCTTAGTCAAACAGATCTCTGTGTATTCCAGAGTTGAAGATGGGATTTATATGAGCAGAGAGCCTTTGGAATAGACTTTGAACTTCAGTCCACTGAGTCTACCTTTACTAACGTCTTTTCCACTAATTCTCAACTAGGCATTAATGTCCCCAGAAGACATCTCTGGCTATCAAAATATAGAGAAGTGGAAGTATCTCATTAGCATTTTGGGTACAAATCAGGGAAATGGCTGATCATCTCATAATCACATGAGCTCCTTCTAAAAGCAAAGCGATTTTGAATAAAATGTCAAAATGTAATGTGAGGAAATTTTGTACTGTGGTAAAATGCCTCCAACAGCATGAGGAGGAAGAAGCATCTGAGGAATCTATTAATAATTAACTGGATATCCATGAAGGGTCAGGAGATGGATGACATATTGCCACCCTGGCCTGACAGACAATGAAAGACTAAATGCTGGGTAGAGCACAAAGTTGATCTAATACCAAAGATAATAGCTAAATAACCCAAATTTCTGCATGCTTCGAGGTTCTTTTTAGAATTGACACCTCTCATATACAGCCGATCATTCCATATGTCGTCACAACAACATATAGTCTACATGAGATCGCCTGTTTAGAAGCCAGGAAGAGGAAAAAAAAAAAATCACTGCTCCCACTGCAGAAAAGCTGCATTTCCACCTTTCTCTGCCAGCAGTTAGGGAAAGAAGAATGCTGTGCTGACTCACTAATTACTATGTACCCAGGTGGGTACAGGAAAGAGGAGAAAGATTCTGGGCAGCTGAGGAAGCCCAACATGGCAACTACTGACAGAAGTGAGACCAGCATGCTAAGACTCAAAAGATGATGTTCTGAAAAGCAGAGAACCATTGGCAATGGAATAAACACAAAAACAGAATCCTTTCTGGTGCCAAGGGCAGCATAATCAGAAAGGATGACATCAAGTAGCAAGAACAGGCAATCAGATAGTGGTGAAGAGAGCCAACATCTTCCTCAAAGGAGCACTGATGCCCCTAGTCCTTAGTCTCCTACCAGCTTCCCAGCACAAGCAGCAGAATCTTTTAAAGGGAGCTAGGTAAAAAAGGATGGGGCCATCTAGGATTTGGCATACAGCTTTGGTAGGATATATATTATTTATCAAGTGTTTGTGGGAAATACACTTCTTATGTTTATAAGTTTCAAAGACAAGGAGAAGAACGCTGCCTTGAAACTTTACTTCATGGACTTAAACCTGATTTCCTTATTGAGCCAATCCCATTCTCAATAAATGATGATGATGGCTTTCATGGACAATGCCTCTATCCTTTGACTCATTACCACTGAGTCAACATATTATAATCACCTTTTAACATGTTCTTTCTTGAGTTGGCTCCAGTTATTTCTTCCTGATCCAAACTATTAAATCACGTTTAGTGCTGAATAAGGATGTGGAATTTATTAGCTCTGACAAACCTTTTTTTTTTTTTTAAAGGCAGTCATATGTAGTGGCCCACCTCAGCATTAGACCCATGGCCTTGATCTCACATTTATGTGGCTTTTCCGAAGGATGTATAAACAAATGTCCATTCTCGTCAGAAGGAAACCAATGACAGACCAAAACAGACAAACAATGGCAACATCAAAAATACGCTCTAACCTACCAGAGTCAACCAATACATTTATTTAAGTTACTTGCTGGAGCAATGGTGACTCAAAGGTTGACACTATGTTGCTGAAAGCTTGACCCAAATGTGGGTGTTAACTCGGGATATCTGCACACCTCTCCTCCAAGCTCTCTGCCCTACATGTGGGCAGCTCCACCAAAGACAAACTTACTTCTATTTCCCAGTACTTGCTCATTGCTTTTGGAACCCTGGGTATCATGAGTCTTGGAACTGTCAGAGCATCTTGTGATTGATGAGACTCCCACCTCCAATCATGTATGAAGGTTTTAATTTGAAGGTAATGGCTAAACAAAACATTTTTGTTAGTCAGGATTTTGCTCCTGTAACATATACCTGAGATAATCAGTAAGAGAAATATATTGCACATCTAGTCCATGATATTGGGGCCCATTTTTTTTGAGTCTGTGGTAAGGAAGCGGGAATACATGGTAAAGCAAGATCAATTTACTATAGGGGCAGGATATAACCTAGAGAAAGTGAAGACAGCTGAGTTCTACTGCATTCCTCAAGGCCATGCCTTTGGTGGTTGAAGGACCTCCTAATAGGCCCCACTTTCAAAACTTCCATCACTTGCTTGGCTGAGACTAAGCCTTTAACCATAAACTTTGGGAGACACATCCCACACCACAATGAATGCAGCTCTAGCAATATTCACCAGTTGTTTATGACTATTGATTGAATCAAAACATCAGCAACAAAAATCATGGTCCTCTAAGAGGGCGGAACAAGAACACATGCCAAATCTTTCTCTTTTTTGAAATATTGATTGAAAAAATTATGTCTTGCAGAAATAAAAACTTAAGATTAATTACTATAAATATTTAGTGCATTTGAGTCTGCTATTTCTTTGGTTTATACCGAAGTTTTATAACTGAAATACAGACAACCTTCAGTGTTTATGACCCTAACTGGTTCAGACTGTTACCCGTCTTCTCTTGACTACTCCTACATGGCCTTTTGTGAGATTGTGAGATGTCATACTTTATCCTGAAGACTAAATACTGAGGTTCAGAAAGTTGACCATAAAATACTTGAGCCCAGAGTGTACAATGAAGACTATTTGGGGCTTGACATGTTTCAAAAGAAAAGAAATTGATCTTTGGTGTCTATCATTTAACCAAAAGGGGCTCTGATTCGTCCAAAAGAATACTGATCTCTTTTGATCTGTTCTTTCCAACAAACTTTGTACTATATGTTTGTTGAATAGCATGGTTAATACACAATAGAAAGGAAATGGGAAAGTTATTTTATTAATCAATATTTTATAAGATTCTAACAGGGGAGGAAATTGGCTTTGGTTCTCTTTACTCAGAAGAGTAAACAAAGCCATAGTAAGATGCTGTTAATCTATGTCCACATATTTCACTTGAATTTTTTCTTGTAAAGAACGTAGTTTTCAATGCCTTGCTGTTTTTAGCAAATAATGAATAAACTTAAGTCTAACCACTTTATCTTATACACACACATGCATTGTTCTGAGTCAAGGATGTGGATGGTTCACAAAGAAAAGACAGGAAACACACTGTGTCAAAACTGTATATTCTGCTGAGCTCGTAGGTTAATTACATTGGAAGTCACAGATAATAAGATTGAGTACAATGTTCTTCTTAAAGGCCAGTTCATTTTAAACAGACGGAGTATACAGTGTGTAATCAGAACACTGGTGACTGTTTTTATTCAGTGTAAATATTTATTATTCCTATTGGTTTAATAAAATACTGATTGGGCAAGTAGCTATACAAGAAGTAGAGGTGGGGCAAGTAGACTAGGAGAATTCTGGGAAGAAAAAGAGGAGAGAGAGCAGAAAGTCCAGCCAGACAGGGAGGACGATGAGAATGCTGCATTGAGAAAAGGCACCAAGCCACGTGGCTAAGAATAAACGGAAATATGAATTAACTTAGAGTATAAGAGTTACCAAGTAATAAGCCTGAACAATAGACCAAATAGTTTGTAATTAATATAAGCCTTTGTGTGATTCTTTTGGATTAAGGGACTGTGGGTCAGGACTTTGTGGCAGCTGGGCCAGAAACTTCTAACTACATGAGAACATACTTACAAATGACCTTAGCATATGACCTTAGCACATTATGAGCTTGGTTACAAGCTGGGTGAAAGGCACTTGTAAAGGCAAGTTACGAGCAACAACAACAAATAAGGTTTCCTACAGATTCTTTTTCTACCCTAATAGTGTCAAGCTTGTGCATCAGCTGAGAGAAATGAGAAGACAGCATTGATTTATTTATTCACGATGTATCAAAACACTACTAGATACTTTTTGTTTTACTTTCTCTAAACCTGATAATGGTGCTTGGAATGTACATGCAATGTTTTAGCTCTGATTTATGTTGGATTACAAAACACACATATCAATAAATATTTATAGTTTCAGCTTGCTTTACTGCTGGAAATATGGAAATTTTCTCCCTTTATTAATCATTTAGTATTCACATGTACTTATTTCTAGAAAACCCAGGGTTGTATTCTTAGGGCATTATTGTGCATGTCTTATCTTTGATACCATTTGAGAACCTCTGGCTGATTTACTCATGCCCTTGTTTCTGATGTGCTTCTACGGGGTCTTTTATTATTCTATTGGAACTGTTTGAACATATCCAGGTTCCAGTGGCCCATATAGTCATGGAATAATCACTCCACTCTTAATACCACAGCTGATTCTGTCTGATCAAAAACACACCTTCTTAACCTATTTAGTTTGTAACCACATGTTTAACCATGGATTCCAGGATAGTGTCAATATGCTTGAAAGACTTGAATCCACAAAAGTTCAGCCTTGTTTGCCCACTGTCTAAGAATCATTTCTTTATGAGTCTCCAAACCCAAGTAAAATACAGAATATGCATTTGCTGCCCTCCATGGTTCTTTGCTACCAGACAGCATCTAACATTCGGTATTCCAACAAGTGGAGAGGCTTTTCATTGATGCTGAAACAAGGAAAAGAGATGGATCTTGGTATTAGAGAAATTTGTTGGAGAATATATGATTTTTCATAACATCTCCTTAAGCTCAGTTCCCATAACAAATGGTACTGGCATGGCCACCTCTAGCAGCACACAAGTGGTCTACTTCTTCTAGCTCAATATGAATCATATTTTAATTGCCATAATAAATGTTGGAGTAAGCGGAATTCTCTCAAAGCATTACAATTTTACTTCAAGTAATATAAAAACCTGGCACAATTTTCAGTTTCATCTCACCACACTTCATCCAAGATCCATTTTCTGAACCACATTGTTAATCACATCATTGTTATATATTCCCTGAAACATATCCAATAATGTAGTTTGGATTAAGATCTAAGCTACATGTTTCTCAAAGAACTGACATTAAGCAGAAGCAAAACATATAAATAATTCCAGAACATCTTACTAACTAACCCTTGCCTGTGGAAGTCACACCTCATAAATATCTTGATTCTATCAGCATACGATTATGTGATATTAGACTTCAGGCTGCAGATAGCTTTTCCTTGTGATAACATGATGAGCAAAATAAAAAATATAAAAAATACCTACAAAATAACAACAAAGGAACTAATTCCAAACTGCATGAATTATATCAGAATTAGGAGTCATGTTGTACATTATAAAATAGCATCCATTACTGTGGGAGCAAGACTAAACATTTAAAGAAATCTTATATCCCCAGAGATAGTGATTGACTATGTATGGTCTTTTATTTTGTTCTTTCCAAATTCCTAGTAAAGAAAAATACAGTCCATTTTGTTTTAAAAATATGAACCATTGGGGACAGTGCATGAGCATCAACTGCAACACTGAACACATGGGAAAGGCAGTGGACTTGAGAAGAAACCCAGATGAACAGGAAAGAAGGATGCCTTTCTGATTCATGCCAAAATTGAGTGATTGTGGAGTTGGCTTCACGAGGTTCTTCTGAAAGCTGGATGAGGGAAATCTGGCTAATGCAGGGAAGACAAATTGCACAACAGTTAACAGATAGCTTTCCACATATTCTTTCACCTCATAGCTGAGAGGCTGAGTGAGCCTCTCCATTTTCCTCAAAGCTGGAAATGAAGCAGTTTCCAAGCTGTGAAGCATTGGCCACAGTGGTTCAAGGATGGGAGGTCTTTGCCAGTCCCTATGTAGTAGAGCCCTGACAGACTCTGTGACTTGCTTGTTTTACTTCTAGAAACACACATTTCAATGCATCTACAGAAAGTAAGTGCATCTTCTAGGACTAAAACCTAGCAGGGAAAATGACAGTTGAACCTTGTGGTGAATGTGGAGAATGGTGAAGTTAAAGAGAGGAGGCATTTAGGAAACAAAAGGATTTTCCCTCAAAATAGGTGGAACTTCATGGGTAACAGAATACCTTAGGGTCTAAAGTTATTTACTAAAGCCCTCTTTCTTATTTTATACTCACACTAAATGTTGTAGGTATACAACTTTTCAGCTGTTGTTTTACAAAGAAGGCAACTATGGTCAATAGCAGGTACGTGATAGGTCTACTGTATTTCATTGCTGTAACATTAGTGATGCCTCAAAACAATCCAAAGTTTGCAGATCTACAAATTTCAAGGTCAAGTTCACTTTATCTGCTTCAACTTTTCTGGCCCATTTACCAGATTTGGGGGGGGGGGGTAGACAAGAAAAAAAAAAAAAACAGACACAGTAATTAACTAAATAGGACAGTCTTCTGTTCCTGTGACAAAATGCCTGACATGACAGCTTAAGAGAGAAATGAATAGTGTGGACCTACAGTTTCAGAGCAGGTCCATTGGTTCTGGGTCTGTGGCAAGGTAATCACCATGGCAGAAGGACATGGTAGACAACAACTCTTTATAACAGTAGTCATTGCATAAAGAGTTAACAGGAAAGGGGCAGAACCAGAAACAAAAACTTTCTACCCAAGCTTAGTTACTGAGAACTCTGCCATCATTAGATGTGTACCTTTTAGCATCTTTTCATCCTTTTTGTTGAGTGTGTTGTCAAAATAAAAGTCCTCCTCCAATAGAAGTGCACTTGATAGTGCCCAGAAATGCTCTACTACATACTTTAAGAAAAGGTGAGTATTTTTTAAAGAACTTAATCCTAAAACTTCATGCAACATTAAAATAACAAGTTAATAATCTAAGAGAAAAATGTAAGCCTACTACTAAGTAGTGACATTTGATTAACTAGAAGAAAGACTTAGATTATTGTATTCTGATGATAGAAAATATTGCAAAATTGTTTTCCTACAGAAGGGAGAAGACCGTGTTTGTAGAAACACAAGCTCATGAGAAAATTTTTAGGTACTTTAGTAACTAAACACTACTTTGTTTTTATGTATTTTGTTATAATTTATAATTACCATTTTCAATAATTATACTTTATTGTGATCCATTTTTTACCTAATTATAATCCTCATGAAATCTTATTTTTTTTTCCTTTCAAGATTCATCTTTATTATTCTTTACTTATGTGAATATCTGTGTGAGTGAAAGCCATATGTGATATGTGCAGGTAAAAGCAGTAACCTGAAAAGTGTGATGAATCTTCTGGAGCTGGAGTTTCAGGTGGTTGTGAGGTACTGAATGTGGTTGCTGGGAACCAAACTGCAGTCCTCTGAGAGAGATAGGAGCTCTCCTAACTCTTGAGCCATTTCTTCAGATTCTTAAGTTATTTTTCTTAAGTAAAGTCTTTTTTAATTGTCTAAGTGTCAGCCCAAGGAAACATATTCTACCAGAAGTTTGTGGAAACTTTGGAAATTATTGATTGATTGTACTGACAGTAGAGCCCAGGGGCCTCTTGATCATTAGTTAAGCATGATGGGATGACCCTACCAATAGTTTCCAGCTCTGCCTTTGTCCTTTCTTTCTGTTTATTCTTTCATTGGTTCCTGAGATGAGTTATTACTATGTTGCTCGTGCTCGTCTCATTTAATTACAGCTCAAATCGTCTTCCTACCTACGCCTGCCAAGAGGCTGGAAGTACAGGAGTGTGTCCCTGACTGAATTCATTTGTAATAACTCCACCTCACCTCAGATTTTCTACTTCTCCTCCTAGTGTTGAGGGTTCTGCTTTCACGGGAAATTAATGACTTAAGGTAACCTTGGTCTGGCTTAGGCTTGTTTGTGTCATTTTCATGTTCTCTTTGATCACTGAAGGGTCTGTTTTAGCTTTTGTTGGCCTTATTTTTGCCCTGCTACTTTCTATGTGTGATTCCTCCCTAGCTTTTTCTTAGCAAGTACCCCAAAGTACTTGACAATGATATGACATTTCCCCCAGTTTTTGATAAACCATCTACCTTTTGACTTAGGGTCTGTCTTCTATAAGAGGTTGTTCTCTATCTCACATTTCATCAATATATTTGCTTTTCTTCCCTTAGCCTCATTGGCTTTAACCTGTTTTCGCTGTTTGAAATGGAAGTTCACATCATTCCTTTTGAGTTTTGTCCATTTTGAGGTGTGTGTTTGATTAAATAATGAGATAGGTAGCAATGATAATGAAATTGTCAGAATATAAAGCAAATAACAATGATGGAAAATTTTTTAATAATCTCAAAAACAGAGAATGATTTCATTAAGCTCATTATCTGAGTAAGTCAGAAAGGCAATAGTCTGTGTTTTTGGAGGAAGAGACTCTTGAACAACCTCTGAACCAACAACTGAAAGGGGCATATCCTACAACTGACACTTTGGTTGATGAGAAGAACACTGTCTGCCCACCACCTGTGTGGAGTAATACCAATTAAACTATGTGAGTGTGTTTGTGGACAATGTACTTAACCTCTGAAATTCTCAAAATAAAAAAAAATTTTAAAGTAGAAAAAAATAAGAAGCACACATAGACAAAGAATAATAAAAAAATCAATTTTTAGGATGTAAGGATGTTAATTGATGAAGAAATTAAGATAAATGTCTATTAAGTCACGTGACAATGAAAAGTCAAAGTACTAGGGGAGACAGAAAAAAGAGGTTGAAAGCAAGGTAGAGTGGGCACGTGGCACAGGGAGAATAGGGACCATCAAAAGCCACTTGGCCTAGGCCATCCCACCCTGAATTCTCCCCCAGTCCAGTCTAAGACCATTTTGGAAACTCTCAATAATATGAAATAAATATATTTCTATTTCTGGGCAAATTACTAAGGGTCCCTGTAAATACATTGTCAGCTGTGATACTTATAAAAAAAAAGTCACTGAAAATTATCTCACCCAAAAATAAAGTAAAATTTTGAGGAAAATGACTATATATAACAATGGATAAAGATAAAGCAAAATTTATAGAATCAGTTAAAATTTTTAGATTTATAGTCTTTTTATTATATAAAAACAACCCAGTCTTTATTGACTGGCATTAGGCTGGGTCATATTTTAAGTAACTTCATACTGTACAAACAGTATTTTGCCTTAAGAGATTCCATTTTACAAGCTGTCTTTCACTCCATTTTGAGGGAGAAGGATGGCTACCTGCCACGTGTGGACCTAGAAAGTACCCTATCTATCCAGTATCAGACTGATAAATGACTTATTCTAAAAAATAGTAAAGGAGACACCTTAGAAGTCTATTGAAATAAATTGAATCTAAGGGCACATGGGTAGGTTAAAGTATTTTCAGAGAAAACAAACTCAAGAACGTATTATATATACCAAGTAGATGGTTTGTAAGTAGGTAGACACTTTGTGCATGGTCCTGTTCCCTGTAAAACTCTAATAAATTTGCTTTGCCCAACTCACCTCTAACCTTGCAGGTATCTTCCTACACAGGAGGCTTTCTGCCTGCCTTAATATGTTTTCACTCCAAATGCACTACTGGTTCTGCTTTGTTCATAGATGCTTATCATTAGTATTGTTGCTAAGTACAGAACATGTCATGTTTAGAGCAAGGGTCTGGGATGGTTCCTAGCATCATAAACATAATAAAGACCGAGAGTAAAATCATCATATAATCTCTCATACAGCTGTGTGGATGTTAATCTCCAGGCCACAGAGAACTCTGTTTCTCTACAACAGAAGTCCTAACTCAAGTTAATTGAATCTTAAGCTCTGTCTCCATCCAGCTATTCTTTCCAGTCAACTTAGACCTCTCTTCAATGTTCTTTTGTGTTTGTGTCTCTGTTATTCCTTTATATTTTTATAATGGTAAAGATATACTAAAATAAGTTCACAAAATGAATGAGCAAACAAATTTTGGGTTGGCATTACCTATCATACATGGCAGTTATATGACAATACACTAAGTCACATTTTTATTATTTGACACTATATACAAACTTCCTAGACTGTGATTTTCCTTTCTTTGTGAAATTGAGCATCTATATCTATCTTACAGTCCCATTGTATTTCAGAAATCCTCTTACTTGGTTTTATTCTCTGAAATATACATGTGTTTTTTAATAACAATATGTTTTGAGAACTGCACTGTTGATTGAATAAAATAGATGGGATGTACACGAATTAGGCTGTCTAGTTAAGTTTACTTAAGTAGATACATTCAAATGACATTATTGTCTGCTGTCATTTGTACTGGATTTTGTTAATTGAATCAAGGTTAAGTGGCTTGTGACTTCAGTAACTGATGTTTACAGAAAACTTATGATGTGGCCAACTCTTAATGTATCACTAAAGCATTAACTTCTTTGTTCCTCAAAGAGATGTTAAGTAGTATGTATTATCATTAATCCCATTTAATGAAGGATGAAACCAGGGTTTAAAGAGATTAAATAACTTGCCTAATGTCACTCTGCTTACCAGACCCAAAAGCAGGTAACCTGGCTCTAGTCTCAACTTTGCTATCCCACAAAGGATAATTATGAGTAAGAAGATATTGTATTAGAGATCAGTGTTAAACTATATAATCTAACCAATTCAATAGTTACTCCCAATTGTATCAGTAGCATTGGTCACTAACAGTAATTAATTCTAATTCCTTCCTATTTTGTGAGTTTTGATTTAAAAGTGAGAAATATCAGTTTAAAAAAAGAAAGAAAGAGAAATATCAGAATTCAAAATACTTAAGTGGTTAGAGTTTCCTTCCAGCCTTAGAACCTAAGAGAGTCAGTAAGGTTGTAGTTTTTTTAAGTAAGAGTAGGAAGTTATTTTCACCTTTACATGTCTTTGGCATAGTCTTTCTTTGCTGTCTCTATTTTCATGTAAAAGCTACTTCTTCAAAGGAACCTTTCCCATGAAGGGGGGTGATAAATAGGAGTGTTCTCAGCACGCTAAACATTACATGCAGCTTCTGGAAATCCAGGAGTCCTACCTTTCACCCTGTGCCCATCGCCAATCCATAATGAATAAATTATAATTAAAATGTGGAACAAGAAAAGATAACACTGGATTAATCGTAAAGCATAGACTGAAAACCAACATCATTGAATTGAATTATTTGAAGAAAAGAAATTAAAATAATTTTTCTGAGTTTTCTAATCATATTCATAAGTGATAATGGGGTTGAATAATTCCATATTATTCTCAGAAGTTTTGGGTTTTTAATACTATCTAACAAGTCAAATTACAAAATTCTTTCTTGTAGGTAAATTTAAAAACATAAAATTGGGTTGGGATTTGATGGGGATTGCATTGAATCTGTAGATTGCTTTTGGTAAAACTGCCATTTTTACTATGTTGATCCTACCTATCCAGAAGCATGGGAGATTTTTCCATTTTCTGATATCCTCTTTAATTGGCATGGGCAGTATGTGGAGCCTCGAGAGGTGGGATCATACTGTGTTCCTGGCACCTTGGAGCCCATTCCCTGCAGAGGAACACCTAACCCAGTCTTCACTTTGGGATGAGGAAATCAGACTTGCCTTGAGTAGATGTACCATGCTGAGCTGACCCACCTTGGAACTTCTTGCCTTTTTGAGGTAAGGGATGGGGGTATGGGAAGTGGGGAGGCTGAAGGCTGACTGGGAGAGATTGGGAGGAGGGAAGGGAGGGGGCACAGGGGGATACATAGATAAAAAAGACACTTTTATAAAAAAAATAAAAATATCAAACCAACATTTAAAAAAAAAAAAACCGTAAAAGCAAAAGGGAAGGGAAAAAAGGTTTAAATTCTTCATTTCATTGATGGTCACCACTCCCTGAATGCCTCAGACCCTAGCTTCTAATAAGAGCAGTACCACATCTCCTGGAAGGAATGGGAAGTACACAGAGTTTAGTAGCTTGTTGTATTCCTTCCATAATTTTCCCAACACCATCAATTCGCAAAACTAAAGGTATAAACAGCAGAAGGGTTTGCAACATACTTCAATGTACAACTGTCACCAGTATGCAGCATACAGCACCAAAATTCGAACTCTATTACTATGATTATGGCTTTAACTATATAGCTTGAGAAAATCAACAATGGATCATGTATGCCAGTTTCTATCTTGGTCAACATTATATTTTTCTAAGAATAAAGCTATTTCTTTAAACCTGTGACTCAGAGCTGTCCCACCTGGTGAGATGTGTGCCACTGTGTCTTAAATGTTATCCTTCATCTAGATTTTAGAGAAAATTTTAGTTTCTATTGTGAATAAGGAGTAGAAAATGGAAAATACATTTCAGTGTGCTTCTTTTCTTCATTAATTACACAGATGAATACGCAGAGCCCTGGCCTCTGATGTCAAGTGTAACACAATGAAAAATGATAGAATAGGTTGGTTACTCTGAGGATAGTAACTGAGAGAGAGCAACACACTCATACACACTCTTGAAAAACATGAAAAAAAGGCACAAACTGAATTCTACTATATATGAGAAGAGAGACCATGTTTAAAATGCTTAACTCTACATGAAGCATTTTTGCAATTAGTATATATTTTACAGCAACCAAAATATTTATGAGCAGCCAGTTCTGAGATTTTTAAAAAGTCACTTAGTCTCTTTCTCTCTGGAAGCTTCTACTTCAGCATTTTGTTACACATTTTCTTACATAAAATGACATTAATAAACTACGCCTGCAATTTTTGTATTAATAAAACAATGTCTTGGATATGGCATGGCTTAGTAATTGAGCATGATGCTAATTCTTTTGGGGCCATGATTACACTTCTAAATGTCTTGAATATATAGAAAGTACCTTTAATAATGACTGCGGAAATCACCTTCTTGGAGACAAATACTCTTATGTCACACAGCTATCTAATGGATTCTCACATTGTAGGAAAGTCATAAACATTATTTCTTTTCTCTCTGACTAGCTGCCCTATCTGATAAAGAAGCCTGTCTTAGCTAGGGTTTTTATTACTGTGAAGAGACACCATGTCCATGGCAACTCTTATAAGGAAAATATTTAATTGAAGGGGCTCACTTATGGTTTCAGAGGTTCAGTCAATTATCATCATGGCAGCATGCAGGCAGAGGTAGTGCTGGAGCTGAGACCGCTACATCTTGCTGGCGACAGGAAATCAATTGGCTATCACTCTAAGTGAAGTTTGAGAAAAAGCTCACCCCCATAATGACACACTTCCAACAGAAGGTGTGACCCATATTAAAGGTCTGTCCTCCAACCTCAAGGTCAGGATTAAAAGTTTGTGTCATCCAGCCACCTCTAATAGGACCACACTTCTTCCAACAAGTCTGCACCTCCTAATAGCGCCTTATCTATGAATTTATGGGGGACTAATACATTCAAACTACCATAGGGGATGAGAATGGGAAACAGGGAGGTTTTCGCTATATACTATCTGAGCAGAATTACTGTGTGTTTTGGGTGAATGAATCATCTCTTTTCTTGTTTTACTATAAACTGAGCAAAACCAAGGTTTTTTTCTCGATTTCACTTAGATCAAAAGCTCTATTTCTTGTTTTCTGTACTATTACCTCCAAAATGACTGTCCGTAACCTGACTCTGTAAAGGTTGTAGTAGTGGGTTTTCTTTGGTCCCATGCAGCCCGAGGTCCGAGACCCACAGACCTGCCGCCTGAGACCACTTAGCCGCCCACCACTCAGGCCCCCAGAAATGACTCAGACACTTATATTAACTTCATACTGTTTGGCCTATGGCTCAGGCACATTGCTAGCTTGTGCTTACATCTTAAATCAACCCATTTCTATTAATCTGTCTGCCAGGTGGCCCGTGGCTCATCTGTGCTCCTTACATGTTGCTCCTTTGGGCTTCAGCTCCGTCTGCCTCTGACTCTTCCCTGCTTCTCCTACCTATTTTGAATCCTCCTCCTACTTCTTCTATGGTGCCTGTCATGGACCAAAAGAGCTCATTTATTTAAAGATTGAGATTCACAGCATACAGAAAGGCATTCCCACATCAAAAGGTCTTTGACAAAATTCTGTTCCCCTTCATGATAAAGGTCATGGAGAATTAGGGATACAGTGGACATCGAAATATAATAAAGTTTAAAGCCAGCAGGTGATGGCACATGCCTTAAACTCCAGCACTCAGGCAGCAGAGGCAGGCAAATCTCTCTAAGTTTGAGGATTGTCTGGTCTACACAGCAAGTTCCTGGACAGGATCCAAAGCTTACAAGAAAATCCTGTCTTGAGGAACAAAATCAAAGAAAGAAGTTTATACCAAGCTAATAGCCAACATCAACTTAAATGGAGAGAAACTCAAATCAGTTTCATTAAAATTAGGAACAAGGCAAGGTTATCCACTCTCTCCATATCTATTCAACATAGTACTTGAAGTCTTAGCTAAAGCAATAATACAACTTAAGAAGTTACGAAAGATATAAATTGGAAAGGAAGAAGTCTGAGCGTCTTTATTTGCAGATTATATGTTAGTATACATTAGTGACCCTAAACAATTCTACCAGAGAATGCCCACAGCTGATATACAATATCAGCAAGGTAGCTGGATACAAAATTAACAACAACAACAAAAAATCAGTAGCCTTCCTATATACAAATGACAAACTGAGACAGAAATCAAGGAAAAAACACCTTTTACACAGTAGCCTTAAGTAACTATGAAGTATCAAGGGAAAACTCTAAGCAAAAAGAAAAAGAAAGATTTGTATGTTTGAAAAATCTTAAGACATTAAATAATTTGAAGAATGTATCAGAGGATGGGAAGATTTAGTGTTCTCATGCATTGGTACAATTAGCATAGGAAAAATGAGTGTCTTACCAAAAGCAATCTGTAGATTCTATGGAATCTGAATAAAAATACTAACAGGAGTCTTCACAGATGTTGAAAAGATATATCTCACCTTCATTTGGAAACACAATAAATTGTGACAGCTAAAATAATCCTGAATAATAAAACTGAAGGAGTTATCACCAACCCAATTTTAAGTTGTACTCCAGAGCTACAACAACAAAAAACAGCATAGTATTGGCACAAAAACTGACATGTCAATACATGAAATCAAGATAAACAATTATAGCACTAGCATAGAAAATAAAATAAAAATTAATAAATGGGACCTCATAAAATAGAGACGATTATACATAGCAAAGAACACTGTCAGTCAGGCAAACTAGCAGCCTGCAGAATGAAAAATATACATCTGATAATGGACTAATATCCAAAATATGTAAAGAACTCAAATATTGGATGTCAAGAAAACAATTAAGTCAGTTAAAAATAGGGTACAGATCTAAACAGAGAATTCTCCAATGATAAAACTCAAACGGCTGAGAGATACTTAAAGAAATGTTCAACATCTTTAGACATCAGGAAAATACAAATCAGAACTACTTTGAGAATTCGTCTTTATACTAACCAAACTGGCTAAGATCAGTAAAACAAGTAACAGCTCACGCTGCTAAGAATGTGAAGTAAGGGGAACACTTATCAATTGCTGGTGAGAGTGTACACTTATAAAGCCACTATGGAAATCAGTGTGGCAGATCCTCAGGAAGACAGGAATCAATATACCTCAAGATCCAGATATACCACTGATGTGGGAATGCCTTTCTGTATGCTGTGAATAGCAATCTTTAAATAAAGGAGCTGTTTTGGCCCATGACAGGCACCATAGAAGAAGTAGGAGGAGAAATCAAAATAGGTAGGAGGAGCAGGGCGGAGTCAGAGACAGACCAAGCTGAAGCCCAAAGGAGCAACATGTAAGGAACACAGGTGAGCCACGAGCCACGTTGCAGGAAAGGTGAATAGAAATGGGTTGATTTAAGATGTAAGCGCAAGCTAGCAATGTGCCTGAGCTGTAGGCCAAACAGCATGAAGTTAATATAAGCATCTGAGTCATTTCTGGAGGCCTGAGCAATAGCAGTGGGCGGCTAAGAGGTCTGGGCCTCTGTGTCTCTGGCTGCCCGGGACCAAGAAACCACATTGTAACATACCACTTCGGAGTATATACTCAAAAGTCATTCCATCCTACCATAAGAACTTGCTCAACCCAGTGTGTGTAGCCATGAGGGGTGGGATCAGACTGTGTTCTGGTTTATGGGCTGGCATCTTGGAGCCCGTTCCCTATAGAGGAACACCTAGCCCAGATTGACATTGGGATGAGTGAATCGAATGTGCCTGAAGTGAATGTGCCGCATTGGGCTGACCCACCTTGGGACTTCTCGCCCTTTGGGAGGAGGGGATGGGTGAATGGGGAGGGGCGAGGCTGAGGGCTGTCTTGAAGGTATTGGGAGGGGGAGGGGAGGGGTGTGGGGATACTTTGTAATATAATAAAAACATTCGGAGATATCAGAGCGGGAGCAGGGGGATACATTTGGGGAGATGACATTTTTTAAATGAAAATAAAATTGGGAAAAGGAAAGAACTCGCTCAACTATGTTCTTTGCTGATCTGTTGTTAATCGCTAAAAATTGGAGACATCATAGACATTTGTCAACAGAAACATGGATAAGGAAAATGTAATACCTTTCAACAATGGAGTACTATTCCGCCATTTAAAAATTGAAATCATAAAATTCACAGGTAAATGGATGGAATTTTAAAAAGTCATCCATTTGGTTGCAAGAGATGGAACCCATACCTGACACTACTTGGATGACCAAGAACCTGAAACTAAATAACCAAGGAGCCTAGGATAAAACCAAGTATTACTGTTCTTTTTAAAAGAAAAATCAAAGAAGGAAGGGAGGAAATATAGAAATAAAATACTCCTAATGACTCCTAATACTAGTGTACTATATACCTAGACCAGTGCCTGGCTCAGTCATCAGAGAGCCTTCCTGGTGCAGCACATTGGATCACAGAGAGAGAGAGAGAGAGAGAGAGAGAGAGAGAGAGAGAGAGAGAGAGAGAGAGAGGGAGGGAGGGAGAGGGAGAGGGAGAGGGAGAGGGAGAGGGAGAGGGAGAGGGAGAGAACGAGAGAGAGAGAGAGAACAGAGAGAGAGAGAGACAGAGAGAGAGAGAGAGAGAGAGAGAGAGAGAGAGAGAGAGAGAGAGAGAGAGAACAGAGAGAGAGAGAGAACAGAGAGAGAGAGAGAGACAGAGACAGAGAGAGAGAGAGACAGAGAGAGACTGGACCCAAACATTCAGCCCTAAATTCCTCCTGTCAAGTTCAGGAACCCTGGAGAAGAAGAAGCAGAAAGAGTGTAAGAGCAGACATAGCGGATACACCGAGAAAGCAAGGCCCACTAACTAACTGCACAGGAGCAAAGTTGACATGAACTCACAGACCAAGGTGGCTTGCACAGGGCCTACACAGGTCAGCACCCCGCTTCCAGTTTGTCTTTTTATGGGATTCTCGATCTGTTTCCTGAGCCCTCTCTTGGGCTCTTTTCCTTCTGTTTGTTTGTTTTGTTCAATTCCAATGTGTTAGTTTTGGGGTTATCTTATTTATTCTTATCCCTTAGAAATCTGTTTTCTAATGAGAGGTAGAAAGGGACAAGATCCAGATGGGAGGGGCGAGTGGGAGGAGTAGAGGGGGGGAACTGTAATCTGACATAACATGAGCTATCCTGTCCTGAAGCACTGTTCCGGCTTTGTTTGTATTGCTGTTCTGTCCTCAGATGCGTCCTTCAGTCCCGAGAGTGGGCCAGGGGACTCCCCACTGCACAGCCTCTTCACAGGCTGTGCCCTTTACACAGAAGGCAGCAGAACCTATTCCACATCTTACAGTACCTATTGATCAGAGAAGCCTTCTCTGGGGACCATGAGTAAGCCACAGATCACAGCACTTATAAAAGTGGGGGTTTTTCACTGTTTGCTTTATAATTTAATTAACAATGAATGAATCACTTTGAGAGCAGATACAGATTTTCACATACAGGCTATAAACAGGTTATATATATTTGCTTATAGTGGGAAATAATATAAATAAGAATTGAGAACAGTTTGTTTTTAGACTAAAAATAAGCAGCAATTGCAACCTTTGTGCTAAGAAACAAATGAAAAATAATGAACAAGTACTAGATATCAACAAATACATTTAAATCATTTAAATTCATTAAAGTTATTTTTTAAAGCTTTCACTGAATTTACAGTTTAAAAAGCTGCTTAATTAACTTTGATTTCTTAACAATCTATGTTAAACACAGTTGAGTTTCCTTTAAAATTTTGTTGAGATTTTTTTAAGATGGCTTTTTCTTTTCTTTTTCTCTTTCCTGGAGATTGAACCAGGGCCTGGTGTGAATTATGTACATTGCCCTTTATAATTCATTCTCAGATGCCAGACTTTTCTCTGCACTTAGAGAGATGAACTCTATCTTAAACTCTACCTTATATTTTCTTAACTCTTGTGTTGTGTCTCATTTCTTTTTTACTTGCAAGTGTGTGTGTGTGTGTGTGTGTGTGTGTGTGTGTGTGTGTGTGTGTGTGTGACATACACACACATGTCTATACCACAGCACACACATAGCGGTAAAGGACAACTTCATGTAGTCAGTTCTTTCTCTTTACCTTTCCTGGGTTCTAAGGATCCAATTCAGATTTTCAGAATTGTACACCAAATACTCTTCCACCTCAGCCGTTCTGCTTATCTCATTTTATTTGTGTGTGTGTGTGCATTATATATATATAATTTTAGTAAGTTAATTTCCTATTGATTTTAGGAAGCCAATTTTTGAATGAGAGGTTTTAAACAAAGACAGATAGCCAATACAGAGGCTGGAGCAGGTCCAGTTGTGTGTGGCACATATTTAACAATCTGCTTTCAGGAATAATGTACATGTACACTTATTAGGAGTTACTGATGTAAAGGATATTTAATGCAAAATCCATAAGAAGCTATACATTTATATTTAAATTCCAAGTAAAAATTGAATTCTCAAAATATTTTCTCTAAATTTGACAATATCTTATATAGCTGATTCACGTTTGCAATTGCAAATAATTATTGCCCCAAAAATGAAGGATGGCTCAGATTTTCACTTACATTAGCAAAAATTAGATTACTAACCCAGAAATTTCATATTTCGGTTAAGTATTATTAATGACTCCTTTGCTTAATCTGTTAATTTTTAATGCTGAAAGAATTTTCCTACTTTTGTGTAGGTTGCTAACAATAAAATGACCAGAGGTAAAACATATGCTCAATTTTAATCTGTGCAAATTCAGAACAATGTTCAACACAAACATAATATGGGTTATATATTTAATTTCAAAGTGACAAAAATAAGTGAATGCAAATTCTTATAATATTTACCACTACAAACAAGTAAATTGACCACCACGGTCAATTCCAAACTAGGGAACAAGGAAAAGATGATGCACAATAGCACATGTTACATACTTGCCCAGGGCACATGTTTGCCCACAGCAGCATAAAATAAGCAAAGACACAGATTTATCTGTAAAATAATTGAAAATTCATGAGCTTGAAGAATTTCTTTGTTTTTGTTTCCAGTGTAAGTCACTGAATGTCAGGTTTATGTAGAATAATTTTGAGTAATGGCTGTGGTTAATAACTGGCTGAGAAAATTCCTGGACATATTCCATTTAGCTCCCAGGAGCCAGAATAAAATTGCTGCTGCACAAAACTAAATTGAATCATCAAAATGGATGTCACAAAACCAGTGAAAGTGAGCAGTATGGTTGGGAGGATCAAAGAAGTGAGTATTTCATCTCTTTCCAAGTCCAGACAATACAGAATTGATCAAGTTATAGAAATCAGGAGAGCTGAATGACAGAATAGTGTTCCCATTTTAAGATGTTTTCTATATCACTACAAGTGTTGAGTTCATAAAAGCAGAGTGACAATAAGCAACAGCCTTGAATTCAGGAAGCATCATGTTAGATTCCTAACATTGGCACTGAGTTGAACAACTAAGCAGGGATCAGTCCCCCTGAAATTACTCACATATTAATGACTGATTAATGCAGTGTGAAATATATGTCCTATTAGTTTTGTTGCAAGAAAGAATTAACAAAATGCTGCCATTTCCAGAATGATCCACAAAACATTGGTGCTGAAAATAGCATTGCTGTTCTGTTATATTTTTCTCAGCATGAGAAAATAGCAGTAGTAATATTTCTAATAATATAAAAATGATAATGATGATAGAATACAACTATATATAGCTAAAGTGTGGTGACTGAAGTAAATAAAGATTTCATGAATAATGATGCCAAAGCCATAAAGAAGCAGGAGTTATATGATCTTCTAACCAATTTTGTAGATTCAAATAGAATAGGACCAAAATGAACCAAGTGTTAAAAGTGTGGACAATTACTCACCCAGGAAAATAATGAAAACAAAAGATAAGCCACCAAACTCCCTGGCTGACAAGAGAGGAGTCCTCTTAAAGGATAAGAAAAAAAAAGAGCCCTCGTGTTGGACAGCTTCTGTCACTGTACTGAATACCCCTGATGAGTCTGACTCCTCAATTTAATAAAAGAAAATATTTATTTTGGCTCACAATCTTGAAGATTCTGTTTTGTTTTGTTTTGTTTAATTGATTGGCCTTGTTGTTTGTGTTCCTACAGCAAGAAAGTAATCATGTCAGGGAGTTTGTGATGGAGCAAGCAGTTTAGGCCTTGGTGATGAGTAACATAGAGACAGAAGGAAGAAGGGTCTTGTTATTACTGTTGTAGGCCTCACTACAGTGCATAGAACACCTCACAGAAGGCCCCTTTATTAAAGTTTCTCTCACCTTCTGGTACTGCCACCTTAGAAGCATCCAAAGCCCTTAAGGAAGATTCTGGCCTTTGAGAAACAGGGTAGAAGCAGCTATAGCATCTCTGATCCAAAATATAAAATATTAGGACAGTAATTATAGAAAAAGAGAAGCAAGAGGGGGTGGATAGATTTGAATATGATGAGTTGGTCACTTGTTCTAAGAAGTCAGGGCACAGAGACTTTCTGACATTTGGACCAGGGAACTTCTACCCTTTGGACCTGGCCCAGGAACCTAACAGCAGATCTCAGCCAGTACTAAAAAGCAGAATCATTTGAGGGTATCAAGTTTTCTATTTGTCACCCTTCACCTGGACTCAGAAAATTATACAGTACTTATTCTAAACTCTTCAACCAAACTTCGAGAGTATACAATCAAAAACCTTTTATATGGGAACTTGAGAATCAGGAATAATCACAGTTATCCTTCTAAGAAATGCCTGTAATTTAGAATTAAATATTTTCTCATGACCTTGCCACAGACGTTGAACTGTAAGACACTGTGATGCTTGGATTATCTTTCCAAATAAAGATACTGAGCACACTGACCTTTGAGAAGTGTGCACCGTCAGCACTGAGCTGAGCAAAAATCCTTTGAAAGGAGAGCCAAGGTGGACAGGTGCTTGGGATTCAGTTCATCGGGGGACTTAGGTAATATCTCAATTCTACGAGTTTTAATACTGAAAAGATCATAAAGCAATCCCTCAAAAAAAATTAAAAACTGTTTCACACATGAGTTCTCAAGATACAGCTTCTTTCAAGCACTTCTACCTTGCTGTCTTGCTCTGCCAAGGACGCCATATTGCCCCTGGCATTTGTACCAACCCAGTCTGACAGAAGCAGGACAGGGCTAATAATAGCAGCCTAAGAGGCACCCTGCCCCCTGATCTGAGGATGTTTGTGCTATGTTTTCATTTTAAAAATGAATCAATGAATCTGTATTACAACTATATGAAATACATTTCTGGATCTACATAAACAGATATACTGCCTATGAAAAATGCATTAGCATATACATATATGATACATATAATAATATTAAGCAATATAAATGCCAAAAATGTACTATGCAAAAATCAAGCTCAGTTTCATTTCAGAAAGAAAACATGTTGCATATTGCAGTATTTTACCCTTTCAATATAAAGGTACCTACCTTTTCTCATCTTCAACAACTTTCCCTTTAATTTGTTGATCTGGTAGAGAGAAGGAAAGGGCCCTACTGTAGTTTGTCCCTCATTTTTCATTGCTAATGAGCTTGACTACCTGTAATGTATTTTATGTTTGTAATGTTACTTTTATGAATTTCCTATATATGTGATCCACCACCTATACAATGAGGTGGTTATCCTCTCCAGCTGTTTCTTCCAACCCCAAGTCACAGAACCAGCCAACATTGGAGCCTGGACTGTAGCCCACTTTCAAGGCCTTTCAGATGACTTTTACTTTCATAACATTTGCCTCCTAATAGCAACTATATATATTCTTCTACCGGTGAATCTTTTACTCAGTAATTTGAAGCTGAAGCTAAATTTCTGCATATCTATTGCTGCTATGTAAATATTTAATTCAAGAGGACACTTTCCTCATACTATACATTGTTTCACTAACTGTGTTCACGTGGTTGGATTCTAACTGAGGAGTGCTAAAGATTTACTTTGTTCATAATTGAAGAAGGGCTTCAAAGAAACATGATACTGCCAAGCTTAATGACAGATAAAATTTGGCCACATGAGTAAATGTTTGTACTTACATTTTTAGTTTATGGGCTTCATAAAAACACTTTGTGTTGGTTTAATTCTGCCTGCTGTTCTGTCTTTGTATTCCTTGCAAGGCATTCTTAATGCTGTTTAAATCTACTAGTGGCTACACTTTTGGACTTTGGGAACCTAGTCTGATCTAAAAATATTTATCATAGCTGATTATAATTTGATGACAACATTATATTCTTCATTAATTGTTTCCTGAGATGCTTCCCCTGATGATTCACACCAAGAGTATATTCCTCAAAGTTGTCTTGACTCTTGCCTCAGTGGAAAAAACAGGGGCCTGATTTATCTTATTCTCATTTCATTAATTATTTTTGAAAAGCAAAAAAATTTTGAGTATATTAGTACATAGCACATCAGGATAAAATATTATAAGTTGTTTAATTTATTAAAGCCTTTAAATCTTATGAGTTTTCTTTTTTTTTCAAAACAGCAATAATAAAGTTCAGAGGAGCTGCCTGCCCTTTGCTCACAAATACCAGATTTGTATGTAGTTCTTAATATAGTGTAGCTGTCTTAGAGACAGAATCATAATAGCTCTGCATATTTGGTTGTCCTGAATTATCTGGTTCACTGGCATTTAGAAATTCTTTACCTGGGTCATGCACTTTGGTACAGAATCTTGCACTATCCTTGACTGACCCTTTAAGTAGAGTTGGTCATACAGTTATTGAGACTAGCCAAAAATAAAGTTTACTACATTTCTTAAAATTATTATTATTGTTTTACTACTTTGCTGCCCGTTATAATGTTCAAAGTCCATCCAAACTTATAATGGTTTCCATATAGATAAATATGTTTAGAATCTTAGTCTAACACTAAGATTGCAGATGATATTTTTAGTTGAGAGAGACATCCAAGGATTCCCCTAGAAAGAGAAAATACAAAAGATCACCTTAGCAAATTAGGATCATAAAGGGCTGCAAACAAGAAGAGGTGGGAACAAACCATGAGAAAAGGAGATGGTTGAGTGAGAGGAGCAACAAATAGGGAAAAAAAAAAAGAGATGGATATTTTGATAGTGGAAGCCAATGTGGGGTTGGAAAGAGATCGGGTGTTAGGGAAACCTCCAAGTATTCACAGAATGTCCCTGGTTAGGTCTCCAACCAATAGTGGAGGGGTTGCCTAACAAGGACTTCCCTATAACCAAACGAATAACTACCCTATATGTCATCACAGAACCTACATCCAACAATGAATAGAGGTGGAAGCAGAGATCCATGGCTGAGCACTGGGCCTACCTCCTGATCCAGCTGAGAGCAGGGGAGGAGAGTCTGTATGAGCAAGGGATAAGGATTATGAGGAAAATTCCCATAGTGATAGCTGTCTGGAGTTCTGGGGAGCTCATTGAATCAAGAACAGCCACTGGGGAACCACGGGGAAAGGAGGTAGGCCCTCCAAGGGTAGGCATCTGTCTATCGGCATGGACAGTGTATGGAGCTTCAAGGGGTAGGATCAGACTATGTTCCTGAGCATGGGCTGGTACCTTTGAGCCCATTCCCTGCAGAGGAACACCTAAGTCAATTTTGGTCTAAGTCAGTCTTTGGGGATGAAGAAATTTGACTTGCCTGGAGTGGGTGCACCATGCTGAGCTGACCCACCTTGGAACTTCTTGCCCTTTGGGGGTGGGGGGGATGGAGTAATAAGGATGGGGATGCTAAAGGCTGACTGGAAGGGATTGGGAGGAGGAAAGGAGGGGTAGCAGGGGACACATGGATTAAAAATGACTTTTCTATTAAAAAATAAAATAAAATGAACATACAAAAATTAAAAATAATGAAAAAAAGAAATATAAAGCATAATAATTACACATCTAAAATGAATCTAGGGATGTTTCTTTACATACATGTTGTGTATGGTTTAAGGTAAGTGACACATTTCTAATTCCTAAAACGTTACTTATTTATACAGACTGCTTCATGAATTCTTGCAAGGGGACCATGCTAATTCACATCATTACAGCTTTTAATGGATGGGCCAATGAAGTGAGCACAGAAAGAAATAATTTTAGGCATAAAACTCTAGAATTGATGACACTGTTTTCAGCTCATATGCAGATTTTCAGGTCAAACATTCCCGACTTTCAGTGTCCTTGACCAGTCTTTAATAAACAGGGTGCGTGATTACGTCTTTGAGTGTAAGGTGGATCAAAGTCAAATATATTATGGCAAAACTTATCAGTTGTGGATCTAATACCTTGTTTGCTGGAAAAAGAATATCTGTAATTTAGAGATAGCAACTGTTGAGCTAAAAAGCTCTATATTGCAACCTCACTGTGGACAGCTAAGAGGTAACAGTAAACTAAATGATTGTAAATGCTATAGAAAGTGGTTCAAGATCATGCCTTTACTGGAGAGCTGAGTGAGCATAAGTTGCATTTTTCTTCTTTGACTCTCTGACAAATCATGGCTGTGGCTGTAGTGATTACGTTATGAGTATGAAGTATCTCTGGGTGTACCAAGGATAAAGGATATCCTGGTATTGGACAATCCTCATGTCATTATGGTAAGTCTCTTTCGACAAAGCCATTTTGAAGCCTAACAGTTGAATATAATTGCTAAGAACTTTTCAAGTTGCTTCAACAAAGTCTGTAATCTAGTAACATCCAAAGTCAGTGATACCCTTTTGATAGGCTGTTCATTTCAAATAGTGTAAAACTGGATGTGTTTTAGACCCTCAATTAAATGTGTGTCTTGTCTATACAAATTATGGTACAGATAAAGTTATTATTCTGCTTACATATCCACCACTTTCTAGACATTGGGGTAATTAGAATATTTTATCAAATAGGCTGCTTCCTAGTGCAAATAACAGAATATGGGTTGCATATGTAACTGCAAAACAGCTAATTCTTTTACCTTTTTAATAACTTTACATAGCCTTGCGTTGTGTATGTAAAGAATACTTAATATATATTATCAGTCTTCAGATAACCAACATATTTTAGTTTTGCTTTACAAATAAAGATCATGTACCATTGCTTCTAGGATTGAATCTATTTTATTAAGAAAACTAACTCCCTGGTATTTAAAAGTTTTAAAATTTATTTTTATTGTGTGTGTGATAGCTTTCATGTATGTATATGGATTCAATGTATATAGTGCTTGAAGAGGCCAGAAAGTTTCAGATCCTTAGAACTAGTTACAGGTAATTGTGAGCTACCCATGTGGATACTGGGAATTGATTACAGTCCATTGCAATAGCAGTAAGTGTTCTTAACTGCTGAGCCATTTCTTCAGCCCATTATTCCATATTTAATTGGAGCCATGTTTATGTCCCAGAATATAAGGCCTGGATCTATCCATTATGGGCTGAGAAAACTGACTCTTATTCCTTGTCATATTAATTGGATCTCTAGTGGACAACTGACATACCCTAAATCAGTCATGTCCTTCTTAGGGTGTTTAAAAAAAACATTGGAAATAATACTATTTATTTTTATTGATGGAAATGAGCCTGGGGAAGTTAGTTGCTATATGCATGATCAGTCAAGAAAGGTTTTCTGAAGAAAACAGAGCTAAAAGGACATCAAGTCCCTGGATTTAGCTCTGCCTAAAGACAATTAAATACCCTATCAAGTAGATCCATGCCTCATTTATGTCTAAGTTAGTATGAATGAGAATATATTTCCTTATCAAATAAAGTACTTGCCTACTACAAAATTACAAAATGATATAGAATGTTACATTATAAGTTTCAAGCACAAGATAATGGAATTAACTCATGCAACTTGCAAAAAAAAAAAAAAATAGAAGTTCCTGATGTGGGAATGTTTTATTCTGTATGCTGTGAATATCAGTCTTTCAATAAAGGAGCTGTTTTGCCCCATGATAGGCACCATAGAAAAAATAGGTGGGGAATCAGAATAGGTCGGAAAGGAAGGGCAGAGTCAGAGACAGAGCAAGCCCACAAAAGTAAGAAACATGTAAGGAACACAGGTGAGCCACGGGCCATATGGCAGGACAGATTAATGGAAATGGGTTGAATAAAGATGAAGGAGCTAGCTAACAATGTACCTGAGTCATAGGCCAAACAGCATGAACTTGATATAAGCTTCTGAATCATTTCTGGAGCCTGAGAAGCTGTGGGCAGCTAAGGGGTCTGGGCAACAGGTTTGGGGGTCTGGACCTCTGGCCACCCCGGGCCAGGAAATCTTATTGTAACAGATGGCGCCCAACAAGGGCCAAACACCTAAATAAAGCCAGATAAAGTTTTGAAAGGGCTCTATATCACAGAAACTGAGCCAAAGCAGCTTCCAAATTGTGCATCTGGTACGAGTCATTGTATGAAGAAAGCGCAGTGGTGCTGGCAGACTGGCTGCAGGGAGCTTAAGCTGCAACCAGGCCAGATCTGAAATCTCACAGAAGACTCAGTAGAATGTGATTGATTTAAGGCTTCTGTTTATTTTGAACAAAAAGGAAATAAAGACAGCTTCTTAGTAGCAGCATTTTCTTCGGTCTGCTCTGTTTGCTGAAGGTGAACAGCGATGCAGTCCCTTTAAGAGAACTTACTGATTCAGCTTTATCTGCTAACACTGTGTGGCTCTTTAAGAGAGTGTAAGTATTGCAAAAGCTCTTCTGGTTGGAAGATGATTAAGAATTCACAATGAAACAGATTCAGATGAAAAAAAACTTTTAAATGGGTTACAATGTATGTAAAAGGTACATAGGCTTCAGAGAAAAAAGAAAGAAGGTAGAGAAAGTCTTTAAAAAGAGAAATAGAGTAATAAAAATATAATAAGCCATGTAAAGATGGAAAATAGGCACAAAATCTGGATTTTGGTTATTATTGTGTTTTATTTTAATTTTTTAACTATTAGTGAGCTAACTATAGAAAGACAATGGATTGCAAAGGCTGCTAAGTTAAAAAGAATATATATTTTAAAGGTATTTTGATTTTGAAATTTGTGTCTAAGTATTTATTGCTTTGGAAGAGTTCTGCTTTTGTTTCCACAGAAGATCAGAACCTGTGGATTGCTTCCAGGCAAATATGGTTTCATCAACCAAGACCCCCTGAAAAAAACCTCTGATGGGAAGAGATGGCCATATAGTCTTCATGACTGCAGACTATGATCCACTCTCAAGAACCTGTGAGATTTTCAATACACTATAATCAGCAGGAAGTACTAATGGAAAACTATGCCCAAATTCCCAAAATACTGTTTATAAATGTTTGTTTTCATTATAAATGGTTAATGGTCATAGTTAATCTCTTTCTAAGAAGAAAAGGGGGACATGGTATATGAATGACTTTTTAAAAATTAGATTATTGAATTTACTTAGATCAGGAAATCAGCTGTTAATCTCAAAATGTTTTACATTGGTATGGATTTTGGTTTATAGATACAAATTTAAAGTCAATTCTCTTATGCTGCATGTATTTTCTACTCTTGTTTAAGATATGATGTTTATGTAACTGATTTAAAATTGTAATGTATAATTAAATGAATGTTAGGTAGATTTTTAGGAACACAGGGTTGGAGTCTTTATATCTTTATGAAGGAGCTAGCTAGCTAGCAGTGTGCCTGAGCATGGCAATGGGCCAAACAGCATGAACTTAATATAAGTGTCTGAATCATTTCTGGGGACTGAGCAGCTGTGGGCAGCTAAGGGGTCTGAGCAGCAGGTCTGCGGGTCTGGACCTCTGGCCGCCCAGAGCCAGGAAACCTTATTGCACAAGTTCCTTTTATCACCATATCAGAAAATGTCTTTTCCTAGATAAGAACTTTGTTAGAGATTTGCTAGCAGACTTATCAGAAGAGATCTTCCATTTTTACTGGAGAACCAAGGGGGGCATGTATATTATTCAGAGATCCTGAACTTAGAATTTGTATGAAATCTCAGAAAAAGTCCTTAGTTGCTTTCATTCTCAATACATGTGAATAAACTGTTATTTGTATGTCACCAATGCAGTCATTTTTGAAATTGCATAGATATATTTGGAAATTTTATATGATAGAAACCTTTGTGAGTGTCTCTGTCTCTCTTTCTCTCTCTATCTCCCTCTGTCTCTGTCTCTCTCTCTCACACACACACACACCATGTAGCTAAGAGATAGAATAAAGACATCACTTCTTATTTCTGTCTTCTTGGTTTATCCTTTCTATGTCTATTAATAACAGGATCTCTTCTTGGAATAGTGAGGAATGCGTGCACTTTTGCTGAAGAACATTTCTCTAGATTATGGCCTTTGTCAGAACAGTTGTATAACATAACAAGGAAATCAAGTGTGGCTTGAAATTATACGCTATGCCTCAGCAACTATAGAAGGTAAAAGAATCAAGAATCATTCTAGAGTGGCAGGACACTTGAGGTCTCTCCAGGTACTTTCACTCCCCTATAGCTCTCCAGTTGTGACTTCAAAGTTTAGAAAATTGCTTATGTGAACACTAGACCATGACTCATGCCTTCCAGGTGTCTAGTCCAGATTTTCTGTTGGATGTGGCCCACTACCTCCAGTCTCTAAAATGAGAATGATACTGAGCTATTTAAAGAATATCTTAATCTAAGGATATTTGGAGATTGAATATAGCTCAAACTATGCCACAGTTGACCTTTGTAGTCATTTGTTTCTACCTAAGCCATGGAGACATTTTTGCCTTGTTTGAAGTTATCTGGTAGGAAATAAACTCATATTAAATGCAACTTTACCAGCGCACTGAGTAGAAAGAGATCAGGCAATTCTAACATCAGCTGAAAGTCAACTTCTAAATCGATTGCCAAATTCAGCCATGTAAACTAATGAAGAATTACACTTAAGTTTATATCTACCTCTTTAATGATTTTATTAGTTTGCTTTTTTGCTAAGATACTTTAAATCTTGTTACTGTTGCTTGTAATCATAGAACTACAAATAGTAATGACAATTTCTAACTATGGATTTTAAGGGCTGTACCTCATAGACAGTATACAACTTGCTTGTATATTTTAGAACATATGATATGTTTGAGATACTCTTTTTATACTTATAGAATTTTTATTACAAAGGTTTAAAAGTCTTTATTGAAATCAGCAAGACAAATCTGTTGGAGCAGATATAAAATTTTGAAATCTGGTTATTTCACATATGAAAACAAAGGGAATTATTGGAAAAATAAATGTACCCATTTGCTTTATGATGTCTGCCTAATGCCTACAATGTGTCAAGCATTTTCGGTGGCTAGTTCTGAGTTGTGCCCAATTCAGAGATTTTTTTTTTAACTGTGAGCCACCTGAAATCATTTGTACTAAAATCATTTGAATACCTGTAAAGGATATTCCAAAGGAATGTCAAGGTGATAAAACTCAGAGTGCATAAAGAGGTAGCAGGGCCTCCTGTAGGAGACCAAATTTGTGACAAGTAGACCTAATCTGTATGTTCAGAAAGCAAACATCACAATACAAGCAATAACTTATACCCCAGCCAGGTATTACTTTAGAGCAATGGCTTCATCTGAACTCCGACATAGAAGAAAATTCATACTAGCCCTTTAAGTAGAACAAAAGGTGGATGACAGATCTTATAACTACTAGATATTCACATAGGGTGAATATATCCTCAATTTTCAGTTACATAAAAAGTAGTTTTTTGAACAATCTTTAAGAAAATTGCTTTTACATGATGTTTGTGAAATTATTAGAAAGTGAACCTTTAATATTAACCTGTAAAGTTTACTATGTTTTAAATTTGGATTCTCTCTTGCAAAAATACTAAACTGGGGAGTGGCCAGAACCAAACCTTTACAGCAAAAATAGAATGAAGCAGGGATCCAGAGGTCACCACAGTCACCAAGCTATGGTCTCTGAAGTTAGTGCCCAAATATGTGGTACCAGCTCCCATCTGTACCAGATAACTGAATGTCCATTTGAACCCCATAAGCCACCTAGGGCTCTGGACCTGGCTAAGGCTGATGCTAAAAGCCAAATGGCTCTTCATGTAGCAGAAGCTTCTGAGATACATGAAAGTTCATTAAACAGGTGCTGAACTAGACATTGAGTGCAAATTCACACAGTTGGTGACAGGCAACACCTGCAAATTGGGAGGGCAAAAATCCTCCCAACATCTGAAATTATTAAGTAACTCATAATTGTTTTTTATTTTTACTACTAAAAGATATGTGAATGTCTGCCTAGGGATATTGATGCTCTTAAAAGCCTCAGTAATTGTTTTCTTCTCTGTTTGTTTTAAACATTTAAAACATGTCTGTGTCTTACTTACCTATTTACTGTTTAATGCACATGACAGCGACTGTAGTCACTGCAAGACTTTAAAGGTCAAATATGAAAATTATCTGCCACTATTTTTACTTTACCAAGTTGACTTAGTTCTTTTCCTGTTTCTGTGATGAAATACTCCCCCAAAAAAGGCAATTTAAAGAATACAGAGTTTAATTTTTGTACTGTTCCGGCGTATAGTCATCATAGTGGGAAATCACAGAGGACTGAGCTTGAGGCAGCTGGTCACACAGCATCTGTGATCAAGAAGCAGAATGATGAGCCCTTCTACTATGTTAATTGTCTTCTCTTATATGGTCCGGGATCCATGAAATGGCCTTTCCCACATTAGGCTGGACCCTCCTACCTTAACTTGTCAAATCAAGAAAATCCCGCCCAAGTTTTCTCAGAGGCTAAGCTAACTTAGACAAGCCCTCACAGGCATGCGCAAAGGCTGTTCTCTGCCAGTATCCAGCCTGAGACAGGGAAGAGGTGTTGGCACAGGGAAAACTTCTGACGACCAACTGGATTGCACTCAAGTGGCCCCGAATAGCTCAAGCAGCCTTTATTTATACTTAAATAGAGGGTTCTCTTACCATGGTTACATGAACAGCTCTATTTTAACTTTAAGAAATACATCACAGTCTAAGGAATACATCATGATCATTATGAAATCCCTCATCGTTCCCCTTTATGCTTCCCCGGACACACCTTCCCACCCCCTACATTACCTTATTCTAGACACAGAGTTCAGCATTTTTGCAGACATAACTAAACATCGAGCCAGACACGTCCTGCTCTCACAGCACTATGTCAGCTGGCAGCCACTTGTGGTCACAAAGTTAAAAAGTAATAGACATGGGCACAATGCTTTACGGACAACAATATTCAAACCCAGACAATCCTTTCATGTCTGCAAGATATGTTTGTTGTTGGTTTTTTGTGGGTTTTTTTTTTTTTTGGTTTTTTGTTTTGTTTTGTTTTGTTTTGTTTTTTGTAGTTCCCTTTTCTACAAGAGGGTCCCATGTCTCAATCTCTCTGTGAAAGGCAGATATTGTTAAGGCACGTTTTTCTCATCTCCATGTCTTCCACCAATACGAGCTCCTACTTATGGTAAAAATGAATCTATTCCTTACAAATTTTGCATTGTATTTTTTCCCTCTTGGAATATACCAGATCCTATCAATAATTATATGTTTGATGTCTAGGGAACTTATAGTCAACGTTGGCTCCATGTGTATTCCTAAGGCTTTCTTCTGTGTATGTCTGCTGCATTCCCAAACTGTGAAACATGGTTAATTTTCCAAGGGTTGTTCTCCCATGTGTACCTAACCATCTCCATCAAGTCAGAAAAGTTCCCAAAATTGGAAGTTATACTTAGCAATTCCAAATAAGAGATTTCAAAAAGCATTAACCCTCCGTTGAATCTGAGGAGAAAATATTTGAAAAAGAGAAGAATTTCCAGGGGAAATTACAGCTGCTGTATGTGTGACTGACAAAGGAAAACTAAAACCACCCAAAGAATCACAAATATAATGAGAGAGAAAACCTATAAGCTGCACAGATTTTGCCAATTCCGTTGCTGTCCTGTGGACTACCGGTCCTTGCCAAGTGAGAGACCATTTCCACAGGTGCTTTGCCCTGAGGAAACCTGTTTGGGCAAATAGTCATATGCTGATCCGAGACTAGGCTGCACAGCTCCTGACACTTCTCTCAGGTGATTATAGACTCTCAGAGGTAAACAATCAATATAAATCATGTTACCCATCAGTTAACATAAGTAAAACTTACCAGAATGACTCTCTGAATAAATTATTAAGAAATGAAATAAAGCTACTCTCTACTCGTATTCTAATCAAATACAAGGATAAAGATCCTTTTCAGATATGCTCCATAATTTAGCAATGGTATTTCTGCATCATTAGCAGTAAACTTTCCTCCACATCCTCCACACTAACTTAGTGTAAAGAATTCTATTGTCTTTTTGGAATATAATTATTATACTTAAAAGCTTTAGCAGCTGACAACTTGATGATAACACTGACAAGCGATAAGAGAAAATATTTCAAACTTCATGGTTTGGACTGAGTTTGTTTCAATTATGATTCAAATGATTTAAAAGTTACTAACAGTATTTTGAGAGATGCAGACCTTTTAGAGTTTGTTAAGTGCATATTAAAGATGGTCTTTTTAACTCAGGAGCAGGGATATAGTACACATCCAAAGAATAATAGAATATTACATGATTTCATGATCATCTACAATATTAATAGTGAATGTAAGGGATGTCACCTACATTTCATGTCTGTTTACAGGAGTTTGTGGTTTTATTCATGGATTTTTATATAAGGCTTTCCCTGAGTACAGATCTCAAAGACTCTCTTCAAAAGTATAATGATTTTTATAAACCTGGTGTGTCTATGAAAAAGCAGACAGTCAAGATTAGAAGGATCTAGAAGAAGCTCATCACAAGAAAGGATCCTGTCTGGCCTGATGACAGGAGTTTTATTATTATTATTTAAAAGTTTTTGATTTTTACGTACCAATCACAGTTCCCTTTCCTCCCCTCCTCCTACTCATCCCTCAGCTTTCCCCCACACCACTTCCTCATCCATTCCTCAAAGAGAATAAGGCCTCCCATGGGGAGTCAACGAAGTTTGGCACATCTAGTTGTCACAGGACCAAGCCCCTTCCCCCTGAATCAAAGCTGAGAAATGTGTTTCTCTAAAAAGAATGAGCTCCAAAAAGCCTGTTCATACACTAAGGATCAATCCTGGTTCCACTGCCAGAGGCCCCATCAACTGCCCAAGCCACACAACTGTCATCCACATTCAGAGGGCCTAGTTTGGTCCCATGTAAGTTCCTCAGCTGTCACTCCAGGGTCAGTGAGCTCCCAGTAGCTCAGAGACCCAATTAGTCACGGCTGAGATGTTAAAAACAAAAACTCCTTGACTTGGAATGTAAATGTATACAAGTCAATCTGCAATAAGTTCAATGAGTCTGAGTTTGAAACACGAGAACTATATTATAAAAACAATCACACTTGGAAATTCCAATATATTTTGACATGGAATATCACATACAAGGGTTTCTTATGTATCCAGAGAAAATGCTGCACCATGGGAAGCATGATAGCGAGTAAAATCTTGTCTTGTTCCTTGGCCTTCACACACTGAAATTGAATCCTCAGGCCTGACAAATTGAAAGATAGCATGCAGTATTTTGCCTGAGACCCCTAAAATACAATTTCAGGAGATGTGCATTGGCCTTCATTTTTCCCAGCATACTTCCAAAATCCAAATGCCATTAGATTATAACAAGATAACAGGACATCATTTAGTCCTTATTTATTTATTTATAGACCTAAAATCCTTCTCAGTTGCTAACTGAACTGTGGACTTTCTCAGTAGTATGATTCTTTTTGTTGTTGTTGTTAAAAATTGATATTTTTCATGTGTTCGTGTTTCTCTTTATTGTTCATTATTTTATAAACATTATGAACACTTATCTTATATTCTAAGGAGATTCTTGAAAGAGAATCCCCTAGGAATCCCATACCCTGCACCTACCCCCACCAAGCCAATGCTTTTAAAGCTGTTTAAACCCATTCATCTCTCTCACACACACTCTTTGGGATACTGAAAGAAAAAAGAATCAATCAGCACAAAGTTTATTCCTAAATGCTGTTACTTCAACAAATAGAACTGATTTCTCATGGGAATTATCAGAATTTCCTGTTTGTAGAGTTTGGAAGAATTTGGACTCAGATGACCTTTGTCTTGTATTCCTGTGTGTTCTCATTTTGCTCATCCAAGTTGAGAATAATCAGAAAGTCCAGCAAGAAGGAAGCACGCCTATTCAGACATATCCCAATCTAAAGAAATATGCACTGTAGATGTATTCAAAAGCAAGTAGCTGTTTTCTATGTAGTAGAATGGTAATGTGCACATTTAGGCTTCCATAAGAAAGAAACTGTTTCTAGAACCTTTGATTTGAAGGCTATTGTTTGCAGGTGGCTTTAAAGTATAAATTTTTCAACTTCATTAGTTCTTACTAAGGACAGTTTTCCTGGTTTCCATAGCAATATTCAAAATGAATGTAGGTGCAATCAAAGAGAATGATTAATTAATAGGTGGTTTAGCATTTCTGTTGAGTATGAAGGTTGTCCAACACATAAATCATGTAGCTATTATTTTATCCTCCTTTGATAGAACCACTGAACATCAAATTTCTTTTGGATAAAATGACTAATGAAGCCCACTTAGTTTCAAATTTAAAATAATTTCAAAGATGTTAAAAGTTATTTTGGCCATATCTTGCTTCTACAAAGAACACATTAATGATACTTTCAGCAGTTACATAGGGAAAGCGTTTTTTATGCTCAATGGAATGAAATAATAGAATGAGTTGATAGGCATCTAGGTTGTTTCCAGGTTCTTGTTATTACGAATAATGCTGCTATGAACATAATTGAGATAATGCTTTTGGGGTACAAATGTGCATCCCTTGGGTATATGCCCAATAGTGGTATTGCTGGATCCTTAGAGAGATCGATTCCTAGTTTTCTGAGGAATCACCATACTGTATTCCAGAGTGGCTGTACAAGTTTACACTCCAACCAACAATGGAGGAGTGTTCCCCTTGCTCTGCATCCTCTCCAGCATAGGCTGTCATCTGTGTTTTTGATCTTAGCCATTCTGAGAAGTGTAAGGTGGTGTCTCAAAGTTGTTTTGATTTGCATTTCTCTGATGGCCAAATATGTTGAGCAATTTTTTAAGTGCTTTTCAGTCATTTGTAATTCTGCTGTTGAGAATTCCCTTTTTAGCTCTGAACCCCATTTTTTTATTGGTCTATTTAGGTTTTGGGGCTCTAGTTTCTTGAGTTCTCTATATATTTTAGAGATCAGTCTCTGTCAGAGTTAAGGTGGGAGAAGATCTTTTCTCATTCTATAGGCTGTCCTTTTTTCTTACTGACTGTGTCCTTTGCCTTACAGAAGCTTCTCAGTTTCAGGAGGTCCCACTTATTGATTGTTGTTCTTAGTGTCTGTGCTAATGGTGTTATATTTAGGAAGTGGTCTGGCACCTTGGAGCCCATTCCCTGAAGAGGAACACTTAACCCAGGGATGAGGAAATCGTACTTGCCTGGGGTGGATGTGCCACACTGAGCTGACTCAACTTGGGACTTCTTGCCCTTTGGGGAAGGGGATGGTGGATGGGGAGGGGCAAGGTTGAAGGCTGACTGGGAGGGATTGAGAAGAAGAAAGGGAGGGGGAAGGGGAGATATATATATATATATATATATATATATGTATATATATG
Organism: Phyllotis vaccarum; assembly: GCA_033318265.1. NCBI lineage: Eukaryota > Metazoa > Chordata > Mammalia > Rodentia > Cricetidae > Phyllotis > Phyllotis vaccarum. The sequence continues at coordinate 108,857,925 of JARWLC010000005.1, forward strand.
TATATATATGTATATATATATATATGTATATATATGTATATATATATGAAAATGACATTTTTATAAAAAAAAAATAATAAAAGAAATAATGGAATGAGATATGTGAGTATCTGTTGCAATAAGGTTTCTGGCCCTGTCCAGAGGTCCAGACCCACAGACCTACAATGCTGGACCCCTTAGCCGCCCGCTGCTGCTTAGTCCCCCCAAAATGACTCAGACACTTATATTAACTTTGTGCTGTTTGGCCTATGTCTTAGGCACATTGTTAGTTAGCTACTTCATCTTAACTCAACCCATTTCCATTAATCTGTCTGCCGCGTGTTCCATGACTCACCTGTGCTCCTTATATGCTTCTCCTTTGGGTGGCTGGCTCCATCTGCTCTGGCTCACCTCTTCTCCTTCCTATGCTTTGATTTCTCCTCCTACTTTTTCTATGGTGCCTGTCATGGGCCAAAACAGTTCCTTTATTTAAAGATTGATATTTACAGCATACAGAAAGACATTCCCACATCAAGTATCTGCAAGAAATGTATTTTTGCCTTCAAAGAGTTTGTGTCATTTTCTGTTAGTTGATGGGTTGTGCATTCAGACTAAAGTTTATCTTTGATAGTTAATTTTTTAATAGCAATAAAAGCCAGAATGTTTATGCCCAATGAAATAGAGAGTAAAAACATAATTGAGTGACTCAAATATCTGCTTGGGAAGTTCTTCACACTACGTGGGACTGACCAACTAGGAGGCCAGTGAGTGACAACTGGCTCTGATGAATTCCTATGGAACCATTTAGGAGCAATTAGAATCCACATGGTGTCTTTTGGCACTTATTTACTAAATTACTATTTTTCCCCATCACTTCTTCTATAGTTGTTAAATATTATATGAACAATTATCTTGGGGAAAAATGTTGAAAAGAAACAAAATAAATTAATAAATAATCAAATAAATTGAGACAAAAAATATCTAAACTACCTTTCTGTGAGAAGAATATACATTAGAAGAAGAAAAAAATACTGGCTTAACTTTGGAACTTGAACCTCTAAACATAAGTATAATTAAAATATTCCCTTTTGAAAGCTGTATTGGTTTCCTTCAACACACTATCTCTCAGTACATTTACTCATTCTTTGCTATTTTATTTTCATTAAAAATACATGAAATTTTAAAATAAAATATCAGAGTTTTGTCTTTGATACATTACATTTTTCAATTTTGTAGTGATGCAGTTGGTGTTACAGACTTTAAACAATCTGATAGCATTCTGTGGTTCTCTACAGACCTTGCAAACAGAAGCATGCTCTGGGCTGGCTGGATGCAGGAGCTATCAGTGTGTGTTGCATGTTCATGACATAGCTGTTGGCTGAGCAGTGAAAATCTTTTGGTGTGTTAGTCTGGGTACTCCTTTGTGACTGGGTTGGAGGACAGCACTAAAATAGGCTACTGCAGCTGAATACTAAAGAGGAGAGAATAGTGGAAAAGAAAGAACTGGAAATTTTATGTAAAAACTTCTGTCAGTCTTTAAACAAGTAACGAATCCTGTATGTAAAACAACACTGTACAACAACCAGCAGAGAACAGCCCTGAGGAAGTTTTGGACTGAAAACAGAATTTGGGATCACACCACATTGGGAAACATTGAAATTTTGATTAGCAAAAAGTAAAAAGGTTTTAGATATGAAGTAGCTCAAACCCCCTGGACATTCTATTGTTTAAATGTTGTGCCTTATGACAGAGTCAATTCTTTAGTAGAAATCAGTATATTTTTTTCTTTCAAGAACCAGATAATAAATAAATAATTTCTGGTTTTCTTTCTATGTTGCAAATGCCAGACTCTAAAATTATAGAATGAATAAAGTTCTAGACCATGTATAATGTAATGAGCATGGATGTAGTCTAATAAAACTTTATTTATAACATTTGATGAACATTAGAGATTACACTTATCCTATAGGCTGTATTTCACTCTGCAAGTTTTTTTTTTTCTTTTTAAACTCATAAAATCCCTACTGTCAAGTTCTGGTTTTATTCCCTGACTGTTGAACACCTTTTCACATTTCCTTGTGTATATGTCTGAAGTGTTTTCCCACAGCAGTTACTGTGTCAGGGCTTACACTAAAGTTATTATCCAGCTTGATTTTTGTGTAGAATGAGAAATATCTATTCTACATGTGGAAATGTTTCCAGTACTAATTATTAAAGAGGATCTGTTCTTTACCACGCTTTTGGCATCTTGTAGTAAGACATTTCTGATCAAGCCTGGCCCCAGAATCCAGACCAGCAGTTCCAAATGATCACACAAAGTCATATATTAATTACATGATGTTTAGCCTATGGCTCAGGCATATTACTTGCTAACTCTTACTCTTAAACTAACCCATGATTAGCCACATGGCTTAGTACATTTCCTCAGAGCAGCATTCTCATTCTGCTTCCTTTGCATCTCCCTATTATTTGTTCCTCTACTCTTCCTCTTCCCAGAATTCTCCTAATCTGATTGCTCCACCTCTACTTCCTGTCTAGCTTCTTGGCCAATCAGCATTTTATTAAACCAATATTTACAATAACAAATACCTACACTGTACACAAACATAATTTGGCAGCCCATATCTTGCAGTAAGATTCATTTATTGATCCATGCTTCAGGTAAGGAGCAGTATTCCTGTTAGTTATATTGTTTTTATCATGCAATCAAAATCATATTTATTTCCAGTTTTTACTCATTTTCCAGGAAAATTGGCCAAAGAGTACTCAGGTATCAGCTCCAGCTGAGCCACATTCATAAATGAAGAGGCCAGTGTTGTTGTTGTTTGAATTCAGTGAGACAAAGTGGGATGGGTAACTGAAGATAAGTATAGCACATAGGTTCAGTTATGAGGGAGGAGTTCAGTGGAATCCTAATCACTCCGTTCACCTTCATTCTAGAGGTACAATAGATGTTAGCCATGCTACAGTCCTAGGCTGAGAACTCTAGAGCCAGACAATCAAACTCTGAGAACTTGAATGTTTATTATGTAAAACCAAGTCACTCGCTTAACATCTATCCACTTATTTTCCACATCTAGGAACAATATGAGTATTTACATTATAAAATTACAGAAAATAAGTTAAAAAATCACAAAAGGGTAAACTTTTAGGATACAGAAAACATTAACCCTTCAATAAATATTCTTGCTTGTAGACAACGAAGATAGAACCTAGTAGAAACTCATAGCAATACTACTTAAATAGGATGTATGTTATGTATCTATTGCTACCTAGATTATTTTGCCCTCATGTAAATTTGAGTTTCTGACTACAAATGTATTACTCTTTAAAATGAAACTGCCCAAACCAGATGTCTCAGAGGGCAAAAAGTATGCTGCCAAGCCTGATGGCTAGTTCTGTGACTCACATGGTGGATGGAGAGAACTCACTCCTACTAATGGTTCTCTGCCCTTTATACATGCTCTGTGGCATATATGTACACACACACACACACACACACACACACACACACACACACACTAGCACACACATACCATACTAACACACACATACACCACACATACAAATACACGCACACATACACACACATACACACACACATACCTAAATGTAACAAACTGTAAGTGAAAATATTTAAAACACTATCTTATAAAGTTATGAGAGGTTTAAGGTTAATAACTGATCTCATGCTGAGAATATTACACAGTATTAGTATTAAATAATAAGTATTAGTCCTTTTAATAAAAGAGCACTTACCCTCAAGGTGCTCATGATCTAGAGAAAGAGAGAACAAATAATTAAACTATACAGTAGGGTAGGCTAATTGGCTGATCTACAATGTTTAATTGAAACGAAAGATACTTCTGTGTACTTTAGGGAAATCATCAATTAATTTATAAGAATAGGCAAACATACTTATTCCAGTGTACTATGTTTACATGATTATCTGAGTGGGATAACAAATATTGACAAAGAAAAGGAACCCCACTAGAGAAAATAAGCATCTTCTTCATGGGGTGTCTCTGTGTTGATTATAAATGACTCAGAGGCAGTCATTTACCCCAGGTCTTCTAAAAAAAATTCTCAACTGTGAAAATAACAGCGAATTTGGCTCTTACATTATTAATAGAAAAAATATGCCTAATTAGGAATGAAAATCACAGCATGCCCCTCCCTGAAACTATGCTGTTGTCATAGTTTGCTTCATACCTCTTCTACAAGCACCCAGTGCCTCTCTGCGTATTTTGTACTCTGGATAACTCATTTGCACCTAGATGAGTTGCATGCACCCGAGAGTTCTGTGCGATGCCTCCCACTCATCAAGCCTATCTGCCTACCTTGTTCTTTTTGTTCTTTCCATCATTTCCTATGATAATACAGAGAAATCACACAAGAGATTTCTACTTTGCATTCGTATTGTTGGGGAAATTGGCTTTTAAATCGGGAAGTTTAAACCAAAGTCATCAGAGCCGGAGGTTACCAAACTTCTGTCAGTGTCTTGCTCTATAACCCATGATTGTCACTGCATAAAGTCAAAAATCACTATTCTTACTTGTGTGGGAAAGTGACAATTCAAATTGATAGAACACACACACCACAACAAGCAAACAAATATAAAAACAAAATAAAATATTCTTTATTTTTTTGTGTTTTTAACTTTTCTGTAAATGTCTTGCTTTTTGTAATTCAGATTGGTTCTGCAGTGTATTTCCCTTATCTTTTGTTTTTAAAGATGAATGTAACAGTTTAAAGTTACTGTTCATGTGAATGATAACATATATTTTTCTGCATGAGATAGCGATGATTCAGTTTAAAAGGTTTTATGTGCTGGAAATGTTCAGCATTAAAAAATGGTTCCTATTGGGAATAAAGGGGGAGATCTCAGAAAAGAACATCATTCCTCTGTAAAGAACTTGACATTCATCAGTTTTGGGCCATTCATGTAACCAGGTTTTGAGAATACAGTTTCTCTTTTGCAATAAGAAACATAAAAGCAGTTGCATAGTAATGATATCACTTTATTAGGCTGTAATTCCACTCTTGGTTTCAAAGTCAGGGTGCATATATGTGATAAGGCACCCTCTAGTTGCTGCAGTCCAGCATTGTCTAAGTATTAAGAGAGGAGAATTTTGATCTTGCTGAACTGAACTAGTTATATTATTAGATTGACAGAATATTCCAGGTGACTGGAAAATAAATAATGTGCTTACCTCTAAGCTTTATTACCGAATATTCTAGAAGGATATTTTCTACAGTAACCTTAGTTCTCACTAAAGAAAGAGAAAATGATAAATGCAGAAACAGGCAATTATCATACTAAAAACAATATACTTAGAAAAAAATGATTATATTGGAAAAGTGTGGAGCTTCAGGGTAAAAATAGATACGATTTTATCAAGCAGAGCAGATTCTTCAAAAGCCTTTAAACAGGCATACTCTTCTATAGACAGACACTGCTGAATATATGTATCACTTAATGACTTACTGATGCTTGATGCTTACTTGATGCTTCTGAAATGCATCAAAAGGCAATTTTGTTGTTGTGTAAATATCATAGAATATATTTATACAAACTCAGGCAGTACAGGTCAATCATTATGTGATTTTTGATAAGATAGAAACATGAGCTACATGAAATTGCTGCCAGCATCATGGACTTTATTGGTTTACAATAGACATATTTTAGAAGTAGAATGAATAAATATTCTCTAAAATAAGGGCTCATAGTTCACAAAGAGTAAATATGTAAACTAGTGTCATCATCTATTATCATTGTAAATATTATCATGTACACATTATAAATAATTGTATATTCTATGCTTTCACCTGACTGTTAGCTTAGTATGTCTGTTAAGATCAGCGTTATAATAAAACTCATATTAATAACTAGCAATAGTAACAAATATTAGTAATAACAATTGTGCCATAATGGTGTGTTTATGGTGTAACAGGGCAATTGTACTTTTCAGCTCTATCATAATCCTTTGGGACATCCATTGCATATGTGGTCCACTCTTAACTGAAACATCAAGAGCAAATAACCATATTATTAATAAATTATAGTCCCCTACTGCACTATTATAATCCTAAGTATACACAAGAAATAGCAACTTCAATGGAACATCTTAGAAACAAATTCAGTCTTAACTCATCATTTCTTTCTGGCTATGATGGCATCGTGTTTTCACTTGTACAAAATTCCCTTCCTGAGACTCATCACTCAAGATGGTGGATAAAAACCTATAGTCCATATAGTCTTTGAATAATTTAAACATTTTAAGCAACTTTAGTTTTAAGATTAAGAAAATTCATTTAAACCTATCCTATGGTATTGTCGATTAAAAAAAATAAACTTGTGGTCAAGAAAAATGAGCATCAGAATTTTCTTCTATATGACACCGGGCATAGTGGTGCACATATTTAATCAGAGCACTTAAGAGTTAAAGACAAGCAGATAGCTGTGAGTTCAAGGTCAGGCTGCTCTACATAGTGAGTTCTGGGACAGCAAGAGCTATATAGTGAGATCCTGTCCCAAGGAAGCAAATTTCTTTTTTCTGATATATATCAGAATGTGTGTGTGTGTGTGTGTGTGTGTGTGTGTGTGTGTATGTGTATATATATATATGGGAATGTGTTTATGTATGCTGTGAATCTCAATCTTTAAATAAAGGAGCTGTTTTGGGCCATGGCAGGCACCATAGAAGAAGTAGGAGGAGAAATCAGAGCTTAGGTAGGAGAAGCAGGGTGGAGTCAGACAGATCGAGCCAGCCACCCAAGGAGCAACATGTAAGGAGCACGGGTGAGCCACACGGGCCACGTGGCCAACAGATTAATAGAAATGGGTTGATTTAAGATATGAGAGCTAGCTAGCAATGTGCCTGAGCCATAGGCCAAACAGCTTGAAGTTAATAGAAGCATCTGAGTCGATTCTGGGGACCCGGGCGGCTGGGCGGCTAAGCGGTCTCGGGCAGCAGGTCTGTGGGTCTCTGGACCTCTGGCTGCCCGGGACCGAGAACCCTCTACAACAGATGGTGCATCCAACATGGGTCGATTATCCACTTAAAGCCTGAGAAAGATTAAAAAGAGTTCTAGATCGCAGAAACTGAGCAAAGGCAGCTTCCAACTTGTGTATACGAAGTGGGCCATTGTACAAAGAAAGCATGGTCCGGGTCACATTCAAAATGGTGCCGGCGGACTGGCGGCAGGCAGTGTAACCTGAAATCTCACAGAAGACTCATTAGCATGTGATTGATTTTAGATTTCTGTTTATTTTGAACAAAAAAGAAACAAATTTTCTTCGTAGCAGCATTTTCTTGGGTGTGCTCTGTTTACTGGCCACGAATAGATACGCGGTCTGTTTGAGAGAACTTAGTGATTCAGCCTAATTTGCAAAAACTGTGCTTCTTTTTAGAGAATGTATTTTAAAAGCTCTTAAGGTTAGAATATGATTAAGGATTCACAATAAAACAGAGTCAGATAAAAAGAAAAACCTGTAAACGAGTTACAATGTTTGTAAAAGGTACATGGGTTTCAGAGAGAAAAGAAAGAGGTTAGAAAAAGTTTTTAAAGCGAGAAATAGAGTAATAAAAATATAATAAGCCACGTAAAGATGGAAAATAGACACGAAATCTGGATTTTGGTTGTTATTGTGTTTTCTTTTAATTTTTTTAACTGTTAATGAGCTAACTGCAGAAAGACAATGGATTGCAAATGCAAAGGCTACTAAGTTAAACAAGAATGTATATTTTAAAGGTATTTTGATTTTAAAATTTGTGTCTAAGGATTTATTGCTTTGGAAGAGTTCTGCTTTTGTTTTCACAGAAGATGAGAACCTGTGGATTGCTTCCAGGCAAATATGGTTTCATCAACCAAGACCCCCTGAAAAAACCTGATGAGAAGAGATGGCCATATCAGCTTCAGAGCTGTAGACTGATTCAGCCTCAACAACCGTGAGACTTTCAACGCCCCTTAATCAGCAGGAAGTAGTAACAGAAAACAACGCCCAAATTCCCCAAATATTGTTTCTAGATGTTTGTTTTCATTATAAATGGTTAATGTCATAGTTAATCTCTTTCTAAGAAGAAAAAGGGGATATGGTATATAAATGATTTTTTAAAAATTAGATTATTGAATTTACTTAGATCAGGAAATCAGCTGTTAATCTCAAAATGCTTTACATTGGTATAGATTTTGGTTTATTGATACAAATTTAAGGTCAATTTTGTTATGCTGTATGTGTTTTTCTATTCTTGTTTAAGGTATGATGTTCATGTAACTGTTTTAAAATTGTAGTGTATAATTAAGAAATGAAGGTTAATAGTCACTTTTGATAATCAAACTTATAGTTAGGTTAGTTAGGATTTTTAGGTATACAAAGATATATTTCAATTAGGTAGGTAATCTTCAAATACTTCTAAGACCTACAGAATATGGCATTTAAAATGTTTTAAGAGCTTAGACTTTTCTAGACAGTGAGACAGGTCTGCTCCTGGCAGCACTAATTTACTTCAACAGGAAAATGGGCATCGAAGAAACTCCATATGGAGTCTACTCTTTTTGTGACAATGGTTAGCCACTGGATAAGGACTTGTTCTTATATTGACTGCTTGACAGTATGCTGTTTAAACTAGACATGCAGGTTCCATAAGAAGATAACCTCTGAACTTTGGCACAACAAGCCTAGATGGTCATTCAGGTTCCTGCTTTGCAGAGAAAACTGTCAGACATTCTTCAGGACTCAAGGAGAAACAACGGATGAACTGTGTCAGAATGAGAAGAGCAGATTTCCTGTTTCACTGAAATGAAAAGAGACTTTGGGCCTGTAGGCTGAAGATGGATGCCCCAACTTTATAAAGGAACTTTGGGTGACTGTCCAGGCAGATAGGTGTCATCTCTGTCCTTTCTAGATTTTAGAAGTCGCTTGCACTTCTGGTTTACTTGGGTAAATATGTCCTTCTGTGGTCTTTGATGTAGTTGAAGATTAGATAGTTATATGTACAGTTTTTCTTAGTCATTTGAAAGGTATATTAGATATGAAACTTTAGATTCATAAAGATAAGGTAGATGATAGAATATTTTCTTTAATTTTGCTAAATACAAATAGACTAGATATTGTAACTGTAATTCTTGCTTGATAGCTATTTTGTTATATGTAATTTTGCTATGTTAAAATTGAAACCTTCCTTTTTGATTAGAGAGAAAGGGGGAAGTGATGTGGGAATGCGTTTATGTATGCTGTGAATCTCAATCTTTAAATAAAGGAGCTGTTTTGGGCCATGGCAGGCACCATAGAAGAAGTAGGAGGAGAAATCAGAGCTTAGGTAGGAGAAGCAGGGTGGAGTCAGACAGATCGAGCCAGCCTCCCAAGGATCAACATGTAAGGAGCACGGGTGAGCCACACGGGCCACGTGGCCAACAGATTAATAGAAATGGGTTGATTTAAGATATGAGAGCTAGCTAGCAATGTGCCTGAGCCATAGGCCAAACAGCTTGAAGTTAATAGAAGCATCTGAGTCGATTCTGGGGACCCGGGCGGCTGGGCGGCTAAGCGGTCTCGGGCAGCAGGTCTGTGGGTCTCTGGACCTCTGGCCGCCTGGGACCGAGAACCCCACTACAACATATATATATATCCTTGGTTTGCTGGATTTTGTCTGTGTAATGAGTGTTGAATTTCTCCTTAAGAACAAGCAAACTTCACTCTCTTCAAGCCTTTACAAAGTCCTGAGTGGACATTAATATTTTTATTAGTTACTTTATTCTTATTTTTAAAAGTTAAATTAAAAGTAAACACTATGGCACTGTAGTTCCCTAGCTCTGAACTGCCTTGACTAATGGTAAATTATATTTTTTTGCACACTATAGAGCAGTGATTAAGCACAGAATCAGAAAGGCAGAGTCCATCCTTCCAGAAGCTACTATCCAACTTTATGCATCTACCACTCACCAAAGGAGAAGGAGTATGGTCATTCTCCTAGAGTTTGTGGATAATATATAAGACCATTATTTCACTGGTAAGTGGCTTTGTCTGAATAGATAACCAGGATCTAGATTAGTATGTTCTGTGATCTATTCTCAGATCATAAGCTGAAAGCCTAGGCTCCAAGTCCACTCATGCTTGGACAAGAGTCCTACACTGTTCAAGGCTCCATGTTGGCTCTTGGAGTAAAACCACTAACACAATTGCACATTGCACTAAGGATTAGGTGAGATGTCCTAGTAAAGCTCTTAGTTCTGTTCCTGCTATCAAAGAGCCTTTATAATAATTCTTAATTTATTATCGTTATTTATGTATATTATAGAGATTGAGTTATCAAAAGAATCCTCAGAACTTTCTTCAAAACTACTATAAGTAAGTATACCATGTTATGTAGTTCCCTGTGAAATTTTATAATTTATGCTGACTGGTTCACTATGTAGAACAAATAGCTACTACGAAGTCAGGTGTCAAACCCCTCTAGACACTCAGAAATGGTCAGCATACCTTGTGATGCTACTAAAATTCCGGTCTCTCTCTCTTTTTTTTCATTCTCATTTTTTAAACAAGTTATAGTCAGGTTTTCTCCAATGGTATCACCAGGAACAAATGCAGAGTCAGATACTGAATCTGTGATATTTATGGAGCCACACAGAAGAAACATGAGTCAATTTCCTTTATGTTTACAAGATTCTCAATTTGTATATTCTTGATTTTATAAACACATTTATTTTAAATGAAATGGATATATATGATGAATTTATTATTTTTCTTAATAGGAATGTTTAAAGTGTGCACACATTTAATTTCAGTACAATAAATTGACAGCTATAATCTGCCTGAGCAAAATATCCATCAATATTTTAGTCCTTTTTGTGAAAACAGGTACTAGACCCAAAAGTCTTCTTAAAAGAGAAGGTCATCAGTAGAACCTTTGGCTCAGTGCTTAACCTAAAATGTTCAGTTTGTTCTTTGAGACAGAAGCTAGAACCTAGCTGGTAGGCTGAGTTTATACTGGACTCACAGAGTTAGGTGATGTGAGTCTGGCCTGTTTCAATGAGACACCAATTATCCTACCCAATAAGTACCAAAGGGTAAGACACAGGGGCCCAATGCTGTGGTGTTTGAAAAAGGATGCAAAGATGTTTTATGTCTTGACTTAAGGTCACAACCTTCTAATGACAAAGCTGGAATACCGAGTGGAATACCTCTACTCAAAATGTTTGTGGAAAGGTGACGCTTCAAACATGAAGATTAGAGAAACAGCGCACAGTAGATGACATATGGCTACAATCATAGCACTCATGAGACAGATTGGGGAGTCACACATTTGAGGCTAGCCTAGATTATATAGCAAAACTACCAGAAAGGAAGAGAGAGAGAGAGAGAGAGAGAGAGAGAGAGAGAGAGAGAGAGAGAGAGAGAGAAGAGAGGAACAAATGTGAAAAAGGAGGAACAGGAAAGGAGAGAAGGAAAGAAGCAAGACATTTTCAGAGCACCTCAAAATTTTCTTCCAGTCTTTCAACCTCTGAAATATTATACAGCTTTAATAAGTGAGAATCTCATAAAACATCAATGCCATTTATCAAATTGTCACTCTAATTACATTTTTCTTTGAATAACTCATTTCAGCTAGCTCTTGCAGGATCTACCAGACACATTCACATTATTCTAGTTGTAAATTATTTTTAAAACCTAATACCATTATCTTCTACTTTTCGAAGAGCCCTTTGGTTGATTACCAAACTTTAACTTCAAAAATTCTTATATTACCCAATTTCTCTGACATCTAGTCATGCCCCTCTAATTCCTCTTCTTTCTTGTTCTTCCATTCCTTATTTCTTTCCAAGAAGGAGCAAGAAGGGCAAATTAATCATATTTCCATGGACACTGCAATTTTTTTCTGCCTTTCTTACTTTCTCATTTTCTGGTATATAAGTTTACTATAACCCAAAGCTATCCTTGAGAATGATTCTCCATTTGGACAGTTATGTATAGATGCTTAAGTATATACATGCTAGGAGCTGGTTGATCAATTCTGTTTGAAATCAGCTTCTGAGGGTGGCATGTGGCCTTTTGTTTTTCAAACTGTTGACATAGTAGGATAATTCATTTTGGTGAATATTATTCTTTCTAAAACAATTTATTTTTATTGTATGTGCATTGGTGTTTTGCCTATATGGATGTCTGTGTGAAGGTCCTGAATCCAACAAACTGAAATAATAGACAGTTGCAAATTGCCATGTGGGTGCTGGGAACTGAACATGGGTCCTCTGGAAGAACAGGCAGTGCTCTTAACCTCTGAGCCATCTCTCTAGCCCCATGAATAATTTTCCTAACAGGACTGTAAAAATCAGTTTAGGATTATTTTTTCTCTGCCTGTCTAGCTCCTGTAAATTCTAGAGACTTCTAGATGGTAGCACTTGGGAGAATGACATAGGACATTTGGGGCTATGTACTCTTTCCCCCAGAACAGTTCACTTCAGAGCAGCAAATACTTTACTAATGTTGTATTTTGTGGCTGTGATCTGTGGGCTTATTTTGTTTGCATCTGTGAAGTTTGCCAAGTGCTTTAGCTTTTTGTCTGTGGTTTTCTTCTAGGTTGTAGATGTATCAATAAGTCATGGAAAATGTTTTCAGTACATAAATTCCATCTCACATGTTTTGTGCAGAGTGTCTCAGAGACAGAGGCAGCCATTAAGCATGCATTTCAGCATCATAGTTAGGGGTTATAGGTACACAGGCTTGCCATATCGGTTCCACCAACCTCTGTGAGATCTTCAGCCAGCTGCTTGTCTGTCATGAAACAATAAACTCTAAATTGTATTTGCAAATGGCATTTGTGCATTGTCACTCTCCAGATTTTAAAAAAAAAAAAAAAAAAAACAACTGTTGATCATTTATACTAATGAATGGCAAGTAAAAGTAGGAAATTGATTCTTTGGGGAAAAAAGATCAAATAAAGAGTTGAACAGAAAGAAGGGAAATTTTGACAAGAGAAATTATAACTTTACTTTTTTCAAAGATACAGGCAGGCATAAGATTAGAAAAATATGAAATTGACTATGACCCTTTGGGAAAACAATCTAATGACAAGGAGAAACCAGAGGGCAAAATGTGGGCTGAGTTCAGAAAGAAGTCAGAGATTTCTAGTCAGAACTGTACTGTCTGGACAAGCACAGGCAAGATTGCTTAATTCTGAACTTTTCCTGAGGTCTAGATTCGTGGTTTGCCTCTGGAATCCAGGAATTCCCTGAGGCTGGGAAGCGGCAAGAGTGGCTGAGATCTACCTCATGGTGCTGTCTCTTGAGAACTTGCCCAGCTTTTGGAAGAGGCTCAAAAAGAGGATACTGCAGAGCACTGGCATCTATCACTAGCAGCATGTTTGGCATGTGTGGCAGCAGATGTTACCCAACCCCAGCCCAAGAATATAATTTCCAGCAGCTCTGTAAGCAACCCTCATCCCAAATAGTCTTCTATCAGCGTATCTCAGACTCTGACTAGTTGATATTTCTCAGCACCATGGTGACTACAGCATTTGTTTCTAAGAGAAAAGTATAAATAAAATGGCTCATATATCACTTTGCTTTTCAATTTTAAATGGCTTAAGCAAAAGGCAAAAAAATGTCAAAAGTTTAAATTACTCTGATTTAAACTCCTGGAGCTTTGTGCATTCTCCAAGTAAATTTTGAAATCAACCAAAAACTCAAAAAAGTTTTAAAAGCTGGACCTGTGTAAGTATTTCACCTTATTATGAAATACTTCATAATATTATGGCAAAGGCTTGTTCCTTCATGTTAAGTTAATTTGACAATTCTAATTCTGCCCCAGGAAACTGGCCTCTGTGGGGAGACTTAGACATATTGATATTCTAGGTACTTCCAGGGGATACTGAAACTTTCCCAAACTGAAGTTCTCTATTACAATGTGCTTTAGCCTTATTTCTTTCCCCTCCTTTAAATAATGCATTCTGTTTGAGGTTTTTTGTTTGTTTGTTTGTTTTTGTATTTTTTTTGGGGGGGGGGGGCTGGCAGTGTGGCTTGGATTACAACAATTGGAACCCAGAATGGTGTAAAATAGATAGCAAGGCTTCTTCTGTGATGTGGGTACCTTAAAGACAAAATAGAGAAAGTGTTACTTGAGTTTAGAAAGTTCCTCAGGAAAACATTAGTTTTCTGGAGAAGAGTGATTAAAGGAGATTCAACCATTTACTATGAAAATCTGAAGCAACTTTCTATTGTGTCTTTTAAGGAGGGAATAATAAGCATCCATCACTCTTTCCTGAACCACTGACTTGTATTCATTTATCCAAGCTATGAAAAGTAATTTGAAATCAGGAATACATGGCAGATATGCAGACATTGGGTAAGGAGTTCCAGAAGCATGTATAACATACCAGTGTTCCCATATTGCATCCTGCTTGGGGTTAGAAGTAGTAAGAAAGCCCCATCACATGTGATTGCATAGTTTATACTCGTTTAAGTACACAGTTTTAAGTACCTGATGTTATTGAGAATATTAAAGATTATCTTCATTCAAACAATACCAAATCTTTTAATAAGATCAGTCTAAGTTTACTGAGTTCATTGATTAGAAGAAAAAAAAAAACCAAACCATACCACTTCAACCAAGCTTCAATCAAGTCTCCAATAAAAAGAAAGAAGAAAAAAAAAAAAAAAGCAGAGTTGGCATGTATTGAGATTTGGGAGTTTGACATGAGGGTCTACAAGGCAAGGGTCAGGAACTGAGAGGCACCTGGTACCTGATGGGGAACGAGTAATGATTTAGAATTGGTAGAAAGAGCAAGGAGAGAATAGCTATGGTAAGAGATTCAAAACCTTTGTGAATTAACTGCCAGTGTTTTCTGGTGCAGAGTCTGAGTTCCTGTGGAACTTAGAATAATCAGTCAGGTTATGGGCTTTGGCAAGAATCTCCTGGATTAGCAAATCCATGCTAGCAAAGACAAAAGGCAAGTAAAGTCATGCTACCATGCTTAATATGTGTTGAGGTGGAACAGCAAGAACTCTTGGGTACTTGCTCTACCAGTAAACAAAATGGGGAGAAAAAAAAACCATTATGCATTTACAAACTCTACATTCCCACCATTTTAGTCAACATTAGAATATAAACAAAATGAGTAATTTAAATTCTTGGCTAGCTACTGTTTCTTTGTTTACAGTTAAAATTTAGAAACATTTCTTTATTCTATCATTCAAAATGTTTTTTGAATTTTTCAAAGTGCCTGGTCTTACTCTCTGTATGTTGGCAAGTTCTGCCCACAGGAATTGTGATGCCTAACTTGTGACACTAATTTCAAAGTCTATGGGGTTTTTCATGAGCTAAAAAGTAATTCCTAATAAAGCTCTATCATCTAGTAAAAATCAGTATTTGTTCACCATAGTATCCTAGACAGGACTATGAGGTTGTAGGTCACAGTGCATGAACAAGAATATGAATGGGTAGAAAGGTTAGTGTGCTTACCGCCTGATCCAAGATGGTCCCATCTGTTTCTGAGAAATTATGTGTTTAAATGGAACTGAGGTCTCTGTGCTCACTTGTTCTTATGACTAAGCAGGAACAAGCTGTAACTGCATCTCCTCCCTGGGCTCCCACCCTGCTCTGTATTCTGCAAGTGGTTTCAACATTCAGCAGTTGTACAAGTCATAAAACTTCTGAAGAAAAGAGAATGTGTTGGTTACTAGAGGGAAACCATAGGATGGGAAGTAGGTTTAGCTGGTGAGCATTGGAGCTTGGCCAAGGGCACCCACATTGTCCTGGGAGAAGGTTCAAGTCAAAGAGAGCTGTAAAACTTGATTTGCCTTGCCTGAAACCAGCTTCCTTAAGTTAACTAAAATAAAGCAATACTATCACCTAAGGCTTTCCACCCTGGAGTGTCAACTGCAAAGCCAAGCCTACATCCAAAGATAGAAAGCTGCTATGTACCTCACAACTCTCTCAGGACACTGATCACTAGCAACCCCTCCTTTTAAGAAATATCACCCCAAGCTAGAAACCTAGTGCAATGGGAACTCTTTGGAATCTGAGACAATGACCCTAGCTAAGACTTCTAGCAATAGGGGATAATGAGCTTGGACTGGCCATCTCCTGTAATTGAGCCCATCTTCCAGTGGAGGAGGTGAGACACCAACCCAGCCCCAAAATCCTTGACCTACATACATTTTTGTCCTGTCTCCGAGACGTGCTTGGATGAAGGTGGCACAGAAACTATGAGAGTGGCCAACCAATGACTGGTTCAGCTTGAGACCCATGCCACAAGAGGAGGCCCACCCATTAACACTACCTAGAGGGCCAGGAACCATACATAGGCTAGATAGCCCAGAGACCTAGGATAGGACAAACATTGAATGGGAAGCAATAAAATGACTCCTAATGATGATATTCTGCTTATATTAATAAATTGGCTTAGCCCAATTGTCAGAGGAGAGGTTTCATTCAACAACTGAAGTAAACAGATGCAGAGACACACAGCCAAACAATAGGCAGAGCTTAGGGAATCCTGCTGCAGAGAGGAAGGAAGAATTGTAGAAGTTGGTGGGGGCCAAGGACAACACAAGAAAACCCACAGAATTAACTATCCTTGGATCATAGGAGCCCACAGAGACTGAACCATCACCAGAGAGCCTGCCTGGGACTGATCTGTGCCCTCTGCATATATGTTACCGTATGTAGCTTGGTCTTCTTGTGGGACTCCTAAGTAGGATCAAAGGCTGTCTCTGACTCTTTTGCTGACATTTGAGACCCTTTTCTTCATGGTGGGTTGCCTTGTCCAGTCTTAATAGGAGGGAAGGTTTCTAGTCTTATTGCAATTTGATATGCCATATTTGGTTGATATCTACGGAAAATCTGCCCTTTCTGGAGAGAAACTGAGGTGGAGTGAATGAAAGGGCAGAGAGAGAACAGGAGGAGGGATGTGGGAGAGAGGAGGGAGAGAAACTGTGGTTGGAGTGTAAAATAAATCATTAATAATAATAATTGATGATGATAAAAGAAATGTCACTCACATTCAGCACCAACACAAGAAAATCTAAACCTTTAAGGCAAGCAAAGGTGTCAACTTACCCCTAAAACATTTCTAACGTGGTTCAAAATGCAGCAGAAATAGAGAATACACGAGGTAGAAACATATCTCACCCTGTGTACAGGTACATTTTCCTCCTCAGAGATATTCAAACTCTCTTTTATGTTAAATGACTGACATATTTTATGTTGGATGCTAAGAGATAACTGTACATATTGCTATATTCAAAAGGAATAGAGTTAGGCTCCACATTTTCAAGGAAAAAGACTATCAAAGAATCTGTATAGATACTTCAAAAGCATCCTACGATTGTCCAGTTTTAATGACATCAATTTAGTACTTCCTACTATCCTCCTTAACTCCTTATATTTAAAATATCTTTAAGATTATTCCAAATAAACAGCATGAAGAGATGTCTTGTTTGATAATTTTGCTGTGTCTTAGCTGGGTAGCATTCCTATAAGGAAAGATATATCATAATTTATTTAACCAACTACTTACTGATAGACAGTTGAATTACTTCTAAACAAGATGCCTCAGCAGGTAGATACTTGCTGCTAAGTCTGATTACCTGAATTTGAGCACAAAATAAGCAAATGTAATGAAATCTAAGCTTTAGCTCAGAAGATATTATTTTTTAAGTATACATTTTTATGTTAGGTAAATTAAAATAGAAGTATTGAATCGAAGAGCCTGCAATTTTCATAAAGGATACTCTGATTTACATTCCCAAGAGTTTTAGCAGAAGGCACTACACTTCAATGAAAAGATGTTTCTATTGCATCTCACTTCAAAGGATCTGAAATTGCAGGCTTTATTCTCTTCCATAATGACAATGGAATAAAACATGAGATGACAAATTACCTGCATATATCTTTCTGTCATAACCAGGACCCAGACTTAGACTGTGTGAGGCAATCATTTAAAGAAGGCAAAGATAGGCTAGCTTGCAAGTCTGCCTAGCATTTGCCAGTGAAATATATCACGAACCGCCGTACACTGTCCATCTTATCTGCTGTAGGAGCAACACAGAAGACTTCATTGTAGCAGATGAACTCAATAAGCAAGCACGCATTGAACCATGCACAGACACTCATTTTGTGACTGCTATGTGGCTCCTGATACACACATACCTTCTGGTATTTTACAGTGAGGCTGTAATGTGATGGAGACCAGAGTCAGTTCAAATTGCAGCCCTGCCTAGTGACGAAGGAAGTAACCCTGAAGGGTCACTGAAGTTCATAGCAACTCGGTGATCCTGACAGATAGAGACTGCTTCCTTCGTCCTTGAAATCTTACATCACAGTCATTCAGAATGTAGGCCTTTACTTAATTGTTATTTTCATACATCTCTATGCTTGAGTTTATTCTTCAGTAAAATGTAGTTAATGAAAACAACTCACAAGTCATGGTCAAGATGAAATAGTACCACATAGAATTGGGATTTGCATATATACTATCCATGAACTTTTAAAAAAAAAAAAGCAGTTTCCGTATAAACCATTAGTATATTATAATTACATTTAGCAGGAACTATATAATTTTATTTTAATAATATTTTAGGATAATTAATATTAATACACTACAATCAATATTATTTTGCATCATACCTAAATTTCAGTAGTATTAACTATTCTGTGATATATAAGAATTTGGTTCAAAACCAGTTTAGAGCAGTGTTTGTAATCTCATCTCCTATACTCCTAAGATTGGGTACAGCTTATTTCAGATGACTGAACCAAAGTGCCTGACAAGGACTGAAACTGGCCTTTGAAGCATCATCAAACCACTGTTGTTCTGTTTCTATTAAAATTGAAAATTCTTTGAACTCGTAAGGAAGGAAGCTTCTGAGAAGCGAACATCCAGATGTGTGATTGACTGCACAGATCTGGCCTGGGCTTTTCAGTATACTTAGTAAGGTAAATCAGATATTTACTTAATTTTAATAAAAACCATATAGGTTAACGATTGTGTTATAGTTTGAAAACAAATATCCCACTTTGAAATTTTATTTACATTAAGAAAATAAAGTTAAAAATAACAGCAAAATAAAGCGCATTTGAAAATATCAAGATGCTTGAAGAATATGGTAGAGGCGTCTACTTATCTATACTTGACAATTGCAATAACACTGCAGGATCATTTAAACTGCACAAACAGTCCTGTTCCTGAGAGCTCAATGAGATGTTTGATTGTCAGCTTGATGGGATGGACAACACCTTGCAGAGAAAAGACAGCATTTTCTAAAATTCCCCCAAAATGCTTTTGATCAAGCAACATGACTAACTTGCCTTCAGTTCACTACTTAATACCCTTTTTACCTTTTAAATCATCATTAAGGACGTATTAAATATTGTATGAGTGAATGAATAAATATCGGCTTGATGATCCTGCCTCACAGCATGGCAGGAACTGAAATCCCCAAGTAAGAGTCAATCCATTTATTACATTTTAATTACAAAGCTAAGAAAGTAGATCTTCAACATGTTTCAACGGGGAAACAGCTAAAAGAGCACTTTGTGCAGACCTCATTCTGTGAAATCCAATTACCTGGAACAGTGTCTTGTTTGAACAGTCTCACTTTGTTGAGATAAAGTCTCCTTGAAAAAAAAATAAATGAATCCTACTTTCTTTCAATAAACCTGAGACATTAAGCAAAGCATACAAATGAGTGCCAAACACATGAAAGATACTGAAAATAAGGAGGCAGAAAGAAAAATTGCTTCATCTAGCACGGTAATGCATATGCATTGTGACTTTTAACTTCCTGGTTTTGCTTTGATTTATATTCATTCTCACCTCCAAAGGATCAGACACTGACAGATGCAATGGCACACTGAATGAACAGACCTTAGTGGGGTCCCAAATGTATCTAGCTAGGAGAGTCAGAGAAAAATTTGGAGCAAAAAGTTTAGATAAGCCCATGATGTTCCCCAGAGTGCAAACAGGGAAAGGAGTGATTTGGGAAATGCAGTCAGAAGCCAAAGGACAGTGGGCGCCTCCGTACCTGCAGCTGAGTGGGGCAGGGGAAGAAGCAAAGGATGTATCTGCCATAAGATCACAACTCTTTCCAAAAAGGGTTATTTCACTGTTTAAGCTTCAACACTCAGTTGAGCTTTTGTCTCGGAGAAAATTAACTTGCGTGTTGCTAATTCAAAGACGCCCCAGGCATGGAAGGATAAAGGGGGCCGAAAATACATACAGTTCTAAAGAAGCAAATAGGGAACTCAGTCACTTAGATGGGGATGATGACTCGGGGTCTATAACGGGGATTACTTCAGACTCACATTGAAAGAAAAACTCAGCTTTCTGCTCAAAATTACAGGAAATTACATTAATCCAGAGGAGGCAGCATGACTCATCTGGAGAGAGGAGACATCTTAGATGAGGCTATCTGTCCTTGAAAAATGATCACTGGTACAAAGAACCACATGGAGGACCTCCCAATATGCCCTCACCGAGTGTCACCTTCCTCATGGCAGAGATTAGTTCTGGACCTGAAGGTACTTTATTCATCCTGTTTTTGAAAAACCTTGTGATTAACTCTGGGAGAAAGTAAACAGGATAAAAGCATTGCAATCCTCTTCCTTAGCATTTGGTTCCTACATTTCAGTGAGGATTGGAGTCTACATAGAGAATCCACTGATTCCGGAAATGAAAGATTTGGGTGGAATTTGCTTGATAGATTGCATTTGGATAATTGCATGTGCTCTACCCACACAGACTCTGTAATGTCATCTGCTACCAGTAAAGTGCCTTTCTCCCACAATACACTGATTACAGAGTTCTGGAAATAAGCTAAAGAAAAGAGGGTAAGGAAAGGAAAAAGGAAGCTGAACCTAATAGAAACCACAGATAAGGTAGATTGTTAAGTATGTAAATTTTGATAAAGTTTTAATTTAATTTAATTTTTATTATATGCATATTGCTGTTCTTGCCTGCTTGAATATCTGTTCACCACATGTATGCAGTGCCTTCAGAGGGACCAAAGATGACAATGAGTCCTAAACTTGGTTATTAGGCACTATGTAAGTACTGGGAATCACATCGAGGTGCTCTGAAGGAGCAGCTAGTACTCTTAACCATTGAGTTGTTTCTCCAGCCCATTTCTCTCTCCTTTTTCTTTAAAGTATAAGATTATAAGGAAACATTGCTGCATCTGAATGTGAATATTGCTATATCTGAATATGAACATGAACCTCAGCCTCTAGGTTAGGAGGAATTAACACATGAGTGCTTGCCTATGTTTAGGCTAAGGTTCACGAACAGAGGACCAAAGGAGAGGCCAAGATAAAGGAAACGTTGATTTTTATTTATTTATTTATTTATTCAAAAATGAAGGGAGACAAACAGACAATAAAGTAGACTCCACACTAAGGCACCAAGACAAAGTGTGCTTAGCAATGTGGCCATCATGCAAGCTGGATGGGTCGCAGCTAATCAATATGTAGCGTGAGCAGGCCCTGGTGAGGCCTATGTTCAGCTCCCACAAGGCATGGTGTGATTACAAAGTGTAGATTAGTGGTGATCTGATGATGGCTTCACAGTGCAACGTATCTCCATTATTGGAAAGAGCTGCTGAAGGCTAAACCATGGTGAGTCAAGTTTGAGAAAACTTAATATGGATCCTCACACTGAAGTAAAAGGTCATCTTGCTGCTCAAAATTACAAGGGAGTCTTTGTTGAAATCATTTCCAACTGTTTTCTTATGTCCAGGATTTATTTCTATATTTTTCAAAGCACCTTAAAAGAAATAACATATTGGCAATTTTCTATAGAAATGTCTTCTGTGTTTGCAATTTCTTTGTACATATTGTTATCCTCTTATTTGTCTTCTTATGATGTCAATCACTAGCTATATAGGAAGACATGGAAACAAGTAACTGAATTTCAGTTGAAGAGACTAGTTATTCTGTTTTAATGATGAAATGGTCAGATGCCAAAGCAGGACCTCACAGCCTGAAACAGAAATAATAGCATTTCTCCTTCTAGGTATAAAGCAGGCATGGCTCCCTGTGGAAACTCACTAAGCTGTTGCCTTGAGCTGAGAAGAGTCAATGCTGTCAGGGGAACCAGGCTATTGAAATGAACAAGCTAATCATAACCTTTAGTTGAATATCTGGAGTGGCTAACACTTGCTAAATTTCAGTGGGTCATGGGCACAATTTTAAGAGATTTTCATATCTGAGAGTATCCTGGCCTTGTGCTGGATGAGCTAAAGGCTCAGGAATTCTTGAGTTTTATCTCAGTGTTCTAATCTTATAACTTATAAGATTATAAGGTCTTATAAGATCTTCAGTGCTTGAATTGTTAGGGGATGGGTGGGTAGCCAAAATATGGTGGCAATAAATGTGTATTAATACCAATCAACAATAGATAAAGTTCACTCTGTATTACAGCCATGGATAATGCATTTTGTTTTTAATGATTAGCATGTTTACATGATGAGCTCAGGAGTATCTGATTCAAACATGAGGGAGGAAGCTAAGGGGAGAGACAGAAAATGCCTAGTCTCTTATCCTATTTAGTCACCCAGATATGTATCAGCTCTACTGCCGAGTCAGTAAATGCTTCTAGCAAGTGTGTATGTGTGTGTGTGTGTGTGTATACGTGTAGTGACATATATGTATACATACATGTACACACACACATACACACACACACACACACACACACACACACACACACACACACACACACACATATATAACCTATACAGCTATTACTGTAGCCCATGTTGGACATGCTATTTCAACAAAAACAAGTTACAGGCCCAAAGCTAATCTCTGTTCCCATATCTTAGGTAGGTTCTCAGATAGAGGACACTGAGACCTTTGAAGTCTCAAGATTTATTTAACACCACAGAGAGTATGGCAAAGGTCAAAAAAATGAAAGAAAAGGAATTTGGGGCCACCCAGAAAGACAAGAAGGCCTAGTATAAGGAAGGCATTTGCAGAAGAAGAGAGAAGAATCATATACTATGGGGAAATAAAGAGGGAGTCTAGAGGATACAGAGGTGTGGAGGAAAGACAGCTTTTGGTTTATTCATTGAACATACAGGGATCGCTTTAGCACTTTGATGCCTGAGGTTTCTAAGTTCCTTGGAGTTTGTCATTACTTTACAAACTTAGATAGACTCTTCACCTCTCCTTGGAGCACCAAGAATCCCAGAATCAACTATAACAAGCTGTCTGAAATAGAGAACTTTGATGACTCCGAGTATTAACATTTTTTTCTTGAAGTCCAGGAGCCCAAATAGTGATATACTAAACAGATATATTCCTAGTAGGGTGCCTGCTAGTATCTGTAAGAAGGCAGAGAAATGAGGTTTGACTAGTATTAGAACACTATTGAAGGCCGATTACAGGAAAGCCTTTATCCTCTAGCCAAAATAGATCTACCTCTAGGTGGACACACGCACTGTCTTCTCCCTTTAGAGTAAATTATCCAGCCAAGTGATTACACCCTCGGGAGCATGGACTCACTCACGTTAAAGATGTTAAAGATACAAAAGGAATAATTAGTCCTTTAATGAGATAATATACTTTTCTTTCCAAGAATTCCCGTTCTTTACCTCCGTCCGCACAACTTGTCATGAGATTCTACTGATTCTGTTCACCAGTTTGAGTCCTGACCCACAAATGTGTGAGGGTTGTTTGTTGATTTTTCTATCTTCACTTTTTTCTGTCTCTTTCTTTTAGATGGTGGCCAGAGCCCAAGTATACTTTTCCTGATGCTTTGGGCTACTTTAGTCTTTCTCTAAAGCTCACCTCCTCAGTATGTGACTGGTCTAAGCTAGCTGTGAACTCTATGAACTAGAGCCAAGAGGAGCCCATTGGTATAATGCTATCATTACTTTTATGGAGGTAGCAAAACATTTCCTAACTGGATGTGCAACATGCCTAGTACTATAAACTTGGTCCAAAATTTATAACTGAAGACGTCTTTGAACTTTAGACCTAATCCTACAGGTGTCTTTGAGAATAATGGAGCCTTTCTCTCTCAGGATGATGGGGTCCTTGAAAACTCAATAGCCATCCTGAGCCAGGGGCATTCAGAGTCTTCTCTTGTGAATTTGAGGAACGAAATCCACATACCACAGGTATGTTTAGGTAGGTTTGAGAAAGAATTTATTAAAAGATTTATGAGTATTAGCAAAAGAGAGAAAGAGAACAGATTTCATGAAAGATTTCAAGAAAGCAAGAAAATTGTCCGGGAACCTTTTTAAAGGATTTATGCCAGAAACTAGGGTGGGGTATAGAGGGATGTCAGTTGGTCCATCCTAATTTCATTTCCTGTCACCTATCAATGTGCAGACTTTAGGTAAAGACAACAACAAGAACAGGATCCAGGGACAAATAATGACCTCAGTACCAGGCACTGGAGAACATGGGTTCTAGAGGAGAACCTAATGCTGCCATTTGCAAAGTTAATACGATCCCTAACTACAGTTTAAATTCTTATCCTTATCATCAAATCTAAGTGGAGCTCTCTCTTCTCAACCAAAACAAGTTTCTTTTTTGTCAGGGGACAATTGCAGAAAGCTACAATTACTCCAAATGCAAAGAACAAGTGACCTTGGGGCATCCAGCATCAACTGATACCTCTTCAGCACATGGGAAATCACAGAAGAGGAGGCAGAAAGCCTGAAAATTCCAGAGTACGAGGAAGTCTGCTAGGAAACTGTGGCTTCTAGACAAGAGAGGAGAGCTACACGGTGAAATCTCAACAGCATGGCTACCTAAACAGGGCCTGAACAATTCCAACAGTTGGCATCCTAACACACACAGAGGAAATCTCACGACTTCATCTCCCCTTAGATGAAGAGTGCAAACATATAACCAATGTTGAAAGAGAGAGAATTAGTCTCTGCCAGTAATGAGCCTCTTGTTTGGTTAGCCAGTGCCCAATGGTCAGAACTATTATAATAAATGTGTGTGTGTGTGTGTGTGTGTGTGTGTGTGTGTGTTGTGTGTGTGTGTGTTGTGTGTGTGTGGTGTGTGTGTGTATGTGTGTGTGTTGTGTGTGTGTGTGTGGTGTGTGTGTGTGTGGTGTGTGTGTGTGTGGTGTGTGTGTGTGTGTGTGTTGTGTGTGTGTGTGTGGTGTGTGTGTGTGTGTATGTGTTTGTGTGTGTGTGTTGTGTGTGTGTGTGTGTGTGTGTATACAGACCACACTGAATATTCTGAGAAGATTGTATTTAAATATTTATTTGTTTATATGTAGCAACAGGAGTTTAAAGAAGAATAAGCCATTAATTTGGGAGGTACGGGGGACATGTAAAGAAGGACTAAGAGAGAGGGAAGGAAAGATAAGAAGGCAGCTTTTACTAAACAAGAGCAAACGAGCTGCAGTAACAACAACAAAAGCAAGCAGAACTATTTATTGGTATTTTTGGCCTTTAGAAAGGAATTTCTCAAAGCTGCTGCTCTGGGGCCTCTGCCCTATATAACCACTTTCATCTCCCATTCCCATCACTCAGATGACTGCCGAGCTGAAGTGAGATAGCCTCAAACCATCCCTGTATATCTGTGTTTCTACCCAGACACAAAGGCCACTGTCAGCCTCGGGCATTTCTGCCCTGCAGTGAATGTAGGTAACTGCAAAGACCCACGGCTCTACCAGATGCTGAGGATGAAAAGTTGCTGACCACTTGGACTTACACAAGACATTTACATCACCCTCTTAAACCTCAGTGAACACTGAAGAAAGGAGATGAAAACATTTTGATGACATTTTAATGTGACGCCATTGCTCTTTCCTATCATAAGCAAACTATCCTGTTCCCACACACCAGCTCCCTCAGAGGACTCATCAAATATTTCTCCTAGTCTAGTCTTGTTTGGGTTAATGTAACCAAGACTATTTACTGAAAATAAAATCATTTTCTCTTTTTTATAATATACCATTTCATCCTTAGTGTTTATCAGATGGTGATTATAAAGTTTACATTATAAGAGCAATTCTTGTTGTTTGTTCCCAGATTCTGCATATTAAAAACATACCCATTACTTCCCTGATTGATGTTACTATGTTTTATTCCCTATCTTTTTCATAAGAATGAACATTTCAACAGCAGCTCCATGTCCTCTCTCTTTACAAGTTTTATGAGCTTCTTTATTTGTTCTTCACTTTCTGACTCGCTCAGTTCACTGGGTTCCTTACTTCTAAAATTGTTCTAATAAGTTAATGTCATCTTGATTCAAGAGCCATATGTATTTTCTTTTTTAAAGATAAATTTATTTTAGGAACAAAATAATGTGGACATAATTTACACATTCATTTATGTAAATGGAGCATAGAAATTTTCAGTATCATAATGGTGACTCATATCCATGATCACAATACATCTTTTATCTGAACCACATAAACATAGGACTCTGTTGGTCCAGTGAAGTTCACCAACTCTGAGACTTCTCTTGCTTCATGTTTTAAAGCAGGTACCCAATAAAATGACTACAGCAGAATAATTTTATACATGATCATATTTATGTATGTTCTGCTTCCAAGCCATCAAAGGTTAAATTTATAATTTATATTTGGAACTTTGACTAGGCCATACATATAAACCAAATGACAGAAGCAGATTTTAAGTACTTTCAAGTACTTAAGATTTTATTTTTAAATGAAGCAATACATTCAGTGTAATTAGCACTGTCCATAAGACTACTTACAATTTAAATAGAAATGAGTTTCCTCATCAAACATACTTTATGATTTCTTAAATGTTTTTAATTTTGAAATATCTCTATCACTAACCAGGTAAACTTTGATAGATTTGCTACTGAAACTGCCTGTGTTTTAAGACTACTTAGACCACAGCCATTTCCAGCTTTGTGTAGCAGCTATTTTAAGTAGTCTGAAGAAGTGACCTTAGAATCGCATCATACTTCGTCTTAGAACTGTGTGACCTCCAGAATACTGCTTAATGCTCCTGAAATCAGCCTCTTTATTGGAACAGCAGTATGGCAGTGCTCATGCTATGCTGCAGAGGGTCACTAAGGATACTATGAGTTGCTAATTGCTCCCTAGGTCTGATACTCAACAAAGATTCAGAAAAAAAATCAGTGAGATATCATTGTCCCTTCACAACTAAAGTTTGACATACCTTAGCAATGCTAGACCATCACCGATATCTGAATATATTTTCCCCTTTGAGAAACCATCAGAATTTCTTTACAGACTTCCCTTGTCTCAGTCCTTCTGGGTTTTTTGTTTTGTTTTTTAACTAGCACTGAGGTTTCACCATGTTCTTTAAAGCATTTATTTATACATTTATTTATTTATTTACTTATTTATTTTTACCTTACAAGTTTGTTATTTATAATTAGGCATCATGACGGAAGCCTTTAATTCTAGCACTTGGAAGACCTGGGCTGTATATAAGGACCCCATGTCCAAAAACTGAATAAGAGGGAGGGAAGGAGGGAGGGAGGGAGGGAGGGAAGGAATAAAGGAAGACAAATATAGCTCTGTAACAGACATCCATGGCTCAGGGTGGGAGGGACTGCATTTGAATACTGTGGTATAAGGAAAGCTTACAGCTCTGAAGTCCTAAGAACAGGGGTGAAGTGTCCTTACTTCCATAAGCCCAGACTGATGAGACACCCTCCTTCTACAGAAAATCCCCGATTCCATAAATGTCAAAGTTGTAAATTTTTAAAATTTAAAAGAGCAATCTTTTCTTTCTCAGCACTTTAGCTGAATGAGCAAGGTAGTACTGGATTTAAATAAAGGGCTTCCTTAATTTAAAGTATTTTGAAAACTAAATAAATGTTGGGGTTTTTTTCTGATTCAAAAGAGGCTCCCAATTATATTAAATGTTAACCAGGTACTCATTCTTTACTACTATAATTAAATGAGGGCAGACAGGTGACGACAATCTACGGATTGGTGCTTATTTCTGTTCTTAACACTAAACAAAGATTATATTTTGTTAGACCAGACACCCAAACCACTGCTATTTATGAGAAAGAATAAAGACAGACTTCATACTCAGTTACACTACTGGTCATGCTAAGAGTTGGAGTGAGCAGATTCTCTATTTAGAAACCTGGTGTGTTCTAATTTAACTCTAAGAATCATTAACAAGACAAAAATCACTGTTGTTCCTAAAACCAAAAACACTGCAAAATTCATAAATATTTGTAGAATCTACACCTCTAGGGTTACTCAGGTCAATTTAGTAAGTGTCTCTAGATCTCATTGTGTATGGGTTTAAATAAGGTCATCATGTATTTGATTTACCCAGCAGTTCAATGATAGATATCTGCTAAATTCTGAGAGTCCATTTTCTCTCTGTTATCTTTGATGGTCTCCAGATATGTTCTGTGTCAACTCATTCCAAACATGTGTTTCCCATGGAGATCTCAGGAGGCTGTGATTTTGCACATCCTTGTGCATACTGTTCATTTATGTTCTCTGGACCATGGGGGTTTCTGTTTGTTTGTGTGTATTTGTATTTGTGTGTGTGTGTGTGTGTGTGTGTGTGTGTGTGTGTGCGCGCGCACAGACACATGCATTTAGAGGCTAGAGAATTTTCTTCAATTGCTCTCCAACTTAATATTTGAAACAAAGTTTTACACTTAATCTGAAGTTTACTGATTAGGTAGACTGGCCTGTAGTAAGAGGTTTCTGGCCCGGACTTTTGGGCCTAGCCTCAAGGTTTAGCACCACAGACCCGCAGACCCACACACCTGCAGACCTGCAGACCCGCAGTCCCACAGAGACACACAGAGGCTTACTATGGTTTTTGGCTGATCAGCCTCAGGCCCAGGCATATCACTTGCTAGCTCTCTACCCTTCATCTAACCCATGACTCTTGTTCAGCCATGTGGCTCAGAACCTTTCTTTAGAGCAGCATAGTTGTCCTCGGCTTCTGCTGGCTTCTCTCTGGAGCTCTCTCCGGCATTCTGCTCTCAGAGATTTTCCTAGTCTGGTAGTCCCGCCTACACTTCCTGCCTGCCTTTGGCCAATCAGCTCTTTTTATTAAACCAGTGGGTGGGACAATTATTTACCATGAAACAACACAATCCCCTACACTGGCCCGCCAGCAAAAGCCAGAGATCCTACTGTTTTCCCTTTCCCAGCAGAAGCATTACAAGTACGTGATTGGGAATCCGACCCAGTTCTGCATACTTGGACCATCCCAAGCTGAACCATTTTCCAGATAGTTGGAACCACTGCTCTCTTTTCTGCTGTACTCATCATGAGCCTTCACTCACAGCTATGCTTACAAACCTTCTCTTGTAGAAATGTTCTGAATTAGCTCTCCCCATACAGTTAATCAGCAAATGTTTGTGTGGTCCAGATTACAAAGGTTCATCTGTTTTAAATATAAACTTTCTTCCCTATGGCTTTAACAAACTTCAGGCTGCTTGCTGTTAAAGTAGGCTCCAGTGATGATGCACAATGTTCCAGATATATTATTCTTCTATCAATTTTACTTTTAATAACTTCTTTGAGGATATTCTGCATTTTCTTCCTAAAGCTTACTATCAACTCTTCTTCTCTTAGGTCCAAATAGACTTTTAAATTACAATTGTGGATAAAGGTCAGGTTTCCATTCTTCAGCTGTTGTGAGACTAATGATTGTGTACACTTGTACTTATAGATACTTAACAAGATGAAATAAGGGGGGTGCTTGAGCACAAGAATTCATCAGGCAACTCTATACTCCCACTTTATATATATGAATCTCCTCTCTGGATTTGGTTCTGAAATACCTAGGTTATAGTTTGAGAACTACCAGTAACTCGTTGACATTAATTTTCACATTCCAAGGCTTGAACATTGATACTTAGCCAACATAGATACTTTGCTATTTAACAGGAAGCTCTATATAAAAACTTCTCAGAATAGGGTATTTGTCCTTGACTGACCTCCTGTGGTGTAAGTGAGCCCTGGTTTTACCTGTGGTAAGAAGCAGGAGATGAGGGGACCTTGCCACCTTGGCCAACAAAACTTCATTCTGAAAAGGGCTGAAGAGATGGTTAAGATTACTTACTGCTCTACAAGAAGACCTGATTTCAGTTTCCAGTGTTCTTTTTGGTAGTGCACAAGCACTTGAACTTCCTTCCAGAAGATTCAATGCCTACTGACTTCCGTAAGCACACCACATACATAGTATACGCATACACAGATAGAAAAATTTTAAAAATCAGAACATGACACTCTTAAAAGAGGGCTAAAGGGCCTTCTGAGACAGAGCATCTCCAATGGGAAAGTCAGACATAAAGCATGTGACTCAGTCAGGAAGTCTGACAATTCAGAAAGAAAGACTAGTTTCCAGTTTCAGGAATGTATGTATCTCATTTTAAGCTTATGTTCCTTCTAGTCCAGCTCAAGGCTACCTAAATATCTGTGGAAGAGCCTGGACAGTTTGTTAATTGAGGCAAGACTGAATAACTGGTAGAATTTTGAGCCATTTCTGCTAAGGAGAATTCCCTTTTAACAGGGATGGTAAAATTCATAGGAAATTAGTTATGAAAATACATAGAACAAATTAAAAGGCCATGTGGAATCTCTTCTACATTTGCTGCCCTAACAGATAAAAAGTATTTGTCACCCTCCATTATCTAAGAAATTATTATGTGGCCCTCATCCCTTGCATATTTTTTGCTGAAACGGGCGAAAATTACAGTTTCCATTTATTTATCTTTGATCTAAAAAGGCACACAAAAGTACTGGGTTTAGACCACCACCAGAGAATGGTTTGCACTATTACGAGTCATGAATTACTGCTTACGGCAGATCCTGTGCAATGGAAATGTCCTCTTTGCTTTTGCAAACTGGTTATCACCTAAGATGAATCACTAGCTACGTTTACTCTTTTGCAAACTGAGAGGAAGACAATAAACAAAGCTCAAAGAGCAGTGTCTTTAGTACAATACCTTCCTTGTCAGAAACCTTCAGCTCCAAACACAAAAAGACAAAAGACAAAAGAAATCTGGACACCAAAATGACTGTTCACAAAAAAAAAAAAAAAAAACCCGCAATAAAAGGAATCAGTGCTAGAAGAAAAGATTGGATGAAAAATTAACATATCAAAAGTGTAGGCTGGGTAATTGTGTCCCTCCAAAATATCTGTAGGATTTAATCTTTAAGACATTTGACTGAAATATTTTGAGAGATGTGCCCTTTAAAAAGACTCTTAAAGGAAAATGGGAATGAGTTAGACCTAATGCAATATAAGTGTTATTTCCTTGTTAAAAAAAATGAAAGAAAGAAAAGAAAATTTGAGCAAATACATAGGAAGGGAAGGCTACTTGAAAACTAAGGAGCCCACCATTTGCAAACCAGAGCATTGACCCTGTTGACATTCTAGTTTGGGACTTGTAACAGCCATCACAGTGAGGATCCACTCTATCTGTTCTAGTCTGTCATGTAGCAGCTTGACTGACAAACAGAGTCCTTCCTTTGCACAATAGAAGCCTTCCCCAAGGACAGAGAGCCATAGTGTTTTTCTTGGCTCTTGGGGTTGAACATTCAGGTTGTTGCCTGATTTTCAAAGCAGCTTTCATGCCCATTCATCACTTGTCTCACGGGAACCTATTGAGTGAAGAAGCAATGGTCTACAGTGCTTGGTGGGAAGCTGTTTCTCATCAAAGCCTTCTGGTTCACATGCAGGGCAGCAGCTAAGGTATGACAAAATACACATTCCACCTTCTGACTAGGAAAACTGGGGTGCCACCTGAGCAGGCAATTGGCCAGCTATGTGTCTAGTAGAAAGCAACCCCGTAGCGTGTGAAAGAAGATAGATGTTCAGGCTCTGTCTCTCACATGATTTCTGCTGCCCTGGAACTAAGAGGCAGGTGTGTCCTCTGCAGAATCACTACAATGCCTGGCTTCCTTCCTCTCCTTCCTGCACCCCTCTTCATTAAGGAGACATAAGCAATTAAACCAAACAGGAAACAACCAATGGACATATAATCGGCGATCTTTGAAATCTGTAACACTAAAATTTGTGTTTCTGACTTTGATTTCACTACTAATGAGGAAAAAATGTTCAATCTCCAAGTGATAAGATTAAGTTAAATATTAAATTACAAGTTTAGTTTCCTCCTCCTAGCGCGCGCACACACACACACACACAAAACACTCCCTTACATCCTTCAGTGAAGGAATGTGTTTCTCTATATAAAAGAGTCATCCCAAAACACAGTTGGGAATTGGGTTGAAAGCAAGTAGAGACTGACAAGATCCAGTTATGTGAGAGAAAATAAGGGTTGTTAGGAAGCTTAGTATAAAATGTGCTATAACTCTGCAGTGTCCCACTCCTTCCCTATATAAGGCACCTTTCATACTGTTCACTTACTGTCTAAACCTACCTCATTCTAATTCTCTGGTTTCATAAATTGCCCTCCTTCTGTCCCCTGTATCACTTAGACCCCTTCATCTCATTCCTTATACTGTATAAGGCCCCTGTGTCCTCTACCCTCACTGTATAAGCCCTCTGTATTCTTACCTCCTCACTGTATAAGTTCCATGTGATGTTTTGATAGAATGACTCCCATAGGCTCATGGGTTTGAACACTTGGCCCATAGGGAGTGGCACGATTAGGAGATGTTTTCTTGTTGGGGTAGGTCTGGCCTTATTAGAAAAGGTGTGTAACTGTGGATGTGAGATTTGAGGCCTTATATGATCAAGCTACACCAGTGTGATAGACAGTCTCTCTCCTGCTACATATCATGACACAGAAACTGTCAGCTCTTTCTCCAGCACCATGTCTGCCTGTACACCATGTCTTGCCACGATGATAATGAAAAAAAATCTCTGAAACTGTAGTGAGCACCAATTAGTTTTGCTTAAGAATTTCCATGATTGTGATATCTCTTCACAGCAATAGAAACCCTAACTTAGATAACCCCCCCCCCGTTCCCGCCTTTCTTACTCTGTTCTCCCCCCATCTCCTTTCTATCTTCAAAGTGGTATCACATTCTAATGAGTTTTGGGGGGACTTTTCAGTAAAATTTGGAATTTTGTTTTTTTCTTTCTGTGTTATAACAAGCCGAGATGAAGTTAAAGTGGGATAAGTTTATCCAAATCACATTTTCCTTAGCTGGCCAGCCCAGGAACAAAGACAGAATAATACCCAAGGAGTCAAGCTGCTGATACGTGAACAAAAGAACAAGTCTTAACAAGTCTTCTGAGTCAGCCAACACTTCTTAACCAAAGCCACCCCAAGGGGCTGCAAGCAGTGGCTCTCTCTCTCTCTCTCTCTCTCTCTCTCTCTCTCTCTCTCTCTCTCTCTCTCTCTCTCTCTCTCTCTCTCTCTCCCTCCCTCCCTCCCTCCCTCCCTCCCTCCCTCCCTCCCTCCCTCCCTCCCTCCCTCCCTCCCTCCCTCCCTCTCTCTCTCTCTCTCTCTCTCTCTCTCTCTCTCTCTCTCTCTCTCTCCCCCTAAGTCACCTTCAAACAAATTCACCAGTTGGGAAACAAATTTTCAAATACAGAAGTCCTTGGGGGACATTCTCATTCAAATATTCCATTCCTTTTGCTTCCTCATGGCCATATCATAATGGAAAATGCATTAGGCCAACTTAAAATATTTTAGGATAGTCTTTTATAGTCTCAACATTATTTAAAAGTTCAAAGTCACCTTTAAAGACTCAAAGCAATCTCTAAACTGTAACTCCCTGTGAAACAAAAAGACAAAGTGCTTCCAACATACGATGGCACAGAATATTGCTATGAGTATCCTGAAAAGAAGGAATAAGCATAGTGAGGACATAATGGGCCACAATGATGTCACAACCCAGCAGGAAAAGCACCAAATCCTGCAGTTCCATATCTGATGTCAATGGGCTTACATTATTCCACTCTTCCAAATTTGTATCCTGAAACACATAGCTCTCTCTTAGGCTGGTCCACACCCAGCGACATAATCTGTATGAGTCAGGATTCTCTGAAGGAAGAGAGATGTGTGTGAGAGACTGCATGTGCATATCTATGAACATATATGCATATGAAGGCTTTATTAGATTTATTAGACTGGGTCGCTGGGTATGGTTTAGGTAGTTCAACAATGGCTGTCTCAGTCTTGGAAGACTGAGATGAGAATCCAGGAGTTGGTCAGTCCATAAATCTTGTTGTCTCTAAATTCCAAGCTGGCCCTGAAGTCCTAGTGGATTCCTGGAGATTTATTGGTCATTAGGCCATGATGGAGTCCCAAAGAAACTTATTCTGATGTCAGAGAAGAAGTGAAGTGTCTTTTTTCCCTGCCCTTTTATCTGGGATGGCACCAAAGAGTGCACCAGATTTGGGGTAGGTGTCTTGATTCAAGTAGTCAGAATAAAATCTTCACAGAAGTGCCTAGCTGCTTGGGCTTCAGTTTAGGGTTTTATGTCGCAACCCAGCAGGGAATTTAGTTGAATTTACAGGCAGTCAAGATCACAACCAAGACTGGCCATTGTATCATTTAAATTTATATCTCTATATTATATATTCTGCTCTCTCTCTCTCTCTCTCTCTCTCTCTCTCTGTATGTGTGTTGTGTGTGTGTGTAATATAAGATAGTATATGTATTCATTGGTGTGAGTAGGTGGGTGCATGTGCATATAGAGAAGAAAAGTTTATGGGCATGAGCTGCTTGGTTTTTTTGTTGTTGTTTATAATTGTTTTTGTTTCTTATTATTGTTGTTTTTTATCTTGATGATGGGGATCCAAACTCAGGTCTCAAGCACATGCAGCAAACATTTTGCCAATGACCAAATGTTTCCAATCTCCTACTCAGTAATTTCTCTTTCAATCTTTTATTAACATATTTTAAATGTGAATCAAAATATAGTAACAGAATTTTCTGACAAAGCCAAAATACTTGCCCAAGAAAGTAAGCCTTCAAAATTATAAAGAATATAGAAAGGTATCAATATGTGTAAATATGTTCAAAGTTCATAGGCTATACAGCTCGGAAAACAGCATAATATAAATTATAGACTAGAATTGAACATGATGTGTCCACATGGTGTGCTTAGCTCTAAAACTATAGTAGGACAAAAAGTCAATTATAAGAGATATTATGAGGGGGAGAAGATCAACTTTTGGTTTAAAAAAAAAATTCCTATATGATAGTCCGCATAGGGAAAAAATTACTCATAATTAGCTAAGTGTTAAAATCGCAGCCCCTGTTCACAGCTCAACTTTCCTCACTTAAAATGATTCACTGTCTCTCACCTTCATGAAACACAGAGCCAAGGGGTGAAGATTTAATCTTTAACCAAAAAGGGAAGAAAAATTATCTTAGAAATGGTTTCTAATTATCCTGATAGAAACTTCTCAGTCTTTTTAAATTGCTGGTTTTAATTTATAAAAAATAAATCACTCAGGACACAATCAAATTCAGTCAGGAATTTCCAAGAAGGAAAGGCAGTACTTTAGCAGTACAAAGAGCTATTTCCAAGCCTATCTTTAGCAAGGCCACAGGTTCTTGTGTAATAATTTCTTGAGAAGTCAGAGGCTATTTATAGGAGACATACAGAGATTCCAAGTGACTTTTATGAGTGACTGATTCTAGCAAGAAGGGCATATGAAACCCTTAGGCCAGGGTAGATTTGAGCTGAGATGGCAGGTTCTAATTAGTGCCTCTTATAGGAGAAAATGAATGGACCTTGATTGAAGAGTCCAAGAAAAGAGGCCAGAACATCACAGCCAGCTACCATTTGATATTTGTTCTTCCCCTGATGCCTTAGCTGAGTGACATCACCCTCTTCCCCCCAGTAAAGGAGGCATGGTTTCCTGTCTAGTCAGACCAGGGGCTACAAGTACCTGTTCATTCTTTATAATATTCTACTTCACTACTTACTCTTCTTCATCATTTCTTCCATCTTATTCCAAGCTGGTTGGGTATCCTGGCTCTTATGCATCAGCATCCTGACCTTCTGTATCTGCCCACTCCATGTTTAATGTGCTTCTGTAAATACATACAAATAGTTTCATGGAAAGACTATCTGCCATGTGTTGACTTTCTCTGGCTTGAACCATGTAGTAGCTTTAAATTCCACCTGAGTTAGACTCAATCAAAAGGAGCAACTTCCTCTAAGCAGATTAGTCTTAAAAGTTCCCAGTTCAATGACCACTTCACAAGCATGGTTTGTCTTATGTCCTATGGTTTGACCTTTTGCTTGTTCATCTGTTTGCTTTCAAAAATCAATCACATTGACATCCAAATACTCCTGGAAACTATGAAAATTGATCAGCAAATATCTTGAGTTGAAGCAAAACTCTTTGGATAGTCAATGCCAAGTTAATGGACTAACAGTGTCATATTTCTCTTCGTAGTTTCGAACTCTGAAAATAATCACTAACACTGCCTGGATCCTTTTTTCTCCACACTTCCTTTGCCCAGTTCTTCTCTGATACATCCATTTGCCTTACTGAATGCCACTGATACTTCTCAATCATCTAAAAACAGAAGCCAAATTTTGTAAATAATATTTAATGATATTAAATCTAAACTCATTAAAATGTCATTTGATTTGATTTATGGTGGCTACATTGAGGTTAATATTATTTTATTGAAAAGAAAATCAGGTATGCAAATCTCATAAACTTTTCAATAGTACCTACCAATCAATAAAAAAAAATGCCAACTACATTATAAAATTTTTACTGCTAAAAATAATTTTTTGCATTTAAAAGTTAATTTTAATACACACAAAATCTTTTAAAAATGAGCACAATTAAATTTAATAATATAGGTTAACCTAAAAAATTTGAAATACTATCATTCTTATATATATCAATACAAAAATTAGTGATATTCTAATATTATTTTTCCACTGTGTGTTGGAAACATATCTTAATGTACACCAAGTGCAGGGACAAAATAATCAAACTGTGCATGTGCTGGCGCAGGAGTGTGTGTGTGTGTGTGTGTGTGTGTGTGTGTGTGTGTGTGTGTGTGTGTGTGTGTGTGTGTGTGTGTGTGTGTGTGTGTGTGTGTAAAATTGTCTTTCAGGCTTCACTATGAAAAAGGCAGAGTGAGATATACCAGAAACTGGGACCAGTTGATTTTTTAAATAAAATAGTTCTTTCATAGAAATCATGTTTATTTGGGTATACTTTAATATCTACATTACTCACACAGTAAAATGTACATGTCCAAGGAACAGTTATTGTACTGTTTTGTTGTTGCTGCTGTTGTTAAGAACAGTAAGGTCAACAAAAGTGTCTTTACATATTAAGTAGAGAGGTTATTGTGAGTATTTTCAATATGCATTTGGTAGAGCCTGTGGATTGTTAGGACATAGATACAGAGTGCTCAATTTATTCTTGTATACAATTTAATATATGATAAGAGAAACATTAAAAAAAATCAAAACCAGCAGGGAGAGCAAATTAACATTCAGTAGATTGAACTGACAAAACTCAGTATATGAGGTGAAATAAACTATATCCTATGGTGATCTATTTTATATTTAATAAAATCATCCTGGATTTTCAGAGAACAGAATCACCCACAGTCAAGCTGTGAGGGTCAGAGAATAGTGACCCACAACTTTAATCCCATAACTCAGGAGTCAGAGATATTTCCGCATTTCTGTGAGTTCAAGGCCTAACAAATAAACAGCAGTAGCTCACACCTTTAATCCTAACTCTAGGATTATGATGCAGAGTAGAACCCAGAAGTGAAACTACTGGGGAGAGAAGATATTTAAAGCAGGCATGGCAGACATTCAAGTATTCTGTAGGAGTGAGCAGCCGGGCAGAAGACTCTTAAAGAGACCATTTACCCTGTTCAGCCTGAGAAGCTGCCTGGGTGAAATCTGATTGTGGTCTCTCTCCTCTCTGTGATATTCTAGATTTTTCACCAATCTCAGGCTCCTGCTTTTCATTAGATAATAATGAGAATTTGTTCAATAATATCCTTACTTTATAAAACAAGATGAACACTGGACTAAAGATATAAATTCAAAGTTTTGACGTATACCTAGGGTAATATTTGTAATCTAGCAGTAAGGTAAAATTAAGATTCATAAAGTGGGGCT
Source organism: Phyllotis vaccarum (assembly GCA_033318265.1). Classification (NCBI taxonomy): domain Eukaryota; kingdom Metazoa; phylum Chordata; class Mammalia; order Rodentia; family Cricetidae; genus Phyllotis; species Phyllotis vaccarum. The sequence goes on from JARWLC010000005.1 coordinate 108,895,901, forward strand.
TGGGGATGGCTCAGTTGGCAGCATGCATGACTGGCATGCAGAAAGCCCTGGGTTCAATCCCATTGCCATATACTCTGAGCATAGTGGTACACACCTGCCTATATTCTTAGCAGTCAGTAGGTAGAACCAGGAGAATCAGGACTTCGAAGTCATCTTCAGCCATGGTGTAAATTTAGCCGTACTGAAATCATAGCTTTCTCTTTTACAATTAATACCTAAGTTACAAAAAACAATTCATTATTGAGGAAGCACCAATAATTTTGAAACTGCCAACATATTCATATCTTAGCCAAAGATCTTGAAAAGAAAAAAAAATGATGAGCTTGCACTAGAAAAGAAACTATACAAAAACGAAAAATGGACAGATTAAAAGCAACTCAAATTCGCCAATAACCAACAGAGTGAGCAATAAAACACTACTTTAGAGCTGTCAGATCTTAGTTTTTTATCTGTGCACTTTACTGATGCAAATGTGAGTAAAGGGGAAAGGTCACACCTTACTGGTGACAGGAAAAGTTGAAGTCACTCAAGATCAATGTGGCAATACAGTATCCATGAAATTCACTGCTCAAACACTGTGATCCAGTACATCCATTTATGGGTGTAGATCTGAGAAACTCAGAATCCATTCCATGACATTTGCAAGGAAGACAGTCTGGGACTTGTGTTTCCTGGAAACTGGAAGCAAGTTACATAAACACCATCTTATGTATTTGAAAATTTATTGCAAATATATGCTGTAGAAAAATACATACATATCCAAAGATTACATATCAGTCAGAGGAAGGGGTCAGAAATAAAATGAGCCAAGGTGGAAGAAGAGAAAAGTGTTATTGGCATTGAACCTGGTAGTGTATCATATACAGAGCAGGCCTGTGAGGGTCCAAAGAGAACTGTAGTTGTGTATTATAACAAAACATGATTAATTATTATTTTGAGATGCAATTAAGTGATATAGAAAAATATTAGTATTTGTGAGTAATAAAGATTCAATCTTTCCTTTGCTCTTATAATGTGGCTATGGTAAGGTTTTCTTCAAATCCAAGGAAAGACACAGCATATCACTGGTTGACATTATCTTTGATGGTTTCACAGCACTGGCAATTTTCAAAGGGCAGCAGATGAACAAAGTAACTATATATGAACAGTTGCTGGAGCTGTATCAGTCTGAGATCTTTTTTATCTTACAATATTTGCTTTCTTTTCATTCACTTACTAAGAAATTCTGCTCAATTTTGAGTTGAGTAGGGAAGAAATCCCAATGAGCTCTGAGATTAAAAGTGTAGTCTCTCATGCAACTCCTATATCAAAATTCACAAACATATACCTTTCTTGGTAAGCCTTGAACACAAATGGACTTGTTTACATCTGCCGCAACTTGTTTGCATTGCTCACCAACCACAAGACTGACTTATTCAGCATCCTGTATCCTGGAATATTTCACTCGCTTCACATTCCATGTTTGTTTTCCTAGCCAGCCTCATGCTTATGTATGTAAACTTGCAAACTTCAGTTTACTGCTAGACACAGCTGTCCCACTTTTGTAACGTTCTTCTCACTGCAGGCAAATGAAGGTTGTTCTATTTGGTGTTCGTTGGTTAACCTACTTCAACTGTCTTTATGTCCAGCCAGGCTATCCACCTGAGACAAAAAATTCTAGAATCCTGTCATCATTCTATGTCCTCTTATAAGTATCACTCTCAGAAAGGCTTTGAGTCTGCATTGAAATTTCATAGGCTTAATACCAACCAGTTATTAGTCCCAAACTAAGGTTAGTGTATATATTATTTTTTTATCTCTTTTACAACCAAATCTCTAGCAGATAACAACGTAGGGAAAAAAGCATTTACATGCTCACAGTCTACTCCATCATGCTGGAAAAAGCGCATGGTGGGGTATATGAGGCTGGTTGTCATCTAAGTAGTTCAGAAGCACTGTTGAAGGTGGGACTACTGATGTGCAGCTGACACGGCTCACAACCTTTTCTGTCTTTGTTTGTCCTGGAACTCCAGCCCGAGGTATTGTGCTGCCCACTTTCAGGGTGTGTCATCCATCCTCTGTTAAGCATCTGTGGAAACACCCTCAAAGGCGTGTTGGAGCTCTGTCACCTGAATGATTCCAAATACAGTTAACACCGAAGATTAATCATCACAGTGAGCTTACCAAATGTTGAGGATGGTATTGCATCTTGTACACCTGCTGATCTCCAAGTCTTAGAAACCACACGCAGGTGTCATTTGTATTAAATGGCCATGTTCATGCTCATTCATAAGTAATATCTGAACTGCATGGTGTATTGAATTCATCTTTATACACTCCTAAAATATATTGTATTTATAAAAGTACTGACGGTTTTTCTAGATAAAACGTCAACATTCTTCTCTGCACATCCTCCTAGGAACCTCTGCTTGATCTCCTTCAAATTCACGGCCTCCGTTTTCATTAATTATTGTTACATTAATATAGGGATATATGTGTGTATATGTGTGTGCGTGAATTCCAACTTTCCTTTTCTATTGTAAAATATGAACATTACATTTTAATTTATGATGTTTTGTTTTATTTTCTCATTTATTCAGAATCTTCCTTTGTTTCCACAACTTTGATCCCAGGACCCAGAGAAAGTCAGTGTCCTCTTTACTCTCCTCCCTCCTAAATTTTGGACCAGGGGTTTCCTAAAGAGAGAAACTGAAATTTCTTACTTAGATCCTCATGTTGCACAAATTCTGGTTGTAATAAATAAGACTCAGAGCCAGATACCAGGGAAAGGCTGAAATGTCACATACAGGAAACACCACAGTCAGATCTCACCCAGCTGTCTTCCAGCTTCCTCAGCCTCACTCCTCCTGGCTTCTACTGCATCTTCTGTCTTCCTACACCTGCCTTAAGTACCTTCTTCACCCCGTTGTTTCCCATCCAGGTTAAGATTAAAGGCATGGGCTATTTGGTAGTTAGCCTTGAACTCACAGAAACACGGAAAGATCTCCTCTGTCTCTAGAGTTGTGGGATTAAAGGTGTGGCATCACCACCACCTGCCTGAGAGTCTGGAACTCCTTCTGTAAACTAAAATGACCTCAAACTGATCTGAGGGGGTTAAGGGCCTAGGTCACCACTCCCAGTCCAGCGTAAGTCATCACTCCTGGTCTTTCCTTGTGTGGAGATTAAAGTTGTGAGTTACCACTCTCTGATCCTCCTGGATTGACTGTGGGTAGATCTCTTCTCTGATAGTTCAGACTGGTTTTTATTGAATAGGAAACATATCACCACATCCTCGTATAGCAGAGACTGGCCTTCAGCTATCTCTCCTCCTGCCTCAACCTCCTGAATGCTGGGATTACAGAGTAGAAGAACCACACCTAATTCAGAAATTGTGATCATTTACAGCATCAGATTTTATTTTCTGACATAAATGAATAAAGGAATGAAAATTCACCTTAGATTCGCTGTTCCATTTTTTTCTGTCCTGAAGGGGTGGGGATTGAACAAATCTTAGCTAAGAAGAAAGCTTATGACCACAAGTATGTAAACAAAGCAAAGTACAGCACCAACAACCAAACCCATGATCCTATGAGCCATAATCTTACGCCAGAATGACCACATAATTGTAATTATGTTTAGTAATTTTAAATATGCTGAAGTGAGATGAAATGTGTAGAAAATGTGTCCATTTGAAGTACTGTGGGATGGAATCGCATTCATAACTGTAAGCTTAAGCAGTAATAAAAACTCGGCTGTATCAGCATGACCTTTTAAACTGTGCCAGTGTTGACCAAATCAAGGAACTCCTTTGAAAACCTAGATAGGACAAGTAAACAGGAAACTACAAGGACAATGACACATGTTCCAGTCAGCTAAACCAAACGTGTTTGTATCTTGATCCTGTGTGTGAGAAATAACAAAATCTTACAAAAATGCCTTGAAGAGTTAATTTTTTTCTTTGATCTCTAGAATTTTTATGCAGTTTATAAGCAATCACCATAGGTTAGTAATTATCTCAGCTATTTTTTTACAAACATCCATCAAAACTGCTTAGCTAAAGTGTATTGCTTATTAAATATATTGCAGTCACTTCCAGTGTTTTTCTAGAAACCATTGAATTGAATGTAGATAGGTATAATTGTATATGCATGTTTATGCACATATATATTTTATGTTTATATATCCACGTTTATATGATTTTTAAAAATAATGTCAATATATTTAAACCTAAAATAGTGAAACCTGGTATTTATGTAGGACAAAATTAAATTCAGATGAACAATGGTTATCTGTTAATGTTTTCACTTCAACATCTTACCCATGGTGCATTTAACTGAACAGAGGTAACAGAACAATTGCTCTTACTTCTGGATGCCCTTTCATCTCTGTAAATCTGCAGGCAACTAATCCTGGCCTGATTATTTGGATTTGTCATCCATGAGCGTTCCTTTACTCTCTCCAGGGGTATGATTGCCTTTGCTCTGGCAGTTTAACTGCTGTGTCATTACTACGTGATTCATGAAGTAGCCAAGGGTCAACTTGTTATGAAGCCTACAGTACCCTTCCACCATGTGAGCAGCATTATAAAAGAAATCTAAGAAAATGAATGTGTAATAAGTATTTTGTAATGGTAAGGGAAATAGTAGCAAGTTTTTATCTTCTCCGAGTATAGAACAATGTGATTTTTTAAATGAGAGCAACTTCACAACTCTAATTATAATTTAAACATCATGCTACACTATATCCTAATTGGAACATGGTCATAGTAAAATTCCCACATGAAGGGCATCACTATCTATGCCAGTCGGAAGTTTCCATCTAGACATCTTCTGTTCAACAGCTCAGCAGCACAAAGTGAGACATAGTCTGGCATCAGAGAGAATGGTAACTCCAGTATGGAACAGAAAATCCTTTAAGGGCGCTAGGGAAGTGAAGAAACATATGAATCTGAGGGAAATAACTCATCCTCAGCTACTGGGAAGACATGACAGCATCACTAAGCTAAGAGTCCTTCTTTAGAGTTACAGATAGAAGACTTTACATGGAACTCTGGGGGGATGCCAGCCTTCCTTTCTTCGGCATTCCCACAAGCTAATCCCTTGCTCACTGCAAGTGCATTCTCATTGTCATTACCAGACCTTCATTACTTTTCCTTATTGGAGAACAGCATTTAATTTGAGAACTCCCCTTTCAGTAAGGTTTTAGGTACACAATCCAACATTGCTAATTATAGGTGTGATGTCATATAACTGGTCCCTGGAGCTTACTCGTCTTCCTCTCCTGAAGCCTTGGACCCCTGTGTGATTTCTCAATCTAACATTCTCCCAAGGCCTGGAGCCACCATTCTAAACTCCTGTGAACTTTCTGTTTTATAAACCGTAGAGCACTGAATTCATGCTCTGTTAGATATTCTATCCTGGCTCATTTCACACAACAATGTCCTTGAGTTATGTACATGTTGTCACACAGGGCAGGATTCTTTCCTTATGCATATACACACACACACAAATACATACACATACACACACACCACATACACACACATACCACGTACACACACACATACAATATATATTTTTGTATATATAGCTTGACTGTTGTGAATAAAGATGCAACAAACATGGAGTGTAGATCTAAGCGATGTACTGTGTAATTCTTAGGATTACAATTAGAAAGAAGATGAGGTTTTCTGGACAGATTTTGGCTCCATGGATTATGAGTTCCCCTCGGGGATACTAATTCCCTTGATGTTCTAAGCTACCCAAGTTTGCCAACTGCACAAGATTCTGTAAGTAGCTTACGTCTGTAAAGCTCGAGAGATGAAGCAAAGACACGCAGTGTACAGCTGACTCCTCCCCTCCATGCTCTATAAATTGAAGCTTATGTATATCTGTCTATTAGGCTCCAGGTGGAATCAGAGATGATGACTTAAATAATGAATCTGTCATCACAGCCATCTAAGTTGTCTTTGTTGGGAAACTAAGTAATGTAGTAACAAATGTTCTCCATTAATAATTTTAGACTCACAAAAAATATTATAGATAATCACAAATACATTTATGATTTTTTTCCCTGTGTAAAAGTCAAAGATAATTTAATTCTGTGTGAGCGGATCATGTTGAGTCACTCATTTGTTAAACTAGAGCCAATCAATAAATTGTTCTCTCTGGAAAAGGACAAAGTCCTCTGGTTTTATAATAGTCCATTTATAGAAATGTTAAGCATCTTAAACTCTGGTCTCAAAATTAATAACATAGAAAATTATTTAAGCCTTTGTTAGGACCTTCAACTATGTATCACTTGATGTCAGTACCAGGCACCCTTGTTTAATTAGATACCAAGGCTTCAAGAAACGTGTCAGACCAGACTCATGAACATTCGGTCATAGTTCAAAACAGGTTGTTGTGGGGCTTGGTTCTCCCTAGGGAGCTGATGACAGTTGTAGGCAGGTGAGGGAGGGGGAGTCATTGTCTTCAGTGGTGAGATGCTCTTGTTCTACACCCACCCTATGGGGGCAGTCCTGCATGGGTCACAATCTTAAATTAAAGATCAAAAGAACATAGTGGAGGGAAAGTGGGAGGGGAAATGAATACTGAAAAGAGAAACCAATGAAAGAAGTCAGCAGAATCCCTGACTGAACCCACTTATGTACTTTTAAGATATGAATTACTTTCACCTATTTTAGGCCAGAGTGTAATTAACATAAATAATAACTTAATAGTAAATGCTGGGAAAGAGGAATTTTAAGTTTTTTCTTTGCATTATTTATAATTTTCCATATGTTTACTAGGTCTTACATGTAGTTTTTACAATGAGAAACAACTCTGTATATTTCCAATTAAAGTAAAACAAAATACCTTAATACTATCTTTAAATCAAGTGTGGCCTAAGATACCTTTTGTGAAAAAGTACCACAGGAGAGCATGTATGTAGAAAATCTCTATCACCATGAAACTTCAAGTACCTGCAGGACACCAATTTAGCATCATTCGATCCATTAGAAAGATGTGAATACCTTGCTTTGGGTGGGTTATAGGCAGAGATGTATGGGCAAAAGGGATTGAGAACTGGTGAATATTCTGGGTATAGGAAAAGGAGCTAGGGCAGGGGTTACATTTCTTTTCCTTATAGTAGGATTAAGGATGTCAACCCAGGCAGAAATATGAGATGAGTAACAAAAACCTGCTACACTTAATTCTGAGCACAGAGAAAAGAACAGCAGTACCTGTCACTTTAGGTCACAGCAATAGATTTACACGGTGCTCTGCTGTTAGGAATGTTTTCCTTGGCTATATCTTTATATCTCACCTCCTCGAAGGTGGAAAATTCCAGAAAGGTACCAGAAATATTTTCCTTGAGGGACTTGGCAAATCCATTAATGATTAACTTCTATAGTCTCAGCAAAACCTCTAAAACCCAGAGGCAGGAGCCTGAACTGCCTCTTCACTGAGGTCCACCACTTGCCTCCTCAACCTTTTAGCTGTTTGTGATGGGACACCTTCTAGGCCCTTCTCTCTCCAGAAGCTCCAGAGAGTGGTCCATTGCCATGCCTCATTAGAACTACAGCCCCAAGCCTTTATCTTCTGCTCGGCAAGATAGCTCAGGAGTAAATTCAGCCTTTCCCAGGAATCCTGGCCTCAAAGGCAACTGTGTCTACTCTTTTAGCTGGTAGGCCTCATTTCACTTGATTCAAGATATAATTGGGCATAGCACACACACACACCACATAAAAATCAGGAATAAAAACTGAGTTTTCTATCACCACAGTCCTGAAATGATAGATATCTAAAAGATAGAAGTATTTGAGGAAACATGAAAGATGACTTATTTATACATATGAAAATTTCTTCAAAAAAGGTTTTGAACTTTGAATTACTCCATAAACTATACTTCAATGTGGGTCTGAAAATATATCTATTATTGTCAATGTCACAACAGCGGCTTAATTCTCTTAAAATATTTTGTTTGTAAAATTGTTTTAATTTTTAAAGTATATCATTAAAATTTTAGTATTTATATTCACTTATGAGGACTTCAAAATATGCAAATAAATTCCCCAATCACTCTCCTATGATTTTTAAAGTAATTTTCCCATAGTTGAAAGTGACTATTGCAAAGGTTATAAATTTGTAAACATATGTAGAAATACATATATGTATATATATGTAAGTTTGCTTAATTTTAATTTGAATAATACATTACCATATTTATTTCTTGTGATTTGTTTTTCTCACCTAACAATATTTACAGGATTCACATAGACTTAATTTATTCCTCTTCCTTAGTGCATACAAGTTCACAATGTGAATCCACTACAGTTGTTTCGTTTTGTTTTACTAAAAGTAAATAGGGCAAGTGTGAAGACATTAATGAAGAATACCTCCTCACGTATATTCCCAGCCTTTGCCTCCTTTGGTTAGAAGCACTCACCTCCTCAGTAAAGTTCTAAAATTTCTCAGTGAAATAGTCATGTTGCAACTTTAAGTTTATAAGTAAATTTTAGACAATCATGGTTTTTTTTGTTGGTTTGTTTGCTTTTTAAAGTAGTCATTGAAGGGCTCTTGGAGTCAGTGCAAGATAACCCAGAAACTAGATTCTCAGCACAAAGGAAACTTATTTACCCTAGAAGAATAAGCAACTGCCTTTGGATGAGGCAAAGACAGCCCTGTTGTCCTGGAGTAAATAGATCTCCTTTGTGTTGAGTATCCAGTGTCTGGGGGTGTCCTGTGCCAGTTCCAGTGTGCCTTCAGCCATGAAGGCCTTAAAACAAAACTCCACCCCCCAAAAAGCATTTTTGAATTGTAATTTGTAAAATTGATATTAAAGTTGTGTAGAGTTTAACAACAAGAAGAAGAACAAGCTGACAGACACAATGATGAAAGGAAAGCTTGAAATGAATGGTCAAATAACCAAAAGGAAAGATGGCAAGAGAAAGATCAGGGTTCAAAGATCAAAGACCAAGGCCATCTCTAGACAGCAAGAATAAATGTCTGACTTCACCTCAAAACATCCAATCCAAAGAATTAGATAATGTCTCCAAAAGTCAGAAGTCCATGCAGGTCTCTCTAGGAAAGATACCTTCAACCAAATGCCTTCAAGTTATTGAAGGAGCCTGGCTCATGCCTATCACAGCACAGGAATGACCACAGAACTCACTGGCTTTAAAACAAAATAACGTACCCATCATCTCCCACCATTTTTGTAAATCTGGAAATCAGTTAAGACTTTGATGGCTTTTGCTGACTCAGGAAGTCAGTATATTCAGGGTCCATGTCTGGAAGGTCATATCATACCCTTAAGTAGACTCAAGAGAGGTCAGATCCCCAGAAGCCATGAACACCAAGCCTGGGGATCCCTTAGAAACTGGATTTCACCTGTTGTCCCAAGGAAACAAAACAGGCAGTCCTGAGCCAATCCCTGTTTCCCACCGTCAGGTTACTAAAACTATAATCTTTATCCTGACTTACAGAAGCATAATATCCCAAATTTGGTTTGGCTTGAAAAACTTAGCTACTATAACTTGTCAGTGGATGTTTAGATTGTTTCTAGTTTTTCATAGAAATTAAGCCATGATAACAATGTATGTGTGTGTGTGTGTGTGTGTGTGTGTGTGTGTGTGTGTGTGTGTGTGTGTGTGTGTACATACATGTCTATTTCTCTGGAAGAGACAGTCTGAAATTTTTTTTAAAAAAAGTCACCATATTCTTTAACACAAGGAATCGTCACTCAACCACTCATTATTGCTGGAACAAACTCCTTGGGATTTTTGTCTGTTCTGGGCTTTTTGTACACAGTAAGTTTGTTTTGAACAAATAATTCACATTTATATGTGTGGCTCTGTGCTCTCTTTTTGGTATGTTTATCTTCCATATAACTGAATAAGCTCCATATGTTCTGAAAAAGAAAACACAGAGGAATACCGAATAGGGTGTGGGTACACTGCTCTAGGGTCACTGCTCCAATATACCTCCTCTGTTGCCTGAAAAAAATTTATAGCATAATTTTGAGACCAGTGCTAATTACTGTGAGAAAATACCTGATAACAGCAAGTTAAGGAACAAGGATTTGACTCACAGTCCGAGGGTGCAGTCCATTATGGCAGCAGCCACATGGATTCCAGACAGGAAGCCAGGATGACACCTGACAATGAGCTCCCATCACCTTTCTATTCAGCCTCATGGAATGGAACCACCCACACTTAGGGTTTAGTCAGTCTCCTACTTCAGTTGGCCCAGTATAGAACGGGCAAACCAAGAAGTATGCTTCCTAAGTGATTCTAGATTTTGTCAAGATGACAGTATTAACTATTATGCTCCTCTACTAAACACAGGTGTTCGTTAGTCAAAGACTTTTTGTCCCCAGTATCGCCACCAATGAATCTTGAATCAGGTACCAGCTAACAATTTAAACAGAGATTGAGAGACACAAATACAATTGACTGTGATACAAAGTAAGCAAATAAGACCAGAAGGGAGGGAAGGATGGCAAAGATGTAAGAAAACCCCAGCTGAATTTTTCCTGAGCCACCTTGACAGCGATGACAGGTGACAGGGTTCCTACCCAGAGAGCTCGCGTCTCTTCCAAGTTTGACTTTCCTCAATAGCACTCATCTTTAGCATCGCAGGTTGCCTCTTGCACCTGTCAATCAGTGACAAAAGCCTAGCAGAGGAGTGTGACAGCCATTTTTACTAGAGATCTGAAGACTGGTGCAGTCTTCCACCAGGGTCAAATGTTGCCAAGACAGCACTGAAATGTCCACACTGTCTCTTTTGTTCACCTAGGGCAGCTCAGATGAGTATACCATACATAAAACTTACCAAAACAAGCAAAAGTCACATCAGGGTATTTTCCCCAAAGGTATATTAAAAATCTAGACCATTTGCTCTGTGAGTTTAATATTTAAACTAAACATGATTCATAGAACATAATGCCTTGAGGAAAAGACAGGAAGGAAAAAAAAACAGAAAAAAGCCAAGATGTCCTCAAAGCTGTGTTTTGAACTATGTGATTATATAAGGTATTACATTCTGTTTCTCTAAGCAATAAGTAGAAAAGATTCCATGGAAATATTTTTGGAGGAAAAAAGAACAAGCTGAGTGAAATCAATAAATCAAATTTTTATTATCCTTACTTCATTTTATCATTAGTCTATTACACAGCAGAAGAGTAAACTAATAACTCAACACTTCTTGGTTTGGGCTGTGTGAGGGATGCTTTAATAGGGGTAGGGCACATAACTCTTCCTGAAAGTGCTTGATGCACAAGCATGAGGCCCTGAGTTTATTCCCAGAACCTACATTTAAAAAGCCAGGTATGGTGGCTTATAATCACATGCTACAGAGGCAGAGACAGGTGAGTCCCTGGGGCTTCTGAACAGCAGGCACAGCCTACTTACTGAGCTCAGGATCAGTAAAAGACTCTGTCTAAAAAAAATAATACATACTTAATAATAATAATAATTGATAATACTATATCTTGAGAAAATATCCAAATGTGTCTCGGCCTCCACATATACATGTGTGTACACATGTTCTTTTATGCATTCTTGCATACAACATGAGTGCACACACACAATCATGAAATGAAATGGTATTAGTAGTATAAGTCTATCAGATTAAAAAGAAGTGAATATTTGTATTCATGTCAGTGTGTACTAAGAGTTCACTACCTGTCTACTTCATAATTTTCATGATTTTCACCTTAATTCTCATAATACATTTATGTCTTGGTCAGGAAATTAAGCTTCATTATTGCCAAAGTCATACGGCCATAGCTGTTTCCTGTAATTTATAGCATTAAAATGCAAAAAGTCTGTCTTCAAGACCTAAGCTTAACTGTGGTGTAATTAATCATCATGTTTAGAATTCTTGTTATGGGCACTCATAAGTGCTAAGTTCTCAACCAGCCTTAAACTATTAGCATCACTGTTACTACCTGTTAGGTTCCCTCTCAAGAAACTTAAAAGTGTGTGTGTGTGTGTGTGTGTGTGTGTGTGTGTGTGTGTGTGTGTGTGTGTGTGTTTATATTGATGGACACATGAACAAGAAATATTTGAAGAATAGTCATCCTTCAGTTGCTTAAGATTGAAGAAGCTTAAGAACCAGACTACCTACCTGTGTTCAAATCTCAATGTTAATACTAACTGTGTCATGACTCTGGGTAAATCTTTGGGCACTCACTTCAGAAGAGGTAGTAAAAGCTCTTTCTTTGTATTATTACTGCACTGGTTAAATATTAAAAATGAAAAGACTAAAACAGTGGTTGCCAATTAGAAAGCAAGAAAATGAGGAATCCAATTCACAGACCACATTCATCAATGAAACGAATGTCTAACTGTAGTGTCTGTCAACAAACTAAAGTACTCGCTGGCCTCTAAGCTCACTAGGTGCTTATGGCTCCTTTCTGCTATCCTCACCCTATCTGCTCCCCACCCTAAACCTCTACAGCCCAGGGGCTTGTTGCCCTTCCTGTGGCTTTTGATTCCTCTAAAAACCTACCATTTCAGCCTGGCCATGCTCTCTTGGTTCTCTTTGCCCTCTTGGCGCCATCTTGGTTTTGTCTTGATTCCTGTCTCGATCCTCTGCTCCTGGCTGCTTGACCCTGTCTCTTCTCTCCTCTGGTCCTCTCTTGCTCTGTCCCCACTATCTCTCTCTCCTCCCCTGCCTCAGTTCAGTCTGGACACTTCCAGATGCCTCTGGCTGTACTCTCCCTCACATCCACAATAAAACTCTTCTCTTCCACTATACCTTGGAGTAGTCACGTCCTCATTTTATTTAATTATGTTCTGGCACAAAGAACGGATATTTAATCCGTATCAAAGGCTTGTTGAAATTCAAAGGAAAGCCACTAATAAATGAAAGATAAAGAAAACAATAAAACACAATTATTCACACCTTAGCTAAGGGCATAATTTACCTATGGGACAAATAACCTCTGCTAAACTTTGTACTTTCAATCTATGACTAATGCATCAGGGAGAAAAAAAAGAAAAAAAAACTCTCTGTGAATTTCAAAGCATTAAGTCAGAGTGCCCGACCAGAGGAATAATTTGTGACCTATGTAAAAACACACAGTTCCTGGTTTTACTGTAGATTCTAATTCCTCAGAACTGATATGCCAGTTGGATCCGACATCTGGGAAGCTGGCTAGCAGGGATTTTTTTTAAAGCTGGTTTAAGCGTTAACCTACTGCAGCTAGTTAGCTATACTATAAGGTTTCAGGGAATACAAGCACAGTCAGGCTCCAGATGACAGCTTACCCTGCCACCAACTCTGTCTGAGGTGCCACTCTGAGTTACCTTGACTCCTTAGCAACTTCCTGCCATGCATGCTTGTCCTCCTTCCAGTAAGGGTTATGACATACTGAAGCTTTTTGTAGAATACTTACAAATATATTAGCACTCTAACACTTTATCCTGTCAATAATTAAAACTAGGATCAAATTTACAGAATCAGAAATCATATTTTTAAGAACAATTTAAGCAATTAAAACAGGATTTATTTATATCTGCTTCCTCAGTGTTTTTTCAACATGGGAGCTGAACAACCCTTCCTCAGGGGTTGCCTAAGACAATTGGAAAGCACAGATATTTACATTAAAATTCATCATATTAGCAAAATTACAGTTATGAAATAACCATAAAAATAATTTTATTGTTGGGGGGGGGTCACCACAACGTAAAGAAATGTATTAAAGGGTCACAGCATTAAGAAGGTTGAAAACCTCTGTGCTAAATAATATAGACACTTGAAAAGACTCCTCCTCAGACAGAATATTACTTCTCCTCTATGTCAGTTTGCTTATTTTTCATAATTACCATGTGAAATAAGCATCACTTCACCATTATGCCGATGAGGAAACTGACAGGTGGGCAGTTGAATAACCTGTTCAAGATTCCATGCACAGCCAGGGGATGAGCTCACATTTAAAGCCAGGCTTCCCACCAACCTTTTGTTCAGAACCCTCCCTCCTAACAAACAAGGGGCAGCTATTTCTTCTACCATGAACTATGTATTCAACCAAGGGTTTTCCTAGTGTGTTCTCAATTTATCATAACACTTTCAGAAACCCTACCTTTTTAGTCTCTGTTAGAAGCACTTCACAGCCCCCACAATGAGTAGGCAGGGAAATTGGCAGCACAGGCCAGAGTCAGATTTATTCAAACATCAATCCACTTGTAAAAGTCCTTGTAAAAGAAAATGTCTTTCATGCTTTGCCAAGCAGGAGAAGAGAGGCTGACATGCAGGTTGTATGAACTTTCATCCCCAAACCTCAGAGCATTCTGGTCTGCAACTTTCAATGTCTCTATGGATGTGTATCATCTCCTCACTCATTTTCAACACACTTAGAAATTTCTCTCCCCACAGGACACACATAATTACTGGATGGTCCTCCAGTATTCCACAGTTGTATGAGTCTACCATGTCAGTTAAGGAAGCTTCTCGCCTGACACAGGCTCCAGCCTATAGGACAGAAGATAAACATCTGTATCTCTATTACTCCTCAAGACAGCCAGTGTTACTCACATCTGCTCCAGCCCTTCTGTCTTTCTTTTTTTTGAAGCCTTTCTTGTAGATCTCTTGGCCTAGTAAAAATGGGAACACCTTCAATGTGTCACAATAATTTCTCATCCCTGATAAACTATATAGAGATGAGGAGACTTTATGATTGTGATATTTATTTTTCAGCTTTCTTCCATTTCACTGATGCATTCAATCACTGCATACTAGCCAGGGATTTAGTCAGCTCTGGGGCTGACAAAAAACCTTTGGCCACAAGCAGAAGGTCAAAAGACATTCCTAACAGCAGCCAGAGAGACGGTGGGAATGCCAGAGTATAGAAATGCTTATCCCAGCTTTGGGATGCTGGGTGAGAACTTAGGGTGAGGGAAGTATTCCTGGGGTGACTGGACATAAGGAATTATACTGAGGTAAAAGCAGATAGTTTTTGGAACAGAAATACTTCTGATAGTAAAGATATCAAGAGCTGAGGCTTAGAAGAAGTGAAGCGACATTTGTATGTTGAATGGACAGGGTAGCTTGGGGATTATAGTATGTCCAAGTGAATATGGGGTGTACACATGTCTCTCTCTCTCTCTCTCTCTCTCTCTCTCTCTCTCTCTCTCTCTCTCTCTCTGTGTGTGTGTGTGTGTGTGTGTGTGTGTTTGGAAGAAGAAGGAGGGATGGTTGTATGCTAAGTATTTGGAAAAGGAGGAATGAAGTACAGCAAATGAGGCAAAAGTAATGGGTATTGATGGTCACCCCAGGTTCCAGCTAAGTCTAGAAATGACCATACACTAACAGCTGCCTTTTTATTCCTTTCTACATACATAAAGATCAGTAGTGCCACTGTGTGTGAGGAATCTAGATTTAAAAGTGTGTGACATGAAAGCTAAAGGGAGTCATTTTGAAGTTTTGAACAGAAAACAAATGGGACAGAGGAAGAGATATAACGAGGGAATTACCAAAAGTGGGAGGAAAAAAAATACACGGAATGTTTTCTCTCATACGTAGAATAAGTATGTCATATACATGAATATAGTCAGACAAGGAGAAGTTTGGAGGATGAATGAAATAAGTAATGAATGGCTAATAGGACTGGGCTTTCTGTACAATGGGGACTATGTACAATGACGTATCCATAAACTTGTTATAGTAAAACCCACTATTTCATGCATTTAACAAATAAAATAAGAGAAAGAAAAAAGAAAATAAACAGAACCCTGGAGTAGATGAAGCTCTAGCTTCCTAGAGCCTGGAAACAGGACTTTCCCTGTGGATAGTCTCTGATGTACCCAAGTAAGAGACGGGAGACAGACAGCATGGTTCTGGATCCTGATTCCAGTGGCTTGCTCTCTAAACCAAGGTCAACTGCTTAAGACTTGGTGTCCCAGTTCGTTATTTATAAAGTAAGATGATATTGGTATTTATGAGTTGTTCTGTACACTAAATAACTTATTTTTTAAAAACCTAGCACATTCCACTGCATGCATAAAAGAGGGCCTTGACAAGCGTAATACTATTCCATTTCTTATTACTATAAAATTCCATCCTGAATCTGATTATTTAGCCTTTCTTACATATCTAAGAATTTACTTCTTAATTAACATATGAAACATTCATAGCAAGTCACAGAATGGGTGGCAGAACATATCAATTTATTATATTATGTAAACATTTGGGGTCTCAGAGTTTTTTACAATAAAAATATAATTTATATCAATGGTATTGAAACTCATATGCAATTCATGTACTTGCTCCAGACTCTAGAATATATTGCATGGATAACTGATATACACGCTACATATGAAATAAATATTAATTCAATCTCATTTCATATGTAAATAAATGCTTACTAGTAAATTTTTGGTAAGTTCCATAAGAATACATACAAAATTAACACACATTTCATTAAAAGTAATGTGGATACAAGTTCTTCTATAACCATTTTAGGAAACAAAAATTTTACTAGCAGCAGAATAATGGTTGCCTATATCTGCTTCTCATTCCTATAACAAAATACCTGAGGGTAAAGAATTTCTAAATAAAGAGAACCCTCCATAGTTCACAGTTTTAGAATCTGAGATCCAAATTGCCAGAACTCCTGCTCTGGGCTTCTCAGGCAATAGAGCCTTAGGGTGGATACATAATGGAAGAAACAAGGAAGAAAGACAGAGTATGACCAGAAGCCAGACAATTACAACCTACACGCTCGAGAACTAGCTTAGAGTACTACAAAACTGTCTTAACCTCTTTGAAGGGAAGGGGCCTAATTAACTCTGAAAAGTCCCATTACTTCTTATCATTACTCAGTGAGAACCAAACTTCCAACACATTAAAATTATATATATATATATATATATATATAAATTACATCCAGACCTAAGGGGAATAAAAGGAGTGTGAGAAGAAAACCCTGCCTCAACATACATAAAGAAGGGAGAGATATAAAGCAAACACAGTGAGACCAAAGTAAGTTCCTTAGAAACATGAGTCCTAAGCACAATACAATAATATATCAGGAAGCAGCTGTCTTAAAATGCCATGGTATTTTCTGCTTTAAAATAATGCAAAAAATGCATTTATTCATAAGACTAAGTAAAGTGGGGTCTGAAAAGAAGGAAAATTGACACAGACAAACCTCTACACTGTTCAATGTGAGTCAGTGAGTTATTTCTCTTTCATTTCTGAGTCTCTATTCTCTCTCAGACCAGCCACCCACTTGTAGTCAGATCTGTGTCCCACCCATCCAGTCCTGAAGCCATTTAGTTCCAAATAATCACACAAAAGCTTATATTAACTACATACTGCTTGGCCTATGGCTCAGGCATGTTACTTGCTAACTCTTACTCTTACACTAACCAATGATTAGCCACATGTCTTAGTACCTTGTCTCAGAGCAGCATTCTCATCCCTCTTCCTCTGTGTCTCCCTGGCATCTTTGTTCTGCTTTTCCTCTTCCCAGGGTTTTCTTAGTCTGGTAGCCACACCCAGACTTCCTGTTTACCTTCTGGACAATCAGCATTTTATTAAATCAATAGGAGGGACAAATATTTACAATGTACAGGAGCATAATTCCACAGCACTCACTCTATTCCATTCCTGCACCTAAATCGCATTCTCAAGACACCTTCAACAAAGAAAAGAATGCATCTTCACACTCTGCTTTTAACCTTCCTAGCCACAATAAAAAGGGGTGTTTCTATTTTGTTAGTAAAATTGATGTAACCAAGCAAAAATATCTAATGTTTTGCTAAAATGTATAAGAGCTAACTTATGGAGAGAGCAATGAAATACTCTGATGATGCCATCAGTTATAAGACTGGGTTTTTGTTTGGTTTTTTTTGTTTGTTTGTTTTGGGTATTTTTTTTTGAGACAAAGTTTCTCTGTGACCTGAAACTTGCTCAGTAGACTGACTGTCCTTAAACTCAGAGATCCACCTGCCACTGCCTCCTGAGTATTGCTATTATTTGTGGCCCAAGATAATTTTACATCAACCATAAAGGGTAAAACATCTGTACCTGTCTAGTAGCACAATACCAAGGTATGTTCAAGCATGCAGTCTTACCAGTTGTCACCTCATTGTGGCTTTATCTTTATTTGTAACTGATGGGCAATGATTACTTTCTTTAGTGACTTCTCTTGGCATGAGATTAGCAATCTTTTCCTCCATATTTTATACAAAGTGCTGCAAAAGTTAAGCCACTGTGTCTCTCATTCTTCCCAAGGTCCTGTGAAGCATTTGGTTCTTGCTTTCCCAGACAAACTGAAATCATGATCATCACTGTATTCATTTATTTCTCCTCCACTGTTGTTAAACCCATGCCTCTATTCTCTACTTCTATGATTCTCTGAAAATAAAAAGCTTCTTCTTTCACTTCTGAGTTATAATTTATTTTTCCTATAGAAATTTCAAGTGGCAAATGAATTCAAGATATGGAGCACTGTCGATGCCCACAGCTTGAGGAAGAACAAGCTACCCTTTGCGGGTAATGACAGCTCAGCTATGATGGTAATGGAAACATCCCATGGATTACAAGACATGTCCTCTGGCTGAAGATATTTTGAACCCAGAGAAGAGTATCTTAGAGTCATTTGGAACAGCAATAGGGCTTAATGCTTGTCTTGCAGACATCCATGCATCAACATTTTGAAATAAGATATAGACAATACAAAAAGCTGAGGTAGCCTTTAATGGACCATTTCAAAGAGTAAGTGCTATAAGTGTTTGGTGCAGATAGACAATAATTTGTGCTTTAGCTTCTCCACAAAGGAAGGAGTGGAGACAATTTTGGTTTTAAATCCTGTGGCCCATCTTCTCAATTACAAAATATTGAACAGTACTATTTTATGAAACAAAATATAAATTGTAGATATGAAACTCATGGAAAATTTTGCAACCCAAAACAGAAAACATTCTATCAGCTGTGTCAATAGAAGAAGTAAAAAGAAGTCCTACCTAATATTCAAAAATTCTCCATGGAATGCCTTCTGGCCTGACAAGAACTGTCCCCATTAAAGTTGGCATATGAACAGGGTCTTCATGTAGTTATTCTCAAATATTTATCAACTCAAATATCTTTACTCGGTCGCAAACCACCATCGTTTAACACAGACTGAGCTCAACTCCTCAAGAATAATGAGGCCTTAGCATTGTTGGCTGACAAGACAGTTATTAGAACCATTGGCAGTGATCCAATCAGGAAGGTAAGGGAGCCACCTGTCCTTCTGTCTGTGGCTTACAGCCTGTCTCCATGAAGCGTAAACCAGAAGCTATGTTCCATAAATCTGGGCTGAGCATCTTGGACTTTGTTGTTACTGTGATATGTATGCCCATTACTTAAAGAATTTGAGTTGTGTTCTCCAAATATAGGCTGATGTTCTGACATGCAGTACTTAAAATGTAACTTTATCAGAAGACATGATCTCCACAGTCGCCAAATTAAAGTGAGATCTTAGAATAGGCCTGATTCAATGTCGTTTATGTCATTATAAAAAGAGAGACATTAGACAAGGGACATTTCCATATTGGGGAAGGATGCTATGAAGACATTTGGTACAGCACTGCAAACCACAGATGGAAGAAGGTGAGTGAAAGCTCAGGAGTGCCAGAAATTGCTGGCAAGTGACCAGAAGCCAGGAAGAGGCTGGAAAGGATGATTTCCATCAAGTCTCAAAAGGAGTATGATAGTGCCTTGACAATTTGGTTTCTGACTTTGAGTCTATTGGACTTCTGGAAAATAAATGAATTTGTTGTTTAATATGTCTAGCTTGTGGTGCTATACCACAGCAGTACCGAGGCACTCACACAGCATGCACATCAGACTTTTTTAGGGGAATCTGAGGATTATCAAATGCCAGCGCTTCGTTATTTGCTCAAAATATTTTCAAACAGCGGATGGTGTAAAAAGAAAAGTCAAAATATATCTTATTCACTTGCTGCAAGCCAAATAAATGCAACAGACATCAACATTTTTGGCTTGTGATGGGTTTCCGATAGCCACCATCAGAAGTACTGATGTAAATCTGCCTGAGTGGCTGTTTCTCACTGGGATATGATCAAAACAAAACAATGCTACATCACAACCTAGATTTCCAACACTCTTCTTTCTGCAAAGGAGAAAGTTGATAAGCACTCCAATTGCTGAGGATCTATTTAATCCTAGCTAATGGGTATGGGGTCACAATCAAGGAACAAGTCCTGATATTCAGACCCTAGTAATGAAGTAGGTTTATATTCAAAAGATTCTGTTGAATTTAACTTCAGATATCTGAAGCCCTTTAGATTCAACCTTCTTGATTCTATAAACTCCTCATTACCTCCAACCAGCTACTACCTATTAGATGCAACTGAAGAGAAACCAAGTTAGGAGCTTCTAATAGATGACAGTTTCCCTCTTATCTCAAACAGCATTTTAAGAAAAGGCATAAGTCAGGGTCCAACCAGGCGGCACTAATATGCTCAGGAGAATGGCACCAGGTCTCCTGGCCCTTTTCTGTATTCAGTCCCTCCCATTGACTGCTTCAAGAGCTGTCCACAGGCTTGGGATCTAAGTACAATGTTTGTTATTTTATATTTGCTTCTTGGAGGACAAGAAATATTGCCAAAGGACCCAACTTAACATGTTTCTTTTAAAGGTCAACCGACTGTAATCATGTCAGTACAACTGACTTGGTTTCTTAAAGGATTTTGGTGTCTTTAATTATCAAATCAATTGATTAGACACACCTCAACATCTTCTGTTAGAGATTTTTCTTTCTGTATGGTTGCTTCCCTTGTCCCATCAGGTATGTATTTACTTTTTTCTACTAAAGCCAATATGTTTGCGTTGGTAAATTTTTCTTAAGTTATTTTTCTACCCCCAGCATGAGATGTTTTTCTAAAATTATTTTTGAGCAGTTTTCATATTGAAATTTCATATGCCTAATATATTCCCTGCATTCATCTGCCCAAATAAAAATTAAATTTATTGTTGGAAGTTTTGTACACCATAGTTCAGTGTAGAATGCTGATTATCACCAAAAGATCACAGCAGTGAATCTGTGATGTGGGAGAAGGACCAGAAAATGATGTAACACATGTTAAAGAGCTCCCCCTTAGGAGATCTCAAGATTTATTCCAACATATCCTGGACAGTTAGTGGAAATTTTAAATGAGACTGTTTTTATGGCTCTTGACTATCTTCCCTAAGTGCATCTGTATTCAATTAGTCGCAGATGGACAATCAGAATGAATACTGTCAAGCAAAGGAAAACTGATTATTACTAGACAGCATTAGACTATATTAAGAAATTCATTTTCCTTGCTGTATCTCACAGAAGTATCCTAACCTGATAAAGCTGCGCTACAACTTGACAGATTAAAGGTTCAATAACAGCTTCTTCTCCTGGTTGTCCTTTCATGTCTAGAAGGGATTAGTTTCACGGTCCCTGTCCAAAGTTCACAGAAGCTCAAATTCCTTCTAAAAAGCACAGTAGTCCTTACACAGAACTACCTATTTACTTTATGCTATTATAATAGGTTATCATTTTTTAATGCCTAGTATAACACAATGTTAAGTTAAAAAGCTGTAAAAGTGGTGGTTAGTTTTGTCAACTTAAGACCTTCTAGAGTCACCTAGGAAAGGAGTGTCAATGAGATATTGTTTAGGTCACGTTGGATTCAGGACATGTCTGTGGAGGATTGACTTAATTATGTTAATTGATGGAGGAGGAGCCAGTCCCCTAGAAGCATTTCCATATTCTGGGGTTCAGTCCTGCACTTGAGAAAGGTGAGCTGAATAACAAGCATATATATATTGTATGTATTGTCTCTTTGTTCCTAACTGTAAAAAGCTGCCGTGACTCTTTATAATGATGGAATGTATATAGAATCTGTTTGGTCTGTTTTTATTGTTTGTGCATATGGGGTTTCAAGGCTGACTATTCTGCATTAAACAGCCAATAAGGATACTAATCCCTGGAAGAGACTAATTCTCCTTTTCCTAGAAGTGAATAGTCTTACTCTGGCATTTACCTATTCTGGGTATTGTATATGAGTGGAATCACGTGTGTGCTCTTTTATGACAGAGTGCATTCACTTAGTGATGGTTTTCAATGTTTATTCATATTCCACTTCATTCTTTTTAATTTCCCAATTAATTACTAAACAGATGATCATGCACAATAGCCAAGGAAACCAACTTGTTAGATGTGCATCCCCTAGAGAAGCCTCTCACATGAGTGTGGTTTTATTTGCTCTGTTTCTGAATTGTTCCTGAATTATTTGCGTTGTAGAACTAGACTCCACTTGGCTAGATCCAGGCTGGAAGTAGAGGATACATCAATTGACATAGTTACTAAATTTAATAAAAAGGACTTGACTCTTTAAAAAGTGTAAAAAGGGCTGGAGAAATGGTTCGGCTGTTAAAGGGTAGGCTCACAACCAAAAAAGTGTGGACAGGATGTGCAATCTACATAAGGCAGTGCATGGAACTGGTGAGATCAAAAGGCAGACACTACTCTCAGAACTGAGACTCACGGCCTTAGAACGGTGACTAGAGCCCAGGGAGAAAGCTGTGGAGAGTCACCTGCATAGCTTGAGAACATGAGCCAAGGGCCAGGAAAGCAAACCTCTAGCAGAGCTGTTCTATCAGAGATGCTATGGCAAGTCTAACAGGAAGGGACATGGGGAGGGCACATCCTAGGGATCCATATGTCCAGAGAGAAGCTTGGCAGGAGAAGCAGCATGATGAGTGATCCAGGAAGGCAGAGGGAAGCTATTGAGTTCCTGTAGTGACACCTCTAGATCTTCAGGAAAGCTACAAATAACAAGATACACATGTGAAGAGAATCACTTTGATTTCTCTTTTTCCTAGAAACCAGAATAGGACTGTTCTGGGAAAGTGAGGCTAGGTGTAGGAGTAAAACACACAGGAATAAGAGAAAAATGTGTGAGAAATTGAGAAATCTAAGGTTTCGCTTTTTTCCTTAATTCATTCAGATCCCCAAGAGACCAGAATAACTGAGATGTATTTGCTTCAAAAAAAAAAAAAGAAGAAGAAGAAAGAAAAGAAAAGAAAGAGCCCGTCATTCCTGTTTCAATCAAAATTTTTATGTAATATGTTTTGATCATATTCCTTTCCTTCCTCTAGCTCCTCCCACCCAACTCTGTATGTTTCTTTCTCTCTCTCTTTAGAAACCAAAAAGCAAGAAACAAAAACAAAAAATCAAAACAAGCTCACACACTACACACACACACACACACACACACACACATACACACACACACATAATGGGGCTTATTTTGTGTTAGCCAGCTATTTCTGGGCAAAGGTCCTGCTTTGGAGTGTGATTGACATACTCAATGTCACTCCGTACATTGGAGAAAACTAATTTCCCCTTGCTGGCCAGTGTCAACTGTGAATAGCTTTTGGGTTCAGTTTAAGATCCCATGGCCACTTCCACCTCTCAGTGCTGGGACGCAGCTTGTGCACATCATGTGCGTGCTGTCATTGTCTCTGTGTGTTCATATGTGCATCAGTCTTGTTGTATATGAAAGGTACACTTACTTCTCATCTCTGGCTCTTACAATATTTCAGCCTCCTCTTCCGCATAGCTCTCTGAGGTTTGTGGAAAGAACATCAGTAATGAGCGCTCCAAATATACATTGTTCAGCTGTGGGTCTCTGTGTTAATTCCCATTTACTGCAAGAAGAAGCTGGAGAGCCCATTGTGTTTAACGAAAGCATTACCAAAAAAAGAAGCAGCTTTACTGCAGTAGCACAGTTATTCCAAATCCCCTAGCCATGGTCCTTTAATTAAACCAAATTCTAAATGCATATATCATGACTTCTTATCCAATGTTTGGAATTGTTTCCCTTGTCTTGTTACTAATGTTGCAGTGATGGCATGTTTTTACATCCCCTTCATTACAAATAAACAGTGTCCTAACTATTAAAAAAAAAAAAAAAAAAAGATGGTCTGTTATTTCAGAAAACCAACTACCATTTTTATAATATCTGTTAGAAGTGTGCATTTTGATTCCAGATAAATCTTTTTGTGATGTGCTTGTTCATGTGAGCTGGGGACCATCGAGTTTAACAACTGAGTCTTATCCAAAAGGAGAGAAAGACCGGGGAGAATACAGAGAAGTATTTTTGTGTGGGAAGAAATTAGTAAAAGTGCTGCTTAAGGATCAGACAGTGCTGATTTAAAGGGTAGTGTGTCACACAGAAAGAAAAGAATGTACCAGGTCAAATATACATTGTCACTGAGTCTGAAAGGCACAGTTTTCACCACGGCAGTAAGAAAGTCTAGATAAACAAAAAGAAGTTCTTGAGAGAAGCTAAAGTAAGTCAAGCCACGTTCACACTTGAAATTGTTCCAAATGGAGAGAGACTCCAGCTACACCGAAACCACTGGCACTTCTAGTTGCTTGGGTTGATGAACCCTTCCCAATCTTAATAGTTTTATAATATCAAAGTCAAATGTGATCAAATATGCTTTCTTTAGAGAGAGAGAGGACAGTGTTCATGGTGAAAGATGACATCCAGAGGAAAGATTTTAGATAAGCTACTCATAACAGTGCTTTCCATAACTGTCATAACTTATGCTATAGACACTCACACAAATCTAGACACATTAATTAATCTCTGCATAGCCAAAGCCTAATTCAGTAGGTGTTGAATAGTGCTTTGGATCCAGTATTTCAAAAAGAAAATTATTGGTCCATGAATCATCATTCTACACTTCTTTCTTTTTAATACTAGTGTCAACTAATTGTACATTCATAAGCCTTTTCATTGTGGAGCCTGGGAGTCAGTGATGTCCTGTGATGGGCAACAGTGAAGTCCTTCACCTTGTGACTTCTGAACTACCTTGACTGTTATCTGTGGTCACTTCTACCTTGACCAGTTTTTCTACCTTTGTTGTCATCAAATGTATCCATGTTGGTTGTAAAGTCCATTAGTTACAAGAGTTAATGGAAAGATTATTGTCTGAACTGTGATGTCATCCAATTAATATTTCTAATAGTACAAAGGTTTATTACAGATTCTAGTCCATGACTAGACAAGAATGGTCTTATCCTCAAAAAAGGGGCGAAAGCTCCTGTCTATATATACTGTTAAATGGAACTTGGTATTCCTTCTGTTAGAGACACTCTGCCTTTATTATCTCCAGAGTGCTATGCACAGGTCCATTCTTTTGAGATATAACATTTTTTTAAAAAATGGAAAAGATAACAAATCTCTTCCTCCTGGAGTTTATACGCTCATGAGTCATCTTTCATCTTGTCATGGGACAAGTAAGAAACCGGAAATGGAAATGCTTAAAGCCATAATGACTTCTCTAAAGTAACTAGGTTAAGAAAGCTATTAACATTTTTATTTCAAAAGACTACAAAGCAAATGTTCTTCTGTATCTTATTTTAGTCTTAAAATTAAATGGTTACTTTGATCTTTGAAAAATAATTTAACTATTAAAAATGAAAATAAAACTAGAATCAGGTATTCTTATAGTCTTAAGTAGTCAGAGCATAATATTTATAATGAATCCTCAAGGGAAGGCTGGTGATTCTATAACTATTCAATTAATACTGCATGGGTATCTTTTATAAACTATTTCAATGGTCATATAACAAATGGTATAATTCTGCTAAAAATTTATTCACGCCAAGAAGTTTGAAGTTACAGGGTATGACCTAGATATACAAGCATAAATTATATTGCTTCAGATATTTAAGAGCTGTTTTTATCAAATATGTCTAAAGTTTTCCAGAGATATCACAACGTGCTCCAAAAGCACATATACAGTCTCCCAGGGTTAACAAAAATAGAAGCACACATGAAGACCTACAGGAAAATGTTCTCAGGTCTCTTACCCAGGTTTGAGATTTCTCCTCAATAACTTTTTTGCTATAGCTCAAAAACAAACAACAGTTGTATCTAATCTTAACCTCTCTTCTATGGCTCCTTGAAGCCACAGAGACTACTGATGACAGCCTCTATGATTTGTACACACAAATTTGTGCACATC